>CM050166.1:123469973-124894973 GCA_027410445.1 Discoglossus pictus
CTCCTATATCTCTGCTCTCATCCCAAAATACACTCCCACCCGCCCTCTTCGCTCTGCTAATGACCTTCTTCTCATCACCTCCTCTCACTCCCGTCTTCAAGACTTTTCACGTGCTGCCCCTATTCTTTGGAACTCTTTACCTCGCACAACCAGACTATCTTCCTGCCTCAGATCCTTCAAAATCTCTTTAAAAACACATCTATTCAAAAAAGCCTATCATATTTAGCATTCACTATGCATCTCTCACTCTCCTGTACCTCACCCATACCCTTTAGAACCCTAACCCCTTTAGAACCCTTTTGTACCTAACCCCTGTATTGCGCTGCGGAATATGTTGGCGCGTTATAAATAAAGGATAATAATAAAAACATTACTTTGTTTAAGATACATACACATACATGAAGCAATGTGACATTATCATGTCCAGGGAATGTCTTGATGGTGAGCTTCATTGCTTGTTCTGATAGTGCTGAAAATGACTCCTCTTTAAGATCTGTACCAAAAATACAAATGAGATATAATGATGAACATTACATGTCCTATCTGACCAGCTACTTCAACATATCCCAACACATGCATGTAGATTTGGATATTAGAGGTATGAAAGAAGTTATTGATATAGCAGATAATGCTAATGAATATTTCAACATACTATTGAGGTATGAATCTCAAAACTAATTTTCCAAATTAGGCACTATTGGCTATCTGCATGTGTTATTTTACCTTTAATGTTTTCAAGATGATGTTCATGAGGAGCTTTGTTCCAACAGTACATGGCCGCAGTGGATGATTGTGTTGTGACTGTGCAGCTTTAGCATAACTTATGGGTAGTGATGTCCCGAACAGTTCGCCAGATAACTATTCACAGTGATTTTCGCATGTTCGCATCGCAACGAACGTCGAACATATGCGCTTTTTGGTCCGCCCCCTATTCTTTATCATTGAGGAAACTTTGACCCTGCACCTTACAGTCAGCAGACACATTCCAGCCAATCAGCAGCATACACTCCCTTCCAGAGCCTTCCATCTGTATGACAGCCTCCATTTTAAAATCATTCTGTAGCTGCATTAGTGGAGAGAGCAGATATATTCTACCTGCTCTTGATTATATAGGGAAATAGATAGCCAGGCTGTGTATTTAGCTTTAACTACACACCTGAAGGACTCCTTTGATATCTGCTGCAAGGACAGCAACCCAAAAAGCCGTTTTTATTTTATCTTATTACTTTTTTCTGTGTAATCTAATTGCATATGCCAGCCTGCTAGCGTGTGTGAGGCCTATTGCATCTAGTCTGCCAACTTTTGCCAGTGCACAGTGACACTCATATCTAGTGCAACCATAGTGTGCAGTGAAATAAAACAACCCTTTTTTTACTGTAATCGATTGAATATCAGTAGCTTACCTAAAGGCGTGTGTGTGAGGCCCATTGCATCTAGTCTGCCAACTTTTGCCAGTGCGCTGTGACACTCATATCTGGTGTCACAGTAGCTTGCACGCATAGTACCACTAATCAAAAAAAATGACAGACAGAGGCAGGCCACCCCGCAGGGGCCGTCGTGGTCATGTTGCTGTGATCCCCTTTGGCCCTAGAATAATGCCCAGTTTTCAGAGGCAACGTACCCCGAACTTGAACAGTTCTGAGGACATGGTTGACTTAGCTTCGGGCACCTCATTAGTGCCAGAGGATGTAGATAACAGGGATATGTCCCAGTCAGGCAGCATTACACACATGGACGTACGGTCTGATGATGATGATGATGATGATGTTGTACCCGGTGCTGCTTCCTTTGTTGAGTTGTCAGATACAAGTGAAGCGGTTGATGATGACGATGCGTCCGTGGATGTCACGTGGGTGCCCGCTATAAGAGAAGAACAGGAGGAAAGTTCAGATGGGGAGACAGAGAGGAGGAGGAGACGAGTTGGAAGCTTCGGGAGGTTGTCGAAAGTAACTAGTGGCACAGTCAGACAGCATGCATCGGCACCCGGGGTCAGCCAGACAGCACGCCAGTCAACGCATGCTTTTGCCACCACCAGAATGCCGTCATTGCAGAGCTCAGCAGTGTGGCAATTTTTTTGTGTGTCTGCCTGTGACAACAGTGATGCCATTTGCAACGTGTGCGAAAATCAACTGAGTCGTGGGAAGTCCAACACCCACCTAGGTACAACTTCTTTGCGAATGCACATGATGTCACATCACAAACGCCTATGGGATCAACACATGAGTACAAGCAGCACACAAAGTCAAAGTCGCCATCCTCCTCCTGGTCCAGCATCTTCAGCCACGTCAACCACTGCTGTCCTGCTTGCCCCTCTCAACCATCCGCCACTCCGTGTCTCGCCCTGAGCAGTCCCTGCTTATCTGCCCACAGTCAGGTGTCTGTCAAGGACATGTTTGAGCGTAAGAAGCCAATGTCACAAAGTCACTGACTTGCCCGGCAACTGACAGCTGGCTTGTCTGAACTCTTAGCACGACAGCTTTTACCATACAAGCTGGTGGAGACTGAGGCGTTCAAAAAATTTTTAGCTATTGGGACACCGCAGTGGAAGGTACCCGGCCGAAATTTCTTTGCACAAAAGGCAATCCCTAACCTGCACTCGATTGTGCAAAAGGAAGTAATGGCATCTCTGGCACACAGTGTTGGGGCAAGGGTCCATCTGACCATGGATACCTGGTCTGCAAAGCATGGTCAGGGCAGGTATGTCACCTACACTGCGCATTGGGTAAACCTGGTGACGGCTGCCAAGCATGGAATGTGGCTCTGCAGAGGAGTTGGTGACACTGCCACGACTTGCAGGCAGGCCTGCTGCCACCTCCTCTACTCCTCCTACTCCCTCCTCTTCCATAAGCTCCTCGGCTGAGTCCTCTTCTGCTGCTGCTATGTCTTGCTCCACATCAACGGCACCCCCCCAGCTCCACAGGTACTATTCCACATCCCGGATACGGCAGTGTCACGCCGTCTTGGGGTTGACTTCCCTGAAAGCAGAGAGTCACACCGGACCAGCACTCCTGTCCGCCCTGGATCAGTGGCTGACTCCGCACCAACTGGAGATCGGCAAATTGGTTTGTGACAAAGGAAGAAATTTGTTGGCGGCATTGAATTTGGGCAAGTTGACACATGTGCCGTGCATGGCACATGTGTGTAATCTGATTGTACAACGCTTTGTGCATAAGCACCCAGGCTTACAGGACGTCCTGAAGCAGGCCAGGAAGATGTGTGCCCATTTCAGGCATTCCTACACGGCCATGGCGCACTTTACAGATATTCAGGGGTGAAACAACATGGCAGCGAGGCGCTTGATTTTAGACAGCCCGACACGTTGGAATTCAACACTCCTAATGTTCGACCACCTGCTCCAACAAGAAAAGGCCGTTAACGAGTATTTGTATGACCGGGGTGCTTGGACAGCCTCTGTGGAGCTGGGGATTTTTTTGCCACGTTACTGGACGTTTATGCGTCCTTTTGAGGAGGTGACAAACCTGGTCAGTCGCACCCAGGGCACCATCAGCGACATCATACCATTTGTTTTCTTCCTGGAGCGTGCCCTGCGAAGAGTGCTGGATCGGGCCGTAGATGAGTGTGAAGAGGAAGAGTTGTGGTCACCATCACCGCCAGAAACAGCCTTATCAGCATCGCTTGCTGGACCTGCGGCAATGCTGGAAGAGGATTGTGAGGAAGAGGAGTCAGAGGAAGAATGTGGCTTTAAAGAGGAGGAGGAAGACCAACCACAACAGGCATCCCATCTGGTACCAGTGGTGTTGTACGTGGACGGGGGGAAGAACATCCCTTCAGTGAGATCACTGAGGACGAGGAACGGGACATGACTAGCTCGGCATCCAACCTTGTGCAAATGGTGTCTTTCATGCTGTCGTGCCTGTTGAGGGACCCTCGTATAAAAAGGATGAAGGAGAACGACCTGTACTGGGTGTCCACGCTACTAGACCCCCGGTATAAGCAGAAAGTGCCTGAAATGTTACCGAATTACCACAAGTCGGAAAGGATGCAGCACTACCAAAATAAATTAAAAAGTATGTTTTACACAGTGTTTAAGGGTGATGTCACAGCACAAAGGCAATCTATCAGAGGAAGAGGTGAACATAATCCTCCTCCTCCCACGACCACGCCTGCAAGGAAAGGACGCTTTACAGATGTGTTGTTGATGGAGGACATGCAGAGCTTTTTAAGTCCTATGCATCGCCACAGCCCTTCGGGGTCCACCCTTAGAGAACGACTCGACCGTCAGGTAAAAGACTCTCTCCATAACTACAGATATCGACACTATGAGGAGCGATGAACCCCTTGACTACTGGGTGTGCACGCTTGCCCTGTGGCCTGAGCTATCCCAATTTGCCATAGAACTTCTGTCCTGCCCCGCTTCAAGTGTCCTGTCAGAAAGGACCTTCAGTGCAGCAGGAGGTTTTGTCACTGATAAGAGAAGTCGCCTAGGTCAAAAAATCTAGATTACCTCACCTTTATTAAGATGAATGAGGGATGGATCCCGAAGGGACTGACAGTGGGCTATACATTTGATTAAAAATGGCCTGATAGATGAGCTGCCTTGAGCTAATAATGGTCCACACGCTGCTGTATTTTATCCCTGAATGCCGGATGACTTGTGTGACTTATCCGCCACCAACTAGGGTTCAAGACGCAATGTTTTAGGGCACTTTCTGCCTGGCAAACTAACATAAATTTTTCTGGTCGCTGCAACAATACCTAATTTTTGAACATAGTCACTTAACATTTTAACATCATTTTTACTAACAATGCAAGGCAAGTATTTTGTGAGGCGAATCATTCATAAACAGTACTTTCATTAATTATGACTGAATTAAACAACCAATTGTTATGTATTTTGGAATGCTTTTAAAAAATGTTGGCATCTTTAATTTGTATCCTGCAAAGTTATAGTACTTCATAGTAGACAATGTTTTTAGTAAAATACGTCCATCTTCTAATAAATCACCTTGACTTTCATTGTTTTCAATGTAAACTTTAATAGCCTGTGGATTTTTGCACCGTGACAACGCAACGTACAATTGACCATGTGCAAAAACTGGTTCTTCCAAGTAAATACCCACAGATTTGAAAGTTTGACCTTGAGATTATTTAATGGTCATGGCAAATGCCATAATAATGGGAAATTGTCTTCTTTGAAGTATAAAAGGGAGACTACTTTCACTTGGTGCTAAATCTATTCTTGGTATGAAAATTCTCTCTCCTTTATGGGTCCCAGTTAAAATTTCAGCATCTATAAAATGGTCCTTTAATTGTTGAACAATTAATCTTGTGCCATTGCATAGGCCTTTTTTTGGGTTCATATTTCGCAGTAACATGATAATTGCACCTTTCTTTAGCTGCAAAATATGTGGTGGCATTCCAGAAGGAGTTAAAGAGTTAATGAATTCAGTTGAAAAGTTTGCCTGACTTTCATTGTCATCAGCAAGTACAGAATCAGCACTGTGATAATTTCTTTGTGGTGCATTAATATTTTTTAAGATTTCATTATTGAGTATTAATGCATCTTTATTTTTACACGTCAGTATAACTTGGTTGGCAAGCTCAGAATATTCTTCGTTATTTATGCTCCCTTCAAATATAGCCGATATAATATCTTGTTGACAAATCATATGAGGTGGTATCTCTACAGTGTCGTCAGGTAAATGTAGTATTTTTTCTGTTCTTCCTTCTCCAATTTTAATAAGCCAATCATTGAAATCAGTTTGGCCTTCTGATCTCATATTTTGTTGCAGTTGAAGATGGGTAAAATGTTTCCATACTGTACTTGACTTTATACATGTTTCAATAATGTCTGTTCGATTTCCATGTACAACGACAGGTAATGTTTGTCTAAAATCGCCACCCAACAAAATTACCTTTCCACCAAATGGAAAAATATTATCCATGACTTCACGAAGCAAACGGTCAATACATTGGAGGGCATAGCATGACATCATTGTGGCCTCATCTATTATAATTAATTTACATTTCTTCAATTTCTTTGCTTGTAAGGATGTCATGCGAATATCTGACACTGAATTTTCCAAAATAGGCACTGGCAGTTTAAATCCACTATGAACAGTTCTTCCACCTTCTAATAAAAGTGCAGCAATTTCAGTAGTGGCAAACGCCATTGCTATTTGTCCTTGTGCTCGTACTGAACTCATTAATAAATTGTACAAATATGTTTTCCCTGATCCGCCAGGTCCATCAAGATAGAAATAACGCTCTGTCACCATGTCATCATCTATAGCATTTTTAATGGCATAAAATGCTTGCAACTGTAGTGTATTTAAAGTTGCAAGTCTTTCTTCTGTTCTTTCTGCTTGTAGTTGAATGTCATAGTCTTCAAAGTTAATGTCATCTATTAGACCTGGATCAGGCAAATTAAAACTTGCACAACTTAATCCATGAGTTAAAAAGACTTCTTGAATTTCCATTAAGGCTTTTAAGTGTGCAATGGGTTCATTGTATCGTCGCATAAAGTCTTCAGCCATATTACTTTTAAAAGTCTCCCACAAAGCTAATGCATTTGGAGCATTTGAGAAGATACAAATAAAAGCAAATTGTTCTCTCATCTGTCGTGGCATTTGACATTGTGCTGCTTCTTCTAAACATCTTTCCCACTCTGTATCATCAGCGAGTAAGTTTCTATTTCTTGCAGCTAAATGGAAGGATTCATATACAATGTCATTAACAGTTCTTAATTGTTCAAAACTTTGTGCTCCTGGAACATTTAAAAGTAATATCCGTAAGCAAAATCGTTCAACATCTCTTGGACTGACTGTGTAAATTCGTGGAATTATTTTATTGCCTCTGGTTTTTCTTGCTCTCCATAATCCATTCACAAAAACATAGTGATATGGAATTTCAATATATAAGTATTGTGTTGCTTGAGCATCAGTGGAATTTAATGCAAACCATGCAGTTAGTGTAGTGTGACGATCTTCACTTTGGGCCAATGCATTAATTTCATTTCCAGCATGGAAATAGACTAAATGTCGTTGTGGCAAATGTACTGCTAACCTATATACTGCATGTGATCTATCATGCATTTCAAATTTTAAAAGCCGCCACATAGCTTCTGGCGCACTGACATAGCGAGCATCTACATGAGATGCAAGTTCATCATGTACTAACTCACTACTTTCAGGGTTGTCTGCACTTTTGACGACTACAGTAGCTGCATCGTAACCTTTGTAAATATTTTTGTAGACATATTTAATGGATTTGATGGAAGTGCAGGCTTCTACGTTGATGTGGGCGTTGTACTTCATGAGTAAATGTGGATTGTAGGGTACTACATATCTATTGTCCACTTTTTTTCCACGAATAATGGCACTATCTCCTTCTCTTCTTTTATAAAGTGGATATCCATCACAATTTGCATATGTTTTGTCTCTATAATCTTTTGGGAAATCTTTTGAACATTGATTATTTTCCATACATGGTGATTGTGGATTAAGGTCTCCACAGGGTCCATGAATCATGCGATGAGTAACAATCTCATATAGTCTACCATATAGTTCTGGATCCGGTAGTTCAGCAACTATGACTGCATCCACTTTGTCCGAAGTATCTAATTTATCTTTCTCTTGAAGTATTATGAGAAGATGTGCATGTGGAAGGCCTCTTTTTTGAAATTCAATGGTATATACATAAGCAAGACATTTGCCAAATAACTGATTTATAGTGAAGTCACGTATTAATTCATTTAATTTTATCTTAAAAACTCTGGCTACTAAATCTGGTCGATCTGAAGCACTTTGTCCAAGAAGTAGATTTTGATTAATTTCTGGCCATTGTGGATTACATGTAAATGTCACAAATAAATCTGGTTTTCCAAATTTTGTCACAATAGCCATAGCATCATTGTATCTTTCTCTCATATTTCGAGGAGATCCTTGAAAGGAAGATGGTAAAATGATGGCTTTGCCAGCTGTGATGTCTCTGCTTGTAGCCACGTCAGCAACATAGTCCATGAGTCCACAATATTGTTCTACACGTAGTTTATCTTGTTGATATTTTATAAAGTTTAAATTATTTGCCTCAACTTGCAAATATGAATCAATAATCCATTGTTGTGTTAGTTTACCACCACATAAAATTGGATTAAATTCATCTCTAATGGCAATTTGAGCAACTTTAAATTCAAGCATAGAAACATTATTTCGGATTCTGGCTTTAGCATTTGGGTAACTGGGAAGGGTTAATTTTGGTTGCCAACCTGCTTCTCCGTGTGGGGAAAAAGATGGGATATGTCATTGGATCTAAATTTGGACTTAAGATATTAATATTAATAAATGGTTGGTCCTCATTTCTGGGATATACTCTAATGTCTCTTTGAAATGGTGGTTCTCCTTCATCATTGTGAAAGACCATTGCAACCTCATTTGATGTTGGCAAGTTATAACGACGTTTATCAGTATGTCTGTCTCTTTTAAGCCCCATATTAACCTTTGGCATGGGTAATTGATGTGTTTGTGCATGAAGTAGTTGTTCATTTTCTACTTCTGCCAATTTTTTGTAAGCTTTACTGTAGGGATTGTTGTCCATAATGTTGTTTAGCTCGATAAAAACACTGGGTAAGCATTTTTTATTTTCTTCCATCTGCATACGTTGGTCAACAGCTTCCATTGTATCTAGGACATATAGTTGAGCGAATTTTCTTTGCTCTCCTTCCTCTGGATGTAAATGTGAAGTCCGATGATAAATTTGTCCTTGGACTTTAAAACAGTAAGGACCATGTCCTGGTACATTAGCAGCCAATGTTGCCCCCATAGATGCAAATGATATGGCACTATTGTAGGATCTTATGTTTGTCTTAAAATTGTTGTAATTTGGAAAAGTAGGTTCAGTCATAATATTTAGTAAATAGGTTGGAAATTGTTTCCTTTGTGGAAGTTTGAACTTTCCTTTTTGACAACAACTAATAAATTGTCCATCTCGGGGTCTCTCCTGTTTAAAATAATAAGCCTCACAAAATTGACATTGAGTAGTCATGTCCCCACAACTATGAACCTCTACTGCTAAAGACTTCAGTAAAGGACAATTTGCAAAGCATATTGGATGTTGACTTTGATATTCATCAGATGAAAAGTCATGAAATGTTTCAACAGGTTCTAAATGTTTAGTTTTTTTGGTAGATTTTCTTGGTATATGTTGGACTTGTTCGGTTGAAATGTCCTGTAAGTTTTTAGTAAGAGTTTGTAAATGCTTTGTTTTTGTAGTTGCTTTTTTTGGTCTGTCTTGACTGGTATGTTGTAAAATGTCATCTGATGTTTTAGGAACAGTTTGTAAATGCTTTATTATTTTTTTATTTTTTTTGGTTGTATCTTTCATTTTTGCAGCTGATATTCTTTTATTTGCAAGTCTTTTGCGTTCTTTTTCTCTTCGAATTTCTTTCTCCTCCGGTGTCTGCTGGGCGGCCCATCTCTCTTGTCTTTCTCTAGTTTGACGTCTTTTCTTCTCTTCTTTGGTCTCGTTATCAGCCATATTAATCTGTAAAGGAAAAAAAATAAATGTTATTGTGTATATTTAAATTTGTAATTCCTGTTAAAGATTATTGTGCACAATTGGTGAAATAAAAGGCAAATCATGAATGTATCATTTATATTTAGTTAAATTTATAATTCCTGTCTTCACTGGGTAAGAATTTGGCCAATGGAATACTGCTGTAAATAAGCATGTAACATATTTATTTAAAATAATGGTTTTATTTATTAAAAGCGTTGTTTGTGGATAGATATTTACCACTGCAAAACTTCTTTGCTGAAAAAAAAGTGATGTGGTTATTGAGCTATGTATTGCATAGTAGCAATTTAAATAAAATAAGGGAGATAGTAAATTAATTTTATTTTTCTGTTGACACGGATGCAACTGAAAGCAGTTTCTTTAGTTTTATACTTTAGTACTTATTATAGTTTACCTTGGTTGAAGTGTGATTTAAATCCGAATGTTTGTTGGTCCTCGGTTCAAAATCGTTGTCCAATGGTGTGGTCCTCTGTTGGAAGTCCTCGTCCGATGGTGTGGTCCTGTGGCGATAGCCCCCGTCCGATATTGTGGTCCTGTGGCGATATCCCTCGTCCGATGGTCTGGTCCTGTGTTGAAATTCCTCGTCTGCTGGTCTGGTCCGAGTCCTCGTCCGATGGTCCGGTCCTGTGGAAAAAGTCCTCGTCCGATTGTCTTCACGCAGTATCTGTTGTAATCTAAAATAGAAAATGTTGTTTGAGTGAAATGTGTTTTAAAAAATTTAAAAATGTATTAATGTGACTGTATTGTATGAGTTATGGTTATTTTTTTCTATCTTTGTTTTTTTTTACTTTCTGTAGAATCCGACAACTTTTGTTATTGTTATTGAAGGTTCTTAGTAAGGCTTGTGGGTTGTGATATATTAAATAAGATGTGTTTATGTTATTTTTTGTACAATCCTGTTTTGTGCACACCACTTGTGGTATAGTTATTTAACCTTTATTGGGATGGTTATAGTTAGTGAAACATGAAATAATATAATTAATGTAGTTTGCTATGTGTTTGTGTTAGTTTTTGACAATCCTGTTTGGCACAAGTGATGCGCACCAAACTTATTTCTTCTTGATTGTACAGGTTATAGGTTGTTAAACATTAAAGAAGAATGTTAATAGTTTGCTATGAGTTAGTGTGATTTTTTGTACAATGCTATTAGGTGCACAACACTTTTGTTATTCTTATTTTTGCTTCTTTGTAAGGCTTATAGGTTGTTAAACATTGAATAAGAAATTCTGTTTTGTGTGTAGCAGTTTGTGTGTCATTCAATTGCGATTTGGCTAATTGAATCGTGCCCTAAATAAGCACATAGCATATTTTTTTAAATAAGTTTTTAGTCATTGAAAAACTTTATTTGTGATATTTTTTTAGTAACTAAAAACTTATTTTAAAGAAATTGTTATGTTGTTATTTAGAGCCCTATTCAATTGGGCAAATTGCAATTGAATGAGGGCCTTTGTGTGTACCATATGTTGCATAGTTTGGCCCTCATTCAATTGCATTTTTTACAATGTAATAGTACTCTAAGGCCGTAATTGAATTGCAATGTAGAAATTTGAATAGGGTTGTAAATAAGCACATCACATATATTTGTTAAAATAGAATAAGGGCCTAAAAGTTCTTATTTATAGCCATATTTAATTGTCCAAAATAGCAATTGAATGAGGGCCTTTGGTTACTGCATTTGTTATATTGTGAGCTCCTCATTCAATTGTGTTTTGTCCAATGGAATAGAGCTCAATATCAGCACAGAGCATATTTTTTTATGGAATTTTGTATTTAGTGAACTTGTATCCAAAAGCAACGTGTTCACAAAAGAAAAGTTTCCTTTAAAAAATATGCTCTGTGCTTATATAGAGCCCTATTGAAATGGGCAAATCACATTTGAGTGAGGCCCTTGGCCATTAAAGACATATAGGTCCTCATTGAATTGCAATTTTGCCAATTGAAGAGGGCTCTATATAATCACATAACCTATTTATTGAGCAAAGTTTTTAGTTATTGAAAAACTTGATTGTGTTTAGAAATTCAGTAACTAAAAAGTTCTGTATCCAAAATATGTTATGTGCTTATATAGAGCCCTATTCAATTGAGGAAGTCGCAATTGAATAAGGCTCATGGTTATTTCTTGTTTATACTTAATACTTTACCTTGATTGAAGTTTTGAATGACAGACGGTCCCCTCCTGCCAATCTTAATCCGCTGGTCTTCTTGTAGTGTCTGTTTGAAAAAGAAAAAAATAGGAGCATAGAGATCTCCCAGAACTAACTATGACATAAATGAGCACTTGCTATTGACTCTCAATGTACATAGTAGATATTATAAGCTATTACAAACAAGTACTTTTTCCACTATCAAGGAAGCTTAGGAACTATCAGAACCTTATAAGTATTGGTATATATACATGCTGACATGCCACAAGCCTATAAGGCTACTCATTGCATTTATTAAAATCTACAGCGTATATCCAGCAGGCTGTAAGTATCATGTCATTTCCGCACACCACCAGAGGGGGCGTTTTTATGTTTTTATGTTACTGCTCGTGTTCCACAGTTCCCTATTGGTTGCCATGGAGATGGCAACACTTTAAAAAGGGCTCTAACGGCCTCAACAAGCTCACCCTTGAAGAAGACGTCTTGATGACGTCGAAACGCGTCGGCTTCTGATGACGTAGTGTGTCCCGATGTCAAGGACACGCTGGCGTTTTTCTCACTGAGTGTTTGTGTGAAGTGTGCATGGCTACCCTCCCTGTCCTTATCCAAATGAGTGACAGATCGCATAAGTGCTATAATGGAAAGACAAGGAACTGACAGAGTATTAACTCTATAATAGTAGGCATTTTTGCTCTTTAATAGAAAGTACAACCCCTTTAATAGCAGGTATTTTGCTCTTTAGCATGGTCCTTTGAAAGTTCAATGAGAACACGCGTCACAGCAGTAATTTCCCAGCAGGGACTCATATATATATAAGAGGCATAAAACCAGAGCTCATTTTGAGCATATATCACAGTGGTTTTTTCCAAACAGGAATGTTTGTATATTAAAGATTAGAACCAGAGCATTATACCTATTAAGGAAGTGAGTTATTTGTACTCCACAACTCAAAAGGAACTTTCCAACCATACACTGGAAGAAAAGGAATCCAGTTTAATTTCAGAGCTATTATTATAACTTCCAGATATATAGCACCTTACTATATAGATCCACTCAGTAAGAGAAGTACACAGACACCCAGACAGTGCTGGAGGTATTACTTAAAGCAGTCTTCCTGCAAAGTGTCCTCTGTGAGGTGTCTCTTTAATACACTGTACAAACAGGCAGTAAAAATAGTGTTTTTCCTTCCTCTAAAGGACTTTATTAGGAGGACCACACATCAGGTTTAATCATCTATCCTGACATACAAGCACCAGCAGAGACAAATTACCCCTCTATTAAGAGTTAAATTATATACCATTCTAGTGGTCACTTTGTCTCACACAATTCAGCCTTCTTTTAAAAGTTTTGTCCTAATCCTGGATTTTTTATATGTGTTTTTAATACGCCGTTGTTACCCCAAATTTAATAAAGTAACCAATTTTTATTATACAAATTGATCCTAAAATATGTTTACATATCAAACAGACATTTGGTAGAAAATACCATAGGAATAAGTGTTCCTAAGTTTTCATTCTATATATAACCTGTGGTTTAATCCACATAAGGAACAAGAAATTCTAAAATATACAAATTTTGAAACAAAGAATTTCTGGGACCTGAGCAGTATCACCACTAACACTAAATTTAGTGATTAATTCCAAGCTAAGGAATTTTTTCATTATGTCCATTCCCTCTATGCTTAATATGGACTTAGACTCCCTCCTAAAAGAAGCAGAAGATAGTTTCTGCACGGGTACACAACCCACAGGTGAAGGGAATAAAGACATAAAAAACATATATGATGAATTACAAAAAGTTTTGAGGAAACAAGTACGTTCAGTATGGGAAATAAGTAGCCTACAGAACTATCTGAAAAACCATTTTGTACCCAGAGGCTTGAGAGTTCACATTAACCCTGCTGTGAATTTAAGCAATGAGACATTTGTTCATAAATGGAAAGAGATCCTTTTGAAATGTTCATCTGAGTTAATGACTCTAATTATTGAAACCGAAAAACAAAATTTAGAATCATTGAAACCAAAGATTGTGTTGTGTCAACAAGAATTTAATAAATTCAATGAGTCCTCAGAATATCAAACATTCTGTAAAAAGCTGAATGACAACATTGATAGATTCAAAAGAGAGATAAAAGACCGTAAACAGAGGAAATTCTGGAGAGACAAAACTGACTTCCAAACAAACAGAATTTTTAAAAAATTCCCTACAGGAGCTCCCTTACAAAAGAATTCAGACATAAGCTCCTCTGAATATGAAAATTCAGATGTAGATGAACTCTCTACTTGGCATAACAGAGGTAGACGACCTACAGCAGCATATAGAAGGGAAGCATACAATACAAGAAATTTCTCTCAGACAAGAACACCAAATCAACACAATGCTGTTGGTTTTTTAGGAGAGGGCCAATATCTAGACAAAGGCCCAGAAAGGAGGGACAAAAGGAAAAAGACATGAACCAACATAACAATAATCAGAGAACAGAGTCAGACACAGATGATAGCTTCAAAATAGTGAATCTCTCAGAATTCATTATGAACAAAGACCATAAATCAGTATTACAGAAAGGCCTAATGTTTGTCCCCACGTCAAGGTCTATTAAATTCTCCCACATTAAAGACATAAATCTCTTTGCCCGTAAACTGGCCTTACAAAAATTTTATAAAATTAAAAAAGAAAAAGAACACATGAGATTAGGAATAAGCAAAGAGGACATTGAAACCTTTGAACTTCTTATGTCTCTTCTGGAAGACAATATTTCCTGCTCTAATAATAGAGAGGAACCCAAAAAGATCTGGAAAAATAAAAGCCAGTTTACACCAGTTTTTAAGGAGTTCTCCAATATCTGGGTGTTCCTACAACAAGTCACTATGGAAATAGAAAAACTTGACTATATGAAACTCAAAAGACATTTCAATCTGACTAAAAAGGAATACATAGCATTGAATGAACTAAAGTCTCTTAAAGATATACAAATTAAACCTGCAGACAAGGGTGGGAACTTGGTCATATTAAGCAATGAGAATTACAAAAAAATGTGTTACAAGATCTTGGAAGATAACTCTACCTATGAAATAATTGCAAAAAATCCAACCATGGAATATAGACTAATACTTAAATCCATATTAGAGAAAGGCAAAACAGATAATATCATAGATGAACCCACTTTTGGTTTTCTCCTGCCAAAATACCCTAGTATCTCCACCTTTTATGCTCTGCCAAAAATACACAAAAAAACGGTTCCTATTCCAGGAAGACCTATAATATCAGGTACAGGCAATTTGTCTTCTAATGCCAGTATCTTTGTAGACTTCTATCTCCGTGACTTAGTTCCAAATCTACCTTCCTATGTAAAGGACACCAATGACATACTGAGACATCTCGAGAACCTAACAGTACCAAAGAATGCATGGCTTGCATCCATAGATGTGGAAGCCTTATACAGCAGCATACCACATAATTTTGGTATACAAGCAGTACAACATTTTTTGAGTGCTAAAAGTAACAACCTTAAAAAATTCAACAATTTCGTGGTCCAACTACTTGAATTTATTCTTAAACATAATTTCTTCTTGTTCAATGGAAAATGGTTCCATCAAAAGAAAGGGACGGCTATGGGAACATCTTGTGCACCCAGTTACGCCAACCTTCTATTGGGCTGGTGGGAAGAAAAACTTTTCTCTGATCCACTTTTTGAACATCTTATTAGTCACGCATTAATGTGGCGTAGATATATAGATGACATTCTGTTAATTTGGACTGGTTCCAAGGCAGAATTTGAGACCTTTATGCACCTATTGAACAATAATGAGATAGGTCTAAAATTTACACATGATATACATCCTTCCCAAATCACCTTTCTAGACTTATACATTCGGAAAGATAACCAGGGGGAAATCACCACCACCACCTACAGAAAGGACACAGCCACCAATACCTTGCTCATGTGGAACAGTCAACATTTCGAACCACTAAAAAGAGGCATCCCCAAAGGACAATACCTGAGAATAAGACGAAATTGTAGTTCTGATAGTGAATTCAAGACAGAGGCAGACAAACTCAGACAGAGATTTCTGGAGAGAGGCTATCCGAATAAGTGTTTAAAAAAAGCATTTAAATATGCTCTTGCTTGTGACAGAACGGAAATGCTTAATAGACAATCTGAAAAAAACTCTGAGCCTATAACAACACAGCCTAGATGTATAATGACATTTGGATATGACTCACCGGCAATAAAAGAGATTCTATCCAAACACTGGCATATACTAAAAGGTGATGAAGACTTAGAAAATGATTTGTCATCTGATATATCAATAACATATCGTAGAGGGAAGAATTTAAAGGATATGTTGGTACATAGCCTTTTTAAGGAGAATAGATCCACAAACACATGGCTAAATCCACCAATTGGGTGTTTTAGGTGTGGAAAATGTAAATTTTGTAAATATATAAAACCGACAAAAATATACGTACATCCACACAGTGGGGAGACCTATGTGCTGAAAGACTTTTCGAACTGTTGCTCCACAAGCGTAATATATGTAGCCTCATGCATATGTAGCAAGATCTACGTAGGAAAAACGCGGCGCCAGCTACGAAGACGCATAGGGGAACACATATATTCTATCCAAAAAGATCTTGATACACCCTTAGCACGCCATGTGAAACATTATCACAAAGGAAAAAGTGAAGTGTTGACTTTCACAGTATTGGAAAAGGTACACTTAGGCCCTAGACAGGGTGACCTGGACAAGAAATTATTGCAGCATGAGGCTCGGTGGATTCATAAACTTAAAGCATTGACTCCCAAAGGTCTTAATGAGGGTTTTACTTTCACCTCCTTTATTTGAGTTGGGCACATTTTCATTTACACTTATTGACTCACCTATCAACCTCGACATAATCAGGGGTTCAATTATTCCCACATCCAGCATTTTCCCCTCACCCACTCCCCCCTTTTTTTTTTTTTTCTTTCCTTTACTCCAATTAGTCTTTTCCAGAGTAAAGATGTCTCTATATACACCGTATTAGTTTTCACCATCACAATACACCGTATAAATTCACATCTGCATCTTCCATCTATCATAACATGATATGATGTCATATTTATGCTCTAGCACATTCATTTCTTTACAATTTCACTATCCTTTGTACAGCATCTTTTTATAGCTATAACCATGGCTATTCAAACCTCATTGTTCACTTTAGGATCTTTCCTCTCCTGGTACCACCAGCTAATATTCACCTCATGCATACTTAGGTTCCAGACCTCTCACTCCGATATAATAATTTCTTGTGCAATAAAGAAAAATCTGCCTATGATGCACTGCAAATACTTAAACACTTTATGTGTTCCTATTAAAAAATGTAATACTCTTCGTTTCCTTTGCATATAATCATTTAAAGAAGGTAGAAAATATCAGCACTCTGCCTCTTAAATTGGGAATTCATATGTGCATCCATCTTTAAGACATATATCAAAGATATTGTCATTTTTTCTTCCAGAAAGTGCACCAAATAGTATGTTGGAAGCTTAAAAAATAGGAGCATAGAGATCTCCCAGAACTAACTATGACATAAATGAGCACTTGCTATTGACTCTCAATGTACATAGTAGATATTATAAGCTATTACAAACAAGTACTTTTTCCACTATCAAGGAAGCTTAGGAACTATCAGAACCTTATAAGTATTGGTATATATACATGCTGACATGCCACAAGCCTATAAGGCTACTCATTGCATTTATTAAAATCTACAGCGTATATCCAGCAGGCTGTAAGTATCATGTCATTTCCGCTCACCACCAGAGGGGGCGTTTTTATGTTTTTATGTTACTGCTCGTGTTCCACAGTTCCCTATTGGTTGCCATGGAGATGGCAACACTTTAAAAAGGGCTCTAACGGCCTCAACAAGCTCACCCTTGAAGAAGACGTCTTGATGACGTCGAAACGCGTCGGCTTCTGATGACGTAGTGTGTCCCGATGTCAAGGACACGCTGGCGTTTTTCTCACTGAGTGTTTGTGTGAAGTGTGCATGGCTACCCTCCCTGTCCTTATCCAAATGAGTGACAGATCGCATAAGTGCTATAATGGAAAGACAAGGAACTGACAGAGTATTAACTCTATAATAGTAGGCATTTTTGCTCTTTAATAGAAAGTACAACCCCTTTAATAGCAGGTATTTTGCTCTTTAGCATGGTCCTTTGAAAGTTCAATGAGAACACGCGTCACAGCAGTAATTTCCCAGCAGGGACTCATATATATATAAGAGGCATAAAACCAGAGCTCATTTTGAGCATATATCACAGTGGTTTTTTCCAAACAGGAATGTTTGTATATTAAAGATTAGAACCAGAGCATTATACCTATTAAGGAAGTGAGTTATTTGTACTCCACAACTCAAAAGGAACTTTCCAACCATACACTGGAAGAAAAGGAATCCAGTTTAATTTCAGAGCTATTATTATAACTTCCAGATATATAGCACCTTACTATATAGATCCACTCAGTAAGAGAAGTACACAGACACCCAGACAGTGCTGGAGGTATTACTTAAAGCAGTCTTCCTGCAAAGTGTCCTCTGTGAGGTGTCTCTTTAATACACTGTACAAACAGGCAGTAAAAATAGTGTTTTTCCTTCCTCTAAAGGACTTTATTAGGAGGACCACACATCAGGTTTAATCATCTATCCTGACATACAAGCACCAGCAGAGACAAATTACCCCTCTATTAAGAGTTAAATTATATACCATTCTAGTGGTCACTTTGTCTCACACAATTCAGCCTTCTTTTAAAAGTTTTGTCCTAATCCTGGATTTTTTATATGTGTTTTTAATACGCCGTTGTTACCCCAAATTTAATAAAGTAACCAATTTTTATTATACAAATTGATCCTAAAATATGTTTACATATCAAACAGACATTTGGTAGAAAATACCATAGGAATAAGTGTTCCTAAGTTTTCATTCTGTTTGAAAAAGAAAGTGAAATAGTTATTTGTATATTTTTTAATTTTTCATCTAGCAAAGCATGGCCTTTTGAGCATGTAATGTCTTGTTGTATCTTACCTCTTCTTCTTTGTTGCTGTTCTTTAAAAGGGATTGTGCTTCACAGTGCACGGTGCAAATTGTTGAGAGACGCTGTTGATGCAGAGTCTGTTTGAATATTAAAAGAAATAGAAAGATTCAGCTTTATAGGATCTATTGAATTGCAGAAAAGGAATGTAATTTAAATATAGTTGTGTAATTTTTTTCAATTAACCTTATTTTTTGTTGGGGGCTACACACATATGTCACATACATGAAGCACATTCCATAGTTTAATATAATTATTTTGTGTACGTGTGACATATCAGTATACATGAGTCAAATTTAAATGGTTAAATTAACCTTATATTTTTTTTTTTCCAACACACATAAATGTCTGTGTGTGAGATGTAACTATAGATGATACACATATATGTGCGTGTGACATATCAGTATACATGACATATAATGTCATTTAAATGTAGTTGTTTACTGATTTTGTTGTAAGCTAATTTTGTTGCATTGGCAATACACATAAATGTGCGTGTCACATGTCACTATACATTATACACATATATGTCCGTGTCACATGTCACTATGAAGGGGCAATACACAGAAATGTGCGTGTCACATGTCACTATACATTATAGACATATATGTGCGTGTCACATGTCACTATGAAGGGGCAATACACAGAAATGTGCGTGTTAGATGTCACTATACATTATAGACATATATGTGCGTGTCACATGTCACTATGAAGGGGCAATACACAGAAATGTGCGTGTTAGATGTCACTATACATTATAGACATATATGTGCGTGTCACATGTCACTATACATTATACACATATATGTGCGTGTCAGATGTCACTATACATAAAGCTCTGTTTAATATTAAATTATGTTTTTTTGTTGTTTTGTTAAATGAACCGTATTTGTTTTGTGAGCCTATACACATAAATGTGCCATACATGATGACTACATAAATCCTATTTTTTTTTTTTATTTGTTTGACCTGTCCTGATAATAAAATGTAATATATTATAGCTTACCTCTCAGTTGTAATTTGCACAATGCAAAGTAGTAAATTGGTAAAGAATTGTCTTCTCAAGTAAAAGCAGCACTTATCTCAGAAGTCACTCCGTTGATCACCTGAGGAGAAATGTATTTTTTTGTTTGAAATAGGCAGTATTTATAAACTTGTAGAAAGTTCTGGAAAGTGAGACCGTTAGAACGCAATACGCATGCGCTATTTGCGTTCCAGCTTACAATTTGCGTTCCATCCACCATTTTCGGCGTATTACTGTTCAAAATGGTGTTTAATCTGATTGTGATACGTTCCGCATAGTATGTGGTTCATTATTGCGAGTAAGTGTAGGATAGTTACGTCTGAAGCCTCGTTTTCGTTTTGTTCGTCGGCCATTTTTTCTCTCGCTTAGCGATGGTATTAGTGTCTAAAGTGTTTATTTTGATTTAAATGTAGGTGTAACTTGTTTTTTTGAGGTGCTGGCTGGTTCCTCTTGCTGTAGGTAAGCTTTTTATGTGTTTGTTGTGTGTCTTTGTTAAGTTTTAAATGTTTGTATGTCGGCGTGTTGCGTCCGATGTTTGCGAAGTCGTAATGTGTGGTAACGTGTCTCGTATGGTGTTTGCGTGTGTAGCCTCGTTTTCGTTTTATTCGTCTGCCATTTTTTGTGTCGCTTAACAAACTATTTAGTGTCTAAACTCTTTTATTTTGAGTGCAATTAAGTTGTAAGTTGCATTTTTGAGGTCCTGGGTGCTTCCTGTTTGTGTAGGTAAGGTTTTTATGTATGTGCTGTGTGTATGTATTGTGTTTGTAATTTTGTAATGTTCGCGAGTTGCGTCCGAGTGTTGCGAGGCCGTAATGTGTGTGAACGTGTGTCGTATGTTGTTTGCGAGTGTCGTAATGTGTGTGTGAACGTGTGTCGTAATGTGTTGCGACGTAAACTTTTTTTTGCAAGGGTCGCAGTTGCTGCAACTGAAGACCTCGCTTTGCGAGGTCCTCAGGTGCTGGCATGGAGCGCCTGCGGCGCTCCATGCCAGCAACTGAGAACCTGGCACAGTGCCCTCGCTTCGCGAGGGCCGCGGGCTCGCTACGGGAGCCGCGGCCCTCGCTTTGCGAGGCCCGCGGGCTCGCTATGCGAGCCCGCAGCGTTAGCAACAACTCGTACGCTCACAACTATATATGTGATATCTAACCTGGGCAATCACGCTTGGGTTACCCTAGGGCAGGTTTCAGTAAGCGACCTCTCCTTTCCTGGGATGATTTTGCCGCCGGTTGCTTCTGAAGGGTCTCCAGGGCTCCCCCACTCCGGTCTTTCCCCCAGTGTCGCTTTAACCAGTAAAAAATGTTTTATATTTGTAAAGCGACCAATTATCCCCCTTGATAGAGGTTTATCTTTACAGATTTTGGAGAACCAATTTAAGACCGGTGTCCCCTGTTTCTGGGTCAGGGAGAGTGTGAAATGCCTCAGCCTACAGTAATTGTAATGTTCTGACAGGGTAGCTCATGCTTGTTCCTCATAGGTGAGCATCTGGCGCTTTACTAACCAGTCTCCCAGTCTATCTAGTTTCCTTGACCTCCACCAGTGTTGTGATGTTGTGCTCAGGTGTTTCGGGGCCTGAGGGTGGTCAAGAATTGGGGTCATTTGGGTGGATCCAGGGAACAAACCCATGTGTTTCTTGGCCCATTTCCAGTATGATAGTGAGTGTCTGATTAGGGGGTTTGGCAAGATTTTAAGGCTCTGAGGCAATTCAGATAGCCAAGCCACCTTGTCCAAAGTGTCGTTCTCTAAATACACACAGGCCGGTTGATGACAAATAGAATGTGCTATTGGGAGGAAAGATAGGTGATGGAACAGGTATTAAACTGATAGGAATGAATAGTACAACTTAATACACCACTCCTATCTGGTGGCACCTTAGATTGCACGTGCAGTGCCCCAAATTCGAAGTAGGAGGTCCGACCAAGCATCTTTTTCCATCTCCTGTTCCAAAAATCCATGCCATATACACGTCCCCTAATAGTGGACGTAACAGGGATTAAACCGATAGGAATAGTACTACTTAACATTACACACCTTATAATAACGCAGACAGAGGCAACGCGTATAATCTTCCATGCTGTGCAGCGGAAGCCCCCAGACTCTGACCTGTGTATAATATTCCATGCTGTGCAGTGGAAGCCCCCAGACTCTGACCTATGTATAATATTCCATGCTGGGCAGTGGAAGTCCCCAGACTCTGACCTGTGTATAATCTTCCATGCTGGGCAGTGGAAGCCCCCAGACTCTGGGAGTCTGAAGCAGAGGAGTCAGAGGAGGAAGGTGGCTTTGAGGAAGTGGAAGGCCAAACACAGCATGCGTCCCAGGGGGCTTTTTGTCCCCTTTCGGGGACCCTTGGTGGCTGGGTGGAGGAAGAGACCTTCAATGACATCAGTGAGGACAAGGAACGGGACATGGCTAGCTTGGTATACAACCTTGTGCAAATGGGGAGTTTGCGGTTGTGCAAAGGGACTGTTTTAAAGCATGTTATTCCAAATAATTTAGGAATGTTAGGTGACTTATGCCCTTTATGGCTTAAAACCAGACTCTGCATCAACTATTTAATTTTCCGTGGGAGTTTTGCCATGGATCCCCCTCCAGCATGCCACAGTCCAGGTGTTAGTCCCGTTGAAACATCTTTCCCATCACTATTGTGGCCAGAAAGAGTCCCTGTGGGTTTTGAAATTCGCCTGCCTTTGGAAGTATCTGGCGGTTCGCCGATGTTTGTCCAATCGCGAACATTTGATGGAATTCGCGTCAGCGGTTCGCGAACCAAAAATTTGATGTTCGCGACATCACTACTTATGGGTTGTCTTTGTGAAAAGTAAGGTACACCTCCGTTAATGCAGATGTTATGTTTTATTTATCTGCATACATTCATACGTAAATCCAAAAATACTTACAATATAATTCACGTTGATGTAGCTGTGAATTTGTTGATGTACATGTTTAACTTTGTCGGTATTGCTAACCAATTAGTTTACACACGACGGCACTTAAGTAAATGCAATATGAGGATATATTTATTAATTCACACATCCTCCACCATAACCATATTCAGTTCAACATTAAAATTGACTAAAATTCCTAACTGTAAGAAATGAGAACAGAGTTGTATGAGTAATGCATAATCAAGTTTGTACTTACATAAATGGGTAGTACTCACGAGTGATCCTGGCACCTTGTTTTGACCCCTCCACATGATACTCAGCAGGGGGAGGTATGGGCTCTGCCTCAAGAGGTTTTTGGTTCTTAGGGATGTCCCCAGACAGTTGGCCTGTACTGCAATATTGTGTAGACAACAGCAGGCAGTTATGATCTGACAAACCTTATCCGGGCTGTAAGGTTTTTGGTTCTTAGGAATGTCCCCCAGACAGTTGGCCTGTGCTGCAATATTGTGCAGACAACAGCAGGCAGTTATGATCTGACAAACCTTATCCGGGCTATAAGGTGCACTCAGTTACAATCGGACATGCTTTGTGGGTCTCATTGTACTTTTCCTCTGCCTTGGGTATGCGGATTGTTTACAGGTCATCAACAACCATGGCAGACACCCACATCCTTCATCACCTGCATTAACCCAAAAGTGAGATGTATGTATTTGTGAGATGCTGGGAACTTTGTTAAACCTATTGACAATCGTATGTGAGTAACAGGTTAAATTATGAGTACTGAACCTGGTAACAATAGTTTTTGTACATGTTATTCATGAACCGATACTAGTTCGTCAAAATGACACAGGTTTATGTACAACTACTATCCAAAATGTTATGGCTCAGGTATTGTAACTTCCTTTGTCACTTATGATGGCCATGGAGATACTGTAAAACCATATTATGATGTTATAGTGTATATTCTATTAGACATGTGGTTGCCTGTGATTACTCATGGGTAATCACCTAGCAGACAACCAGATGGTAATTGACCACACTGAAACATACAATATATAATGGATTGACGCAGAATATGGGCATCATGAGCACTTCCAATGAAGCCTGCAAACACACTTTGTATGCGCATGTTGGCATCACAAACAACTTACACATTGATAGAATGATACTGTTTGCAATTTCTGAGAAGCACTTCTTAATATTTAGGAGGTGTCAAAGAAACATAACATGTTTGTAATCAATAGCTTATGACATTGCACTGAGGATTGTGTCAGACACTTGGAGAAGCTTGGATGAGACATTCCTCCTACTAGACTCTCAGTGGTTTGGAAACTACCAGATGCAAGGAAGTGTATTGCAAATCCATGTAATTCCTGGTATCGCCCATTTGGTCTATGAGAGAGGCTCAAGATCTTACCTCAAGACTGCATAGAGCTCTTGGAGACTGGCATGGGTCAGCCTAAAAAACTCATACAGTTCCCCATCAGTTATTCCTTCTAATGTGACTCTATCCCTGTATACTGTGGGTGCCTGGACTTTCCTCCATATGGATCTTGCTGGCCCTTAGCCAGATCTTCATGGTCACCCTGTTGTTCATCAGCCTTCATAATTAAAAGGAATTCCTGATTGACTGGTTCTGACCTCCCCTTCAAGCTGTTCACCCACATCAATGCCATCCTCCCTGTCTTCATGTGGCCCCATATCCCTCGTCCATGTGCCACTAAAGCTCTATCACCTACCTGATCCCAACCACGATACTGGGCATATCCTGTGCTAATTAAGTTGCTTGTTTAGTTCTTGACCAGCATGGATCACATTGCCACTAACACACTCATGGCTTGTTGGATCGGGGGGTTTATATGGCTTGTTAATTACATGATTATTGCCATTTGGATGTAATTGATTAGATTATTCTCTTGATTATCTGGGACTTAGGCATTACACCTGATGTATGTTGTGCTCCATGTATTAATCCCAATCACTTCAGGGTTAACAAGATGTTACTGTAAGCTGTATCAGATTATATATTTGTGTATCATTTTAATGATTGATTTGTCATTATTTATTTTTCATTGTTTATTTAATTGGTGTTGTAGGTCTCAGTATGGCCTTTCAGGTTCACATGTGTTTCATAACATATATATTTTGAATAAAATTATGGTTTTCATTGCTTAAGTGTGCTTCAATAAGTGTTACTTATTATTTGTAAGGCTGTGTACTGTGCTTTATGCATCTTGCAGTAACACTTTTAATGTTACTATATGCATGACCATACAAAAATGTATTAAAATGTAAATTATTTAAAACATTTTTTTGCATATTTGTTTCTTGGAGACTATTGTGTAGTTAATTCTTATGTATTCCCATGGCTTCCCATGCTTTCAAAGTACAGTACTGTGTGTTTAATAGTTGTAACAGCTTTAATAAGATTTTGAAAAAATGCCTTGCGAGTCCTATTTAGTACTCATAATATTTTTGACAGAAATTTGATACTTTTTCAATTGCCGGTTAGACTTTATTTGCCAGCTAGCACTACGGGCCTAATAGAATATACATTTTGTGTAACTTTAATTAGTGTGCGCTTGTAATATTTGAGCTGTGCTAAAACCATAGGAGTTCTAAGGCCAGTTTTGCGGCTTTGGCTAGCCTGTAGTGAGTGGGTAACTCGCAATTGGATTGTAAGTAGCTAATAGAATATGTGGCAATATTAAGAGTGATTTTAAGTGAGTATAGATTTACTAATTAGCTAATAAAATAGGGCTCCATGTTTCTGCACAGCACTAAGCACATTGCTAAAAAAATAAAAATACAATACCACAATACAATACTGTAGGCTGCCAATTTATTTACTTAAATAGCTTCTTACCGCGTCTTTCTCAACAGGGTGTGTCCTTGTTAACAAATGAGCTTCCCTTTAGAGCTTGTGAATATATATCCCTTTTTTTCACTGTGCAAATGGTTCCACATGGTTTCTATTTATTGTGCATGAACAACGTATTTCCCTGCTATACTATAAGCCTCATTCAATTCGAAGGCCGCATCTCGCGGTGTACAGGCCGTATGTCTGCGTGCCTGTTGTCGTCTACAATTCCGGTGCTATTCAACTGAGCAAGGGTGCAAGATACGGGACGAGGACTCAAGCCTGTAAACCCTGGTTTCACATGTAACCCTTCCGAGTATCTGATCCAATAAAGTAAGCCAAAATCAAGAAAGCCGCAATTTGCAATCCAGTCACAGGTCAATTAACCAATATGAACCAGAGAATGACAATCAACGCTACGTAAATGGGTACAAAAGGCGAAAAAAAACTAAGTTCTTGACTGTGCTGAAGCTGCGAAAGTCAACACACAGGTCTAGGAATTGGTGGGTTTTTGAGAGAGATATAGATAGAGAGACAGAGAGAAAGACAGAAAGAGAAACAAAGACTGAGAGAGAGACTGACAAAGAGATAGAGAGTGCTAGAGAGAGATAAAGAGTGCTAGAGAGATCGAGTAAGAGTGACTGAGAGATAGAGATAGATAGAGCGAGTGAGATACAGAGAGAGATAAAAAACAGAGGAGAAGGAGATGGAGGAGAGGAGGAGAGAAGAGTAAGGAGAGAGGGAAACACCGGAGGAGGAGAGGTAGAGGTATGGAGAAAGGGAGAGGGAAAGGAGGAATCAGGTCAGGGAGGGGAGGCACAGGTGTAGGAGCGCAGGAGGGGAGGGATGTGCCCCCAGATGTAGACACACAAGGTGTAGAAGCAGAGGGTCAGGGGCCTGATCCCAGGGGGGGAGGGAGGTAGTGGGGATGAGGAGAAGGGAGTGAACAGGGAGGCCATGAACCCCAGGCACAGTTGGGAGGGAAAGAGGTTGTGACAAAGCAGAGGGCACATAATTATAGCCCAGAGGAGACAGAAATCCTCAAGGAAATCCATGTCCGATATGATGACTGCTGAAGAAAATGATGGCAGGGGAGGCGAAAGCAGCCTGTGCAACAGGTGGTGGCCCACCAGCCAACATCACATACTATGGATGGGAGCAGATTCTGAAGGAGTGGTTGGAGCCAGCAGCAGTAGTGGGCCTTCCAGGACAGCTGGACACTGGCTTTCAGGAAATCCTGCAATATATGTATCATATGCATACACATGAACCTCACATACATAGATAACTGACATACAATAGCACTGTAAGATCTCTGGTTATGATACTGTATATGGGGCAGCAATAGCTATGTACATCCAGGAAGCAAACATATTATTATCATAATTGTTATCAATGAAATGTCTGTCCAAAATCTGCCGTTAAAACGGGTCTGAAAAGCAGTTGCCAATGCAGTTTGTGTTAGTGTTATGTTGTTTGTTCAAAGTTCATATAAAACAAAACTGTTTCTATTTCAATTGCAATTGTGTTTTTTGTCATGAATTCCCCTATCCCTATCTGCCCCACGTTAAGCTGCATGGTTTAAAGCTGTTTCGCTTAACCCTGCTTGGAACCATTAAATGAGGTATAGCTGTAGATCAACATTGATTTTACATCCAAAAAAGAGTACATGTATGGGTATGTACACTGCAGCATATGCGGATACAGACTCAGAAGGACTGCATGTGCGTGATATGTACTAGCTTAACCTGGACCATGTCTCAGAAGCATGTTAACAACCATTGCTGAGAATTGGTCACAGATTGGTCAGTCTCACACACTGCACAGCAGATTCAGTTGAGCACATGTCCTAATGAACTGCAAATGGCACACAGCACCAGCATTATATATATTGATATGAGCCATGATCCACAATGCTCATAATACAGCTCAATGTTTATCTGCGTAAAACAATCACCACAGTCAATTACAAGTGACCATGATGTCAGGGATATGGAAACACATAAATAAAACATTGTATAGAGAATCAATACTCAAACACTATTGTCCTCTCATTTCAGCACCCAGGAGGCATACCCCGGCCACAGAGACCCAGGCGGTGGCTCCACGGGAGGAGGAACCATAATCACCAACGAAGGTGGTGGTGGAGGAAGCCAAGGGTCTGGGACCATAACAGGAGGCTGGCCCATCAGCAGCAAGACCATTGTGGGGAACACCTCCCGGGCCATCCCATGCATCATTGACACATTCCCAGCTCTTTTAACCAGGAGACATGTCATTGAGTCAGCAACCATCTGCAGGGATGTCGAGGTCCGGGTGACCACTCTTAACATGCCCACCACTGCCCCCTGGTGAGATGCAATGGATACGTTGGCCGGACCCCAATGCTCTTCCACTCCTGACTGGGCCACAGCAGACCAGGCCCCAACAGATGTGGTCCCAACAGATGATGCCACAGCAGTGGTTGTCCCAGCAATTGTTGTCCCAGCAGATGCACCAACAGACCAGGCCAACAACATCGCTACGGGCAACACCATCACCAATTGCAACACCATCGATATGGGCAAAACCATCGCCAATTGCAACAACATCCCTACGGGCAACACTATCGCCAATTGTGACACCATTGCTATGGGCAACACCTCTGGCCTCACCACAGCACATCCACAGTCCAACTTTGTCTGGTGACAGACCTCACAGCCTCTCAAACGGCACCTGGAGGAACATCTTGCGGCAAATCCGCATGTATGATGAGGTTGACTATTGAGTATTGCAACAGCCGACAGCTCAGCTTAAAAGGCATAATGATATTGCTACCGAGAAGTTAACAGCATCAGATCTATATATGGTGAGGTAAGGAGGCATAATCATTGAAAGGAGAGGTAGAAACAAATGGCTCATAGGGACAGACAAGCCCAGACACATCACATGGCATGGCTAGTGCAGTTGGCGAAAGCCCACATCAACACTCTTCAGCCTTCGGTTCCACCGGCTCCACCACCACCACAACTAGAGCCTGCAGCCTCCTCATCTCACCCCTTACCACCGACGCCAGATGCTACACAGCCACCCCAGTTGGACGCATCCCTCAATCCATCACCTCCTGGCCATGGTAGAAGGAGAAAGCGCGTTAGCACAGAAGGTGGGGGCCCAGTGCTCAGAAAGGGAAAGTAGGTCAGTGGTTGTCAAACCTCTCCCCACGATCCACCAGACAGACCATGATTTAGGTGAAACACTGTGTAAATACACATGTGAACCAATTTGAGGCTCCACCACCTGTTGAATACTAATTGCCTCACTTTTGGTTTCACGAGTTTCCCATAAATCATGGCTTGTCTGAAGCCCGCTTGAGGAGAGGATTGAGAACCACTGACCTAAGTCTTCCTCATCCACACTCCTCAATGAATATTATTTTGTATTAATGTTGTCATACTATTGGCTGGCTACAGAGTGTGTACACGTATTATTATGTTGAGTATTTCTACAGTTGATGTTCAAAGTGGATTGCCAGTGAGATGAGGTGTTGCAGTAAATCCAAATATTGTTCTGATTGATATCTTGTTCTTGTCTCTGTAGGTCTTAATAGCCCAATCTCACGACCATGAAGGCAAGCTCCACAACCTCCTCTGTGTCATAGATTCTGCTTGTCATTTTCTGATTATTTCTTAATATCTAAAAACAAACTGTGTGTGGAAAAGATTTGTATGACATTATCCAAGAAGGACAGACTCTTTGAACCAATTTGTTATATAACTTGTGACTTGCCCATCAAAAAATTACGGCAATAAAATAAATACAATTGTAAGGCTGGGAATGCTGTTAGACGACAAAAATCCTTACATTGTGTGCCAGAGTGCCTTCAACGCTCATTGCAAACCTCTCCCCTGGTGTACTTTTGCTCCTCTGAGCACCCTTCGCGCTCATTGTGAGCCCCGCGATGAGCGCCTTTGGCGCTTATTGCGAGCCTCTCCTCTCGTGTAATTTTGGTGGTGTGAGCACCTTTGGTGCTCATTGCAAGGACTGCGCTGATCACCTTTGGCTCTAATTGCAATCCTGTAATCTGCTTTACTTTTGGTTGTCTGAGCATCCTGCCTTTGGTGCTCATTGCGAGTTTCTCAGCTCGTGCAGTTTTGGTGGTATGAGCACCTTTGTCAGTCATTGCAAGGGGCGAATGCCTTTGTGGCTCATTGCAATCCTCTCCCCTGGCCCTTTTTTTGTTTTCAATATATATATATATATATATATATATATAATAAATTAATATACTTAACCTATTTGTAACGAATATATCCAGCAATCAATTTTCTGAAGAGCCAACAAACAGTTCTGATTTTCCTGCAGCATACAATGTACATTTGCGCTGGTGCTGACCTGAGGTGTAAGTGTCAGCAATGTGTGCAGTGTAAATAGGCTGCGTGCGCATGTGTAAACCATTTGTTTAGCTGTGTAATTGGGCATTTGGTAATGGTAATGTTATTAGTTGTAAGTTAGTGTTGTAAAATGGCGTAGATTGTCTATGTCTTACGCGGGTGTGGAGCATTTTCCGTTGTCCCTAATAGTGTATTTTATACCTTGTACGTGGCTGTGTAAAAGTCTGATGTGCTTGATGGTGTTATGCATGTTTAGGGGGCGTGTAGCCTTGTATTCGTTTTTTCAAACAGATACTTAATATCAGAGAGGATAATACTGATCATTTTGACTTCCATATTTTTTTGAAAACTTTTTACTCACACTCTGTACAGTCACACTTTAGGTGAAGCCAAGTTAATATGAAGGGCAAGCTATTGCCTAAAAAAATCAGCCTCCTGTGGATATATCACCCCCCTTGACTTTTTAACTATTTTGTTACATTACAGTGCAATGTTTTGTTAGACTTTTGTGTTCTGATCCATCACATAAAATACAGTTTAAGTTAGTGAAATGAAATGAGAAAAAAATATACATAAAACTATTTTTTAGGAATAGAAAACAGAAAATTGGCATGCGTGTATGTATTCATTTTTTACCTTTGTTATGAAGCCCATAAAAAGCTCTGGTGCTACCAATTACCTTCAGAAGTCACACAATTAGTGAAATGATATCCACCTGTGTGCAATCTAAGTGTCACCTGATCTGTCATTACATATACACACCTTTTTTGAAAAACCCCATAGGCTGCAACACCTAAGCAAGAGGCACCACTAACCAAAGACTGCCATGAAGACCAATCCAAACAATTAAGGGACAATGTTGTGGAAAAGAACAAGTCAGGGTTAGGTTATCAAAAATATCCAAATCTTTGATGATCCCCAGGAGCACCATCAAATCTATCATAACCAAATGGCAAAAATGTAACACAACAGCAAACCTGCCCAGAGACGGCCGCCCACCAAAACTCACGGACCGGGCAAGGATGGCATTAATCAGAGAGGCAGCACAGAGACCTAAGGTAACCCTGGAGGAGCTGCAGAGTTCCACAGCAGAGACTGAAGTGTCTGTACATAGGATGACCATAAGCAGTACGCTCCATAGAGTTGGGCTTTATGACAGAGTGGCATGAAGAAAACCATTACTTTCAGCAAAAAAAAATGGCACGTTTTGAGTTTGCTAAAAGGCATGTGGGAGACTCCTAAAATGTATGGAGGAAGGAGCCCTGGTCTAAAATTTACCTTTTCGGCATCAATGAAAGCGCTATGTCTGGCGCAATCCCAACACATCACATCACCCAAAGAACACCATCCCCACAGTGAAACATGGTGGCAGCATCATGCTGTGGGGATGTTTTTCAGTAGCCGTGATTGGGAAACTGGTTAGAGATGAGGGAAAGATGGATGGTGCTAAATACAGGGATATTCTTGAGCAAAACCTGTAGCACTCTGTGCATGATTTGAGGCTAGGACGGAGGTTCACCTTACAGCAGGACAATGACCTCAAACACACCGCTAAAGCAACACTTGAGTGGTTTAAGGGAAAACATGTAAATGCGGTGGAATGGCCTAGTCAAAGCCCAGACCTCAATCCAATAGAAAATCTGTGTTCAGACTTAAAGATTGCTGTTCACAAGCGCAAACCATCCAATTTGAAGAAACTGGAGCAGTTTTGCAAGGAGGAATGGGCAAATATCCCAGTGGTAAGATGTGGCAAGCTCATAGAGACTTACCAAAGCGACTTGGAGCTGTGATTGCCGCAAAAAGTGTTTCTACAAAGTATTGACTTTAGCGGGTAAATAGTTATGCACATTGACTTTTTCTGTTATTTTGTCCTATTTGTTGTTTGCTTCACAATAATAAAAAAAAAAAAACTTCAAAGTTGTGGACATGTTCTGTAAATTTAATGATGCAAATCCTCAAACAATCCATGTTATTTCCAGGTTGTGAGGCAACAAAACATGAAAAATGCCATAGGGGGACGAATACTTTTGCAAGGCACTGTAAGATACAATGTATCAGAGAGGTTAATGCTAATAATTAAGACTTAGTCATTTTTTAATATATAGTGATTGTTTGGAATAGCTCTCTCTGTGCAGTGAGATGTCTTATCTGCAACCACTCACTATGCGATGTTCATCCTGCACTTTTTTAAACAACAAATCCTGGTCATTTTTGGATCATAACTTCTCTTCTAGATGGAGGGGCTATTTGTAAAATCTAGACAGTCTCTACTTATAAGTAGGGATTTCATATCTTAGATCTAACATGGCGTATTAGAGCTTTGTAGCTTAGCTAAATCACACCAGCACGCCGTCACTTACTGGCTATGTCATCAGTATGCGCCCTAAGCTTCCTGATGCCATTTCGCTGCTATCACACCTTAATAATGCAGGGGAGGGGGGTGGATATGTGACCTGCTGTCAAATTTACTCAGTTAATTATAACTGTTTTCGCTAAAAAAAGGGAAATAAGAAAAATCTATGAAACAATAAAAGAGTATCTATACATTCATATGGAAAAAGCTTGATATTCAACTCTCACATCACATCAGCACTTTCTATTTAACCGTCACATATTACATGTTGAAAAAAAGCCAGTCATCAAACTTTTGTTTTTAATTAGTATTTTACTGTGACGTATTTTTGTTTTAAAAACATTTAGTATATAAATAAAGATCCATATAAAAAAATTCCTTATTTTAATAATTTTTGTCAGTTCATAAATAGTTAACTAATTTAGAATGTTTTAAGGTAATCTGTAACTGATGTTGAGAGGCAGTTATAAAACAGTTTTGCTTTTGCTAGAGGAGACCTAAAACAAGGCGTTTCTTGCCAAGGCTGCTGTTTGCCTGCTCCGGCCTGATAGATCTCACATTAAAGGGATTTATGTATGCAAGTAGAGTGCACGCCTAGACTCTCCAAGAACCATTGGTCTATCTTCTGCTAACAGAGATGGTAAGGACCGTGCAATGCTGCTGAGTTAATTTGAACTAGACCAATTAGAAGCAGATCGTAACACTATGCACATGACTGGTTTCTTCAATTAAATTCAGTGATTTCTGATGGAGTGATTTCTGATTTCCTTTTTTTCATCAGATTCCGGTTGCAGTGGTGTAGTGACCACATGTGGCCCTGGTAGGTGCTATGCATCATGCGTATTCTAGACTATGACATTACCCCTATAGGTATCCCCTTTTTCCCAAAACCAAGCCTCTTGCCATCCCGGGACTTACACTCACTACACACATGATATTGATGCACAGTCTTGTCTATTTCTGATTGTGCTCTGTGTATGAAATAAAACTTTGTTATACCGTTCTCACCATATCAGTGTGTTTGTAATGGTTGGGGTTTTGGCACATCCACATAGATAACATTTGTGTCACATTCCTATATCAGTTACCTAATAAGCCCAGATTTACTATGCAATAGATTAATACATATAATAATAATAATAACAATAATAATGATATCATATAATAATATATATCATATATCATAATAAACGGTTACTACACATGCAAAGTCCAATTTGTGATACTGTGGAGTATCAACATTCCCCTGAAGGCCTCATAACAATATGACGTGATAATGCCAATTGATTGATAACAAAACACTTAATGGGATTCGCCAAATGATAATGGGTATACATCTTGGCACATGGCCACCAGCAATGGCGTGGGTTTTTCCAGGATGGGTGTAGCGGAGACTATGGAGGTGAGTTGGCTGTTGCTCCACGTGCCTCTGCACAGCCTCCATGTGTTTTTGCGGCCCTTCCTGATGGGTTAGATTAGATTAGTATGTTGTATGTTCCCCTGGTCCCCTTCTGGATTACTAAGTGGTGGCGGTGAAGGGGCTTGTGTAACTCAATGAAGCTGTGAGCTATGCTATGTAGGGCCACTGTAGGTCGGCAGGTCATAGCAGAGGGGTCAGACAAATCAGTCTACCAGAGAAGGAAATGGCAACCCACTCCAGTATCTTTGGCATGCAAACCTTGTGGATACTCAAAGGTAGAGACATAGCTGAATGTGCTGCAGTCCATAGGATCACAGAGAGTCGGACACAATAGAGGGACTGAACAACCAAATGTGAAATGTTCCCCAGGGACTTGATAAATGCCATGTGGCAGTGTAATTTGTCCACTATTTGTTTTCCAAATGTAGATGTGATGAGGGAGATGTATATGAGATGATCTTCATATTTTTAGGGTCCACATTAGAGCCTCTGTGATTGAGAAATTGTTAATATGGCAGCCATTTTCATGTATTTCTGTTGCAATTTAATGAGGTGTTGTGTCTTTAATAGCTTTCAACATCATGCAGCATGACTTTTCATATTGGCATATGCATGACCATTATAATTTATGAGAGAATTATTTCTTTTTTTAAACTATTTGATAGTTGAGTAATTCTAATGCGTTCCACTGCTTTGCACATACTGTATTTTAAAGTGCACTGTTGTGTTTTTATTGTGTTTTGCAGTGTTCCAAACTAGTCTGTAAACTCTTTGCGGGTCTTATTTGGAACCTGTAAGCTTTAGGCTGCCATTTGCCATTTGCAGACTTGAGTGCAGGTGAGGTCTTGAGGGATTTTTGCAATTAAATAGTAATTTGTGATTTTAGCGATCAGAACTCTTGCGGACGTGAAAGATCAAAGGCTTAAAGAGGCTGTAAGTTCCTGGTTTAATAACCGCAAGGATTTCAAACCCGTAACTGTTAGCCGTTTTTGGCTTGCAGAAAAACGCCAATTGAATAGCAAATTAGCTTAAATGCTCCATTACGGGCTCCAGTAACTAACAATTGCTTAATTGAATGAGGCTCTATGTATGCCTATTATGGAGTGGACGCTACTTGTGATTTTGTGGCTAGGGTTGTGGTATATTTCGGTATCTTTCAAGCATACTTTATTCTAATGTGTTCTAATGTATTTTGGCTGTTTACTGGTACATCTGCAAATGCAGAGTCAGAAGTTTTAGAATCTGTAAGTTTGAAAATATTAATATACAAGTTGTTTAATATTCTAATTATTATTGGCAGTGCTCATTTAAACTAGTAGGTAATTTGAAAACACTTTGTAGCAAATTATTGTATAACATTAAATTGATGCATAAACTTGATATAAATATACCATTAAAGATAAGGTAAATATTAAAGATACACACTCAATGCTATTCTCTCTCCATCATTGTCTAGAATAGTGGTTCTCAGCACTCTCCTCAAGGACCCCCAGACATGTTATGATATTGGGAACACTGTATGAACACAGGTGAGGCAATCAGAGGCTCCTTTAGGAGAAGGTTGCAAGAAACTGGACTAGAACATGGACAAAGTCTACATTTACTGCAAATATGTTTCTGTGTTATCTGTGCATTATCTGTATTAAAAATCTGCTTGAAATTATATTATTATCTTCCTAAATATACTGCATTATGGATATTTGTTCCAGTGTATTCAGAGGAATATTAATAAGTGCTGGTTTCAGTGTAGAGATACATTTTGCAGGGTATAATATGAATGTTAAGGAGTAGTCATTTTCAGTATACTAGCTTTTGAAATGAAGGACATTTTAACAAGTTACAAATCTTCTTTAAATGGGACATAAAGTTAATACCATAATATTTCACATGGAATTCCCACCCTTAAACAATGTTAGAGACAGTACATTTTACAATGATACCATCAATTATACAAATCATAATTATACCATCATAATGACGGAAGCCGACTCCCAAAATTATCACAACTCACAGTAGACCTTTATAATAGAAATCATGCACAAATGCATTATTATATTGCCCACTTTTGTGATTTACTCAGAAGATGTGAAATTATTTTATTGTTCCATTTATAGATGAAACTGACCATGGATTTATTTATGAAGCTGTCAACATTTTCTCTTTGTTTCCTTGTGTCTATACTGGCATGTTATCATTCATTTTTGCTAAAAACTTAATTGAGTTTTCAAGTAGCACTGATTTTTCATCCAATATAACATTATACTGCTTAGAGTTGGTAGTTTGGTAAAAAAATATGTGAAAAGCAACATACATAAAAAAAAAAGTTTATTTTGCATTTATGTCTCCTGACAACTTAGTAAACAACTGTGCCTTTCAAAACAGTGACACCTCCAGAGGATCAATATGTTTGTGTGGATTTTGTATACGCAAGCAAAATAATATCTAATAATGATTATTCAATGCTATACACTGCTATAAAAAGTACATCATCTATAAAAGTAACTGTGCTGCATATATTGTTGCAAATGTTACACTAATGAGAAGCATCTACAATAGTATACTTCAATATGTCCAGAAGTAGCTTCAACTAACTTAAAATTTTAAATAGTTACATCAAATTATTTGTAATATGTGGATTCATTGTTAATTGTTAATTGATGCAGAGAAAGGCAAACCAGAAAATAAACATTGAAACGTTGTGAATTGTTTAACAAGAATATAGGAATAATCAATTCAGTATAAAGACATAAAAAATTTCCTGCTGTAGTAAATTGCAGTAATTCACGAACACTATGTCCTCCATTCAATAGAAAATTGCAACAGTTACAGAGCGATTCAATTGAACAAGCCCACAGCTACCTCTCCAAAAGCCTAAACCGTAAACCATGCACCCCCGTAAGTTCAGAGCATGATCATGATCAATTAAGCAAGGCCATAACTACTGATTGAGAAACAGCCAATAGTAAATGAGACCGTCATCATGACTTCAGTAAAACATGAAGGTTACACGTGAATCAATTTGCTTTTAAAAGTCCGATATGTGATCGGACTCACAATCCGGCAATGTACAAAATAATAAAAATGAATCACGATACTGTTCTAGTCCATGTGGGTGGCCTGATATGTATTAACTCCTTGATTACCAAGATTGATATCACAGAAATTAAACATATATTTATTTGTTTTATTGCAGATTTGCCTATCCGGTACTCGTAGGAATGTCTTCTACTTTTGCCATTTACGGGTTTGAAGGTCATTGCAGGGTTGAGGAACTGTAGCAATTGAATAGTGATTTGCTATTGTAACATTTACAGTCTTGAAAGATCAAAGGCTTAGATGGGTCGGAGATGCGATTTTGATCTTCTAACCCTCAAACCGATTGCGGGTAGCTAAAACACGCCAATTGTATAGCAAATTATTTTACAGGCTCCATTATGGGCTCTTGTAACTACTATGTCAAGTCTGTCCAAAGACCCTTCAAGGACGAAGTTACTTCCCATTGTTCTCTGTTACACAATGGTTTGTGGACTATCTACAAAAGACAGCAAAATAAGAGTATAATAGTTCTCATGAAGCAATTAATTTATTGCAAATCTTGTGACGATTTATTGAAGGGACTGAGAGAGATCAGAATGGAGCAAAAGGAGATACTGAATGCTAAATCAGGTGGCCTACAAGATGTAAGCAAAGAAATGCAGTGAACTTGTTTTACACCATCCATACATGAATAAGCTTTTGCTGATTATCTATATCCACATCCACATCATAGTATGAGTGTATTGATTGTATGATCTGCTGGATTTCTTTATATACATATTACATTTAGGTCATTCTCACCTGTGCTCTGTTTTCTTTTTTCATTCTTTCTTTTATCATTTCTATAGTAGTTTACCTGGCAACAATTTATTTATGGAAGAGCGTGTATGGCAGCATAAAACATAAATATATCTGCTTAAAACAGTATTTGTAGAGCAGCTTCTATCCACAATTTATTACAATTGCTGTTTATTTGCATAGCAACAACTTTTTCACTTGTGGTTTTCAGAGTTTTTAGAGAAAATTACAAAGGTACAGAACATGTAAATACTGATAATAACAACACAATTGAACATAATGAAAAATAAATGGATGTCCATGCTTCAAAAGAGGGAGACAATCTGACTGAGGGAAGCAATGAATTACATAAATCAAGTACAAATGACCAAAACAAAGGGTGGTTGGTGACTACAGGAACATTTTTATATAAGAGCTATGAATGAAGTCTTTAAATTCCAACTTACTAACCTCTCCCCCAATATCCCTACCCCTTATGAATCCAGGGATCCTGGGAATTCCCACCCACAATCTACTCTAAATGGTGGAATCATGGGGATTTCCTCCTACCATGTGTAGAGGAAAACCCTGGGGATGCCTTCCTCCCACACACTATCACCTGATCACAATCATCTAACTTTAACCATTATGGGCTCTGTAGTCCCAGATGACAACTAAAAGTTAACCACCTGCCACAGAGGTGACAAGGTCGTTAAAGTTGACACGGTCCTATTAAGTCTTAAAGTTCCATGTGCAGCAATATAATCAGTGAAATAATCAATGTCCATCAGTTTTTTTTACTGTAAAAAGATAGTCAACTTCAACCCCTGAGAAAAAATATTGTACAGATTGATCTACAAGAGTGGTTCACTGTCAATAGACCCAGTGTTATTCTTTTTATTTGAGAACTGAGGATAAGTGAAGGAGGGAATATCCACGGGTTACCTTTTCTGTGTGGGAGGGGTCAATCCCTAGTAATCCCCAATTTACTGAACTACAAATAGGGAAAACCTGGAGATCCCTGGGCTCATAGAGGGTATTTGGGGGGTCCATGAGATCTCTCAAGTATATGGGGTGTTGGGTGCACTTATTAACATTTCAATTGTCTCAAATATAAGAATCAAGCCTTATACCTGTTTCAATTCAGAGGTTATGATGTTTTCAGCATCAGATCTGATGCTGGAATCATTACTGGGGCATTCTTCTGCCTCTACAGGAAGTCTGGAGTATACATAAGTTTAGGTAGGAAAAATGGGCTTACACATACTATGTTAATTGCATACATTACCGTTAAAATCTATTGGAATGGCTTGGAGGAAAATTTGATATTACCAGGTTACTGTAACGTGAAAACTCGCTTTCAGCACTGAAAATTAGAGTGATTGAGATACCTTAGGTAGTTTACTTTGTTGCGGTGAAACTTGCACTGTATCTGATTGCGTAAAAGATTTCAATAGGGCCCTAGGCTAGCATTTTAGAATGGCTCATTTGCTGATTGTTGCTGACAACACATAGTTGTCTCTGTAGTTTGCTCAGTCTATCCTAGATTTCTAGGTTTCCTTTCACAAAGATAAAATAAAGACTGAAAAAATGAATAAATCTGTATACTTAGCACCTCATTCTATTTGAGCTACGTAATTTAAGAAACTGCATAATTTTGACTGTGGGAGCTTTTTTTCAGTAATCCTACACTTATATTCAATGCAGTTCACTCATCAGATGCAGGTAAGTGAGGGGAAAGGGAGAGGGGGGGGTATTTAGAGGGGTAGTATGAGGGGGGTTTAGAATGAGGACGGGGGGTTGAGGATGAGGGGGGGTTAGAGAGACACGGGGGGAGAGTGACTCGAGTATAAGCTGAGGGGGCCCTTTTTAGCCTTATACAGTATCTAAAATGTACTTAATTGCACTTAATTTTAACAAACACATAATCACTGATAACACATAACTTACACACACATAAATTAATACCACACATAGAAATACATAGAGATAGGCCACACCATCTACACATACATATACTAAAACATATTTGTATATTTATTGTTACTTTACTTTTGGGTTTGGAGTAATGGAGGGAGAGTTGAGGAGAAAAGAGGTGGAAAGGAGAATAGGAATAGAGGAGGAGAGAGAGGTGGGCCATGGGCAAAGGAGGGAAAGGAGAGGCAGGGAGGGAGAGCGGGGAGGGAGAGGTAGAGAGAGAGGGAGTGGAGGGGAGGGAGAGGTAAGGAGGAGGGCTAGAAGTGGTTATCCGGGGGGTTAGTGGTGGGGAGGGACAGGCCATATTGACACAGCTGGGAGGACAGGAGGACAAGAGGCGATGGTGTTCCTCCTCAGTGCCATCCATGCACTCCATCCCAATCCTGTTAGGGGGGGGGGGGATGTTAGGCATGGGCCCAGTTTTGGAGTGAGGTAGCAGCTGTAGTTAGTTAGCTAGGATTTGCAACTAGGGATGTGAGGTCCGTCAGGTATCGTTATGGTGACAGCAGAGCCAAGATGTAGAGGAAGATTGTCTATCCATGGTCAAATTCAGGCAATATACATATCACTCTCATTTGTAGGCAAAATAAAATGTGTAACAAATACAGATAACACTGTACAATGAGAATCAATGACAAAATAGATAATAATAAAGTAAACATCCAATATAGAGTCCATGTATGGATGTGCCCACTGCAGCATATGCAAATACAGACTTTGTAGGGATGGATATGCAGTGTAGTGTACTAGCCTAACAAGGAGCCTAACAGGGACATCTAAGCAGCATGTGACTATTGCTAACAGCTGGTCACTGATTGATTAGTATGACACACTCTGTAACTAGTTCAGCAGATTATGTGTATGCATGTGCTGCAGATGGCAGACAGCAGTAGGAATCACTATATTGTTATGAGCCATTAATAATAAGGCTCATAATACAAAGCAATGATCACAGCTAGCAAATGATAACTCCACACAATTGCAAAAGAAAGGAATCATCCAGGTTCAAAACATCATGATGTCAGATACATAGTAACACAATATCATAGTAACACACTATCACATGTTCATAAAATGTTATTAACTCATATTCTCAACACTCTTCTGAGTGAGACCAGACTGATATATTACAGGATATTTCTCCCTGTGAAGGGCACAAGTGAGCTAAAAGAGGTTTCTCTCTGAGTAGGTAGCCAGACCTATAGATCAAACCTACTTAGGTATTGTTCGTTCCCAGACTGAGCACCTCTAATTTGTTGTTGTGTATGCAAATGACCCTTGGGGGTTTTTCTCACCCTAAGGGTAATAGGGGGCTCCAGATGTGGATTATTTGCTCACTGTGTCTAAGGGAGTACAGCGGCACTTCACTAACTAGGCCCAAGACAGGCCAAAACATACGTCTGGGATTTGCTGTCTCCTTTGTTCAGGGAGAATTGCCTGATATTTTGGCGCTGGATCACTCTTCTGAGTAAGAACAGACTGATATACTACAGGATATATCTCCCTGTGAAGGGCATAAGTGAGCTAAAATAGGTTGCTGTCTGAGTAGGTAACCAGACCTATAGAGCAAACCTACTTAGATATTGTTCATTCTAAGATTAAGCACCTCTATTTTTTGTTGTTTTAACTCATATTCTATTATTCTCTCATTTCAGCTGAGGTCTGCATCCTCTATGGAGCTCCAGGTGGGGTGTCTGCTGAGTCAAAGCAACGGACGACTATTGAGGTTTGTGCCCCCACCCCCAGGACCCATCTCAGGAGGATGAGACAAGGAGAGGATTGGAGGGCCCGGAATATTATGAGTAAGAGGATTCATAATTCATTAGGTCAGTGTGGGGACTCACTAGACCTTCTACCACACCCGTGGCCTCCCACCAGGCCCACCATTAACCGCACAGATCCCAGCACCACAGTACCTTCCCACTCAGCAACCACCACCATCGCCTTCCCCCACAGTCATGTCTGGCCTGGCCGGTACTCCACTCCTATTTTTATTTTGTTCCCTTAATGCTTAACACCTAAATATTGTAATTGAATATAAATGAGGAAAAAAAGGAAATCTTTATTACAAAAATAGGACAATGCTGCAATAAAAATGTATCCTGGATATCCTTAAATATATACAAAGCACATTTCACTTAGTATGCCAATTGATGAGACCCTTAAAAGTCAGAAAAATGCTTTTTACCTATTTTGCTACATTACAGCCTTAAGTTCAATGTTTTGTTAATCAGAATTGTATGTGATGGATCAGAACACAATAGTCTAAGTTGATGAAGTGAAATGAGAAAAATATATACATAAAAATATTTTTTAGAAATAGAAAACCGAAAATTGGCATGTGCGTATGTATTCACCACCTTTGTTATGAAACCCATAAAAAGCTCTGGTGCAACCAATTACCTTCAGAAGTCACGTAATTAGTGAAATGATGTCCACCTGTGTGAAATCTAAATGTCACATGATCCATCATTACATATACACAACATTTTTGAAAGGACCCAGTGGCTGCAACACCTAAGGAAGAGGCACCACTAACGAAACACTACCATGAAGACAAATGAACTCTCCAAACAAGTGTTGAGAAGTAAAGGTCAGGGTTAGGTTATCAAAAAAAATATCCAAATCTTTGATGATCCCCAGGAGCACCATCAAATCTATCATAACCAAATGGAAAGAACATGGCACAATGTCAAACCTGCCAAGAGACGGCCACCCACCAAAACTCACGGACCGGGCAAGGAGGGCTTAAATCAGAGAGGCAGCACAAAGACCTAAGGTAACCCTGGAGGAGCTGCAGAGTTCCACAGCAAAGACTGGAGTATCTGTACATAGGACGGCAATAAGCCATACGCTCCATAGAATTGGGATTTATGGCAGAGTGGCCAGAAGAAAGCCATTACTTTCAGCAAAAAACAAAATGGCACATTTTGAGTTTGTGAAAAGGCATGTGGGAGACTCCAAAAATGTATGGAGGAAGGGGCTCTGGTCTGATGAGACTAAAATTTAACTTTTCGTCCATCAAAGAAAACGCTATGTCTGGCGCAAACCCAACACATCACATCACCCAAAGAACACCATCCCCACAGTGAAACATGGTGGTGGCAGCATCATGCTGTGGGGATGTTTTTCAGCAGCCAGGATTGGGAAACTGGTCAGTGTTGAGGGAAAGATCGATAGTGCTAAATACAGGGATATTCTTGAGCAAAACCTGTACCACTGTGTGCGTGATTTGAGGCTAGGACCGAGGTTCACCTTCCAGCAGGACAATGACCGCAAACACACTGCTAAAGCAACACTTGAGAGGTTTAAGGGGAAACATGTAAATGTGTTGGAATGGCCTAGTCAAAGCCCAGACCTCCATCCAATAGAAAATCTGTGGTCAGACTTAAAGATTGCAGTTCACAAACGCAAACCATTCAACTTCAACGAGCTGGAGCAGTTTTGCAAGGAGGAATGGGCAAAAATCCCAGTGGTAAGATGTTGCAATCTAATAGAGGCTAATCCAAAGCGACTTGGAGCTGTGATTGCCGCAAAAGGTGGCTCTACAAAGTATTGACTTTAGGGGGTGAATAGTTATGCACATTTACTTTTTCTGTTATTTTGTTTGCTTCACAATAAAAAAAAAAACATCTTCAATGTTGTGGGCATGTTCTGTAAACTAAATGATGCATATCCTCAAACAATCCATGTTAATTCCAGGTTGGCAACAAACCACGAAAAATGCCAAGGGGTGAATACTTTTGCAAGGCACTGTATATGTAATAATATGAAGATTATCTTTCCTTGGCATCTTTGGATGATAATTGTTTTCTTACAATCATGCATAATGATGCATCATAATGATGATATATGTATTTTACGTTATTCCCTATTCGGATTTGCAAGCATTGCTCTCAAATAATGTAAGTGAAATATATAAAAAGTATATATAGTATAGCAATTCCATCAATGACATCCCACCCAGCAGAAAGATCTTACACTGCAAAAATAATTACACATGGTTGTTGTTAGTTTGAATTTGCACCAATGTAGAGATGGCGGTGGACTTGCAAAGTCCTGAAGTAGCATGCTCATCAAAGCCAGCATTATTATATGCATTAGTTAAACATATCATATTCTTGAGAACAGATACTTTTGACTCATTATAGATGATGACCTTTTTCTTCTCTCAGTATTACTAATCATGATATCATGATACCATAACAAACAGTTATAATCTGATAACACCTGTATACCAAATGAATGTGATATCAGTGTGGCTAAACAATATCATATAGAGATGGTGATAGTACTCTTGGCCTAATGAATGTGGTCAGAACTGAGCATTCCTTGAGAGATGCCACAGCATTACTAATGGTCATGCAAAGTTATTTCCCATGATTCCACATGATTAGCACTGCTTGCAGATGAAGATCATGTAAGTTGGTTTATCAACACAGTTACAGTATAAAGCACTGTTCTGTACATACAGGTGTTGCTAGACTTTTTCTCATCTGCCTTTTTGGTTACCGTATGTGTGTAATTGAATGGGATTATATAATCCAGGAGTTAATGCACCTGTGTATTTGAGCAGATGAAGACATTATGTAAGTGCTATGCTCATTACTGTTTACATCAATTATTTGGAGTGTTGAATGATGAGATTTCTATTCATCTGATTATGGTTATTGTGGTATAATGACCATATGTGAATCTAGTAAATGCTATGCATCATTATTATTATACAGTATTCTCTGTAGATTTTTCCCATTTTCCCAGTCTCCTGTCCTCTCTTGATTCATGCACACCCCATTCATGATATTAATGCATGGTCAGATACATCTAGACTATGCTCTGTGTATGTAATAAACTATTATATTGTTATACCATCATTAATGTGTCTGTGTGTTTCCAATAGTTACTAATTTGGGACATCAACATATATAACATTTACATAAGGATAATACAACCCATTACAGTGACAAAGGTGTGGTTTAAGAGTGGTCATGTGTCTTAATATGTCCAAACAGTGATCAAGCAACATTTTATATGTTTTAATCATGAAATTCAAAATCATTCAATGAACAACATAATAACGATTTTGGTGGGCACTTGGACCAATTTACATTATAAATGTATTGTGGATCAACATTCAACTGAAAAGTTGTTAACAATATACATTTTAATATTGATAATTAATTATTACGATAACACTAGCTGGAATTTGACATATTAACTCTTTAGAATGTAAGTTTGTGAGATTTCAATCTTGTTAGGTGCTTTAGGGAAATCACTATATGTGTTTGATTGAAAGCTCAATAACAGAGCCGTCCATTCCTTTGCATTGTGTTCAAATTGTCTTTGACTTGTTCTTAACCCCTGTATAACGCTACAGAATATGTTGGCCTGCAACAAATAAAGGATAATAATAATAATAATAATAATAATAATAATAATAATAATAATAATAATAATAATATGTATTATTGGTTTACATGTTGTCACATGCACAACAGCACTGGTGTGGGACAGGTGTACCCAAGATTCACCTCAATAGTGGTAAATTTCCAGATCTCCTTCTACATCTCATCCTTGTGTGTTTGCTGGCCTTTCTCAGCAGATATTACACATTGCTGAAATACCTCTTGTTATGATTTATCGCTATGTCCCCATATTTCTGTGCCTATAACACCCTGTTCTTTAAATGCTCCCTGTGACAATCCAGTGCATGGCCTGTGCCATGTTGTGGTATACCTGTGGTGGTCTCCTCCATAATGTATTAGTGGCCCACTTTCAGCAACAATGAGTGCCACCCACTATCTGTGTTTAAGGCCAGAGGCTACCCATGATTAGTTTCTCACACCACAGTGTTTTACTCCCAACAATGTTGGGTGCTCTACATACCTTCCCATAGATGTGACATACATGATCACTCTGAGTACTGTGATGTGTACAGGATCCATGGTGTTAATGAGTATTGTTTGAGGTGTATCATGCTTTATGTGAAGGTTTATTATTGGCAAGAGTTGATGTTCCGAATATGTATACTGACGCAAACATTTTCATTTAAAATATTTTTTGGGATATCATATGTATGCCTAGAGAACTGTTACATATTATTTTCAAGTACAGTTATAGTTATATTATTTTCAAGTACAGTTAAGTACAGTTACATGCTTTCCCATGATACTACTGTATTGTCTCTCTAACTGATTTTGAAGGTCTCCGCAATCATTTTAATCTTCCCAATATGAATAATGACACTGACATATTAATAACCAAAACAAATATTTTGTAATTGCACTTTTTTTGTCTCTGGGACTGTTCAACATTGAATTCTAATGCAGTCTCATGCTTTTGTATTGCTTTTTTAGAACTTTACTGTGTCTTTAACTGCTGCTGCAGGTGTCAGAAATGCTTTTAAAACTATTTGTGGATGTGCTTCAGTGCACATAATGATTTCACGTTATATTACGAGTTACAAATCATACTTAATTTGCGAATTATTTAATTGAATATCGATTTAGAGTAAAACTTGAAAAAATAACTAAAGTTACAGATGTTTAAAAATCAGTTGAAAAGGTTGCCATAATTTGCTTGTCTGGCTTTGTTTTGTATGATACGGGTTGTACACTTGCAATCGTGAAAAACATGGAACGCTATTCTATTTGAGGCATTTGCAGGTTTCTAAGTCATACATTTGTCTGCAGGTGTTTTTTTACAAATGTTTAGATGTATGCAGCTTGCAAATTCCGACCGCAAGGCTGAACTTGTAAATCTTGTCATTTTAAGTAGAATTTCAGGGAGCTTGATCATATGATCTGACAATATTTAAGCAAGCCCGTAATTTACTTCTTAGACATAGCTAATAGTAAAAGTTACATGTAATCTGCAATCAGAGGCTATTTGAAAGTCTAAAAAAGTTAAAAACGTATTTCCTGCTCAGGTCTCCCAGAAATACAGTCACTGTACTGCACTCTAGGAGACTAGGTGTAGACATGCAAATGAGTATAGAATGTATCTTACACTTAAATCCAAAATACCATTTTATACATGGCTCATTTGATGCACAAGGCCTTAACTCGTGTTTCAAGCCAGCAAACTCGGAGCACTGTAAATGCAAATATAAATTCAAGACAGCACTGTAAAGCACTGTAAATGATGGGGAACACAATGGGTGACATTAGGATTAAAATCACAACATTCTCAAGCTTGCACAACTCCAAAATTAAATACTTTATTTCATGTTTAATTTTCGTCCAAAGTTCTACAGGCTTGAATAACCTCCAACCCCGTAACTCGCTATTCAAGCCCGTAGGACTTCAATGAAATTTGGATATCAAACTGCTACGGGCTTTGAGGTTGAAGCCTGTAGGACTTTAGGATGAAAATTGAACATGAAATAAACTATTTATTTATGCCGATTTGAGAGATGGGGAATGTTGTGCTAATAATTCTAAGACCTAAAATCACTTTCACCTTTAATAAAAGTACAGGATTGCTTTTCAATTTGGTTCATTAGTGCTACGATTTGTAAGTAAGCCCTTTGCGACACCTCCTTTGTGCAAGTAACCTATGGTTCGCATTCAGCCATTTACGGGCTTGACGTAAGGGCAGATCAGAGCATTTGAATAGCAAATAGGGATTTTTGCAGCAGCAACTCTTGCGGCCCTGAAAGATCAAAGGCTTTGAGGGAAGTAACTTGCGATTAGCAGAATCGCAATGGAAAGTAACTGTATGTAACCCGATCGGAGCACGCAAACGGAAGGAAATTGAATAGCAACATAGCTTGCGATCGTCATTTGCAAGCCCGGATCTCTAAAATGTAGCAATTGAATGAGGCCCTAGGTCTCCCAGAAATACAGTCACTGGACTGCCCTCTGGGTGGGGACATACAAATGAGACTACAATGTACTCTCACTCTTAAATCAAAAAACACTTTAAACATGGCAGTGTTTCAGCATATGCTTGCTTTCTTACACCGTTTTAAGCATAGCTTACGATGGATTATGAGCAAGCCAGGAGACCTACTGACAGACAGCCACTGTTTCAACCTTAATGGATCTTATCCGTGTGTGGCTGGTTCCTAGTTTATGCAGGAGATTTTTTGGGGAGGTAGTTTACCACAACAATCATTTAACTTATGGTGGGTATTATGTTTGTCTCTGGCTTATACTGTTTTGGTCAGGTCCCCTATAATTCTGGATCTTATACTGATGTAAGAGGCCCCTTTCTACAGACAAAATATTTTGAATTGACAAAGCAACATTCAAGATTTAAAAAAAATAATTTAACATTGGGAGTGAGATTTACATTTCACATTTGTTTGTACCAAAGAGCATTTAGTAATGAATATCGTGTCTTCAATTACATTTGAACCAACAATACCTACTGCAACATACTGGAAGTCGATTTGCTTCAGAATTAAGTTTATTTTTATTCAAGAGAATAGTGTAGCATGTTTACTTTCATCAATTAGCCTAAATAGACACTTCATATATGTTATAAGAAAACCAATTTAACATGGCTGGACAGTCTTTACCTGACCTCTTTATTTATTGTAATAGATTAATTACATCACTTAATAGCCACTTGTGGTGGGATAACAGATTTGCAATTAATGTCACTGCAGTGAAACCGTCCCTTTGATATCACTGTCCTACAGTGACACCTACTGGGATTAAGGAGACTCTTAACAAGTAATTCCCAGATGAGCAACTTTTGTACATTATACAATTGTTTTATTTAGACTGTTGCCTTACTGTTTGCTCTAATGCTTTAAATATATTAAATATCTTCTAAAAAACAAAAAATCTATCAAAGTTATTTTCAAATGTTATGTTTATTGGTATTAATAAAAGACATTTAAAGTTGCATCTTTGATTACTAATTTCAATTTTTATACAATGTACCAAGTCGATTCAGAGATCAAAAATCCTGAAAAAATAACCATTTCAGTAAATGTCTTTGTAATGTGGAAGGCAAGTTTATTCTGTGATATTTTAGATGGACCTAGTTAGTAATATATATAAGCTTAATACAACTACTATAGGCCTGTAAAAAGAGGCATATTTTAAGGGACAGCTATCATTAGGTTGGAACTGAGCTTTTGTATTATTTGCACAACAGATAAAATATAATAAAATTAAATAAAAGCATCTAAAGATAGTAAAGAGAATAATAGGAAATAAGCAGGCGGCGCCAATGCATCCAGAAAGATTGTGGGAGAGGAATAGGTCCTATGTCAGCAAAATATGTAATTAGATCTAATTCAATAAGCAGGAACAGCTGTATGATTTTAAGTTTAGAAATTGTATGGGCAAGTTTGAAAATGTTTTTATAGTATCTCAACATGTTTCTCTCCATGTTAGTGGGACTGAATTCTGTCAATTTATTTAGCGTAACCTGGTTGTGAGAATCTTCATTTTTTACATGTTTTCTCAAGAAGATATAAGATGCACATTCTTGGTGGCAAAATTGCTCTTGATTAAAAGAAAATAAATTGATTCAAATGTGTAAAGATCACCTTCCTCATCTCAAGTCAACTGATTTTACTTATTGTATATTGTCAGTAAGGGGCTTTATATATAGATTTTGTATTTCAAATGAGAATTTGTATATAAGTAATAACAGTCCAGTTTTCATTCTTGAACAATATTATAATAAAGTGGCATACATTCTACAACACTGAGATATTATTGAGGTAAAGGTACTTATTTCATAAAGATCACACTGAACTAAAACTACTCCTCTAGATACAGGGCTATTATTTTCAGTGGCGATCAGTATGTCACTACATTTATTTAAACAAGTTTACTATATGTTAAAGGACCACTATACATATATATAACTACAAGCATAATTTAGCAGAACAAAATCTGATTTTAACTAGAAAAAATTGTATTTGTGTGTGAGAGGCAATTACATTTCTGGAGAGCTGTGGTTGCATCTTTTCATACAACTTGCCATCTTCTGTGTTGGGGGAGGGATGTAATTGTCCAATTAGCTAACAAAGCATCCAGACTTCTCCATGTTCTCTACTTCCCTACTCCACCCAACACTGATAGCTAAAAGAATAAACCCCATGATCCAACCCTCAGGAAGTGATGTAACCCACACAAAGTAATTTCTTATACTTATAAACTCAAATAGTCTTAAAAAAAAAAAAAACATTTTCCCAACTATTTTTTATGTCAATGGATGTATTTGCTGTTGTTGTTGATAGTTTGCTACATATTTGACGAGTGCCTTTTTCTTCATCTACAATGGTTCTTTAATAATCTAACACAAATAGCAACCTTGTAGATTCAGCTTTGAAAGATTTGAAGGACTTAATGAAGAAGTTACATAGTTACATAGTTACATAGTTACATAGTTTTATTGAAACTTTATAATCCTGGCAATCTACGACCAATATAACATTGTAAATAAGAACACCATAAACAGTTAAATGAATCAATTACTGATGTTGGACAACATGAACTGATTTTTAGCATACATCTGGAAAACAAGGTCCCAGAAAGTATATTTCTACCATAAATGTATGAGCAAAGTGTTATTATGAATGGAAAAGTGTAAGTATGATTAAATTATGTTGGTTTAGTTATGTTTTACCAGCACTGATAATGGAACGTTATGCAGCATAAACAGAATTTTTCCATCTCTACCACACATTCATCACCAACATGTACCATCAGTCAGCATGTATAAAAATTCTGTCATGTTTACATGTGTTGAAATACAATTTTGGCAATATAGAGTTTCTGTAGGTATTTTACAGTCTGAATATAGTCAAAAGACATGAACAGGAATCATATTATGTCAAATGTCAAACAGAAATGATTCAGTATGTCTACAAGAGCACATATAAATTATAGGCACGTCCATCACATAAGAACATGGCGTAACTGAGCAAACATTTATGTGAGACCAGAGGAAAACAAAAACACTAACAAGTTTCGAAGATTAGCTTTCTAAGGCAGTGGGTAGTAAAGGTGCAACACTCAATCTATGACAAAAGATGGATATATTTATATATATATATATATATATATATATATATATATATATATATATATATATATATTTATATTTATATTTATGAGAAGCAGTAGATCGCAAAAGCTAAATGTTTCATGGAATGGGTTTAGGATTAACAGCCTTATTAAATTGCGATTCTGCAAATTAAAAAGGGCTCTATATAAGCACAAAGCATATTTTTTTACAGAAGTTTTTAGTTAGTGAACTTCTATCCAAAAGCAAGGTCTTCACTAACTAAAAATGTCTGTAAAAAAAATGCTCTGTGCTTATATAGAGCCCTTTTTAATTTGCAGAATCGCAATTTAATAAGGCTGTAAGTATTTACTCCCTGGAAATGGCTAAACTTTACTTTTAATATATTGGATCTAAAGGGTTAAGCTCTCGCGTTTAGTTTTAGGTGTAGGAATAGTTTGTCAAGTTTCTATGTTAAACATTTTTATGAGTGGATTATATATCACTGTTACTTTTCTGACACTTTTTTTATTTTTTTTTATTGTTCATAAAACATACATACATCATAACAAAAAAAGCAATTATTTTCCCAGCAGATACAAAACACACAAGTACAGCATAGCGATCCGTGACCGAAAAAGACAGTCCATAGACACCATAGACCCATATTTAATTCTAAAGAGAATAAGCAATAAGAAATATATATATTTTTTCCCCTCATCTCTAGACCAATTAACAGTGTTTATAGATCTAGCAATCTTCAATAACCATCGACTACGATTATTTCTTTATTTATTTCTTTATCCATGTTCCCCGTTTAATATTTGTCCATATACTGCTCCCAGATAGTCCAATTGATAGTGTTTATTTTCTTGGACTTTTCGTTAATATTTTCATTCATCAAATCTTTATTGTAATTGATTTTATTGATGACCTCTTTCCACTTAGGAATTTCCAATTTATTCCAATATTTAACTACCATTGCTTTAATGATCAGTAATATATGGGATATCAATAATTTATTGCTGGGGAAACTTTTTTCTATCCCTATATGGAACAATATTAACTCCGGGGAACACGGACATCTTGTCCCTGCAATTATAGTCAAGTGTCCACAACATTCTTCCCAGAATGTTCTTATCTTATCACATTCCCACCAGATATGTTGTGCATTACTTTCTTTACCACAGCCTTTCCAGCATAGTGATGAGTTTTGGGAATCAATCTTTTTCATAGTTGCTGGAACCATATACCACTTTTGTGTCAATTTAAAATACACCTCTCTATACATGGTATTAATAGAGGATTTCTTTATTAACCTAAAGGCCCTTAACCATTCTTGCTCGTTGTAGTCTATATTAAGGTTATATTCCCAATCTTTTATACTCTTTGTTTTCCCAAATTTCATAAGTTTAATCCTACTTTTACTAATTTTAGATATCAAATGATTCACCTGACCTTTAATCATGATTGCTTCCAGGTCGTACAATGTATCTATTTTATCACATATTTTATCACATCTATTTTATCATATTTTATCACACACTCTTTTGTTTCATTTTTTCTAGCATTATTCCATATTTTATTCAAGAGAAGGATTTTGAAACACCTTTCTCCTGAAGTTCCCTTTGCTTTAATAAGCTGCCTACTGGATATAGATCAGCCATATACAAAATTGAGGCTTTTTCCAGTGAATTCACTTCTATATTAAATGATTTATCTCTTAGTATATCCATAGGTATAGAAGCAGAAGGTATATGAAATAACTCTGCTCTGATTTTGCTTTTCCCCCAGAATTTTATAATAGATCTAATACCTTCTGGTAATTTCTCCCAAATTGCTTCTTTTCCATTAAATTTCCCCAGCAATGTTCTTATTGGAGTAATTCCCACAAGCTCTTCCTCGATGTTTTTCCATCCTATTATCCTATGTTGTAAATTCATATTAATTATATGAGATATTGCTTTATTTTCACTGATCGTTTTCATATCTGGAGATCCCATACCTCCCAGATCGAACTTTCTATATGTTATAGTTTTTCACTTTTTTCCCTGCATATATAAATTTATCTATTATTTGCTGAATTATTTTGATGATATATTCCGGAACTTTTTCCGGGACACATCTAAGTAAGTATGTTATTTTGGGGACGATACTCATATTAACTATGGCTATTCTGGCCGACCATGAAAATCTTGTTGTATTCCAATCATATAATAATATTCTGATCTGTTTTAATATTTCTGTTATATTATTAACTATAATTTTATTGTTTTGGAAAGTAAATTTTATACCTAAATGAGTGACATGCTTAGTATTCCAATTAAATGCATATAATTTTTTAAATTTATTTAATGTATCTTGCTCTATATAATTATGAATAATGTCGGATTTCAGAGGATTTATTTTAAAATACGAAACTCTACCAAAATCTGTTAGCAAAAGTTTTAAATTGGCACATGAATCTATTAGGTCTGTTAATGTTAGCATGATATCGTCCGCAAATAGCATTATTTTATAATCGATGTTTCCTATTTTTATACCTTTGATATTTTCAGCTTTCCTTATTAATGAGGCCAATGGTTCCATAAATAACAGAAAAAGCAATGGGGAAAGGGGGCATCCCTGTCGTGTACCGTTACTAATCCCAAACCTCTCTGTTTCGAAGTTTGTACCTACAATATAAGCTGTTGTATCCTTATAGATAGCTTTAATTGTTTTGGAAGCGAAATTGTCAAACCCGAACTTCTGTAGTACTGCATCCAAGAATTCCCAACTAACCCTGTCAAATGCTTTTTCTGCATCCAGTGACAGGATTAGTGTGGGGATCCTTCTTTTCCGAATGGAGAACATTACATCAATTAGACGTCTGGTATTGTCTGGTGCCTGACGGCCTTAAACAAAGCCTGATTGATCGATATGTATCAACTTTGGTATAATTTTATTTAACCTGTTAGCCATGATTTTTGTATATATTTTTAGGTCTATATTAATGAGTGAAATAGGACGATAACTAGTTACTTCTTCTGGATTTTTCCCAGGTTTTAGGATATTGATTATTTTAGCTTCTGATAGTTCTGACGGCATTTTCCCATAATTTTTAATCTCATTAAACATATTTTGCAAATGTTCACCAATTTCTTTTTGAAACAATTTATAATATAGATGGTCAAAGCCGTCTGGACCTGGGGCTTTATTAACTTTTGCTTTATTAATTACATCCTCTATTTCTTCCAAGGAGATATCTTGGTCTAAAAATCTTTGATCTTCTTCTTGTAATTTTGGTAGAGTCACTTCGCTCAGAAATTTATTTATCTCTTCTTTACTAGGTTTTTTAAATGTAGAATTACTATTTAGATTATATAGTGAGCTGTAGAACGTCTTCATAATTTCACTTATTTTATCAGGATGAGTATTCAGAACATTATCAGGTCCTCTTAAACTATGTATTTTATTTTGATTTTTTTGTCTTTTCAGTTTATTGGCCAGGTATTTACCTGTTTTATTACCCATTAAAAAATTGGATTGTTGAAATTTCCAAATCAGAGAATCAACCTGATTTTGTAAAATTTTATTTATTTGGGCTTTCTTTTTAGCAATCAACTCTGATCTTTCCACCAATTGGTTCGCTCTATTTTCTCTTATTTGTTTCTCCAATTCTATATACAGTAATCTCAAGGGTTTCCCCCTTTCCCCATGCATCACTGCCATCCGTGAAATCATTTGACCTCTTATAACTGATTTATATGCACACCAGAGCATGGATGATGAATCTACGGTATTTTTATTAATTTTAAAAAATTCCTTTGTTTCCTTTTTTAGGAAATCCAAAGTATGTTCATTCTTAAAAAGGATAGAGTCTAACTTCCATTTTTTTTATTTTTACTTATCTTTTCTTCTTTTAAAATAATACATACCATTGAATGATCTGACCATGTAGCAATAGTTATTTCTATATCCTTAATCTGTCTTGTTTTATGTATATCTGTTAGAAAATAGTCTAATCTTGAGTAGGAATTAAAACGATTTGAAAAGAATGTAAAATCCCTCTCATATGGATGTAATAATCTCCATGCATCAAAAAGATCTTCATTAGATGTTATTTTTTCAAAATCTTTAGAGGTCTTTTTAATCTGATTTTCAGAATTTTTTTTTATTGTTCCTATTCTGTCTTTCTCCGGATCCAACACCATATTAAAATCCCCTCCAATTATTAATTGTCCCTTTCTAATTTTCTTTATTTCTTTCAGTATCTTTTTGAAATATCTAGTTTGTTTTACATTTGGGAGATATATATTGGCTATTGTCATATTTACTCGATTTATTGTGCCACACCATATTATATATCTTCCTAAGGGATCAATAATTTTAGCTTCCTCAAGGACTTCTATATTATGACTAAAAATAATTGATACTCCTATAGATCTTTTATTATATGTTGAATCTATTTTAATGTTATAGTTTTTATTGTTTACATATCTAAGGGTGTCTTTACCCCAATGTGAATATCTGCTTTATTTTTTTTATAATTATTATAGGCTATTTTCCTTTTTGATGGTGAATTTAGTCCATTGACATTATGAGTTATTATTTTAACCATTGTTTACAATTATTGCATTTACCTTCCTCTTTTGTATTTTTTTGTGGTCTCTTTTTAATATATCTAATTCTGTCTCGCCTCTCGCCATTACTTGTACCTGTATAAACTGTACCCCTGGGAAATTCATTCATTCGTACTTTCTTACAAACCTTGGGCATATTCTTCTTTGGACTTGAACTAGGTCCAAGTTTACTTATTTTCATATTTTTACCCTCCTTTTTTATATTATTTTTTAGGGCTATTATGCCAATTTTAGGAAATGCTAGGAGTTTTAATAAACTTATTAGTTTATTAGTTGGGAGATCATGTATTCTTATTTCCCTATTATTTTCCATTCTTTATTATTATACCTTTTTATATTAATTTTAATTTTTCACTTGCTCTCGTTTAACCCTCTTATCTTCCTTTGATCTTTTGCCCAACTACAACTCTATAGGGGAGTATGAAAAATAGGGAAATAATTCCTTAGCCTCAAGGACCGAAATATTCCCCTATATTTTATTTTATATGATTCCAACCTACAAATTTATATAAAAAAATATATATATTTAGTATTATATTCAGCTAACCTTGTAATTATATATATATATATATATATTTATATTCATATATTTTTTTTTTTATAATATTATTTATTGTTTCTCTTTTCCTTTCGTTCCTGGACAAGACCAAACCATCCTAACTCCTCCATCCACATCCCCCTCATAACTCTCAGAAAATATATACCTTTGCTTCTCTTCTTTAATCAATTTCTGTCAGGACTTTAACCAAATAGAGTTATTTAAATTTTTATAAATTACCCTTTAACCTTTACCATAGAATAATGGAATACCTAAATTTCCCCCTATATAGCTATATCCGAGAGGAGGTCCATACCATTTACTCTAGATATTGTAGTCAACTCAAACCAAGACTTTTCTGACACTTGAACAGCTGCAGTAGCCATACTCTGGTCAGTTGTATGTTAGTTACGGCTATCAGTTATATCTGGCAAACCACAAAGCTGAAATGTTTCCTTATGGTCTTGGTTTAGGGACTTAGAACTGTAGGGGAGGGGGGGTATGGGCTTCTTTAAACAGGTGTGTTTTTGGTGAGGTTTGAAGGATTTGAAGGAGGAGGTTAGTCTAGTGGAGCGAGGCAAGGAGTTACAGAGAATAGGGGCAGCGTGAGAAAAGTCCTGAAGCGGGAGTGAGAGAAGGTGATGAGAGAGGAGGAAAGAAGACAGTCATTAACAGAGTGAAGAGGGCGGGTTGGGGAATATTTGGAGATGAGAGCAGAGATATAAGGGGGTGCACTGTTGTTGAGGGCTTTGTAAGTTAGGGTCATAATTTTCCATTTTATTCTCGAAGCTACGGGAAGCCAGTGGAGTGATTGAGAGAGAGGTGCTGCAGACCTGGAGTGTTTAGTACGGTAGATGAGTCTAGCGGAGGCATTCAATATGGATTGAAGAGGAGATAGACGAGTGGTGGGTATGCCAGCCCGAAGAGAGTTGCAGTAGTCAAGACATGATATGATGAGAGAGAGTGTATTAGAATCTTAGTTGTGTCTTGTGTAAGGTAGGTTTTTTAAATTGAAAAGACAAGATGTTGTTAGTGACTGTGTGTGGGGGATGATAGAGAGGGCAGGGTCCAGTAGAACCCCAAGACAATGGTCTTGGAAGGTAGGAGTGATGATGGAATTGTTGACTCAAATTATCAGCGCTGCATGAAATAGCCTAAAACAATCAGATCTGTCAAGTTTTGGTGATCTGTACAATACAAATGTGCCATCAAGCCATTCCAATCACTTAATGTGGCTATGAGCAATTGATATCCTCAAATACTGGCCTGTGTCTGGCTCTCCAGGAGTGGACCTGCATACCCTTGACATAGGGTAATATATAAAAAATGATATATTTTAGTATTTATTATTAGAAAATTGGAAGTTATTTCTGTTATGCTTTTAATTTTATCAGGAAAGATACTGTTATATAAAAGTAGCCTGATAATGTTTGATGTACAATTTATTGAAAACCATTATGAAATTAAAAACAAACTGGACGAAGCAATCAGATATTGGTATTACTTTATTAAACATTGTAGAAATCAGTTTGAAAGCATACACGGTACAGATTGCTGTTGCCTATTGTCAGTAAATTATATATTTATCTTTCTTATTCTTTTCAAAATGAAATCTCTGTTGCAAAACTGTTAAAAATATGTTAGATGATATTTGAGTCCCAAGTTGTAATGTACAATGTGTTACTCTTTCCAAGTACGTTATAGCAGACCTTTTCAGACAAAGCAGTTTGTATGATTAACTTCTATTTAGTTCTCTCACTCTTCCCCTCTTCCCTCCCTCTCCCTCCTATCTCCCACTCCCTCCCTCTCTCACTCCCTTCCTCTCTCTCCCACTTCCTCCCTCTCCCTCGTTCAACACACGCATTCGTGAATTACCACAATTTAGTGTTAGTTTTTTGTAACGCCTGCACAGAACATAACACGCAGGCGTACTCACAAGCTAATAACTACTGTAGTGGATATTTTTATTTGCCTTTGCTGATGCTGCTTGATATTGAGCATTATTACTTATGTGGTTGTCTACAAGCACTCCCAAATCTCCTTCTATCTCATATAACCCTAGATTTGTTCCTTTCTAAATTGCATGCTTATTTTTTCTTCCCAAATGCATAACTTTTATTAGTGTTAAATCTTATCTGCCATTTAGGTGCCCATTCTTCTAATTTATTTATTTCCTTTAAAGGAAAAATACATCAACATGGTGTCAGCAGCAAAAATGGAGACAATACTTTCCAGTCCTACTTCTCATGACAGGTCCTGATACAGAACACTGAGGAATGTTAGTTAAATGAACAAATGTGCTATTTTGGATGTCAGATGTTATTCATGTGTTTACTGTGGAAGAGCTATGCAAGTTTCTGGCAGTCTACAAGAATATATAAGAAGAACTTTTTTGTTATTACTTTTATTATGTTGTTATTACTTTATGTATATCTTATAGGATTCAATCTGGATATTTTATAATGGGATTTTAGGGATATTTTTTAATTATTTTACATATATTCTGAAATTTAAAAAACAAAACAAACTTATAGGAGTTTTCACCCCCACTGGTATAGTATGTGTTATAGTATCAAGAGACTTAAGCCTGGGGGAGGAGGGGGGGGGGGGAGGGAGGCAAGTATCATTGGGAGTGTGGATACAATCCTTTATCTTTTCAGGATATAATGTGATTTCCACAAAGATGGAAATATCTCATAAATTACTTCCTTATTAAGAGGGATCCTTCTTATTGTCACTGCTGGGTTACAGGAGCGTAAGCTCCTTTACCCATGCAAATGCCTTTATTGATGCACAATATGTATCCCAGAATTTTGGTAAGGGCTTATTTACATATGTGGGGTTAAAATCACCACTAATTAAATGTATTCCCTTCTATTTATAACTTAATATATTGGAGTCCACCTAATGTGCAAAATTCGGCTATTCACATATATGGGACTCAGATCCTCATCTATTCATGAATCGAGTGGTGAGATGTATATGTTCTCTCCATGCAAAAAAAAGCTTAAACCCCCTACTTCAGATCACCCATCTCTAGCTCGTAAACTTCTCCTAACCTGCTCCGTCTCTTAACGACGGCGGCGTGTGACGTCACGCCTTATGTCGAGCCCTAACGTTCGTTTCTACGCATTCGCGTCAGCGTCGTTTAGAGACAGAGCAGGGTAGGAAAAAGACGCAAATGCGTAGAAACGTACGTTAGGGCTCGACGTACGGCGTGACGTCACACGCCGTCGCCTTTTAGAGACAGAGCAGGTTAGGAGAAGTAACCCAGCAGTGACAATTAGAAGGGTCCCTGTTATTTGGACTAAGGGAATCTTAATAAGGAAGTAATTTATGAGATATTTCAAACTTTGTGGAAATCACATTAAATCCAGAAAAGATAAAGGATTGTATCCACACTCCCAATGATACTTGCCTCACCACCCCCTCAGGTATTCCTAAACTCTCCTTAAAAATTCCAGGCCTAAGTCGCTTGATACTATACCACGAACAATAGAAAAATAGACATAAAATTGCATTGTAATTAAAAGACTCACAGAGTCACCTGCAATTAAAAAAAGTCTATATTTTCATTAATATTTAAAGAAATGATGAGGGGCTGTTTTTATCCCACTTTTTAACTTGTTTTTAAATGTTTAAGTGTGCGCCATTGTTTTTTGGATTAATGTAAATAAAATGTAAATATAAACACTACACACATTGAATACTAATTTCCCCAGGGCTTTTTCTTAATTTTATATATTATGAAATTGAATACAAGTATGGTTTGCTGCTCCCTATCAATTGCGTATTTTAATATAAATATGTTACATAGCATTTATAAAAGTACAAGTGTTGGATAAAATGTATTAAAGAATGCTGGCTGATTAAATTGATTTTTATGTCTAACTGTGTAGTATCAATTTAGAGTACATTCAAATATTGTCTCAAATGCCCTTTATTATAGATCGAAAAAGTTCATTTATCTAATTAACCTTTTACAATTAAGAAACATGTGCGTTATATGAGACATTCTCCTTTGGCATAGAAATTTTAAAAAGGAGACATTTACTTGCATTGCACGTTTTCTGTCACTCATTTATTTTTAATTATTATAATAAAAGGTAAAGGGAAATATGGCAAAATAAAGAAAATGTTAATGATGCATTCAACAATTGATCATATCTGACAAACTGTATGATGTGTTCATATTATTTCCTAGGGATATTGCAAGTAACTATCTATTTTTATGTTGGCATTGTTGTATTAGCCTGTGATTATCTTACATAAAATTCCGTTTCAAACTCATCACTAATCATTATAGATTTTCACATACTGTTATGCTCTTTCCTGCTTTCCATAATTATAATATATAATAATTATTTCTAGAGAAGTTTTACCTGTAAGCGATTAAACATATAAGACTATTAAATCATTATCTAAAAATAATATATATGGAGTTACAATTCTGAGAATTTTTATTATTAGATATATTTCAGCTTTAAATTTTACACTGAATAATTTTTCACTATGGGTTGTCCAGTGGTTAGAAGTCTGTGTTTTCACAGCTGTGACCTGGGTTTGATTCCAGTCAGGGAACCAAGAGGTCACATCACCCTTAAGCCATGCAGGGTTGGGCCCGGTCAGTACTTGGATGGGAGACCACCTAGGAATACCATGAGCTGTATACTGTGGCCCACTGGAGAAGTAACTAGCAAATCACTCCAGTATCTCTACCATGAATATCAAGGGGATCAGCATGGTGTGTTGAGGTTCATGAGATCACAAAGAGTCAGACGTGACTGAGTGACGCAAACTCATACATGTAATAAATATAAATCTACCGAAATAAATAATTAGAATCAACGTAAAATGACTAATTGTACATCTACAATTTTGGAAAAGTCAAAAATATAAGTTATTTAAAATAATTTTCTGCACCATAAATGCCAGAATCTAAGCGAGAAGGGTGTATTTATCAAATAGGGTGGAGTGGGATAACAGGGATAAACAACACTGCACAGGGTGAAGCATAGATAAGTGGAGTTTAAATATCCTTAGCAATGTTTATATGTTATGGACACTAACAGTCCTATTAAATAGAAGCTTGTATTGGCATTGTCAAGCCCGCAAAGGCTGCAGGCTTCAAATTCGGCTGCGTTACATAGTTATTAAATTAGAACATGCATCGAGTTACGCGCTTGAGACGAAAACCTGTAAACCATTTGTTGAACGTTGGATGTGCGACCGTGAACACGATCAATTAGTCAAACCCGTGGTTACATGTTTAGATGGAGCTAATGGCAACAGAGATCGTCATCATTAGGTCACTGAAAAATGGAGGTTGAATTTCAAAGTCTTATGGGCTTCAATTACGATTTGCGATCGGACACACATTCTAGAATTAATGCAATATGTTCTTCTTGTTAAACCGCTCGACCAATCCATTCATCTGAGGATGGTAAACCAAGGTTCTTAGTGTTTTCACCTGTAGGAGTTTGCACATTTATTTCATCGATCTAGACACAAAGGGTGTCTCTTGGTCAGTCAAGATTTCCTTGGGTATTCCCACCCTTGAATACAGCTGTATGAGCTCGTTAGCTGTATTTTTAGAGGTTGCTTTCCCTAGTGGTATCGCTTCTGGATATCTTGTGGCATAGTCCAGTATTACCAGAATGAACTGGTGTCCTCTGGCTGATTTTCGAGAGGGCCAACCAGGTCCATTGCAATCCTCTCAAAAGGCTCTTCACTTTTGGGCAAGGGTATCAATGGGCCCATAGGCTAGGTCGAGGGGCAGTTATCTGGCATTCTGGGCAGGATGCACAATACTGGGCTACCTCAGCATGTATACCAGACCCAAAAAATCATATCAGGATTCTTCCCAGTGTTTTATCTTTTCCAAGGTGTCCCCCAAGGAGGTTATAGTCAGACAGGTCAAGGACTTTCTTTCTATGTGCTCTAGGGACAAGGAGCTGCTCCAGTGTCTCTTTCCCTGAGGAAACCATTCTGTAACAGATAATTTTAAAATAACAGATTATTTTAAAATGAAATATGATCCTGGTCTCCTTTTCCTGTCAGGCACAGGTACACCGTTCACTTCATGATAGTTCATTACGTCCATTTTGCAAAATTGGGTCCGAAGCCTGGTCAAAATTATTATTGTCCTGGAAGCACTGCTGTGGAGTCAGCTCTTCCTCTCCATGTTCTTCTGTTTCCTCCTCTCTTTCATCAGTATGAGCTGTAGGACCCGTTCTGTGTGCCCCTCGCCTTTCCTTATCTCGGCTTGCGGCTAAAGCTTCTTCAAAAGCTTTTCTTCGTATTTCCTTGCCCATCATTTTTGCTATTCGCCGTTCCCTCTATGTTTTTCAGCCTCTCCCGGTTCTGGAGAATAAGCCATCACCTAAGCTTAATAGATGTGGACATACGGAATCGTTAGCAGTTGGGACACTTTGCTTTCTCAGTAGGAAGAAGATCTTTGAAGTGGGGAACGTCTCTGCCTAGTACTACCGGATAAGGCAGGGTAGCTACGACGGGTGCAGTGATTACCATCCTCCTCCCCTGTATCTCCAGTGTTGCGTGGTGCTGTTAGGGACCAATTGATTTTAAGTAAACACTCTGCAGAGGCGTACAGTGTTGTTATATAGCCCACAAATTGTGGGCCAAAGCCGCACGCCTGCAGAGTGGCTATGAGGTAACCATGGTCCACCCTGTCAAACACCTTGATCTAGGGAGAGAAAGGCGAGTGACAGACTAGTCCTGCGAGAGTATTGCAGGAGATACCGGACCAGAAAGATGCTGTCAAGATAGTCCAGCGCGGGATCGCATAGGTCTGGTCAGGGTGAACCAATTCTGCAAGCACAGATCCAAGCCTACGAGAGATGGCTTTCGCTACTATCTTATAATCTGTGCTGAGCAGTGAGACCGGTCACCAGTTCCTTTTGGGCAGCAGGGCAAGTACTGCCCTGCGACCAGACAGGGGCATCTCCCCGGTCTCCAGGGCTTCCCCAAGGACCAGATGGAAACTAGGTCCTAGAGTCTCCCAGAAAAATTGGAAAAACTCTACAGTCAGACCGTCCAGTCCTGGAGATTTCTCACAGGACATGGCATGGAGGGCTTCAGAGAGCTCTTGAAAATATTGGCATATCAAGCTGCTCCCTTACACCCTCACTGACTGGGAGGAGCCCCTCCCATAGCACCCTGCAGGCTTCTGGAGAAATAGGATCCAGAGAATAAAGATCTTTATAAAAAATCCGGGCTTTGTCCCGGATACTCTCCGGATCTGTAAGGGGTGCACCGTCTTCATCTAGAAGACAGGTGATGTGTCTACTATTGCCCCCCGTTTTCTACAGTGAGCAGAAAAGGTGCGAGCCGCGGTCTAGATCATTAAGAGCCAATGCTGCTACGCACATATGCCCCCCCTGGCCTGGTGTCGTTCCAGGTCACGGAGGACACCTTTCCTCTCTACATACTCGCTCTGCAGGGATTGGTCCCTACAAGTGAACAGCCTCTGCTCTTGATGGAGCACCTCCCCCCGGAGTGACTCCAGCTCAGCTTCTCGCTGCCCACTCGCACCCTTGGTATATTCCTGACACAGAAGTCGCAAATGAAACTTGCCCACGTCCCACCACTGTTTTAACGTGGCAAAGTCCCCCTTGCAACCCCTCCAGTCCGTCCAAACTCCCGGATCAATGTCACGAGCCCCAAGGCATTGTTGAAGTGCCAATAGGCGGCTTGTGGCGCTGTTGGCATTAGCGCCACTGTCACAGACACACAGTTGTGATGTGTTAAAGGAGCCAGCCTAATGGCACAAGAACAGGCTTGTAACATTTAGTGACTAGATATATATAGTCTATCGATCCAGGAGTGGGTCACCAGACCGGCTCTCACACTGAAGTAGGTGAAGCCGTCTGATGCCCCTGGGTTCTGTTCTCGCCAGACATCCTCTAAGAAGAAGCGGGTGATGAGCCCCCGCATGGCTGACGCAGAAGGCGTGTAAGGCTCTGGACCATTTCGGTCCAGAGCGTCGAGGGTGCAGATAAAATCCCCCTCCGAGAACCAAACACTCATCTGCGTCAACTGTCTCTAAAAAGTGGGACAATCTGGCTAAGAACCTCACTCTCTTGGGCCCTCTAGCAGGGGCATATACATTAACTAGGTTAATTACGCTACCCTGCTCTCGGACCCGGAAGTGGATTAGACGGCCTGGGATAACAGCTTTCACAACAGCTTTGGGATAACCTGGGCATGTCACTCCTGGAAGAGGAGCTGTCACCAACTGCCTCCCCTGCAGAGGGGTTATTATCCCTCTGCTTATCCTGTGCCCCCACACTAACTGATGCTTTTATTTTGGGGGCAGAAAGGGACTTTGGGGAAACAGCCATGACACTGGGAGGACCGGTGACATTCTTCCCCTTCTTCCCTGTGTCTGCAGTTTTTATGGAGACCGCAGACACAGATGGCTTTTGTGGGGAAGAAGGGGGCTTACCTGAGCTCTCTGGGGGAGCTATGACCCTTGAGGTCCCCGCTGTTATGGGCTCAGCAGGGATGGGTGCTATACTAGTGGAGGTGACATTTGCTGGGGCTGGGACAGGATGTTTAACATTAGGGCAATTCCTACGTGTGTGTCCCAGACCCTTGCAAAGATAACATTGCACCTCCGTAGTGCTGTAAAACATTCTGTACAGCACCCCCTCAAATGGAACCCCAAAAGTACCCTCAATGTTCTCTGCACATTTGTACCTGCCTCTTGAAAGAGAGCACATGTCTTAGTGCTCTCTCTCTGCACCCCAGGGGAAGTTTTATAATAGGTGTTTTTATTTCCCCTAGGGCTTGCAGGTGGGGTCGCAGGAGGGAGTCTGGTAGGAAGGGGGGCACATTTGAGAGTGTAACTTTAGTGCCCACCCCTTCCAGGGGTTCAATTGGGACATATAATCCCCCCCCCCCCCCCACTGTGATGCCCCTCTGTATGAGTTTGTGAGCAGCAGCCAGCATACGGGTAAAGAAAACAGCTTTCCCATACATTTTGCTGGCTGCTACTATAACAGAGGGGCTGATGATATTAGCTGCAGCACGCAGATAGATCTCAATACTATAAACCCCAGACATCTGACACTTAACCCCATGCTTCCTAGTGATCTGCCCCTCAGCCCCAGCGATGGTATTGCTGGGGCCAGCAGAAACCACCTGTGACCAGGTATTAGTCACAGGGGTAGCTCTGCTGGCAGAAGGTGTTTTTCCACCAGGAGCTGGGTTTTCTTATCTGTCTGGGGCCTATGCTGTGCAGTGCTGCAGCTTGGATTTTCAGGGGCCATTATTCCCCCTTTTGGCCTCTGAGGCTTCTTAGCTACATTATCCCTCATGATTTAACTGTGATATTTTTTTTTTTGTTTTATGATTTTTATTTTTTTCTTCTTTTAAAGAAATTATAAAAAAGTGAAAAAAAAATAAACAAAATTGAGAAAGTAACACAATTAAGGGAGATAGACGTTATGTTGTTTGGCAGTGGAAGGGTTACTGGCTGTTTAAGTAGCGTTTGGCAGTTTAAGGAGAGAAAGAGGCGATTTGCAGAGAGCTTTTGTACTCTTTTCTTTCTATCTTTCTTACTTTCTATTTTCTTACTCTCTATCTCTCTTCCTTTTTCCTTTCTTACTCTGTCTCACTCTGTGTTCTCTACTTTTTCCTCCTCTGTCTTTCTTTGTTTTACACAGCCTCTATTTTGTTTACAAAAACTTAGATTTTGTATCCCTTCCACTGCCCACAAAGATGTTCTTTTCCTCTCTCCCCAAAACACAAAACACAACACCAAACAAACAAACTAAACAAAACCTGAAAACTTTAAAAATAATTTAAACTAAAAGCTCCAGGAATGAAGGTGCAGTGCTAAGGGAGGGGTGTGGCAAAATATCCAGGAGACAGCTCACCCTCCTGGGATAGAGAGTTGAGCCTGCCTCCCAGAAAAATGAAAATTAAATTAAACTAAGAAAGCCACACAAAAACTCCCCCCCCCCAAAAAAAAACTATAACACTGTGCACCAAATGCTTTTAAACAAAAAGGTGAAAAAAGAAAACAGTATTTTGAGGGACTAAGCCCTAAAAAGCCTTCTTTGGAGAGCCCATGGCTACACACAACATGCCCTCTGTCCAGCTCAGACTGAGCTTTCCCCAGCTGGGAGCTAATCAGACCTTTAAAGGTGGAACCCAGCTGGGCTTGATTTGCCTGCTGTGTTAACCCTGTCATCCCCTAGTGGACACAGGGCTCTGCTCAGTCTGTCTCCCATGTTACAATATATATACCTGGATGTAACCCTAAACTGGACAGTTACATAGAAAGCTTTTACCTGAGAACTGGAGCCCTAGTAACATCCCAACAGAAAAGAGACTTATACAATCTCTCTCCTTTAGAAAGCGTTGCCATAAAAAGCTTAAAAGCAAACCCTAGCACTAACATTAAACCGGCATACAAAGGTAGCGTAGTTGTGAGTATAAACACAGAGGATTACATACAAGAAGGAAACAGACAACTGCTACAAGAAATTTAACTAGAACCCTACAGATGAATACACCATCCAACTAAGAAAATTCATTCAAACGTTCCCCAAGAATGTGCAATAAGAATTGGAGCAGCTCATACCCACCCATCCTACAAATAGGACTTTCTACATGCTGCCAAATATCCACAAACTAGTCAACCCAGGGAGACCACTTGTTACACGTATGGACACACTGACTGATCAGTTATCTGGCCTTGTTGAAAACATCCTTAAGCCATTAGTTAAAAACACTAACAGCTATATACAAGATACCACCAAACTCAGTCAGATTGAGGTCCTACCTGCTAACAAACTACTTGTAACTATGGATGTGGAATCCCTTTACAGCAACGTTCCACACAAAGATGGCACTGTGGCATGCATGGCGTCTCTACACACATTCAGAACCACACATATATAATACTAATACCATCGTCAAACTACTGGAATATATCCTGACCCACAACTACTTCACCTTTTAACTAACATGTATACCTACAAATAATGGGGACTGTAATGGGTACAACAATGGCACCGCAATATGCTAAAACCTATTTATGGCCAACCTAGAACAGAGAGTCCTGTCCACATATGTTCACAAACCCTGCAGATACTGCCATTGCATAGATTATCTGTTTATCATATGGACAGAAGGGGGAGAAAAAACTCAAAGACTTCCACAACTCGTTCAATACCTTCCACCCATCTATTACACTTAAAATGGATTACTCTGCAGAAAGGTTAACTTTTTGGACACTAACATTTCCATCACAATTGGCGAACTTAACTCATCTGTGTATAGGAAACCTACAGACTGATTCAGTTACCTCCACAACTCTAGCTTCCATCCCTCTCATACTAAATAAGGGATAATTCATAGTCAAGCCATTAGATACCATCGCATATGTTCAAACACTGAGGACCGTGATAAACACTGTGGCAAAATGCCCTTCTCTTCTGTACTTTGGTGGTTTTTTGATATATACTGTATTTTATGATACCATATCACAGGAGGCTTTAATGCGTTTTCATACTTGTTATTGTTTCCATTAACTCTTGTACTGGTTAACCTTTCTTGTAGCTGTTGAATCTTATGCTATTCCAGGTCTTTTACTATTGTTAGCATACCCCACCGGAAATTGTTTTGGTCTCCAACACCCTTATGGTAGAGATGTGACAGAAGTTCTAGTCGTAGATATTGCTGTTCACTTTTCCATTTTTCATCTCTGTCTGCTTCATAATCCTGCAATCTATTCGCAGCCCATGTTTGGAAGGACATATGACCTGGCTCTTCTTGTTCCAGGTACCACAATAGGCTAGCCAATAATACACACACAATGGTAGCCATTTCTTACGCCCAAATTACTTGAGCTCTTGTGCCTTATCCTCCACAGGCTCCAAAAACATGACCTTTCCTAGGGTTACTTCAGGCATCATCTGCATCACCAAGCACAGCAATCACATCTGGTAACATTGTGCCCCCTTTCTATGAGGTCTGCAGTGTATCCAGCTCTTCAGCGGCTTCAGGCTCAAACTTCACACCAAGACTAGCTCACTTTTGAGCCTTTTGAGTTTTGGGTTCCTCAAGAAAGCTTTTGATTTCAACCTTTTCAGCTACAACCCACTTTTCTTCATCTTTTAACTGTTTCTTTTTAGCTATTTTCTGTTTTGATTATTGCTTTGCCTCCAAGGCTACTAGCTTTTCGTTTGTCTTCTTGTTATGCAGCTGCAACTTTTCATTCTTGACTTGTTGCACATATAGTTCACTCTACTGGTGCTGGATCTCTTGCTGCGTGTTCAGCTAAAGAACCTCCTCTGTCTTGTTTGGTAGGTTCTCCCTAAATAACTCTTCCTGCTTAGGCAGTCTGTCTACATCTTTTCTCTATGCCATAAAAGCTCCTGGTCTATGCTTTGCATAGCAGATTTCTGCAGACACTGTTCTGTATTCTGCACATCACCTTGCATATGCAGTCCTGGGCAGTGTCAGTCTTCTCTAGACCAACATTCTTCTGGGCCAACTGTGTCTCTTGTTCAGAGAGTTCAGTCACCCTCTGCTCTTGTGTAGTATGCGCCAGCAGCTTGTTCTCTATCAGATCTGCTTCACTCGCTATCTCTTCTAGCTGAGAGTGTAGATCATTCACTTGGCTGTGTGTCTTTCGTTTGTCCTGCTCCCAGTGGAGATTCTCCTCCTTTAACATACACTCTGTTCTCTTTTGCGCTTTTAGCAATTTATTTGTATGCTCCTCAAACTTCTCTTGGACCTCTAGGGTTTTGTGACCCTTTCTCTGTAGTATGGCTGTCTGTGAGGGAGCGCTGTCAGGATACTTCACAATTTCCATGGGATTCATACCCATGTCCTGTTTCATATGTCCTCTTAGTGACAGTGGTTCCTTTTCCGCCAACTCCACCGGTCCCTGGCTCTCCCCCTGTACTGTGTTTGAGTGTGTAAGTGAATTTAAGGTATATTTGTGTGTTTTCAGCGTCTTTTCCATTTCGGTGGTTTGGCCGTTTTTAACGTGAGCTTGTGCCTCAACGTCTCGTCACGCTTCACAAGGCTCACAAGCATGACGACAACTTGCAGTTTGACAATTATTATGTGTGATGCTGGTCTGTGTTTCTTATCTCTGCGCAATGGATTTTTTCCCCTATTTTTTTCTTTTTCCTCTTGTTTTTCTATCCACTTTCCTACTCCTATACATATTGCTTTTTTAATTTATAAAGAGAGGATTATCTTTAGAAAGCTAGTCTCTATATACAATATATCTTTGTCCAATCAAAAAGGTATCACTATATACTTTAATTATCCTGATTATTCATCTATATACAGTACCTTGCAAAAGTATTCACCCCCTTTACTTTTTATCTATTTTGCTACATTCCAACCTTAAGTTAAATGTTTTGTTAATCTGAATTTTCTGTCATGGATCAGAACACAATAGTCTAAGTTGTTGAAGTGAAATGAGAAACATATATACATAAAACAATTTTTTAGAAATAGAAAACGGAAAATTGGCATGTGCGTATGTATTCACCCCCTTTGTTATTAAGCCCATAAAAAGCTCTAGTGTAACCAATTACCTTCAGAAGTACATAATTAGTGAAATGATGTCCACCTGTGTGCAATCTAAGTGTCACATGATCTGTCATTACATAAACACACCTTTTTTGAAAGGCCCCAGAGGATGCAACACCTAAGCAATAGGTACCACTAGCCAAACACTGCCATGAAGACCAAGGAACTCTCCAAACAAGTAAGGGACAATGTTGTTGAGAAGTACAAGTCAGGGTTAGGTTATAAAAAAATATCCAAATCTTTGATGATCTTCAGGAGCACCATCAAATCTATCATAACCAAATGGAAAGAACATGGCACAAGAGCAAACCTGCCAAGAGACGGACGCCCACCAAAACTCACAGACCGGGCAAGGAGGGCATTAATCAAAAAGGCAGCACAGAGACCTAAGGTAACCTTGAAGGAGCTGCAGAGTTCCACAGCAGAGACTGGAGTATCTGTACATAGGACGACAATAAGCAGTACGCTCCATAGAGTTGGGCATTAAATCAGAGTGGCCAGAAGAAAGCAATTGGCAAAAAAGAAAATGGCACGTTTTAGTTTGCGAAAAGCTATGTGGGAGACACTCAAAATGTAAGGTGCTCTTGTCTGAAGAGACAAAAATTTAACTTTTCGGCCATCAAAGAAAACACTATGTCTGGCGCAAACTCAACACATCACATCACCCAAAGAACACCAGCCGGACTGGGAAACTGGTCAGAAAGATGGATGGTGCTAAATACAGGGATATTCTTGAGCAAAACCTGTACCACTCTGTGCGTGATTTGAGGCTAGGATGGAGGTTCATTTTTCAGCAGGATATTGACCCCAAACACACTGCTAAAGCGACACTCGAGTGGTTTAAGGGGATACATGTAAATATGTTGGAATGTGCTAGTCAAAGCCCAGCCCTCAATCCAATAGAAAATCTGTGGTCAGACTTAAAGATTGCTGTTCACAAACGCAAACCATCCAACTTGAAGGAGCTGGAGCAGTTTTGCAAGGAGGAATGGGCAAAAATCCCAGTGGTAAGAGGTGGCAAGGTCATAGAGACTTATCCAAAGCGACTTGGAGCTATGATTACAAAAGGTGGCTCTACAAAGTATTGACTTTAGAGGGGCGAATAGTTATGCACATTTACTTTTTCTGTTATTTTGTCCTATTTGTTGTTTGCTTCACAATAAAAGAAAAAAAAATCTTTAAAGTTGTGAGTATGTTCTGTAAATAAAATAATGCAAATCCTTAAAAAATTCATGTTAATTCATGTTAAATTAATAAAGTTGTGAGGCAATAAAACATGAAAAAATCCAAGGGGGTGTATACTTTTGCAAGGCACTGTATATAGATATATACTTACATTTGTTTTTGTTTTGTAAAAATAATTCCTTAATTTTTTGCTGATTGACTATTTTATGGAGTATCTTTCTAATTTTGCAATGCTTCAAATTTTAACTAGTTTTGTTACAACTTTCTATACAAAGGGTTAATATCCTTCTTGGGGTGCATAAAATGCCCAACCTGACTGGAAAACATTTAAGATAAATCAATTTAATTACTGCAGTAAAGATAAACTATTAATTTATAATATGGTTACATAGTTACATAGTTACATAGTACTTGAGGTTAAAAAAAGACTTGAAGTCCATCAAGCTCAATCTTTTTAGATCTCCTCTGATCTGCAATATGCAAATTAATTGTTAATTGTTAATTGATCCAGAGAAAGGCAAACAGAAAAAAAAACTGTGAAACTTTGCCAATTGTCTCAAAAGAGGAAAAATATAATATTAAATGCCTTCTTGACCCCAGATACTGGCGATCAGACTCCTCCCTGGATCAATATTCCCAATATTCAATATTATCCAGGATAACCCTGAAAGCCCTCTTTATTTAAAAATATATCTAATTCCTTTTTAAAGTTATCTATCAAATCTGCTGTCACCACCTCCTTTGGTGGAGAATTCCACAGATTAACCACCCTTACAGTGAAGACCCCTTATCTTTCTTTAAGGTGAATATTGTTTTAATATTTTTCTGTTTTTACAAATACAAAATATCAAAATGTGTAGTTATTTCAGCCAAATCTGCACCTTAAATTAGATTTGCTCAAAATAATTATCATATTGTTTATGCAATATATTTAAACAATGCGCAAGATTACCTTTTAAAAGAAGTGCACATGATTTAAAATCTAACTAAAAGGCTTTTATTTTTTCAAACATCCCTTTGGTGTCCATGCAGTTTTATTAATCCAGTTTCCATGTAAGGTCTTTAAACACAAGCTTCAACAGCACTAATAGGTCCTATATATTAACTATAACAGCCTTATTAAATTGCGATTCAGAAAATTTAAAAGGGCTCTATTTAAGCACAGAGAATATATTTTTTACAGAAGTTTTTAGTTAGCGAAGACCTTGCTTTTGGATAGAAGATCACTAACTAAAAACTTCTGTAAAAAATATATTCTCTGTGCTTGAATAGAGCCCTTTTAAATTTGCTGAATCGCAATTTAATAAGGCTGTAAAGGTTTTAAATCTGTATAGAGTTTGTTAAATGTGGGAGATTATGCAAGGGGGAACCTGATGTGTATAAAAAGTTGTGAGGGAATGTTGAGAGGGAATGTTAATTCTTTCAATGTAGGCCTTAATAATGAAAAAAAGCTAGAAGAGAAAAAGATGGGTTCAGAAGAGAGAGATATGAATAACAAAGAGGGATTGGGGTTTTGAAGGGAAAATTAAGAAAATAGAATACCGTATATACTCGAGTATAAGCCGAGTTTTTCAGCCCTTTTTTTAATAGAGTCACTCCCCCCCGTGTCTCTCTAACCCCTCCCCTGTGTCTCTCTAACCCTCCTCCATTTCTCTCTACTCCCCTTTGTCTCTCTAACCCCCCCGTGTCTCTTTCCCTCCCCCCTCCTCATCCTCAACCCCCCTCCTCACTTTCTCCCCTCTAAATATTTCCCCTTCACTTACCTGCTTCTTCTCCGGCTTCTGCTCCTTCCGTCTTGACCCTGGCGCACCTGTGACGTCACATGTGCGCAGGGGTCAAGACGGAAGAAGCAGAGGCCGGAGAAGAAGCAGGTAAGTGAGGGGAAAGGTAGATTGGGATCTATTTAGGGGGGTTTAGAATGAGGAAGGGGGTTGAGGATGGGGGGGTTGAGGAGCGGGTTGATGAGGAGGAGGGAGGTTGATGAGGAGGAGGGGGGTTGAGGTTGAGGGGGGGTGAGGAGAGGGTTGAGGATGAGGATGGGGGGTTGAGGGGGGAGGATGAGGATGGGGGTTTGAGGAGGGTGTTGATGAGGAGGAGGGAGGTTGAGGTTGAGGAGGGGGGTTGAGGTTGAGGGGGGGTGAGTAGAGGGGTTGAGGATGGGGGGGTTGAGGATGGGGGGTTGAGGATGAGGATGTGGGTTGAGGGGGGAGGATGAGGATGGGGTTGAGGGGGAGGATGAGGATGGGGGTTGAGGAGTGAGGTTGAGGGGGGAGGTTGAGGATGGGGGTTGAGGAGGGAGAATAAGGAGGGAGGTTGAGGAGGGGGTTGAGGATGAGGATGGAGGTTGAGGATGAGGAGGGAGGTTGAGGATGAGGAGGGAGGTTGAGGATGAGGATGGGGGTTGAGGTTCTGGAGGGGGGTTGAGGTTATGGAGGGGGGGTGAGGTTATGGAGGGGTGTTGAGGTTATGGAGGAGGGTTGAGGTTGAGGAGGGGGGTTGAGGAGGAGGTTGAGGATGAGGGGGTTGAGGAGGGAGGTTGAGGATGAGAAGGGGGGTTGAGGAGGGGGGTTGAGGTTGAGGGGGGGTGAGGAAGGCGTTGAGGGTGGGGGGGGTTGAGGATGAGGATGGGGGTTGAGGGGGGAGGATGAGGATGGGGGTTGAGGAGTGAGGTTGATAGGAGGGTTGAGGAGGGAGGTTGAGGAGGGGGAGGAGGATGATCAGGGCGGTTGAGGATGCGGAGGGAGGTTGAGGAGGGAGGTTGAGGATGGGGAGGGAGGTTGAGGATGAGGAGGGCGGTTGAGGATGCGGAGGGAGGTTGAGGAGGGGGGTTGAGGATGAGGAGCGAGGTTGAGGATGAGGAGGGAGGTTGAGGAGGGAGGTTGAGGATGGGGAGGGAGGTTGAGGATGAGGAGGGAGGTTGAGGAGGGAGGATGAGGAGGGAGGATGAGGAGGGAGGTTGAGGATGAGGAGGGAGGTTGAGGATGAGGAGGGAGGTTGAGGATGGGGAGGGGGGGTGAGGTTATGGAGGGGGTTTGAGGTTCAGGAGGGGGGTTTAGGATAAGGAGGGAGTTTGAGGATGAGGAGGGAGGTTGAGGATGAGGAGGGAGGTTGAGGATGAGGAGGGAGATTGAGGATAAGGAGTGGGGTTGAGGATGAGGAGGGGGGTTGAGGAGGGAGGTTGAGAATGAGGAGGGGGTTGAGGAGGGTGATAAGGGAGGGAGGAAGAGACACAGGGAAGGGAGAGGGGAGAAGAGACACAGGGAAGGGAGAGGGGAGAAGAGAAACGGGAGAGAGAGGGGGGACACAGAGGGCACAAGAGGGACACGGGGCAGCACATTTCCCACCCTCGGCTTATACTCGAGTCACTCATTTTACCCAGTATTTTTGTGGTAAAATAGGTGCCTCGGCTTATACTCGAGTATATACGGTATATGGGTCAATCAATTCTGCAGTCAAAGTGGGCAGTGCATAAAATGGCGTGGTGAATGCTCAATTAGTGACGGAATGGCATAACGATAGGACAAGGTGAGAAAGGCTGCGATCAAGGGCAAAACAAAATAGATAATGAAACAGACACATAGAGCAAAGAAATAAAGAAGTGAGTATAAAAGAAAAGAGAAAGATGGAATTTCAAAACAAAATACAATACATGTCTATGCTTTTATAAAGCTATAAATAAAAACAAGCTGGCCGTTAAAACCTTTCAGTTGCCGTCACATGTGTCATTTAGCTTTTTTTATTGTTAAAGTTCAGTCTGTAGCATACATTTCTCTTAAAGGGTTAATATTAAAATATGCTTCTGTCATATTCATGTTTATTGAAAAACAATAGGTTCTCCCTTTTCATTCTTGATCATGTAGTCTGGATTACAGAGAATTCTTAATCTCCTATACACTCAAACGGTTACAGGTTTTAATGTTCTTAAAAAATACCATATGTCTGTATGAGTATGTGTTTATTGTTAAACATTTGATTAATTAAAGTCGCTAGTTCCTTAGCAATGCTATTAGAAATTCCCTTTGCTTTTCCTTCTAAATAATGTTTTGTTAGTTTGTTTATAGAATACAATAGATACATAAAAAAATAAGATAAAATCTTTTGTCTCAGCATCAAGTCTCAGAAAAGCATAAATAGTCTATTATAACAAATACCATATTTTAAGGTATACTACTATAACTAATTTCTGAGGGTGTTTGTTATTTATGATTTTTATTTGAGACTTAGAGTTTCGTAAAAAGATTTGTTTTTTATGACATGGTTTTCTTCTGTAATAAGATAAGTATCAACCATGCTTATATCCTTAGCCATATGACTTCACACACTGCAAAAGAAAAGGTAAATGGAAAAATGGTTCAAAACTATTAATCCTAATGAGAAGTAGATAATGTGGCTCCTCAGTAATTTTATTTAATTATCCTACTTTAATTTGCCTAATTGCAAGATGTGTATATTAAATTTGACATATAATATATTTTAATTAAACAACTACTGAAAGCTTAATTTGTGAAGAGGACAGAGGAAAGAGAAGAAACCAACATCAAACTTCATTAATATCATCTGAAAATGTAGTAATTTCTATATGTTCATGACAAAGGCAAATATTAATTATTATAACATTTTTTCCACTTGTGTGTGTAACAATAAATGTCTGAAGAATCAGATAAAGAAATTGACTTGAAATTATCTATTAATCTGCTGCACAAAGACATACAAGACTTAAAAGCATGCTTTATAGCCTCAAAGAAAGCAAAACAACAGGAATTTTTTTAGACTTTAAGAAAAATAAAATCTGAGATAACTTCACTAGGTGAGAGAAAGGCATTGCTAGAATCTAAAAAAGAGGATTCAACACAAGGAGAAATGGATCTAGAATTGCATGAGATTAACTAAGAACACATAATATCCATTACAAATGGGGTTACCCATTTCTCCTCATTGTACAAAGAAATAGAATCATCATATCAATGAAAGTGCAGCTGAAGCCTTCTTGAGCAGAGTTGCCTCAAACTACCTTCACCAGAAAGATGTTCACCCAAACACTCAGAATCAACATACTCATGTACAACAAATCTATGGACCAAAATTTCCCTATTGAAAAAATAGAAAGAGCAGAAAATGAAAACACCCCCAAAAAATGGATCACATCTATGATACAGAGCAAATCAGTATGGCAAGATAAAGTGAATGAAGTGTAATAGAGCAGGCTGCAAAACAACTGAAAAATAAGAACTCATTTTTCTTTCATCATACTTTTTTAATCTTTTTCTTAAATTAAGACTCAATGTCTCAATATGATCTCAAACATGAAAACTAGAACACCTTCTCTTCATCTCCCTTACACATAAATACAAAAAGCTCTTATCTTTGGACTTAATGGAGTCACAATGTTAACATATTTGAAAAAAAGGTTGTTTTGAATGTTTATTGTTTATATGGTTATATCTATATTAACTATTTTCCAATACCAAAACATGTACAAAGATTACAACATGCCTAAATTGACACTAGAAAACATAAAACTATTTTACTAACTTAAAACAAGAAAAACAGAGAAGAAAAACAAAAGAAATCAAAAAAGCTAAAAATGTTGTCTTATAATGTGAAATGTCTTAACAATGCTGTCAAGAGAGAAATTGCATTTAAATATTACAATAATAAAAGAGCAAACATCCTATTTTTGCAAGAAATACACTTTTCCAAATCCTTGTTTCCAAAATGTTTAGGTACAAACTTTCTTACATACATATTAGCTTCTGGGAGAACTTGAAAAGCTGGTGTGGCAATATGCATACATACAAATACTCCTTTGCAAATAGAATCCAAAACAAAAGACACATATGGTAGATTCATAATTCTAGTAGGTACACTGTATAACCAAACCATAACTATAATAAATGTATATACACACAAGACAAAAAGAAATAGCTATTCAATAGACTTGGTGAAATTGTAGTAACAAATAAGCAAGCATATTCATTAAGGGAGGTGATTTTAATGTAGCTCTAATGAAAAACTTAGACAGATCTAGAGACATATTAAATAAATACTCCATGGTAAATAAAACACTGCAGAATCCACAGATTTTACATGTTTCTCACAATTGTTAAAAATACTACACATGACCCCATGATTCCTGGAAATGTCAACATGCAAAAAGAGAGATTACACTTTATATTCTCATAATAGCTATTCTAGGATATATTACATCATTGTAGACTAACAATTACTGTCAAAAGTTTTGAGTACTTACATTAATAATATAGAATGGTCAGATCATGCTGTTATTAAGGCTTGATTATCTTACGTTCAGTCACCACGTTGACACGGTAACTGGCACATTAATCAAAGTATAATAAAAAATACCCTATGTTTAAATATTAATTCATGAGGCAATCAAAAATCATTTTGACATTAATGAGACACACCAAATAAAAACAATTACAATATGGGAATCTCAAAATGTTGTAACTCGGGTGAAAAATAGAGGTCCTGACAACTAAACTCAATCAATTGGCCATGCAACATAAAGACATACCACAATTGATGGTTTTAGCAAAAATCATTAAAACTAGAGGAGAACTAGAGTGGAGTTCTGTTAACTGATGATGCAAAAACACCATTAAGATGCAAAGAACCACTATAATATGTACAAGCTAATAAGTCAATATGTTTCTGTCCTGACATTTCAGTAGAGACGAAATACATGTTGTCAATGCATCACATAAATAGTTGTGAGCATGCAAGCTGTTGCTAACGCTTGCAGGCTCGCACAGAGAGCCTGCGGCCCTCGCTTTGCTGGCATGGAGCGCCAAAGGCGCTCCTTGCCAGCAACTGCGGACTTCGCAACATTTACGTAGTTACGAAAGGAAAATAGTGAAAACTGCATGTATTTCAAAATTAAAAAAGGATTTCAGTATGCTTTTAGGAGATCTTTACTGTGTTGTATTTTTATGTAAATGTTATGGTAAGCGAAAAAGTCCAACATAATGTTATGTTTATTAATGATAATATGTACTAGCAATGGTAATTATAGACAATAAGGGGTGGAGACTGAAGAAGGCATAGAGAGATTGTGCTCATTTTGACAGCCATGTTGTTGTTTAGTCACTCAGTCCTGTCCAACTCTCTGTGATGCTACAGACAGCAGCACACCAGGCACATATATCAATGTCTCTTGTCATGCTTATCCATAAGGTTTTCATGACAAAGATACTGGACTGGGTTGCCAGTTACTTCATTAGTAGACCACAATTTGTCTGATCTCTTGGCTATTACCCACCCATCTTAGGTGACCCTACATGGTATAGCTCACAGCTTCATTGAAGTACTCAAGTCCCTTCACCAGAACAAGGTAGCTATCCAGAAGGTGTTAACCGGCATAGAACAATCTCAAATGGGGTGAGGGGGGTTCTGTGGGGTTTTTGACCCTGAAGACAGTTTTTCTAGAAGCTGATCTGTTTGTAAAACAGTTAAATCACAAAATGTATTGTACACGATGCAGTATCAGGTATTGGGCTTTTAAATCTTCATCTTTTGCCTTTATGAGTTTCAGCTATCCCTGGCATTTTCACTTTTGTGAAATTTTGAATAAACATGTGCCATAGTCAAAGTTCATTGCTACAATTTTCATCACTTGAAGAGATATGTAAGTTTCCTGCATTAGAAATGCATCTGATAGAGGAGAATCAATAGTATATGAAAAAAAATGCATGAAAAAATACCAAAATAAACATTTAAACATTTACCTTGAAGATAGCAAAATCTATTGTAATTTCTGACAGTTTAAAATTAAGGTTAACACCCACTCTATAATTTGTTTTGACCAATCCGGTTAAAAGAAAGATTTGAGACATAACACTATGTTAGTTGCTATGGCAACACCACACAGCATATACAGGAAGCAAGGGATGAGTCATATCCCAGCAGTGACTGGGAGGCTGACAACACTGCTCAGCTCAAGAACAGGTAAATAGTGGGTTAATATTGCTCCCTGAATGCTGCATGCTGATTGGGTGGGGTTTAGGAATTTGTGTAGACACCCCCTGGAAGTGTCAACAGAATCATTAGAGGGAATTGTTGATATTAATACAAATAAAATGTTTAATCCAGCAAACTTAGATATCCCTTTAAGAAAGAAACATTGCAACAGTTGCAGAGTGATTAAATTGAACAAGCCTGCAACTACATGGCTGAAAGCCCAAACCGTAAAACATGTATTTGAAGTAGCATTTCAGGTCATGATCATGATCAATAAGCAAGCCCGTAACTACTAATCTAGAAACAGCCAATAGTAATTGAGACTGTTATCATTACGTCAGTAAAACACGGAGGTTAAACCACAATCAATTAGTCTTTAGAAGTCTTATTTGTGATTGGAGTCGCAATTCAGAAATGTTGCAATCTAAAAAAATCAACCAATCTACTATTCTAGTCCATGAGAGTACGATGATATTTATTAAGCCATTGATTGCCTGCATCAATATAACACAGAATGTACAATTAAAATACTTTTTTATTGCCGATTTGCGCGCTTGAGATTGGTGGGCATTTCATTCTAATGTCTTACATCATGTTCCCCGTATTTTAAAGTTCAGCATTGATTTTTTACTTGATTTTACAGTGCTACAAACAGGTGTTTTACCCCCTTGTGAGATCTCTCTATTACTTGTAGGATTTGTGGCTACATTTGCCATTTAGTGGTGTGAAAACAATTGTAGGTTTGAGGAATTGTAGCAATTTAATAGTGATTTCCAATTTTAGCGATTGCAGGCTTGGCAGATCAAAGGCCTAGCTGCTTTGGAGTTACGATATTTACAACCATAGGGATTTTCAGCCAGTAACTCACAAATAGATTGCGGGTAGCGAAAAGAGGCCAATTTAACAGCAGTAACTTTTGCAGGCTAAATTACGGGCTACATTAACTTCAATTTGGACAATTTAATAGGGGCCACAGTCTTTATATGACTTAACATAAATATTGAACATTTATTAACCGGTGACAAGCCTAGTCTGCTTAATCATTTGGTTGAAATTCCATAGAAAAATAATCATTGATATACTGATTCATAATCATTTTTTTGCCAATATAAATAAGATACCAACCTCTTTCATCAAGCAATATGATGTAAACTAAATATTAATTATTTGTGTGTAAAGTACTTTTTGTCTATGATTAAACAAAATGTTAATTTTCTATTTGATTAAGCTTTTCGCCTATTCTAGGACCAGATGCTTTTGAATTCACTCTGTGCTTTCTTTAAGTTCACCACATGGAAACCATATGGGGGGATATTACAGAAAATATTTTAGCACGCAATTGTCAAATTGCCGTACTCGAAACCTGTGGCATTTTAGAAATAAATTTGCATAGATGAATTAAATGACCCATTTAACATTATGTTGCTAACAAATGCAGTTGGGAAAGTGACAGCAAACATATTTTTAACCCTGAAACATTAATGAATCTACATGAGTAAATTAGTCTGTGCCATTCTATCTTCATAAACTGCTGATTCAATCTATCACACTAGAGAAACAGCTGAGTAATTACAGAATGACGCTTAAAGCAGTAACATCTTCATTTGCATATTAACAGGCATTTGTCACAATAATTTCTGTCACGGACTGGTAAATGTTAAACATGATTAATTCCACAAGCAATCTAGTATAAATTATAAAATGCATAATAAAAAGAGTTTTGTCGATGACAAATATAATGTTCACACTACTCTTAAACATATGGCAAATGCTAGAAATATTAACTTGGGTATGAAAAAAATTCAGTTTGAAAAGGTTTCCAGATTCCAAATTATGTCTGAGTTTTAAATGATATTTATACACATGCATATAAACTTCAAACATCTGAAAGTAATTAGCAAGTCTCTTTTATTTTCTGAAAACAAAAATCATAATTTGATTTGGCAACATGTCTCCATAAAATTAATTATTCTTCTACATATTCTAATTCCAGTGCTGTTGAAACTAAACCCATTTTATATTATACATACAGTACCTTAAATTTAGTTCATGAATGACCCCAAATAGGATTTATGAAAATAACCTAACTTAGATTTCATAAAATGCGACTTACATACACTGAAGTTAATAATGTATTCTAACTTAAACAATATTGCTCAAATTAGCAAACAGGATAACAACGGCTTTCTTTTCCGTTACAGTTGCATGAGGGCTGACAACCTGCATTTATGTAACATAAGCCATAAAATCATACTTATGACTAGCATTTGTATGTGTGCTAGTAAAAGCACTTTTATTTAAAGAGGCAGAATGATTAATTAAAGGGACATGAAACTCAATAAAACTGCTGTCCATGCACAATTATATTGAGACTTGAAAATGAAGCAGAGAAGTTGCTTACATTTCTAAAATTGATTATGGATTAACATAATTATCATTGGTAGTAACTATTTGTATCACCACCACAAACAGATGAATACAAGTATTGCAACACAAACAATAAGCTGCTAAATGAAGTTATGCTAAGACAACCTCTAGTAAAGCCAAGTGACTGCTGAACCTAGGAGCTATAGCTCTTTCTATGTTTTAACTACATTCAGTGTGTGACGTAGACACTTTCTTTTATATAACTTGTTATAGCTCTTTCTGATTGTTGCTGTCAATGTGTGACAGTAGATCTATAAGCCTACCCTAGCAAATTCAAGCAGGACCCAAGTAATTTAGTCAATCCATGGTAGTTAGGGATAGAAGTTGGAACACTGGCAGACAGAGACAAGTGACTGTAGCAACTGGCACACTGATGGGCAGGAACAGATGCCTGTAAGAGCTGGCACACTAATGACAAATGGTGGTAATCTGGCACACTAGTAGTTAGGACTCTGTAGGGTTTGATGTGCAGTGTAGTGTCCAAGCCTGTCAGGGACCATTTTTCAGCTATTTGGATTGAATTACATAATCCAGGATTAATTGCAGCAGATGAAGACACAGTGTAAATACGATGCACGTTAATGTTTACTTCTATTATATGATGTGATTAATGATGAGATTTATATTAATCTAATTATCGTTATTGTGGTTTAATGACATTATGAGACTCTAGTAAATGTCATGCATTACCATTCCAAGCCAACATATGATCACATTGTATATAGCCTTCTATCCTCTTGGGTAGCATTTGCACCAAACCAATGGCATTGATGCATGGTCTGCTACATTTAAGACTGTGCTCTAAGGATATAATAAACTTATATTCTTATTATATCTATGTGTCTGTGTGTTTTTATTGGTTACTGATTTGGGACATACATTACATGGTGTGATATGTGTATCTATATCATATTTCAGTATACCCATCCTGTGTTAAGGATGGATGTGTATAAATCATATTAAGAAATCATCTGCATGAAGAGATTAATAAAATGTGTATATATCAAATATGGATGACGGTAAAATATGTCTGAATACCTCTATGTCTTCATGCATTTGATTACTGTACTTGTATATTTCTATGTCAATAACATTACGTTAATTAGAAATCAATGTTGTTATGGCCAAGTGATTACACTTTCCCTGTTAATTATGATGTTAACATCACATATTGGTGCAAACAACACCTAAATATGTATTTTGTGTTACTTCATAATCAAATCTTTAGCCTTGTTTTCTATCAAAACCATGTTCATATGATCAGTACAGCCCACAAAAATGACACAGTCATGGTTATTAAGATGTCACCTGAATTAGTTTGACCAAAGAGTGTTGATACAGATTTCTACATTTTTTATGAACACCAATGATATTTATATGTTGAGGTAATAATATTACTTATTTGGAATATGGAGTACAGTTTTGGAAACCGCAGCGAGGTGAGCCGTTAAATCATAGCACTTTGGCAATGAGCGCCGCAGAAAAAATGGTGGACGAACAAAACGAAAACAAGGCTACAGCACTATAACCACGGAAAACACGTACCGATAATCCGCTAAGATGCATACCACACATTATCTGCCATTTTAGGATAATGCGGAAGTACACAGCTACATTAACGGTTTCGGCTCGCGCACGCACACTATTACACTGCACACGTTCATCACGCTTACACAGCACCTCCACACCACTAATGCTGCAGCAACATCAACACAGATTGCCAGCTCTTCAACACAATGCATAAAAATACGTAAATTCATTTATTAATTTGAATTCTATATTTCAGTAGTCCACAGAAAACAACATTAGCTACCTTACAATTCCATATGTATATTAATAACTAAACAACTTTTAAAACATACACATCTCATTGCCGTCATTTTTTGACGGGCAATACGCTAGTGTATAATATAACACTGTTGTGTGTCACAATTTTGCTGAAGTGGTTAAAAAAGCTTGTTATCATCATCAGAGATGAATACACAAAAACTACATTGAATTCAGCATAATTATCACATGTATATATATTTTCACATGCAAAACAGCAATGATGTGGGATATAACAGGACAGTTGTACACAAAACTCTTGTTCTCCTTGTCAGCATTTGGCCCTACAACCACACGTCTGTGTGCTTTTAAATCCCTTTCCCTTACATGCTCCTCTGGCATAATCATGTGCATGGCTTGTGTTAAAAAGTAATTTGCCTTTTGAGGTTCACCTCTAGATTATATTATGGGCCCGCATTCACGCACAATAGATGCCAAACACTCCTATCTTTAATGCCTCAGGCTGTCCATTAGGACAGATCTATACTCTAGTGTCCATACACTAGTGTCTAGTGTCCATGCTGGGGATGACTAGTGTTTGGAGGTGATTAGCCATTTTATAAGCAATGCATTAAACCATGTGTTTTGGGCAATGTGGCTTTCATGGTCTGGATTAACCTCTTGTGTACTGGAGTGTGTGTTACCATTGTAATTAATATATGTTATGTTAATGTTTTTTATGCAGTTCACCATTTGCTACATCTCACCTGTCCTCTCCCGTCCCTTTGGCTGCTTTCGGATACTTACTCTTGTGAGATCTGATGAGGAAAATGTGGCAAACTAAAAGGAAATAAGGTGAAGGGGAACTATTGGGAACTGCTGGGGTAGGAATTAGATACCTACCTCCCCTACAATATAGTGGAAGTAGGTGTATTGTAAATACTGTATATTAACAAACACTACACTAATACAAGTATACAATAATAATAAAACTATAAATTCTGACATTTATTTATTTATGTCTACACACTATTTTGTATTTAGTGAAAAAAATACATTTTCAAAAAGCAAAATGTGTTGCACATTGCAAAACATGAAAGTATGTAAATACCCTAACTTAAATTTATCAAACTACATTACCATTTAGTCATTATTGTAACTAAATAACTCAGCTCAGTCTCTGTTATGACTAACAGGTTAATTACAGATGCTATGCACTGTCTAGATTGAGAAAGTTATTTTTGTATCTACTTAATAGTAGAACCCAAGAACTAGTCAGATTATGCAATAAAGTGAGCTTTAACTATACAGAGCCGAATGCATGATTTCAGGATTAAAACCATTTAGCTACAACACATCACTTCAAAGTGGCTTAAATATTGTCTGGAATTCTGGGATCCTTAAGTAACATGTGTCTACTACTGATTTGCTAACAAAAATTGAATGAGTAAAATCACATTTTGCTGCATAATGCTCTTTTCATTTTAAATAAACAAAAACGATGGCCATTAGCCAAGATGTAACCCGCACTACACATCAAAATGTTAAGTTTTTTTTAATAAAAAAAATCACCTAAAAAACCTCATCAGCAAACTGAACTTCTCTTTACAAACAAACATTAGGAAACTCAACTACAGCCCATCACCACAGTTATTGAACCAAGTAAGCACTCAATACAACACAGTTGTGAGCATCTTCCCTTTGGATGATAACTAGTCCATGTTAAAACTTTATTGTGAGATTTGGGAAGTCACGATAATTAGTTAAGATTTTACAATGGGCGCATAAAACCACAAATCCATTGCCAAGGCTAACATTTTCAAATTATATAAAGGATGAAGACATAATATTGCTGTTGAACATGTGGAGTTCTAAAATGTTGCAGTATAGAGGAGCATATTGTTGTGCTGAGTTCAGAAAAAATATATTTCTTATATTGTAAATATTACCAGTAGATTAACAGAAGCACCAATTATGTAGTGACTCTGGGTATATTGTAGTACAATAATTAAAAATACTATACTACCTAATAATAAAATATATTACAGCCAGCAACAGTTCTCAAAATTCATTTCATTATTGATTTCCAGAACTACTAAATCAAGGCGTTTAAAATTCAGGAGAATTTAATGCAAGTGATAAACAACAAACATGCTTATTCACTTCCTCAGTATTTCTGCTTACAACTTCTAAATATATCTTATCTGCACATTTATTGAAGATGAGCATAACAGACTGTGTATGAAAAGATAATATTTAAAACCTCTGAAGCAATTGCTGATTTGGGTATTACTTCTTTCTGTGAAGAATTGATCTATGGGATTAAAATACAAAAACTTAATTCCATGTAGAAGTCGCTCTAACATTATACAGCATAAAGATGTTTTACTTCTATTCTTCCATCTTTTTTAGATTAGTTACATACCAGTTTGTTGATTTCATATTTAGCTTTCTAATAATTTTTATGATCACATATAATATTTATTAAACTGCAAATCATCGTCACGCTTGCGAACCTCGCATAGCGAGCCGTTCAAGCACAGAAGTTTTCCGAGTTCAGAGTACTTTGCCGATGAGCACCAAAGGTGCTCATCGCCTGCGAGCCTATAAAAGCGAGGCGAGCAGTTGAGGCATTGAAGCACGCAGACCTTAGGCAGAAATAAGTGCCAAAGGCGTTCCTTGCGAGCCTTGCAAAGCAGGGGGAGACGCAAAGGCATATTTCTGACTGTGTTTACTTTATGAATATAATAATGCTTAGCTCTTTCTAATATATTTATTCTTTGATTAATTCATTATTAATGTTCATTAATTTAGTAAATATTAATTAGTAATAGTAAACAAAAACATGTTTAAACTGGCACAAAAAATATGTACATTAGACAGTGCACTTATATATCTGTGTTGCTGCTCATTGCCTGAAAGGGATAGGATCCTCAAAGCAGTTAAATATTGAAATCAGTTTATTATATTATGGCATCTGCTACATTTAATGTTTTATAGGGCATTTGTTTAGGAATATATCCCTGCTTACACCTTTACGTTTTGCATGTATGCCAATTAAACATCATACTCTTAATGATTAATGAATTCATTGCATTCAAACATCAAACATGCTTCTCATTTTATTTTACAGTTTGATTATCTATGCAGCTGACTGAATATACAGAGTGACGTTTGCAGCATTTCAACTACAATAAGATCACCTTTACAGGTATATCATTTAATGATGCTCTTTTTTAGGAGAAAAGGATTAAGGCTTTTTGTTTTGCATTGATCACCGTTATTGATTAATTAACTTCTATTAATTAATTAATTATTAATTAGTACTCATTATTAAAAACATATTGTCTATTTTACAATGTATAGATTTCATATTGCATTTAGATATCTGGAGTACTGATCATTAACGTACATTCATTGATTAACTATTCATTATTAATAATTACAGAAAGAAAAACATTAGCCCAAAAATTAGATACATTTTCTAATTCACTTATATATCTCTGTTCCTGCTGATTGCCTAACAGGGATAGGACCCTAAAGGGAACTTAAATATTTAAATCATTTTATTATATTATGACACTTTTTAATATTTTTTAATGCATTTACTTTAAGTTTTGCATGTATGCCAATAAAACAGGATACTTTCAATGACTAATGAATTCATTGAATCAAAACATTAATCATTTTACAGATTCCTCATCTCTGCACCTGCCTGAAGACAGAGAGTGAGCTCTGCAGGATTTGATCTGCTATAAGATCAACTTGAAAGGTATATGATTTAATGATGACATTCTTTAGGAAAACAGGATTAAGTCTGCTTATTTTGCATTGATGACAGTTATTTATTAATTAATAAACATATTTTTTGTATTAATTAGTTATTAATCAATAATAAAAAAAAAAAAAAACATTCTGAATACATATGTGCTTAGCCATTTATGTTTTAATGAATGACAAGTACACTTCATAACTTGATTTATTGATTAATTCATTTAATCAAAACATTACAAATACTTTTCAGTCCAATCTATAGTTTGCTCATAACTCTTTCTGTTTACCCTTCTTTAGGAACAAATGATTACCTGTTTGCATTGATGACAGTTTCAGATTATTTCATTAATGTATATTCATTTATTAATTACTTAATAATTAATTATAAAAACGTATTTATCAATATATATATATATATATATATATATATATATATATATATATATATATATATACTTAGCTCTTTAGCTTTTCATGTATACAAATTTAAATTAACCCATAGATTGATTAATTCATTCATTTAATGAAAACATTACAAATGCATTTCAAGTAATTTTACTGATTCATTACTGCTATTTAGGTTTTGCATTGATGACAGGTAAAAACATTCAGCCTTATTAAATTGTGATTCAGTAAATTTAAAAGGGCTCTATTTAAGCACACAGCATATTTTATTTACAGAAGTTTTTAGTTAGTGAAAACTTTGCTTTTGGATAGAAGTTTAACTAAAAACTTCTGTAATAAAAATATGCTGTGTGCTTAAATAGAGCCCTTTTAAATTTACTGAATTTAATAAGGCGGAATATGTACAATAAAAAAAATTAAAGCTCTTAAACCTGCATTTAAAATTACAGATTACAATGGTGGACAAAGTAGAAGACAAGAATGGCAAGAGAAAGGAAGCATAGATGGAGAGATGCACCGTCCCCTGAGACTGCTCAATGCTTAAGAGAAGAAGACCGACAGAGACTTCTAAATAAAAGAAAAAATTCTAAAAAAGCACAAAATGAGTGTGCTGGTGCTTCAAAGAAAAGAAAAAGTAAACAAAAAAAAATCTGTAAAACATTGCCTAATGACCCAATATTTCCTCATGAAACCAATGTTCATACACATGACACCAATGTAGATATAGAACGTTTTAGTGATATCTATGTTGAGGAAGCTCACAATAGTGCTTTTTTTTTTACAGCGCTCATTATTGTGGAATAATGAATGTGGTTTGTCAGTTTTTTGGGGCCTATCATTTTCTGAAGGAAACACCAACTAATGGAGAGTTTATTAGTTCCTGTCAGAAAGGAAAGGTAAGACTTCCACAAAGACACACATTTCTAGAATATTTAGAAAATGTAATGAGTGATCCAAAATTTCCAAATTATACCACTTAAAAAAAAAACATTAGGTCTTTTGTAATTTAATTTGCTTCAATGGGTGCAACATTAGCAGAAAATGTCCCAGGACATGGTCCTTACTGTTTTAAAGTACAAGGACAAATTTACCACCGGACTTCACATTTACACCCAGAAGCAGGAGAGCAAAGGAAATTTGCACAATTATATGTCCTTGATACAATGGAAGCTGTTGAACAACAAATGATGCTTCCTGAAAATAAACAATGTTTACCCATAGTCTTTGAACAGCTCGATAACATTATAGCGAACAACCCATATAGTCAAGCATACAAAAAATTAGCAGAGGTTGAAAAAGAACAACAGGCACATGCACAAATAAATCAATTGCCAATGCCAAGAGTATATATGGTTCTCACAAGAGATTGCCATACTGATCAAAGATGGTATAATTTACCAACTGTAAATAAGGTTGCCATGGTCTGTAAAAATGATGATGCTGAACCACCATTTGAGCGGGATATTAGAATATATCCACGCAATGAAGACCAACCTTTTATAAACATAAATATATTAAGAAGTCATTTGGATCCAATGACACATCCCATTTTCTTTCCAAATGGTGAGCCAGGATGGCAACCAAAGTTGCAATTGCAAGTTACCCCAATACTAGAAACAATATTTCTATGCTGGAATATGAAGTGGCACAAACTGCTATTCATGATGGAATATTGATTCATATCTACAAGTCGAAGCAAAAAATCTAAACTTTGTCAAATTTCAACAAAACAAGCTTTGAGTAGAACAATATTGTAGATTATGTCACTGAATTGGCAGCAAACAGAGACATTCCAGATGGAAGAGCAATGATTTTGCCATCCTTTTTCCAAGGAACTCCTCGCAATATGCGAGAAAGATACAATGATGCTATGGCTATTGTGACTAAATTTGGCAAACCAGATTTATTCATTACATTCACATGTAATCCACATGGCCAGAGATCAAAGAACATTTTGAACTTGGCCAAAATACTTCTGAACGATACAGATTTGGTGACTAAAGTATTCAAAATAAAACTAAAATTCATTAATTCATGATATAACTAAAGCACAATTATTTGGGAAATGTGTGGCTTTTGTTTATACCATTGAATTTAAAAAAAGAGGCCTGCCACATGCACATATACTTTTAATACTTTAAAGTTATGAACATTTACGCATAGTTTATGATACTTACCAATTAGCTGCAAGACATCAAAACTTCCTGGCAGATGATGTGGAATTGGAGAGATGTCTAGAAGAAGGAGCACTATGTCAAATGCCAAAGCAAATGAAAGAACAATTTGCTTTAATGTGCATCTTTTGCAATGTACCTGATGTATTAGCTTTGTGGGAAACATTTAAATTACATATGTGTGAAGACTTCTTGAAACGTTACAATGAGACTAGATATGTCGCGGACAGTTCGCCCGCTGACTTTTCACGACGATTTTGGCTCTTTCGCGCTTGCATCGGACGGCGGACACATGCGCTTTTCGGTTCGCCCCCTATTCTTTTTCATTGAGGAAACTTTGACTCTGCACCTCACAGTCAGCAGACACATTCCAGCCAATCATCAGCATACACTCCCTTCCAGAGCCTTCCATCTGAAGGACAGCATACATTTTAGAATCATTCTGAAGCTGCATTCGTTGTGAGAGGACAAATAGTGTAGCTGCTGGAGATTTAATAGGGAAATAGATAGCCAGGCTGTGTATTTAGCTTCCACTACAGACCTGAAGGACTCATCTGATATCTGCTGCAAGGACAGCAACCCAAAAAGCCCCTTTTAGGGCTAGAACATCATTTATTTTATTATGTTTTCTGTGTAATCTAATTGCATATGCCTGACTGCCAGCGTGTGTGTGTGACAGGCTAACACCTAACAGCTTATATTGTGCTTATTTTCACTACTCATACCTGGTGGTGTACCATACATTGAAAACAACCATTTTTTTCCTGTAATCTAATTTCAGTTGCCTGCCTGTGTCAGGCTCACAGCTAATATTCTGCTCTGTTTCACCAGTCATAGTTGGTGTACCATACATTGAAAAAAAACAACCCTTTTTTCCTTTAATCTAATTTCAGTTGCCTTCCTGTGTCAGGCTCACAGCTTATATTGTGCTCAGTGAAATAAAACAACACTTTTTTGACTGTAATAGATTGAATAGCAATTGCCTGCCTACAGGCGTGTGTGTAAAGCCTATTGCATCTACTCTGCCAACTTTTGCCAGTGCACAGTGATATGTCATATCTGGTGCAACCGTAGTGTACAGTGACATAAAACAACACTTTTCTGACTGTAATAGATTGAATAGCAATTGCCTGCCTACCTTAGATTGCATGCGCAGTGCCCCAAATTTGAAGTGGGAAGTTCGACCAAGCATCTTTTTCCATCTCCCGCTTCCAAAAATCCATGCCATATACACGTCCCCTGATAGTGGACGTAACAGGGATTAAACCGATAGGAATAGTACTACTTAACAGTACGCACCTTATAATAACGCAGACAGAGGCAACGCGTACAATCTTCCATGCTGTGCAGTGGAAGCCCCCAGACTCTGACCTGTGTATAATCTTCCATGCTGTGCAGTGGAAGCCCCCAGACTCTGACCTGTGTATAATCTTCCATGCTGGGCAGTGGAAGCCCCAGACTCTGGGAGTCTGAAGAAGAGGAGTCAGAGGAGGAAGGTGGCTTTGAGGAGGTGGAAGACCAAACACAGCAGGCGTCCCAGGGGGCTTGCTGTCACCTTTCGGGTAACCTTGGTGGCTGGGTGGAGGAAGAGACCTTTAATGACATCAGTGAGGACAAGGAATGGGACATGGCTAGCTTGGTATCCAACCTTGTGCAAATAAGGAGTTTGCGGTTGTGCAAAGGGACTGTTTGCGGTTGTTTGCGGTACATTAAACAGGGAGATTGGTCTGTTACTGTGAAGCGGGTGTAACCCTTACACTACCTGATCGATACAACATCATACCTGATGTTTTAAAGCATGTTATTCCAAACAATTTAGGAATGTTAGGTGATTTATGCCCTTTATGGCTTAAAACCAGACTCTGCATCAACTATGTAGTTTTCCGTGGGAGTTTTGCCATAGATCTCCCTCCGGCATGCCACAGTCCAGGTGTTAGTCCCCTTGAAACAACTTTCCCATCACTATTGTGTCCAGAAAGAGTCCCTGTGGGTTTTGAAATTCGCCTGCCCATTAAAGTCTATGGCGGTTCGCCGATGTTCGCCTGTTCATGAACATTTGATGGAAGTTCGCGTCCGCTGTTCGCGAACCCAAAATTTGATGTTCGCGACATCACTATTCACCACTGTTTCAAATATAAGTTGCATGTTACAAAGTATTATGTAATGGTTTAAAATACGTATTCATCAAAACCTCAGCCATTGTTATATTATCCTTGCATACAGGAGAATTAAAATAGTATATATTGTTAAAAAAATATGGTTTACCTGTTGGTGAAATACAAGCTGAAGGTAAAAAAAATAAAAAATAAATATGATAATTGTTGTACTTCTTTGTAGATAACACAAAGGTTAAGAGTGTCAGAGACTCACATTGTGTGGCAAACAGCTTTCCCAGCCTTAAAATTGTATTGCCCCGTCATTTTTTTACGGGCAAGTCGCTAGTAGTATACATATGATTTAAAATGCGCCCATACATTTACTAAGCATCCCATTTGTTGCAAGATTGCAATGTAGACCTCTGAAGGTTACAATCTTTGTTTTTATTGAGAAGCAATTGACATAGTACAATTTCACAGCCCCCGTGATAGCTTAGTAAATGTATCCATACCTTTTCCATATGACATTACTACTGTATGTCTAGTAGACCCCAATGGCTATGGTTATTGATAGCAATCATGTATACCCTGTGTTTCACTTCAGCATGTAGGAAGAGTGAATGATCGACAGGCAGGTCTTAAACAACCTGCCAATCTCTTGTGATTTTTAACCTCTTCACTGCCACAGTTACAGTGGAGCCTTTTCACGCAGCTACATATTGGATTGTGTTTAATGTGTCAATCTGCATAATTTCTGTAACGTGTACATCCTATTTCTTTTATTTTCTATATCTAATAAGCTTTCTCCTCTTTAGCTTAACATTCTCGAAAATTATATAAATTTGATTTTCTACTATGTTGGCACACATTATGGGTTATGTTAGTAGTGTGTCAAATGCTACACTGGATAGTATTTGTTTCTTCCTGGCTGAACTACTTTACAATAGTCTCAACAATATTCTAGTGCTTAACACTTGTTCATATATCATAAATGAATAGATAGTATCTTTATTAGTTATTGATAAAACATAAAAACAACACTGCTTGCCAATGCACTACTGGGCATAGAAATACAAAGACTAGATTAAAGAGATATTGGCTTGTAATTAGAGATGCCTAAATAAAGAAAAATACATATGTTCCTTGAAGGGATCCTCCTTATTTACAAGGCATATAGGACCAAAAGCTGACTTCAATGCCTTATTATTAAAGGCATAACATGACAAAAACTAATATAAACCTAAATGATCCCTCAAAATATACAACAATCAACACCTGTCATGAACTATTTATTTAGCAAGCGGATCTATCTCTAATGATTTTCTTTTCATTTTTAGTAGCAAATAAATTGCTATAAAGATAATTATTTTAAACAATGTATATTATCAGCAATTGCTAAATAATATATATTTTTTTTATTTAGATGCTTTTGTTGTTGCCATCACACTGCTTAGTTCCTTAGTGGATACAAATATCCCAATCTCTTAAAACTATTTAAACATTAACATTCACACCACTAACAATTAAAGTTTAAACAAGCCAGTCATTTAAGTACTCCCAAAAATTAATTAGGGATACCATAAACTAATAATGCTAAGCAGTTTCAAACATGATACATGTCCTAACCTGGGCTGCAAATACTAAAACTGCCTAAAATCCAGAATAGAGTCTCAATAAGTGACCTAACCAGGCTTGTGTCGGTTTTATAAATTACTTTTTACACCTGGTGGCCGTTTTGTTGTTCTCTAAAGTGTCTTTTTCAAAGGATTGTTTGAAGGGTTGAACTGGCTGAACTACATAATTTAGAAGCTTTTGTTTGTGGCCATATATGTAGTCTATTCTGAAACTTTCTTCACGCAAGACTGATGGTATGAATCATATAGAATATAGAAATTGAAGCAGTGACTTCTGTGAGGAAACCAACTTAAATTGAACCCTGGTTTCAAGCAAGAAAGCATTTTAAATGTAATAAACTATTTACACTGCACAGCATAACAACCCAAACAAAAGTCTGTTTTGTAAAATGATTCAACAAAGTATGTTATTGTTTAACAGATTTTTTAAATTGACTTGCTTTGTAACTTTATAATTATTCTACTTTCCATAATTACAGTTCAAATAGGTTCATTATCCTTGATATCAAACTTTATAATTTGACATATTGGTTTTATCTGAGGAAATTGATTGCAGCAATATCTGCACTGCTGTTCTGTTATGCCATGGACATATTTCAGGGTTTTGTCTCCAGGCCTCTGAAATAGTTAACTGCTGGAGCAGTTAATTGATCGCAGAAAGATGGGTCGGCCAGAGAGTTGGATGGGGCTGTTTATGGACAGCAAGGCTGCAGTCTGAGAGACAAGCTGTGTGGAAAGCTTGAAGGCTTTGTTTGTTTGGGCTTTATACTGTGTTTGAATTGCATGCAAGCAGATTTCTGTGTGAGGCTACTGAATTTACAGACAGAGGAACCGCAGACAGATGAGCTGCAGACAGAAAAACTGCAGACAGAGGAATTGCAGCTGAAAACAGGTGGAGTTGAAAACAAGTGAAGACACCCCGAAGATACACCTGAAAAGACACAGAAAGCCTGCAGTGTGTTACCGATAAGCAAGCGATAGAGGAAGAGTGAGAATCCAGACTTATAAAGGATACAGCCAGTGACTTTGAACTAATTGTTTGAACTGTTTGTTCTATTGCTCCTCCCTCCCAGGATTAGCTGGGTGTGGGTCTGGTTAGTAAGGGAACTAACTCTAATAAAAAGGTAGTGTTGCATTGGAGCTAGGCTTGCTATTTTCATTGTTTTGTTTTGTTGGATTATATATTAAATCACATTGAAGTCTCCTGTGTAATTGTATTCCACTATAAAAGTGCCAGAAACGTGGCCACAAATAGAGAGAAGAGTTGCAATTTGTCACACTGTCGTCAGAAGTGTGATGCATAGTCTTAGGATTGAAGACAGCCCACACCTCAGCATGAAGAAGATAGTAAAGGCCTTAATGCAGGCTACAATGGTTCAACAGTAATTTAACAAGTTAGTGACTGCCCGAGTAGCTCAGAACAATGTGCCGTGGAGAAACTTTTATCAACAAGAGAATCGTTGACAGGTATTAGAGCCAATAATTTTCTTCATAAAATGACTAAGGACAATAATGCTTGTACAGAAGAGAGCACAGGAGGAAGAATTTCTGCCTGAGCAACCAGAATTATTCAGGGAAAACCTAATGAACAAGACAGAGGACTTCTGCTGATGAACATGCAGCAAAATATTCAGTTCAAGCAGAATTAACTGGATGTGAAACAAGACAAGGAAGAAAAGTTGCAGCTGCAGAAAGAGAAGAAAAAAAAAGTTGGATGCCTTAAGGGCAAAGAAAAAAAGAAAAGCTCAAAAGGCTCAAAGGGTGCTAGCCTCAGTGTGAAGTTTGAGACTAAAGTCGCTAAATAGCTGGATTCACTCAATATCTCATAGGAAGGGAAGCACAGTGGTACAAGTGTACTTGTTGTGTATAGTGACACAGATAACTTGCAGAACCTAGAAGAGCGGCACTAGGAAAGGTCATGTTTGTGGAGCCTGTAAACGATAAGGCACCAGAGCTCAAGCAGTTGCGGATATGAAACAGCTGCAGTTTTGTGAGCATTATCGACCATTCTATTGTGGCACCTGGAACAGAAAGAGCCAGGTCATCTGTCCTCACAAACCATGGGCTCAGAACAGTTTGCAGGACTATGAAGCAAACGGTGATGTAAAGCTGATGATGATAATGATGATGATGTAACTGATTGCAGGTTGAGCTCAGCAATAGCCAGGAACGTCTGGATCACCTGGGACTGGAAAAGGTGAAAAACTTACAGAATGAAGCCCAACAAGCTCAAAGTATCACAGAGTTTGATCAAGAGCTACACGACTTGGAGGATGAGAAATTGCTGCTCTCTAAGCCAAAGACTAAATTATATCTGCTTGTGTTGAAGAAGGAACAGAGAGTTGTGGAAGGGTTGGCTTGAAAAAAGATGTCAAACTCTATATGATGGAAGGTATGCTCAGCAGTTAAAGGCAGGAGATGGCAGAATTGAAAGTAGAGATGGAGAGCTTCAAAGTGCCCTAGTGAATCAGGAGGCCACTATTATGTTGGAGAAATGATACAAATATTCTTACATTTTAGCATATATATATATATACAATTAGCACTCTTTCCAGTTAGTGTGATATTTGACTGGGATATACAGTAAGCATTAAACCAGTAATTTTCGATTGCAAGATATTAGGTAGGAAATAGTTAACTCTACATGACCCATGATCTATCTGTTCCAGTAAGAGCCAGAAAAACAGATATTAGTCTAAAGAATTATGTTTTTCAGCCATATACAAGGTCATGGTTCAAGGATGATCATGATGTCATTTCTGACAAATGTGTTGTGCGCATCTAGGGGCATGTTCTCACTGCATGATCTGCACATGCAGATTACTTATTGGATAAAATATGTAAATAATAATAATAATAATAAATATAATAATAATATTAATGGCTGTTAGTGGGTTATACCATGTTGGTAGATGGGGGAAAAAGATGGATTAATTCATTGTTATTGTAAACAAATATAAAAGGCTGTGTCTTTTTTTTCTGTCAGTAGTAGTCAGTTGTTCTAGCTGGACCAGCAGCAGCCATGTTGGTTATTGCTGCTGCTCCATATTTCTTCCTAATAATACATTCTAATAATGATGAACCAGAGGACTCTTTTTTTTTTTCTTGGTATCATGCCTGCGAGTATGAGATATTTTCCACAACAATTACTGGTATAACACAGGAGCTGCAGAAAAAAACATCTGACCAAAATACTCTAGCCCAAATCTTCACAGAAAGTCTCACAGAGATGTCTCAGGCTCGCGGGAGAAATGAAGAATACACAGAGATGGGAGTCAACATAGTGTGCATGCAATTTTTTTCATAGCTTTTCTCCTTGAGCAGTTGAATCAAATCCATCTGTTCACCAGCCTTCAAAGGGCTCGAGTTGTGAGAGGAGTGTAGAATAGTGATGTCGCAAACATCACATTTTCGGTTCACGAACAGCGGACGCGAACTTCCATCAAATGTTCGTGAACGGGCGAACCCGGCGAACCGCCATAGACTTCAATGGGCAGGTGAATTTCAAAACCCACAGGGACTCTTTCTGGCCACAATAGTGATGGGAAAGTTGTTTCAAGGGGACTAACACCTGGACTGTGGCATGCCGGAGGGGGATCCATCGCAAAACTCCCAAGGAAAATTACATAGTTGATGCAGAGTCTGGTTTTAAGCCATAAAGGGCATAAATCACCTAACGTTCCTAAATTGTTTGGAATAACATGCTTTAAAACATCAGGTATGATGTTGTATCGATCAGGTAGTGTAAGGGTTACACCCGCTTCACAGTAACAGACCAATCTCCCAGTTTAATGCACCGCAAACAACCGCAAACAGTCCCTTTGCACAACCGCAAACTCCCCATTTGCACAAGGTTGGATACCAAGCTAGCCATGTCCCGTTCCTTGTCCTCACTGATGTCATTGAAGGTCTCTTCCTCCACCCAGCCACCAAGGTTACCCGAAAGGTGACAATAAGCCCCCTGGGACGCCTGCTGTGTTTGGTCTTCCACCTCCTCAAAGCCACCTTCCTCCTCTGACTCCTCTTCTTCAGACTCCTCTCTCTGCATTGCCTCTGTCTGCATTATTATAAGGTGTGTACTGTTAAGTAGTACTATTCCTATCGGTTTAATCCCTGTTACGTCCACTATTAGTGGACGTGTATATGGCATTGATTTTTGGAACAGGGAGATGGAAAAAGATGCTTGGTCGGACCTCCTACTTCAAATTTGGGGCACTGCACGTGCAATCTAAGGTGCCACCAGATATGAGTGTCACTGTGCACTGGCAAAAGTTGGCAGAGTAGATGCAATAGGCTTTACACACATGCCTGTAGGCAGGCAATTGCTATTCAATCTATTACAGTCAAATAAGTGTTGTTTTATGTCACTGTACACTACGGTTGCACCAGTTGTTTTATTTCACTGAGCACAATATAAACTGTGAGCCTGACACAGGCAGGCAACTGAAATTAGATTAAAGGAAAAAAGCGTTGTTTTTTTTCAATGTATGTTACTCCAACTATGACTGGTGAAACAGAGCAGAATATTAGCCTGTTCTTCAGATGGAAGGCTCTGGAAGGGAGTGTATGCTGCTGATTGGCTGGAATGTGTCTGCTGACTGTGAGGTACAGGGTCAAAGTTTCCTCAATGATAAAGTATAGGGAGCGACCCGAAAAGCGCATGTGTTTGCCGTCCGTGGCAAACGCGAACATGAAAAAATCGCTGTGAATAGTCAGCGGGCGAACTGTTCGCGACATCTCTAGTGTAGAGTGGTTAGCAATGTAAGAGGCAGGCTTTGTTTAAGGCCTCCAGGCTTTATAAAAGGCCTAGAACAACTGTGAGGCTGCAGAGTGGAGTTTGCTGAGTTATCCGATTTATTTGAGTGGAGAAGAAACAAACACAGAGGGAAGTTTTGTGTTGAAGAAGAGAGACCCACTCACAATGAAATATATGCAGAGTTTATTTCGGTCGGAAGAAAAGAGACACACAAGAGAAGTGTGTTGTTGATTTGGAGTTGGAGAAAAAGACAAAGACAGAGCGACTGCAGCTTTAAGCTAATGATCATTCTGCAAGAGTAGTGAGCTGTTGATTTGGAAGTGAATAGAAAACACACAGAGAGACTGCAGTGGGGAGCTGAGGAGTGATCTTCAAGTTGCAAGTGAAAAGCTGGACATTTGGAGAATACAGGTCAATGAAGGTAAGCATAAAAGTGGACTGTTTGCTTTTGTTTTGCTCCACCCAGGATTAGCTGGGAGAGAGTTTGTTTAGTAAGGTAATTGACTCTAAGTAGATAGGTAGTGCTCCAGTGAGAGCTAAGCCTGTTATTTCTCTTTTTGAGTTTTGGCTTTATTATTGTTGTAAAACTGGCAAATAATTAAGTAAAATTTGAAAAAACATTTAAAACCTCAGTATATTGTGATCCTTTATAAAAGTGCCAGAATCTCAGACACAAAATAAAGAAGAGAATGGCAATTTGTTACAACATCTTTAAATCAAAGTGTGTTGAAAAGCTTTGTAGGGCCATCTGAAGAGAGACTATACCTGCTGCTTACTAGTTTAGAAGTTGAGAACCTATAAACATTTGATTTTTAAATGTTTCCTTTTCCACATTAAGCTAATTAGAACACTGATCCAAATGATTAATTAAGCCAAGCCTTTACAATCACATGAAATTGTGTTTCTGCGAGAACCCCTAGAAAAGGAAAACCTTTATGTATTACAAATATCACTGACCTTTTGGACAAATAACAGTATCCTCTGCAACTGGAATAATGGATGCTGTTGGAACAAATTACTGTGCAATATTGATGTGGTGTCCTTTCCTATATTTCAGGTCTGCCATCCTGGGATGTTGGGATTACACAATGTTTTCCTTTCATTTTCTGTGAAAGAATAGTTATAAAATATTAAACATTCTTTTAGGTTTATTTGTATTTAGTATATTATTTTCTTTCTGAATTTTAGACACCTTTAGTGTACGTATTTTCATTAATTCACAAACTTAAATTAATTTAAAAAAAGTAAATGAATACCTACGGACATTTGTAAAAAAAAGAGTATTATTCATGAATTTTTAACTTGATTTAAAAAAAAAAAAATAATGGAAATAAAAATCACTAATAAGACTGCATATACAGTGCAAAATGAAAGGTATTGCAAATTATACAACACTATATCCTTAACAGTCTGCTATAGGTGATAAAAAATCTGAACTATAAATTGACAGATTTTGTTCTATTGTTGCAATACTAATGAGAAAAAGCAATCTGGACACATTTAATATATTCTGGAAAATCGAGTAGGTATAAAACATGCCCAACAATTTAGCAAATAACACAAGGCAACCTTTCTGGCATTGGTCAGCAGACAATGTTTGTAACCAAGGCAACAGATATGGCAAATTTACTGTATTTGTATCAACATGGTCCCAAAGGACTAATGTTGAAGGCAAGCATTCCCTTTTCTTGTTTCCTGTAATATTTCTATCTTTTATTGCAATGCCCTGCAGATATGTATGCGACTAGAGGATCAGTATATCAAGGTTTAATCTTTATAAATTGAAGTCTCTATCAAATGTGATAATTAAACAGGTGCTCAGTTTCCACTCTTCATCAAATATTTTGAAATGTTTAGGAACATTAGTTTCTAAATCTTTACATTTCATTTGATTATATACAGTCTGAAATTGCCTGTGACTGTACCTTATACATATTGACAAATATAATTCATGAGTTTATTGTTAATGTATTGTAATTTTATAGTACTGCAGGGGTAACCTAAATCATCTAAAGCTGCAAAGTAGAAACACAATATAAAATATGTTTTATTCTGCAAAGAGCATTATTTTCAGTGACTATGCGCAATATGTTCTAAAATGAACATGCATACGCATATAGTATGCATACAGTTGTATGCTTTGCAATTGCAGGTGTGTAACAAAGAGTTAATTAAGTTAGTGAGCTATATATAGCTATTCAATTAATATATTATTGTTTGGAAGATATACTGTAAAAGTGTTTTGGACATCTTGAAAAATAAGATCCTTAGAATGACAAAGGGAATGAAATAGATTCTCTCAAAATGAGAATATTGTCATCATTGTGGAGAAAATATGTGAGGTTGTTTCAATCTTCTGTATTTCATTTCTATAAATAACTGTAGATAATTATGCTACAACATGATTTATCTTAATTTTACAGTAAACTACAAAAGTACAATCTGTGTGTGCAAAATGAAAATGCTGTTTTTAAATGATGTTGATGTATAGGACAACCCACACAAAAATATGTTTTGTTTGCAATAAGTGGATAAACAGAGACATGCCTAAGGTGTTGTGCAATGTTTAAGAATATGAGCTAATATCTGAACAATTTGTATTGGTTTTAAAATCTGTATTACTGATAATAATTGATTAAATATATTAATATAGGTGCTGACATAAACTGTCTGTAAAAGCAGCACCAGACCAGGGAAACAGACTAGATGTAAGCATTATATATATATATATATATATATATTCATTTTTAATATATTTATATCATTTTTAGATATATTTTTTTTCTCAGACACATTAGGATCACATTTTTATCTCCGACACATTAGGATCTCATTACATTTATGAGATATCAGTTTCCATGGTAATTTATTTCTGGTGTACCTGACAATTAGATACTCAACATATTACTGATATAACCACTTTATAAATGCAAAAGCTCTGTTATTTTATTTCACCTTTTTTGACTTTTGAACACAAAACTAAAATGCACATCATCTCAAAATGCCTCATTATGAGTGTTATACTAGAGAAACAACTCGAAAATATATACCAGCAAACAGAACATGCTAAATATTGTTCAATAATAAGTGTAGCTTAAATCAAATAAACATTTCCTGTTAGTGATGCAATTTTTAATTTATGAGAAACTCTTAAGTGCAAAACATGTATTCCACAGAAGTAGGAAGTATTATAGAGAGTACAGTTTAATTCTTGAGGTGTAACCATTTAGGGAATAGGAACTGCTATTCCCAAGTCATTAAGAAAATATAATCTGAAAGGTTTCATAAAATATTAATCACATCTATATAATAATAGCATTTTCCATTCTTGGAAATTACAATAGGAAACTTTAATAAGTATCAATGATGTAGCACAACACTGAACTTGAATTGTCACAGTATGGAGACTGTATCATCCCATAACAAGCTTTAAAATGTCCATTAAACACTCTGTTCACAATAATCTACAATGAGCCTTGTATGGCTAGCTTTTACTGCAGAAAAAGTCTTTAGTAAATTGCATGAGGACCAGAGATGCTGGATTGAAGGTTACAGTAGGCTATTACACCCACAATCCTTTAGTAAATTCCCTCGAGTGTGTATGTGTATTCAGGGGTTGGTAAAAAGTGTTGCTTAAAAAATAAGTTGTTAAACTGTTCAGGATTTTCCTCTGTATGAGATTTCTAGAACTAAATCTTATTGATGTTACAAAGGAATGTAATCCGTACCTTTCTGTTTGGAGCACTTAAATCATGAGTGATACAAATTGAACAACAGCTCTATTAAATTCTCTCAATGTGTAACACCGCAGTCCGTAACGTAGCCCATAAGACTTGCAATGTTGAAAATTGTACTCCGCAGCCGCAAATCCTTTGTTCTGTCAAGCGCGTAACTGTTACGTTTCAATCACGCTATTAAATTGCAACGAATTCACAGGCGTTCAACCCCACAACCCGCAAATGGAGCCAAAAAGCCAACGGCTACTAGAAAGAACCCTCTAGGGCAGGGGTCTCCAAACTCGGTCCTGGAGGGCCGCACCCAGGCCTGGATTTGATGATTTCCTATCTGTGAACAGGTGAGTCAATCAGGATGACTGAAGAAGCAATAGTCTCACCTGCTTGCAGCAAGGAGATCCCCAAATCCAGGCCTGGATACGGCGCTCCAGGACCAAGTTTGGTGACCCCTGCTCTAGTGGGTTGAAGTCCTATACATAGCACTGTAAATGCAAATATACACACACTGTATATTAATTAACTTATAATTAAAGGGAAAGTGATGTTAGGTATTAAAATTAATAGCACAACATTCTCATGCTTGCAAATCTGCAATATAAAATACTTTTTTTTATGTTTAATTTCCGTGTTATATCAATCCCGGCAATGAATGTGTTAATACATATTGTCACGATCTGCTTAATCAAGGGGGCTTGATATGAACCTAGTTCAAACCTACCCCAGCAGAATCATGTAGTTCCTGTTCTCTGTGGCACAAAATATGACTTCTGAAGAGAGCAAGGTCCAAAAGGTACATGCAGAGAATACTGCATACAGGTTATTAATGGCCCATGGCAAGACCACTCCCCAAGTCAGGAGACAACACACAGAAATAGTCTCACACTGTGGATATATGAAAACTATCTCTCAACCTTTATTGAATGATCAAAACAACATATTTATAGTCTCCAATACCACACACTTGTTTACATTTGTGTATGTGTGATGTTATCCCATCTGTCTTGCGACCTTGGGCTATCAAAGCTCTTGAGATCAAATTCACTATAGCTGGCTAGTGAAAACCTTTATGTTAAACTCAAGTATTTGCTTAGGACTACTTGAAGTACATACATCTGTCTTGACCCAAGGTCTGTATGTGTGAGTGTGCAATGATCTGCAGCTAACTTCTATACAGAGGATTTTTACCAATTACACATATGTTCTATATAACAAATTCCCTCTTATAATATATTATAACTAGGATACATAATAACCATGTACAGGCAATATATAACCACACAATAACACATAATCCCAATGCAACAATGTTATGCTCCCTTGGCCATATTCATAATTTACTGACAATATGAGTCCTTAAACAATTAAATCATGACACATATAATGGAACTGGCATGGACTAGAATATCATATTTACTGATTTATTAATATTGCAATATTTCTGGAACGCGGGTCCTATCAAAACTCGTAATTGAAACCCGTAAGGCTTTAAAACCTAAACTCCTTTTTTCAGTGACGTAATGATTACAATCGCATTTGTCATTGGCTCCGTCTAAACCTGTGACTACGGTTTGACTACTTAATCATGTTCATGGCCGCACATCCAATGTGCGAAAAATGGTTTATGGGCTTGCGTCTCTGGCCCGTAACTCGCGTCATGGTGGAATTGAATAGCTCTGTAATGCAGCCGAATTTCAAGCCTGCAGCCCTTGCATGCTTGCCGATGCCGCTACAGGCTTCGATTTTAGTGTGTTAAAATTATATATCATATAAACAATGTCTATGTTTGTATTAATAAAATATTTAAAAAGACTTACACACAGAAAACTCCTTCACTCCACACAAACAATTTTGGATAATCTGCTTCACAATATTCTGTAATTTTTTCCCATAAAGGAATAAGCAAACATATGCAAAAATACAGAGGAATCAGCATATTAAAGCAAAATAAATAGCTGCTGTAAAAACATGTTGCAGCAGTTTCACAAACAAGCCATACTCAAATGTTTCCTCCTCTTTTTCATGATAGAAATCCAATGGGACTACTCAACTAATCACACGTAATGAAAGGCTATTTATCAAACAGAGTGAAATATTCTCCCTGCTCCCTGCTTGATAAATATAATTTCAAATCTAAAGTATGTAGACTTGGCCTGTATTTGAAGCCGCTGTCTTACAATAAATGAAACCAGGATTGCCGAAAGAATACCTTCTAACTAAGGGCCCAGATAACAACAGATTTCCCAACATCTGGCTATATCCCTGAGCAACTATCTTGGTAATTTAGCAGTTAAATATATTGATGTTTCACTTCCCACAATTTTCTCTCTTATTTATCTCACCTCTAATTCATTGGACCAACAACTTATTTTTCCTTGTATTCTGTTATTGTCTCTCTTTTCACTCTGATCTCTTTCTTTTTTCCAATTCTAACTCTCTTTCTCTCTCATACACATTTTCATCTATATATTGCAAGGTTATCATTAGTCAAATATACATCTTCAATTATTATTATATGGAGATAATTTTTCAAGTTTAAGTACAATAGGAACTAGAGATGTCTGTCTTTGCTTTTTAGAAGCCCTGACTGTCATTAATATAGCACCTCCTATCTATCTGTAGGGTTCCTTGGTGGTCCAGTGGTTAGTATTTGATTATTTCACTGCTGCGACCTGGGTTCAATTCCAGTCAGGGAACCAAGAGATTACACCACCAGAAAGGGTGGACCTTGGTCGGTACTTGGATGGGAGACCACCTAGGAATGTCAGGAGCTTTATGTTGTCGCCCACTGGAGAAGGAACTGGCAACCCACTCCAGTATCTCTGCCATGAATACCATGTTACGGCCCATGGGGTCACAGAAAGTCGAAAACGACTGAACGATGCAACCACACAACATCTATCCCTTAAATCATGTATCTTCCCTTGTGCTTCCTCTATCTGCTATCTCTTTCTCCTGTTCTTTCTCTCCCCTCTAGTTGTTTCAATTCCCCATATTTTTCTTTTACCCTTGGTAAGACAAACCATGGGAGAAATACATATTTTATTTTAAAATTGTAACATAGATAATATAATTTATAAATACATTTCCATTCAGATTGAAGAGATACATATGGAATTAATAAAATGTTTATAAATCATAAAACTCTAAACCAGTGGCAGTTCTCTTGATATTTTGTTAGTTGTAAAGTTTATGATGCCTAAAGCATGTAGGAAAATATAAAATGTCTTTATAATGATCCAAAAAATAGTTGGGTACAATATTAATATTTACCATGGGAAGATATACGGACAGATTAAGTTGGGTACCTGGTCTGACTATTTATTAAAATTAGTTATTAATATAAATTATTTTGATTTCATTTGTTGTGATGTATAAACAATATACAAAACTGTATTATAGATGGAATGACTACATATACGGTTTTAAGCAAAGTGGTATAGTTTAGGCTTATGGAAATTGCTCTGTAATATGCTTAATTATCAATGCAGAACATGTCCAACTAAATACTGTAAATAAAACATGTTGGTCTTTAACATGCTTAATTATCAATGTGGAACGTGTGTATTATATTGATTCTGTAAATTCTCTGAATAAAACATTTTGAATCAGAAAAAATAACTGCAAACAAATCAGAAATTAGTTTTTTAGATGTCTAATTCTAGATAAGTTTTTACTATGTCCTTGAGGTCTATTTAAAATATTAAACATATATTTGTAGATTATTTTCTTTATCCTTATATATTTTGATCATGCCTTTGCTTTATGCCAAAGTGTGCAAGTTTTTATAGACATTTGTTTTTCATTAAATTATAATGTAATCCTTTTTCATTTTACAGTTTGATGTGTATTTTCAACATATAATTGGGAAATTGTCCAAATCTGCCCCATTTTACATTTGTAAAATCTGTTCTAAACATGATGAAAACATCACCTAGAATCACAAAAAGTGATTAGTTTTTTTCTTCTTATTTCACATTGAACGCTGACCTTATGTACTTAACCTTTGATAAGTCTGAAAGCTCTAATGGCCTGCTACTAAACAACATATTCTTCTTTAAATTATGTCTTAATCTCAGAGCAAATGAGTCTATTTATCAACAGCTGCAAAGTCTATTATATCAGAGATTTGTTCTGTGTTTAGCCTTGTATAATGTAATTATTGTTCAATATTGTAATTAGATAAATTAAGATAATAATGAGTAGTTGTCTAACCTTTTGAAGAAATGCCAAGTTGCAAATCATATGTTAGACAGTATTCCAGTATTCTATAGGAAGTCAACTCCAAACCTGAGCAAATATTTTTATGTAAATAGTCACAAATAATTATTATGTTTCATCTTACAGAAGATAGTAGTCTAAAATCAACAGAGAGACACACATAACTCCATACTACCATGTAACAACTCCTGTCTGAGAAGGAGAATGGGCTCTGATTCACAAAAGTGAATAATTGGTTGAAATGAATGACAACATATCCGTCAGTAAAGATACTTATTAAATAAATAAAAATGACTCAAAGTATACATACAGTAGTTTAAATTACTGCTCTGTGCATGCATGCATCTTTTTCATTGATTATACTGTATATCCACATATACACAGTAAAAAAAAGAAGACTTTTTATTTTTTATTTTATTCCTGTCTTTGTTGTCTCGTATATTCAAAACTAAATATTTTTGTTAGCATGTAATTTAACATTTAAACTCAAGGAGCCTTATTCCATTGCAAGGCCGCAACTCGCGGTATACAGTCTGTATGTCTGCTGGGATGCTTCATGCTTGAACTCTGCTACAATTACAGGGAGATTCAATTGAACAAGCCCGCAAGTTACGGGACGAAAGCCGAAACCGTAAACCATGCAATTGTATGTAGCATTTCAGAGCGTGAACATAATCAATTAAGCAAGGCCGTAACTACCCATTTGGAAACAGCCAATAGAAAATGAGACCAGCATCATTACGGCAGTATAAGATGGAGGTTACATGTCAGCATGTAGTAACACGCAGCCATAAATCTATGAGGTGAACCTCGCACCTAGGAAGAATACCTACGGGCACAAAAAAGTGCCCGCACGGGATCCTAAAGCTTATACGCGCTGCATCGGAACAGCCCTACACCACAGTCTAAAGCTCCCCCCTGCTCCCTAAACACATCCGCATGCTGCAGGGCTCCCAATCATGACCTCTGCAGCCTCCTCACATTCACCCCTTGCATCGATCAGGTCCCTGCTGCATTTTTCGAATTTCCTGTCGTGGGTCCTTAAAACGGCCCACTGCACACCATTAGCCAATCCCAGCGGCGGCGGTACTGTAAGTACCCCACAGCACCTTACATTAACCCTCCTCTATGCTGGAGGTCCCCATCGGGACCCACAAAGTGTTCCCATATTAACCCCTTGCTGCAGGGGTCCATAGTGACACCCACAGCCCACCCACATTAACCTCTTGCAGCAAGGGGTCCCCGATCGGCATCGATCAGGCAGCCGTTGCATTTAAAAAAATCTAATTTCCGACTTGACAGGTTCTTAAAGGACCGTAAAGGTCCTGAAAGGACCTGCACTAAAACAAATATTAACCCCTGTCGTGGGGGTACTATAAGTACCCCCCAGGCACCTGAAAATAACCCCATCATTCATGGGGCTCTATACAGAGCCCCATGAGCCCTTAATTAACCCTGAAACTCATGTGGGTCAATACAGACCCCCATAAACCCTTAATTACCGCTATAACTCATGGGGGTCAATACAGACCTCCATAAGCTCTTAATTAACCCAATAACTCATTGGAGTCAATACAGACCCCCATAAGCCCTTAATTAATGCTATAACTCATGGGGGTCAATACAGACCTCCATAAGCTCTTAATTAACACAATAACTCATTGGAGTCAATACAGACCCCCATAAGCCCTTAATTCACCCTGTCACTCATGGGGATCAATACAGATGCTCATAAGCACTTAATTAACCCTATAAAACATGGGGGTCAATACAGACCCCCATAAGTCCTTAATTAACTCTGCCACTCATGGGGCTCAGTACAGACACCCATATGCCCTTAATTAACCTTGTCACTCATGGGAGTCAATACAGACCCCAATAAGCCCTTGATTAATGGTATAACTCATGGGGGTCAATACAGACCTCCATAAGCCCTTAATTAACCCTATAACTCATGGGAATCAATGCAGACCCCATAAGCCCTAAATTCATCCTGTCACTAATGGGGGTCAATACAGATGCTCATAAGCCCTTAATTAACCCTATAACACATGGGGGTAAATACAGACCCCCATAAGTCCTTAATTAAATCGTCACTCATGGGAATCAATACAAACACCCATAAGCCCTTAATTAACCCTGTCACTCATGGGGGTTAATACAGCCCCCATAAGCCCTTAATTAATCCTATAACTCATGGGGTTCTATACAGAGCCCCATGAGACTAAAATTAACCCCCTCAGTCCAATAGGGGTCTATGTAGACCCCGAAAGGACACTATTGACCCCTAGGTTAACCATCCTCCAGGACCCTCATGACAAAGTCTAAGCACTACACTACACTTTTAACCCTAACTATGCCCCGTTAACATTAACTACCCCATTCACACATACTAAACCCTATCTAACCCTTAATGGGCCTAGTTAAACCTATCTAGCCCTATTTAATCCCATCCCTTATGGGGCTCTATACAGACCCCCGGAAGCCTCTATTTAACCCAATCAGTCCCATAGGCATCTATGAAGACCCTCAAAGGACAATGAGAACCCTATTATTAACCCCATAAGTGCCATGAGGGTCCTCCAGGACCCTGATGACTCTAAGTACAAACACTACACTACACTATTCTCCCACCCAATAAACAACTAAATCTAAACGAACCCCCTCTACCCTAACCTATTAAACCCCCACCTACCTAAAACTGCCTACCTAAACCCCTATTAAACCCCCACCCCACTAATTACACAAACTAAAAAAAGCTAAGGTACAAAAAAAAAACTATGTTACCAAAAATAAAAAAACTATGTTACCAAAAATAAAAAAACCTAAGGTACAAAAAATTAAAAAAGGACATTACAAACCCCCTTCACTACAAAAAAAAAAGAACATTGCAACCCCCCCACTACAAAAAAATGCATAACATTACAGTAATAAATAAATTATAAATATACCCCTAACTACAATACATGGCCCCCTATCTAGACATTGCCCCCTATCTATACAATGAGCCCTAAATCTAAGCTAAAATAAAATAAATAAAACCACTTACCTTTGAAGATGTCGCTTCAGATCGCACCTCCTAGGAAAAGAGAAACATCAAATTGGTACAAAATTAAACATTACATATAATAAATAAACATTACAAATAAAGTATTAAACTTACCTTTCCAGCATGCCACAGTCCATTTTCTTGGCTGTTGTCACTGTCAATCAGACTGCAGCCAATCAGAAGGAGCAGATGCCTTCAGCCAATCACTCCATGGCTGAAGACAATAGTGACTTCTGATTGGTTTAAAAAAGATTGACAGGTTATTTAGCCAATCAGAATGGGAAAGGGGTGGCAACTTCTGATTGGCTGAAACCAATTTTCTACCGGAAGAGGCTCTGGAGGCCTCATTAGCGTAGGGGAGCTTTGCGTGTACGGAGCTCCGTTAGTTTAAAAAAAAAATTGCGCGGATTTTTCAAGGGCCTAGCTGGGGCAGAAGAAGGGAAGGCGGGGACATCGCAGACAGGTAAGTTTTAAATTTCTAATGTTTATTTATGTTTTGTGTATTTGTGTTTATGTGTGACTAATGTGATTATCTTTTTTCAAGGGGCCAAGCCGGAGAACAGAAGAAGATGGACGGGAACATGCTGCAAAGGTAAGTTTAATACTGTATTTGTAATGTTTATTTATTATATGTAATGTTTAATTATGTATTAATTTTGTGTTTCTTTAATTCCTAGGAGGTCTGAAGGGACATCTGCAAAGGTAAATGGTTTTATTTATTCTAGTTTAGCTTAGATTTAGGGTGTATTGTATAGATAGAGGATAATGTCTAGATAGGGGGTTATGTATATGCTGGGGGTTATGTCTAGATTGGGGGTAATGTATAGATAGGGGATAATGTATATATAGGGTGTAATGTCTAGATCGGGGTTAATGTATTGTAGTTAGGGGTATATTTATAATATCTTTATTACTGTAATGTTATGCATATTTGTGTATGCCTTTTCTATGTAATCATTTTTTTTTTTTGTAGTTGGGGTGGATTTGTGATGTTCTTTTTTTTGCAGTGAGGGGTCGGGTTTGTAATGTCCTTTTTTATTTTTTGTACCTTAGGTTTTTGTATTTTTGGTAACATGGGTTTTTATATTTTTTGAATAATTAGTGGGGTGGGGGGTTTAATAGGGGGTTAGGTAGGTAATGTTAGGTAGGTAGGGATTAATAGGTTAGGGTACAGGGGGTTAGTTTAGATTTTTGGGGAGAGGGAGAATAGTGTAGTGTTTGTACTTAGTGTCATGAGGGTCCTGGAGGACCCTCATGGTACTTATGGGGTTAATAATAGTGTTCTCATTGTCCTATGAGGGTCTTCATAGACCCTTATGGGACCGATTGGGTTAAATAGAGCCTTATGGGGGTCCATAAGGGATGGGATCAAATAGGGCTAGATGTGGTTAAATAGGCCCAGTTAGGGTTATTAGGTCCAGATAGGGTTAGATAGGCACAGTTAGGGCTAGATAGGGTTGAGTATTGGTGAATGGAGTATAGTTAGGGTTAATAGTTTAGTGTAGTGCTAAGACTTTGTCATGATGGTCCTGGAAGACCTTTATGGCACTTGTAGGGTTAACCTAGGAGTTAATAGTGTCCTATAGGTGTCTATATAGACCCCTATTGGACTGAAGGGGTTCATGTTAGTCTCACAGGGCTCTGTATAGAGCCCCATAAGTTATAGGGTGAATTACGGGCTTATGCGGGGATGTATTGACCCCCATGAGTGACAGGGTTCATTAAGGGCTCATTGGGCTCTTTATAGAGCCCTGTGAGTGACAGGGTTAATTAAGGGCTCTGTATAGACTTATAGTACCCCTGCGGCAGAGGTTAATATTTTTTAGTGCGGGTCCTTTCAGGACCTTTCCGGTCCTTTAAGGACCCGCGAGACAGGAAATGTGAACTTTTCAAATCCAGTGGGGGCCTGATCGATGCCGATCGGGGGCCCCTGCTGCAAGGGGTTAATGTGGGGAGGGGCTGTGGGGGTCCCTATAGACTCCTGCAGCAAGGGGTTAATGTGGGGTCACTTCGGGGGTCCAGATGGGGATCTCCAGCATAGAGGGGGTTCAAACCTCGTATCTACGAGCCTGGAATTTAATATGGCCCCAAATCTCTCAGTTCCCTGAATAACTTAAAGACAGATTCAAGTAGGTATAGTCATCTTTTATTTAACTGGTCGTTTTATATTTGTCTTGAAATACCGCTGATCACACTGGTAATAACAGACAGCCTCATTCAATAGCTACTTTTTTGAGCTCTGAGTTCGCAAGTGCAAAACAGAACTTTGCTATTCAATAGCCTCCATTTTGAAACCATGGATCGAGTTCCTAGAGAAGGCCCTGCAAAAATGGCCGACCTGCAACTTGGAGCTTATACCAGTCTGAAGCCTTTGATGTTCCACTTTCGCAGGCCAATTTATGCAAATCCCTATTTAATTGCCCGATCCCTCCCACTCCGAAAAAGTTTCCCAGCTCGCAAAGCGCAAATGGAGGACAAAGTCCTGCGTATGCTCAGGAGGACTCACAAGGACTTTAGAAGCCCTTACATATGGTCCCCGATATGTCCCTCACTGCACCAAACACCCCCAATGATGCAGGGGTCACCACTGGAACCTCTGCAGGGTCCCCACATTAACTCCTTGCTGGGGGGGTCCCAATTGGTCCCCCCAAAATGTGCCCACATTAACCCCATACTGGGTGTCTCCAACGGGCCCCCCACATTAACCCTTGCAGTGGGTTTAAATTCCCCGCTGCATTAAAAATTCAAATTTCGAGCCTTGTGGGTCCTTAAAGGACCAACGCTAAATAAAAATGAACCCTATCACTCATGGGGCTCTATACAGAGGGGACATTGTCCCTGTCCTCCTGGAAGTCAGCCCTGGCTGGGCCCTTAAAGAAAACCGGCGCTCTAGAAAAAAATAATAAAAATACTAACGGACAGGTATTGAATGTGTTGTATTGAAATGTGATGTATATATGTGTATGTATTTGCTTTTCAGGTGCATAATTCTTTTGTTATTTTCTGTAGTGGGGGGTTGTAATGTTCTTTTTTATTTTTTTGAAATGTAGCTTTTTTATTTTCTGTAGTGGAGGGTTTCTAATGTTCTTTTTTATTTTTTTGTAATGTAGCTTTTTTTATTTTCTGTGACAGTTTTTTTTTTATTTTTTGTAATTAGTAGGGGTATATTTGAACTGTATTTATTGTGTATATTACTGTATTATATTTTGTATGTATTGTAATGTGATGTATATATGTGTATGTATTTGTTTTTCAGGTGCATAATTCTTTTAGTTATTTTCTGTAGTGGGGGGGTTGTAATGTGCTTTTTTATTTTTTTTAAATGTAGCTTTTTTATTTTCTGTAGTGGAGGGTTTGTAATGTTCTTTTTTATTTTTTTGTAATGTAGCTTTTTATATTTTCTGTGACTTAGGTTTTTTTAAATTTTTTGTAATTAGTGAGATGGGGGGTTTAATAGGGGTTAGGTAGGCAGTGTAGGTTTTAATAGGTTATGGTAGAGGAGGGTTAGTTTAGATTTAGTGGTTTATAAGAAATGGGGTTAAATAGGCCCAGTTAGGGATAGATAGGTACTCTTAGGGTTAAACAGGTACTATTAGGGCTTAATAGGCCAGTTAGGTTAAATAGGCTCAGTTAAGGTTAGATAGGCCGAGTAAGGGTTAAATAGGCCCAGTTAGGTTTAAATAGGCCCAGTTTGGGTTAAATAGGCTTAGTTAGGGTTAGATAGGCCCAGTTAGGGTTAAATATGCCCAGTTAGAGTTACCTAGGTACTGTTAGGGTTAAATAGGCCTACTTAGGGTTATTGAGTCTAGTTAGGGTTAATAGCGTAGTGCTTAGACTTTGTGTCATGAGGGTCCTGGATGACAATTATGGCACTTATTGTGTTATAGGGGTCAATTAGTGTCCTATAGGGATCTATATAGATGCTTATTGGACTGATAGTGTTAAATTGAGGCTTTGGGGGTCCGTATTGACCCCCATGAGTGACTGGGTTAATTAGGGGCTTATGGGGGTCTGTATTGACCCCCATAAGCGACAGGGTTAATTAGGGACTTATGGGCCTCTGTATTGATCCCCCACGAGTGACACAGTTAATTAAGGGCTTATGGGGGTCTGTATTGACCCCCATGAGTGACAGGGTTAATTAGGTGCTTATGGAGGTCTGTATTGACCCCCATGAGTGACAGGGTTAATTAGGGGCTCATGAGGCTCTGTATAGATAGGGTTATTTTTTTTAGCGTCGCTAAAAAACCTTTACGGTACTTTAACGACCTGCAATGCTGGAAATTTGAATTTTGAATGCACTGGGGGTCCCAATCTGGTTCAATTGGGACCCCCATTGCAAGGGTTAATGTGGGGACATTGCGGGGGGGACCCCCTGCATTGGGGGGTTAATTTTTGGTGCTGGTGGGGGTACTTACAATTCCCCCGCTGCCGGCCTTAACTATTTGTGGGAACTTTAAGGACCCGCGGGGATGAAAATTAACACTTTAAATAGAGTGCACTGTAGACATCTCTCCCATTCAGTATCATCTGCAAGGAAGTTTCGATGTTGTGCAGCTAATTGAAATGTATCAAAACCAAGTCATTCACTGTACATAAATGTTCATAACTTTGTGCACCAAGAACATTAAAAAGTAGTAATCTTAAACTAAAGCGTTCAATGTCTCTTGGACTGACAATATAAATTATTGGTATAATTTTATTTCCACTTCTTTTTCTTTGTCGCCATGCCCCATCTATGAAGACATCATGATATGGAATCTCAATGTATAAAAATTGTCTTGCCTCAGTGTCCTGTTAATTTAATTTAAACCATGCAGTAAGTGTTGTTTCTCTATTTTCATTTTGAGCCACAGCGTTTCTTTCATCTCCAGCAATAAAATAAACTAATTGTCTTTGTGGCAAATGTACAGCTAATTGATACACAGCATGGGAGCGATCATGCATTTCAAATTTGAGAAGACGCCACATTGCGTCAGGAGCACTTACATAGTGTGCATCTAAATAAGATGAAAGTTCATCATGTAAAATAGGATTATCTTCTTTGTCTTGTTCACCTTGCACAACAATAGCTGCTGCATCATATCCTTTGTAAATTTATTTGTACACATATTTTATGGATTTGATTGAAGTGCAAGCTTCCACATTTATGTGTACATTGTACTTAATTAGCAACTGTGGGTTATATGGCACCACATATCTATTATCTACAACTTTTCCACAATTCATTGCAGTTTGTCCTTCTGTTCTCTTATACAAAGGATATCCATCACAATTAACATAAAATTAGCATAAGTCTAAATTATTTAGTGAATTCATTAGTGCATTTTTTATTTTCCATACATGGTGATTGTGGGTTAATATCCCCACATGGACCATGAATCATGCGATGTGTTACAATTTCATAGAGTTTCGAATATTTTTCCAGATGTGGAAGTTCAGCACTAATCAGTGAATCCACTCTCTCAGCTGTATTTAGTTTATCTTTTTCTTGGCGTTTAAAAAGTAGGTGTGCATGTGGAAGTCCACTTTTTTTAAATTAAATTTTATAAACAAAAGCCAGACATGTACCAAATAAGTGTGTGATGGTTATGTCATGGATTAATGCATTGAGTTTTATTTTAAATACTCTTTCCACTAAATGTGGAATATCCAAAGCACTTTGTCCATGTTTAAAATTTTCAACAATTTCAGGCAATTGTGGATTACATGTAAAAGTAATGAATAAATCTGGTTTTCCAAATTTAGTTACAATAGCCATCATCCTTGAAAAGAAGATGGCAAAATGATAGCTCTGCTAGCTGGAAGTTCTCTGTAGCTAATTCAACTACATAATCCATGAGACCACAATATTGTTCTACACAAAGTTCATTTAGTTAAACTTTGATAAAATTTAGATTATTGGATTCAACTTGTAAATATGAATCAATGATCCACTATTGTGTGAGTTTTCCCCCACATAAAATTTGATTAAAATAATCATGAATAGCAATTTGTGCCACTTTATATTCCAGAATAGAAATACTGTTTCTGACACAAACTTTACTATTTGTATAACTTTGCATTTGTAATTATGGTTGCCATCCTTGCTCACCGTTTGGGAAAAAATGGTATATGTCATTGGATACAAATTAGTACATAATATATTGATATTTATGAAAGGTGGGTCTGGATTTCTGGGATATATTCTAATATCCTGCTCAAATGGTGGTTCACCATTGTCATTTTAAAACACCATGGCAAGCTCATTCAATGTTGGTAAACTATAACGTCTTTGATCACAATTCTGATCTCTTTTAAGAACCATATTTACTCTTGGCATTAGCAAATTATTTGTTTGAGTATGAGTCTGTTGTTCTCTTTCTATACCAGCTAATTTTTTGTATGCTTGAGTATATGGGTTGTTATCCATAATCTTATCAAGCTTTTTAAAAACGGTGGCTAAACATATTTGAGTGTCATACGTTGTTCAACTGCTTCCATTGCATCTAGGACATATAACTGTACAAATTTCCTTTGCTCTCCAGCAAATGAAATGGCACTGTTATAAGACCTGATGTTTTGTTTGTAATTTTCAAAATGTGGAAATGTTACATCAGTCATTAAAAACTTTTTAAATATTTTGAAAATGTATGTATTTTTGGTTGTCTTGCCTTTCCTTTTTGACAGCAACTAATAAACTTACCATATCTTGGTCTTTCTTTGTCAAAATGAAACGCCCCACAAAATTGATAAACCACATTTAGTAACCCACAATAATGAGTTTCTAGTGTTAAAGATGTAAATAAGAGACTATCGTGAGCACATATATTAATACTATTTTCTATATTCACATTACTCCCATTTTCCAATGTTTTACTTTTTGTTTCTTTCTAGCTCCTTCACACTCATTTTGCTCTTTTGTTGGCATGTCTCTGACGGTCTTCTTCTCTGAACCTTCTTGAGGCCACTGTTGATCGCTTCATCTTTGCTTCCATTCCCTTGCCTTATTTGTTATGTCTTCTTTTTTTTTCTGCATTGTTTGCCATTGTAATCTATAATTTTGTGCTTTTTTTCTAATATCATGTTTTATTAGAAAACAAACAATGGCAAACATGAAATGAGTACTATTTTTTATTTTGCTTACCTGCATATGTAATGTGTATTTATATGTAATTAATATTTTTTTTGTGTAAAGAGCATTTTAGCCCATGTGTATTTTTCTAGACAATTTTTGTGATCTTAAGTATTATATTAATAATTTGTGCCACCTATTACAGGGTAACTTTTATTATTTATGAATAAACATTTTTATTTTATGTATTGTGTTTAATTTTCATAAATGCAAAACCTAAAGAGCTAAACATTTCTTCATAAATGAGGGCATTATGAAATGTAATATTGAATTAAGAAAGCAATGTGAAAAGTAACCCACAATACTCCACATGTATTCATGATCTTTTCATTTGTTTAATCTATATATTTCTTGTAAATTGTTATTCAATATACCTGTGATGTAGTAGTGTAGTAATTGCAGGCTAAATGCTGCAGATCGCAAACTGTGTCTTCTTTCACATTGGGTGTTGACAAAGTGTAAAATGAGAAAAAAAAGCTGTTTATATATTTTTTTGAAGAATATCCTGCTATATTTTTTTAATTTGAACATTTTCCCCAATTAATACATTTTTTTTTTTTAGGTATTATGTTTAATTCTCATCAATATTAGAAATTTCGATCATTTAATTAATTAATATTTTTTTATGTCATGTATTATGTTTATTTTTAATCAAGGCAAAAGAACTAGTCACCTATTCATAAATAACACAACATGAAATATTAAATTTCATATACCTGTAATCTTTAATTAATTGCAGGTTAATTGCTTCAGAGCTCACACTCTCTGTTCATCCAGGTGCAGTGTTCTCAGAGAGCTGCAAACTGTAAAATGACATAAAAAGCATTTAGAATATTGTGGGGTTGAGAAGGAGGGTTGAGGAGGGGGGTTGATCATAGGGGTTGTGGATGAGAAGGGAGGATGATGAGGGGGGTTGAGGAGGGGGGTTGAGGAGGGAGGATGAGGAGGATGAGAAGGGATGGGGAGGGATAGAGACACGAGGGAGAGGGGGAAGAGACACAGGGGAGGGAGGGGGAAGAGACACAGGGGAAGGAGAGCAGGGGAAGAGACACAGGGGAGATAGGAAGACAGAGTCACAGAGAAGGGAAAGGGGGGAGAGACACAGGGGAGGGAGAGGGGGGAAGAAACACAGGGGAGAGAGAGGAGAGACACAAGAAAGGGGCACAGAGGGCACACAAGAGGGGGACACAGAGGGCACAAGAGGGACACAGGGGGCAGCACATTTCCCACCCTCGGCTTATACTCGAGTCACTAAGTTTTCCCAGCATTTTGTGGTAAAATAGGTGTCTCTGCTTATACTCAGATCGGCTTATACTCGTGTATATACAGTATTATATTTCTGTTTCTTATATGCAAAACCTTAAGAGCTAAACATCTATTCATAAATGACAGCAGTCCTTAAATGACGTCCTGCTAAAATGTCCTAATTAACCTAATGTAATGTAATTTTTATTAATTTAGATAATTAATAAACTTTTATATCTAATTTTCATATATGCAAAACCTAAGCAGCTAAGCATCTATTTGTAAATGAGAGCAGTATAAAATAAAACTTTCATTTTGATTTCTTTTATTTTTAATAATAATTAATAAATTAATATACTTTAACTATTTGTCTGTAATATTCAGCAATCAATATTCTAAACTGCTAACAATCTGTTTGGATTTTCCATCAGCAGAAAATGAACAGTGAGACTATTCATCACCTGAGGAGAAAGTGAGAGAAATCTACAAACTGTGCAGTATATATAGCCTGCTGGTGTGAGCCAAAACCATTATTTTTGGCGGCAAAACCGCCATTTTAGATTCGTAATGTTGTTATTTGCAAGTTAGTGAGCTGTGCCCGCTAAAATGGCGGTGATTATGTATGTCTTACAAGTGCCTTGCGAGCAATTTACGGGCTTCGTAATCGTATATTTTCTAACTCGGACGTGGCTGGTTTTGGTTGGTTACATGCTTCGGCCTCGTTTTCATCCTGTTTGAGAATGTTTACGTTTTATTGGCCGCCATTTTTTTCTCGCTTAGCCGGTTTTTGAGTGTTCAAAAACACAAAATATGGGCCAAGGCTTCCTGGCTCTCCCCCTGTGCTGTCTGTGAGTGTATTTATATTTTTTTATTTTTCCTTTGTTGTGGTTCTTTGGACTGACGCGCTAGGGCGTTAAAGTCGTAAAGTATTGCGTGCCGTAAAGTACTGTGTGCTTTCGTGATTAGCAACTGTGTCACTCATCTAGAGCCCTGCAATGAGCCCCTTTGGGGCTCATTGCAGACAAGTCGCTTCCTAAGGTCCACAAAGCATGAAAACAACTCTCAATACAACAACTATATACAGTGCCTTGCAAAAGTATTCACCCCCCTGGCATTTTTGTGTTTTGTTGCCTCACAACCTGGAATTAACATGGGTTGTTTGAGGATTTGCATCCTTTAATTTGCAGAACATGGCCACGACTTTAAAGATGTTTTTTATTTTTTTTATTTTGCAGCAAACAACAAATAGGACAAAATAACAGAAAAAGTCAATGTGCATGACTACTCACCCCCTAAAGTCAATACTTTGTAGAGCCAACTTTTGCGGCAATCACAGCTCCAAGTCGCTTTGGATAATTCTCTATGAGCTTGCCACATCTTACCACTGAGATTTTTACCCATTCCTCCTTGCAAAACTTCTCCAGCTCCTTCAAGTTGGACGTTTTGCACTTGTGAACAGCAATCTTTACGTCTGACCAGAGATTTTCTGTTGGATTGAGGTCTGGGCTTTGACTAGGCCATTCCAACATATTGAAATGTTTCTCCTTAAACCACTCAAGTGTTGCTTTAGCAGTGTGTTTGCGGTCATTGTCCTGCTGGAAGGTGAACCTCTGTCCTAGCCTCAAATCACGCACAGAGTGGTACAGGTTTTTGCTCAAGAATGTCCCTGTATTTAGCACCATCCATCTTTCCCTAAATGCTGATCAGTTTCTCATACCGGCTGCTGAAAAACATTCCCACAGCATGATGCTGCCACAACCATGATTCACTGTGGCGATGGTGTTCTTTGGGTGATGTGATGTGTTGGGTTTGCGCCAGACATAACGTTTATTTTGATGGCCGAACAGTTCAATTTTAGTCTCATCAGACCATAGCACCTTCCTCCACACATTTTGGGATTCTCCCACATGCCTTTTCGCAAACTCAAAACGTGCCATTTAGTTTTTTGCTGAAAGTAATGGCTTTCTTCTGGCCACTCTGCCATAAAGCCCAACTCTATGGGTTGTATGGCTTATTGTCGCCCTATGTACAGATACTCCAGTCTATGCTGTGGAACTCTGCAGCTACTCCAGGGTTACCTTAGGTCTCTGTGCTGCCTTTCTGATTAATGCCCTCCTTGCCCGGCCCGTGAGTTTTGGCAGGTGGCTGTCTCTTGGCAGGTTTGCTGTTTTGCCATGTTCTTTCCATTTGATTATGATAGAGTTGATGGTGCTCCCTGGGATTATCAAAGGTTTGGATATTTTTTAATAACCTAACCCTGACTTGTACTTCTCAACAACATTGTCCCTTAGTTGTTTGCAATGTTTGGTTAGTGGTGCCTCTTGCTTAGGTGTTGCAGCCTCTGGGGCCTTTCAAAAAAAGGTGTGTATATGTAATGACATATCATGTGACACTTAGATTGCACACAGGTGGACATCATTTCCCTAATTATGTGACTTCTGAAGGTAATTGGTTGCACCAGAGCTTTTTAATGGCTTCATAACAAAGGGGGTGAATACATACGCACATGACAATTTTCTGTTTTCTATTTCTAAAAAAAAGTTTTATGTATATATTTTTCTAATTTTCCTTCATCAACTTAGACTTTTGTGTTCTGATCCATCACATTGAATTCAGATTAACAAAACATTGAACTTAAGGCTGTAATGTAACAAAATAGGTAAACAGTCAAGGGGGGATGAACACTTTTGCAAGGCACTGTATGGCAATACAATTTGAAGCCTGGCAATGGTGTTTGCAACACATTGCAAGCCTGTTCCCCCTTTACTTTACTGTCGTCATGATAAGCGCCTCTGGCGCTCATCACATGCCTCGCAATGATCGCCTTTGGTGCTCATATCAAGCATCTCCCCCCTGTACCACTCCCCTTCTCTACTTGACGGAAGGCGCTCAATGCGAGCCTCTCCCCCCTCTACTTCTTCCCCCAATCTTCTGTGTCTCTTACCACCCCTCCCCATCCCTTGTTTCTCCTTCCCTCATCTCCCTCCCCTGTGTATCTTTCCTCCTCCTCTGTGTCTCTGCCTCATCTGCCTCCCCTGTGCTCCTTCCCCCTTCTCACTCCCCTGTGTCTCTCCCCCCTCCTCCCTCTCCTGTGTCTCATATAGATAATACAATTTAATTATATCTGTATATCAGCTTTCATGTCTTTTTTCATATGCTTTTGTAAAAAATATGCATTTATCACTTTAAATTAACCCTTTGTGTGCCTTCCCCCTTACCGGCTGACTTTCCCTATTGCTGCACTGCTGTTATAGATCATAGTACAGTGAGAATTTTAAAAGAGACAGTCAAAATCCAGTCTTGCCCAACCAGGCTGAGCCTACATTCACTGTCTTATGTTTTGTTGCAGTTTCCCTGTCTGTCAGCTGCAGCATCACCCAATCAGTACAGCAGCTGTCAGTTTGCTTGAGAAATCCCCTCTGACCATTCCCTCAATGTTATAGTTTAAAATCAATAAGGCTTTAAAAGCTCATGATTTTAAACCCTTCCCACTCTGTTCCCGCTTTTTTCCCTGACTGATCCTCCCTAGCAGGACTGTGATCTGCCCAACCTCTTCAACTAAGTAAGTTTGCCCAACTCTACACTACCCATGCCCCCTTAGTCATAATAAACTCAGGGCCCCACTATACCTAGTCATTTCTACCCTGGATATTCTAGCTATCCATCCGGATTGAAGAATCCAGTCATCTTCAATCTTGATTGAAGCCATTGACCATCCTTATCTTCTGGCCCCTGGAAATAGGTCTCCACTTAAAAAAAAAACTGTCGCTCTACACCTAGGTAACATAGCTCCTCCTCCAAGGAGCTCCCCACCCACTAAGTATTTTTTTCCCATGCTACGCCTTTTATTCTAATTCTTGAAGACTCTGATTGGCTAAAATTCTGATTGACATTGATTTCAACCAATCAGAGTCTTTAAAAATTAGACTAGCATTTAAGCTGTAATTTTTTTTTTTACATGTAAAATGTATAACAAATAATAATTAGCCCTGTAATATGTATAATAAATAATAGTACAGACTAAAATATATATATATATATGCTAATTATTCATATATATATATATATATATATATATATATATATATATACATGTATATTATTGATATATATATTATTTAGTACATATGTATTTTTTTTTTATATATACATTTTTATCATATGTTTATATTGATTTGTATTGATTTATTAATACACACACATACATACATGAGAGTGGGTGTGGCTTGGCCTGTGTAAGTTATATCTGTGTGCATTTTGTTGTTTTCTGTTGAATCGGTTCTGTGGGGCAGGACAGTGTTTTCTATCCTGTGCTCATTTATCATTGTACAGGCGAGTAGGCGGGGTCTATTTTAACAAGGGAAGAGCGAGCTTGGGAGCTTGCAATCATTTCTAATGTAAGTGTAGTTAGTGTGTAGGAGATTAAATAAAAGGAGGAAATCCAAAGAAAAGGGGTATTATAAGAAAAAACAGAAAACAAACATATATATTGTTTCTGTTTTGTTTGGTTTAAGGTGTGGAAAATAAATCTTTATACAAATACATTGATTTGTTTTCTCACTGTATTTTTGTAACTGATAATCATGAGTCAGTCCAGTGGAAACCTCAATCAGTGTCCATCCTGCCAAATGTATGCACTACTGGAACAGATGATCCAGGGTCCATACCTCTGTGACAGGTGTGAGCATGTTGCCTCTCTGGAAGCTCAAATTGAAGATCTGGAGAGGAAAAATGCAGCACTTTCTGATACTGCTCCACTGGAAAGGGAGGTGGTGCTCACGGCGCACAGTTTAGCTGGGCCTAGTATGGAGGGAGGAGCTGGGGCTAGTGGGGATGGCCAGGGAGTTAGCTGGGTTACAGTTAGAAGGGGAATCAAGGGGAACAGGAGGAGGCAGGCCAGTTCTGAGTTGGCAAACACCAACAGATTTGCCAGATTGAGTGAAACTGTTGGGGATGTCCATTCAGGAATGGCAATGCCAGATAGAGCTGTTCCCTCTAACAGCCGGGAGAACAGTTCTACTGGAGGAGAGGGAGGGCAGAATAGGCAGAGCAACAGACATGTTTTGGTGGTAGGGGACTCTATTATTAGGAAGGTAGACAGGGTAATTTGTCACCCAGATCCCAGCAATCGAACAGTTTGCTATCTCCCGGGTGCTCGGATTCGGCATGTTGTGGATCGGGTGGATAAATTATTGGGAGGGGCTGGTAATGAACCGGCGGTCTTGGTACATATTGGAACCAATGACAAAGTTAGTGGAAGATGGAGCGTTCTAAAGAATGATTTTAGAGAATTAGGGAATAAGCTTAAAGCAAGGACCTCCAAGGTAGTATTTTCTGAGATACTACCAGTGCCACGTGCTAGCCCAGGGAGGCAGAAGGAGCTTAGGGAGGTTAATGCGTGGCTGAAAAAGTGGTGCAGTGCAGAGGGTTTTGGGTTTTTAGAGCACTGGGCTGACTTCTCACTTGGGTACAATCTCTATAGCAGGGATGGATTGCACCTTAATGATGAGGGCGCTTTGTGCTAGGGGATAGGATGGTAGAACGGCTGGGGGAGTTTTTAAACTTGTAGGTGGGGAGAGGGACTATATAGAAGTATTGGGGTAAATAGGGTAGAGAGGGAAAGGGATGAATTAGTTACCCATGGGGGAGGAGAAGGGGGAGGGTTACAATAGAAAGTAGGGAGGTATTAATAGGGGACTCAATTACAGTGGCAGGCACTTTACAACAGCAGAGCCATAGCAACATAAAGTGTATGATTGCTAACGCAAAAAGTTTGCCTGGGAAAATGGATGAGCTAGAAATATTAGCAGTACAAGAAAAATGGGGCTTAATAGGCATTACGGAAACATGGTGGGATGAATCTCATGACTGGACTGTTAATCTGGATGGTTATAACCTATTTAGGAAAGATAGGGGAAATGGTAAAAAAAGGAGGAGGGATCTGTCTTTATGTTAAGCCTGAATTTAAGCCTATAGTCAGAAAAGATACAGTATTTATGCTGGCACTAACTGCATCATTGAATCTTTGTGGGTTGAGCTAAATAGTGGAGGAGCTAATTCTAAACGCATATTGGTAGGAGTATGCTATAAACCCCCGAATATAGCGGAAAGAGAGGAAATACAATTATTGTTACAGATTGGAAATGCAGCTAAGCATTAGCAAGTTCTAATAATGGGAGACTTTAATTACCCTGAAATAAACTGGATAAATGAGACCAGAAGCTCAGCTAAGGGGAGCAGGTTATTGAGTACACTCAGGGATCATTATCTGGCCCAGGTAATATCAGAACCTACTAGAAATGGGGCCATCTTGGATTTAGTCATCACAAGTAATATTGATATAATATCAAATGTAAAAATAGGGGAACCCTTGGGGAACAGTGATCACAACACAGTCTCATTTGAGATTGAATACAAAAAACAGAGTTGTAAGGGGCCAACAAAAACTCTAAATGTTTAAAGGGCTAACTTTAATGGGCTACGGGCAGCAATACAACATATAGACTGGGACAAAGAACTTACAGGGAAGAATTCTGAAAATAAATGGACAACATTCAAATCCTTACTAAATAAACATACTCATCAGCATGTACCATGTGGAAATAAAATTAATAGGAGTAAATCACATCCTATGTGGCTTAACAATGACTTAAAGATCATGATGAGGAAAAAGAAACATGCATTTAAATTATACAAGAAGGAGGGAACAGAGGCAGCTTTATGTGACTATAAGGAAATCAACAAGTCTTGCAAAAGGGCTATTAGACTGGCTAAAATAGAAAATGAGAAGTCAGTTGTAATGGAAAGTAAGACTAACCCTAAAATATTTTTCTAAATATATTAATTTGAAGAAGGCCAGGAAGGAATCGATAGGACCATTACAATGTGACACAGTCCATCTGATAATTAGTGACCAGGAAAAGGCAGATGAGCTAAATAGGTTCTTTTCTTCGGTATACACAAGGGAGGTACCAGTGGTTGGGACACCGCAACATAATGGGGCTACACTACCTTTACTAAATAATTGGTTAACGCAGGAAGTAATACAAAAGAGGTTGGAGAAAATAAATATTAATAAAGCCCCAGGTCCTGATGGAATACATCCAAGGGTACTGGGGGAGCTAGGTTCTGTAATAGCCAAACTATTATATCTAATCTTTCAAGACTCACTCACTACAGGGTCTCTACCAGATGACTGGGGAAAAGCAGAGGTGATACCTATATTTAAGAAGGGATCTAGAGCAAATCCAGGGAATTATAGACCAGTGAGCCTCACTTCTGTAGTTGGGAAGCCTTTAGAAGGGTTAATAAGGGACAGAATACAAGAATATGTCTATTTGAACAAGGTCATAGGTAGCAGTCGTGAAGGATAGGTCGTGTCAGACCAATCTAATTAGTTTTTATGAGGAGGTTAGTAGGAAATTGGATCAGGGCAACTCAGTGGATGTAGTCTTTTTACATTTTTCAAAGGCATTTGATAAAGTGCCACATGGAAGACTAGTGAGCAAACTAAGGGATACAGGAATTGCAGTAAATATCTGCTCATGGATCGAGAGCTGGCTAAAAGACAGGAAGCAAAAGGTTGTTGTGAATGGAACATACTCCGATTGGTCTAATGTGATAAGTGGGGTTCCTCAAGGTTCAGTATTAGGTCTTCTCCTTTTTAACATGTTTATTAATGACATTGAAGTAGGACTCGAATGTAGTGTCTCCATTTTTGCTGATGACACTAAGTTGTGCAAGGTAATAAAATCAGATAATGATGTACTTTCCCTACAAAAGGATTTGCATAAATTAGAGAAATAGGCGCCTAAAGGGCAGATGAGATTTAATACAAATAAATGTAAGGTTATGCATTTGGGAAGGAACAATAGCCAAGCAATCTATAATCTTAATGGAGCAAATCTAGGGGTATCAGATATTGAAACGGATTTGGGAGTACTAGTGGACAACCACCTAGGTAACAGCGCTCAAAGCCAAGCAGCGGCTGCAAAGGGAAATAACATATTAGCATGTATTAGGAAGGGTATAGAAGCCAGGGAAGAAGATATAATTCTGCCACTATACAAATCTCTAGTACGTCCTCATTTGGAATATGGAGTACAATTTTGGGCACCACCTCATAAAAAAGACATTTTAGAGCTGGAAAAAGTACAGAGAAGGGCTACAAAACTAATAAGGGAAATGGAGGGGCTAAGTTATGAAGAAAGACTAACAAAATTAAACTTATTTTCGCTAGAAAAAAGGCGTCTAAGAGGAGATATGATTACGTTATATAAATAATAAATAATAAATAATTTTTGTAGCAAGAGATTTTCAACTGACAAGAGGACATCCTTTGAGGTTAGAGGAAAAAAGATTTCACTGTAAACAAAGAAAAGGGTACTTCACAGTTAGGGTGGTTAAACTGTGGAATTCTCTACCAAAGGAGGGGGTGACAGCGAATTCGATAGACAACTTCAAAAAGGGGTTAGATATATTTTTGAATAAAGAGGGCATTCAAGGCTATCCTAGATAACTAGCAAAGGAATATTGATCCAGGGAGAAATTTGATCGCCAGTTTCTGGTGTCAGGAAGGAATTTTGCTTTTTTCCCCCTTATGAGACAATTGGCAAAGTTTCAATGTTTTTTTTTTTTCTGTTTACCTTCCTCTGGATCAAATAACAATTAACAAATAATAATAAATAGTCCACATTAAAAAGATCAATAGAGATCTAAAAAGGTTGAACTTGATGGACTAACTCTTTATTCATCCTCCAATACTATACTATTAATAATTATTTAATCAATAATTTAATTAATAACTATTCCGCATATTGCAGATCAGATGAGATCTTAACAGGTTGAAGTTGATGTACTGAAAGTCTTTTTTCAACCTTAATTACTATGTAACTATGTAACAATGTAGCACTTAGCCGATAAGCGCCGAAGGCTCTCATTGCTGCGAGCCTCGCGTAGAAAGGCGAGCCGTTAAGGCATTACAACGCACTACAACTATCACCACAAACACAATGAGGCAATGAAACACACGCGACTTAGCCACAAAACACTTCCTAAATGCGGAATTGGCTTGGCCTGCAAGCAGTTGACAAACGAAGGACTTAGAAAAAGAAAATTACGAGACGCTGGACTTAGAAAGAAAAAAAAAACGAGACGCAAAAAATTCTGAGATTAACCAACGAACTGCAAACACCAAAAAACAAAAAAAACACACTAAAGACACCAAAAACAAATTCCAAAAACATCACAGACAACACGGGGCAACAGCAAGGACGTCTGGTAGTGAGGTGAAACGCGATTTTAACCCAATTTAGACGATGTTCGCCAATCGAAAATCGCCTATGCAAACGAGGCTTTACAACCCTGGACCGCGCAAAACACTGCCAAATGCGTAGCACTTTACACATCAAACTACGAAATAGAAAATACACTATTACAAAAGCCGGAAAATGCTCACGAGCTGCGTAACACATTAATAACATTACGAATATACAATGCCGCTTTACACAATAAACCAACGGCATTAGCTCGCGCACGCAACCTATTTATAATGCACACTTGGAACATTCATTACACTTTATCAGCAGGGCACCAACACTCAAACTGTATATTCTATGCTGTCGGAAAATAAAGATTGTTAGCTCTTCAGGCTATTGCTGGCTACATATATCACATATAATAGTTGTCAAACTACGAATCGTCGTTACGCTTTACGAGCTCGCAAAGCAAAGCGAGGGGCCACATTTGCGGAAGGTGGAGGCTTTAAGGCGCCTGACTTTGGAACAACACAACCCTCGCATAATCCTTAACTCGCAGCACTTTGTCCTACGCCGCCTCAAAACACTAACAACACAACCCTGCATTGTTAACTACCAGCACTTTTCCTATGGCACCTTAAAACATCATCCAAAACTCCCACACACACCTCGCACGGCGCTACAAACAAACCCACAAAACTCCCACACACAAACCTCAAGTCGCAGCTCTTACGAACCACACACCACCGGACAAAACTTGCAGTACTTAGCCCATCAAACATGCTGACCGCGGGACTTAGAAAAAAAAATTACGACTCCAAATACTAGTCATAACACTGACAGAAAAACCACAGTACGAGTTATAAAAATACGCACTTAGCGACCGACACGCGCAAACCAAAAACCAGTAAAAACACACTAAATACACCAGAAAAAAATACAAACACATCACACAAAGCATGGGGCAACAGCCAGGACATCTGTCAGTGAGCTGGAACGTGAATTTAACTCGATTTAGACGATTTTCGGCACTCGAAAATCGCCTAAGCGAGATAAAAAAATGGCCGCCCAACAAAAATGAAAACGAGGCTACATGACCGTGAAGAGCGCAAAACATAGCCGGACACGTAGCAGTTTCACAAGGCACGTACGAGGTACTACAACATACTTACTAAAGACGGAAAATCCTTTTGCCGTGCATAACACATACAATATCGCCGCCATTTTACGACCATCTACACAATAATGCATCTGAAATTGTGGCTTTCCCGCCTAAACTAAATATTTTGGCTCGCGCACGCAGACTATATATAGGGCACACTTGCCACACTGCTGACACTTTCTCCTCAGGTGATTACAGTCTGACTGGACATTTTCTGCTGCCGGAAAGAGATTGTTAGCTCTTCAGTATATTAATTGCTGGATATTAATTAGAAATAGGTAAAGTATATTAATTAATTTATTATTTATTAATTACAAAAAAATATTAATTAAAGAAAATTTTGACTTTACTACATTTTGCAATACCTGTACTTTAGCACGGTATTAATCATTAACCATTTCAAATATGTTTATTAATTTATTAATTAATTTTAATGGACATTAATTTATTAATTATTTAAAAAAATGTATACAATTGTCACTACCTTTACTTTAGGATTACATTATTGATTAACTCTTTATAATATATTTAGTAATTGATGAATTAGTAATGCACATTAATAATTAATAATTAATTATTAATAGTAAGATAGTTCATAAAAAAATATATATTTATCACTGGACTTACATTTTGGAGCTGATGCTCAACTATTAATAGTCATTTATTACTTTATTAATCATTAAGAATTATAATGTTCATTCATTAATTATTAATTAGTCATAATAACAAATTTAGTAAAAAAAATATAAAAAAATATGGATATTTCATAGTGGACTTACATTTCGTGGTTGCTGCTCAACTATTAATGTTCATTAATTACTTCATTGATCATTCATAGAACACATTTTTAAATACAGGTGGTCAGGAAGGAATTAATTTTTTCCCTCTTTGATACAATTTGCCAAGTTTCAATTGGGGTTTTTATTGTTTGCCTTCCTCTGGATTCAATACCAATTTAGTTTAACAAGAGTTTTAAAAAAAAAGAATGTTACAAAGCATGTCATTGTTCTAAATACTTATCTACAGAAAGTTTACATAGTCTTTTGTTATTCATGGATAACTATCAATTAAAAATGTTAGTATTGTTAAAAAAAATGGTTAAAGATTGTTTAAAATACAAGTTGCATGTTACAAACTTTTATGTTATGGTTTACAATATGTATTCATGAAAACTTCAGACATTGTTATATTGTTATTCCATGTATGACAATTAAAAGAGTTAATATTGAAAAAAATCTATATTCTATACCTGTTGGTGAAATACAAGTTGAAAGTTAAAAAAATAAAAACTTTTATTCAAAATGTTGTATTTATTTGTAGATAAAAAAAAAAGGTTAAGAATGTCAGAGACTCATATTGTGTGGCAAACAGTTTTCACAGCATACAAATTCACTAGTTAATTATAAATACTTATATATAATAAGTATTATAAGTATATAAATTTATTCAATAAATAATTAATTTTTACTTAACTACATATACATAAAAATATATATCTCTCTTTATCATGACTCATGAAGGTGCTCAGAGGACCAAAAGTACATGACAGGAGAGGCTTCGGCAATCATTGCGAGGCATGCGATGAGCGCCAAAGGCACTCAGTGCAAGCCTCGCAATGAGCGCTGAAGGTCCTCAGATTACAAGACGGTTTACATTGTGTGTCAAACAGCATTCCCATGACTAAAAATGTTATTGCCCCATCATTTTTAACGGGCAAGTTGCTAGTATATATATATTTATTTATTGATATGCACCCATGGCCCAGTTAGGGCCTATATAGTCCTGCTTGGTATTTTAAGGTTTTTAAGGTTTGGTGGGGGCCTATATATTTCCGCTAGGTGCAATGTGAGTTTTTAAGTACTGTTTGGGCTTATATAGACGTGCATGGTATTTTAAGGTTGGGGTCTATATAGTCCTGCTTGGTATAATGTGGGTTTTTAAGGTCCGGTTGGGGCATACATAGTCCAACTTGGCGTAGTGTGGATTTTTAAGGTCCGGTTGGTAATGTGTTTTTTTAGGTATTGTAAGGAGCCTATACAGACCAGCATGGTGTAATGCATTTTTTTAGGTTTGGTTTGGGCCTATATAGACTTACTGTACATGATATAATGTAGGTTTTTAGGTACTGTTTGGGCCTGTATAGAAGTGCATGGTATAATGTGAGTTTTTAAGTACTGTAAGGGGCCTATATAGACCAGCATGGTATAATGTGGGTTTTAGGTTTGGTTTGGGCCTATACAGACCAGGATGGTATTTTAATGTTTTCTAGTTATGGTTTGGACCTTTATAGACATGCATGGTATAATGTGGGTTTTTGGGTACTGTTTGGGCCCATATAGACGTGAATGGTATAATATGTTTTTTTAGGTTTGGTTTGGGTTTATATAAACCAGCTTGGTATTTTAAGTTTGTTTAGGTATCATTTGGGCCTATATAGACATGTATAGTATAATGTGGGTTTTTAGGCACTGTTTGGGCCTATAGAGACCCACATGGTATTTTAAGTTTTTTTAGGTACAGTGGGCCCTATTTAGACCAGCATGGCATAGTGATTGATATTAGGTACCTATCTAGGTGATAAATAGGAGAGTGGTGGTGGAAGGGATGATGCCTTGCACTCTCTGATTTGTTTGTTTGTTTAAGATCACACCCAGGTCCAGGCACCCAGCGGCTGCAGGCTTTTTTGGACTGGTTGTTCAGTGACTACACTACACTTCAAGAGACCCTGAGAAGGAGAACCAACTGTTGGTGGGGGTCATTGTGTTGTTGAGACAGATTTTAATGTTATTATTCGTCAGTCAGTCCTAAGAATCTAGAATTTATCAACAGGGAAAAAAACAGTGGGTGGCGTCTATTTCAATGAGCGGTGTCCGTATAAGGTCATTGGGTGGGGCATATAAAGGTCAAAATGATGTAATGTGGTGGAGTCCATACAAATGGGTGAAGCCTTTGAAAGGGGAAGGGCCAGCTCTTGCTCTGCTGCCTCACCAACTTAGAAAGTTACCAGCCACCACTGACCATTAATAATGATGTGTCAACTCACAATAAATACTATCACCTCCTCCATATGATATTGTTTATCAACATTGATATCACATCTATCAGCTATACAGCTGATAGCACATGTTAAAGAATACTTACGATATCAGCAATAGGGGAACATACCAATTAATACAGACACAAAGGTCAGCAGCCAGATTCAATTTAACTTACATCAGACCTAAGCATCTGTTCTCAGACTGATATTGAGATCAGGATCAAATGCTTCACTAGTGCATGTCTTAATGCTGGCTGTCATTAACATGCCATTGTGAGACTTTGCAAGTCAACTGCCATAGCGCTATTAGTCTACATTTAAGCTAACAATAATCATGTCTTCAATATCTGGATATACTGTATGATAGCTTTAATATTGTGGAATGCTGGCCTGGATCCTCTCAAGACACTGCAGTTGCTGGCACATGATGTCTGGCAGTCTGGCTTGGTGGTGGCAGTCGGGATGGATATCCGTGGGGCAATGCTGGGTGAGGAGGTGGCGGTGGTGTTGGAGGTGGCCCAGTGCGGAGGTCTGTTGGTGGCCAGACCGCACTGGTAAGGGGAGGAGGAGATGGGGTCAAGCCATGCTGGTCCCTCTAGTCGAAGGGCCCTACAGCCCTATTAAATTCCCCTAATGTGTAAAACCATAGCCCGTAATGTAGCCAGTAAGACTTATGGCTATTAAATTGGGCCCATTAAAGCAAGCCGCTGCTGACCTGTGGGTTTGGGAGCGAGGCAGTGAATCCTTTTTTTTCTCTCAAGCCCCTAACCAGCAAGTTTCCAATCATGCTATTTAATTGCAACAATGTCACTTGCCTTGAACCCCGTAACACGCAAATGGAGCCAAGAAGCGAACGGGTGCTAGAGGGGGTATAGGGGGGTAAAGTCCAATCCGTAGCACTTTAAATGCACATATACACAAACTACTGTACTTTTATTAACAGGGAAAGTGATGTTAGATTTCCGAATTAATAGCACAACATTCTCACGCTCGCAAATCTGCAAACAAAAATACTTGATTTAATGTTTGATTTCCATGTTATATCGATCCCGGCAATCAATGTATTAATACATATAATGGAACTGGCATGGACTAGACTATCATATTTGCTGATTTATTAATATTGAATTATTTCCGGAATGCGGTTCCAATCAAAACTCATAATTGAAACCCATAAGACTTTGAAATCCAACCTCCTCTTTTCTGTGACGCAATGATGACGATCTCTGTTTCCATTTGCTCCATCTAAACCCGTAACTACTGTTTTGACTAATTGATCATGTACAAGGCCGCGCATCCGATGTTCGAAAAATTATTTACAGGTTTTCGTCTCAAGCTCATAACTCGCAGCCTGTTCTAATTTAATAGCTGTATAAGTGCAGCCCTTGAAAGCTTCCTGATGCCACTACGGGCTTCTAATTTAATAGGGCTGTTGGTGATATGCTTAGTCTCAGGGGGAGGGGGACAGTGGGGTTAAATGCTGCCGGTGCTGATGATGGTCCTGCTGGTGATCCCACTGCCCAGATGACATCCTCCTCCTACGAACCAGAGCTCTCGGCTCTGCTGCTTTCCTCCTCCCCCCGCGCAGGATCCTGCTGGGCAGGGGCTCACTCGCAAACGTCCTGCTGGTTTATCACTGGACCCAGATCTCCTTGATGCTGAAAGAGAGAAAAGAAAGGTATATGTTATTGATATGATGAAGAATACATTGTTTTTGTGTTCATTTCTAACTATCTGACATCTAGCCTTGAACCTGGATGATTATTCTAATTGCAAATATGAGTAGCTATCATTTGCTAGATGTGATCTATTCTTAGCTTCTTCATCTTGATAGTTCTTGGCTCTTAACGCTATCTTGATTCCGACTGCCGTCTGTAACTGCATAGGCTGCAGTGGGCACACCAATATATGGACTCTATATTGCTTGATTACTGTTGTTGTGCCCATGGATGACAGTCAGCTTCATGGATTTAATGACACATCCATCTATCAGTTGTTAATTCCACAGAGCTGACATGTCAGTGTCCTTTTTGGTCATCATGTACATGTGTATTGGGTGTGTTGTACATGTGGTGGCATGTTGGTGTATGTGATATTCACCTGATATGGAGGCTGGGTTCTGCTGGGCCGCTAGGCCTGAAGCTCCAGCAGCGGGCACCTGACTCAGAAGGTCCTTGGCCACCCTCTCCCACTCATTGTATCACACAGTCAGTTGGGGGCACCACTTGGTGCTGCAGCTTGACTGGCCTCCTGGACCACCATCCTCCTCACCTTGGCTCTGATGTCATCAAACCTGTACTTCACATACCTCACATCCCTTTCTGCTGTTCTCACTGCTGTTACTGCAGCCACTACCTCATTCCATGCCTTGTCACTAGGGCTGGGCCTAACTTCCCTCTCACTCGCAAGGATAATGGGGCATTCACGGATGGCACCAAGGAGAACCACATTCTCCTGGTGCATGTAGTTCAGGGCCTTGTGCTTGCCTTTAGCCTTTTGCCCTCTCGACTGTGGACTGGGATCCTTTGCTCCCTCATCTGCCCCAGAGGCCTGTCCCTCCCCTGAACTACCACTCCCCCTGAAATCAGGCCACTCCCCCATTGTCCCTGTACTGGATGTGCCTTTCTCTGCCACTACCCACTTCCTCTACTCCACCACTCTTCTCTCCAACACTCTCCTCCTCCTACTCCTCTCCTCCGCTCTCCTCTACTCCACTCTCCTCTTCCCCTCCTTCCCTCCTCCACTCTCCTCTCCATCACTCTTCTCCTCCAACACTCTTCACCTCCTCCTCCTCTCCACCAATACTCCTCATCTCCTCCTCCTCTTCTCCACCACTCCCCAGGGCCACCTCTCTCACCTCTCTCTCCTCCTCGCCTCTCCTTTTCTCCTCATTCCCGCCTCTCCACTCCTCTCCCTTCCTCTCCATTTCAATCCGAAAAAAGAATATAAAAATAAATAAAAACAAGTGTTAATGTATATGATGGGAAATAAATGTGTATTTGATGTGTATTTATTAACTGTTGGGGGATGCTGGTGTGTGTATGGAGTGACCTAGCTCTATGTGTATCTATGTGTGTAATTTAAGGATATATAGTGCATTTACTAGAACCATTACTCTTAGTAACCACCCATATATGGGCATCAATATGCAGAAATGTAACTAAGCAAGTCAATTGATTTAATATTACTAAGGCTTAAACCCATACGTTATTTAACATACCTATACACTCTAAGAAGGATACATAAGGAAACTTAGACTTATATTTGATATGTCCTTTCAGAAAACTCATTTGAGTTTTTCAGCTAATACCACAAATATAGTGCACTAACAGAATTTTTCAGGATATATAAAGGCCCTCTAGGATAAGGTGGAGACCATACTAATGGAATTAAGCCCTATATACTTATCTATGATAACACTGATGTAGATCAATAGCTAGCGGCTACAAGTATCCTGTGCATAATACAGTGTGTTTATGTGATTAAGGATCATTGCTTCAGCTTGATAGAGACTTTTTTTTACAGTGGCTGACATATAATACAAACAATAATAAGACATGAGAAATTCTCCAGTGTGTAAGACAGTAAGGCACCTGCATATTAGTGGATTTGGGTTTAAAGATTGCATGTAGCTTCCATACAACCTTTTAGCTTAAATTGTAAGCTAATTTAATTAAGCTAATCTACCAGAAAACCTAATAATCGTAAATATCCTAATACTTGCACTTTATTCTCCAGATCTGGCATAGCACTATTATTTTTTATGATTTTAGACATTGTGAATATATTATATTATATAAAATGGGTGGGGGAGAGAGAAGGTGCAAAGCCCCTAGTGCAGATCACTAAGTTATCTCAAACGTAAGTTATGTAGTGAGTCAGGTCAACTCTCACCTTGCTTAACCCCATAGTATGAGGTATATAGGTTGTATGTTTCACGATAGTTAATTGATGCTCTCTTAGGATGAGTCTTCTGTGGGTCCAGTCATGGCTGGGTATCTGTGGGTCTATGTACCACTCTATGGTCCTCATTCAATTTGAATTTTGGCAATTGAATAGGGCTCTATATAAGCACAAAACATTTTTTTTTACATCATTTTTTAGTTGTTGAAAACATTGCTTTTGGATAGAAGTTCAGTAACTAAAAAGTTCTGTGAAAATGTTTTGTATGTGCTTATATAGAGCCTTATTCAATTGGGCAACTCGGAATTGAATGAGGCTCTATGGGTCTATGTGCCAATTTTTTATTTGATAGAATACCCGAGGACAAACATAATATCATAATTAATAAAGTACTCATACAATACTATATTGTGTACAGTGCAGATTGTATGATTAAATTTATAAGATGCGTATCAACGCTGATGCTGCTGCTTCTTCAGTTAAAAATAAAATGATATAAAAGTCCTATAAAATAAATATGATATATTAAGTAATACATATCAAATCTCAGGGTTTATCTCTATATACAGCCGTTTGTACTTAATTGTATATATCCTAGCAATATAGAAGTTGTGCATCAGGAAGGAAATAGTGCACAAGCTGTCCTAAATGCAAGAGTATTTAACAGGATACAAATAATCATAGTCAAATTGATTAGAGAGGGCCAGTTTGTTGGTACCATTAACATAGTCCTTTCTCATGTATGATATATAATGATTTTGTATAGTATATTGTACATAATGTCTGTTATAGCAGACCTACTGAATACATTTTGATATAATGGATGATGCTGACAGTATGAAATTATAAGTTAAAACACAATATAATAAATAAATTAAATCAAATAAATTACATAAAAAAATCAATTGAGTTTATGCATACACAACATACATTTATATATATATATATATATATATATATATATATATATATATATATAAATATATATATATATATATATATATATATATATATATATATATATTAAAGTCCAATACATTGCTATAAATCAAGAGGAATCAGATAACAGTGGACATATAAACAAGCCTTTTCATAGATAAAGGTACTGGGTATATGAACCCTGTTGTGTGGACTCCATAAAGTGACTTGAGTGAAAGCATTAGTGTTAAAATCGTAATTGGTGTGAATAACCCCCAATAAATGGTAATAAGTAGCTCAATAAACTGGACTAGGGAAATTGCTTATAACTACACACATCTAATATATTGTTTCACATCCTTGTTTATTCAAATGTATGTTGAGCTGAGAAGATGGGCTAAAACATGAACTGTAGGGTATTGGTAATTGACTAGCACTATACACTCGAGGAGCGTAATGCGGCGCCCATGAGTTCTGTAGCTACGGAGGCCTCTGCTAGACAAATTAAAGCAGTCTAAAAAATGGTAAACTGATATCCAGGGTATCCATCACCATGGAGACCCAGGAAGTGATCCTATTGGAGGAAAATTATGCTGGTGAAAATGAATGGTTCCATACCTCTACTAGGAGTATTAATACCTTCCTCCTGTATCAAAACATGTATATTTAGGAGGATAAAGTACAAATAGATTCATAAATGGATTAATAAAAGGATGGGTATATATCGATAGAAAATATAACTATATGTATACAAGTGCCGCACCAAGCAATGCAACACATGCTTAAACCTCAAAAAGAAGGATAAGACAAGGGTCTTCTCCACCGAAAGAAACAAGAATTTCAAAATCAGGGAGATTAGACAGAGTACGTGGTATTATGTTGTGACCTCCTCCTGTGGGAAATAATACGTAGGAAGAACCAAAAGAGCTCTGAAAACACGTATTCGTGAACATTTATACCACATATAAATCTAAAAGCCTCCTCACTCTGCAACACCAAAAAACAACAGAATGGATTACCATTCAAGCAATAGAGCATGTCAGATTACCAAAAAGAGGAGGCGATAGGATCCAGAAATTGAGACAAGCAGAAACAAGATGGATTCACCTTCTAGGAACATTAGAACCAAATGGACTCAATATACACATTGATCTTGCAGGTTTCATATAGCAGAAATAATGGTCATATTTATCCTTTTATTCACAGTTACCATTTCCCCATGATCACTTAGAAGTTTTTAAGTTACCCATTCCATATGTGTTTGTTTCTTTGAACTTTGCATATTTTTATATATGTAATTTTTCTTAGTGGGAACATCAGTCATTCCCACTTCCTTCTGGTCTATTCATATGTTAGTGTCTAGTTTAAAAGCACAAATTGCCTGGCATGTTACGTGTATCCAATGACACATTTGCTGGGTACCGATCTTATCTTCAACTTGTATCTATTTTGGAGTTCATTTTGGAAGTTATACCATATTGAACCACAGACCCCTTTGAGGATCCCGTTATTATTATATAATAAATAAAATGAATATACATTTATATATAACTTTTTCATTGGACTGTTTTATATCACTTTATCATCGGAATACCCTGTATAATAAAACCTTTCAATTATTCTATTAGTTATTTTTATTTTTTTTGTTCGCTATTAACATTAGAATATATATTGGTCCCCACTGTTACTCCATCTCAGCGTAGTAAGACAGATTTATTCCTTTATCCATTCCCCATACATTTCTCGGGGGCAAGTCCGTTAAGATCCAGATCCATTTTACACATTGTTTTATTAAACTTTTTATTGTTTTGGCCATGTATTTATACCTTCCCATTAATTTAATCATTATTCACTTTATATCATATTATTGTATTTATTCAACTTTATATATATCCTTTCATTTATTCAATCCATTATTGCAGCACTATATATATTGTGATCGTTTGCTCCTTAGAAGTGAGGACAAGCTAGTGGAGTATGGAGTTCTTGACAGAAGTGAAGGAGTTAAAACTTCTGAAGAACTCCTAATTGGAGCAACTTCCCTTTTAAAAGCCTGGAGAGCAGACATGGAAAGGGGGTGTGGCCGGCTAGGCTCTGTGCAGGTTGTGTGCTGCTGACAAGAAGCAAGCCACAGAGAGTGGAGACTGATTCCTGTGTGGAATTGCAGTGGGCTTTGTGAGCCCTGATTTACTGGGAATGCAAGTACAGTGAAGTTTGTGAACTACCCTGTAAAGGATCGCCTCGTGACTGTTACTGGGAGAACGGGGAACACAGCAAGTCGTGTGAGCTAGAAGAGTGACTTCAGACGCAGGAGGTGAAGGTACAAGGAGGCCAAGTAAGTGAAGGGGATTAGTGAGGATTCCCAGGCAGAGTTTGCCTTAAAGGCCTAAGCACGGTTGTAGCTGACGTTTTATGCCCCAGGGAAGAAGTGGAGTAAAAGAGTGAAGTTAATACAAGTGAGTTTGTGTTATGCAAGGGTCCCTGGGGTGAAGCATACGGGAGAGACAGGCGGGCCCTATGCTTCACCCGCAACTGTGTCCCACAGAGAGAGGAACTGTGTCCCACAGAGAGAGGAGCTGTGTCCCACAGAGAGAGGAGCTGTGTCCCACAGAGAGAGGAGCTGTGTCCCACAGAGCGAGGAGCTGTGTCCCAGAGGTTGCTGAAGGTGGCGACATAATCTCATCAGTAAAGAGGCTGTTGGTTTCCTGGCCACAAGGTGGCACTCTCACCAGTAAAGGGAATATTTGTATCCTGGCCACAAGGTGGCACGATCACAAGTCTAAAGGACTACTGGTATACTGGCCACAAGGTGGCAGTCTCCCAACTTAAAGAGACTATCTGTATCCTGGCCACAAGGTGGCAGTCTCCCAAGTAAAAGGGAATATTTGTATCCTGGCCACAAGGTGGCACTATCACACGTCGAAGGGACTGTTGGTATCCTGGCCACAAGGTGGCAGTCTCCCAAGTTAAAGGACTGTTTGTAACCTGGCCACAAGGTGGCATTCTCCCACGTCGAGGAGAAGTAGTTATTTATGTTCCGTTATTTTAAGCAGAGCTACTGCTTCAGCTGTTAATTTCTTCTTGCAAATAAACCAATTTGCTGCATTTTTGAAGTCGGTATCAGCCCTTTATTCAAGAAGCCACCGCTATACGCGGCCATCCTGGTCACACTGGTGTCAGAAGTGGGATCTGAAAGTGTCTGTGTTGAAGAAGACAGCCCACCGTACAGCATAAATATGGAGGAGGCCCTTAAAGCTTTTATAGAAGCACAGCGGGTAATGAACAAGCAGCAGGCAGAGATGAATAGAGTGCTGGCTGCTAAGCTGGGTCAGAGCCAGGCAGAAAAGAGTGAAATGATTGCAGAGGATAGCATCCAAGCTGCAAAAGAGGAAGATAAAGGTTTTGGAGAGGTTACTGCAAGATTTAGAGAGGCCACAGAGAAATGGCAGAGACAAATGGAAGAGGACAGGGTCCAAATGAGAAAGTCTTTAGAAGCACAGAAAGTGCAGCTGCAGCGATTCTACAGAGAACATTGTGGGTTCAAAATCAAGCAGGATTATGAAACCTAATTGCTTTCTAAAGAAAATGACAGCTCAGGATGATGTAGACACCTACCTTTCTGAATTTTGAGAAGATTGCTACCAGGGAAGGTTGGCCTAAACAGCACTGGGCCACAGTCCTGGGTCCCTATCTGTGTGGAGAAGCACAGGAAGCGTATGGGGTTTTGCCTGAAGAAATGGCAACCAATTATTGCACCCTGAAAGAGGAGATCCTTGAGCGTATAGGAGTAAAGAGAGTACAGAGAGCGCACCCCTGGAAATTTTTTGGCAGACAGGCTTACTGCTACCCAAGAGACATACTTGTTGGTCCAAGTATAAGATACAGTTTCCCTGTTAAGGGAAGGCCAACCAAACCTGACCTAGAAGTAAACAAGGAGAAAGAGAGAGTGGAAAAAGCCACCAGGTGCAGTGCCATGAGTGAGATGGCAGGAGCTGCGAGTGAGACGGCAGGAGCTGCGAGTGAGACGGCAGGAGCTGCGAGTGAGACGGCAGGAGCTGCGAGTGAGACCGCAGAGGGTACCGCAGAAGGCTCCCCAGAGACCGCAGAGTCGGAGAGAGTGCCCGCAGAGTCGGAGAGAGTGCCCGCAGAGTCGGAGGGAGTGCCCGCAGAGTCGGAGGGAGTGCCCGCAGAGTCGGAGGGAGTGCCCGCAGAGTCGGAGAGAGTGCCCGCAGAGTCGGAGAGAGTGCCCGCAGAGAAGGCCGTTCCAGCCAAAGAGATTGCTGAGAGCCCCAAAGAGATTGCTGAGAGCCCCAAAGAGATTGCTGAGAGCCCCAAAGAGATTGCTGAGAGCCCCAAAGAGATTGCTGAGAGAACAAAAGAGATTGCTGAGAGAACAAAAGAGCCTGCTGGTGCAGATAGAAGGGCCTTAGAGGAGGAGAAACAGCGTCTTTCAAGGCTCCAAAGACAAGCCCAAGTTAAAATGAGGCCAGAGTATATCCCTGAATGGCGGAGGAAGCCTGCGTTTGAGGACTACCGAGTGTCCTACAGGAATGAGAAATTGATGCCTATTTGGGAGCCGAGGAAATGTCCCCCAAAGCCTAAGCTGCATGAATCCGTGGTGTGGGAGCGGCCGCACAGTGATAAAGAGCTGAACATCTCTCAATTTCGACAGAAGCCCCGGCGAATACGACTGTTGACATTAGACAGTGGGGAAAGTGACAAAGAGGCTTCTAATGGAGACCAGCTAGAAAGTGTTGCTAGGCCAGTGTCCGATGTGAACACCTTAGAAAAGACTGTTCCTGTAGCAAAACTGGAGCATACTCCACTAAATGAAGCTGGACAAGCTGCACAAGCAGAAGGATTCAATGATGACTCTGATGAACCAGCCGTAGTTCCGCTGACTGAGTTTGATGCGGCTAAGCAAGAAAAGTTAGACGCTCAACGATCTATGGAAGCCTCTGATACGGATTCATCAAAAGAGCAAGGAACAGTACCTGAAAAAGGCACTGAAGAACTAATTCATGCTGTCACTGTGACTGTGATAGAGGGGGAGAGTGCTGTTACCAGTATTGAAGAAAGATCTCCATCCTGGATTAGTGTGACAGTGACAGAGCAAGCAAAGGAATTTCAGTTGTCTAAGAACAAAGATAAACTTGAAACTGAAATAATTGTTGAAGCGGTTAAATGTAGCACAGTTTCCCAATTAGAGTCACCTGCAACAACCGATGAAACTACACCTGAGCCAGAGGAAAGTGACAGTGCCCAGAGTGTGGAAGAACAACAGAAACCTGTATATCATGTCCTTCAAGCAGTTGCAGAAAGTGCAAAGCTGTCTGTAGAAGCAGTTATAGAAAATCATGATGATGCACAGGTGAGAGACACCGAAGACATGGTTGAGCTGAGCATTTGCAAGCATGGGTCCAAGAGTTTTGTTGAGGAATGTTTAATAAGCACAGCTCCACAGTTATTGGAGAGTACTCTTGAAAAAGCAGAAACTGTACAACATGTAGTAGATATTATTGAAACGAATACTGAGGTCTTTGAAATGATTTGCACAACAGAAAATGTGCCAGTACTTGACGAAAAACTCATAGAAATCATCCCTGCTGATGGTAATGAAGAATTGACGTATTTGATGGAGGAGGCAGCAGAGGAAGGGGCTGCACAAAGGACTCCATTAGCAAAGGAAGTGACTGCAGAAAGCATTCATGATTTTTTCAAGCGTCGGCCAAGGCCATCTTGCGAAGGGTATGACCTGCAGCTTTTTAAATCAACAAAGTATCAGCCACGCAGTTTGGAAAGTAAGATGGACATTAGGGATAAAAAAGAAATCAAAACAAGAGACTCTGCTCCAGCAGAAGAATATAAAGGTGATGCAAATAATACTATCCAAGCATCACAGGCTTGTACGGGCGAGGTATTACAAGGAACTAAAGATGGAGGAAATAAGCCAGCCAAGAGTTCTGATGAGCCACAAATGGCTTGGCACACAGTGGATTCGGAGGACCATGTGGATAAGCCAGAGTACATTCCAAAGCCTGTAAGTGAAGATGAAGATCCTACTTGTGAAATCCAGCAGGAAATCCCGGTGCCTCTACTGGATTCTCAGACTGTTGAGGAGACATCTAAATATCCTGTACCAAAACAACATAAAACAAAGTTTTCCAAGCTGGAAAAGCTCTGTGCTCTTAGGGTGGATCTCTCCTTAAAGCCCTGTTTTTGCCCTGATGTTGGCTCATTTGGTAAATTGGATGAACCAAAGCAAAATAAAGAACTAGAAGCTTGGAAAAAGCGTTTTCTGAAGCAGTCCCTGCATAAAGCCAAGCCTGTGATTGAGAGGAAAGTTAACCTAAATATCGTCCGCAAAGGGACAATGGCAGATGGAAAGGAGGAGCTAAAGGCAGATGTGGTATCTGTCATTGTGTCTGCTGAAACAACTGATGAGATAATTCAGAAAAAGCCAGTTGAAAAGATCCCACTTCTTAAAGCAAAGCTGCAGGAAGCAATGAAACCGCATCGTACTGAAGAGCGGCAGAAGCGCCAGACTATGTTTAAGTTGGACAATGGAGATGGCTGTGAAGTTGAGGATGACGAGGGAAACACTGAGACTGTAGAAGAACTCCTGGGAGTTGAAGTTAATAAAGAGATTGGAAATGATGACGGGCTCGAAGAGAGTGCAAAGGATACGAGGCTGTTCGAGGACAGCTCTACAAAGTTGGGGGATTCACTCCTTCCCGATTTTAAAGGCGACACACATGAAGGAGGCAAACAGACCAGTAAGGAAATGAGAAGATGGATTTACAGGCGGCCACTATCGCAGCCTTCTACCTCAATGCGGGCAGCACTGAGCAGGAATGGTTGGCTGGGCGAAGAGTTCTTGAGTGGTGAGTGACCCTACCGGATGTCCGGCCTCTCGGCATGTCGCCCAACACCATGTTGTTGAGCTGAGGGGGATGGTGTGTGATCGTTTGCTCCTTAGAAGTGATGACAAGCTAGTGGAGTATGGAGTTCTTGACAGAAGTGAAGGAGTTAAAACTTCTGAAGAACTTCTAATTGGAGCAACTTCCCTTTAAAAGCCTGGAGAGCAGACATGGAAAGGGGGTGTGGCCGGCTAGGCTCTGTGCAGGTTGTGTGCTGCTGACAAGAAGCAAGCCACAGAGAGTGGAGACTGATTCCTGTGTGGAATTGCAGTGGGCTTTGTGAGCCCTGATTTACTGGGAATGCAAGTACAGTGAAGTTTGTGAACTACTCTGTAAAGGATCGCCTCGTGACTGTTACTGGGAGAACGGGGAACACAGCAAGTCGTGTGAGCTAGAAGAGTGACTTCAGACGCAGGAGGTGAAGGTACAAGGCGGCCAAGTAAGTGAAGGGGATTAGTGAGGATTCCCAGTCAGAGTTTGCCTTAAAGGCCTAAGCACGGTTGTAGCTGACGTTTTATGCCCCAGGGAAGAAGTGGAGTAAAAGAGTGAAGTTAATACAAGTGAGTTTGTGTTATGCAAGGGTCCCTGGGGTGAAGCATACGGGAGAGACGGGCGGGCCCTATGCTTCACCCGCAACTGTGTTACAGAGAGAGGAGCTGTGTCCCACAGAGAGAGGAGCTGTGTCCCACAGAGAGAGGAGCTGTGTCCCACAGAGAGAGGAGCTGTGTCCCACAGAGCGAGGAGCTGTGTCCCACTGAGAGAGGAGCTGTGTCCCAGAGGTTGCTGAAGGTGGCGACATAATCTCATCAGTAAAGAGGCTGTTGGTTTCCTGGCCACAAGGTGGCACTCTCACCAGTAAAGGGAATATTTGTATCCTGGCCACAAGGTGGCACGATCACAAGTCTAAAGGACTACTGGTATCCTGGCCACAAGGTGGCAGTCTCCCAAGTAAAAGGGAATATTTGTATCCTGGCCACAAGGTGGCACTATCACACGTCGAAGGGACTGTTGGTATCCTGGCCACAAGGTGGCAGTCTCCCAAGTTAAAGGACTGTTTGTAACCTGGCCACAAGGTGGCATTCTCCCACGTCGAGGAGAAGTAGTTATTTATGTTCCGTTATTTTAAGCAGAGCTACTGCTTCAGCTGTTAATTTCTTCTTGCAAATAAACCAATTTGCTGCATTTTTGAAGTCGGTATCAGCCCTTTATTCAAGAAGCCACCGCTATACGCGGCCATCCTGGTCACAATATATATATATATATATATATATATATATATATATATATATATATATATATATATATATATATATATATTTATATTTATATATTTATTTACAGTTGGGGAAAAAAGTATTTGATTCCCTACTGATTTAGAAAATTTGTCCACTGACAAGGAAATTATCAGTCTATAATTTTAATGGTAGGTGTATTTTAACAGTGATCAACAAGAAAATATGCATGTCAAAAAAGTTATACATTGATTTGCAGGTCAATGAGGGAAAAAGTATTTGATCCCCTATCAATCAGCAAGATTTCTGGCTCCCGGGTGTCTTTTATACAGGTAAGAAGCTGAGATTAGGAGCACTCTCTTAAAGGGAGTGCTCCTAATCTCAGCTCGGTACCTGTATAAAGGACACCAGTCCACAGAAGCAATCAATCAGATTCTAAACTCTCCACCATGGCCAAGACCAAAGAGCTGTCCAAGGATGTCAGGGACAAGATTGTAGACCTACACAAGGCTGGAATGGGCTACAAGACCATCGCCAAGCAGCCTGGGGAGAGAGTGACAACAGTTGGTGCGATTATTCGCAATTGCAAGAAACACAAAATAACTACCAGTCTCCCTCATTCTGATGCTCCATGCAACATCTTACATTGTGGAGTTTCAATGATCATGAGAACAGTGAGGAATCAGCCCAGAGGATCTTGTTAATGATCTCAAGGCAGCTGGGACCATAGTCACCAAGAAAGCAATTGGTACCACACTACGCCGTGAAGGACTGAAATCCTGCAGCAGTGTTTGGCAATGAACATCTGAATGATTCAGAGGAGAACTGGGTGAAAGTGTTGTGATCAGATGAGACCAAAATGGAGCTCTTTGACATCAACTAAACTCGCCGTGTTTGGAGGAGGAGAAATGCTGCCTATGACCCCAAGAACACCATCCCCACCGTCAAACATGGAGGTGGAAACATTATGCTTTGGGGGTGTTTTTCTACTAAGGGGACAGGACAACTGCACCGCATCAAAGGGACGATGGATGGGCCCATGTACCGTCAAACCTCCTTCCCTCAGCAGGGCATTGAAAATGGGTCGTGGATGGGTATCCCAGCATGACAATGACCCAAAACACACAGACAAGACAACGGAGTGGCTCAAGAAGAAGCACATTAAGGTCCTGCAGTCTCCAGACCTTAATACCATAGAAAATCTGTGGAGAGAGCTGACGGTTCGAGTTGCAAAACATCAGCCTCAAAACCTTAATGACTTGGAGAGGATCTGCAAAGAGGAGTGGGACAAAATCCCTCCTGAGATGTGTGCAAACCTGGTTGCAAACTACAAGAAACGTCTGACCTCTTTGATTGCCAACAGGGGTTTTGCCACCAAGTACTAAGACAAAGGGGTCAAATACTTATTTCTCTCATTGACCTGCTAATCATTTTATAACTTTTCTGACATGCATTTTTATTTTATTTTTTATTTTGTTATTCTGTCTCTCACTGTTAAATTATACCTACCATTACAATTATAGATTGATCATTTATTTGTCAGTGGAGAAATGTTCAAAATCAACAGGGGATCAAATACTCCCCCCCCCCCCCACACTGTATATAGTTATATTCTATATCTATATATACCCATCCATTTATTAATCCATTTATTAATCTATTTTTACTTTATCCTCCTAATTATACATGTTTTGGTACAGGAGGAACGGGTTAATACTCCTAGTAGAGCAGGGGTCACCAAACTCGGTCCTGGAGGGCCGCACCCAGGCCTGGATTTGAGGATTTCCTTTCTGTGCACAGGTGAGTCAATCAGGATGACTGAAGAAGCAATAGTCTCACCTGTTTGCAGCAAGGATATCCACAAATCCAGGCCTGGGTGCGGCCCTCCAGGACCAAGTTTGGTGACCCCTGTAGTAGAGGGATGGAACCATTCTTTTTCACCAGCATAATTTTCCTCCAATAGGATCGCTTCCTGGGTCTCCATAGTGATGGAGACGCTGGATATCAGGTTACCAGAAGCTAGACTGCTTTAATATGTCCTGTAGAGGCCTCTGTAGCTACAGAACTCATGGGCGCCTCGTTATGATGTCATTAAGATGCTCATGGAGTGTATAGTGCTAGTTTAGCCACATTATAAAAAGGCTTCCATTAAGGAAGAACAGCCTTTCTCCTACAAACAGACTATCTCAAAGTAAGACCAGTCAATTACCAATACCCTACAGTTCATGTTTTAGCCCATCTTCCCAGCTCAACATACACATATACCGTAAAAACAAGGATGTGAAACTATATACAAGATGTGTGTAGTTATAAGTAATTTACCTAGTCTAGTTTATTGAGCTATTTATTACCATGTTTTGGGGGTTATTCACACAAATTATGATTCTAACACTAATGCTTTCACTCAAGTCACTTTATGGAGTCCATTGTTGCACCTTGCGTTTTATGGCTGATATTGTATGACTCACCCCAAAATGTGTAGGGCTTTTATATGCAATTATGCTCATATATATACAATATGTGTATATACAACTGTTTAACACTTAGAAGGGTTTATACCCAATACCTTTATCTATGAAAATACTTTATATGTCAACTGTTATCTGATTCCCCTTGATTTATACCGATGTATTGGACTTTAATATGCGTGTATATATATAAATGTATGTTGTGTATGCATACGCTCAATTGATTTTATTTTTATTTATGTAATTTATTTGATTTAATTTATTTAATATATTGTGCTTTAACTCATAATTTCATACTGTCAGCATCATCTATTATATCAAATTAATTAAGTATGTCTGCTATGACAGACATTATGTACAATATACTATACAAAATCATTATACAGGATATCATCCATGGGGAAGGACTATGTTAATGGTACCGAATAAACGACTTCTATAATCAATTCAACTATGATTATTAGTATTGTGTTAAAAACATGCATTTATGAGAGTAGAAATAGAGAGCTGGGAAAATATATAGAAAATTTGGCTATAGAGATTTTGGTCTCTGACGGATGGTATATCTGAGACCATTATTGTACAAATTAATCTATACAAGAGTCTGAAACTCTTACATTTTTTGCCAGGGCAAGCATCATCAAGCAGAGTTGAATTACCAGCAAAAGCAAGGTCAACTCTCCATATCACTACTCCTATTTTAAATGTTATGGAAATGTGTATTATGTATGATTGCTGTACAATTTTATATTTATGTGTGTTTTTGTTTGTATGTTTGTACAATAAAAAAATAAATAAAGAACATCATCCACTATATCAAATTAATTAGGTAGGTCTGCTATGACAGACATTATGTGCAATATACTATACAAAATTATTATACAGTATATCATACATGGGGAAGGATTATGCTAATGGTACCAACAAATTGGCCTTCTTTAATCAATTCAACTCTGAATATTAGTTTCCTGTTAAATACCCCTGCCTTTATAGAATCTTGTGCACTATTTCCTTCCTGATGCACAACCTCTATATTGCTAGGATATGTACAATTAAGTACAAACGGCTGTATTTTGCGATAAACACAGAGCTGTTATATATATTACTTAATATATCAGATTTGTTTTTATAGGATTTTTATATAAAAACCTTTTTTTAACTGAAGAAGCCGCAGCGCCAGTGGGTAAACGCGTCTTATCAAATTAATCATACAATCTGCACTGTACACAATATAGTATTGAATAAGTACTTTATTAAGTATGATATTATGTATCTATCAAATCAAACTGATTGAATTGACTTATTCTCATTGGCACATAGATCTGTACATAGACCCACGGATACCCAGCCATATAATGGCAGTACAGGGATCGTATACTTCCAAACGACTGGACCCACAGAAAACTCAGAGAGCATTAATTAACTATCGTGAAACATGCAACTTATATACCTCATACCATGGGGTTAAGCAAGGTGAGAGTTGACCTGACTCACTACACTACATGACTTACGTTTGAGATAACTTACTGATCTGCACTAGTATTAAGATAATTACTATTATTATTATCTGGCAGATTAGCTTAGTTAAATCCGCTTTAAATCCAAATCCACTACTATGCAGGTGCCTTACTGTCCTTACATACTGGAGAATTTATCACGTCTTATTATTGTTTGTATTATATGGAAGCCACTGTGAAATAAAAAGTCTCTATCAAGCTAAAGCAATGATTCCACATCACATAAACACACTGTATTATGCGCAGGATACTTGTAGCCACTAGGTATAAATCTACATCAGTGTTAACATATATCTTTATCTCTATAAGTATATAGGGCTTAATTCCATTAGTATGGCCTCAACCTTATCCTAGAAGGTCCTTATTTATCCTGAAAAATTCTGTTAGTGCACTGCACATGTTTGTGGTATTAGCTGAAAAACTCAAATGAGTTTTCTGAAAGGACATATGAAATATAAGACTAGGTTTCCTTATGTATTCTTAGAGTGTATAGGTATGTTATATAACGTATGGCTTTAAGCCTTAGTAATATTAAATTTATTATTATTATTATTATTATTTTTATTATAGTTCATTATAACGCGCCAACATATTCTGTAGCATTGTACATAAGTTAAGTTCAGACAAAGATAAATACAAATTAACATATAGCAAAGCAAGGAGGGCCCTGTCTTTGAGCTAAAAATCCAATGACCATGGTGCATTCCCAAAGTACTTAGGATAGAAATTCGCAGACTTACAATTTAAGGTATAGTGAGTGGTAAAAGAGGGAGGGAGGTGATAGGTGGAAGGTGGTATTCTTCTTTAAAGAGATGCGTCTTGAGTGAGGTTTTAAATGTTTTGAGGCAAGAGGATAATCTGGTGGAGAAAGGCAAGGTGTTCCAGAAACTAGGGACAGCACGAGAAAAGTCCTGGAGGTGGGAGTGAGAGGAGGTGACAAGGTGACGAGTTGCAGAAAGAACAAGGTCATTAGCAGAATGAAGAGGGCGGGTGGGGGAGTATTTGGAGATGAGAGCAGAGCAGAGATGTGTGGGGGAGCGTTATTGTTGAGGGCTTTGTAAGTTAGGGTCATGATTTAAATGTTATTCTTGAGGCTAAGGGAAGCCAGTGGACTGATTGACAGAGAGGGGATGCCGACACTGAACGTTGTGTACGGAAGATGAATATAGCAGAGGCATTCATAATGGATTGAAGTGGAGTTAGTCAGGTGGTTTGCAGGCCACAAGAAGCGAGTTGCAGTAGTCTAATCGAGCTATGATGAGAGAGTGTATTAGGATTTTAGTTGTGTCTTGTGTAAGATAGTGAAGAATTCTGTAGATGTTTTTAAGATGGATTAGACAAGATTTAGCTAGCGATTGTATGTGAGGGATTTAAGACAGAGCGGGGTCCAGTAGAACTCCAAGACAATGGGCTTGAGAGGTGGGGGTGATGAGGTTGTTGTAGACAGTGAGAGAGATGTGAGGAATTGACGCTGTGGGAGAGAAGATTAGGAGTTCAGTTTTAGACATGTTGAATTTGAGATGGTGGGTGGACATCCAAGAGGATATACTAGAGAGGCAGTTGGAGATGTGTGTTAGAAGAAAGGGGATAGATCTGGTGCTGAGAGTTAGGTTTGGGTCATCTGCATATAAATAATGAAGCCCAAAAGAGTTTATTAGGGTACCAAGTGAGGATGTGTAGATGGAGAAGAGGAGGGGGCCTAGGACTGATCCTTGGGGTACCCCAGACAGGGGGTGAGGAGAAGAAGAAGTGTCGGAGAAGGATATACTGAATGATCGATTTTGTAGGTATGATGAGTACTGCGAAAAAGCAGTGTCTCGAATACAGAGGGAAAAGAGGATATGTAGTAGAAATGGATGGTCAACCGTGTCAAAGGCAGCAGAGAGATCTAGAAGAATAAGAATTGAAAAGCGGTAAGCAGGTCATTGGTGACTTTAGTGAGAGCTGTCTCAGTGGAGTGTTGGGGCCGAAAGCCGCATTGGAAGGTGTCACGAAGGGAGTTAGAGGAAATAAAGATGGTAAGGTGGTTATAGACGAGCCGCTCCAGCAGTTTGGAAGCCAGGGCAAGCAGAGAGATAGGGCGGTAGTTAGATGAGATGTCAGAGTCAGATGAGGGTTTTTTGAGGGTGGGTATAACTATGGCATGTTTTAGAGATATGGAAACATGCCAGTATTTAGGGAGAGGTTGAAAATATGTGTGAGGACAAGGATTAGTGTGGTAGAGAGGGGAGAGATGAGCTGAGATGGAATAGGATCCTGAGGACAGATAGTGAGGCGAGTGGATGATAGCAGTTTGGAGACTTCGTCCTCAGTACCCAGATCAAAGCAGTTCAAGTGTCTGTGGTATTGGAGAAGGTAGAAGACTGGGTGTTGTTGGTTGGTTTAGAGGGTGGAGTGTGTGACTATGAGTTGGTGAAGTTGGTCGGCGAAGTCTTCAGCTGTGAGAGACGAAGGGATGGGAGGAGGTGGTGGGCGGAGGAGAGTATCGAAAGTGGCAAACACGCTTGGGGAAGAGAGGACAGAATTGATATTAGTGATGTAAAGAACTGCTGTTTGGCAAGGTTGAGGTCTGAGGATAAAATAATTTTGTAGTGGAGGAAATCTGATGAAGTGCGTGTTTTCCACCATAGTCGTTCAGCAGTGCGGGAGCACCTCTGGATGTATCATGTTTGTGTAGTGTGCCATGGTTGTGGTTGAGAGCGAGGGCATCTGCATGTGGTTATGGGGGCCAGAGTGTCAAGGGTGGAAGTGAGAGTAGAGTTGTAGAGTGAGGTGGCAGTGTCAGGGCAGTTGAGGTTGGTGATGGGGCTGAGAAGGGGTTGGATAATAGTGGAGAGCTGAGCAGGGTCAAGTGCTAGCAGGTTTCTGTTCATGATGGTGGCAGGGGTTGGAGAGGAAGATGTGGTGAGGTTAAAGGTAAGGAAGTGATGGCCAGTTAGAGGGAGTGGATGGATGACTGGGTAGGAGGTTGTGCTGGTGAAGATAAGGTCAAGAGAATGTCCAGCATGATGAGTAGAAGAATCTGTTAGTTGTGAGAGGCCAAGGGAAGAGGTGAGTGCAAGCAGTTTAGCTGCAGCTGGTAGGTAGGAGTGTCAACAGCTGTGTTGAAATCTCCAAGTACCAGTGAAGGAACATTGAAGGAGATAAAGTGAGGGAGCCAGGCAGAAAAGTGATCAAGAAATTGAGAGGGAGTGTCTGGGAGGCAGTAGATCACAGCTACACATAGAGAGATAGGTGAGAAGAGGCGGATTGTATGAACTTCAAAGGATGAGAATTGGAGGAATGGGACAGGGGGGTGAGGTGAAATGTACAGTGAGTGGAAAGCAAAACACCCACACCACCACCTTGTTTGTTCCCAGGTCTAGGTGAGTGGCTGAGGTGAAAATCACTGTGAGAGAGTGCTGCAGGGGAGGCAGTGTCTGAGGATGAGTGCCAGGTTTCAGTGAGAGCCAGTAGATTGAGGGAGTTGGTAGTGAAAAGGTCATGAGTGAATGTGAGTTTATTGCAGATAGATTGTGCATTCCAGAGGGTTCAGGAGAAAGATAGAGTTGAAGGTTTGTGACATGTGATGGATATCAGATTATGGGTGTTATGGGCGTTTGCTGGCCTTGAACCAAAGCATGGCTGACAGCATGTGGAGATGAGTGAGGGGCCTGGGTTAGGGGATATATTTTCTGCAGCCAGGAGAAGGAGGAGTAAAAGGGAGATGGGATAATATTGTGACTGGAGGAGGGAGAGGAGCTCATAGCAGCAGAGAAGAGGAGAGAAGGTGAGATGGTAATATTGTTGGGGACGTGATATGGAGAGGTTACAAAGGAGAGTCCGAGAGAGAGGCAGTAGGAGGAAAGAATGAAAAAGCATTTTGACAGTGTGTACAATTAGGAATATAGGTTAGAAGATTGTGGGGGGGAAGAATTATTATCCTAAGATATGATAGTTGTAGTAATATAGATTCAGAAGCAGGGAAAAGAGTAAAGAGTGTGATAAGGTTCATCAGAATGGCTGTGGTATGTGAGTAGCTAAGAGACTTATGACAATGTTTTTTTTGTTTTTTTTTTGCAGGTGATGTTGACTGAGCAGGTGCAAGCCAAATGAGTTTCTATAAATTAAGAAAATGCACGGCCGCATGGTTGTGGGACAGGGAGGGAGGGCAGAGAGAGCAGTTGCAATTTGCAAAATCCAGGGAAGGGAATTGCTATGATCTAAGATGGTGGCTGTTTGATAGTAGGTGCAATTATTATTATTATTGTTTATTTGTAACGCGCCAACATATTCCGTAGCGCTATACATAAGTTAAGTTACAGGCAATGACAAGTTAAAGATTCATACATTGCAAAGAGTGGGTGGCCCTGTCTTTGAGCTTGGAATCCAGTGTCCATAGCGCTTTCCCTAAAGCACTGCGCAGGATTGAAACTCACAGACTTACAATCTTAAGGTGCAATTTGCACAATCCAGGGAAGGTAAGTGTAATGATCTGAAATTGACTTGCTTAGTTACATTTCTGCATATTGATGCCCATATACAGGTGGTTACTAAGAGTAGTGGTTCTAGTAAATGCACAATATATCCTGCATGTTAATGCTCTTATATGTCAATAAATGAAAAAACACAGTCTTAGTTGTAACAGGGCACATATAATAGACTGACCTGACTTAGAAAATCACTATGAGTATATTACCAAAAATACTGTATCAAACAAATAATCATTGCTGTCCCAAAATTAAACATCCCAGACTGGCGCATTCTCTCTCCCCCAACCGTTCTTATATATTTCGCTGTTAGGGACACTATCGTGGACAGTACCCTTTAAGTGAAAGCAGCATTACCCACAGCAGCACTTAGCAGAAACCTGTTTTATACATCAAGGAACAATCTGCTCCATCGCAAGGCTAAACTCAGACTCTGTATCCTCAACATAGCGCCACTACACTTCTGGGAACATCCATTCGCAGAAACTTCTCATATTATATTATATAATGGAATGTTAATTTTAATGGAGTTACTAAAAGTAACATTTTAATCTATATATTGGTTCATTACAATAGTAAACATCTTGTAACTGTCAGTAAAAAAAGTTTGCTTTCCTTTCCCCCCTTCGATATGTTTAAATATATACATTTTATGGTTACTCCAGTAACTATATTGTTCTTACTGTGAGTAAGGGTATCAGCCTGCCTACAAGAAATTAACAGTTCTGGACAGTCCACAAATAGTGTACTCCCCATGCTTAAAATGGAGATGCATCATTGAATGTACTGTAAAGGGCAGTACAGTTTAATATAATTGACTGTTTAAGACTCTTAAACCTAAGTTAAATATTTCTTAACTTGTAACATATAACAGTATTAAAGTGTTTTATTTTAACAATATTTTGTTCTCCTAGAAACAGAAGAATTGACTGACAGATGTTGAGTTTTTGGCACACCGAATGGAAGTGAAAGCATCTTCACATACCAATGTCTGTTACAGTACCAAACTGAAATAACAATTTGTTTTCATCCAAACCACTAATATTTTGAGAAAAAAATTAAATTAATCAAAAAGACAGGCAATACTTTCCTGTACAATCCATTCTCATTATAAAGACCCATAGAGCATGGAGAGACTGCACAATGTTTTTACCTGGATATTTTTCTTTCTTAGCTAAATAAACAAAGAATGTCCTTGTAGGCTTAAAATAATACACTGCACAACAACATGTTTAATAAAACAACATCTAGCTTCAGATTGTTTCTTTGTCCCTGAAGCATAAGAGAAGATGCCTGCAAAGTTTGAAGGCCTTCTGACATCGTTTAATATCAATTGTAAATGGTTTGCTTTCTTGGTAAAGACAGATTTAAATCAAAGCTGTAATTTTCAAATCTGTTGAAAGTAAGTGTTGCTGAATTTTAATAAAAATCTGAGTAATAAGAATACATAAATACAAATACCCCTATTTTAGTAGACAATCAGGCCTATTAAATTCCTCCAACTGTAAAACTTGTAGCCTGTAAAAGAAGACCGCAACATGCAAATGATCTGTGGGTTATAGGTGGAAAAACCCTAAAGGCTATCCAAATAGGAACTCCATTGCTGCTAAGCTTTTGATCTGTGAAGGCCTTAAATGTTACAATCGCAAATCACTATTTAACTGCTACGAATCCACAAGGACGAACTGGTGTTCAAGCCTGTAAATGGCAAATGGAGCAAAAAAGCCTATGGGTACTAGAGAGGTACTGTCAATAGCACTGTAAATGCAAATATAAACACAATACTGTATTTTGAATTAAAGGAAAAGTGATGTTAGGTATTAAAATTAATAGCACAACATTCTCAAGCTCGCAAATCTGCAATAAAAAATACTTTTTTTATTTTTAATTTCTGTGTTATATCAATCCCGGCAATCAATATGTTAATGCATATAATAGAGTTTGCATGGACTAGAATATAATATTTATTGATTTATTAATATTGCATTATTTATGGAATGCAGGTCAAATCGAATTTCATACTTGACGATCTCTTTTACAATTGGCTCTGTCTAAACCTGGCAGAGGGAAGTGTGATTTATAAATGGCTCATGATGCCCTATCAATGTGGAAGGGATGTCCTTTGTGCCTGATGGTTGTTGGGAAAATATATAGTTCAGGAGTACCCATCTGAGCAGTCACTTCTTAAACAGGCTCTGCTAATTTTACTGGGCCCCAAACCATCCACTCAGCAGAATCACTCTCCAGCTGCCATTTTGCCAGTTATATCTACTATCTGGACTGAACTATCACTTCTGCAAGAGGCTATGTCAGTGTAACTGGGCCTCATACCATCCACTCAAATGACATTTTTCCCAGTTATGTAAAACCTTGTATTCTTTTGCCTCTAGACCTAGAGCCTCACACACTTCTACTCTTCTGTCTCTGAACTCATATAACATGACCTCCTATTTACTCTGTCCACACCCACCCACCTATAATTTGTGTTAAAGTTGCAAGTTTAGCACTCTACTGTATTTTTAATTACTTGTCAAGCCCATGTTTCTTCCTTTACTTCTCCTTTTATTTTAAAAATCCTTTAGATTGTAAGTTTGCGCTTTTCCAATCTTGCTTTGAAAAAAGGTCCTGCTATGTAAGATTTTAATCTAAAATACAGGGCCCTCTACTTTTTGTCATTTGTTTAATATTGTATTTTCTTTTTTTCCCCTTAGTACGTAACCCTGTTCAGCGCCATACTTGTACAGAGGAATATATTGGAGTGTTACAAAAACTGTAATAATAATAATTATATGGTCAATGGGATTTCTGTGGCCCAAGGGTTCGGAAGCTTGTGACAGCTACTACCCTCTTCCAACCGGTAGAGCCTAGGGGATGATCCTGTTGGATGGTCCCCTAGATTCACCTCTTAATTGTCCTTTTGTCAACAAAATCCATTGGCATTCTGGAGAAACTTTCCCCGCCGATGTTGGATGGGGAAGTGAAAATATTGGAGTACTAGACTCCAGCAAAGCAATTGCCCTTTGTCCCCAGCCACTCAAGGAAACCAGTATAAAGGCTAGTGGTTGGTAACCACAGAATATTACTGTTCATACAAACAATGCTGTAGCTTCTTGATGGCCCAAACCACCGCTACACAGCCCTTCTCCTCCATGGCATTCACCACCTCAAGGCAGAAGCTTCAGACTGAGGTACGTGGTGGGGTGATCGCAACCCTGCTCATCCATCTGGCTGAGGACAGCCCACAAACGGAAGGTGGAAGCATCGATCTGCACAATGAAGGGGTGATGGAAGATGGGAACAGCCAGTGCAGCTTGTAGGGCCCAAAAGGCTGACTCACAGGCGGGCATCCACTCCATCCTTCTTGAGGGGCTTGCGATGGCACTGTAACAGGAAACCGATTTACTGTAATACCCTACGGTTCCTAGGAAAACAATCATCTGCTTTTTAGTTTTGGCGCCAGGCAGCTACCCATTCTACCTTCATTAGTTGTGGCCTAATATGTCCGGTAACCAGTGTCCTAGGTATTGAGCCTCATCTCAGGCCCACTGACACTTCTCTAGGTGGATGATGAGCCCGGCTCTCATGACTGCATCTAGAATTACCCTGATATAATGTAGATATTCCTCCCAAGAAGTGCTGAATATATCTATATCATCCAGGTAGGCCTGAGCAAAGCACTGGTGCCCTTGCAGTAGCTGATCTACCAGTCCCTGGAAGGTGGAGGGGGCATTTCTTCATCTGGTAGAGGCCAAAAAGGATGAAAAACACTGACTTCACCTTAGTCAACTCTGCAAGTGAAATCTGCCAGTACCCCTTTAAAGATCCAAGATAGTCAGGGATGTGGCAGTACCTAAGCGGTCGCGCAACTCATCAATGTGGGAAATAGGTTAAGTGTCACTTTTCATTTTCTAGTTCACTTTACAATAATCCACACAGAAGTGGGTTGTTCCATCTTTCTTTCTTAGGTACCAGGACTACTAAGGAGGCCCAGGGGCTCATTGACAGTTTAATTACCTTTAACTGTAGCATCTCATCCATTCAGCTATGGATACTAGCTCTAACTGTGGCTGAAGTGTAGACCACCATAAGAGAGTGCGGCAGGGGAGGCAGATGGTGTGAGCCAGGTTTCCATGATAGCCAGTAAATTGAGGGAGTTGGAAATGAAGAGGTCATGAATGAAGGTAAGTTTATTGCAAACAGACCTTGCATTCCAGAGGGCACATGAGAAGGGCAAAGTAGATGGTTTGTGACAAGTGATGGGTATTAGATTATGGGTGTTTTGGGCATTTGCTGCCCTGTGGACTCTGCGTGACTGACAGCAGGTGGAAATGAGTGAGAGGCCTGGGTTAGGGGATATATCCCCACAAGCCATCAGAAGAAGGAGAGAGAATAAAAGCAGATGGGAATAGGACTTACATTTCTGCTTTCCAGCTTTAGGGGAGGGATGAGATAGTGACTGGAGGAAGGAGAAGAGCTCATGGGAGCAGAGAAGAGGAGAGGAAAGCACGGAAGGTGAGATAGTTATATTATTGGAGACATGATGTGTAGAGACAGTATAAGAGAGTCTGAGAAAGAGGCAGGAGGTTATAATAAGGAAGGTGGTATGAGGAAACATAATGGCACTGTGTAAGCAAGTATTCTTGAAGGGGGTGGTTGGAGGTGATAATCAGATGTCACTGATTGAACATGTGCAGGTAATTAGTATGCCTCAATATATTAAGTGTAAACAAGGGTGGGAGGGGACTGCTTTCAGGTGGACTTCTATGGGATATGTTGGTCTGCAGTATGCTTTAAACGTATCTTAGATTGCTTTAAACTGCTTTCAGGTGGACTTCTATGTGATATGTTGGCCTGCAGTATGCTTTAAAAGTATCTTAGATTGCTTAAAACTGCTTTCAGGTAATAGAATAAATTATTTGTATACCGTATTTTCAATTATACATTGCATTGTCAGTAATTACAGGCATCTTTCAAGCTTTTAGCACTGTGATTTGTAGGTGTATTTTCTTGATGTAGCAGAAATGAGCTACCATGTCTGATTTTTGTTACAGCGGGTTAACTATTGGTGTATTTGCTTTTTATGACTTCACTAACATTCTTGCTAATCTGCTCATGAGATTTGCTATAATTTATGTTTAATTTGCGCTTTTCTTATATGACTAATAACCCTTCATGGTAAATTATTTGGGGTTTTAAATATGTAAGTCATATATAAGCATATGTGTTCTTAGGGCAGCATGAGCAGGCATTGATGTCCTGTAGTTGAAAAACTCTTTTGAATTGGTAATGAAGCTGAAAAGAACACCTAGTGCAATGGGAACGGGTACTAGTATTGTCAGCATAAATATCTGTGTTGCATGTTAGTACTGCAACTACATAGTCACCTTGCAATGGATCTGGCTTGTCAGAGTCCAAGATGTTTAGGATACCAAAACAGCTGTCATAGACAGGGACCTCCTTAATAGCACCTGTTGTACTGCAGCTCCGTTATGGGTCCACATCCAGCAGCTCACCTGTTTGGGTCTTTCTTGGCTATGTATTCCTGACATTAATGTTACAATTGAGGTACTGGTGTTTAATGGAGGTTACATTGCCCACACAGATTACAATGGTTCTCATATCCTGGGCCACCTTTCCCCACATATTTGCTCTCTGTCCACTGCACGTATCACTGCCACCATGTATAAGTGGGACCTGGCCTCAACAGCATTAAGTCACTGTCATAACTGATTTTAACCCTGTTATTTTATACTTTAACATATCTGATTGCTAACATCAAGACTATCAAAATGGTCATTCAATGTTTTTTTATCCAGAACCCCATGTTAGTAGGACAGCAAAGGGTTAAACCACAATTTGTGCAAGAATTTTTTGGGATATATTGCCCCTCAGGACAGCGAGGCAGACATCTCAGCCAATAGATGGCGGTCTAGCCAAAGATGATTGACAGAGAGAGATTATAAAGTGTGCGTTCCACACGCCCATGCATTGACTGTGTTGTAGATTATGACGAAGTAGCACGGAGGTCCTGGAGTTGGTTTGAGCAGAGTGAGTTAGAGTAGAAGAGATTTCAGAGTAGTTTTTTTTTCATTTATATTCATCAATTTATGAATTTACACTTACCGTATATACTATAGTATAAGCCGACCCGAGGGTGGGAAATATGCTGCCTCCTGTGTCCCTCTTGTGCCCTCTGTGTCCCCCTCTTGTGTGCCCTCTATGCCTCTTCCCCCCTCTCCCTCCCCTGTTTCTCTCCCCCTCTCTCCCTCCCCTGTGTCTGTTCCCCTCCTCTCCCTCCCCTGTTTCTCTTCACCTCCTCTCCCTCCCCTGTGTCTCTTCCCCCTTTTCCATTCCCTGTCTCTCTTCCGCCCCTCTCCAATCCCTGTGTCTCTTTGCCTCTCTGTTCCCTGTGTCTTTTTCCCTCCTGCTCCTCAACCCCCCTCCTCAACCTCCCTCCTTAACCTCAAACCCCCATCCTCACCCTCATCCTCTCTCCTCAACCCCCCTCCTCAACCTCAAACCTCCCTCATCATCCTCAACCCCCCATCCTCTTCCTCAACCCCCGATCTTCATCCTAAACCCCCCTCCTCATCCTCAACCTCCCTCCTCAACCCCCCTCCTCAACTTCAAACCCCCATCCTCATCCTAAACCCCCCTCAACCCCCCTCCTCAACCTCCCTCCTCAACCCCCCTCCTCAACCTCAACCCCCACATCCTCATCATCAACCCCCATCCTCTATCACCCTCCTCATCCTCAGCCCCTCCTCACCCCCCCCATCCTCACCCTAACCCTTATCCTCACCCTAAACCTCCCTCCTCATCCTAACCCCCCCTCCTCACTTTACCCTTCTAATTACCTCCCCTTCTCCATTTCCCCTCACTTACCTTCCATCTGCAGCTGCTCCTCCGCTCCTCTGCGCTCCTTCTGGCTGCATCTTGACCCGGCCAATGAAGGAGCGCAGAGGAGATGGAAGGTAAGTGAGGGGAAAGGTAGAGGGGGAGGTAATTAGAGGGGTAAACTGAGGAGGGGGGTTTAGGGTGAGGAGGGGAGTTTAGGGTGAGGAGGGGTGTATTTAGGATGAGGATGGGGGTGTTGAGTTTGAGGATGGGGGTGTTGAGTTTGAGGATGGGGGGGTTGAGTTTGAGGATGGGGGTTTGAGTTTGAGGATGGGGGTTTGAGTTTGAGGATGGGGGTTTGAGGATGAGGATGGGGGTTGAAGATGAGGATGGGGATTGAGGATGATAAAGGAGGGGGGGGGAATGAGAGCCACGATGGGGCGGTATGAGAGCCACGGGGGGGGAAAGAGATCCACAGGGGGGAAAGAGAGACATGGGGGGAAAGAGAGACATGTGGGCAAAGATAGACATGGGGGTGGTGACTCGAGTATAAGCCAAGGGGGCCCTTTTCAGCCTTAAAAAAGGGCTTATAATCAAGTATATATGGTAATAGTTGATTACACATATTTACTGATTACACATAATACAAATGCACATAAATTAAATTACACACAGATACACATAGACATAGACACACACAACATACAGACCCCATCCAATCCCCCACGCCCCATCCTCCAACAGTTAATACATACACATAATGCACACCAATTATTTTCTTCATATGTATAAACACAGAAAAACTTATTTTTATTTATGCTTTTATTCTTTTTGGGATTGTAATAGAGGGAAAAGAGAGGAGGGGAGAGGAGTGAAGAGGTGGGGAGGAGGAAATGAGGAGAGGAGAGAGAGGTGGACCTGAGGAGTGGTGGAGGAGAGGAGGAGGTGGATAGCAGAGGAGAGGAGAGTGGCGGAGGAGTGGAGGAGGTGGAGAGTGGAGGAAAGGAGGATAGAGGAGTGGAAGAGGTGGATGGTGGCAGGGTACCCCGAGGATTAGGCACATATAGTCCAGGGACAGAGGGGGAGGGGCCTGATTCCAGGGGGTTAGTTCAGGAGAGGAACACTTCATGGAGCTAAGGATCCTCGTCAACAGTCGGGAGGGCAGGAGGCTGAGGCCAAGCACAGGGCCCATAACTACACGTTCCAGGAAAATGTGGTCCTCATTGGTACCATCCATGGATGCCACGTTATCCTTGCGGGAGGGGGGGGGGGGCGGAATTAGGCCCGGCCCTAGGGCCCAGGCATTGAAGGAGGTAGCGGCTGCTGTAAAAGCAATAGGTACAGCGGAAGGGGATGTGAGGTCTGTGACGCTTTGACGACATCAGGGCAAAGGAGAGGAGGATAATGGCCAAGGAGGACAAGCAAGATGCAGCTCCAAGTGGTGGCCCTAAAGTGACCCACCACCGGAGCTTCAGGCCTGGTGGCCCAGCAGGATCCAGCATCCATGTCAGGTGAATATCACATACACCAAAATGCCACCACATGTACATTACACACACTTCGCATGTACATGATGACCAACAAAGACACTGACATGTATGGAATTAACAAGGGATAGATGGATGCCTCATTAAATCCATGAAGCTGACAAATCACTGTAATTCGTGTGCACAACATCAGTAATCAACCAAAAGAGAGTCCATGCATGGGAGTCCCCACTGCAGTCTATGCAGTTTACCGACCGAAGCTGGAATCAAGATAGCGTTAGCTGCCAAGAACAATTTAGATCAAGAAGCTAAGAATAGATCAAATCTAGCAAATTACATCTAATCATAGTTGCAATTAAGTGAATCATTCAGGTTCAAGCCTAGATGTCAGATAGTTAGGAACGAACACAGTATCAAGGAGGTCTGGGAGCCGAGGTCCCTGGTTCGAAGGAGGAGGATGTCATCTGGGATGTAGGGTCACCAGAAGGTCTATCGGCCACACCGTCCGCATTTGACCCCACTGTCCCTCTCCTCCAGACTGAACATCTAACCAGGGCTCGCCTACTGGAGGGACCAGCAGGGCTTGGCCCAATCTCCTCCTCCCCTCATGATTTCCGCAGACTGGCCACCACCACCACCAGGCCTAGCAACAACACCACCACCCCCATGAAGCGAGGCTCCAGCCAGTTCCAGACCCTCCCCACTGTGTCACCACCATCACCTCCTCATCCAGGTCCATCCTCCATCCCCATCACCAAGCCAGATGGAGATGCTGGCCATCATGTGGCAGCAGATGGAGTGTCTCTGTGGAATCCAGGCCAGCATCACTGCCAATCATGAAGTCATCTTTCCTTGCCGGGCTGCTCAGGATGGGGGCGGACCGGAGCCAATTTCAACACCTGACTACGGATGCCTTGTGCAGCACTCTTGACCCCAGCCCCGCCTCCTCCTTATTTTGCAGGTGTTATTTTTTTGCTTTATTTTGTTTTAGGTATAATTCAGGTCCATGAAGGCATCCTCTGCATCTGCAAGCATTGTGAATAAATTGTATTAAGTGTAAGGTTTTCCCAGTACCTTTCAGGTAGACATTAATTCAATGACAGCCTCCCTTAACATGTAGTTCCCAAAATATTAAAGCTATGATATAGCCAGATATCTAAGGCATGATTGTTGTTAGTTTAAATGCAGACTAATACCGCTATGGCGGTGGACTTGCAAAGTCTTGCAATGGCATGTTAATGACAGCCAGCATTCATATATGCACTAGGGAAGCATGTGATCCTGACCTCAATATCAGTCTGAGAACAGATCCTTGGGTCTGATATAAGTAGCATTGAATCTGGCTGCTGACCTTTGTGTCCTCTGCTTATTAATGATTATTTTCCCCTATTGCTGATATCATAAGTATCTTTTAACATGTGCTAACTCCTTTATAGCTGATGGATGTGATATCAATGTTGATGAACAATATCATATGGAGGAGGTGATCGTACACCTTGAGCACTGACGCTGGTCACAGCTAAGCAATTACTGTGAGATGACAAATCATTTTTAATGGTCATGGCCAGTGAGTTATTCTGAGAACTAGCTAATGTTTAGTAATGCTTGCAGATGGGAATCAGGTGAGTTGGTATATTGTTACAGTATTTAGCACTGTACTGTACTTTTTTTATTGTAGCAACTTTTTTGCACATTAACAGTTTCTTCAATTAGATTGAGTGAGTGATTTCTGATGATCCTTTATTTCATCTGGAGTAGTGGAGTAGTGACCACATGTGACCCTGGTTGATGCTATGCATCATGCTTATTCTAGACTATGTCTTTACCCCCTTTAGGTATACCCTTTTTCCCAAAACCAAGCCTCTTGCCCTCCCGGTATTCGCCCACAACACACCCATGATATTAATGCAAAGTCTTGTCCACTCCTGATTGTGCTCTGTGTATGAAATAAAGCTGTGTTATACCGTTTTCACCATGTCAATGTGTTTTCAATGGTTGGGGTTTTGAGACATCCACATACATAACTTCTGTGTCACATTCCTATATCTGTAAACTAATGAGCCCTAGTTACTGTGCAATAGATTAATACATATCATAATAATAATAATAATAATACTAATACTAATCACAATAATATTAGTAAAAATATCATAAGATATCCTATAATAATATATATCATCACATATATAGTTGTGAGCATGCGGGTTTCGTGAGGGCCGCAGTTACTGGCAAGTAGCGCCGAAGGCGCTCCTTGCCAGCAACTGCGGACTTTAGGCCATCAAATGCGGATCCTCGCAAAGCGAGGGGCCGCATTTCCAGAGGTGGAGGCTCCCACATCGACCGCAAAATTTACGGACTTACCATCCACAAATATGAGTTGAGGGACTTAGAAAAATAAACATTACGAGCTCGCAAAAATACGACCTAAGCGCCCGAAACACGCACACATGAAAACATAAAAAAACACTATAAATACACACAACAAACACATAAAAATCATACCAACAGCAAGGGGGGCTCCCAGGACCACTGAAACTGAAGTTACACCTCAATTTAAGTTGAAATACAAGAGTTTAGACACCCGAAAATCCCCTAAGCGAGAGAAAAAATGGGAGCCGGAAAAAATGAAAACGAGACTAAGGACGCAAAATTAGTACAAACAGAATGAACACTCCAGACCAGTTCAGGCGGCACGTAGCACACAGTATGCGGTGCGTACCACACTGAAATTCACCACCATTTTACATGAAACACAGAACTATTAGCCACAAAATGGCGGCTGGAACGCAAATTTAAGTCAGGAATGCAAATAGTGCATGCATATTGAGTTCTAACAGTTTCAACCACCTCAAAGTTTATAAATACTACACACTTTCCAGAAAATTTGACATTTCTCCTCAGGTGATGAACAGTGTGACTGGACAGTTCACTGCTGGCGTTACTTCAGAAGAGAATTCCTTACCAATTTACAGCTTCACAATCTGCAAATTCCAACAGAGAGGTAAGCATACATTTAATTTATTAAGAAAGACCCCCCCCAAAAAAAACATTTCAAAGATTGACACGAAAGACTTCATTCATATATAGTAACATTTGAAATACACACATATGTGTATGGGCCCTACAACAAGCTCATCTTAACTCCAACAAATCAAATAAAAATATTCAAGTGACATTGATTCCCACTAAATAATGGCACAATTTTTTTTTGCCACACATACATATTTAACCTGCAGCTCAATATTTTCCTTTTTTGCACAATTCCAACAGACTCTGCATCAACAGTGTCACTCAAGAATTTGCAGCATGGACTGTGAAAGGGGATCACTTTTAAACAAGAAAAAGAAAGAAGAAAAGGTAAGATACAAAAATACATTACATGCAGAAAAAGACCATGCTTTTCCAAAACAAACAAACAAACAAACAAACAAAAAAAAAATACAATTAACCATTTATCTTTCTCTTTGAAAACAGACACTAATTGAAGACTGGCGGATAAACATTGGCAGTAGGGGACCCTCTGTCATTCCTACAATAAAAAGACTTCAATCAAGGTATAGTATAACAAGTAAAATCCCCCCAAAAAATACCCACTTTCCTGCCCGCCAATATCAAAAGTAAAATAAAAACAAATAAGCCTCAATATAAATTACAGGAAACAAAAAACACCACACTTCAGAAAATATTGCTAACACACATAAAATACTGAAATAAACACACTTTAATAGGGAAAAATCTCTCAACGCAAACCATAACTAAAATAGTTACATAGTTACATATGTTACATAGTATTTAAGGTTGAAAAAAGAGTTTCAGTCCATCAAGTTCAACCTTTTAAGATCTCCTCTGATCTGCAATATGCGTATTAACTATTAATTAATTAGTTGTATATAAAAATAAAAAATAAATAAATAATCAATTCTCTCCTGATCCCAGACACCGTCGACTGGACTTCTCCCTGGATCAATACTGCCTCTCTAATTATCCATGATAACCCTGAATTCCCTTTTTAATTAGAAATAAATCCATTCTTCTTTTAAAGTTATCTATCGAATCCGCTGTCACCACCTCCTCTGGTAGAGAATTCCACAGATTAACCACCCTTACTGTGAAGAACCCTTTTCTTTCTTTTAGGTGGAATCTTTTTACTTCTAACCTCAAGGGATGTCCTCTTGTCAGTTGAAAACCTCTTGGCACAAAAAGCTCCCTTGACAAATCTTTATACTGACCCTGGATGTATTTATGTAAGGTAATCATATCTCCTCTTAGACACCTTTTTTCTAGAGAAAATAAATTTAATTTGGTTAGTCTTTCTTCCTAACTTAGCCACTCCATTCCCCTTATTAGTTTTGTAGCCCTCCTCTGTACCCTTTCCAGCTCTAAAATGTCCTTTTTATGAAGTGGTGCCCAAAATTGTACTCCATATTCCAAATGAGGGCGTACTAGAGATTTGTATAGTGGCAGAATTATATTTACTTCCCTGGCTTCTATACCCTTCTTAATACATGCTATTATTTTATTTGCCTTTGCAGCTGCTGCTTGGCTTTGAGCACTGTTACCTAGGTGGTTGTCCACAAGCACTCCCAAATCCCTTTCAATATCCCATACACTTAGATTTGCTCCATTAAGATCATAAATTGCATGGCTATTTTTCCTTCCCAGATGCATAACTTTACATTTATTCGTATTAAATCTCATCTGCCATTTAGATGCCCATTCCTCAATTTTATGTAAATCCCTTTGGAGGGAAAGCACATCGTTATCTGATTTAATTACCTTGCACAACTTCGTGTCATCAGCGAAAATGGAGACACCACACTCCAATCCTACCTCTAAGTCATTAATAAATATGTTAAAAAGGAGAGGACCTATTACTGAACCCTGAGGAACCCCACTTACCACATTAGTCCAATCAGAGTATGTTCCATTTACAACAACCCTTTGCTTCCTGTCTTTTAGCCAGCTATCAATCCACGAGCAGATATTTACTGCAACTCCTGTATCTCTTAGTTTGCACAATAGTCTCCCATGTGGCACTGTATCAAAAGCCTTTGCAAAATCCAAATTTGCCTTGATCCAGGTGCCTACTAACCACCTCATAGAAACTAATTAGATTTGTTTGACATTACCTATCCCTCATAAATCCATGTTGACTCGTACTTATAATCCTGTTCAAAAAGACATATTCTTGTATATTATCCCATATTAACACTTCTAAAAGCTTCCCCACTACAGAAGTGAGGCTCACTGTTCTATAATTCCCCGGATTTGCTCTTGCTCCCTTTTTAAATATAGGTATCACATCAGCTTTTCTCCAGTCATCTGGTAGAGACCCTGTGTTGAGTGAATCTTGAAAAAATTAATGTAATGGTTTGGCTATTACAGAACCCAGTTCCCTTAGTACCCTTGGATGTATTCCATCAGGACCCAGGGATTTATTAACATTTTTTTCAACCTCTTTTGGATTACTTCCTGTGTTAACCAATTATTTGGCAAAGGTAGTGTAGCCCCATTATGTTGCCGTGTCCCAACCGCTGGTACCTCCCTTGTGTATCCTGAAGAAAATAACCTATTTAACTCATCTGCCTTTTCTTGGTCACTAATTATCAGACTTCCTGTGTCACATTGTAATGTTCCTATAGCTTCCTTCCTCGCCTTCTTCCCATTAATATACTTAAAAAATATTTTAGGGTTAGTCTTACTCTCTTTTGCAATTCATTTTTCATTTTCTATTTTAGCCAGTCTATTCTGCCTTTTGCAAGCCTTGTTGATTTCCTTGTATTCCTGTAAAGCAGTCTTTGTCCACTCTTGTTTGTATAATTGAAATGCCTGTATTTTACTCTGTATCTTGATCTTTAAATCATTGTTAAGCCACATTGGATGGGATTTACTCCTTTTACTTGTATTCCCACACGGTATATGCCGATGTGTATGCATAAATAGAAGTGTAAATAGAAGTGGTGAACATAAAACAGGATACTACAGCAAATATTAGGAACATATAGAAAATGAACTTACCATTCCAGTTTAGTCTACAACAACCTCTAACCCTCACCCATAAGCCAAATGGAGCATCCCAAAAGTAGTGGACACAAACAGGAAAGTCCAACAAACATTGCTAACATATAGAAAATGGAACAAACATTACTGTTTAGTATGCATCAAACTCTAACCGTAACCCAGAACAAAAATCTATCAATTTAAAAGTGGCGCACAAAAGACAAGATAGTATAAGAAATACCAATAACACATACACAATTAAAAAAATAATAATCCTGTTTTATGGCCCATAAACTACTACAGTAAAACAATAATCCAAATACACCAGTGGTGTACCCAAGACTGGATACTACAAAATTCTAGACAGTGCTGCACGGTTTCACACACCCTCTCAAATCACCAGGATTTTACACACAACAAACAAACCCAAAATGCTAACACATTGCTTTGAAAAAAATAAACGTGGTGTTGGTCCAAAATAAATTACAATAAAAGAACATTTCTCTTTTACAACAGACACTGCCTGAAGACTGTCGTACAAAGATTTGCAGCACCGGATCCAGCGATATTCATCGTCAAATCAGACTTCGAACAAGGTATAGTACAACAAGTAAAAAAAGAGAAAAAAAACAAAGCATGTTTGCTGTGCAGCAATGTCAACATCAAAAATAAAATAAAAGAAGAAGCAATGAACAACAATAATGAGGCACACAAACCACGATCCTTCAAGAAATATTGTTGACACATTTAAAATGTCAAAAGCAATCCTGTTTTAGCTACACCAACCTTTAACACTAACCCATAACTTCAATCTATCAGCCCAAATGTGCCCAACATAAAACAGGATACTACAACAAATACTGCTAACACATAACAAATTCAACAATAAATTCTCTTTTCTGGGCCCTAACCTACAAAATTAAGCCCACAACCTAAACAGACACAGAAAATAGGATACTACAACAAATATTACTAACACCTACCAAATAACACTATAAAGCCTCTTTTCTGACACACCACAATATAAGCCTAAAAGTAAAAAATAATCCTACAATTACAACAATCACTCCACAATTCCCTTGCCTGTGCTATGCCTCTAAGCCAAACCTACAAACCTACAATATCAAAAGTAGCGTCCACAAAAAACACCCAAAAAATAATACATTATTTTTATTTACAGATTAATTTGGCTGATAACGAAAACAAACAGGAAAAGATAAGACGTCAAACTAGAGAATGACAAAAAAGATGGGCAAACCAGCAGACGCCGGAGCAGAAGGAAATTTGACGAGAAAAAGAACGGAAAAGACTTGCAAGCAAAAGCTGAAAAAATAAAAGCTACACCTAAGAAGGCAACAAAGAAGCAAAAGCATTTAGAACCTGTTCCTGAACAATCAGATAACATTTCCAATGATGAATTACAAACTGACACTGATATATGCTCTTCAAATTGTCCTTTACTTAAGTCTTTAGCAGTAGAGGTTCATAATTGTGGTGACATGAATATTCTCTGTCAGTTTTGTGAGGCTTATAATTTCAAACAGGAAAGACCCAGAGATGAACAGTTCATTAGTTGCTGTCAAAAAGGCAAGGTCAAACTTCCAGAAAGACAAATATTCCCACCATATTTACAAACCATTATGACTGAGCCTACTTTTCCAAACTACTAAAATTTCAAAACAAACATAAGATCATACAATAGTGCCATATCCTGTGCATCTATGGGGGCAACATTAGCTGCTAATGTGCCAGGACATGGCCCTTAGTGCTTTAAAGTCCAAGGCCAAATTTACCATCGTACTTCACATTTACATCCAGGAAGGAGAGCAAAGAAATTTGCTCAACTATATGCCCTAGATACGATGGAAGCTGTTGACCAACGTATGCAGCTTCAAGAAAATAAGAAATGCTTACCCGGTATTTTTATAGAGCTAGATAAAATTAGATAGATCACCCCTACACTCAAGCTTATAAAAAAATTGGCACAAGTAGAAAAGGAACAACAACTTCATGCAGAAATACATCAATTGCCAATCCCAAAAGTCAATATGGTAGTTAAAAGAGATAGACATACTGATAAACGCTGTTATAATTTGCCAACATCAAATGAGGTTGCAATGGTGTTTCAAAATGATGAAGGAGAACCACCATTTTAGAGAGACATTAGAATATATCCAAGAAATGAGGAGCAACATTTCATTAATATAAGTATCTTAAGTACAAATTTAGATCCAATGACATATTGAATATTGTTTCCACACGGAGAAGCAGGTTGGCAACCAAAATTAACCCTTCCCAGTTATCCAAATTCTAAAGTACGAGTGCAAACTATTATTTCCATGCTTGAATTTAAAATAGCTCAAATTGCCATTTGCCAATCCAATTTTATGTGGTGGAAAACTAACACAACAATGGATTATTGATTCCTATTTGCAAGTTGAGGCCAATAATTTAAACTTCATAAAATATCAACAAGATAAACTACGTGTAGAACAGTATTGTGGATTGATGGATTATGACAGCTGGCAAAGCCATCATTTTACCATCTTCTTTCCAGGGATCTCCTCGCAGTATGCGAGAAAGATACAATGATGCCATGGCTATTGTCACCAACTTTGGGAAATCTGATTTATTTGTTATATTTACATGTAATCCACAATGGCCAGAGATTACACAACATTTCCTAATTGGCCAAACTGCTTCCTATAGACCAGATTTAGTGGCCAGAGTTTTCAAAATAAAATTAAATGAATTAATACGTGACATATCCATAACTCAGTTATTTGGTAAATGTCTGGCTTATGTTTATACTATTGAATTTCAAAAAGAGGACTTCCACATGCACATATTCTTATAACCCTTCAAGAAAAAGATAAGTTAGATACTGGTGACAAAGTGGATTCAGTCATTATTGCTGAACTACCAGATCCATGGTACACTATATGAGATTGTAACTCATTGTATGATTCACGGACCGTGTGGAGATATTAATCCACAGTCACCATGTATGGAAAATAAGAAATGTACAAAAAAAATTCCAAAAGATTATGGAGATAAAACTTATGCCAATTGTGATGGGTATCCAATATATAGAAGAAGAGAGGGAGAAACTGCCATTATTCGTGGCAAAAATGTTGACAATAGATATGTGGTACCATACAATCCACATTTACTCATGAAGTATAATGCACACATTAATGTAGAAGCCTACCCTTCTATCAAATCTATTAAATATGTGTACAACTATATTTACAAAGGCTATGATGCAGCTACTGTAGTCGTCAAAAGTGTAGAAAATACTGAAAGCACTGAGTTTGTACATGATGAACTTGCATCTCATGTAGATGCTTGCTATGTCAGTGCGCCAGAAGTTATGTGGCGTTTTCTAAAGTTTGAAATGCACGATCGATCACATGCAGTATATAGATTAGCTGTACATTTGCCACAAAGACATTTAGTGTATTTCCATGCTGGAAATTAAACAAATGCAGTGGCACAAAGTGAGCATCGCCACACTACACTAACTGCATGGTTTCAATTAAATTCAACTGATTCACAGGCAAGGGAATGGTTATATATTGACATTCCATATCATTATGTTTTCGTTAATGGATTATGGCGACAAAGAAAAAGCAGAGGAATTAAAAAAATACCAAGAATTTACACTGTCAGTCCAAGAGACCTTGAATGTTTCTGCTTACGACTACTACTTTTAAATGTTCATGGTGCACAAAGTTTTGAACACTTAAGAACTGTTAATGACATAATATATGAATCATTTCAATTAGCTACACGACATAGAAACTTACTAGCTGATGATACAGAATGGGAAAGATGTCTAGAAAAAGCAGCACTATGTCAAATGCCATGGCAGATGAGGGAACAATTTGCATGCATTTGTATCTTCTCAAATGCTCCAAATGCATTAGCTTTGTGCGACAAATGTAAAAGTAATATGGCTGAAGACTTTATGCAACGAAACAATGAGCCGATTGCACAATTAAAAGCATTAATGGAAATCCAAGAGGTATTTTTAACTCATGGATTAAGTTGTGCAAGTTTTAATCTGTCAGATCCAGGTCTTATAGATGACATCAACTATAAAGACTATGACATTCAACTATAAACAGAAAGAACAGAAGAAAGACTTGCAACTTTAAATACATCACAATTGCAAGCATTTAATTCGATCAAAAATGCCCTAAATGATGACATGGTCAAAGAGCGTTATTTCTATCTCGATGGACCTGGCGGATCAGGAAAAACTTATCTATATAATTTATTGATGAGTTTTGTACGAGCACAAGGTCAAATAGCACTCGCATTTGCAACCACTGGAATTGCTGCACTTTTGTTAGAAGGTGGAAGGACTGTGCATAGTGGATTTAAACTGCCAGTGCCTATTTTCAAAACATCAGTGTCGGATATTCGGATGACATCATTACAAGCCAAAAAAATTAAAAAAAGTAAATTAATTATAATAGATAAAGGCTACAGTGATGTCATGCTATGCCCTACAATGTTTTGACCGTTTACTTCGTCATGGATAATACTTTGCCATTTGGTGGAAAGGTAATGTTGTTAGGTGGTGATTTTAGACAAACATTACCTGTCGTTGTACATGGAAATCGAGCCGACATTATCAAAACAAGTATAAAGTCAAGTACATTATGGAAACATTTTACCCATCTTCAGTTACAAGAAAATATGAGATCAGAAGGAGAAAATTATTTTAATAATTGGCTTATTACAATTGGAGAAGGAAAAACAGAACAAATTCAAAATTTACCTGAGGACACTGTACACATCACAGCTCATATGATTTGCAAACAAGATCTAATATTGGCTATATTCAAAATTACAATAAATAAGGAGGACTATTCGGAACTTGCCAAAGTCATCCTAACATGCAAAAATAAGGATGCATTGCTCCTCAATAATGAAATATTTAAAAAAAAATTAATGCACAACAAAAAAAGTATCACAGTGCTGCTTCTGTACTTTCTGACAAAGAAAGTCAGGCAAACTTTTCGACTGAATTCATAAACTCATTAACTCCTTCTGGAATGCCACCACATATTTTGCAGCTAAGGAAAGGTGCAATTGTCATGTTACTGCGAAATATGAACCCAAAAAAGGGCCTATGCAATGGGACAAAATTAATTGTTCAACAATTAAAGGACCATTTCATAGATGCTGAAATTCTAACTGGTACCCATAAAGGAAAGAGAGTTTTCATACCAAGGATAGATTTGGCACCAAGTGAAAGTAGCATCCCTTTTGTACTTCAAAGAAGACAATTTCCCATCAGTATGGCATTTGCCATGACCATTAATAAATCACAAGGTCAAACTTTCAAATCTGTGTGTATATTCTTAGAACAATTAGTATTTGCATATGGCTAATTTTACGTTGCCTTATCAAGGTGCAAAAATCCACAGGCTATTAAAGTTTACATTGAAAACAATGAAAGTCAAGGTGATTTATTACAGGATGGACACATTTTTACCAAAAACATTGTCTACGATGAAGTACTGTAACTTTCATTCAAAGAAACACAACCCATGCCACACAAACTGCAAACAAAAGTAAAAAATGACCCGTAGGACAATTTAACAACAAAAAACAAAGCAAAAATATAGAGAACCATCGTTTCATTTCAATAATTAATGTTTATGTCACTGACAAACGTTTGACAGCACCACTATTTCCATATTTAACTAGATACAATAGCAAAACACATAGAGAACAGTGGTTACACACCGCGGACGAACTTTAATGTCTCTCGTTCTCTTTTTAGAGAACCACTCTTCCACATAGGAAACTCTATGTGCCATTTATAACAATTTCAACACCAACAAACAAATTTCAACAATTCAAAACCACCAATGACTAAAGAACGCATTACTATTTCATGGAAGTACTGTTTATGCATGATTAGCCTCACAAAAAATAAAAATGTATTTCATGTAAAATATTAATCCAGGTAGTAATCCGATCGCCAGTTAATGGGTCAGGAAGGAAATAATATTTGTCCCGCTTTGATACAATTGACTACGTTTCAAGGAGGGTTTTTACTGTTTGCCATCCTCTGGATTCAATATATATTTCGTTTAACAGTTCTTAATCTACAAGTTGCATGTTAAAAAAAAACATTATGTCAAGTTTACAATACTCATTAATCCAATGTTTAACTGTTCTTACATTCAAATATTACCACTTTTACCAAAAAACACTTCAACAGTTTCTCAATAGAGATGTCGCGAATAGTTCGCCGGCGGACTGTTCCCGGCGAACATATGCGAGATTCGACCCGCCCCCAATACTTTATCATTGAGCAAACTTTGACCCTGCATGTCAAAGTCAGCAGACACATTCCAGCCAATCAGCAGCATACACTCCCTTCCAGACCCTTCTACCTCATGGACAGCAGCCATTTTGGAATCAGAACTAACTTGCAGTCTTACTGAGAGGAGGTAGAGTGTAGGTGATACTGCATCAATAGGGAAAACCATAGCTAGGCAAGTTTCTTCAGTGTCCAGTGCAGTGCTGAAGGACTCATCAGATCTCTGCAGTAAACACAGCCCCCCAAAAAGCCCTTTTTAGGGCTATAACATCATTTTTTTTCTTCGTTTTTTTTCTGTGTAATCTAACTTAATTTGCCTGTCTCTCTGCTAGCCCCTGCTTGCAAGTGTGTGTGTCAGGCTCACAGCTTATACTGTGTGTGCACAACACATACAATATAATATTGTTTACTAGTTGTCTACTTTAAAAAAAAAAAAACTTTTATTTTCTTAAATCTAAGTGCATTTGCATAACCGTCAATCAAAGTTCATTTGCTTGACCGCTACCCATAGTGTGTGTCCTGTTTACAAGTACTGTGCCAAGTTCAACCAATCCAGTCTAGTTGGGGTACCAACAGTCCACATTTAAAAAACCCAAACTTTTATTTTCTTAAATCTAAGTGCATTTGCCTGACCGTCAATCAAAGTTCATTTGCTTGACCACTACCCATAGTGTGTGTCCTGCTTTCAAGTACTGTGCCAAGAGGTTGTGTGCATGCTTGAGCTCTAAACAAAAGGCTTTTTAGTGTCTTAGTATCTCAAATACAAGTTTTATTTTAACACCTTTCTGTTTATAAGCACTTTGTGCACGTTTTTTTTTTTTTCATTTTTGGGAGTTTTTGTGGTATTTTTCTTAGTTTAATTTAAGTTTTAGTTTTCTGGGAGTCAGGCTCATCTCTCTATCCCAGGAGAGTGAGCTGTCTCCTGGATACTTTGCCACACCCCTCCCATTGCACTACACCTTCACTTCTGGAGCTTTTTTTTTACTTTGACTTTTTTTTTTTTTTTTTTTAAGTTTATTAGGTTTTGTTGAAGTTTTGTTTGTTTGGTGTTGGGTTTTATGTTTTGGGGGAGAGTAGACAAGTAAGATCATTGTAGGCAGTGGGGGGGAAACAATTAGAATTTTTGTTGAAAAGGCTTTTTTTTTAACATCTGACACAGAGACACAGAGGGGTTAAAAAGCCTCTGTGTTCTCTGTGTTGTTGCAATTAGACACCTTGCAACAGGCCATTAACCCCTCCACTGTCAAGCATTATCTCTCTCTCTCCCTTAGTTTTGTCTTTTTGTTTCTTTTTCACACTTATATAATTTTAAAAAGAAAACAATAGAAAATCATAAAACAAAAAATAAAAATAAATAAAACAAATAAACTAAAAAAAAAAGGGTCTAAACATGAGGGATAAGACCATTAAGAAGCCTCAGGGGTCAAAAGGGGGAATAATGGCCCCTGAAAATCCTAGCTGCAGCACTGCACAGCATAGGCCCCAGGCAGATAAGGCAGCCCCAGCTCTTGGTGGTTCTGCCAGCAGACCTACCCCTGTGGCTAATACCTGGTCACAGGTGGTCTCTGCTGGCCCCAGTAATACCACCGCTGGGGCTGAGGGGCAGATCACCAGGAAGCATGGGGTTAAATGTCAGATGTCTGGGGTCTACAGCATTGATATCTATCTGCGTGCTGCAGATAATGTCATCAGCCCCTCTGTTATAGTAGCAGCCAGCAAAATGTACGGGAAAGCAGTTTTCTTTACCCGTACTCTGGCTGCTGCTCACATTCTTATACAGAGAGGCATCACAGTGGGGGGATTATATATCCCAATAGAACCCCTGGAAGGGTTGGGCACAAAAGTAACACTCTCTAATGTGCCCCCCTTCCTACCAGACTCCCTCCTGCGCCCCCACCTGCTAACCCTAGGGGAAGTAAAAACACCATTTATTAAAATTCCCCTGGGGTGCAGAGAGAGAGCACTTCGTCATGTGCTCTCTTTCAAGAGGCAGGTACAAATGTGCCTGCCTCAGGGCGCAGAAAACATAGAGGGGTCTTTTCGGGTTCCATTTGAGGGGGTGCTCTACAGGATTTTTTACAGCACCACGGAGGTGCAGTGCTATCATTGCAAGGGGTTGGGGCATACACATAGGAATTGTCCTAATGTAAAACATCATGCCCCAGCCCCAGCAAATGGCACCTCCGTCAGTACAGCACACATCCCCGCTGAGCCCATAACAGCGGGGACCTCAAGGGTCATAGCCCCCCCACAGAGCTCAGGCAAGGAGGCCGTTCCTCAAGCCACCACCACGGCCTCCAAACCCCCTTCTTCCCCAAAAAAGCCATCTGTGTCTGTGGTCTCCAGCAAGACTGCAGACACGGGGAAAAAGGGGAAGAATGTCACCGGTCCTCCCAGTGTCACAGCTGCATCTCCCAAGTCCCAATCTGCCCCCACCATAATTACATCAGTTAGTGTGGGGGCACAGTGTAAGCAGAGGGATAATAATCCCTCTGCAGGGGAGGCAGCTAGTGGCAGCTCCTCTTCCAGGAGTGACATCCCCAGGAAGAGGAAGCATAAAACCAACAGGGAGGTTGCTGATAAGTGGGAAGTGCTCTATAGTGGAGCACCTCCCTCTAAAAGCAAGAAGAGGAACAAAACATCTCCTCCTCATCCGGTGACATTGTCTGGCCCGGTTATTAAGCTCAGCCAGCCGGTGCCAGACCACACATCTCTCTCTCCAGACCCTATAGGGGTTAATGTGGAAAAGGGTCTGGAGGAAAAGCAGGGGCAAGAGGGTCTCCCAAGTGAGGCAGGGGTAGACAGGAAAGATCAGGTTCTGCCTCTGGCCTTTGAAGGGGGTCCCAACAAAGCCCCTGCTGAATGGGTAGTCAGTGTCCCTGAGGTGCTGAGCTTCAAGGGCACCAGTCAGTCTCCTCCTCCAGTGTCACTCTCTAGTGACGTACCTCGGGCTTTGTTAGAGCCCCAGGCCGAGTCACTACTGGAGGGGGGGAATATAGGCATGACCCCCATTCAGGACCCCATGGATTTGTCTGTCAGGGGGGATGTGGCACAAGGGGAAGTGGAAATGGGGGAGGGTGATAAAACAGGTTTTCCTGTTAACATCATGGGAGAGCCTGTCTACCCTCCTCAGCCGTCCACTGACCCTAACATCGGTGCCATCCAAGCTGAGCAAGCAGCGGTGGAAATGGCAGAGGAGGCATATAAAGCCTCCAAGGCTTTTATTAAGGAAGCCATGCCAGCCACTGCTGTCCAGCCAGCTACCCCTGAATGCACTCCTGAAGCTACAGGGGTGCAGCAGCAATCCAAGGGTCCATTATTTACCTTGAAGGGGTGCTAAAGGGACTCCTTCTGTATCATCTAAGAGTGGGTCCCTGAGAATAAAGCTGAGGAAACTGACTCCAGCCGGGGAGGATGGAGTAAAAGCCCTCAGACAAGAGGAACCCAGGGGTGACTCACTAGAAGGAACATCAGATTCTGGGTGGGTTATCCCTGTCAAGGAAATAGATCTATTCCTTGAGAGCACCCTTCATGGACAAAAGAAAAGGAAGGTGCGGCTGGCCTTGGAGAGGTGGAAGAATATGTCATTTATTCTCCACTCTCTCCAGCAATATCTAGTGGTCAGCACTAGGGCCAAGAATTCTGGGACTGCAGAGCATCTCCGCGTCCGGAAATTCTATAAAATGTGCGTGTCCTATCAGCAGTCTCAAGGGTCTGAGGAACGCACAATTCCTGACACGCAGTAATGGCTTTGCACATCAGCACGCTAAATACCAATGGCTGTCAAGACAGTTTCCGCAGGTTCCAGGTACTCTCCTATTTATATCAGGGAGGGTACTCTGTGAGCTTCCTGCAGGAAACTCACACCACTCCAGAGGCTGAGGCCTCGTGGCAACTGGAGTGGAGAGGCAGGGTCTTCTTCAGCCACTTCACATCGGCGTCATGTGGAGTGGTGACCCTGTTCTCAGAGTCTTTTCAGCCAGAGCTGCTGCTTGTGAAAGCTGTTATCCCAGGCCGTCTAATCCACCTCCGGGTCCGAGAGCAGGGTAGCATCATTAACCTAGTTAATATATATGCCCCTGCTGGAGGGCCCGAGAGAGTGAGGTTCCTCGCCAGACTGTCCCAGTTTTTGGAGACGGTTGACGCAGATGAGTGTTTGGAACTCGGGGGTGATTTCAACTGCACCCTCAACGCTCTGGACCGGAATAGTCCAGAGCCGTACCCGCATTCTGCGTCAGCCCTGCGGGAGATCATTGCCCGCTTCTCCCTGGAGGACATCTGGCGAGAGCAGAACCCAGGGGCATCAGACGGTTTCACCTACGTCAGGGTGAGAGCCGGTCTGGTGTCCCACTCCCGGATCGACAGACTATATATATCTAGTCACTATATGTCACGAGTCGGTTCTTGTGCCATTAGGCTGGCTCCGTTCACAGACCACAACTGTGTGTCTGTGACGGTGGCGCTAACTCCAACAGCGCCACGAGCCGCCTATTGGCACTTCAACAATGCTTTGTTGAAGGACCAGGGGCTTGTGACATTGATCTGGGAGTTTTGGACGGACTGGAGGGGTTGCAAGGGGGACTTTGCCACGTTAAAACTGTGGTGGGACGTGGGCAAAGTTCATTTGCGACTTCTGTGTCAGGAATATACCAAGGGTGAGAGTGGGCAGCGCGAAGCTGAGTTGGAGTCACTTCGGGGGGAGGTACTCCATCTGGAGCAGAGGCTGTTCACTTGTAGGGACCAATCCCTGCAGAGCGAGTATGAAGAGAGGTAGAGTGTCCTCTGTGACCTGGAACGACACCAGGCCAAGGGGGCATACGTGCGCAGCCGCTTAGGTTTTCTCAAAGATCTAGACCGCGGCTCGCGCCTCTTCTACTCACTGGAGAAAAAGGGGGGTAACAGTAGGCACATCACCTGTCTTCTAGATGAATACGGTGCCCCCCTTACAGATCCGGAGAGTATCCGGGATAGAGCCCGGAACTTTTATAAAGATCTTTACTCTCCGGATCCCATTTCTATAGACGCCTGCAGGGTGCTATGGGAGGGGTTCCCCACAGTCAGTGAGGGTGTAAGAGAGCGGCTTGATATACCACTATCTTTTCAAGAGCTCTCTGAAGCCCTCCGTGCCATGTCCTGTGAGAAGTCTCCAGGACTGGACGGACTGACTGTAGAGTTTTTCCAATTTTTCTGGGAGACTCTGGGACTTGATTTCCATCTGGTCCTTGTGGAAGCCCTGGAGACCGGGGAGATGCCCCTGTCTTGTCGCAGGGCAGTACTTGCCCTGCTGCCCAAAAAGGGGGATCTCCGGCTTATTAAGAACTGGTGACCGGTCTCTCTGCTCAGCACTGACTACAAGATTGTAGTCAGTGCCATCTCGCTTAGACTTGGGTCTGTGCTGGCAGAATTGGTTCACCCTGACCAGTCCTATGCGATCCCGGGCCGGACTATCTTTGATAGTATCTTTCTGGTCCGGGATCTATTGCATTATTCTCGCAGGACTGGTCTGTCACTCGCCTTTCTCTCTTTAGATCAAGAGAAGGCGTTTGACAGGGTGGACCATGGTTACCTCATAGCCACTCTGCAAGCGTACGGCATTGGCCCACAGTTTGTGGGCTTTATAAGAACGCTGTACGCCTCTGCAGAGTGTTTACTTAAAATCAATTGGTCCCTAACAGCACCTTTGGTATTTGGACGAGGGGTGCGTCAAGGATGTCCCTTGTCTGGACAGTTATATGCACTGGCCATTGAGCCTTTCCTCTGCCTACTGAGGAAAAGGCTCACAGGGCTGGTGCTAAAAGATCCAGACATGCGGATTGTCCTTTCAGCTTATGCTGACGATGTGCTCCTCGTGGCCCAGGATCCAGTTGATCTTGAGCTGGCAAAACAGTGCCAGGAGGTATATTCAGCTGCCTCCTCCGCTCAGATCAACTGGTCCAAATGCACAGGCCTTTTAGAGGGTAATTTACAGGTAGACTCTTTGCCTCCCACGTTTCGTGACATCACGTGGGAGGCAGATGTCATTAAATATCTGGGGGTCTACCTGTCCGCTGCGGACGCTTCCGTCCCAGACAACTGGAGGGAGTTAGAGGGCAGTGTCCTCTCTCGTCTGGGACGATGGAGGGGTCTAGAAAAAATGCTTTCCCTTAGGGGGCGGACTCTAGTGGTGAATCAGCTGGTGGCTTCTTAGATCTGGCACCGGCTGATTTGTCTGAGTCCGACCCCTGAGTTTGTCACCAATATCCAGAGAAATTTGTTAGATTTCCTCTGGATGGGAAGGCATTGGGTCTCTGCAGGGGTGGCAAGTCTGCCTTTGGTGGAGGGTGGACAGGGAGTAGTTTGTGTGTGCTCCCAGTTGTCCACCTTCCGCCTTCAGTACCTGCAGAGATACCTATATGCAGATCCCTCTCCGCAGTGGTGCGCACTTGCATCCAGCTTTTATCGCCAGTTGCGCAACCTGGGGTATGACCGGCAATTATTTCTGATCAGGCCCGAGGGGTTTGGGAGAGACCTCTCTGTGTTGCCGGCATACTACCAGGAAACCCTCAAGGCCTGGAGCAGGCAGGGCGTGCCTTTGGGGGATGAAATATTCACGGAGCCCCTGCTATTTAATGCAGCAGTGGGGGCTCCAATGTTACAGTCCCCCAGTATCATCCGCCGCCTTAGTCATGCACGGATGACCCGAGTCGGGGATCTCCTGGAATACGGGCGTTCTGATTGGGTGTCACCCCAGGAGCTTGCGCTCCGTTTGGGATATGTGACGCCCAAAGTCTAAGGGCGCTTGCTCCAGGAGATTAGAGATGCCATCTCCCCCGACTCGCGCACCTTCCTTCGCGGGGCTTTGCAGGCCGGAGTGCCACATGCACCTTTCAACACCCCTTCTCCGGCTGTTTGCATTGGACACAAGCCCCGTGTTTCCCCTCAGGCTCCTCCTGTCCCCAACCTCTCGAGGTTGAGGGACATACCCTCGGCATGCTTTCGCGGCATGCCGAGGAAGAGCTTATATTCTCTCGTGCTCCATACAGTGCACTTCCTTGCCCTCGTGACCCGTCCCGATACCATCTGGAGGCGGGTCCTACCAGCTGACGAGGGCAAGAGGCCCTGGCGGAGGGAACTTTATTCTGATTTAGTTCCACGACCCACCGGGGACTTGAGTTGGAGAGTGCTCCATGGTGCACTGAGCACGGGAGAGTACTTAGCTAAATTCACGGACTCTCCCTCCACTTGTCCATTCTGTGGCAAGGGAGAGTCCGTGTATCATGTTTATTTTAGTTACGCCACACTGCAGCCCCTCTTGTCACTCATGAGGGGCCTCCTCCTGCAGTTCTGGCTGCATTTCTCCCCTCACGCACCATTTTCCTCCAGCTTAGCTTCGGGCACCTCTCAAGTTACCACTCACCCGCCTGCCGCCACCACCAACACTAGTACCACAGCCAATTCAATTGATCAGTCAGAAGAGTTATTTACACATCAGTTTGAAGAAATGAGTGATGCGCAACCATTATTGCCAGAGAATGTAGATAACAGGGATATGTCTCAGTCAGGCAGCATTACACGCATGTACGTACGATGTGATGATGATGATGTACCCGCTGCTGCTTCCTTTGTTCAGTTGTCATATACAAGTGAGGCGGGTGATGATGATGACGATGCGTCCGTGGATGTCACGTGGGTGCCTGCTAGAAGAGAAGAAGAACAGGGGGAAAGTTCAGATGGGGAGACAGAGAGGAGGAGGAGACGAGTTGGAAGTAGAGGGAGGTCATCGCAACGAGCTAGTGGCACAGTCAGACAGCATGCATCAGCACCCGGGGTCAGCCAGACAGCATGCCAATCAACGCATGCTGTTGCCACCACCAGAATGCCGTCACCGCCGAGCACAGCAGTGTGGCATTTTTTTTGTGTGTCTGCCTCTGACAACAGCGATGCCATTTGCAACCTGTGCCAAAAGAAACTGAGTCGTGGGAAGTCCAACACCCACCTAGGTACAACTGCTTTGCGAAGGCACATGATGTCACATCACAAACGCCAATGGGATCAACACTTGAGTACAAGCAGCACACAAACTCAAAGCCGCCATCCTCCTCCTGGTCCAGCATCTTCATCCACATCAACCACTGCTGTCCTCCTTGCCCCCTCTCAACTCTCCACCACTCTGTCTCTCGCCTCTTGCTGTTCCTGCTCATCTCCCCACAGTCAGGTGTCTGTCAAGGGCATGTTTGAGCATAAGAAGCCAATGCCCCAAAGTCACCCCCTTGCCCGGCATCTGACAGCTGGCTTGTCTGAACTCTTGGCCCGCCAGCTTTTACCATACAAGCTGGTGGAGTCTGAGGCATTCAAAAAGTTTTTAGCAATTGGGATACCGCAGTGGAAGGTACCCGGCCGAAATTTCTTTGCCCAAAAGGCAATCCCCAACCTGTACTCAATTGTGCAAAAGGAAGTAACGGCATCTCTGGCACACAGTGTTGGGGCAAGGGTCCATCTGACCACTTATACCTGGTCTGCAAAGCATGGTCAGGGCAGGTATATCACCTACACTGCGCATTGGGCAAACCTGCTGACGCCTGCCAAGCATGGAATGCGTGGCTCTGCAGAGGAGTTGGTGACACCGCCACGACTTGCAGGCAGGCCTGCTGCCACCTCCTCTACTCCTCCTACTCCATCCTCTTCCATAACCTCCTGAGCTGAGTCCTCTTCTGCTGCTGCGTCTTGCTCCACATCAATGGCACCCCCCCAGCTCCCCAGATACTATTCCACATCCAGGATACGGCAGTGTCATGCCGTCTTGGGGTTGACTTGCCTCAAAGCAGAGAGTCACACCGGGCCAGCACTCCTGTCCGCCCTGAACGCACAGGTGGATCAATGGCTGACTCCGCACCAACTAGAGATTGGCAAAGTGGTTTGTGACAACGGAAGAAATCTGTTGGCGGCATTGAATTTGGGCAAGTTGCAGTAAATAGTTGATTTTTTTTATTAATTCCTGAAAGTTTTAATTTGGGGTTTTCCAACTACTAGCTATGTGTATTTTTTCTTTCAAAAAATATTTTATTAGGTCAATCTTAAACATTTTAGAAGCTAGTAAGCATGTTTCTTCCCATAGTCTTATGACTGCCGAACACTCCCACCAGACATGAATAAATGTAGCCTCATTACCACTGTTCCTGAAACATGAGCTGCTCCGTTTTGGATCCCATTTATTAGCTTAAAAGGAGTAATATATATGTCCTGTGTAGGACCTTTATTGAAGTCTCAAGCAGACTATAATTTAAAGATCCCCTACTTAAGCCTTGCCAACTTTTATCCCATGTGCTATCTGCCAACTCGGTGCCCAAATGCCTCTCCCAGGCTTTGGTATAGTCTGGTTTGTTTGCCCATGAGTTTTCATTAAATAGTTCATACATGAGGCTAATAATACCAGGCTGAAAGGGGGAATCCCTACATTTTTTGAGTAGCCAGGTGTTTCTTTGGGGGGTTCCCCTACCACTTATCGTATATATAAAATGATGTATCCTGCAAAAATTATAGTGTTCAGCCAGGGGTAAATTGTATCTATCTCTCACCCACTCAAAGGTCATTATTTTGTCGTCATGCCACCATGGACCAACCCTTAGTAGGTTCTGAGACTTCCACCAACTGAGAGAGCTTTCCGGAAGATGTATCTTAAAGTGGGGATTGGGTACGATAGGGGTAAGATCTGATACCCGAGTGTCCAGTTTTTGTGTCCAGTTCATCTCCGTCCATATTTTTAATGAGTGCTTAATCAATGGGTTTTTCAAGTTTCTCAAAAAAGTGTACAGGCCTGGAATCCATAGTACTGTATCCCATGTATCAGGTGACATGCTTACATTTTCCATAAATACCCAGAGCGGCTGATGTGTTTTGGAGAATGCGCCAGAGGAATGAAAGCCAGCTGCGCTGCCTTGTAATACAGTTTGAGATTCGGGTCCCTAACCTCTTTTGGAAAGACTATGAGGTCGGCCTGATTCAATTAAGGGGGCATAGGTTCTCCATTTAGTATAGCGTTAAACAAAGATGTTAGGTGCGGGGGTAAGCAAGGGCTCAAATTTCTTATAGTACAGATGAGTAAAACCGTCTGGCCCTGGGGACTTGCCAAATTTAAGATCTTGGATTGTAGATTTAACTTCCTCTTGGGATATGTCTAGGTTCAAGCTGTCCAATTGAGGTACAGGTATTTTGTGGACTTCTTGCTGTAGTAGGAAGGACTCTATGTCAGATCCGCTGCAGCGGGATTGGGATGAATATATGGTCTGATCGAAGTTTTGAAATGTTTCTTGGATAGCATTGGGGCTAAAGGAGGTTTGGCCATCAGGTAGTCTAAAGATACTGTATATTATGTCCTCTCTTGGGGGGTAAAGACACTAATAATTCCTCCAATAAAATTCTGCTTTTTTCTTTGTGGGCAAGGTCCCTGGTTAGCCCCATGGGTTATCTGTTAAAAAGAGTGGTGCAGAGACTGTGGGGGCTGTTAGCCTCCTTGTCCCTGTGTGGCCGTTTAGAATCCCTGCTGCTGCATGTTTCAGCTTTATTAAGGTGTAATTGTACAGCGTTTGACTCAAGTAGCTGCCTGTGCTGGGTCAGTTTGGCTTAATTGCTGGGCCCTTTTCCTGCCAAGATGGTGACCGTCAGCCCATGGGCCTCTATGTCCCCTTCACTACCTTTGTCCCCGCTTGTGTGCTTATTTGTGATGGCCCCCCTTTATATCTCCGGCCTTGTAAGGGTCGCCCCCTCAATCTCTGAGTGTGGATATGCAGGCATGGGGCGTTGAATCAGGCCTACCTTCTTATCTGCTCGCTGCAAGATCAACAATACCTAATTTTTCAGGCATGTGTACATTCCTAATTTTTCTGGCCTCTGGTGCTGCACTGTGGCTTCAACAACCAAACCCCAAAAAAAGGCACATAACAGGGATTAAACTGATAGGAGTAGTACTACTTAACACACCACTCATATCTGGTGTAACAGTAGTGTACATTTAAAACAAAAACAAAAAAATTCTACTGTAATAGATTGCATAGCAGTTAGTTATCTGCAAGCGTGTGTCAGACCTACAGCGTCTACTCTACCAACTTCTGCAAGTGCACAGTGCCACTCATATCTGTTGTCACAGTAGCTTGGACGCATAGTACCGATCTGTCAAAACCTGTAATGATGAATGAGGTCTAGAGTAGCCTGGTTCCCTTATCCTCTACAGGTTGAGACCTAATGTTTGGGTGACTCCAGACCAACACTTGAGTACAAGCAGCACACAAACTCAAAGCCGCCATCCTCCTCCTGGTGCTGCATCATAAGCCACATCAACCACTGCTGTCCTCTCAACCATCCGCCACTCCGTCTCTCGCCTTGAGCAGTTCCTGCTCATCTGCCCATAGTCAGGTGCCTGTAAAGGACATGTTTGAGCGTAAGAAGCTAATGTCACAATGTGCCCCAAAATTAAAGTGATACGACCAACAAAGCATCTTTTTCCATCTCCTGGTTCTAAAAATCCAGGCCTTATACACGCCCCCTGATAGGTGACGTAACAAGTATTAAACTGATAAGAGTAGTACTTACAAACACGTCACTCCTATCTGGTGGCACCTTTGACTGCACTTGCCGTGCCCCAAAATTGAAGTGATACGACCAACAAAGCATCTTTTTCCATCTCCTGGTTCTAAAAATCCAGGCCTTATACACGCCCCCTGATAGGTAACGTAACAAGTATTAAACTGATAAGAGTAGTACTTACAAACACGTCACTCCTATCTGGTGGCACCTATGACTGCACGTGCCGTGCCCCAAAATTGAAGTGATACGACCAACAAAGCATCTTTTTCCATCTCCTGGTTCTAAAAATCAAGGCCTTATACACGCCCCCTGATAAGTAACGTAACAAGTATTAAACTGATAAGAGTAGTACTTACAAACACGTCACTCCTATCTGGTGGCACCTTTGATTGCACGTGCCGTGCCCCAAAATTGAAGTGATACGACCAACAAAGCATCTTTTTCCATCTCCTGGTTCTAAAAATCCAGGCCTTATACACGCCCCCTGATAGGTAACGTAACAAGTATTAAACTGATAAGAGTAGTACTTACAAACACGTCACTCCTATCTGGTGGCACCTTTGACTGCACGTGCCGTGCCCAAAAATTGAAGTGATACGACCAACAAAGCATCTTTTTCCATCTACTGGTTCTAAAAATCCAGGCCTTATACACGCCCCCTGATAGGTGACGTAACAAGTATTAAACTGATAAGAGTAGTACTTACAAACACGTCACTCCCATCTGGTGGCACCTTTGATTGCACGTGCCGTGCCCCAAAATTGAAGTGATACGACCAACAAAGCATCTTTTTCCATCTCCTGGTTCTAAAAATCCAGGCCTTATACACGCCCCCTGATAGGTAACGTAACAAGTATTAAACTGATAAGAGTAGTACTTACAAACATGTCACTCCTATCTGGTGGCACCTTTGACTGCACGTGCAGTGCCCAAAAATTGAAGTGATACGACCAACAAAGCATCTTTTCCAATTTCCTGATTCTAAAAATCCAGGCCTTATACACGCCCCCTGATAGTTGACGTAACAAGTATTAAACTGATAAGAGTAGTACTTACAAACACGTCACTCCTATCTGGTGGCACCTTTGACTGCACGTGCCGTGCCCCAAAATTGAAGTGATATGACCAACAAAGCATCTTTTTCCATCTACTGGTTCTAAAAATCCAGGCCTTATACACGCCCCCTGATAGGTGACGTAACAAGTATTAAACTGATAAGAGTAGTACTTACAAACACGTCACTCCTATCTGGTGGCACCTTTGACTGCACGTGCCGTGCCCCAAAATTGAAGTGATACGACCAACAAAGCATCTTTTTCCATCTCCTGGTTCTAAAAATCCAGGCCTTATACACGCCCCCTGATATGTGCTGTAAAAGGTTTTAAATTGATAAAAGTAGTACTACTTAACACACCTTATAATAATGCAGAGAGAGGCAATGCAGTGAGAGGAGTCTGAAGAAGAGGAGTCAGAGGAGGAAGGTGGCTTTGAGGAGGTGGAAGACCAAACACAGCAGGCGTCCCAGGGGGCTTGTTGTCACCTTTCGGGGACCCTTGGTGGCTGGGTGGAGGAAGAGACCTTCAATGACATCAGTGAGGACAAGGAACGGGACATGGCTAGCTTGGTATCCAACCTTGTGCAAATGGGGAGTTTGCGGTTGTGCAAATGGACTGTTTGTGGTTGTTTGCGGTGCGTTAAACGGGGAGTTTGGTCTGTCACTGTGAAGCGGGCCTAACCCTTACACTACCTGATCGATACAACATCATACCTGATGTTTTAAAGCACGTTATTCCAAACAATTTAGGAACGTTAGGTAATTTATGCCCTTTATGGCTTAAAACCAGACTCTGCATCAACTATGTAATTTTCCATGGGAGTTTTGCCATGGATCCCCCTCCGGCATGCCACAGTCCCGGTGTTAGTCCCGTTGAAACAACTTTCCCATCACTATTGTGGCCAGAAAGAGTCCCTGTGGGTTTTAAAATTCGCCTGCCCATTGAAGTTTATGGCGGTTCGCCGATGTTCGCCGGTTCGCAAACATTTGCGGCGGTTCGCGTTCGCGAACCGAAAATTTTAGGTTCGCGACATCACTATTCCTCAACAAAAAATTTCAATGTTCCAAAAATAAACATGATTAATAGAATAATTGTACTTCTTTCGACAAAAGAAAAAGGTTACAAAAGTCAAATACGTATATTACCGACCAAACAAATTTACAAACATACACATCTCATTGCCATCATTTTTTGATGGGCAAGTCGCTAGTGTAACATAATAAAGGGTTAATACACATGCAAACTCTAATTTGTTATACTGTGGAATATCAACATTCCCCAGAAGGTCTGATAACAATATGACAAATGATAATGTGAATTAATTGATAGAAAAATACTAAATGGGATGTCACCAAATGATAATGGGTATGCATCTTGGCACATGGCTACCAGTAATGGTGTAGGACTTTTTAGGATCATGAATCAAAGTTAGAGGTTGTTCCACGTGCCTCTGCACAGACTTCATGTGTTTTTGTGGCCTTCCTGATGGGTTAGAGTAGATTAGTGTGGTGTATGTTCCCATTGTTCCCTTGTGGACTGCTAACTGGTGCTGGTAAAGGGGCTTGTGTACCTCAATGAAGCTGTGAGCTATACTATGTAGCACCACTGTAGGTGGGCAGGTCATAGCAGAGGGGTCAGACAAATCACAGTCCACTAGAGAAGGAATTGGCAACCTACTCCAGTATCTTTCTCATGCAAACCTTGTAGAAAAGCTCAGGCATAGACATATATAAATGTGCTGCAGTCCATAGGGTCACAGAGAGTCGGACACAACTGAGTGACTGAACAACCCCCTTCTAACTAATTAACCCCATCTAAGTAAATAACTCATTTCTAAGTAATTAACCCCCCTCTAAGAAATTAACCCCCTCAAGGTATTTAACCCTAACTGTACCCATTAAACCATAACTGGACCCAATAAACCCTAACTGGACCCAAAAAACCCTAACTGGACCTAATTAACCCTAACTTTACCTATTTAACCCAAACTGGACTTAATTAACCCTAACTGTACCCAATAAACCCTAACTGGATCCAATAAACCCTAACTCTGCCTAATTGACCTTAACTGTACCTGTTTAACTCTAACTAGACCTAATTAAAACCTAACTGGACCCAATAAACCTTAACTGGACCCTATAAACCCTAACTGGACCTAATTAACCATAACTGTTCCCAATAAACCCTAACTGGACCCAATAAACCTTAACTGGACCTAATTAACCTTAACTGTACCTATTTAACTCTAACTGGACCTAATTAACCCTAACTGTACCCAGTAAACCACTATACTATTAAAAACCCCTCTATCCTATCCCATTTACCCATCCTCTACCCAATCCTATTAACCCCCTTCTACCTTAGCCTATCTTATTAACCCCTACACTACTTAGCTAACCCCCTATTAAACTCCCCAACAGCCCACTAATTACACAAATGAAAACACCCACATTACAGAAAATAAAAAAAAATACTAATTACAAAAATAAAATGACTAACTACAGAAAATAAAAAGGCATTACAGAAAAAAAAAATACACATAAAAAAAAATAATTACACATAAAAAAAACACTATTAAAATAAAAAATGAACTTACAACCTTTTAAAAGGAAAGGGTTAATTTGTCCACTGACCTGGCCAAAATGCCCCTCCTGCGGTGTCCAGTGATGCCCTGGTCTTCAGTCTTCTGTGCCAGGAAAGGCCCCGACAAAAATTTCCTGACATCCGGTAACACCTACAAAAAAAAAGAAACATTACAGTAAGTAAACATATACCGACAACCTGTAATAGAAAAAGGGTTGATAGTATACTAAACTGACCAAAAGTCCCCTCCGGTATTGTCCAGTGATGCCCTGATCTTCGGTCTCTAGCCCAGGCCCAGTCCATCCCCAAAAATTCCAATGTTCTAAAAAAAAAAAAACTACTGACAGAGCTCTTCCCCTGAGGAGCTCCCCGCCGCAAATGGTGGATCCAGCGCATGCTCCGATATAAAAAAAAAAAAAATTGCGAGTTCTGATTGGCTGATATAACAATCATATTTCAGCCGATGGTGTGAGATAATCAAAATTGGATACACCCCTGTATCCCATTCTGATTGGCTGATGAGACTGTTAATAAGATTTCATCCAAAACACATGGGTGTATCATATTTTGATTGGCTGAAAGCAATAGTGCCTTTTGATTGGATGCAATCCGATTTAAGCCAATCAGAAGGTACCTTTGCTTTCATCCAATCAGAAGGCGCTATTGCTTTCAGCCAATCAGAATGATTGGCTCCAAGCAACTGCACGTTCTGATTGGACCAGGACATTGCGGGACATCACTGGAGGGGTATTTTGGCCAGGTCAGTAGACTATTAACCCTTTTTTTTAATACAGGTTGTCTGTATATGTTTATTTACTGTAATGTTTATTTTTTTTGTAGGTGTTACAGGACATTGGGACATTGTTGGAGGGACCTTTTTTTGGTTTTATTTTTTAATTTTAATTTTTTTATTTTCTGTAATGTGGGTGTCTAGTTAGGGTTAAATAGGTACAGTTAGGGTTAATTAGGTCCAGTTAAGGTTTATTGGGTCCAGTTAGGGTTTATTGGGTCCAGTTATGGTTTATTGGGTCCAGTTATGGTTAATTAGGTCTAGTTAGGGTTTATTGGGTCCAGTTAAGGTTTATTGGGTACAGTTAAAGTTAATTCGTTCTAGTTAGGGTTAAACAGGTACAGTTAAGGTTAATTAAGTTCAGTTAGGCTTTATTGGATCCAGTTAGGGTTTCTTGGGTTAGTCTTAGTGTTAATGTTAGGTGCCTTGGGGGTATTGTACCCTGTGACAAAGGGACTATTTATAGGCTGCAGGCCCTTTAAGGACCCGCAGGCGGAATTTTAAATTTTTAAATGCTGTGGGGGTCCCAATCAGGACCCCCACAGCAAGTGGTTAATGTGGGGACCCTGTGGGGGTCCCGATTGGGACCCCCGCATCATGGGTTTAATGTGGCGACCCTGTGGGGGATCAGGACCCCACATTATGGGGCTAATGTGGGTACCATGCATCATGGGGTTAGATTTAAGGGTTTGCGAGTGTGATCTCATATCGGAGTCCGAATCGATGATGGGCTCCATTTCTAATGGCTGTTTATGACTGGGGAGTTACAGGCTTGCTTAATTGATCATGTTCAGGCCCGGAAATGCTACCTAGGATGGCATGGTTTCTAATTTTCGCTATCGGACCCTACCTTGTGTCCTTGCCTAATTGAATAGCATTGCAAACGGAGACCTAATGGAGCACGCAACTCGATTGCAGGCATTTGGCATTCTGTGATCGAGTTGCGAGCCCTGAATTGAATGAGGCTCACAGTGATTACATACATTTATGTTCATATACATACAAAGTGAACAAATATTTTTTTTTATTAAATTAGTTTTCTCGGAGGGTTGTACATGCACACTACCCACCATTTAATATTTTCAATACATGCATCATCATATACACATATTTAATACATCAATTTAAGTGGGCAGTATATATTACACACACACTATTTACATACATTCATTATGAGATATATAAATATACACTCACACAAATTGAACATCTCACATACATTTGTTTTCATATAAAAACACAATGAATAATGATTTATTTATTAAATAAGTCAATCTAAGAGCAGAATTCCATTTACACACATCATTACATACTTTTTAAATCAGTATGAGAGGCAGCAGTATATGTCTCACTCACGCACATACACCAGCAGCATACATTCCTCATCAAGTTCACATAAACACACACTGGGCCTTATTCAGTTGAGCAATAGTTGGTTACAGAAACCCGTAATGTAGCCGTAAACTAATTTGCTATTCAATTGGCGTCTTTTAGCTACCTGCAAACGATCTGAATGTTACAAGTTGAAAATCCCTGCGGTTGTCAAAATAGTAGCTCCAAACCCAGCTAAGCCTTTTATCTTTCAATCTCGTAAATGTTACAATCTCAAATCGCTATTCAATTGCTACAATTCCTCAAGTCCACAAATGTTTTCACACCCGTAAATGGCAAATATAGAAGAAAATCCTACAATTACCAGATAGAACTTGCAAGGGGTTTAAACACCTGTTTGTAGCACTGTAAATGCAAATAAAACATCAATACTGCACTTTAAAAGATGGGAAAAGTGATGAAAGACATTGTAATTAATTGCCCAACAGTCTCAAGCTTGCAAATCTGCAATAAATATATTTTTTTCACGTTTTATTTCTGTGTTATATCAATCTCGGGAATCAAGGAGTTAATACATATCAGGCAACCCACATGGACTAGAACATTTCCTTCATTTATTTTTATTACTTTGTACATTGCCGGATTGTGAGTCCGATCGCATATCGGACTTCTAAGCGCTAATTGATTGACGTTTAACTTCCATGTTTTACTGATGTAATGATGACGGTCTCATTTACTATTGACTGTTTCCAAATCAGTAGTTACGTCCTTGCTTAACTGATAATGATCACGCTCTGAAATGCTACTTACGATTGCATGGTTTATGGTTTAGGCTTACGGCCAGGTAGTTGCGGGCTTGTTCAATTGAATCGCTCTGTAAGTGTTGCAAATTTCAAGCCTGCAGACTTACGTACAGTATTAAGGCAACTACAATTGGATAAGGCCCACTGAATATTATGTAATTATTACATGATTTTAACTGAGACAGTGAAAATTCAGGCCTCCATTCAATTGAGCAAATTGTAGTTAAAAGAGCCCGTAATGGAACTGTAAAATTTGCTATTCAATTTGAGTTTTTTAATTGCCCGCAATGGGTTTGCGGGTTAGAAGCTTAAAATCCCTGCGGTTGTCAAAATTGTAAGTCCGACCCATCTAAGCCTTTGATCTTTCAAGCTTACAATCACAAATTGCTATTCAATTGCTACAATTCCTCAAGCCTGCAAGAGCCTTCAAACCCATCAATGGCAAATGTAGAAGAAAATCCAACGAGTACCAGATAGGACAGGCAAGGGGGTTAAACATCTGTTCATAGCACTTTAAAAGCAAGAACAAAATTAATACAGGGGAAGACTATAACCAGGGAAGGGCCTCTGGTGGGAAATGGTTTTGTGTGCTGCAGTACGTGATTCCCACACATTCTATATAGGAGTGTTGTTACAGGGAATAAATCCTCCATTAATTAATGAATACACAAAACTCCAGACCCCTGTCATCAAGTTCCATAACCCTGTCAATGAGCATTGGAGTTTTTTCAAAAACAGTATTCAAGTAATGGGGCACCTCTCAGACCATTGCATCTAGGTGGTTGTCTAGTCTCACTGCTGGTAAATCTGTCCCTATGTCACGTCTCACTTGTAGTAGTTGACAAATAGAAACAAAAAGGTGGTTGAAATTAAAGAATCATTTCATAAAAAGATAATAATGTAAAGGCTGTATTTATTTAAATATGTATTTATTTTTTTTATTTTACTTTCTAAAAACATTTACTCAGTACCAAGCACAGATTAAACAGATTAAACAGATTAACAAATTATTGACAAGTCAGATGAGTAAATACATAGCAGATGAATTGTAAGACAGTAAAGTGACTTTTAAAAACATTTTCTACCTCCTTTCCTTTTCCTATGAGTTTACATATATATATATATATTTATATATATATATATATATATATATATATATATATATATATATATATATATATATATACATATATAAGCCTCAATAGATGGTCTTTTACTAACACCTCACATCAATTTATATTCAACAGTGTATAACACTGACACGCTTTGTAAGCACTATAAGCACCTTATTATAGCACCTTGTTATAGCACTTTAAAGACATTATTTAAAGGAGTATTAACGCCCATTATAATAATTCCAGTCTATTCATATCCCTATACCTTTTACCACTACCTGTTTCATATTGTACCGTCCAAGTTTTTAGCTTTTTAGCATATATATTTTTAACTACTGTATTAAAAGCTAAGTTTTAATCATTTGGTCTCTTCCACTACTGAGATTCATAGGTGTGCACTATAAAAGGGTCCCTTTTCTTCTTCATTGTTTAATATATATTTTTTGACCCTTAGTGGCACCCTAAGTAACAAGGTCATTACATTGTATTACATCTAGAGCCACCATATCTATCCCTTTTGACATATATATGAACAAATAGCATGCTAAAAATTGGATATATAAAGACAGACATTTCACTACACATTCAGAGGTACCCTGATTTGTAATATAGCCTATAACTCTGTGAAAATGGGCTGGTGTAGGCATGGGTATTGTTAGCTTAGGAAAAAATACTTTTAGCCTACTGCAAATATGGCACTTCAGTGTCCATTTCAGTGGTGGCCTGTGCATTAGGACAGTTGGTTAACTTCCCTCCCAACATTGTAGTTGCTGGAACAATATAACAATAAAAATAACATATTTATTATCACTATAATATGCGCATTGGTGACGGGAGGTTACACACTGTGTGACACGCATGCACAATGTACAGCCCATGCAAATGCGCCGGGTCAGAGGGGAGAGATGGCGATAGGGAGGAGAGACTGGGAGAGGGGGGAGAGGGACATGGAGGAGAGAGACATGGGGTCGAGAGACATGGGGGGAGAGAGACATTGGGGAGAGAGACAGGGATAGAGAGACAGGGAGGAGAAAGACAGGGGGGAGAGACAGATGAGAGGGTGGGAGAAAGACACGGAAGGGAGAGCGGGAAATAGACACAGGGGAGAAAGACGGGGGAAGAAACACATGGGAGGGAGAGGGGAATAGAGACACAGGAAAGGGAGAGGGGGTTAGAGACACGGGGAGGGAGAGACACAGGGGCAGGAGGGGGAGCGACACAGGAGAGGGAGAGGGGGACTGAAGAGACACAAGGGAGGGGGATGAAGAGACACAGGAAAGTAAGAGGGAGAAGGAAGAAGGGAGGGAACAGACAAAGGGGAGGATGGGGAAGAGACACAGGGGAGGGAGAGGGGGGAAGAGACACAGGGGAGGGAGAGGGTGGAAAGGAACATAGGGGAGTGGGGGAGAGACACAGTAGAGGGAGAGGGGGGGAAAGACACAGGGAAGGGAAAGACACATAAAATATTATCCCGTAATTTTTGATGGCCAAGTTACTAGTTTTATTTTATTTTTCCTCTGCTGAAACTTTTAATAACTGTCAGCTAGTGATGTTGCGAACATCAAATTTTCGGTTCGCGAACCGCGGACGCAAATTTCATCAAATGTTCGCGAATGGACGAACATCGGCGAACCTGTCATAGACTTCAATGGGCAGGCGAATTTCAAAACCCAGAGGGACTCTTTCTGGCCACAATAGTGAAAGTTGTTTCAAGGGGACTAACACCTGGACTGTGGCATGCCAGAGGGGGATCCATGGCAAAACTCCCACTGAAAATTACATAGTTGATGCAGAGTCTGGTTTTAAGCTATAAAGGGCATAAATCACCTAACATTCCTAAATTCTTTGGAATAACATGCTTTAAAACATAAGGTATGATGTTGTATCGATCAGGTAGTGTAAGGGTTACACCCACTTCACAGTAACAGACCAATCTCCCAGTTTAATGCACCGCAAACAACCGCAAACAGTCCCTTTGCACAACCACAAGCTAGCCATTTCCCTTTCCTTGTCCTCACTGATGTCATTGAAGGTCTCTTCCTCCACCCAGCCACCAAGGGTCCCCGAAAGGGGACAACAAGCCCCCTGGGACGCCTGCTGTGTTTGGTCTTCCACCTCCTCAAAGCCACCTTCCTCCTCTGACTCCTCTTCTTCAAACTCCTCTCTCTGCGTTGCCTCTGTCTGCATTATTATAAGGTGTGTACTGTTAAGTAGTACTATTCCTATTGGTTTAATCCCTGTTACGTCCACTATTAGGGGACGAGTATATGGCATTGATTTTTGGAACAGGGAGATGGAAAAAAATGCTTGGTCGGACCTCCTACTTCAAATTTGGGGCACTGCGAGTGCAATCTAAGGTGCCACCATATATGAGTGTCACTGTGCACTGGCAAAAGTTGGCAGAGTAGGCGCTGTAGGCCTCACACACACGCCTGTAGGCAGGCAACTGATATTCAATCGATTACAGTCAAAAAAGTGTTGTTTTATGTCACTGTACACTACGGTTGCACCAGATATGAGTGTCACTGTGCACTGGCGAAAGTTGGCAGAGTAGGCGCTTTAGGCCTCACACACACGCCTATAGGCCGGCTACTGATATTCAATAGATTACAGTAAAAAAAAGGTGATTTTATTTCACTGTACACTAGGTTTACCAGATATAAGTGTCACTGTGCACTGGCAAAAGTTGGCAGAGTAGGCGCTGTAGGCCTCATACACACGCCTGTAGGCAGGCAACTGATATTCAATCGATTACAGTAAAAAAAGGGTTCTTTTATTTCACTGTACACTAGGTTGCTCCAGATATGAGTGTCACTGTGCACTGGCAAAAGTTGGCAGAGTAGGCGCTGTAGGCCTCACACACACGCCTTTAGGCAGGCTACTGATATTCAATCGATTACAGTCAAAAAAGGGTTCTTTTATTTCACTGTACACTAGGTTGTACCAGATATGAGTGTCACTGTGCACTGGCAAAAGTTGGCAGAGTAGGTGCTGTAGGCCTCACACACACGCCTGTAGGCAGGCAACTGATATTCAATCGATTACGGTAAAAAAAGGGTTCTTTTATTTCACTGTACACTAGGTTGCACCAGATATGAGTGTCACTGTGCACTGGCAAAAGTTGGCAGAGTAGGCTCTGTAGGCCTCACACACACGCCTGTAGGCAGGCAACTGATATTCAATCGATTACAGTAAAAAAAGTGTTGTTTTATGTCACTGTACACTACGGTTGCACCAGATATGATGTATCACTGTGCACTGGCAAAAGTTGGCAGAGTTGATGCAATAGGCTTTACACACGCCTGTAGGCAGGCAATTGCTATTCAATGTATTACAGTCAAAAAAGTGTTGTTTTATTTCACTGTGCACAATATAAGCTGTGAGCCTGACACAGGCAGGCCACTGAAATTAGATTAAAGGAAAAAAGGGTTGTTTTTTTTCAATGGATGGTACACCAACTCTGACTGGTGAAACAGAGCAGAATATTAGCTGTGAGCCTGACACAGGCAGGCAACTGAAATTAGATTACAGGAAAAAAATGGTTGCTTTCAATGTATGGTACACCACCAGGTATGAGTAGTGAAAATAAGCACAATATTAGCTGTTAGGTGTAAGCCTGTCACACACACATGCTGGCAGGCAGGCATATGCAATTAGATTACACAGAAAAAAATTATAAAATAAAATAAATGATGTTCTAGCCCTAAAAAGGGCTTTTTGGGTTGCTGTCCTTGCAGCAGATATCAGATGAGTCCTTCAGGTTTGTAATGGAAGCTAAATACACAGCCTGGCTATCTATTTCCCTATTAAATCTCCAGCAGCTACACTATCTGTCCTCTCACAACGAATGCAGCTTCAGAATTATTCTAAAATGTTTGCTGTCCTTCAGATGGAAGGCTCTGGAAGGGAGTGTATGCTGCTGATTGGCTGGAATGTGTCTGCTGACTGTGAGGTGCAGGGTCAAAGTTTCCTCAATGATAAAGTATAGGGGGCGAACCGAAAAGCGCATGTGTCCGCCGTCCGCTGCTAACGCGAACATTCCAAAAACGCTGCGAATAGTCCGTGGGCGAACTGTCCGCGACATCTCTAATTACAATACTTACAAGTGTCAAATATGTATATTAATAACTAAACAACTTTCCAAACATACACATCTCATTGCCATCATTTTTTGACGGGCAAGTCGCTAGTATATATATATATATATATGGATAGATAGATAGATAGATAGCTATCCTCTCTCTCTCTCCCCCCTCTCTTCATATTCCCCTCTTGTTCTATTTCCCTCTCTCCCTATTCCTCTCTCTCTCTGTATCCCTGTCTCTCTATAGGATCACTTTTGTCAATTTCCATGAGCTGCCACGAACATATGTCCTGATCTAACATGTAATCTATGTGTTCTTTTTAATTATTGCATGCCATCAAGAACCTAGAGCAACTTCCCAGTATAAGAAATGTGAGAAGAACAAGCACCACCTCAACCAGATCAAGAAAATGCTGGCACTTCCCAGCAAAAGAATAGTGAACAGAACCAGCACCGCCTCACCCAGAACAAGAAAATGCAGGCACTTCCCAACATAAGAATTGTGAGCAGAACCAGCACCATCTCACTCTCACCAAGATAATATGTAAATAAAGTGACAGGAAAAAAAATCAAGTAAGTGGATGGAGTCTGTCAGTAGGCAGGGCCTATAGAGATAACATGTTGTAAACGGGAATGAGTTTAAACTTTTGGGTGGAGTCGGTGTAAGGTTATTAGTTGAAAACCGATGGTTTAGCTGCAGAATATAAACCTGTAAGTTATACAGAGAACCTTACCACAGCATGCAATATTATTATTTTGTCAGTTATTATCATGCATCCACTAAGCTAGTCATGGACAATGCATTTTTCTTGAAAGACTACATATCCAGCACCTAATCCTTAGAAAGAGCTGCACAATGTGTTTATCTCTTTTGTTGTACACTTACAAAAATGGTAATATCACTATGGAATATAGAGTATGTCAGTATGCAGTGGAAGTATGGATAGTAAGAGAAAGCATGCTCTAGTTTTAAATATTGCTTTAAGTTGGTTCTGAAGGCAGAACATTATCTCTGTGCTGTTGAAATGTATATTGTTGTCCACTTCAGGAACAGACTGGGCAATGGTAGAAGACTCTTGGAGATAATTGCTATTTCTAGGACACAATACCCACAACTGCACTAGATTCTTCAACATTACTCACTAATCTGTTGCATGCCTCTGTGCTTGATCAAAACGTTCACATTGAAGCATGCATTCATTTGATAAAATAAGGTTATGACTTCTGATCACAATGATTTTAGAAAATCCTCATCACTTTAATTTAAATGTCAGGCTATTGAAAGCGGCACAACCCAATTAACTCACACTTCCCTATGTACATTTTTGTAGTCCCTCAGTACTGATATATTATTGCATATCAAGAATGATTTTTGTATACTAAAACCTTTCATTCTATTTTATTTATTTGTTCGAGTAAAATAACTGTTTTGTGCTAGTGATGTTAGTGGGAGTATTCTGCCATTGCCTTAGCCAATATTTGCTAATCTTTTTTTGTCACTTTCCTTAGTATTCTAGTTATATTGTTCATGAGACATGCATGTGAAATTTAGATTTGTATATATGGAGACAATTACCCTCCAATCTTACCTTATAACTAATGAGCATGTTAAAATTAAGTAGGTATTATCACTTTTGTCTATTATAAATATGTCCCACCTCATGTGCATATTCAATTCCACTCCCATCTCATTTTGTTTGTACCAACTTTTATTGACCCTATGGACCACAGCCAACCAGACATATTTGCCAGCCAGTCACTGCCACTCTGAGCCCCCTCAAGTTCATATTACTTGCTTCAATGACCTCATCTATCCATCTCCACCTCTGCCATTTCCTTTTTCTTTTGCCTTCAATCTTTCCAAGCATCAGATTCTTCTCTAGGGAATCTTGTCTTCTCATAATATGGCCAAAGTATGTGAGCTTTAGCCTTATGATCAAACCCTCCAGTGAACAGACTTGCTTTCCATAGTATTGATTGAGTGGATCTTCCTGCAGTCCAAGGGACACTATACAGTTTTATCCAAAACCACAATTTAAAGGAGCCAATTCTATGATGCTAAGTTTTCTTTATTATCTAACTCTCAGATCTGTATGTTACTACCGGGAATACCAACATTTTAACTATGTGAAAATGTGTTGGTTTCTCCCAGCAATATTAATTCTAGCTTTGAATTCGTCCAACACAGCCTAACGCATGATGCTTTTGCATATCAGTTGAATAAATAAGGTGACAAGGTACAACCTTGACACACCCCTTTCCCAATCTTGAACCATTTGTTTGTTCTGAGTAGTTTATTGGTCCACATACAGATTCTGTCTGAGGCAGATAATATTATCTGGTACACCCATCCCTTTAAGAATTTGCCATATTTTGTTGGGATTTACACTTCCAAACGTTTTAGAATAGTCTGTGAAGCAAAAGTAAATGTTTTTCTGGAACTCTCTTGCCTTCTGTAATATCCAGCATTAGCAATTTGATCACCTGTGTTTCTGCCTCTGTGAAACCCGGCTTGCACATCTGGTTGTTCTCCGTCCATATATTGTCAGAGCCGTGTTTACAGGATCTTAAGGATTACCTGGCTGGCATGTGAAATTAGTGTAATTATTTGATAACTTAAGCACACTTTGGCACTGCATTTTTTGGAACTTGAGTGTAGACTGAGATATTCAAATCCAGTATTCACTGTGGAGTTTTTCAAATGCCTTGGCAAAATGCAAGCACTACTTTCATAGCATTATTTTGTAGGATTTTAAACAGTTTATCAAGGATTCCATCAACTCCTTTAGCCTTGTTATCTGCAAGGGTTCCTAGGGCCTTTTTCACTTTACTCTCCAATATGCCTAGCTCCAGCCGATTGGACAAACTAATGAGGTTATCAATGTTGTTAACAACCTTCCTGAATAGATCTTTTGTGTATTTCTGCCACCTCTTCTTTATCTGATCTGCTTCTGTTAACTCCCTGTCATATTTTGTCTTTTATCAAGACCACTCTGGCTTTAAAGTTTCCCTTGAGATCCCTAATTTACTTGAAAATATATCTTGACTTTCCCTACTATATTCTTCTATCTCTTGGCATTGCTCATTATAGAATGTCTCATTATCTTTTCTTGCTGTTCTCCATAAAGTTGGGCACATTTATTACTATTTCTATTGAAAAGCCGGTTTGCCTTCTTATCTTACTTTCTTTTGGGGATATTCTTTATTGCTGTTTTACAAATATTACAAACTTCTGTCCAAAGTTATTTAGCAATTCTATATGTCATGTCTCGTCCCTTTAATCTATTCTTTACCTCCACAGCACATTCAAAGGGGATATTTTGATTTTAGATCTGCTTGGTCTGATGACTCTCTTTTCCTCAAGAAGCTCATGATCTGGGCTACACACAGCTCCACAGGGCTATATAGAGACCCACATTCTGTGACTACATTTATTATGACAGAGTGACACAGGCTTTATGTGAGCATCAAACTCTGTACAGCTCTCTCGCTAGGACTGAAACAGTTAACTCTTTTGAGCAAGTTGATTAGATGTATCTGTCAGAGAAGACTTAAAGACTGCTCGTGGAGTTAGGTTGGGGCTGCTAATTTACTAAGTGTACAGTCAGTCTGTGCTGGAGAGAGAAACACAGAAAGGTTTACTGAAGCTGGGAAAAAAGCCAGAATGACACACAGCAGCATGGAGCTGAGGAGCAGCCTGCAGCAGAATGAAAAGCTGGACTTCTAAAGGATACAGGCCAGTGATTATGAACTTATTTTTGGCCTGTTTATGTTTTGTCTTTGCTCTACCCAGGTTTAGCTGGATAAGAACAGCTAATTAGAGAACAGTATAAGTAGTGCTTCACGGGATACAAGGCCTGTGGTTTACATTGATTTGTTTTGCCTTATAATTTTGTTACACTGGTGAATATATGATAGTAACATTTTAAAAAAACATTTAAACCCTCATTTAATTGTGTTCCTGTATCAAACGTGTCAGAGACAAGGACACAGACCCAGCGGAGTCAGATAGCTTGTCACATGTGGTGTTAGAAGTGGGTTTAAGATTAAGGAACTTCTGAAAGGCCTGGTACAAACAACTGAACATCTGCAAGAGAATACACAGCAATTGCTGAAACAAGCCACAGACGACAGAGCCCATATGACACATATCTTGGCAGCAAGCTGCAGAAGGAAGAAAACTTCGGCAAGAAACAAACCAATTATTTTTGTGTCAGCTGTTGCACTTGATGAATGCAAAAAATGAAAAAACTACTGTGACTACAAAAAACAGTGAAAGCATTAAACTGAATCTCTTCCTGCAGAAAATTAATGGTGACGATGATATGGAAACATACCTCTGGAGCTTTGAAAGAACTGAGCCTGTATCATTGCCCCTTACTTATGTAGTAAATATCAACAAGCATATTTTGACCTGGATACTGAAAAAAACAATGAATTGGGCTGATTTGAAAGCAGAGACCATAAGATCCCTCACTCACAAATGTTTGAGCTGCTGCATATAGCAACAATGTGTCTGTAAACTGAAAATAATGGACCAGGTAGAATTATTGAACTGCAGTTGATGGATCACTATTTCAGAAATATTCCTCCAGGGTTATAATAATGGGTGAGTAAAAGGGAGCCAGAGACCCCAGATAACTTTGTTAAAATTACAGAAAACTACCTAGCTATGAATGAACACTTGTGTTTCTCAAGGAGGGAGGCCTATAGCACCCAAAGAGTTTTACAACCGTGAAGGCTTAAACCAATAATGGGGTTTGAAAAACTGGATTCATGAAAGGAAATGTGAATTCAGAATCTGGGAGAAATCAACTATAAAATACCCCAGAAGGACTTCTTCATATGGATGTATATGGACTTCTCTATTATCCAGTGAACATTGGCAATTGTACCTCTCTCTCTCTTTCTCTGCAGAACCTGGCTTGCACATCTGGTGGGATCTTAAGCATTCACTTGCTGGCATACAAAATGAGTGCAATTGTTTGGTATTTGAAGCACTCTTTGACATTGCGTTTTCTGGGATTGGGATGTAGACTGACCTTTTCCAGTCTATTGGCCATTGTTGAGATTTCCAAATGTGTTGGCATAAAGCAAGCAACACTTTCACAGAGTCATCTTGTAGGATTTTGAATAGTTCAGCTGGGATTCCACCAACTCCTTCAGCCTTGTTATCAGCAAGGCTCCCTAGGGCCCATTTCATTTCACACTCCAAGTTGTCTGGCTCTAGCTCATTGGACAAATTATTGAGATAATCACTACTATTCTTCTTATGTAGATTGTCTGTGTATTCCTGCCACCTTTTCTTTATTTGATCTGGTTGTTGTCAAGTACCTACCATTTATGTATTTTATGTTTCCCTTGAGATCCCCTATTTTCTTTTAGTTCCTACTCTATTGCCTTCCCCTTTCTCTTTACATCACTCATTTTAGAATGTCTCCTTGTTTCTTCTTCCTATCCTCTGAAATTCTGCATTCTGTTGGACAAGTCTTTTCCTATCTCCACAACCTGTCACCTTCCTTTTTTCTTTTGTTACTTTCAAAGTATCATTGGATATCCTTCTTAGTTTTCTTTCTTTTGTGGATATTCTTTGTTGCTGTTTGCAGAATAATGTTTAAACTCCAGTCATTCTTTGTTCCATGTCCAGGCCATTAAATCAATTCTTTACGTCCAGTGCATTTTCACAGAGGATAAGATTTATTTTGTATCTGCTTGGTCTGATGGTTCCCCTCTTTTCAGTTTAACTCTGAAGTTTGCAATAAAAAGCTCATGGGTTGAGCTGCAGTTAGCTCCAGGTTTTGTTTTTGCTGACTGTATAGAGCTCATTTATCTTCGGCAACAAAGTATATAGTCAATCAGATTTTTAGATTGCCCATCTGATGATGCCCATGTTCAGAGCCATCTATGAGGCTTTTGGAAGAGGGTGTTTGCTATGAACAGAGAATTATCCTGACAGAATTCTACTAATCTCTGACCTGCATTTTGTACTCCATGGCCAAACCTGCCTGTTATTCAAGGTATCTGCTGGTTCCCTACTTTAGCATTTCAATCTCCTATGATGAGAGTAACATTCTTTGTGTGATATCGATGAAGTGTTGAAAATATTTTGAGAATTGGAGTACTTCAGCCTCTTCAGCATCCTTGGTTGGAGCATAGACTTGGATCACTCTGATGTTAAATGGCTGGCCTTGAAATCAAATTTAAATCATTCTGATGTTTATTTGTTTTTTAACAGAGGGAGGCTTTGGCCACCCTTTCATTGATTAAAAGGGCTACTGTATGTCTGTCCAAGTCCAGTTTGTCTTTGTTAATAGTTTTAACATTCCAGGTTCCTATGTTGAATTATTCTTTGCAGCAGGGTACCTTAATTTCCCCTCCAGACACATCCAGAGCTGGGTGACCTTTTAGCTTTGGGCCAACCACTTCATAAGATCTGGTGCTTCTTGTACTTGCTCTCTGCTCTTCACCAGTAATGTGTCTGTCACCTACTGACCTGAGCTGCTGATCTTCCCATGTGATATTTTTTTAGCAAAAGTTTCCAGAGTGGATTGCCAGTTCCTTCTCCAGTGTACCGCAATTTGTCCTCTCTAATTTGACCTGGCCATTTTGGGTGACCCTACATGGTATAGCTCACAGCTTCATTGAGTTACTCATGCCCCTTCACCTCAACAAGGTAGCAATCCAGAATGGGATCAGGGAAGTACCTCAAGCCTCTACTCGGTCTTCCCATTTTCAACTTCTCTCTGGCCACCATCTAAGAGGGATTCGAAACATACGACAAGAAGAGTTCGGAAGATCAAGCAGAACCATGAATAAATATTGTGGAATATGCGAGAAGTCTGAGGAAAATTATTTGCCAAGTTGCGCCTCTAGTATGAGAACATATGGAGAATACCCAGAAACATCAGCAAACATAATATAACACAGTGCACAAGTAAGATAGTTTTAGCCTGGTGACAGAGTGCTAGTACTATAATATATAGTTCAAAGCAAACTTCTGGCCAGATGGCAATGCCTTTATGAGATTATTTAGGCCATAGGAGAAGTAGATTATAAATTGAGGCAACTAAATTCAGTGTCAGAATTTGATGTGTATTCTATTACCAGAGTGGGTGAACTGACAGAGCGGCTTGAAAAAGTAAGATTTCTAACAATACTGGATTTAACAAAGGGATATTGGCAGATAATGCCAAAAGCAAAATAAATAATTGCATTTTCCACTCCAGATGGTTTATCTCAATATAAAGTCCTGCCATTTGGACCAGATTGAGTTCATGCAACTTTCCAGAAACTGTCAGCCTCATTCCATTCGGGGCCGTAATTCGATCGCAAGTAGCCGTTTCCCTGCGATCGAGTTGCAGGCTCAAGTAGGTCTACTTTTACTTTGCTATGCAATTGGCCGTGCCCGAAAAATAGGCGCCGGTCACGGGATTCAGAAACCATGCCATCTGCAGTAGCATTTGCGGACTTGAACATGAACGTGGACGCAAGCCCGTAACTCATGGTTCAAGCCTGAAAAATCGGAGCACTTTAAAAGCAAATATAAATTCAATACAGCACTGTAAATGATGGTGAACACCATGGTTGACATTAAAATTAAAGCACAAAATTCACAAGCTTGCACATCGACAAAAATGGAGGTTGGATTTCAAAATCCTACAGGCTTGGAGGTTGAAGCCCCTTGGACTTTGGACGGAAAATAAACATGTAATAAAGTATTTTATTTTGGTTATGTACTCGCTTGAGAATATTTTGCTTTTAATTCTTATGTCACCAATTGTGTTCCCCATCATTTACAGTGCTGTATTTAATTTACATTTACATTTCAAGTGCTCCGATTTGTAATTAAGCCCTTGGTCCCACTAACCTGTTGTTCGATTTTTGCCATTTGCGGGCTTGACGGAGTGATTCGCGAGGGAAAATTGGAGCAATTGAATAGCGATTTGTGATTTTAGCAGCAGCAACTTTTGCAGTGGTGAAAGATCAAAGGCTTTGTGATTTGACGAATCGCAGTGGATCGCAGCTTGTAGCAAGTAACTCAATCGTAGCCTGCAAACAGAAAGCAATTGAATAGCAAAGTAGCTTGCGACCTCCACCTATGAGCCTGGGTCTCAAAATCGCAGCAATAGAATGAGGCTGTGTGTACATTGATATTGTGAGTATGCAGCAGCTTACTTAGATACCATAGTCATCCATACCAAAGATTGGGAGACAAATCTTTTTTAAGTGCGGGCTTTTCAGGGCATTTCGGGGCATTGTTGGGTTATCACTAAAGGTTCATTCCCCATTTTTCCACAAGAGCCGCCTGATTAAAACATCTCATGAAAACCAGAGCTGAGAAAGCTTTTAAGGATCTTAGGTCTGCACTTATCTGAAATCCAATATCATTAGCCCAATATTTTAGAATGGATTTTATGCCTCAGCTTACTTACACCAAAAAGGTCCCGCAAGGCTCTTACTTAAAAATCGTTGCACCAATTAAGCACATAAAAAAACATCCTGTACTTTGATGAGACGTGAAAGTGATTGTAGGTGTTAGAATTCATAGCACAACATTCCTCTACACTCAAATCTGCAAATCATTTTTTTTATAATTCATGTTCAATTTCCATGTCCAGAGTCCCACGGGCTTGAAGCATATCAGTCCCTCAACGGCTGCGGGATTTGCCTCCGTCAAGTCCGTAAATGGGTAAAATAGACTTATAGGTTACTTGTGCCACAGAGGTGTCACAAAGGGCTAACTTACAAATTGTAGCACTAATTAAGCAAATAGAAAAGCCATTTTGTACTTTTATTAAAATTGAAAGTGATGTTTAGTCTAAGAATTAATAGCTCAACAATCCCCTACTCTCAAATCTGCAAATAAAGAAATTTAATTTCATGTTTAATCTTCGTGTTCTATCAATCATGTAAGTCCCACAGGCTTGAAGGACATTCACCCCCCAAGCCAGCACGGGCTTGAATAACGAGCTACGGGCTTACAAGTTATTGAAGCCCGTGGGACTTTGGACCGAAATTAAACCTAAAATCAACGATTATAATTTGGGGATGTGCAAGCTTAAGAATGTTTTGCTATTAATCCTCATGTCCCCCATTGTGTTCCCCATCATTTACAGTGCTTTACGGTGCTGGATTGAATATATATTTGCTTTTACAATGCTTTGAGTTTGTGGCCTTCAACCTCCTAACCCTTACGGGATTTACTGGCTTCGAGGTCATTGAAGCCCGTGGGACTTGGGACGAAAAATAAACCTGAAATATTGGATTTGAGCGATTTGCACGCTTAAGAACGTGTTGCTATTAATCCTCATGTCCCCCATTATGTTGCTTATCATTTACAGTGCTTTACAGTGCTGTCTTGAATTTATATTTGCATTTACAGTTTTCCAACTTTGCAGACTTGAAACACGAGTTACGGGAGCGCAGGAAATGTTTGAGGCCGATTCCATAGTTTGCCACCGCCTGTAAGGGGGACCTCCTTGCGGTGCCATCCATTTGAATGGCAGCGTAGCCGTAGCGCTACGCAGGGCCATAAGCTGGCCGCAAGGAATTACAGTTTTGCAGCATTTTACGGCCCTTAATAGAATGAGGCCCTATGCATGTACGAATGCTGCCTTGTTTTGTCTGCCTTCTAACGTATGCAAATGTTCATTCATTGTACTCCTAGTGCTATGGACTCTGCTGGTGCTTTAAAATGAAAACATAATAATAATAATAATAATAATAATAATAATAATAATAATAATAATAATAATCAAATCTGTTATCACAAATGAACTTAAATATACAGTTTATGGTTGCATCTCTGAAGAATTAATTGTTATTGTGTTTTGTTGGTATACTTTTCAGCGAGTTTGCATGATGTAATCTTTATCTTTAAATCTATTAGGATATGGGGGTTGAAAATACATATTCCAAACATAAAATTTTACGTTTTTTTTTGGTGTTTGGAATTTTGAATATGGTAATCCAGGATAATCTGAGAAACTGATGAATGGCCAAGTCACATACACACTGCCAAGTAACATGCTTTAGAAAATGATGAAAGATATGAACAACTTGGCCCACCTAATAGGCACTTCTATCACCAGTCTAGTTCTTCTATCATATGTCTACTTTAATGTCTAACAGGGTGTGAAAAGTAGATTTTTGTGTTTCACTACTGAGGAGCTCATATTTTGATCTGGGTTTTGGTTTTCAAATGTTCTTTAATAATTTTCATTCCTATATTCTACTATTCTGCTATTGTTCTGCAATTAATTAGATAAAATGTACCCATACATTTCTTAAAAGTGTATGTAAAGGCAAATATGACATTAAGTGAAGCATTCCTTATAATAAAAGCAGTATTTTTAATTATGTGTAAAAGGTATGAGCTGGTTTGACATTTTGGTCTTTCGCAAACACTAATTAGTTATTTAGACTGCATATATAATAATGAATTGAACTTTTCTCTTGTTCATTAAGCTACAAAATGATGGTAATTTGGCATTTTGTAGGTACTTTAAAATGTATTTATCTCTTACTATGGCTTTTAAATTTCATTGACCCATAAACCCAGTAGTTACATACTGTACCAGCAATTAAAATTTTGATAATCTGATAATTGCTGCCTTAAAATGTCTTATTTTCAGTTTAATATGTTCCCATTAAACATAGATTGCTTTCTTTTCTCAAGCACACACTTATAAATAAAACAATAAATATGGTTTGTAACATTTCCTCAGTGTTCTTTAAAGAGACATTAAAGTTACCCTATGCACTTTGTATCATCGATAGAAGGTGAACAATTCTGCATACATTTTTTCTCCAAGAATTGTCTTAGACATTGTAATTTTTCTGTATTTTTTGATTAGGCCCCAAAGCCCTCCCATAAGAATCTGCTAAGTTAATAAGGTTCAAACTGTTTTTGCTGTATTGATCTATATACTCATGTCTTAGCTTGCAATGATGTGAGGCAGTGCCTGGGTTCAAATCCTACTTAATAATTATACATTAACTAGTGACTTGCCCGTCAAAAAATGACGGCAATGAGATGTGTATGGAAAGTTGTTTAGTTATTTAGTTAGTTAATATACGTATTTGACACTTGTAAGATTTTAGTTATGAGGAAATAAGTAGTATTGTGATATTAAACATGTTTAGTTTTGTAAAATGTTCTCTTGGTGAACAGTAACTCTTAAAGCATTTTGTATTAAAAGTATTAACATTTGAATGTAAAAACAGTTGAACTTTAAACTAATCAGTATTGTAAACTTGAGGTAATGTTTTTTTAACATGCAATTTGTATCTGAAGAATTGTTAACTTCAATATACATTGAATCCAGAGGAAGGCAAACAGTAAAAACCCTCCTTGAAACGTACCCAATTTTAACATGAACTTTGTAATATATTTAAGTAAAAACTTGACATTCTATTTTTTGAAACTTGAACTTTCTTATCTGTGTAACTAGGAACTTGAAAAAACATTTTTCCAACTTGGAATATTATAAACAGCAACATAGTGAATTAAGATTTTAACATAATTTTGTATTAAAAGTATTAACATTTGAATGTAAAAACAGTTGAACTTTAAACTAATCAGTACTGTAAACTTGATGTAATGATTTTTTAACATGCAATTTGTATCTGAAGAATTGTTAACTTCAATATACATTGAATCCAGAGGAAGGCAAACAGTAAAAACCCTTGTTGAAATGTACCCAATTTTAACATGAACTTTGTAATATATTTAAGTAAGAAACTTGAAAATATATTTATTGAAACTTGAACTTTCTTATCTGTGTAACTAAGGAACTTAAAAAAACATTTTTCCAACTTGGAACATTATAAACAATAACATAGTGAATTAAGATTTTAACATAATTTTGTATGAAAAGTATTAACATTTGAATGTAAAAACAGTTGGACTTCAAATTAATCAGTATTGTAAACTTGAGGTAATGATTTTTTAACATGCAATTTGTATCTAAAGAATTGTTAACTTCAATATACATTGAATCCAGAGGAAGGCAAACAGTAAAATCCCTCCTTGAAACGTACCCAATTTTAACATGAACTTTATAATATATTTAAGTAAGAAACTTGACATTATATTTTTTGAAACTTGAACTTTCTTATCTGTGTAACTAAGGAACTTGAAAACAAATTTTTCCAACTGGGAACATTATAAACAGTAACATAGTGAATTAAGATTTTAACATCATTTTGTATTGAAAGTATTAACATTTGAATGTAAAAACAGTTGAACTTTAAATTAATCAGTATTGTAAAGTTGAGGTAATGGTGTTTTAACATGCAATTTGTATCTGAAGAATTGTTAACTTCAAAATACATTGAATCCAGAGGAACGCAAACAGTAAAAACCCTCCTTGAAACCTACCCAATTTTAACATGAACTTTGTAATAAATTTAAGTAAGAAACTTGACATTATATTTTTTGAAACTTGAACTTTCTTATCTGTGTAACTAAGGAACTTGAAAAAACATTTTTCCAACTTGGAACATTATAAACAATAACATAGTAAATTAAGATTTGAACATAATTTTGTATTAAAAGTATTAACATTTGAATGTAAAAACAGTTGAACTTTAAACTAATTAGTATTTTAAACTTGAGGTAATGATTTTTTAACATGCAATTTGTATCTGAAGAATTGTTAACTTCAATATACATTGAATCCAGAGGAAGGCAAACAGTAAAAACCCTCCTTGAAACGTACCCAATTTTAACATGAACTTTGTAATATATTTAAGTAAGAAACTTGACATTATATTTTTTGAAACTTGAACTTTCTTATCTGTGTAACTAAGGAACTTGGAAAAACATTTTTCCAACTTGGAACATTACAAACAGTAACATAGTGAATTTAGATTTTAACATAATTTTATATTAAAAGTATTAACATTTGAATGTAAAAACAGTTGAACTTTAAACTTATCAGTATTGTAAACTTGAGGTAATGATTTTTTAACATGCAATTTGTATCTGAAGAATTGTTAACTTCAATATACATTGAATCCAGAGGAAGGCAAACAGTAAAAACCCTTGTTGAAACATACCCAATTTTAACATGAACTTTGTAATATATTTAAATAAGAAACTTGAAAGTATATATTTTGAAACTTGAACTTTCTTATCTGTGTAACTAAGTAACTTGAAACATTTTTTTTCAAACTTGGAACATTATAAACAGTAACATAGTGAATTAAGATTTTAACATCATTTTGTATGAAAAGTATTAACATTTGAATGTAAAAACAGTTGAACTTTAAATAAATCAGTATTGTAAAGTTGAGGTAATGGTGTTTTAACATGCAATTTGTATCTGAAGAATTGTTAACTTCAAAATACATTGAATCCAGATGAAGGCAAACAGTAAAATCCCTCCTTGAAACATACTCAATTTTAACATGAACTTTGTAATATATTTAAGTAAGAAACTTGACATTATATTTTTTGAAACTTGAACTTTCTTATCTGTGTAACTAAGGAACTTGAAAAAACATTTTTCCAACTTGGAACATTATAAACAATAACATAGTGAATTAAGATTTTAACATAATTTTGTATTAAAAGTATTAACATTTGAATGTAAAAACAGTTGAACTTTAAACTAATCAGTACTGTAAACTTGATGTAATGATTTTTTAACATGCAATTTGTATCTCAAGAATTGTTAACTTCAATATACATTGAATCCAGAGGAAGGCAAACAGTAAAAACCCTTGTTGAAATGTACCAAATTTTAACATTAACTTTGTAATATATTTAAATAAGAAACTTGAAAGTATATTTTTTGAAACTTGAACTTTCTTATCTGTGTAACTAAGGAACTTTAAAAAAACATTTTTCGAACTTGGAACATTATAAACAGTAACATAGTGAATTAAGATTTTAACATAATTTTGTATGAAAAGTATTAACATTTGAATGTAAAAACAGTTGAACTTTAAATTAAAGAGTATTGTAAACTTGAGGAAATGTTTTTTTAACTCAAGAATTGTTAACTTAAATATACATTGAATGCAGAGGAAGGCAAACAGTAAAAACCCTACTTGAAACGTATCTAAATTAATTACTTTCTGACCCCATGAACTGGCGATAAGATTACTCCCTGGATCAATGTTTAACATAACAGACAATATTTACATTGTGACTTAAAACATTGTTGAGCTCTTAACATGAACTTTGTAATATGTTGAAGTAAAGAACTTGAAAGTATATTTTTTGAAACTTGAAGTTTCTTATCAGTCTAAGTAATGAACTTGAAAATATTGTTTTCAAACTTATAACATTAGAAACAGTAACATAGTTAATTAACATTTTAACATAATTTGTAAAAATAATGCAAGGCAAGTGTTTTGTGAGGCTAATCATTTATAAACAGTACTTCCATTAATTATGACTGAATTGTTTATTGTTTAGTATTTTTCAATGCTTTTAAATTTGTTTTGCATGGGTTTTATTTCTTTAATAAAAAGTTATAGTACTTCATAGTAGACAATGTTTTTAGTAAAAATACGTCCATCTTCTAATAAATCACCTTGACTTTCATTCTTTTCAATGTTAACTTTAATAGCCTGTGGATTTTTGCACCGTGATAACGCAACGTACAATTGGCCATGTGCAAATACTGGTTCTTGTAAGAAAACACCCACAGATTTAAACGTTTGTCCTTATGATTTATTAATGCTCATGGCAAATGACATAATGATGGGAAATTGTCGTCTTTGAAGTATAAAAGGGAGACTACTTTCACTTCGTGCTAAATCTATTCTTAGTATGAAAACTCTCTCTACTTTATGGGTACCAGTTAAAATTTCAGCATCTATAAAATGGTCCTTTAATTGTTGAACAATTAATCTTGTCCCATTGCATGGGCCTTTTTTGGGGTTCATATTTTGCAGTAACATGACAATTGCACCTTTCTTAAGCTGCAAAATATGTGTTGGCATTCCGGAAGGAGTTAGTGAGTTTATGAATTCACTGGAAAAGTTAGCCTGACTTTCATTGTCATCAGCAAGTACAGAATCAGCACTGTGATCATTTCTTTGTGGTGCATTAATTTTTTTAAGATTTCATTATTGAGGATTAATGCATCCTTATTTTTACACATTAGTATAACTTGGTTGGCAAGCTCTGGATATACCTGGTTATTTATGCTACCTTCAAATATAGCGGATATAATATCTTGGTGACAAATCATAGGAGGTGGGATCTCTACAGTGTCCTCAGGTAAAAATGTAATTTTTTTCTGTTCTGCCTTCTCCAATTTTAATAAGCCAATCATGGAAATCAGTTTGGCCTTCTGATCTCATGTTTTGTTGCAGTTGAAGATGGGTAAAATGTTTCCATAGTGTGCTTGACTTTATACAGGTTTCGATAATGTCAGTTCAATTTCCATGTACAACGACAGGTAATGTTTGTCTAAAATCGCCACCTAACAACATTACTTTTCCACCAAATGAAAAAGTATTATCCATGACTTCACGAAGCAAATGGACAATACATTGGAGGGCATAGCATGACATCATTGTGGCCTCATCTATTATAATTAATTTACTTTTTTTCAATTTCTTTGCTTGTAATGATGTCATGCAAATATCTGACACAGAAGTTTCTAAAATAGGCACTGGCAGTTTATAGCCACTATGTACAGTTCTTCCACCTTCTAACAAAAGTGCAGCAATTCCAGTAGTGGCAAACGGCAGTGCTATTTGACCTTGCACTCGTACAATACTCATTAATAAATTATATAGATACATTTTTCCTGATCCGCCAGGTCCATCAAGATAGAAATAACGCTCTGTCACCATGTCATCATCTATTGCTTTTTTAATGGCATTAAATGCTTGCAATTGTAACGTATTTAATGTTGCAAGTCTTTCTTCTGTTCTTTGTACTTGTAGTTGAATGTCTTACTCTTCAAAGTGTATGTCATCTATAAGACCTAGATCAGGCAAATTAAAACTTGCACAACTTAATCGATGAGTTAAAAATACTTCTTGAATTTCCATTAGTGTGCAATGGGTTCATTGTATCGTCGCATAAAGTCTTCAGCCATATTACTTTTAAATGTCTCCCACAAAGCTAATGCATTTGGAGCATTTGAGAAGATACAAATAAATGCAAATTGTTCTCTCATCTGCTTTGGCATTTGACATTGTGCTGCTTCTTCTAAACATCTTTCCCACTCAGTATCATCAGCTAGTAAGTTTCTATGTCTTGCAGCTAAATGGAAGGATTCATATACTATCAGCCTTATTAAATTGCGATTTGGCCAATTCTAAAGGGCTCTATATAAGCACAGAGCATATTTTTTTACAGAAGCTTTTAGTTAGTGAACTTCTATCCAAAAGCAAGGTCTTCACTAACTAAAAACTTCTGTAAAAGAAATATGCTCTGTGCTTATATAGAGCCCTTTAGAATTGTCCAAAATGCAATTTAATAAGGCTGTATGTCATTAACAGTTCTTAAGTGTTCAAAACTTTGTGCTCCAGGAACATTTAAAAGTAATATCAGTAAGCAAAAACATTCAACATCTCTTCGACTGACTGTGTAAATTCTTGGGATTATTTTATTTCCTCTGCTTTTTCTAGGTTTCCATAATCCATTCACAAAAACTTAGTGATTTCAATATATAAAAATTGTGTTGCTTGTGAATCTGTGGAATTTAATTCAAACCATGCAGTTAGTGTAGTGTGACGAAGTTCACTTTGGGTCAATGCATTACTTTCATTTCCAGCATGGAAATACACTAAATGTATTTGTGGCAAATGTACTGCTACTCTATATACTGCATGTGATCTATCATGCATTTCAAATTTGAAAAGCCGCCACATAGCTTCTGGCGCACTGACATAGCGAGCATCTACATGAGATGCAAGTTCATCATGTACTAACTCACTACTTTCAGGGTTGTCTGCACTTTTGACGACTACAGTAGCTGCATCATAGCCTTTGTAAATATATTTGTAGACATATTTAATTGATTTGATGGAAGTGCAGGCTTCTACATTTATGTGGCCAATATACTTCATGAGTAAATGTGGATTGTAGGGTACTACATATCTATTGTCAACTTTTTTTTCACGAATAATGGCATTATCTCCTTCTCTTCTTTTATAAAGTGGATAGCCATCACAATAGGCATAGGTTTTGTCTCTATAATCTTTTGGAAAATCTTTGGAACATTTATTATTTTCCATACATGGTGATTGTGGATTAAGCTCACCACAGGGTCCATGAATCATGCGATGAGTAACAATCTCATATAGTCTACCATATAGTTGTGGATCTGGTAGTTCAGCAACAATACCTCTTTTTTAAAATGTAATGGTATATACATAAGCAAGACATTTGCCAAATAAGTGACTTATAGTGATGTCACGTATTATTTAATTTAATTTAATCTTAAAAACTCTGGCTACTAAATCTGGTTTATCGGAAGCACTTTGTCCAAGAAGTAAATTTTGTGTAATTTCTGGCCATTGTGGATTACATGTAAATGTAATGAATAGATCGGGTTTGCCAAATTTGGTGACAATAGCCATAGCATCATTGTATCTTTCTCTCATATTTCGAGGAGATCCTTGAAAGGAAGATGGTAAAACTGATGGCTTTGCCAGCTGTCATGTCTCTGCTTGTAGCCACCTCAGCAACATAGTCCATTAGTCAAGAATATTGCTCTACACATAGTTTATCTTGTTGATATTTTATAAAGTTTAAATTATTGGCCTCAACTTGCAAATAGGAATCAATGATCCATTGTTGTGTTAGTTTTCCACCACATAAAATTGGATTAAATGTATTTCGAATGTCAATTTGAGCTACTTTATATTCAAGCATAGAAACATTATTTTGGATTCTGGCTTTAGCATTTGGGTAACAGGGAAGTGCTTATTTTGGTTGCCAACCTGCATCTCCGTAAGAGAAAAAATGGGATGTGTTATAACAACGTTTATCAGTATGTCTGTCTCTTTTAAGCACCATATTACCTTTGGCATTGGTAATTGATGTCTTTGTGCATGAAGTTTTTGTTCATTTTCTACTTCTGCCATTTTTTTATAAGCTTTACTGTAAGGGTTATTGTCCATAATGTTATTTAGCTCTATAAAAACACTGGGTAAGCATTTTTTATTTTCTTCCAGCTGCATACGTTGGTCAACAGCTTCCATTGTATCTAGGACATATAGTTGAGCAAATTTTCTTTGCTCTCCTTCCTCGTGATGTAAATGTGAAGTCCAGTGATAAATTTGGCCTTGGACTTTAAAACAGTAAGGACCATGTCCTGGTACATTAGCAGCGAATGTTGCCACCATAGATGCAAAGGATATGGCACTATTGTAGGATCTTATGTTTGTCTTAAAATTTTTGCAGTTGGGAAAAGTAGGTTCAGTCATAATGTTTTGTAAATAGTTTGGAAATTATTTTCTTTCTGGAAGTATGAACTTGCCTTTTTGACAGCAACTAATAAATTGGCCATCTCTGGGTCTCTCCTGTTTAAAATAATAAGCCACACAAAACTGACATTGAGTATTCATGTCCCCACAACTATGAACCTCTACTGCTAAAGACTTGAGTAAAGGACAATTTGCAAAGCATATAGCAGTTTGACTTTCATATTCATCAGGTGAAATGTCATGTGATGTTTCAACAACAGGTTCTAAATGCTTTGTTTTTTTGGTGGCTTTTTTTTGGTATTTCTTTTATTTTTTCAGGTAAAATGTCATCTGCTGTTTGAGGAACAGGTTCTAAATGTTTTATTTGCTTAGTAGCTTTTTTTGGCGTATCTTTAATTTTTGCAGCTGATAGTCTTTTGCTTGCAAGTCTTTTACGTTCTTTTTCTCGTCAAATTTCTTTCTCCTCTAGTGTCTGCTGGTTGGCCCCATCTCTCTTGTCTTTCTCTAGTTTGACGTCTTTTCTTTTCTTGTTTGCTCTCGTTAGTAGCCATGTTAATCTGTAAAACAAAATAATTTATAATTAGTTTAGTTTGAGATGTTAAGTTTGTTTTTTTACATTTTTTATGTTCAACAGTTTGTTTATATGTGCTTGTAGTTTATTGTAGCGGTAGTTTCTTTTTATTGTTAAATAAGTGTATTTTATTTTTCTGTGGTACGTTGTAATTTTTGCCTTACATGAATATCACAGGGAAGAAACTGACACTATGCCTTCTTCTTCATGTGGTAGGTTATTAAAATTTATATTTTAGTTGTTTTGTCAATGTATTTTTTTGTTGTACTTTTAACTTACAGGCATAGTAGAGGGCAAAAATTAGTCTTTGTAATTTTTACTACAGGTGATTGTCATAATAGTATTTTGATATTTTATTTAAAAGCTTATATGTTCGGTCAATGATTTTTTTAAATTTTTTCTTGGGGTGTTAGTACTATTTGTTGTAGTATTCTATTTTATATGTGTGTTTAGGTTTTATGCTTAATATTGTACATTACAACTGGTAATTTAGAATTACAAATTTTATTTAGTCTATGTTTTGAGACTTTTGTGGACTATGCTGTTTTCTTTTTTTTGTGGCTAGATTGAATTTTGGATTTACTGTTAAACATTATTGTCCATAACAGACAAATAAGAAGTAAAAAAGAAATGTGTCAGTTATATTTTGGTAAAAGTTATAGACCCTTATTCAATTGCGATTTGGCCATTTCAATAGTGCTCTAAATAAGCACATAACATATTTTTTTAAATAAGTTTTTAGTTACTGAAAACCTTGTTTTTGGATAGATGTTTAGTAACTAAAAACTTCTTTAAAAAAATATGTTATGTGCTTATTTAGACCCCTATTCAATTGGCCAAATTGCAATTGAATGAGGGACATAGTTAGTGATTGTTATTTTTTTTTTCTATTGACATGGATGCAGAGCAAACATGTTTATTTAGTTTTCTCTTTTTTTATTTGTTATACTGTACCTTGGTTGAAGTGTGATTTCAAGCAGAATCTTTGTTGGTCCTCCATTGAAAGTCTTCGTCCGATGGTCTTCACGCAGTGTCTGTTGTAAAAGAAAAATGAAAATTTTATTTGATTTGAATGTATTTATAATGAATAACATATTTCATTATTTTGGTCTATTGTATCTGTTATGGTGATTTTTCTGCTATGCTATTTTTTGTGCAACCTTTTAAACATACTTTAATTTTATTTGTATATTCCAGTTATCCTTTTTTTATACTCTAATTATAAATGGTTTTCTTATTTTGGATATGAATGCAATGTTTTTAGCATTATCCTGTTTTGTGTCCACCACTTTTGCTATGCTAATTTAGACTTCTTTGTAAGACTTATAGCTTCTTAAACAGTAAATAAGAATATTAATTTACTTTGCTATGTGTTTGTGTGATTTTTGGTACAATCCTATTTGTGTCTACCATATGTTTCATACTTTATTTGGTTAATTAATCTTTTTTATGAAGGTCAAAGGTTTTTCCTTTTTTGGATATGATGGCTATGTTTTTAGCATTTTGTGTACACCACTTTTGGTATGCTTATTTAGGCTTCTTTGTAAGGCTTATAGGTTGTTAAACATTAAAGAATAATATTAATTTACTTTGCTATGTCTTTGTGTGATTTTTGGTCCAATCCTATTTTTTTGTGTCTACCACTTTTAGCTTATTGGTTCTTAAACATTAAAGAAGAATATTAATTTACTTTGCTATGTGTTTGTGTGATTTTTGGTACAATCCTCTTTCGTGTCTACCATATGTTGCATACTTTATTTGCTTAATTAGTCTTTTTTATGAAGGTTAAATGTTTTTCTACAGTGAAAATGAATGTTTTTTCTATTTTGGATATTATGGCAATGTTTTTAGCATTGTCCTATTTTGTGTTCACCACTTTTTGGTTGCTGCATTTGTTATATTGGCGGCCATTAAACATATATAGTTCATTTATTTTTTCTTCTTGTTATACTTTACCTTGATTGAAGTGTTGTTCTTGTCCGAATGACAGAGGGTCCCCTCCTGCCAATCTTAATCCGCCGGTCTTTTTGTAGTGTCTGTTTGAAAAAGAGAATTAAATGGTTAATTGTATATTTCTTCTTTTTGATTTAGCAAAGCATGGTCTTTTTTAGCATGTAATGTATGTTTCTATCTTACCTCTTCTTTCTTTGTGTTCTTTAAAAGGGCTTCTGGTTCACAATGCACGGTGCAAATTCTTGAGTGACACTGTTGATGCAGAGTCTGTTTGAATAGTAAAAAAAAGGAGAAAGATTGAGCTTTAGGTTATATATTGAATTGCAATAAATTAATGTAATTTAAATATACTTCTTTAATTAGTTTCAATTAACATTAGTTTGTTTTAGGGCCTACACACATAAATGTGCGTGTCAGATGTCACTATACATGATACACATATATGTGCGTGTCACATATCACTATACATGAATCACATTTTCATAGTTAAAGTTTTTTTTTTTTTGTCCTGTCTTGATAATAAAATGTAATATATTATAGCTTACCTCTCAGTTGTAATTTGCACAATGTAAAGTAGGAAATTAGGAAACAATTATCTTCTCAAGAAACAGCAGCAGTTTACTATCCAGTCACTCCGTTCATCACCTGAGTAGAAATGTAGAATTTTCTGGAAAGTAGGCAGTATTTATAAACTTTCAAGTGCCTCGGACCGTTAGAACGCAATACGCATGCTCTATTTGCGTTCCAGCTTACAATTTGCGTTCCATCCGCCATTTTATGCGTAGTAATTTTCAAAATGGTGGTTAATATCAGTGTGGTAAGTGCCGCATAGTATGTGTTTCAGTTTTGCGAGTCACTGTATTATAGTTACACTGAAGTCTCGATTTCGTTTTGTTCGGCAGCCAATTTTTCTCTCGCTTAGGTGATTTTCGGCATTTTAAACTTGTTTTTTTGGACTTAAATGGACGTGTAAATTAACTTTTTGAGATGCCCCCCCCCTTGCTGTAAGTAAGCTTTTTATGTGTTCATTGTGTTTATTTCTTGTGTTTCTGATGTTTTCAGGCGCGTCGTTTTCGGACGGTTTTGCGTGTTGGGAATGGGTCGATACGCGGACGTATTTTTTTGCCAGGCGGCCGCAGTTGGTTTTTACGTGTACAACGCAGTTGATTTTTTTCTAAGTCGTGCGTATGTGTGTGAACCACGTGTGAGGCGCCTTTGAGGTTTTTTTTTTAAAGTCGTGCGTGTGTGTTAATAACACAGCCAATGTTGGACCTTCCACCACCGCAAATGCATTTGCGGACAAACACAGCCGACGTTGGAGCCTCCACCACCGCAAATGTGGCCCCTCGCTTCGGGGCGCAGTTCCTGCGGGCTCGCGCAGCGAGCCCCCAAGCGTTAGCAACAACTCATGTGCTCACAACTATATATGTGATACTTTAATAATTTTAATAAATCACAACTCCACAATGTATCTCAAACAGTATATATCTTCTATTTTATTTTATTTAAAAAAATACTTGTTATATAAAAACTAGCGACTTGCTCATCAAAAATGACGGGGCAATAAAAATTGAAGCCATGTTAATGCTGTTTGACACACAATGTAAACCTTTTTGTACTCTGGGGACCTTCGGCGCTCTTTCGAGCCTCTCCTCTCGTATACTTTTGTTCCTCTGAGCACCTTCGTCACTCATTATAAAGAGAGATATATATTTATCTATATTTAGTTAATCAATAATGAATTAATTCATTTTTGAATAAATTAATATACTTTACCTATTTGTAATTAATATATCCAGCAATCAATAGCCTGAAGAGCTAACAATCTGTTTATATTTTCCATCAGCATACAATGTACAATTTGAGTGTTGGTGCTCTGATGATAAAGTGTAATGAATATCCCAACTGTGCATTAGAAATTGGTTGTGTGCGTGAGGGAAATCCGTTGGTGTAGTTGTGTAAATCGCCATTGTAGATTCATAATGTTATTAATGTCTTAGGCGGCTCGCAAGCATTTTCTGTAATTTGTAACAATGTATTTTGCAGTTAGTTCATGCTTATGTGAAAGTGCTATGCGTTTGGCAGTATTTTGCGCAGTCCGGGGTCGTGTAGCCTCATTTTAATTTTTAAATTTTTTGGGGGCGGCCATTTTTTTGCTGCTAAGGCAATTTTTGTGTGGTGAAAGTGGTCAAAATCACCTTAAATTTGTGTTCCACCTCACTCCCAAATTTCCTGGCTGTTCCCCCGTCCTGTGGGTGATGTTTTTTTTGTGATTATTTTTATTTTCTTTGTATTTTTTGTATTTTCGTTTTAATTTTTTTCACCGGTCATTTTTTTTGTCGCTTAGGCGATTTTCATGTGGTGAAAATCGTCAAAATCGCCTTATATTCACATTCCACCTCACTCCCAGACGTCCTGGCTGTAAGTTTAACAGCTCATTAAAAGTTGATTTGTTTTAGGAACACTTTATTTATAGCTGTTTTAAAACAAAAAAAAATATGCCATGGAAAGAAGTGATAAAATTGGATATAGACTACAGTGTTTAAATCCAATACTTGAGCACAAATAATTTTGCCTTTTGTGCATTTTGCAATTACGCTACATAATATAATCCCGATTTGATATTCTAATGACTCTATATGGTGTGTTAGCAAGTCCACATATAACATTTTGACAAATCCTCATATAATGCAGAAATCTGCTAATTCATCGGGTTTGTATAGCTTATATTAATGAAAAAACACTGAGTTATATCTAGGTTAAAAAGCAACGGTGTTAAAAACAAAGCAACAGAATACTGATGTATCTACTAGAAAAACATTAGTCAATAGAGGGAATACAATAAATGTAAATTCCACAAAAAAGCATCAAAAGCATAAATATATATATATAGGGGGTATAATCATTTAGAAAAATACAGGACTTTCTGCTTGTCCTATTATAATTAGCTATTTCATTATCGCATATACTTTCGGTTCACTTGGCCCCTTATACGATGCAGCCTGATGCTAATGGAAATAAAAATTGGTTCCTCTGTATATTGATCCTCTGTTAGATAACCACAGCAGTGCCCGACGGTCCCGTTTCCATTCACTGGGCTTACTCATGGGCTCCTCGCCTGAGTCGTACGCACCATGCAAAGTGTGATGACGTCTCGCAGTTTGACACTTATAATATGTGATGGCAGTTCTAAAAACAAACTATGTGCCAATCCTTTGAGTTATAAATTAAGTTTTCAGTAATCAACACGCCCATTCCAGCAACTATCAAACATAAAAATCTCTTACTATAAGTACTTATTACCACTTACAATTGAATACTGTTCATAATGCTTTAAAAATAAACTAAAATATTAATTTGTTAAAATTGAAGTGTGAAAATATAGCATAGAAAAAGAAAAATATTCAATGGCATATATGTGAAACTACATGCTTCCATTTTCACTCTGTGACTTATGTCACAGTTTAAAAGACAATAAAAATTGCAGGGAGATTAATCAAAACCAGGGCTTCAGCTTAATAGTTGCTTTCACCACTAGAATACAAATTCACATGGTTTCTGCTGGGTAAAAAAGAACTATATGTATAATACAGAGCTCATATTTGAAACATGACAGTTCTTTCCACAGCTTGTAAACCTGATTTAATTATTGGCTGATGGAGGCCATTATGTATGCTGTCAGGGCAGAGGTGGTCAGATATTGCTTAAATATGAAAATGTAAAATGATTTATAAGTGAACTTTGTTAATATTAGTAAATGTAATTATAAAAAAAAGAAACCTGACAGAAATGTGAATCAAACCCAGGACTGCAACTTAATACTACTTGCATGTATGACTAAACAGCTGTATAATTTTAACTAAGTGAAGAATAACAATTTATAAAAATATATTTTTCTAAATAGATACAGAAAAATAGCAATATCTAATATGTAGTTAATAAATGAAAACAGTTCTCTCCACAAAGTTACCTGAACAATGCATATACATTATTACATATGTTACATACTCGAGTATAAGCTGACCCGAGTATAAGCCGAGGCACCTATTTTACCACAAAATACTGGGTGAAATGAGTAACTCGAGTATAAGCCGAGGGTGGGAAATGTGCTGCCCCCTGTGTCTCTTTTGTGCCCTCTGTGTCCCCCCTCTCTCTCCCGTGTCTCTTCTACACTCTCCCTTCCCTGTGTCTCTTCCAACCTCTCCCTTCCCCGTGTCTCTTCCCCCCTCCCTTATCACCCTCCTCAACCCCACTCCTCACCCTCATCCTCCCTCCTCATCCTCCCTCCTCATCCTCCACCCCCTCATCCTCAACCCCTTATCCTCAACCCCACATCCTCAACCCCCCCATCCTCAACCCCCCTCCTCATCCTTAACCTCCCTCCTCATCCTCAACCCCCCTCCTCCTCATCCTCAACCTCCCTCCTCAACCCCCCATCCTCAACCCCCTCCTCAACCTCCCTCCTCATCCTCCCTCCTCAACCCACATTCTCAAGCCCCCCCCATCCTCATCCTCCCTCCTCAACCCCCCATCCTCAACCTCCCCTCCTCAACCTCAACCCCCCTCCTCAACCCCTCCTCCTTATCCTCAACCTCCCTCCTCCTCATCCACAACCTCCCTCCTCCTCATCCTCAACCTCACTCCTCAACCTCCCCATCCTCAACCCCCTCCTCAACCTCCCTCCTCAACCCCCCTCCTTAACCCCCCATCCTCATCCTCCCTCCTCAACCCCCCATCCTCAACGCCCTCCTCAACCTCCTTCCTCAACCCCCCTCCTCAACCCCCCATCCTCATCCTCCCTCCTCAACCCCCCATCCTCAACCCCCCTCCTCAACCCCCCTCCTCAACCTCCCTCCTCATCTTCAACCTCCCTCCTCAACCCCCATCCTCAACCCCCCTCCTCAACCTCCCTCCTCATCCTCAACCTCCCCAACCCTAACCCCCTCCTCAACCCCCCTCCTCAACCTCCCTTCTCATCCTCAACCTCCCTCCTCATCCTCCCTCCTCAACCCCCCATCCTCATCCTCCCTCCTCAACCCCCCATCCTCATTGTCCCTCCTCAACCCCCATCCTCATCCTCAACCCTCCCATCCTCATCCTCAACCCCCCTCCTCAACCTCAACCCCCCTCCTCAACCTCAACCCCCATCCTCATTCTCCCTCCTCAACCTAAACCCCCCTCCTCATTCTAACCTCCCCCTCACCTGCTTCTGCTCCGGCCTCCGCTCCTTGACCCGGCACACATGTGACGTCACATGCGTGACGCGTCATTAGCATATACCGGGTGCTGGCACCCGGTATATGCTAATGATGCGGCACGCATGTGATGTCACATGCGCGCCGGGTCAAGTAGGAGTGGAGGCCGGAGCAGAAGCAGGTAATTGAGGGGAGAGGGGGAGGTATTTAGGGGGGGTTAGAATGAGGAGGGGGGTTTAGGTTGAGGAGGGGGTTGAGGAGGGATAATGAGGAGGGGGGTTTATAATGAGGAGGGGGGTTTATAATGAGGAGGGGGTTGAGGATGAGGAGGGGGGAGGGAAAGAGACACAGGGGAGTTAGAGAGACACAGGGGGGTTGAGAGACACGGGTGGTTAGAGAGACACGGGGGGTAGAGAGACACAGGGGGGGTAGAGAGACATGTGGGGGTTAGAGAGACACGGGGGGGTTAGAGAGACACGGGGGGGGGGGGGGAGTGACTCGAGTATAAGCCGAGGGGGCACTTTTTAGCCTTACAAAAAAAGGGCTGAAAAACTCTTATAAAAAAAGCTTATACTCGAGTATATAAGGTAATTAATATTAAAAAAAATACTTAAGTACATCAAGTTCACCATTTTTATGTTCTATTTTTATCTTCTAAACAATGAGTTATGGGAGTGTTAAATGTATCCCAAGGAAGGCAATTAAATGATTTATGTAAAAAAAAAAAATTTCAATCACAAAGTTTGTCATTTGGATTATTCCGTTAAACAATATCCCATCTACTTTAGTAAACTGACATAATCGTGAATCACCCATTTGTCTGGAAAATATTCAACTTATTTTTAAAATGTAATTATTGTGCTGTCACAACCTCCTTTGATCATGAGTTCCATGATCTGACTGCCAGAAATGTAATTTCCTCTAACCTTAAGGGGTAACAACCTTGTCAGCTGTAAACTTCGAGGCACGTAAAGTGTACCTCAATATTATATACTCTCCCTGTATGTTCTTTATTAAGGTAGCCATATGATCTTGCCGGCACTTCGTTTTATTACTTTAAAAAGCTGAGATCGCTATTTGCCATGGTCTTTGTCTTATTAAAGGCGAGCAGCAGGATAGCGTTTGCACACTCTTCTTTCACCCTCATCAATAGGCCCTTTAGTTTCTTCTCGCTTTTAACCATCAGAGTAATATCATCCACGTTTCTGAAGTTATTGATATTTCTCCCAACTATATTGATTCCTGTTTTGGATTAATACAGCATGGCCTATAAGTTGAATAAACTAGGTGACAATATACAACTCATATACAAATCAGTTTTTCCATGTTCCATTCTGACCATGGCTTTTTGATACACATACAGATTCCTCAGAAGATGTATGAGAACTTGCCACATTTTGTTGTGATCCACTTTGGCTCAAAGGCTTGAGAATAGTCTATGAAGCAAAGATAAATGTTTTTCTGGAGCTCTCTTGCTTTCTCTAAAATCCAGCCAATATTGGGAATTTGATCTGAACCCGGCTTGCACATCTGATAGTTCTCAGTCCATATACTGGTGGAGCTGAGCTTGCAAGATCTTAAGTATTAACTTGCTGGCATATGAAATGGATGCATTCTTTGCCACTGCCTTTTATTTTGGGACTGAGACGTAGACAAATCTTCTCCAGGCCACTGTTGAGTTTTCCAAATTTGTTGGCATAATGCAAGCAACACTCACAACAGTTTAGCTGGGACTATATAAGCTTCTGCAACCTTGTTACAAAAAAGTCTTCCTAGGGTCCATCTCACTTCACTCTTCAGGATGCCTGGGTTCAGCTCATTGGACAAGCTATTGAAATTATTAATGCTGTTAAGATCCTTTCTGTATAGATATTCTGTGCATTTCTGTCACCTTTTTTATCTGATCTGCTTCTGTTAAATCCCTAACATTTTTGTATTTTATCATGCAAACCTTGGCATGAAAGGTTCACTTGAGATCCCCAATTTTCATGAAGAGATTGCTTGACTTTCAACTTCTTATCTCCACTACCTTTTGCTTTCCTTTTTTCCTAGGCTACTTTCAAAGCTTAATTTGACTTTGGCCTGTGCAACAGCACCATAAATTGTCATGTCTCTACACTGTCAACACTCATTAGAACTCAATTATAATCTATATACCTATTATCAAGATTTTTTCAAGCAATCATAATGGGCCCTCTGAGAAGAAATAAGTACCTGAGGTAGGATCTGTCTCTACCACTCAAGGCTGTAACTCGCAGCCCTTTCAAACCTTTGGAACAGATCTCAGACTGATTGCTAGTCTAAAAATGTAATTCTCATTGCCGTCACCTAGGCTAAAAGAGGTTCCATTATCCATTAAGGACCCTTATATTCTCCTCCATTTAGACAAGTCCATTCTTAAACCAATTCCAATGCTCCTAGCAAAAGTCATGAAATTATTTAATGTATAAAAATAAATTGTTCTACCATCATGGACTGAATAAACCATGAATAACGTTCTTCTTTCATTGAATTTTCTAAGAGGCCTGAGGCTCTATTTGGAAAGATCTAGCTGCTGGTGCAAGACTGAAAGTCTCTTTTTCAATATTTCTGGTCCTAGAAAAGGGGTTGAGGCTGCTTCTTTATCCATCAGCAAAAACATCACATCTGAAATATCCAAATAATACATACTTATTGGAGTCCCAATACTGGAAGATTATATGAGATCTGTCTCCACCTCTCAGGACTTTTAAGATTAATGCCAGTTCAGAAATGATCTTTAAGGCTTCCTCATTACATTAAGACATTAAGACCTTCATCAAACACTACCAGGTGGATATAGTTTCCTTCACCAAATCAAAGTTTTGAATACTATTAAGTTATTAATGTATTTTCTTATTTTGTTTCACTCTCTATATTTATTCTGCTTTAGTCAGTCAAAATGCTGTTGTGAAAATGTATTCATGTATAACATCATTTTCATTTGCAATATTTATTCACAACAGCATTACATACCCTCCCATCTTTGTAATGTGGGGAACAAAACAATATATATATACTAGCGACTTGCCCGTCAAAAAATGACGGCAATGAGATGTGTATGTTTGGAAAGTTGTTTAGTTATTAATATACGTATTTGACACTTGTAAGATTTTAGTTATGATGAAATAAGTAGTATTGTGATATTAAACATGTTTATTTTTGTAAAATGTTCTCTTGGTGAACAGTAACTGTTAAAGCATTTTGTATTAAAAGTATTAGCATTTGAATGTAAGAACAGTTGAACTTTAAATTAATAAGTATTGTAAACTTGAGGTAATGGTTTTTTAACTCAAGAATTGTTAACTTAAATATACATTGAATCCAGAGGAAGGCAAACAGTAAAAACCCTCCTTGAAACATAGCAAATTGTATCAGAGAGGGGAAAAATGAATTCCTTCCTGACCCCATGAACTGGCGATCATATTACTCCCTGGATTAATGTTTAACATAAAAGAAAATATTTACATTGTGACTTAAAACGTGGTTGAGCTCTTAACATGAACTTTGTAATATATCTAAGTAAGAAACTTGAAAGTATATTTATTGAAACTTGAACTTTTTTATCTGTGTAACTAAGGAACTTGAAAAAACATTTTTCCAACTTGGAACACTTTAAACAGTAACATAGTGAATTAAGATTTAAACATAATTTTGTATTAAAAGTATTAACATTTGAATGTAAAAACAGTTGAACTTTAAATGAATCAGTATTGTAAACTTGAGATAATGTTTTTTTAACATGCAAGTTCTATCTGAAGAATTGTTAACTTAAATATATATTGAATGCAGGGGAAGGCAAACAGTAAAAACCCTCCTTGAAACGTACCCAATTGTATCAGAGAGGGAAAAAAATTAATTCCTTCCTGACCTCATGAACTGGCGATCAGATTACTCCTTGGATTAATGTTTAACATAAAAGACAATATTTACATTGTGACTTAAAACGTGGTTGAGCTCTTAACATGAACTTTGTAATATGTTGAAGTAAAGAACTTGAAAGTATATTTTTTGAAACTTGAACTTTCTTATCTGTCTAAGTAATGAACTTGAAAATATTGTTTTCAAATTTGTAACATTAGAAACATTAACATAGTTAATTAACATTTTAACATAATTTGTGAAAATAATGCAAGTTAACAGCCTTATTAAATTGCGATTTGGCCAATTGAAAAGGGCTCTATATAAGCACAGAGCATATTTATTTTACAGAAGTTTTTAGTTAGTGAAGATCTTGCTTTTGGATAGAAGTTCACTAACTAAAAACATCTGTAAAATAAATATGCTCTGTGCTTATATAGAGCCCTTTTCAATTGGACGAATCACAATTTAATAAGGCTGTAAGTGTTTTCTGAGGCTAATGATATAAAAACAGTACTTTCATTAATTATGACTGAATTGTCTATTGATTTGTATTTTTCAATGATTAACCTTTGTTTGTTGCTATAGTAATTGTTTTAAATCGCACATATACAGCAGTTTGGTCTCTGGAAAAGTGGTTCTCTATATTGTGTTTTTTTAAATTTTTGCATTTTCTTTTAAATTTGTTTTGCATGGGTTTTATTTCTTTAATGAAAATGTATAGTACTTCATAGTAGACAATGTTTTTAGTAAAAATACGTCCATCTTCTAATAAATCACCTTGACTTTCATTCTTTTCAATGTAAACTTTAATAGCCTGTGGATTTTTGCAAAGTGATAACGCAACGTATAATTCTCCATGTGCAAATACTGGTTCTTGTAAGAAAATACCCACAGATTTGAACGTTTGACCTTGTGATTTATTAATGGTCATGGCAAATGCCATAATGATGGGAAATTGTCTTCTTTGAAGTATAAAAGGGAGACTACTTTCACTTGGTGCTAAATCTATTCTTGGTATAAAAACTCTCTCTACTTTATGGGTACCAGCATCTATAAAATGGTCCTTTAATTGTTGAACAATTAATCTTGTCCCATTGCATAGGCCATTTTTGGGGTTCATATTTCGCAGTAACATGACAATTGCAGCTTTCTTTAGCTCCAAAATATGTGGTGGCATTCCAGAAGGAGTTAGTGAGTTTATGAATTCAGTGGAAAAGTTAGCCTGACTTTCATTGTCATCAGCAAGTACAGAATCAGCACTGTGATCACTTCTTTGTGGTGCATTAATTTTTTTTAAGATGTCATTATTGAGGATTAATGCATCCTTATTTTTACACGTTAGTATGACTTGGTTGGCAAGCTGTGAATATTCCTGGTTATTTATGCTACCTTCAAATATAGCCGATATAATAACTTGGTGACAAATCATAGGTGGGATCTGCACAGTGTCGTCAGGTAAATGTGGTATTTTTTCTGTTCTGCCTTCTCCAATTTTAGTAAGCCAATCATTGAAATCAGTTTGGCCTTCTGATCTCATGTTTTGTTGCAGTTGAAGATGGGTAAAAAATTTTCCATAGTGTGCTTGACTTTATATAGGTTTCGATAATGTCAGTTCGATTTCCATGTACAACGACAGGTAATGTTTGTCTCAAATCGCCACCTAACAACATTACCTTTCCACCAAATGGAAAAGTATAATCCATGACTTCACGAAGCAAACGGTCAATACATTGGAGGGCATAGTATGACATCATTGTGGCCTCATTTGTTATAATTAATTTCCTTTTTTTCAATTTCTTTGCTTGTAATGATGTCATGCGAATATCTGACACAGAAGTTTCTAAAATAGGCACTGACAGTTTAAAGCCACTATGTACAGTTCTTTCACCTTCTAACAAAAGTGCAGCAATTCCAGTAGTGGCAAACGGCAGTGCTATTTGACCTTGTGCTCGTACAGAACTCATTAATAAATTATATAGATAAGTTTTTCCTGCTCCGCCAGGTCCATCAAGATAGAAATAATGCTCTGTCACCATGTCATCATCTATTGCATTTTTAATAGCATTAAATGCTAGTCAATTGTAACGTATTTAAAGTTGCAAGTCTTTCTTCTGTTCTTTCTACTTGTAGTTGAATGTCATAGTCTTCAAAGTTTATGTCATCTATAAGACCTGGATCATGCAAATTAAAACTTGCACAACTTAATCCATGAGTTAAAAATACTTCTTGAATTTCCATTAACGCTTTTAAGTGTGCAATGGGTTCATTGTATCGTCGCATAAAGTCTTCAGCCATATTACTTTTAAATGTCTCCCACAAAGCTAATGCATTTGGAGCATTTGAGAAGATACAAATAAATGCAAATTGTTCTCTCATCTGCTGTGGCATTTGACATTGTGCTGCTTCTTCTAAACATCTTTCCCATTTTGTATCATCAGCTAGTAAGTTTCTATGTCTTGCAGCTAAATGGAAGGATTCATATACTATGTCATTAACAGTTCTTAAGTGTTCAAAACTTTGTGCTCCAGGAACATTTAAAAGTAATATTCGTAAGCAAAAACGTTCAACATCTCTTGGACTGACTGTGTAAATACTTGGGATTATTTTATTTCCTCTGCTTTTTCTAGGTCTCCATAATCCATTCACAAAAACTTAGTGATTTCAATATATAAAAATTGTGTTGCTTGTGAATCTGTGGAATTTAATTCAAACTATGCCGTTAGTGTAGTGTGACGAAGTTCACTTTTGGCCAATGCATTACTTTCATTTCCAGCATGGAAATACACTAAATGTATTTGTGGCAAATGTACTGCTAATCTATATACTGCATGTGATCTATCATGCATTTCAAAAAAGCCGCCACACAGCTTCTGGCGCACTGACATAGCGAGCATCTACATGAGATACAAGTTCATCATGTACTAACTCACTACTTTCAGGGTTGTCTGCACTTTTGACGACTACAGTAGCTGCATCATAGCCTTTGTAAATATATTTGTAGACATATTTAATTGTTTTGATGGAAGTGCAGGCTTCTATATTTATGTGGGCGTTATACTTCATGAGTAAATGTGGGTTGTAGGGTACTACATATCTATTGTCAGCTTTTTTGCCACGAATAATGGCATTATCTCCTTCTCTTCTTTTAGAACGTGGATAGCCATCACAATAGGCATAGGTTTTGTCTCTATAATCTTTTGCAAAATCTTTGGTAACATTTATTATTTTCCATACATGGTGATTGTGGATTAAGCTCACCACAGGGTCCATGAATTATGCGATGAGTAACAATCTCATATAGTCTACCATATAGTTGTGGATCTGGTAGTTCAGCAACAATGACTGCATCCACTTTGTCAGAAGTATCTAATTTATCTTTTTCTTGAAGTATTATAAGAAGATGTGCATGTGTAAGGCCTCTTTTTTTTTTTTTATTCAATGGTATATACATAAGCAAGACATTTGCCAAATAAGTGACTTATAGTGATGTCACGTATTAATTAATTTAATTTAATCTTAAAAACTCTGGCTACTAAATCTGGTCTATCGAAAGCACTTTGGCCAAGAAGTAAATTTTGTGTAATTTCTGGCCATTGGGGATTACATGTAAATGTAGGAAATAAATCGGGTTTGCCAAATTTGGTGACAATAGCCATAGCATCATTGTATCTTTCTCTCATATTTCGAGGAGATCCTTGAAAGGAAGATGGTAAAATGATGGCTTTGCCAGCTGTCATGTCTCTGATTGTAGCCACCTCAGCAACACAGTCCATTAGTCAAGAATATTGTTCTACACGTAGTTTATCTTGTTGATATTTCATAAAGTTTAAATTATTGGCCTCAACCTGCAAATAGGAATCAATAATCCATTGTTGTGTTAGTTTTCCACCACATAAAATTGGATTAAATGTATTTTGAATGGCAATTTGAGCAACTTTAAATTCAAGCATAGAAACATTATTTCGGATTCTGGCTTTAGCATTTGGGTAACTGGGAAGTGATAATTTTGGTTGCCAACCTGCCTCTCCATGTGGGAAAGAAATGGGATATGTCATTGGATCTAAATTTGGACTTAAGATACTCATATTAATGAATGGTTGCTCCTCATTTCTGGGATATATTCTAATGTCTCTTTGAAATGGTGCTTCTCCTTCATCATTTTCAAACACGATTGCAACCTCATTTAATGTTGGCAAGTTATAACAACGTTTATCATTATGTCTGTCTCTTTTAAGCACCATATTGACCTTTGGCATTGGTAATTGATGTTTTTGTGCATAAAGTTGTTGTTCATTTTCTACTTCTGCCAATTTTTTATAAGCTTTACTGTAAGGGTTATTGTCCATAATGTTATTTAGCTCTATAAAAACACTGGGTAAGCATTTTTTATTTTCTTCCAGCTGCATACGTTGGTCAACAGTTCCATTGTTTCTAGGACATATAGTTGAGCAAATTTTCTTTGCTCTCCTTCCTCTGGATGTAAATGGGAAGCACAATGATAAATTTGGCCTTGGACTTTAAAACAGTAAGGACCATGTCCTGGTACATTAGCAGCGAATGTTGCCGCAATATATGCAAAGGATATGGCACTATTGTAGGATCTTATGTTTGTCTTAAATTTTTTGTAGTTTGGAAAAGTAGGTTCAGTCATAATGTTTTGTAAATAGATTGGAAATTCTTTTCTTTCTGGAAGTTTGAACTTGCCTTTTTGACAGCAACTAATAAATTGGCCATCTCTGGGTCTCTCCTGTTTAAAATGATAAGCCTCACAAAACTGACATTGAGTATTCATGTCCCCACAACTATGAACCTCTACTGCTAAAGACTTGAGTAAAGGACAATTTGCAAAGCATATAGCAGTTTAACTTTCATATTCATCAGGTGAAATGTCATGTGATGTTTCAACAACAGGTTCTAAATGCTTTGTTTTTTCGTGGCTTTTCTTGGTATATCTTTTATTGGTTTAGGTAAAATGTCATGTAATGTTTCAGGAACAGGTTCTAAATGCTTTGTTTTTTTGGTGTCTTTTTTTTGTATCTCTTATTTTTTCAGGTAAAATGTCATCTGATGTTTGAGGAACAGGTTCTAAATCCTTTGTTTGCTTAGTAGCTTTTTTTGGTGTATCTTTAATTTTTGCAGCTGATAGTCTTTTGCTTGCAATTCTTTTGCATTCTTTTTCTCGTTGAATTTCCTTCTGCTCCGGTTTCTGCTGGCTGTCTGCTCTCTGTCGTCGTTCTCTAACTTGCCGTCTGATCTTTTCTTGTTTACTCTCGTTATCAGCCATGTTAATCTGTAAAAAAAAATATTGTATCATTAGTTTATTTTGAGATGTTAAGTTTGTTTTAAAAAAAAATCTTATCAACAATTTGTTTCTATGTGATTCAAGCTGATTGTAGCGGTACTTTCTTTGTATTGTTAAATAAGTGTTTTTAATTTTTTTGCTTTTACTTTCTGTTGTAGGTTGTAATTTTTGCCTTACATGCATAGCACACTCAAGGTAATTACACTATAGTTTCTTGTAGATATAGTAGGTGTATTTTTTTTTTTTTTGTTAATTTTTTTTTTGTACTAATGGCTTATAGGGATAGTAGAGGGCAGAAATTAGTCTTTGTAATTTATCGTACAGGGGATTGTTATAATAGTATTTTGATATTTTCTTTAAAGGCTTATGTGTTGGGGCTCAGAAAATGTTTCTATTTTTTTTTGGGTGTTGCTACTATTTGTAGTACTATGCTGTTTTATGTGTATGGTTACATTTTATGCTTAATATTGTACATTAGGACTGGTAATTTAGAATGACAAATTTCATTGAGTCTGGGTTTTGAGACTTTTCTGGACTATGCTGTTTTTTTTTGTTGGCTTATAGGGATAGTAGAAGGCAGAAATTAGTCTTTGTAATTTATCGTACAGGGGATTGTTATAATAGTATTTTTACATTTTATTTAAAGGCTTATATGTTGCGGCTCTGAAAATGTTTCTATTGTTGTTTTTTGGGTGTTAGTACTATTTGTAGTACTATTGTATTTTATGTGTGTGGTTAGGTTTTATACTTAATATATTGCACATTAGGACTGGTAATTTAGAATGACAAATTTTATTGAGTCTGTGTTTTGAGCCTTTTGTGGACTATGCTATTTTTGTTTTTTTCTGGCTACATTGAAGTTTGGATTTACTTTTAAACATTATTGTCCATAAAAGACAAAGAGGTAGATGAGAAATGTGTCAGTTATATTTTGGTAAAAGTTATAGTTAGTGGTTGTTATTCTTTTTTTTTTTCTCTTGACATGGATGCAAAGCAAAAATGTTTATTTAGTTTTCTCTTTTTTTACTTGTTATACTGTACCTTGGTTGAAGTGTGATTTCAAGCAGAATCTTTGTTGGTCCTCTGTTGAAAGTCCTCGTCCGATGGTCTTCATACAGTGTCTGTTGTAAAAGAAAAATTAAAATGTTATTTCATTTGAATGTAGTTGTAATGAATAGCATATTTCATTCTTTTGGTGTATTGTATCTGTTATGGTGAATTTTTCAGCTATACTGTTTTTTGTGCAACCTTTTAAAAATACTTTAATTGTATTTGTATATTTCAGTTATCGTTTTTATACTCTAATTATTAATTTTTTTCTTATTTTGGATATTATCGCAATGTTTTTAGCATTATCCTGTTTTGTGTTCACCACTTTTGGTATGCTAATTTAGGCTTCTTTGTAAGGCTTATAGCTTCTTAAACAGTAAAGAAGAATATTAATTTACTTTGCTTTGTGTTTGTGTGATTTTTGGTACAATCCGATTTTGTGTCTACCATATGTTGCATACTTTATTTGCTTAATTAGTCTTTTTAATGAAGGTTAAATGTTTTTCTACAGTGAAAATGAATGTTTTTGCTATTTTGGATATCATGGCAATGTTTTCAGCATTATCCTATTTTGTGTCCACCACTTTTGGTATGCTTCTTTAGACTTCTTTGTAAGGCTTATAGGTTCTTAAACATTAAAGAAGAATATTAATTTACTTTGCTATGTGTTTGTGTGATTTTTGGTACAATCCTCTTTCTTGTCTACCATATGTTGCATACTTTATTTGCTTAATTAGTCTTTTTTATGAAGGTTAAATGTTTTTCTACAGTGAAAATTAATGTTTTTTCTATTTTGGATATTATGGCAATGTTTTTAGCATTATCCTATTTTGTGTTCACCACTTTTTGGTTGCTGCATTTGTTATATTGGCGGCCATTAAACATATATAGTTCATTTATTTTTTCTTCTTGTTATACTTTACCTTGATTGAAGTGTTGTTCTTGTCTGAATGACAGAGGGTCCCCTCCTGCCAATCTTAATCCACCGGTCTTCTTGTAGTGTCTGTTTGAAAAAGAAAGTGAAATGGTTAATTGTATATTTCTTCTTTTTGATTTAGCAAAGCATGGTCTTTTTCAGCATGTAATGTATTTTTCTATCTTACCTCTTCTTCTTTCTTTGTGTTCTTTAAAAGGGATTCTGGTTCACAATGCACGGTGCAAATTCTTGAGTGACGCTGTTGATGCAGAGTTTGTTTGAATAGTAAAAAAAGGGGAAAGATTCAGCTTTGGGTTACATATTGAGTTGCAGTAAATTAATGTCATTTAAATATACTTGTTTAATTAGTTTATATTAACATTAGTTTGTTTTAAGGCCTACACACATAAATGTGCGTGTCACATATCACTATACATGAATCACATTTTCATAGTTAAAGTTGTTTTTTTTTTATGTCATTTAAATATACTTGTTTAATTAGTTTTGGTTAAGATTAGTTTGTTGTAGGCGCTATACACATAAATGTGCGTGTCACATGTCACTATACATGAATAACATTTTCATAGTTAAAGTTGTCTTGATAATAAAATGTAATATATTATAGCTTACCTCTCAGTTGTAATTTGCACAATGTAAAGTAGGAAATTAGGAAACAATTATCTTCTCCAGTAACAGCAGCAGTTAACTATCCAGTCACTCCATTCATCACCTGAGTAGAAATGTAGAATTTTCTGGAAAGTAGGCAGTATTTATAAACTTTCAAGTGCCTCAGACCGTTAGAACGCAATACGCATGCGCTATTTGCATTCCAGTTTACAATTTGCGTTCCATCCTCCGTTTTATGCGTAGTAGTTTTCAAAATGGTGGTTAATATCAGTGTGGTACGTGCCGCATAGTATGTGTTTCATTTTTGCAAGTCACTGTAGTATAGTTACGTCTGTAGCCTCGTTTTCATTTTGTTCAGCGGCCATTTTTTCTCTCGCTTAGGGGATTTTCTGCAGTTTAAACTCGCTTTTTTTTTACTTAAATGGACGTGTAAATTAACTTTTCGAGGTGCCAGATGCCGCCCCCCCCTTGCTGTAAGTAAGCTTTTTATGTGTTCGTTGTGTTTATTTCTTGTGTTCCTGATGTTTTCATGCGCACCGTTTTCGGCAGTTTTGCGTGTTGGGAATGGGTCGTTTCGCGGCCGTATTTTTTTGCGAGGGACGCATTTGTTTTTTTTTCTGTCGTACGTGTACAACGCAGTTGATTTTTTTCTAAGTCGTGTTAACCGTGTGTGAGGTGCCTTTGATTATTTTTTGTAAGTCCTGCTTGTGTGTGTGTTAGCAGGCATTGGATCTTCCACCACCGCAAATGCGGCCCCTCGCTTCGCGAGGGTCCGCATTTGCGGACAAACACAGCCGACGTGGGATGCTCCACCACCGCAAATGTGGCCCCTTGCTTCGCGAGGATCCCCATTTGCGGGGAACTGCGTCCCTCGCTGTGCGAGCGCGCAAGCGTGAGCAATGGCTCGTATGCTCACAACTATATATGTGATATATATATACATATATATGTATATATATATATATATTTACACTTCTTAATATGTTGTGTTAGTTCAAGAAAGCTGAGCAATCTTCCATGTCACAAGACTATATTTAATTTTTTGAGGCATACCATTGAGCAGGGTAGAATGTTATCCTTGAAATTGATTGTATCTTAAACTGATGATGCAGTGAAAATATGTGTTTGTGTGAATACATTTTGGCATTGATTTACAAATCTGTAATAGAGAGATGTTTAAAAAATAGACTCTGAAGAAGACAGTGGGGGTGCAGAAAGTGCAGGCATTTAGGGACTAGATGCACTTTGTACACAAGTTTGAGGGAGGTTTTGCAAAATATATCTTTCACTTCATCAGGGAGAATGGATTTCTGTGTAACTTTTTCTCATATAATGTTATATTTCCAGCTTGATGGGGTTATCCTGCTTGAGCAAAGCATGAAAATAGTGCCTTTTTATGTGGAGCTTTAAGAAAATAGTTTTTAAAATGTATCATCTAATAGATTTGTTACATCACTTTGAAAAGAATCTTTTGCCAAATATTGTTGATTTGTTTTTGCAGGATGTGGGATATATTTTATTGAGAGATGCTAGATTATTGTATTGTTTAGCAAAAGGTTTTAATGTTTTAGTTTTTAGGCAGTTTTTACAAGAAACACATTTAATGAAAGAACCTCAAGCTAACCATGTACAGATGGTGTCAGTGTAATTCCAGTTGAATATGATTACTGGGAGCCCGATTCAATTGCAAACCCGCATCTCGCGGGAACTAGGCCGTATATCTGGGGGCATGCTGAGGCCTCCCGTTTGTCTCCGATTCCGGAGCTATTCAATTGAGCAAGGCCTCAAGCTACGGGCCGAAGCCTCAGGCCTGTAAGCCCCTCCAGTGCCCGCTGTTACTGGGCTGGCTGAGATGCGATGCGCTGTTATGATCCAATCACAGTATAAAATAGTGCAACGCAGGACTCTAAGCTAATAGAAAGCGTTCTAGGCGCAGATGATTGACAGAGGGAAATTATAAAGTTGCGTTCCACCCGCCCATGCGTTGACTGTGTTGTATTTTATTCCGATTTAGCACGCAGGTCCTGGAGTTGGAAGTTTTTCAGTGAGAGTGAGAGAGTAGGTGATTAGTGAGAGCTGTATATTGCGGTTTTGTTTATTTCTAATATTCTATTTACGATTTTACACTTAATCCTGGATTGTGCATATTTACAGATTACACATAATAGCAATACACATAAATTAAAGAACACATATAGAGACACATAGGGCTAGGTCACTCCATACAACCCCCTGCCCCATCCCACACCCAATCCCCCAACAATTATTAAATACACATAATGCACACTTTATTTATTTTCCTCATACATATAGAGAAAAACTTTTTTTGATTCATCCTTATATTTCTTTTGGGATTTAAATAAATGGAGGAGAGAGGAGGGGAGGGCAGTGGAGAGTCAGGGAGGAAGAGATGAGGAGAGGCTAGAGGGAGAGAGAGGAGAGACAGGTGGCTCTGGGGAGTGGTGGAGGAGAGGAGGAGGTGGTTTAGGAGGAGGAGGTAGCGGAGGAGGTGGAGGAGGTGGTGGAAGTGTTGGAGGAGGAGAGTGGAGAGGAGAAGGTGTGTGGTGGCAGGGCGGCCCTTGCAAAAGGCAAACTTAGACCAGGGACAGAGGGGGATGGGCCTGATCCCGGGGGGGGGGGGGTAGTTTGAGGGAGGGACAGGCCTCAGTGACAGGACAGGGAGGCAAGGACCCCCATCCACAGTCAGGAGGGTAAGAGGCTAAGGGCAAGCACAGAGCCCTGAACTACACGCAACAGGAGAATGTGGTCCTCCTTAGTGCCAACCGTGGCTGCCCTGTGATCCTTGCGGTGGGGAAGGAACTCAAGCCAGGGTCTAGGGCCCAGGCATGGAAGGAGGTAGCGGCTGAGGTAACAGCAGTTGGCACAGCACAAAGGGATTTGAGGTCCATCAAGCACCTTTTTGACATCAGGGCCAAGGTGAGGAGGATGATGGCCAAGGAGGGAGAGCAAGGTACTGTGCGCTATAATGAGTGGGAGATGATCACCAAGGACCTTCTGAGCCAGGTGCCCACCGCTGGAGCTTCATGCCTGGTGGCCCAGCAGGATCCAGCCTCCATGTCAGGTAATTATCACATACACCATCATGCCACCACATGTACATCACACACACCACACATGTACCCTTTAATTGTAAGTTTGCGAGTTTTTAATCAGGTGTCAGTGTCTTTGAAACAAGCTCTATGTACATTTGATTTTTTGCTTAAAAGCAGGGCTCTACATTCTTTCCAAGGTGTTAAATTTGTTTTTTGCCATGTACTTAACCCCTGTACAGCGCTACGGAATATGTTGACGCAATACAAATAAAGATAATAATAAATAATAATAATAATAATAATAATATACATGATGACCAACAAGGACACTGGCATGTCAGCTCCATGGAATCAACAATGGATAGATGGATGCATCATTAAATCAATGAAGCTGACAAATCTCTGTCATTCCTGGGCACAACAACATTAATCAACCAATAGAGAGTCCATGTATTGGTGAGCCCACTGCAGCCTACGTAGTTACAGACCGCAGCAAGATAGCGTTAGGAGCCAAGAACAGTCAAGACCAAGAAACAAAGAATAGATCATATCTAGCAAATGATAGCTAATCTGAGTTGCAGTTAGGAGAATCATCCAGGTTCAAGCCTAGATGTCACATAGTCAGGAATGAACACAAAACTACGCATGATTCATCATATTAATAACATATACCTTTCTTCCCTATCTTTCAGCAACAAGGTGGTCTGGGTCCAGTGGTGAGCCAGAGGCAGCGGCGTCGGCTCCATCAGAGCAGGAAGTGGAGGAGTAAGTCCCTGCCTAACAGGAACCGGCGCAGGGGAGGAGGATGTCATCTGGCCAGTGGGGTCACCAGCAGGACCATCGGCCACACCGCTGGGTTTTGACCCCACTATCCCCCTCCTCCAGAGACTCTGCATCTTGCCAGGGCCCTCCCACTGAAGGGACCATTTGGACCTGACACCACCTCCTCCTCCCCTCAGCAGTGCATCTGACTTTCCGCCACCACCACCAGGCCCACCATTACCACTGCCATTATTGAACCTGGCTCCAGCCGGGCCCCAGACCCTCCCCACTGGGCCACCACCACTGCCACCTCCTCACCAGGCAACGCAACAGTGCCCCGGTGCCTCCATCCCCAACATCAAGCCAGGCTGTGCAGGAAGAAATGCTGGCCCTCATGCGGCAGCAGATGGAGTGGCTCCGGGGGATCCAGGCCAGCATCTCTGTTAATCACGTGGAGGTCATGCATAGCCTGGCCAGGCACAATAGGGAGGAGAGGAGACACCACCTAATGACCAAATCGTACCTGGCTGGGCTGCTTAGTATGGAGGCACATTTCCAGGAGGTTACTACAGATGGCATACAATGCGCTCTTGTCCCCAGCCCTGCCTCCTCCACCCGAGAGGCATCCCCCATCCACCCGCAGTCCAGCCCCTCCTCTCCTCCCCCATGCCTTCACCACCACCCCACCACCACCACTGCAGGTGCCGCTGCGTCCTGAGGGTTGCCTCCCCCTGGCCCCCACCAGGCAGATTGCGACTGGCCACGGGGGATAGGGGCCTTGTGGCTAGGCGGAGGAGGACATAGGGGCTGTACAGATGTTTGTGCCTTCTCAACAGCACTCCTCAGCTACAATCTATTGGTCCGAATGTTAACCTAATCTAGCCTGGCTACAGAGTATTTTATCTTGGCCTGTGTGATGGTGATATTTTGTATGCAGATGGCTACCTCCTATCACATGGTCCATGATCTCTTCTCTGTGGACACACAGGATTCTGTTTAACATTTCACCAGTTGATGGTAACTGCGGAATGCTGTTGAGAAGAGATGCTGCAGTCCCTATCTTTTTTAAGGCCTTATTTTGTAGGTGCTATTTTAGTTTTTTTTTGTTTTGTTTTAGGAACATCTGCAAGCATTGTGAAGGAAATTTATGATATTTAAGGTTTTTCCAGTGCCTCTCAGGTAGACATTCCTTCAATGACAGCTCCCCTTAACATGTAGCTCCCACAATTCTCACGCTATCATATAGCCAGATATCTAAGGCATGATTGTTGTTAAATGTAACTTGCAAAGTCTCACAATGGCATGTTAATGACAGCCAAAATTAATATATGCACTAGTGAAGCATGCGATCCTGGCCTCAATATCTGTGAACAGATCCTACGGTCTGATGTAAGTAACATTAACATTAACATTGCTGACCTTTGTGTCCTCTTCGTATTAATGGGTATTTTCCCCAATTGCTGATATCATGGTTATCCTTTAAAATGTGCTCACCGCTGTATAGCTGATGATTGTGATATTGATGTTAATGAACAATATCATATGAAGAAGGTGATAGTACACCTTGTACACTGACACTGGTCACAGCTAAGCATTTATTGTGAGAAGACATTTCATTATTAATGGTCATGGCCAGTGAGTTTTCCAGAGAACTAGCTAATAGTTAGTAATGCTTGCAAATGGGAATAGGGTGAATTGGTATATTGTTACAGTTACAGTATTTAGTACTGTACTGTACAAGCATGTTGATTTTTTTTTTTTATCATCCTCCACCTTTTTATTCTTTTTCCCATTTTCTTTTATTAGGCATAGACACATAATGCTTGTACAGGATTGCATACAGAAAACATGTAACATTGGGTACAACACTTTATAATACTTGATATAAGATGACACAGAATGAGTAAAAGAGCTCAGTTTGACTTCACAATAATAAAGTATCATAGCATGCACGTTATTGCAAATAATTTTCCATATCATGAACTATTTCCCATATACATTTTTTGTTTGAAGTTGATGGGAAGAACCATTCAAACTAGTGTATAAGCATTTATCATAACTGGGGAGGGGGTTAGGGTAGGGAAGAGGAGAAGAGGGTTGGGGGGGTGTCACAGCGCTCCATCCAGCAGCATTCTAACAGGTTTAACATCATAATTATTGACAGAGTGCCTACCTCTTTCCTGAGGGAATCATCGTCCCTGAGATGTCCGTGATCCTGCCTCCACAGCATGTCCCCAGGCTAGGTAAGTCCTGTTTTATGTCAAGCCTCTCAAGCTAAGCGGTGAGAGGAGCCATGGACTCCACATAGCTAAGAATTTGGGTAGGGAGTCTGTGTGTGATAGTCTTTCATTAACCACTATATAATTACGTTTATTGATGACAGCCGGGAATTACTTTTCCACTGCCTTGTTTTATGACTTTTTCTAGCAAGCATCAAAAATTCCAAGAGTGTATTCTGCGGGTTGAAAGAGTGCCCACCCATGAGCCTAGTAAAACCTTAACTCTTAGTGGTGAGTGAACTATCAAGGATGCAAGGTCAAATACCTTCTTCGATAATCCCTGCGCTCGGGCACGTCCACCAAATGTAATAGAACGATCCCACCTCTGGACATCCCCTAGAACACTCAGGGTTTGCCTTGGCTTTCCTTTTGTGGAGTCTCTCAGGAGTAATGTACATTTGATGCAAAACTTTGAGAGATGTCTCCAAAATACTGTAATTATAGGACCCTTTGGATAGATTTTTTCATGTGGATGACCATCACTCACTCTCACTTACATGACCCAAGTCACCCTCCCAATTTACTATATACTTAGATTTTTGATCCAGGGATACTGTGTTAAATACATGATATAACAGGCTCACTAGATTTTTTGAAAGAGGGAATGTAGAATATTTAGTACCCTCCTCACATTATCACCCGCTTGTCTGTTTGGGATGAACCCCAACTGGTCTTTATGGATCAGCCTAGAGAGGAAAGAATTAATTCTATTTGTCATAATTTTGTCTAGAATCTTAATATTAGAACTTAAGGAATTTTCGTTTTCCCTTGAGTGATTTTCCACTCTCTTTTGATCCTAATATATCACAGGGTAGGATTATTTACAATTTTGCCAACAAACTTTATTATTTAACAAAAACAACAATGAATTAAAAAATATATATAAAAACATAAAAACACTGGAAAGGAACTTCCTCTGGCAAAGTATAATTTTGGTCACTTTTTCTAATATCTGGGGGTTTTTATTACCACTTAATTAGTTTGAGAAAAAAATATAATGGTAGTCCAAGTAAGGTAACTATTATACAGTACACAGTCTCTTAAGTAAATATTCTTGTATCCTATAAATATATAGGTTGAATGACACTCTATTTCTCTGTTACCATATATACTTGCAAACCTATGATAAGTTTCAATTTTAGAACTCTATGGACCAATTGTACAGGGTAATAATTCACAGTTTGGGCAACTTTTGGGACTATTTTGAATAAAGGCAGGTAGAATAGCGAGTTATCATCTCATTTGTCAAATAGAGGCTTTAACATTCCTTTTAATCTCCTAACATTCTCCAATCTTGCCTATATGTAGTGAATATTGGTCAGAACCCTATCCTTTAGTAACATCCTTCTCACTCACTCTTAAATGAGTTTTTTTCAAGGTACTACAGGCTCTCCCAGTATCCAATTTCCATCCAAATTTAACAATTGTATTTATAGGTTCAATAAATAAAGATGTGTTTATTTTGTGTTAAAATATGATATTTTTATAGACAATGAATTAGAGTGCTTGTTCCTAGTCAACGTGGTTTTGTGACGTGTATTAACCCCTTAAGTACTAAGTTGTTTTATACCCTTGATTTTGTATCATAAAACGGGCTTAATACCAACATATCATATTGGATTGTTAAGTGTCAAATAATGTTGACGTCATAATGTTGTAGTTCTGTTTGTGCTATACTGCCCACAATGTGTTGGCTGTAAAAAAAATATGTACACCTCTGCACAGTGTTTATTTAAAATCAATTGGTATTTGAATGAGGAATACATAATAGAAACCCAGCATTCTGATTAAAAGTTTTTTTTTTCTTTTTTTTTAATGAGGCACTATCATTTTCATAATGTAATTTATAAGAGTGCATTTTTGGTGTATGTTTAGCTTTGTAAATGTTATCTCTTTCATACAATAGCAGTTCATCCATATCTAACTAAAAACCCATACTTTTTTGGGGGGTTACCGGTTGTACAGGTGATTTTCTTCTTTTTTCTTTATGATGCTGAACAAGCCAGACATGAAGATTGTTCTCTCAGCTTTTGATGATGATGTGCTCCTCATGCCCCATGGCCCAGCTGATCTTGAGCTGGCAAAAGAGTGGCAAGATTTGATCCACAATTAAAAAAAAATCTGAATGTTATTTTCATAAGGTAATTTATTATAGTGTTTGGTCCTATTTAATTGAGCAAGGTCACGAATTACAGGCTGAAGACTCAAGCCCGTAAATCTCTACCGCGGCCGCAAACTGTTAAGTGGCTGGCCGAAATGCGATCAGCCGTTATGATCCAATCGCAGTATAATGTAGTGCGACACAGGCCTCTCAGCCAATAGAAAGCTGTCTAGCTGCAGATAATTGACAGAGAGAGATTATAATGTTACGTTCCACCCACCCATGTGTTGACTGTGTTGTATTTTCTGATGAAGTAGCACACAGGTCCCGGAGTTGGAGGTTTTTTAGTGAGAGAGAGTGAGTAGCAGTATTTTGAGAGCAGTCATTTGCAGTGTTGTTTATTCCATTATACTATTTACGATTTTACACTTAATCCTTGTTGACACATATTTACAGATTACACATAATTGCAATACACATAATTTAGAGAACACACATAGAGACACACAGAGCTAGGTCACTCCATACACCCCTCCCCCAATCCACCCCCCACAACCTATTCCCCAACAGTTATTAAGTACACATAATACACACATTTGTTTCCCATCATACATACAGTGGCTTGCAAAAGTATTCACCCCCTTGATTTACAGGCTTAAGTTCAATGTTTTGTTAATCTGAATTTTATGTGATGGATCAGAACACAATATTTTAAGTTGATGAAGTGAAATGAGAAAAATATATACTTAAAACAATTTTTTAGAAATAGAAAACAGAAAATTGGCATATGCGTATGTATTCACCCCCTTTGTTATGAAGCCCATAAAAAGCACTGGTGCAACCAATTACCTTTAGAAGTCACATCATTAGTGAAATGATGTCCACCTGTGTGCAATCTAAGTGTCACATGATCTGTCATTACATATACACACCTTTTTTGAAAGGCCCCAGAGGCTGCAACACCTAATCAAGAGGTACCACTAACCAAACACTCCCATGAAGACTAAGGAACTCCAAACAAGTAAGGGACAATGTTGTACAAGTCAGGGTTAGGTTATAAAAAAATATATAAATCTTTGATGATCCACATGATCACCATCAAATCTATCATAACCAAATGGAAAGAACATGGCACAACAGCAAACCTGCCAAGAGACGGCCGCCCACCAAAACTCACGGACCGGGCAAGGAGGGCATTTATCAGAGAGGCAGCACAGAGACCTAAGGTAACCATGGAGAAGCTGCAGAGTTCCACAGCAGAGACTGGAGTATCTGTATATAGGACGACAATAAGCCATACGCTCCAAAGAGTTCGGCTTTATGGCAGAGTGGCCAGAAGAAAGGAATTACTTTCAGCAAAAAACTAAATGGCACATTTTGAGTTTGCAAAAAGGCATGTGGGAGACTCCCAAAATGTATGGAGGAAGGTGCTCTGGTCTCATGAGACTAAAATTGAACTGTTCGGTCATCAAAGAAAACGCTATGTCTGGCAAACACCCAACACATCACATCACCCAAAGAACACCATCCCCAAAATGTTTTTCAGCATCCGGGACTGGGAAACTGGTCTGAGGGAAGTAAGTTGAGGGAAAGATGGATGGTGCTAAATACAGGGATATTCTTGAGCAAAACATGTACCATTCTGAGCTTGATTTGAGGCTAGGACAGAGGTTCACCTTCCAGCAGGACAATGACCCCAAACAAACTACTAAAGCAACATTTACGTGGTTTAAGGGGAAACATGTAAATGTGTTTGAATGGCCTAGTCAAAGCCCACACCTCAATCCAATAGTAAAATCTGTGGTCAGACTTAAGGATTGCTGTTCACAAGCGCAAACCATACAACTTGAAGGAGCTGAGCAGTTTTGCAAGAAGGAATGGGCAAAAAAAAACTGTGGTAAGATGTGGCAAGCTCATAGAGACTTATCCAAAGCGACTTGGAGCTGTGATTACCGCAAAAGGTGGCTCTACAAAGTTTGACTTTAGGGGTTGAATAGTTATGCACATTGACTTTTTCCTGTTATTTTGTCCTAATTGTTGTTTGCTTCACAATTAAAAAAAAATCATCTTCAAAGTTATGGGCATGTTCTGTAAATTAAATGATGATAATCATCAAACAATCCATGTTAATTCCAGGTTGTGAGGCAACAAAACATGAAAAATGTGGGGTGAATACTTTTGCAAGGCACTGTATAAAGCCAAACTTTCATTGACTTATCCTTATACAGTATTATTTTGGGTATTATCATGGAGAGAGGAGGGGAGAAGAGTGGAGAGGTGGGGAGGTGGAGAAGAGAGAGAGGTGGCCCGGAGTATTGGTGGAGAGGAGGCGAGGAGTGGTGGAGAGGAGGAGAGGAGTGGTGGAGAGGAGGAGGAGGTTGGGAATGGCAGAGAAGAGGAGGAGCAGGAGGAGGGGGAGGAGGAGCAGGAGAAGTAGGAGCAGCAGAGTGTAGATGAGGAGGTGGGTGGCCCTAGCACCAGGCACACTTAGAAGAGGGACAGAGGGGAAGGCATCCTGATCCCAGGGAGGGTGGTAGTTCGTGGGAGGGACAGGTCCCAGGGACATGTCAGGGAGGTAAGGATCCCCATACACAGTTGGGAGGTCCAGAGGCTAAGGGCAAGAACAGGGCCCACAATTACACGCACCGGGAGAATGTGGTCCTCCTGTGTGCTATCCATGGCGCTCATCCCTACAACCCACAGAACTACACATCAACACAAATCTCAATTACACCCTTCACAATGCAAGACCCATAGCACTTTGAAAAAAATTAATAAAATTACAGGCCGTAACACTTTGAAAAATCGAAAGCAAGACAAAAATATGACCTGCGGCAAAAAAATATGAGGTAAAAAAAAAATACGAACTTAACGGCTGAACCGCGCACATACAAAAACAACAAAAACACAAAGAAAATAAAACGTAATATAAAGAAAACATCACACAAAGCACGGAGGGACAGCCAGGACGTCTAGGAGTGAGGTTGCACGACAATTTACACACAATTTGCCGAGTTTAGGCCCTTGAAAAACGACTAATCGACAAGAAAAATGACGGCCGAAAAAAAAAGAAAACGAGGCTACACGACCCCTAAGCAAGGGAAACACCGCCAGTCACATAACACTTTTACCAAGGAACGTACGAGGTACAAAATACACTATTAGGAAGTATGGAAAATGCTCCAGACCCGCGTACCACATAGACAATCGCAGTCATTTTACACTAACTTGCAACTAATAACATTACCATTCTAAAATGGCCCAGGTCAGCAACAGTCCAAATGTACATTGTATGCTGCAGCACAATACAAACAGATTGTTAACTCTTCAGGATATTGATTGCTGCATAAATTAATTAGAAAAAAGGTAGAGTATATTAATTTATTATTTAAGTAATTAATCAATTAATTATTCTAAAACAAAAATATATATATATATATATATATAAAAAAAAAAGCAGGGGAGAGGCTCGCAATGAGCACCCCAGGCGCTCAGCGCGGGGCTCACAATGAGCGCTGAAGGTACTCAGAGGACCAAAACACTTACATTGTGTGGATAACAGCATTGCCAGCCTTACAATTTTATTCCCGTGATTTTTGATGGGCAAGTTCCTAGTATATAATAATAATAAATATTTAATACACATAGTCAAATGTGTGATATAGTGGATTATCAACATTCCCCGGAGCGCCTGATAACAATATGACAGGTGATACTGGAGTGGGTTGCCAGTTCCTTCTCTAGTGGACTGTGATTTGTCTGACCTCTCTGCTATGACATGCCCACCTACAGTGGCCCTACATGGTACAACTCACAGCTTCATTCAGGTACACAAGTCCCTTCACCACCACCACTTAGCAATCCAGAAGGGGTCCAGGGGCACATACACCACACTAATCTACTCTAACACATCAGGAAGGGCCACAGAATCAAATGGAGGGTGTACAGAGACACGTGGATCAACAGCCAACTCACCTACATCAGGGGTAATCTCCACTATACCCATCCTGGAAATTTCCACGCCATTGCTGGTGGCCATATGCCAAGATGTATACCCATTTCGATTTGGTGACCTCCCAATTATGTTTTTTTATTCATCAATTTACATTAGTGTGGTGTATGTTCTCCTGGTCCCCTTCTGGATTGCTAAGTGGTGGTGGTGTAATTAAAGAAGCTGTGAGCGATACCATGTAGGGCCACTGTAGGTAGGCAGAGAGGTCAGACAAATCAAAGTCCACTAGAGAAGCAACTGGCATCCCACTCCAGTATCTTTGGCATGCAAACCTTGTGGATACGCACAGAAAGATACATTAGTAGGTGTGCTGCAGTCCATAGGGTCACAGAGAGTTGGACACAACTGAGGGACTAAAAAACCTCATGTGAAATGTTCCCCCAGGAACTTGATATATGCAATGTGGCGGTATACTGTTGTCCCAATGTAGATGTTATGAGTGAGATGCATATCAGATGATCTTTGTATTTTTAGGGTTAATACGTCAGCCATTTGCATGTATTTGTGTTGCAATTTAATGAGGTAGTGTGTCTTTAATAGCTTTCAGCATGTTGCAGTATGGCTTTTCATATTGGCATATGCATTACCATTACAACCTATGAGGAAAATAACATTTTATTTTTGCTATCTTTGATATTTGGGGGTTGTGCATATAATTGTAATTCCTTCCATTGCTTTCTCCGTGTTTTAAAGTGCATTGGTGTCTTTATATTGTGATTTGCAGTGTTACAAACTAGTCTGTAAACCCTTTGTGTGTCATATTTGGAACCCATAAGCTTTTGGTCGCCATTTGGCGTTTGCGGGCTTGAGTGCTGGTGCGTTGTTGAGTGATTTTTGCAATTGAATATCGATTTGCGATTTTAGCGATTGGAAGTCTTGCTGCCGTGAAAGATCAAAGGCTTCAATAGACTGTAAGTTAAGGGTTTAACCAGATGCGCCATTTTTTCAAGGCCGTAACTCGTAACCATTTGGAGCCCGCTAAAAGACTCCAATTGAATAACCAAGTAACTTGCGGCCTCCATTACCGGCTAACGGATCGAGCGAAAACTCAATACTCTGATACACCAGCGCAGTAGTGCATTCCTGCCACTAGGTGGTGGTGTGGGGAGCCTTCACAGTGCTGAGAGTGATATGGCATCCTCATAGCAGGAAAGATCTGATTGTTTTTTGGTGTGTGTTTAGCTTTGTAGATAAGTTATCTCTTTCATACAATAGCACGTCATCAATATCTAAATAAAAACCTATACTTTTGGGGCTTACTGGTTTATTATTATATTTATTTTCACTATTTTTTTGTTTTATTAATCTAAGTTACTCAGATTTTGTTTTATTTGCTTTCTTGTTGTGGATATGTTTATTTTATTTTTTTGGAGAGAGAGAATCAAGAATGAATCTCTGTAGGCATTGATTTACAAAACAAACAAGCATGCTTGCAGGATTTGCCCTTTGGTTTTAAATAAACATCCTGCCCACACTCTAGCACCTGGCACTGCCCCCAACTACAGCACCCAACCCCACTGAGGCCAACACAGTCTGCACCTAAAAGGTCATGGACCCCAAAAAGAGCTCAAGCAACCCACCACCTCAACCCACCACCTAGGCTTCTAAGCCTCCTTCTTACTTACAAGTAAGAGTGATGTCCCAAGTAAAAGAACAAACAAGACCAACAAGGAGTTGGCTGAGTAATGGGAAATGTTCTACATTGGAGCATCTCCCCCCAGAAACAATGTTTTGCCCCATTGTCTGGCACAACAGTCAGACTTAGCCAGCCAATACCAGCCTTCAAAATAGGACTTATTTCCCTAGGTTGCTAACAACAATCTATGAACAAAAAAGTGTTGTGTATTATTAATTATGTTAAAAAAAGCGATGACAAAAATGAATTTAACTCCACCAATAGAAGAAACAAAAAAAACCTTGTGCTTAAACTACACACTCAACTCTAACGTACCACTATATTTTTAGGGATATTTGTCCATCCTTCAGCCCTTTGTTTAGTTAGATATCTTTGGTTTTAGAACAATCACTAGTGATGTCCCGAACAGTTCGCCGGAGAACTATTCGTAGCAATTTTTGCATGTTCTCGTTCGCAACGAACGGCGAACACATGCGCTTTTCGGTCCTTTGACCCTGCACCTTACAGTCAGCAGACACATTCCAGCCAATTAGCAGCATACACTCCCTTCCAGAGCCTTCCATCTGAAGGACAGCCTCAATTTTAGAATCATTCTGTAGCTACATTCGTTGAGAGAGGACATATATTCTACCTGCTGCTGATTTAATAGGGAAATAGATAGCCAGGCTGTGTATTTAGCTTTCACTACACACCTGAAGGACTCATTTGATATCTGCTGCAAGGACAGCAACCCAAAAAGCCCTTTTTAGGGCTAGAACATCATTTATTTTATTATTTTTTTCTGTGTAATCTAATTGCATATGCTTGCCTGCTAGCGTGTGTGTGAGGCCTATTGCATCTACTCTGCCAACTTTTGCCAGTGCACAGTGACACTCATATCTGGTGCAACCGTAGTGTACAGTGACATAAAACAACACTTTTTTTTCTGTAAATGATTGAATATCAGTTGCCTGCCTACAGGCGTGTGTGTGAGGCCTATTGCATCTACTCTGCCAACTTTTGCCAGTGCACAGTGACACTCATATCTGGTGCAACCGTAGTGTACAGTGACATAAAAGAACCCTTTTTTGACTGTAATCGATTGAATATCAGTTGCCTGCCTACAGGCATGTGTGTGAGGCCTATTGCATCTACTCTGCCAACTTTTGCCAGTGCACAGTGACACTCATATCTGGTGCAACCATAGTGTACAGTGACATAAAACAACCCTTTATTTACTGTAATCGATTGAATATCAGTTGCCTGCCGACAGGCGTGAGTGTGAGGCCTATTGCATCTACTCTGCCAACTTTTGCCAGTGAACAGTGACACTCATATCTGGTGCAACCATAGTGTACAGTGACATAAAACAACCCTTTTTTGACTGTAATCAATTGAATATCAGTTGCCTGTCTACAGGCGTGTGTGTGAAGCCTATTGCATCTACTCTGCCAACTTTTGCCAGTGCACAGTGACACTCATATCTGGTGCAACCGTAGTGTACAGTGACATAAAACAACACTGTTTTGACTGTAATCAATTGAATATCAGTTGCTTGTCTACAGGCCTGTGTGTGAGGCCTATTGCATCTACTCTGCCAACTTTTGCCAGTGCACAGTGATACGTCATATCTGGTGCAACCGTAGTGTACAGTGACATAAAACAACCCTTTTTTTCTGTAATTGATTGAATATCAGTTGCCTGCCTACAGGCGTGAGTGTGAGGCCTATTGCATCTACTCTGCCAACTTTTGCCAGTGCACAGTGACACTCATATCTGGTGCAACCGTAGTGTACAGTGACATAAAACAACACTGTTTTGACTGTAATCAATTGAATATCAGTTGCTTGTCTACAGGCCTGTGTGTGAGGCCTATTGCATCTACTCTGCCAACTTTTGCCAGTGCACAGTGATACGTCATATCTGGTGCAACCGTAGTGTACAGTGAAATAAAACAACCCTTTTTTTCTGTAATTGATTGAATATCAGTTGCCTGCCTACAGGCATGTGTATGAGGCCTATTGCATCTACTCTGCCAACTTTTGCCAGTGCACAGTGACACTCATTTCTGGTGGCACCTTAGATTGTACGCGCAGTGCCCCAAATTTGAAGTAGGAGGTCCGACCAAGCATGTTTTTCCATCTCCCTGTTCCAAAAATCAATGCCATATACACGTCCCCTAATAGTGGACGTAACAGGGATTAAACCAATAGGAATAGTACTACTTAACAGTACACACCTTATAATAACCAAGACAGAGGCAAGGCAGAGAGAGGAGTCTGAAAAAGAGGAGTCAGAGGAGGAAGGTGACTTTGAGGAGGTGGAAGACCAAACACAGCAGGCGTCCCAGGGGGCTTGTTGTCACCTTTCGGGGACCCTTGGTGGCTGGGTGGAGGAAGAGACCTTCAATGACATCAGTGAGGACAAGGAACAGGACATGGCTAGCTTGGTATCCAACCTTGTGCAAATGGGGAGTTTGCGGTTGTGCAAAGGGACTGTTTGCGGTTGTTTGCGTGCATTAAACGGGGAGATTGGTCTGTTACTGTGAAGCGGGTGTAACCCTTACACTACTTGATCGATACAACATCATACCTTATGTTTTAAAGCATGTTATTCCAAACAATTTAGGAATGTTAGGTGATTTATGCCCTTTATGGCTTAAAACCATACTCTACTTCAACCATGTAATTTTCAGTGGGAGTTTTGCCATGGATCCCCCTCCGGCATGCCACAGTCCAGGTGTTAGTCCCCTTGAAACAACTTTCCCATCACTATTGTGGCCAGAAAGAGTCCCTGTGGGTTTTGAAATTCGCCTGCCCATTGAAGTCTATGGCGGTTCGCCGATGTTCGTCCGTTCGCGAACATTTGATGAAATTCGCGTCCGCGGTTCGCGAACCGAAAATTTGAAGTTCGCGACATCACTAACAATCACTGGTAAATGGTGCTGACTATAAATGTAACTTAGATTTTAAATATAATAGGTTGACCAATGATGAATTACTTGAAAATGAATATTTAAACCAGCAGGGCCTGCGTTTTTTGCACTATAGCCAAAGCCTTTGAGAGAGACATACAAATGTCGAACGGCCATCAGGCTACAAACAAATAGTTAACTGAGCTTGCAGAGTAAGCGCTTGCTGCTGAATACAACTCTGATTTAGTCTCTTTAGTAAATGTATTGGGTAATTTGCTTTGGTAGATAGAAAGTTACCTTTCTGTTTAGCTTATTATATAAGGTGTAATACCCTGATATACGCTCAGTTAACTATTTGTTTTTCGCCTGATAGCTGTTTCAACATTTATATGTCTTTCTCAAAGGCTTTGGCAGTAGTGCAAAAATGACAGCGCACTGCAGGTTTAAATATCTACCAGATGTTGCAAATGTCAGAAGTACATGGCAGTGATTTTTTTCATTTTTTTTTATTTTTTGAATTAACTTTATTTGTAAGGACAACACACTTTTTCTTTACATTTTTTCTTTTAAATTAACTTTATTTCTAAAGGTAACCCCGCTGTGAGATCTAATACTTTCTTCACTTCTGTTTGGATAGCCGCAGGTAAGTTAGTAGTACTTTACTAATTGAATCTCATGATTTTATTGTTAAAGAAACAAATCTCCATAGTTTCCATAGTTTATCCCTGGACTATTACATTAATGTATTATACCAAATCAAATATAATTTTATCAGCAGATATCAATATAAGTAATATGCTATTTGCTGTTACTATGGTTACAAAGCTATTGACTGTTGGTATGGTAGCATAGATCTTCTAACACTGAACATATGGAATGCGCCTGTAATGGTAATTTCTTATTTAACTGAAAATTAAAATGTCAATACTGTGAAAACTGAACTTCCATACTAATAGGAAATTGCTTTAATGGTACTTTATAAATGGTAAATGGTGCTGACTATAAATGTAACTTAGATTTTAAATATAATAGGTTGACCAATGATTAATAACTTTTAAAAAAAATGAATATTTAAACCTGCAGGGCCTGCGGTTTTTGCACTATAGCCAAAGCCTTTGAGAGAGACATACAAATGTCGAACAGCCATCAAGCTACAAACAAATAGTTAACTGAGCGTCTATCAGAGTATTACGCCATATATAACAAACTAAACAGAAGGTGACTTTCCTTCTATCAGGGCAAATTACCCATTGTTTTTACTAAAGGGACGAAATCAGTGTTGTATTCAGCCGCTAACACTTACTCTGTAAGCTAAACATACAAATGAGGGATATAAACAAGCATAAGATACACTCTGGTTTCTAGATAAAATTAAAGGGATTACAGGTCTTTATGGACTGTTATAAAATTGTGGCCCAGCGTGGAAAATGTTGAGTGCAATTATGAAAGCAGGAGTGGTGTTTCCTTGAAATGGGATTTTGTGAGATTTAGGAGCTAAGGCCTCTATGCTAATCCCCTTTTTCACAGATTATACCATGTTTACGAACAAAGTAAGACAACCTAGCTATGTTAATCACCCATCACTGAAACATTGCAAGAGATCTGCTATGAGTGGCAGAAGCAGGCTAGAGGCGTGAATGATGGCAAACTTTTCCACTGATTTTTGCACTTTCAAAAGATTATGAGTTTTTCCGTTCTTCCCACTTCTACAACCCTAAAGAGACAGTATAGCACTAGAAAATAATAGATAATGATGAATGTTCATCATTAGTTGACTCTCAATAATATATATACATGCGTGCTATTAAAATATATGATATTTCCTGGCTGGTGAGTGGGGGCTAAATGGGGACCGGAGGGAGGTGAGTAAGGGCCATGGGAAGTGTTTGTTGCTGCAGAAGGTGAGTGGGGCTGCAGGGAGAACACAACCCGACATTTTAGTCCGAAACCCAGTCATGATAATGATAACACAAAGGCCTATGATTTTCTTTAGTTTATTTTGTACAAACACGGTTATCAGTAACAGAATAGTATTAAAAAATGTCTGCTGCTGACTGACTGACTAACTGAACACAAATATAAACAAAACACAGCTTTTTATAGTAATTACATACAACAAATGGTACATTCCATTATCACCCTCTAAAAAAACACAGCTTTTTAATATCATAGTCCAACAACAACACATAGTCCAACAGTGCCATCTCTAAACCAATAAATGATTATTTATATTATGAAATCCAATAAAAATGAAACATGGGGTTAGCATGTGTCAACCATGCAGGATACGTCACTAGATACGCAAGAAACTCCAACCTGCAATATCTACTCATAGGTCAAGCATGTTGATCATAATTTGTCCTTGGCTAGTCTCTAGAACAATTTTGTTTTGGGTATAAGGAGTTGACCTTGCTTACAGAGAACAGTATATATTGTGAGAACAAGGACTGTTTACACCTATAGAAAAAAAAAACAATGAATTGAGTAAAATGTATAATTAACTGTTTCATACCTCACAGCCTGCAATGGAATAAAATGCTTAGGCAGGAAACATATAATATGTATATATATATATTTATATTTGTCCACAACACTCCCAACTATAATAATGAAAATTGTCATCAAAGGAAAAATACAAGTATGACAGGGCAGAATCTCAATATACAGTTCACACATTCAACTAAATAAAATAAAACGATGAACATAATGGGAAGTAAAGGAACAATCTTCAGACTGGCTCTTATAGAGATTCAAAGCCCCTAAAGCACAGATGAGTTTCCGACAACATGGAGATATTATATCTCACAGATTCCTTTGCACCTTTTACCTTAATACCTTCCCAACAAGAGCATTGCAAAAGAAAATCACAATTATACATAGAAACAAAAAAAAAAAAAATTACAACGCAATTATAAATAGTCCGATATGATCCGTGAGAAAATGTAAAAGTCTCTCAATAATGGAATCCATAGCACTATGTTCACAGTCCAGATTTGAAAGTCTTCTGAATGAAAGCTTTACAATCAGGCAAAAAAAATATAATCCTGATGAAAAAACAATAAATCCACAAAAAAAAGTGAGCACCTGTTTGACCAAGTCCATATAACAAGGAAAGAGCTCAATGGGGTTGATGAAAACAATCACATATGGTGTTATATGTTACCAAGAGATAGTCCAGATTGCGGTGCAATAGATATAAAAGTCCAGATATGTAAAAAAAAAAACACAGTGGTTAATGCAGACAAAATGGCCTCACTTAATTCTCCAACCAATTACCAATAATTAGGCCATAGAACCGATTGCCCTTTTTACTAATTGTCTTAATGTGTCATTTAGATGATAGATGTAATTTAATAACCATTACATTTTGCACTGATATTAATAATAATCTAGAGTGGTATGCATGATAACTTCTTCTTTCCCTAATTAATCTTCCTTATCAGATGTTAGTACGTACTAGATCCTAGCAAGTTGGTAGAACAAGGTGCAGAAGTGTTAGAAGCCAAAGGACAGTAAAAAGAAGGACAGGTATAGGAAAGTGCGGAAAAAGTAAAAAATTACAACACAATGTAAACATATGATCAGAGAGTCATCATACAAACCTAGTCTTAGATATAACACTTAGCCAGGCCCCTCTTTGTCCATATGATAAACAGGCGGATCATTTGGATCTGGATGCTGAGATCCATTGGCCAAAGCAATAGGCCACCATGTGCAGATATTAAAGTACAGGACAAGGAGTATGTGTCACAGATCTTTACATCTTTTCTCTTTGACAGCAGATACATTTATGATCGTACTGTCATGTCAATGAACAAGAGTTTGGCCTTTCCCCTTTTTTCTTGGGTGCAGACAAGATTTCTGTCTGGGCTTTGGCTTTAGTCAGCAAACTCTTTATCTGTTGTCATCAGGATAGTCACTTGGTAGAGACTTTCTTTCATCATATATCAGGGCACGCTTGTCTTTTCTTTGTCTTTACTTTGTCTTTACTTTGTCTTTACAGGCACACACTCGCTGTCATCTTCTTCTGGGGTAGGCAAGTGTGACAAAAATAAAAACAAAAATCCAAACATTCAAGATATATCATACAAGAAACTTCCATACATTTTTTAACTAGATATCCTCTCATCATATACACCTACTCTAAAATGTTCCCTAATTGTAAAGTAAATTTAACATAAGCACAACTCTATAATAAGCAAGGGGTGGTATAAACTAAAATCAATTAAGTCAAAATGCAAATCATGCAAAGCTAATAAACATATGAAATATATAAGCAACCATTATTTTCTACTCCTGCTAAAGCAGCAAAAATGATCATTAGGGCAGTTTCAATACTACTAATTATGTCTCTATAAAAGGAAAATACTAATTATATTACTATCAATATACATTTACTAATAAAGCTCTAAAAAATGTTCTTAACTCAAAATGTAATCAACCTCTTATCGTATTCCTTTCTTAGAGGCCTAGAAATACCCTGAAAAGTTTTTTCCAATTCTCTACTCATTTGCACCATGGCCATCATCTGAGCTGGGGATGAGCCTGGAAAAATAGATGCCACAATATCACAGTATTTACCCAACATGGATAAACAAAACATAACACACAACAATAAAACCGAATTGGTATGATAAGGTTCATTAACCATGTAGGATATCATACACTGATTTCTAGTGATATGGGTACTTTTCAATATCCACATGTACAGTAGTCAGTAGATAGGGATTGTGCACATACCACATTTATTCAGACAGAGAGAAATGTCAACATGAGGGTAGCTTCACTGCGCATAAAAAATTACAACTAAAAAATAACCTGGCCAGAAAAACAGACCAGCAAAATCAAAAATTTGAAAAAGGAAAAACAAAACTTTAGAAAAAAGAAAACTAAAAAAAAGACATTCTTAGTTGACATTTCTGACTATCCTGCATACTTATCATGACCCATAAAATAATTTCACCTTGTTAATTGTTATTTTAAAACCTTAATAATTATTATCATGTCTGTGGAACAGGTACCTGTGCTCCTAAATATTACTCTAAAAATAGTGCACTTCACTCCTTTTATAATTCTACATGGGAATCATATCACAAGCTGTTCTGGTAAACAAAATGAAACAGTTTTTTCACCAAAACATCTTATCATATGACCTTGGTAGTGAGACAGAACTTTCTGAAAACATTAGGATCTTGGCCAGTAACCAGTATAATGTTATAATGTAGAGAGGTCGCAAACAGTTCGCCAGCAGACTATTCGGGGCGATTTTGGAATGTTTGCGTTCGCATCGGACGGCGAACACATGCGCTTTTGGGTTCGCCCCCTATTCTTTATCATTGAGGAAATTTTGACCCTGCACCTCACAGTCAGCAGACACATTCCAGCCAATCAGCAACATGAAGGACAGCATACATTTTAGAATCATTCTGAAGCTGGATTTGTTGTGAAAGTACAGATAGTGAAGCTGCTGGAGATTTAATAGGGAAATAGATAGCCAGGCTGTGTATTTAGCTTCCACTACAATTAATCTAATTTCAGTTGCCTGCCTGTGTCAGGCTCACAGCTTATATTGTGCTCAGTGAAATAAAACAACACTTTTTGATTGAATAGCAATTGCCTGCCTACAGGCGTGTGTGTGAAGCCTATTGCATCTACTCTGCCAACTTTTGCCAGTGCACAGTGACACTCATATCTAGTGCAACCGTAGTGTACAGTGACATAAAACAACACTTTTTTGACTGTAATAAATTGAATAGCAATAGCCTGCCTACAGGTGTGTGTGTGAAGCCTATTGCATCTACTCTGCCAACTTTTGCCAGTGCACAGTGACACTCATATCTGGTGCAACCGTAGTGTACAGTGACATAAAACAACACTTTTTTGACTGTAATAAATTGAATAGCAATTGCCTGCCTACAGGCGTGTTTGTGAAGCCCACTTTTGCCAGTGCACAGTGACACTCATATCTGGTGGCACCTTAGATTGCACACGCAGTGCCCCAAATTTTAAGTAGGAGGTCCGACCAAGAATCTTTTTTCCATCTCCCTGTTGCCATATACACGTCCCCTAATAGTGGACGTAACAGGGATTAAACCAATAGGAATAGTACTACTTAACAGTACACACCTTATAATAATGCAGACCGAGGCAACGCAGAGAGAGGAGTCTGAAGAAGAGGAGTCAGAGGAGGAAAGTGGCTTTGAGGAGGTGGAAGACCAAACACAGCAGGCATCCCAGAGGGCTTGTTGTCACCTTTTGGGGACCCTTGGTGGCTGGGTGGAGGAAGAGACCTTCAATGACATCAGTGAGGACAAGGAACGGGACATGGCTAGCTTGGTATCCAACCTTGTGCAAATGGCTAGCTTGCGGTTGTGCAAAGGTACTGTTTGCGGTTGTTTGCGGTGCATTAAACGGGGAGATTGGTCTGTTACTGTGAAGCGGGTGTAACCCTTACACTACCTGATCGATACAACATCATACCTGATTTTTTAAAGCATGTTATTCCAAACAATTTAGGAACATTAGGTGATTTATGCCCTTTATGGCTTAAAACCAGACTCTGCATCAACTATGTAATTTTCCGTGGGAGTTTTGCCATGGATCCCCCTCCGTCATGCCACTGTCCAGGTGTTAGTCCCCTTGAAACAACTTTCCCATCACTATTGTGGCCAGAAAGAGTCCCTGTGGGTTTTGAAATTCGCCTGCCCATTGAAGTCTATGGCGGTGCGCCGGGTTCGCCCGTTCGCGAACATTTGATGTTTGCGACATCACTATTATAATGTAACTAGCGTATTGCCCGTCAAAAAATTACGGCAATGAGATGTGTATGTTTTTAAAGTTGTTTAGTTATTAATATACATATGGAATTGTAAGGTAGCTAATGTTGTTTTCTGTGTACTACTGAAATATAGAATTCAAATTAATAAATAAATATACGTATTTTTATGGATTGTGTTGAAGAGCTGGCAATCTGTGTTGATGTTGCTGCAGCATTAGTGGTGTGGAGGTGCTGTGTAAGCGTGATGAACGTGTGCAGTGTAATAGTGTGCGTGCGCGAGCCTAAACCGTTAACGTAGCTGTGTTCTTCTGCATTATCCTAAAATGGCGGATAATGTGTGGTATGCGTCTTAGAGGATGATCCGTCTGTCGTTTAATGGTGGTTAATGTGTGGTATGTGTTTTAGGGGATTATCGGTACGTGTTTCCCGTGGTAATAGTGCTGTAGCCTCGTTTTCGTTTTGTTCGTCCGCCATTTTTTCTGCGGCGCTCATTGCCAAAGTACTACGGTTTAACGGCTGCGGCGCTCATCGCTAAGCCCGCTAAAGTACTACGGTTTAACAGTAAATATGGTAAAACGGTCAAATGACGGTCAATAAAAATGAAATGTTGTGAAATTTGTTTGCCACACAACATGACTAAGCTACATTTGTCCCTTTTTTTTTCCCTTAAAATAAATACACATTTTTTTTTTTTTACTTTTAATTTTTGTAACTTTGAACTTATATTTCATCAAAGGCGTTGTTTTAGGCGGGAAATACGATGTTGTACGAGACAAAGGCGTTAAATCTGTGTTAATGCGTAAATCTGTAATTGCGTTTCGTAAAATGTACTCGCTACTGTCTTTTTACTCATTGCGCGGTTAATCCGCATCCTTTATCTCGTTGTTTTTCAAACACATACGTCTGTGGCTGTGTTTCACGCAGTTCGTAGTAGTATAGCCTCGTTTTTAATTTTTTTCGGCTGTCATTTTTTTCTCGCTTAGCCGATTTTCGATCTTTGTAACTCGTCTAAATCAATGTAAATTGGAGTTCCAACTCACTCACAGATGTCCTGCCTGGTTCCCCATGCTGTAAGTGACCTTTATTTTTTAGTGTGTATTTAGTGGTTTTTTTTTATTGTTTTGGTTCCGCCGCCTATCTCGTAATTTTTTTCATCTCGTATTTTTTTCTAAGTGCTACGGTTTAACGGCTCGCCTCGCTACGCGAGGCTCCCCTGCAATGAGCGCCTGCGGCGCTTATTGCCAAAGTGCTACGATATAACGACTCGCCTCGCTACGCGAGGCTCGCCGGGCGATGAGTGCCTGCGGCGCTCATCGCAAAGTGGTACGATCGGCAAAGTGGTACGATTTAACGGCTCGCCTCGGTGCGCTTGGCTCGCCGGCGATGAGAACCTGCGGCGCTCATCGCTAAGTCGTACGCACTACGCAACGCAGCGTGACGACGAATCGTAGTTAGACAATTATAATATATGATTAAATAAATAAAAAAATTATAGCATGCAGCTTCAATTAATTTAATATCATTTTACACATTAAAAAATATTTTAAATGGTTTTAACTGTAATAAAACTTTAAATAATCTCTCTTTATCTTTTTCCAATAACCCAGTTTTTTAACAATTACTATTTTTTACTTGTAAACATATATAAAAAAAATATTTAACATAAGCAGGAAGCAGATCCTTTATTAAAACCTTTATTAGCAATTATCCAAAATGGATGACTGCATATAAACACAAATATTAATCCGAAATTGATTAGATTTCAGATTATATTCTCTATAAGCAACTTTATTACACTGTCCATCAGATTCAATGGACAATCCTTACACAAAAATGCAACGATATATTCTAGACACTGGTACTCTATGTGACCACCAATATTCAGTATATACCATTCCAGGAGAAACAGCAAATCGAGCATCACAATCCACATCAAGCTTAATCTCTACAGAAAAATGTTGTACCGGCATAAAATCCTGTTGATAAATTTAACATAATTAGGATTCAGACAAGAGAAACAACATTGAACATATAATTAAATAATTGTGAGCTCACAGAATACTTTATATGCGCATAGATCTTAGATCTTTTCAAATCACCTTGTAAGAATCAGAAACAAAAACAACCATATTTAGCAAATTATATATATATATATATATATATATATATATATATATATATATATACCTAAAACTAATTGTCATGATTTAATTGTTAAAGGACTCATATTGTCAGTAATTTATGAATATGTCATTGGGAGCATGACATTGTTACATTGGGATTATGTGTTATTGTGTGGTTATATGTTGCCTGTACATGGTTATTATGTATACTAGTTATAATATATTATAAGAAGGAAAATGTTATATAGAACATATGTGGAATTGGTAGAAATTCTCTGCATAGAAGTTAGCTGCAGATCACTACAAACTCACACATACAGACCTTGACTCAAGACAGATGCATGTACTTCAAGTAGCCCTAAGCAAACACTTGAGTTTAACATAAAGGTTTGTTCACTAGATGTCTGGTGAATTTGATCTCAAGAGCTTTGATAGCCCAAGGTTGCAAGCCAGATGGTCTGACATCACACATACACAAATGTACACAAGGGTGTGGTATTGGAGAGTATAAATATGTTGTTTTGATCATTCAATAAAAGTTGAGAGATAGTTTTCACATAAACAAGGTGTGAGACTATTTCTGTGTGGTATATCCTGACTTGGGGAGTGGTCTTACCATGGGCCACTAAGTAACCTGGATCCAGTATTCTCTGCCTGTACCTTTTCGGCCTTGGCCTCTTCAGAAGCCATCTTTTGTGACACAGAGAACAGGAACTACATGATTCTGCTGGGGTAGGTTTGAACTATGGTTCATATCAAGCCCCCTTGAAGAAGCAGATCGTGACACTAATCCTAAACATAATTGGATCAAAAAGAATCAAAATAAAACAAAATTAATGCCCATCAAACTTAAAAAAATATATGACATAAAACCAATTTCTCAAATTCCATATGACACTTTTTTGTAATAAATACACAATATTTTCTATAATCAAGTATAATCTCACCGAAATAACTGTTTAACTTACTAATTAAATCCTTTATCTTATTAATATTTCCATAAGAATCATTATTACTCTTGCAATAAGGGTTGAGCTAATGCTGGTACAGAAGGTGCACAACACCTGGGACCACAACAGGGTAGGTCACTCTCTTTACTAGTAGTAAATAAGGAATACTTCTTATTAGTTGAGTAGGGTAGACAATTACTCTGTCCACAGGCGATCTGATCTACGTAACTAACGCATTATAATACACTCTTACATCTTAACAGAGACAGCGTTCACAGCACGCTCTATACTTTTAAGACCTTCTGGGAAAGGGAGGGGGTAACAAAACTTGGGCAATACAGAAAAATATAATTTAATCATAAAGCCTTCTTTTCTAAATTATTTCTGAAACATGACTAAATATGTAAAGGTAGACTGGGCAGTTGCTCACATCTCTCATTAACTTTAAACACTAATATGTCACTATTAAAAATTGTCTATTAATCACAACTTTACAAAGCTAAAAACACATTAGATAAACACAAAATACACAATAACACATATACACTCACAAAAACACAAAATGTAACACAATTAAATCTTTAACTCTTGACAATTTAATATTCTCAGAATTTTCATTTTTCAAGAACTTTTTTACCAGCTGTATTTAAAATGACGGAGCAAAAATGCTTAGCAAAAATGCAAAGTTTTACAAAATAAATCCTAATGCCATCCTCACACTAATTAATTAAATTACGCATGAAATACAACCGTCAAATGCAGAAACTAAAATCTATCTACTATAAAACATATGCTTATCTCTTTGACGTTTACAAATGGACCTACCAAAAATCTAACTTGTTTCTCATTCCCATAAATTACTCTCTGCAATTCATTTAACAAATAATCTTTTATGATCTCACATTGAACCAATTCACCTACCAGAAACCTTCATATCACTTGCTAAATCTTCTCTTCCCTAATAATTTTAAACCATCTTAAAAAAAAAAAAAAATCTTAGCTCTCTGTGCTACGCTGTGCAAAAATCCTTTGGGCAGGAGGGGTCACAGCTGCGGTTTCTTCTCACTGTCTCCATGTCAGCTCTCTGCACACAGATGGCATTTCAATCTCTACAGGCGGGGTAACTTATCTCAAAAATAAAAATACATATTTTCCAAAATAAAACAGAATATGGACAAAAATCAACTCAGAACAGATAATATGCACATTTTGAAGAAGAAAAAGTACATTTTAAAACACAAAAAAAAAAATACACCATCTTCAAGTTGAAGCTATTGCAATGGAAATAGACATAAAATACTCTATACACTAAAACACCTATAACAAACAACAGAGATAGCAGGTAATAATACGCACAAAGAGACAAAAACTCTGCAACCCTTATTAGAAACTTTGCACTAATTAAGCAACTTAAATATCAATAAACATGGGTGCTCCGTGTAAGCACACTACAGTTTAATCAGCACTCTCTTTCAACTAAAAAAATGCACTGGACACAACAGTTAATCACAAAAATGAAAATTAAACTTTTAATTCACAAGAGGTCGTGGGGTAGAAGAATGCAATCTCCCTGCTTAAAGAAACATGTGACAATTTCAGCAGGATGCAAAAACAGCACATTTTTTGCAATAACAACAAGCAAAATAACCAGCTAGCACACACAAGGAAAAAAACATAAGATAATTCGCAGTGTTCTCACACAGCTCTTAATCTAGTTCACGCACTTCTATAATACTGTAAATGCAGACACTCTCAACAATAACACAGAACAGAGGAACAACCCTAATTTTCTCTCAATTTCTCACACCTCACTGCACATATAACTGACACTCAGTACTCAGAGCACATACATATGCCCAAATCATACGTGGTTCTATCCCAACTGCCACTTTGTCACCTCAGCCTCTTTTTGAAGGTAGATAGCAAGTCTAACTTCTACTCCTTCATCTACTGCCCTGCACCAGAATCAGTCTAGATAAATCACCTTTTTTAGGTAAGGTAAACCTTGTATGTCTTTTAAAGGTAAGGCACGCCTCTAACACCTTCTCTAGGTAAAGTAAACCTTTTACGCCGTTTAACGGTACAGTACACCTCTAACACTTTTTCAAAGTAAACCTTTGCTAATTTATATCTACAGCGCTTCTTAAAGTAACACCTCGTTATCTTTATTTGTAAAAGTATCCCTGTAACAATTGATATATTGGATATTGGAGTATTGAGACACTAAACATTGGTCCGTCTGGATTAAAAACACCAAGCAACATAAGGACGACAGGACAATATCTGTGACATCTCATATATAATGTGGATTGATATCATATTAAATGTGAGTGTAATGGTTTTAATTATTTGCTATAATAAACATTGATGTACATATTTCACGATTGGTTTGGCTGTGCGCTTGTCCCTCCCACCCCTCTTCTTGTTTTTTTTGGCTTTTGGAGCACTTTGTGGACAGTACTTGTCTGGAGGAAGCAGCATCGCAACCAGGATTGAATTTATTGGAGGACACACTTTAATTACACTTGGGACTATTCTGGACACAAACGGGAAGAAGAAAGGACACTATTTGGAGAACTATATCATTCCAAAGTGAGACGATTTTCATTTAATTTTCATCACTTTCCCTTATAGTGGATTTATTTAGTGTGACAATTGAATAACCTCAGATTAATATCCACTTTGCTCTTCTCTATCCATACCCATCACTGCACAAGCCAATTTTATATGTTCAGTTGCCCCGTTCTCTTGATATCACTTGTGGAATGCTATAGACATAGCAATCAACCCCTTTTGGGAAGTTGCTTTTACTTATTTGTTTACATGCCATGAAGCACAGTTTGGGAACCACTGGTCTATATACATATAATATTATATTTATTAATAAAATTATTATTTACTTATTAAAAAAAAAAAAACTGTAAGAGGCCAACAAACACTCTTAATTTTAAAAGGGAAGATTTTAATTGGTCTAAGGGCAGCAATACAACGTATAGACTGGGCCAAAGAACTGGCAGGCAAAAATATTGAACATAGATGGACAACATTTAAATCCTTACTAAATAAACACACACATTGGCATATACCATGTGGGAATAAAAGGAGTAAATTACATCCAACGTAGCTTAACAATGATTTAAAGATCAAGATACAGAGTAAAAAACAGGCATTAATAAGGGATAATATACAAGAATATGTCTATTCAAACAAGTTTATAAGTAGGAGTCAACATGGATTTATGAGGGATAGGTAATGTCAAACAATTCTAATTAGTTTCTCTGAGGAGGTTAGTAGGAACTTGGATCAAGGCAACTCAGTGGATGTAGTCTTTTTAGATTTTGCAAAGGCTGTTGATACAGTGCCACATGGGAGACTATTGTGCAAAGCAAGGGATACAAGAATTGCAGTAAATATATGCACATGGATTGAGAGCTGGCTAAAAGACAGGATACAAAGGGTTGTTGTAAATGGAACATACTCAGATTGGACTAATGTGGTAAGTGGGGTTCCTCAGGGCTCAATATTAGGTCCTCTCCTTTTTAACATATTTATTAATTACTTAGAAATATTACTGGAAAGTATTGTCTCCATTTTTGCTGATGACACTAAGAGATTGCAAGGTAATTAAATCCAAAAATAATGTACTTTCCCTCCAAATTGATTTGCATAAATTAGAGAAATGGGCAATTAAATGGCAGATGAGATTTACAGTAATATGAATAATTGTGAGGTTAGGCATCTGGGAAGGAAAAATAGCCATGCAATTTATAAACGTAATGAAGCAAATCTAGGGGTACTGAAAGGTATTTGAGAGTGCTTGTGGACAATTACCTACGTAACAGTTCTCAATGCCAAGCAGCATCTGCAAAGGCAAATAAAATATTAGCATGTATTAGGAAGGGTAGAGAAGCAAGGGAAGCAAATATAGGTCACAGAGGTTGGGTTGTGTACAGGGATGTGAGGTATGTAAGGCTGGTAAAAGTCAGGAGGATGATGGAGGAGGAGGCCAGAGCAGCTCAAAGTGGTGGTCCCAAAATTACTGTCCACTACAAGCAGTGGTAGAGGCTGTAGGAGATGATGGAAGAAGGTACCATCCCCGCAGTTCCAGGCCTGGTGGCTACACTGGATCCAGCCTTCTTGTCAAGTTAATATCACACACACACCCACATGTACACCATATGTAGACTACACACACATAGATAACTCTAATCACATGGAAATGCAGCACAACAATATGAGTGACATGTTGGCTGCCTGGATTGCACTAGGGATAGATGGTTTGTCTATCCCTCGTGCAATCCTATAACCTCACATATCACTCGCATTGGTGGGCAGCATCAGACATATGACAAATAGACGCAGCAAATAACAGAGAGATATAAGTGTATTCAACATCCTATTGATAACACAGTTGTGGGTGTGGCCACTGAAACATTTGCAGATGCAGACTCTTTAGGGATGTTTGTGCAGTGTAGTGTACTATCCCATCAGGCCTCTCAGAAGCATGTTAACAACTATTGCTGAGAGAAGGTCACTGATTGGTTAGCATGACGCAACATGTAGCAAATTAGTCAGAGTATTTGCTGCAGAGGCCACACATCAGTTTGAATCAAGATATTGTTATGAGCCATTAACAGACAAGCTCATAATATAAATAAATGGTCACATCCAGCAAAGGATATCTCCAAACATTAACTGATAATCCAGGTACAAGATAACTGCATGTGAGATAGATAAGAACACACATCAAATAAAAGAGCATACAACATTGATAACCATATACCATTCTTATATCATAAGGTCTGGAACCAACCACATAGAGAGAGAGAGGGGGGTTGGCTCAATTGGAGCCTGAGGCTGCTGGCAGTGCCCCTGCTCACCATGGTCTGTGTCAGGAGGAGCCCAGGAAAGGATCCCAGGGCCCGGTGGGAGAGAAGAAGGACTCACAAATGCTGTGGTCAGTGAGGGATAGGCCAGACCTAAAACCATATATGTGGCATTTGACCCCACTGGCCTCGTCCTCCCACAGACTGATTCCCCATCCAGGCCTTCATTTTGGATAGATGACAGAGCCTGCTACCATTAGCTCCTCCTCCCACCACCGGGACACCGTGGCAACCACCTACACCAGGCCAACCACCACCAGCACATGCTTACGCTCCTCAGCACGTCCCTATTTGGATATCACTGCTGCCTCCTCCCACAACCATGCCCGGCCAAGAGAGACCTCCATCCCCAGGCTCACCTTTGGAGGCCACTATGGGGGAGAATCTAGAGGGTCTAGAGACAGTATGCGGGGGATCCAGACCAGTGTCTCCTCCCACTACGATAGTCTCAGGAGGCTCCATAGAGAGGCAAGGAGGCATTAGCAGTAGGTGATGTCCTACATGGCCAGGCTGCCCCATGCAGTGCAAAAGCAGAGCGTGCTAACCCAGCTGAGCATGGATGTTGCCCAGTGTTCTTTGGTTCCCAACACTGCCTCCTCCACCCCAGAGGCCTCCCCCACACACCCGCAGCCTAATGTCCCTCCATGCAGGGTGATGGCTCCCTCTGCAGCTTTCACTAGATTAGGGAAAGGGCGCCGTAGCACAGAAGGAGGATATAGGGCCTGCACCTAAGATTTAACCTTCTCAACAGCACTCCTCAGTGACAATCTATTGGTTCAAGTGTTGACATAAGCTAGCCTGGCTACAGAGTAGAGGACCGTAGCCTATAGCAACCCCCTCATCAAATGGTCCATGATCCTCTTCTCTGTTGAAATGTAGGGCTATGTTTCTCCAATTGATGATTGCTGGGGAGTGCTGTCGGGAAGAGAAGTTGCAGTCCCTATTTTTGTTTTTCCCCTTATCAATATATTTTTTTTGTTAGGCACAATTCAGGTCCATGAAGGCATCTTCTTCATCCACAAGCAGTGCCATCAAGTAATGTGAGCGATATATCTGCACAGCAGCAGCAGAATGATCACACACATCATTATTTAAACATGTATCATGTTTAATACAGGTAATGTGGTTTAATGTTACAGTTACAGTATGTCCCACTATACTGTACATACAGATGTTTTTAAATAGATTGTTCTCCTCCTCTGCCTCTTTTAGATTATGACAACCTTTTTTTAGCAATTGGATTTGGTGGTTTGGTACATTCTGACACCAAACAAAGTTTAGCTTTAGCGCTTGGTAGATCTTGTCTAATCGTGTTTAATAGGTTTGAATCGCACAAATCCTAGTTGTATACTGCTTGGTGTGTACAACGGTCTGATGTGCTGCTATTCCCAAAAACACTGTTCAAAATCCAAACGACTACACCCACTAAGTTGTCCTGATCCAAGGTACTACTTACCTCCTCATAGAAACTAATTAAAATTTGTTTGACATGACCTATCCCTGCTAAATCTGGGTTGACTCCTACTTACTTGATCTTGTTCAAATAGACATATTCTTGTATACTATCCCTTATTAAACATTCAAAAAGCTTCCTGACTACAAGACTGAGGCTTACAGGTCTATATTACCCTGGCTTTGCTCTTGCTCCCTTCTTAAATATAGGAATCACATATGATGTTTCTCCAGCCATCTGGTAGAACCCCTGTGGGGAGTGAGAAGGGGAGGGGGAGAAAGAGAAGGGAGGGAGAAATAGTGAAAGGGGAATGAGAGAGAGAAGGGGAGAGAGAAAAATGGAGAGAGAGAGAAGGGAGAGAGAGACAAGGGAGAGAGAGAGAGAGAGAGAGAAGGGGAGAGAGAGAAATTAGAGAGGGGGGTAAAGAGAATGGGGATGGAGAGAGAGAGAAGGAGAGAGAAAGAGAGAATGAGGAGAGAGAGAGAAGGGGAAGAAAGAAAAGGGGGAGAGAGAGATGGAGGGGAGAAATATAGAAGGGTATTTAAGAGAGGAGGAGAGAGATAGAGAATGGGAGAGAGATAGAAGGGGTAGGGTGAGAGAAGGGAGAGAGAGAGAGAGTAGGGGGAGAGAAGAGTGGAAGGAGGAAAGATGACAGATAGCAAAGGGAGGAAGAGAATGTAGTGTGAGAGAGGTGCGTACGACTTAGGCGATGAGCGCCTTCGGAGCTCATTGCTTGTGAGCCTCACGTAGCGAGGTGAGCCTTTAACTCGGAGCACTTAGGCGATGATCCCAAAATGAGTCATGCCTAGCGAGGTGAGCCGTTAAGGCAGTAAAACTCACAACACAGCACTTAGGCGATGAGCGCCAAAATCACTCATTACCTGTGAGCCTCGCACGGCGAGGCAACCCATTAAGGCACTACAACTCGCAGCACTTAAGCGATGAACTCCAAAGGCACTCATCGCCTTTGAGCCTCACGTAGCGAGGTGAGGCGTTCAGGCACTAAAACTCACAGCACTTGGGCAATGAGCGCTGAAGGCCCTCATTGCCTGCGAGGCGAGCAGTGGAGGCAATGAAACACGCGGGACAGCCTTATTAACTTGCAATTTGGTCAATTGAATAGGGCTCTATATAAGTACATAGCATATGTTTTTAACAGAAGTTTTTAGTTAGTGAACTTCCATCCAAAAGCAAGGTCTTCACTAACTAAAACCTTCTGTAAAAAAAATATGCTATGTGCTTATTTAGAGCCCTATTCAATTGGCCAAATCGCAATTTACTAAGGCTGTATGCCTCCAAACACTTAGGAAACGCAGGATCGCCTTAGGCTGCAAGCAGTTGACGAACGCGAGACTTAGAAAAAGAAAATTACGATACACGGGACTTAGGAAAAAAAATACGAAAAATACAAAGTTAACGTCCAAACTGGGCAAAGCAAAAAACACAAAAAATACAAGAAAAAATACAACAAAACCATCACACACAGCACGGGGGAACAGCCAGGATGTCTGGGAGTGAGGTGTTATACGAATTTAAGTTGATTTTGGCGAGTTTTGGCACTCCAAATCGGCAAAGCCAGAAAAAAAATGGCGGCCCAAAAAAATTAAAATGAGGCTACACAACCCTACACCGCGCAAAACACCACCAAACGCATACCATTTTCACCCAGGAACGTACGAGGTACAAAATACACTACTGCAAAGGATGGCAAATGCTAGCAAACCGCGTAGCACACTTATTTACAATCCTAACTTCCAAATAACAACATTACACATCTACAGTAGCGCTTTACACAAATAACCCAACGGTTTGCCCTTGTTCACGCAGCCTATTTCTAATACACAGTTGGCATATTCATAATACTATCTCCTCAGGCCAGCAACAGTCAGACTAGACATTATAAGCTGCAGGACAATAAAAAAAGATTGTTACCTCTTCAGGCTATTGATTGATGGATATATTAATTACAAATAGGTAAAGTATATTCATTAATTAAGTAACTAATTAATTGATTATTATTTTTAAAAATATAGATACGTGTATCTGTCTTTGTGATGAGCACCAAAGGTGCTCAGAGGAGCAAAAGTACACCAGAGGAGAGGCTCGCAATGAGTGCCAAAGGCGCTCAGCGTGAGCCTCGCAATAAGGGCCGAAGGTCCTCCCACTACAAAAAGCTTGACATTGTGTGGCAAACAGCATTGCCATGGCTTCAAATTTTATTGCCGTCATTTTTGACGGGCAAGTCGCTAGTATATATATATATTCACTTAACATAATTTTTGCACCTGGGTGGGGTTGCAAACCCAGGGACAGCTCCGGGCAGCAAAAGCTCTAGCTACGCCACTGGGGGAAGGTAGTGCAGACGCATTTTGTTGCATTGTCCCAAACACTGTTACCTCCCTTGAGCATATGGAAGAACAGTACTCTATACTATTTTCCTGTAAAGAAAACAACGTCTTTAGTATATAAATTATTGTTCAGAAGAAAATAACTTATTAGTTGATCTGCCTTTTCCTGGTCACTACTTATCAGACAGCCTGTTACACATTTTAACGTTCCTACAGCTTCCTTCCTGGCCTTCTTTCCATTAATATATTTAAAAATATGTTAGTGTTAATCTTACTCTCCTTTGCAACTAACTTCTCCTTTACTATTTTAGCCATTATAATAGCTCTTTTGCAAGCCTTGTTGATTTCCTTGTACTCACGTAACGATTATTCTATTACCTCTTTCTTGTTTAATTTAAAGACCTGCTTTTCATTCCTTATCATGATCTTTAAATCATTGTTGAGCCACATAGGATGTGATTCACTCTTTTTTCTTTTATGGTACATGGTATATTTGGATTTAGAGCCCTATTCTATTTTCCTATATTGCAAATTACACCATGTTTAAGAGCAAAGTAAAACTACCTAGCTATTCTATTCACCCATCCTGGAAAAATTGTAAGAGCACTACTACCAATGCCACAAATTCTGGTAATCTTTTCCATTGATCATTGCAGTGGCAAAATATTACAAGTGTCTCCTTTTTCCAAACACTATTAAACTGAATAACAAGAAAGAAAAGGACAGAACAAGTATGTTTGGGATTAAAGTGCTCACCCTCTGCCCACATGACAATATAGAACAGCAAAAAATATAAAACTTAACATTTATTAATATTGTTAAAACTTGTTATTAAAATATTGAAATTCTGACGAGATAAAGTTGGTAGGGAAGTAAGGAATTATTAAGGGCTACCTTATATATTGATTGGAATTGTTTGACTGAAATTGTTCAAATAGTCCCTATATCCTCTTGGTTAGAGTGATACATCATCTATAATACAGTGGTGCATAGGGTTATGGTGTAATATTAATGAGTGGCAGAAACATAAGTCCAAATGAAACATAAGTCCAAATGCTAGACCTATGTGTTTGCACTTATATATATTGCACTTTCATAAAGTGTCTAGTGCTAATAGTAATAATAATAGTGGTTGCACGTATATATATTGCACTTTCATAAAGTGTCTAGTGCTAATAGTAATAAAGTAAATGATAATATATAATAGTATTGAATACAATATAAATAAAGTGCTAGTGCTGAGTGAGGGTATTAGGGTATTATACAGTCAAACGTTATAAGGAAAAGTCCAATGCTGAAATAGTAATATAATTATATATTACACTACTCGAACTATGGAGCTAGGGTATATACTATCAAATTCCACACTCTTATATTTGCTCATAGCTTTGAGATTGATATGGATAGTATTAATGTATCTTTTCGATATAGATGGTTGATCTATGTGATTATAAAACACCTAAGCTCCAAACTACCCGCGTGTCACCTATGCGTCTGCGTGTGACGTCATAGAGTGACGTTGCGGCGTAGTGCGTGCGTTCGAGTAGTGGAATATATAATTATATTACTATTTCAGCATTGGACTTTTCGGAAGACCCGTAAAGTAGAGGGGGGAGAGGCTTGCAATGAGCGCCAAAGGTACTGATTGTGAAGCATGAAATGCGAGGGTTGGCTGAGGCCTGCAATGAGCAGTCATTGCGAGGCCCTTAAAGTAGACAGTGGGAGAGGCTCGCAATAAGTGCCGAAGGCGCTTATCGCGAGGCTTGTAAGTTACAGAGGGGAGAGGCTTGCATTGTATGGCAAACCGCATGGCCAGCCTTCAAATTTGATTGCCGTCATTATATATATATATATATATATATATATATATATATATATATATACATATACATATATATATATATATATATCCAGTTTCTTGCCACAATTATCAGCTCATTATAATAATCATGATGTTCTTATTTTCTCGTGGTTACTAGAGCTGTATCTCATCTATAATTTAAGTTAAATGCCTGATTTGGTGTAATATGCAATAATATACACATACTTCCTACACTGACATAATTTATGGATCTGGGCTGAATGCCATAATATTATGAGTGAAATGCTTTGACTAGACTTGTAATGTACGGCAAAAAAAGCTTCTGCAGCCTATTTAACGGTATACTGCAAATTACACTGCTGGAATAGAATAGGTCTATTAGTAAAGTAGTGAATGATGTTAATATATATTTTCAGTATTTTTTACATGTCAGTTCTTTTTTTCAGTCTATACATTGTATTGTGCCCTTAGACACTTAAAATTTGCCCTTTCAAAATTAAGAGTTTTTTGTTGACCCCTCACAACTTTGTTTTTTTTAATTCAATTTCAAATGAGACTGTGTTGTGATCACTATTCCCCAAAGGTTCCCTTAATTCAACATTTAATATTATATCAATATTATTCGTAACCTGGGTCAAATAATGATCCCTTAGTGCAGTCAAGAGCCTGCTCCCCTTAGCTGAACTGTTGGTCTCATTCATCCAGTTTATCTCAGGGTAGTTCAAATCTCCCATTATTAAAACGTGACCATGCTGAGCTACATTATTAATCTGTATCAAAAACTGCAAATAGTTCTATAAAATTATTCTTTAGCACCCTCTGTCTTCCACTTACTTTGTCATTGATATCAATAAATACCAAGACTACCGGTTCTTTTCCAGCCCTCCCAATAATTTATCTATCCAATTCACAACATGCAGAGCCCGAGCAGGTGGGAGACAACAAACTGTTCGACTGCTGGGATCAGGCTGACAAATCACCCTGTCTACCATCCAGAATATTAGAATCTCCTACCTCAAAAAATCCTGTCTGTTGCTCTGCCTATTCTGCCCTACTGCTCCTCCAGTAGAACTGTTCTTCAAGCTGTTAGAGGGAACAGCTCTATTTGGAATTACCATTCCCGAATGACCATCCCCAACCATTTTACTCAATCTGACAAATCTGTTGGTGTTTGCAAACTCAGAACCAGCCTGCCTCCGCTTCCTGTTCCCTTTGCTTCCCCTTATAACTATACCCCAGCTACCTCCCAGGACATCCTCAGTAGCCCCAGCTCTGCTCTCCATGCTACGTCCAACTAAACTTTCCAGTGGAGCAATATCAAGTGTTGCAATACTCCTCCCCAGTTCTTCAATTTAGGCTTCATGCTCACACCTGCCAGAGAGCTATGGACCCTGGATCAGCTGCTCAAGCAGTGCACACATGTGGAAGGATGTACACTCAGTGAGGTTGCCACTGGACTGATGCATGATTATTAATTACAAAAATACAGTGACAAAAGTAATCAATATATTTGTATAAATATTGTATAAAGATTGTTTTTCTATACCATAACCTAAAAAAAATCTGTTTTTTTTTCTATTTTTCTCTCTTCCTCCTTTCCTTCTTCTCTTTCTCCCTCCCTCTTTCCTTTCTTCTCTTTACCTTTTTTTGCACTGCAATAAATATCCTCCTTTTATTTCAATTCCCACACTTACAGAATAACTGCAGTACACTAGAACTGTTCGCAAGCTCCCAAGTTCACTCCTTCCCCTGTTTATTGATCTTTTAGACAGCATACATATTTCCTATTGATGATTGTCTTTTAGATTTGAAACTGCAAATCAGGGAAACATCAATATACCTGTAATGGTCCACACATTTGTACCACATCACTGTAAAGGTCTCCTAAAAGCATGTAGCTCTTACGTGTGCTTGCAGCCTGCTCGCAGGAGACTCTGAATCTAGCAGTCTCTACAACAATGCTACAGAACAATACCTACTACTTAACATGAACACACCACACTAGCCCTAAGATCCTCCCATATCCCTATCTCTCTATCTATCTATCCATCTATCTATCTATATATCTTAACCAATTCCACCCCCTATGAGGCCGGGTATCCCCTGGGATACACCACTAAATATCTGCTATTTGTGGCATGGACCATGGAGGTCCACAAGGACCACTATAATCCCTAACACTTGCCCCTTAAAAATAAATACAGTAAATAAAAAATAAAAAATACAGAAAATAAAACATAACTACAGAAATAAAAAAAGACTATAAAATCTATTTCTCATCTTTGTCCCAAGGAACCTAAATATATTGCCGCTCTTTAAAAAAAATCATCTAAATGAGCTCCAGTGCCAACTAATATTTTTACCACATCTTCAACTTATATACTATTTTTGAGGATTACCCTTGGCTGAAATATGTATCATTAATATTTTAGCCAATCAGATTTGAGTATTTTTAAAAGGATAGTTTTAGGGACAATGGGAGCACCCCTATGGTAGAATACATTAGCACTGGCAGGAACATTGACCCTAAAGTACTATAATTTCACAGCTTGTCATAATAGAATAAACTCCCGTTATCTGGCACCCACGGGGACTCCCTATTGCCGGATAAATGTAGTTGCTGGTTGATCGTGAGTCCCTGAAATAAGGGCCTAAGGACCCTTAAAGCCCCCCAAAACCTTCAAAATGCATTTAAATAGGCATTAGCGCCTAAACTTAGGCCCAGAAAAAATAATTAGAAAAAAGTTAGTATTTTTTTTTTGCAGTCTTGAACTGCCGGATAGTGCCAGTTATGCCGGTTTAGTGGGAGGTTTGTTCAAATGGGGAATTGATGCAGGTGGCGGTTGCTCGAGAGTGCCGGTTGGTTAGGTGCCGGATAACCTGGATTTTACTGTACATCGGTATTGATAATCCCCAGTTTATTGCCTTGATAATAATCAGTCAAAACTTCTGCCCTTACAGCTATATCCTGCCTTAACACACACACTTCACTCTTCAAACTATCTAAAAAAACAACCAAAAACAATTCAAATGCTGTACCATCATCAGGTTCCTAGGATCATAAACCTCTGTGCCATCAATATTTAAAGTATCTCACAAAAGTGAGTACACCCCTCACATTTTTGTAAATATTTTATTATATATTTTAATGTGACAACACTAAAGAAATAACACTCTGCTACAATGAAAAGTAGTAAGTGTACAGCCTGTATAACAGTGTAGATGTGCTGTCCCCTCTAAATAACTCAACACACAGACATTAATGGCTAAACCGTTGGCAACAAAAGTGAGTACACCACTTAGTGGAAATGTCCAAATTGGGCCCAAAGTGGCCACCATTATTTTCCAGCACTGCCTTAGTCTTCATGGGCATGGACTTCACCAGAGCTTCACAGGTTGCTACTTGAGTCCTCTTCCACTACTCCATGATGACATCACAGAGCCGGCGGATGTGAGAGACCTTGCGCTCCACCACCTTCCGTTTGAGGATGCCCCACAGATGCTCAATAGGGTTTAGGTCTGGTGACATGGTTGGCAGGTCCATCACCTTTACCTTCAACGGCCCAGTCTCCGAAGGGAGGGGATCATGTATGTCATAGTGATTGACCACATCACTGAAAGATCTAGGGTGTTCCTGAATACCATTTCAAAATGTTTTATGAAGCTAGAATTTTTCATGTTAACAATCACATACTTTGCAACAAAAATTTGTGCTTGATAATAGTGTTCTTAAACCCACTAAGTTAACTGATTGATATATTTTTTTCAACAATTTGACCAGGAAGTCACAACCAATCACTGAAAAGCTCATAAATATTATCCTATAGCAGTGCTTGGCATAGTCCTAGATTTCTGTATTACTCTGCTTTGACCTTTGTTCTGCACTAAAGGACAATTGCTGCCTACTACTGTCATATACTGAAATTTTATAAAGGGAAGCCCGATTTAGAGAACTAAAAAAAAATCAAAGAAAGGTACATATTAATCAAATCCAAAGGTAATGGGCAATTAAAACCCAGTCTTCAAATATTCAAGTATCCTTTGAAAACATAAAACCCACTTGTTTAGAGATGGATGATCACCTACCTCCATAACTCAGTCATCCACAATTTCATATAAGGCAATTAAACCTATTTATTAAATGTGGATATAATCACATATATAGTTGTGAGCATACGAGCCGTTGCTCATGCTTGTGGGCTCGCAGCGAGCCCGCAAGAACTGCGTCCCTCGCGAAGTGGGGGGCACTGTTCCCCGCAAATGCGGGTCCTCGCGAAGCGAGGGGCCGCATTTGCGGTAGTGGAGCATCCCAACGTCCCCGCAAATGCGGATCCTCGCGAAGCAAGGGTCCGCATTTGCGGAGGTGGAGGCTCCAACGTCGGCTGTGTTAACACACACACACACGACTTTAAAAAAAAAAAAAACTCAAAGGCGCCTCACACCTGGTTAAACACACACACGACTTAAAAAAAAACAAACTCAAAGGCGCCTCACACGTGGTTAACACACATACGCACGACTTAGAAAAAAATACACTGCGTCGTACGCGTAAAAAACAACTGCATCCCTTGCAAACAAATTACGGCCGCCTCGCAAAAACATGCGGCCTCGAAACTGCGCATTCCCAACATGCAAAACCGTCCGAAAACGGCGCACATGAAAACATCAGAAACACAAGAAATAAAGACAACGAACACATAAAAAGCTTACTTACAGCAAGGGGGGTCATCCGGATGGAACGCAAATTGTATACTGGAACGCAAATAGCGCATGCGTATTGCGTTCTAACGGTCTGAGGCACTTGAAAGTTTATAAATACTGCCTACTTTCCAGAAATTTCTACAGTTCTAATGGTCTGAGGCACTTTAAAGTTTATAAATACTGCCTACTTTCCAGAAATTTCTACATTTCGACTCGTGATGAACGGAATTACTTCATAGTTAACTGCTGCTGTTACTTGAGAAGACAATTGTTTCCTAATTTACTACTTTACATTGTGAAAATTACAACTGAGAGGTAATCTAAAATATATTAAATTTTATTATCAAGACAGGACAACAAAAAAGTATGAAAAAAAGTATGAAAATTTGATTTATGTATAGTGACATGTGGCACGCACATTTATGTGTATAGCCCCTGCAACAAACTGATCTTAACCCAAACTAATTAAACAACTATATTTAAATGACAGGGAAAAAAAAATTACTATGAAAATGTGTGTATGCCCAAAAACTAAGTAATGTTAATTGAAATTAATTACAGAAGTATATTTAAATGACATTAATTTATTGTTATTCAATATATAACCTAAAGATCAATCTTTCTCCTTTTTTTTACTATTCAAACAGATTCTGCATCAACTCAAGAATTTGAACCGTGCATTGTGAACCACAATCCCTTTTAAACAACTCCAAGAAAGAACAAGAGGTAAGATAGAAAAATACATTACATGCTGAAAAAGACCATGCTTTGCTAAATCAAAAAGAAGAAATATACAATTAACCATTTCACTTTCTTTTTCAAACAGACACTACAAGAAGACCGCCGGATTAAGATTGCCAGGAGGGGACCCTCTGTCATTCGACACTTCAATCAAGGTAAAGTACAAAAAAGAAATTAACTATATATGTTTAATGGCCGCCATTATAAATTATTATTCTTCTTTAGTGTTTAAGAACCTATAAGCCTTACAAAGAAGCCTAAATAAGCATACCAAAAGTGTCAAATATGTATATTAATAACTAAACAACTTTCCAAACATACACATCTCATTGCCGTCATTTTTTGACGGGCAAGTCGCTAGTAAAACATATATACTAAATACGCAAAATAGAAAACATAGGAAGGTGAAGTACTAAACTTGTAATTTCCTACCCTATTGATAATACTGCCTATACTGTAATGCTATAATGCTAGTGTAAGTATAACTTACACTCAAAATAATGCACTTAATACAGTACAGTCAGTGTGCTTAATATGTAAATGGAAAAACAATAGGTGTAGTTTAAGGATTGATAGGGTAGCAACAGACAGACATGTTCGTAACTAAGAACATGTTTGCCATAATAGAAAATGTATTTTGAAGAGACTGCTGAAAGGCATGGGTCTAAAACTACAATTATCATTAAGTAAGCATGAAAACAGGAAGATCTTTTAAGCCACAACTACATACAAAATAAAATCTTAATCATATTGATTGGCCTGTACATAAACTGCACCTGTATCATACTATATGATACATCTGTGCTCTTAGATAATCTAGTTTCATACGTTACAAATATTGATTTATTGATGTAATTTGTAGCAGGAATATATAAAAAGGTCCCATCCTACATCATGGTTGAAAAGGTGTTGCAGTTGTGACTAGGCTATTTATATGGGTATATGGATGTAGCAAAACTTAGTTTTCTCTATTATGAACTGAAATATCTTAATGCAAAAGGGAGCAGGTGTCAGATTATGGGAGTTTGTGTGATCTGACATATGATCATAGAATACATCTAAACATTTATTAAAAAAGCACTTGCATTCAAATGTTTGAGTTTGAGGAATTTGCAAGCAGCTAATAATTTATGGCCCATGGTATATTTTGTAGCACAGCCCACATTTAATGAAATACAAACACACCTATAAAACATGTTTTAACATAAAATACTAATATACCACTATAACAAGAGCAACCCTCTTTTATAACATACTGAATCCCATCAATATCCTCTTACAATGGACCTGTTAGTCTGGAGGATCAGTCTGAGGCGAAAATCCTTATACCCTAGAAAAAATGTTCATGGCAATCATCAAAGTATACTATAATGTTGGAGTCCTGGAGATCGTTGAAGATTTTATTTATGACATTTTGGAATACAGTAGGGGCATTACAGTTGCCAAAAAGTATCACCACTTTCCTATTATAATTACTTTGCAAAGCATTTTATTGGTTAATTTTGAAAACATAGGTCTACTATTGTTACTACTGCTCTTCAAAGTCTCCGAGAATCTTAGTGATATGTATGTGTGTGTAAAAAGTAATCTAGAAACCAAAAACAATTACTGTGAAAAATCAAATAGATTTGTTAATTTATACTTTCGTAAGTTCATTTTCTTGTACTATTAACAGCTTCATTCCTTTGTATTCAGTTGCAGTGCATAAATGTCTAAATATGTGAACGTATATTATTCCATCTCTAATTATTAGAAATTATCCAAAGACACATGCAGCCTCATTAAATTGGGGCTACGTTTGAAAAACTAGCTTGTGGTGAAAAACGTAGGGCTGAAGGCTATTGAATTAGTCTTGTAAACCTCTACGTTGCCGACCTGCGTGTTACAATAGAGGATGGCTGAAAAATGCCTAAGTTTTGTGGAACGTGGAACATTGCAGCATGCAACCCTTTAATCTGTCCACCCTATACCTGCTATGTTCCCATTTTGCTATGAAATTGCTAAGAGGTCCCCCTTGAGCTAACCCGTAACACGCAAATGGAGCCCAAAGCCCAATGAGTGCTGGGGAGGACTCGCAAAGGCTTTAAAAGCTTTTATGTTAGCTGAGTGAGAAGCAGAAGAGACCCATGCTCCGGCCCTAAAACCTCCCTCCGGCCCCTAAAGCTCCCCCTGTTTCCCAGACTAATCCCCATGTTGCAGGTGTCTCAATCGGGACCCCCGCAGGCTCCCCATATTAACCCTTGCTGCGTGTTTCCAAATCAGGACCCCTGTGGCAGTTAACAGTTAAGCCCTGCTGCTGGGGGTACTCCAAGTATCCCCTGGCACCAAAAATTAACCCCCCAATGCTGGGGGCTTCCATGGGGACCCCTGCAGTGTCCCTACATTAACTCGTGCAGCGGGGGTCCGTATTGGGACCCCCGATGCATAAAAAAAAAAACAATGGTCTAAAAAATAAAAATAAAACAATGGAGCTCCTCCCTTGAAGAGCATTTTGCCGCAAATGAGGGTTCCTGTGCATGCTCTACTAAAAACTTTTAAACAGCGTCTTTTTATTGGCTGAAAATGCTGTCACTCATATTTCAGCCAATCAGAAGGCGCAAAGGTGTGAGCCAATATCCCATTCTGATTGGCTGATGTATCTGTCAATAATTTCTAATCCAATCAGAAGGCGCTACTACCTTCAGCCAATCAGAATGGAATACACCCAGCGTGGTTTATCCCATTCTGATTTACTCCAAGCATCTGCGTCTTCTGATTAGCTGCAATCTGATTGACAGTTACAACAGCCAACTAAGAAGACACAGATGCTTGGAGCCAATATGGATCTTCATAAGAAAAAAACAGGCCTCTTTGCAAACCAAGGACTTTTAAAAATATTGATTAACCGGAACTGGGCACTAAAATACTGAAGCTTCCAAATGGTTAAATAAGTAACCAGTTATATATTCGTTTCATACATTAATTTCACTAAGTAAACTTCCTTTCTATGCCTTTCTAGATACCATTAAGTATTTGTTTGTGTACCAATTAAAAAGTATTGACTTCATTTACATAGATGTTTGCACCATTGGTGAATTCACTAGCAAATAACTGACTATTGTGGTCATACACCAATATTAAAACTGACCCCATCCCACATGTTTATATAGAAATTTGTTATGAGGCCATAGAACTCACCCCATACTGAATTAATAAACAATAAAATAAAGTTAGAATCAATGAAAACAATGGTTTGTTTGCTTTTTGCCATTTTTCTGAATTAAAGTTGGAATTACAAAAGGGAATAAATGTATAAAAGAGAAAAATGTATTACAAATTATTATTATTGTTGTTTATTTGTAATGCACCAAACTATTCCATATCGCTATAGATGGATTGGGTTTAAGGCAAAACAATATTAACACATTGCAAAAAATGGAGGGACCTGTCTTTGAGGTTAGAATCCAGTGTCCATAGTGCTTTCCCAAAGCACCTTGCAAAAATGAAAACTCACAGACTTACAATCTAAAAATCTTTGGTGTGGTACAGAAGAGTGAAAGATGCATTATACATGTTAAGGCGGCAGGTGATAGGCTTCTTTAAACAGATACGTTTTTAGTGAGGATTTGAAGGATTTGAGGCAGGAGAATAGTCTAGTGGAGCAAGGCATGGAGTTCCAGAGAATAGAGGCAGCACAAAAAGTTCTAAAGGCAGGAATGAGAGGAGGCAATGAGAGAAGAGGGGAAAAGAAGGTCATTAGCAGAGCAAAGTGGGTGGGTGGGGGAATATTTGGAGAGGATAGGAGAGTTATAAATGGGTGCACTGTTTTTGAGGGCTTGGTAAGTTAGGGTCATGATTTTACATTTTATTATAGAGGCTACAGGAAGCCAATGGAGAGATTGGCAGAGAGGTGCTGAAGACACTAAACATTGTGTATGGTAGATGAGTATACTGGAGGCATTAATCATGGATTGAAGTTGGGATAGATGGGTATTTGCAGGCCAGCAAGAAGTGAGTTGCAGACAGACAAGGTATGATGGGAGAATTATTAGAATATTAGTTGTGTCCTGTGTAAGGTAGTGATGTATTTTGGAAATGTTTTTTTAAATTGAAAAGACAAGATTTTGTTAGTGACTGTATGTAAGGAATGAAAGAGAGGGCAAGGTCCAATAGAATCCTAAGAGAACAGGCTTGGGAGGTAGGAGTGATGATGGCATTGTTGACAGTAAGGGAGATATGAGGAATTTATGCTGTAGTAGATGGTGGGAAGATAAGGAGTTTGGTGTTAGACATGTTGAGTTTGAAATTGTGAGCGGACATCTAGGAGGATATGCTTGAGAGGCAGTTAAGAACACATGCTAGAAGAGAGGGAGATAGCTCAGGTGCTGAGAGGTAGTCTACATAGAAATGATACTGAAATCCAAAAGATTTTATTAGGGTATCAAGCGAGTATGTATAGATGGAGAATCTATAGGACTGAACTGTCCTAGGACTGAACCTTGGGGTTGCCGACAGACAGAGAGTAAGGAGAAGAAGAGGTGCCAGAGAAGGAGACACTAAATGCTCAGTCTTGTAGGTATGATGTGAACCATGAGAGAGCAATATCTTGGATTCCAAGGGGCCAGAGAATTTTGAATAAAAAAGAGTGGTCAACTGCATCAAAGTCAGCCGAGAGATCCAGGAGAAGTAGAATAAAAAAGTGACCCTTTGACTTGGAGGTGATCAAGTTATTAGTGACTTTTTGAGTGCTGTCTCAGTGGAGTGTTAAGGCCTTATTGTGACAAGAAGGGAGTTGGAGGGAATAAATTGGGTAAGGCAATTGTAGACAAGCTACACAAACAGTTTGGAGGTCAGGGGAATTAGAGAGATGGATGGTAGTTAGTTGCAGAATCAGTGTAGGATAAGGATTTCTTTAGAATGAGCGTAATTATGATATGTTTCAAAGATTATGTAAAGATGCAAGTATTTAGGGAAAGGTTGAAGAGATATGTGAGAACAGAGATAAGTGTGGTATAGAGGCAAGGGATTAGATGTGATGAAATAGGATCTAGAGGACAGATGCATAAATGGCTGGAAAAGTCTTCAACTGTGAGGCAGGAAGGGACAGGAGTTGGTGGTCGGCAGAGGAGAGTGTTAAAAGTGGCGAACATACCTTTGTGGTTAGAGGAGTTGATATTAATGGTGTAAAATAGTGCTGATTGGCAAGGTTGAGGACAGATAAGTATGAGTGCATGTTAAACTTGTAGTGGAGGAAGTAAATCTGCTGAAGTGAGAGATTTCCTACATAGTCGTTCAGCATTGCAGGAGCACCTCTGAATGTATCATGTTTATGTAGTGTGCCATGGTTGTGGATGAGAGCAAGGGCGTCTGTGTGTTATTATGGGGCCAAAGTGTCAAGGGTGGAAGTAAGTGTCATGTTGTACTGTGAGGTAGCAATGTCAGGACAGGTGAGGTCAGTGAGTGACTGAGAACAGGTTGTAACACTGTGGAAAGGTGTTGTGGGTCAAGTGCTTGAAGGATTCTGTTGGTAATAGTGACCGGGGTTGCAGAAGGGCAGTGAGAGAAAGATGTGGTGAGGCTGCAGGATAGAAGGTGGTGGTCAGATAGAGGGAGTGAACAGATGGCAAGGTTAGAGATTGTGCAGAGATGGGTAAAAATAAGGTCAAGGGAGTGTCCATGAGAGTGAGTTGGGAAATCTGTCCATTGTGAGAGGCCAAGAAAAGGAGGTGAATGAAAGTAGTTTAGCAGCAGTGTGGGGAGATGGGACTGTCAACAGCAATTTTGAAGTCACCAAGAATGAGTGAAGGAACGTTGGGAGGAGAGAAAGTGAGGGAGCCAAGCGGCAAAGTGATCAAGAAATTGAGAGGATGGTCCAGGAGGGTGATGAATGACAGCAACATCTAAAGAGATATTTTAACATTAGATTTTTAGTATAAGATTAGTACTTGAGGTACATGGTGGTAGATAAGTGAAGCATTCTCCTTTAGAAATGGAATTGACAAATACAGAAAATTAATTCTAGCATGCCTGGCATGCCCGTGACAATTTATCAGTCTCCTCCGGATTTGTGTCCATATTTCAGGCACTTTAATGGAGCAAAACAATAAAAGAGGCTCTATGACATTTTCCAAATTTTACTAAAATGTAGACAGTGATACAAAAATAACAAACCAAAACAAATCAAAGAGAACCAAGTAGTCATAAGCTGCAGGCTGATGTCTCACTTAGTGTCTTTCTGCAAGTAAGACAAACCACAGACAAACCCCAAACAAAGCAGCCGCTCCCATATTCCAGGAGCAGTCTTAAATCAGTCTTAGCAGGAAAGTAAACACCTGCAGTCCTATTGGGGGAAGAGAGAATTGCAGAGTCAATAGCTCACCCCTTGGAAAACTCTGTCACAATACATTCAGTAATCCTGAGGATTTATTTATTTACATGTTATGTAGATAAAATGAACAGGCTAGATTAGCCTATTGGTTTTTATTAGCAGTTTAAAAATATGTATCTATGTTTCCATATAAAAAAGGCCATTTTTTTATGAATGCAGTAGACTTTTTACTATTAAATGGTGGATGATTTTGCTTCTGTCAGACTGACACTTTGGTTATTTTTATATTTTTGTACTAAAAATGGAAAATGTATTTTCAGCTTAATTCTCACATGATGTTACATTAAGAATTGTGATATAACAGCACATCTATAAATGAAAGAAAAATGTGTTGGAATTTGTGTTAGTGTTAAATGCGTCATTAATTATAAACTTCCAAATTAAGCCATCCTCAGAATTCAAAGATATAGGGTTAAAACATTATTTTAACCATGAGTAAAAATAGAAATGACTCTACAGTCCAAAAATACTTAAGAAAATGAAGCAGGTTTCTTCTACAATTCTTTCCTATACTTAATTTAAGAATATGTTTGTGACAACTGCTATCAGCCATAACGCTCTCATTCAAGTACATATATCTCTCACCCTCCCTTTGATGGGTGTAGGAACTGGGGGGACAAATCCCCCCCAGAGTTTTCAAAGTGTTTGTTTATGTGTAGAGAAGTAATGTGTGGTATTGTTATACTATATGTGGTATCCCCCTCAGATTTTCTTTGGCTCCTACACCCATTCTCCCTTTTCAAACATTTTGTAAAGAGTTTAACTATTTATGACATCCAGTTCTTAATATAGCTTTTTCCACCTTTAATGTGACCTATAAACTGTACAACTCAATTGAAAAGAAACCTGAAATCTTTTAGGTGGAGGGAAGAAAAAAAAAAAAGAAAAATAATGTGGTTGCATAAGTCTGCACACCCTCTTATAACTGGGGATATAGCTGTGTTCAGAATTAAGCAATCACATTCCAAATCTTGTTAAACAGGAGTCAGCATACACCTGCCATCATTTAAAGTGCCTCTGATTAACCCCAAATAAAGTTCAGCTGCTCTAGCTGATCTTTCCTGAAATTTTCTTAGTTGCATCCCACAGCAAAAGCCATGGTCCACAGAGAGCTTCCAAAGCATCAGAGGGATCTCATTGTTAAAAGGTATCAGTCAGTAGAAGGGTACGAAAGAATTTCAAAGGCATTAGATATACCATGGAACACAGGTATATCATCAAGTGGAGAAAATATGGCACAACAGTGACATTACCAAGAACTGGAGCTCTCTCCAAAATTGATGAAAAGACGAGAAGAAAACTGGTCTGGGAGGCTACCATGAGGCGCTGCAGGAATATCTGGTAAGTACTGGCTGTGTTGTACAACAATCTCCCGTATTCTTCATATGTCTGGGCTATGGGGTAGAGTGGCTAGGCAAAAGCCTTTTCTTACGAAGAAAAACATCCAAGCCAGGCTATGTTTTGCAAAAACACATCTGAAGTCTCCCAAAAGCATGTGGGAAAAGGTGTTATGGTCTGATGAAACCAAGGCTGAACTTTTTGACCATAATTCCAAAAGATACTATATGTTTGGCGCAAAAACAACACTGCACATCACCAAAAGAACACCATACCCACAGTGAAGCATGGTGGTGACAGCATCCTGCTTTGGGGCTGTTTTTCTTTAGTTGGAACTGGGGCCTTAGTTAAGATAGAGGGAATTATGAACAGTTCCAAATACCAGTCAATATTGGCACAAAACCTTCAGGCTTCTGCTAGAAAGCTGAACATGAAGAGGAACTTCATCTTTCAGCATGACTACGACCCAAAGCATACATCCAAATCAACAAAGGAATGGCTTCACCAGAAGAAGATTAAAGTTTTGGAATGGCCCAGCCAGAGCTAAGACCTGTATCCGATTAAAAATATGTGGGGTGATCTGAAGAGGGCTGTGCACAGGAGATGCCCTCGCAATCTGACAGATTTGGAGTGTTTTTGCAAAGAAGAGTGGGCAAATCTTGCCAAGTCAAATGTGCCATGCTGATAGACTCATACCCAAAAGACTGAGTGCTGTAATAAAATCAAAAGGTGCTTTAATAAAGTATTAGTTTAAGGGTGTGCATACTTATGCAACCATATTATTTTATTTTTATATTTTTTCTTCCCTCTACCTAAAAGATTTCAGTTTGTTTTTTAATTGAGTTGTACAGTTTATAGGTCACATTAAAGGTGTAAAAAGGTCTGAAATGATTTATCTTTGTCTCATTTTTTTACAGCACAGAAAACTGACATTTTAACAGGGGGGTGTAGACTTTTTATATCCACTGCCCTCTGATTGGCAATATCTGTACTTTAGCACGGTATTAATCATTAACCATTTGAAATTTGTTTATTTATTGATTAATTCATTTTTAATGGACATTAATATTATTAATTACTAATTATTATGAAAAAAAATAAAATAAAATACATTACTGCATTTTACAATACCTGTACTTTAGCACGGTATTAATCATTAACCATTTCAAATATGTTTATTCATTAATTAATTAATTTTTAATGGACATTAATATTATTAATTAATTACTAATTATTAAAAAAAAAAAATTTTATAACAAAAAAAAATGTAACTGGAATTAGATTTTGACATTGATGCTCCACTATTAATGTTCATTTATTATTTTATTCACCATTACGATTATTAATAATGTTAATTAATTAATAATTAGTCTTAATAACACATTTAGTACAAGAAAAAAAATGTATAGTTGTTTTACATTTTGTGCTTGCTACTCAACTATTAATGTTCATTGATCATTCATACAAGAAATTTAAAGTAAAAAATTAATAAAAATATATCTCACTTTTCCACTGAATTTAGATATTACTGTTGTTGATGATTCTTTAAGCTCATTGTTTTAAAGGTATAGGATCCTCAAACCGTTTACATATTTATATCACTTACTTACATTTTACAGTGCATTGAATTCTATTTTGCAGCTATGCTAATTAAAACATAGCAAACATTAACAAGCCCTTTTTTCAATTTATTTTCTCACAGTTTGATTATCTGCCCATGTGACTACACAGAGGGCTGTTTGCAGCATTTTATCTGCAATTACATCACCTTCACAGGTATATAATTTTAAAATATTTATATTTAAAGTAAAAAATTCATAAAAATATATCTCCCTTTTGCACTGAATTTAAATCATACTGTTGTTGATTCTTTAAGCTCATTGTATTAAAGGTATAGGATCCTCAAGCCGTTTACATATTTATATCACTTTCTTTACATTTTACAGTGCATTTACTTCTATTTTGCAGCTATGCTAATTAAAACATAGCAAACATTAACAAGCCCTTTTTTCTATTTCTTTTCTCACAGTTTGATTATCTGCCCACGTAACTATACAGAGGGCTGTTTGCATCATTTTATCTGCAATCACATCACCTTCACAGGTATATCATTTTAAAATATTTATATTTACTTTATCGCATGCATGTATGAAAAGGACAACAAGTACTTTAAGTAATATCAATGATTCATGCATTTATGGAAAAAAAAATAACATGATTTTTACTTCTTTTCACAGATTTGTGACATCGCCACCTGCCTTAAGTCTCCTCTGCAACAATTAACCTTACAGAATATTAAATTGACAGGTAAATGATTTTGTGATGACATTTGTTAACACAATATAATATGAACTATTGATTTGCGTTGAGTAATGTATTTCATACATTCATTCAATGAAAAAATTAATTATGATTTTTATATCTTTTTACAGATTTCTCATCTTTACACCTGCTTCAAAACAGGAGCATTTTCAATTAGAGAACTGCTGATTTACAGGTGTATTCCTGTATTCATTCATTCATCATTATGTTACTGCTCAATTGCTCTTTTGTGTAGCTCTTCTTTAGGAACATGATAACTGTTTCTGTTTTTCCATTCATGATATAGACACACCTACAGAGAGACACCCAGAAACACAGACACCCAGAGACACAGACACCCAGAGACACAGACACCCAGAGACACAGACACGCAGAGACAAAGACACCCAGAGACACAGACACGCAGAGACACAGAAACGCAGAGACACAGACACCCACCTGCACGCAGAGACACAGACACGCAGAGACACAGACATGCACTGCACACAGAGACACAGACACGCAGGGACACAGACACGCACCTGCACGCAGAGACACAGACATGCAGAGACACAGACACGCAGAGGCACAGACATGCACTGCACGCAGAGACACAGAAACACAGAGACACAGACACCCACCTGCACACAGAGACACAGACACGCAGAGACACAGACACGCAGAGACACAGACATGCACTGCACGCAGAGACACAGACACGCAGAGACACAGACACGCACCTGCACACAGAGACACAGAAACGCAGACACAGACACCCACCTGCACACAGCGACACAGACACGCAGAGACACAGACACCCACATGCACGCAGCGACACAGACACGAAGAGACACAGACACGCACCTGCACGCAGAGACACAGACACGCAGAGACACAGACACCCACCTGCACGTAGAGACACAGACACGCAGAGATACAGACACGCACCTGCACGCAGACACAGACACGCAGAGACACAGACATCCACCTGCATGCAGAGACACAGACACGAAGAGACACAGACACGCTCCTGCACGCAGAGACACAGACACGCAGAGACACAGACACCCACCTGCAGGCAGAGACACAGACATGCAGAGACACAGACACCCACCTGCACGCAGAGACACACATACGCAGAGACACAGACACCCACCTGCAAGCAGAGACACACACGCAGAGACACAGACACGCAGAGACACAGACACCGACCTGCAAACAACCCGAGAAATAGAATCCTATACAGACACACAGACACCCACATGCAAACAACCAGAGAACTAGAATCCTATACACACACCAAGACACACAGACACAGAAAAACAGAAGCCCACACAGACACCCAGAGAGATACACAGACATACAAACACACACAGAGAGATACACAGACATAGAAACACACACCCAGAGAGATACCCAGACCCACAGACATAGAAACACACACCCAGAAAGATACACACCCAGACATACAGGGAGAAACCCAGAGAGATACACAGACCCACAGACATACAAACACACACCCAGAGAGATACACATAGATACAAACACACACCCATAGAAATACACAGACATACAAACACAAACCCAGAGAGATACACAGACCCACAGACATACAAACACACACCCAGAAACATACACACCCAGACATACAGGGAGAAAACCAGAGAGACACAAACCGACAGATATCCAGACACCCACCCACAGACACGCAGAGAGACAGACAGCCAGAGACACAGACACACACCCACAAACATAGAGACGCAGACAGCCATAAAGACGCAGACAGCCAGAGAGACGCAGACAGCCAGAGAGACGCAGACAGCCAGAGAGACGCAGACAACCAGAGAGACACAGACAGACATCATTTTTAGAAATATATGACAAGGTAAAAAATATGTGTAATAAAATTAAGGTCATTCTTAATAGTCTATTTACAATTATAGATTACAATGGCAGACAATGCAGAAGATAACAAAGAATATAAAAGAAGAATGGCAAGGGAAAGGAAGCAGAGATGGAGAGATGCACAGACCCCTGAGACTTCACAAGGTTTAAGAGAAGAAGATCGACAGAGACTTTTAAATAAAAGATAAATGGCTAAAAAACAACAAAATTAGTCTGCTGGAGTTTCAAAGAAAAGAAAAAGCAAAACAAAAAAATGTCTGTAAAACTGTCTCAAATTAACCTATTTTGCCTGCTGATACCAATGTTGATAGATATGTCACCAATGTAGATGTACAAAGTTCAAATGAAATTTATATTGATGAAGGTCATGATAGTCCTTTCTTTAGAGCACTAACAGAAGACACTCATTATTGTGTATTAATGAATGTGGTTTGTCAGTTTCATGGGGCTTATCATTTTCAGAAAGAACGACCAACTGATGGAGAGTTTATTAGTTGCTGTCAGAAAGGAAAGGTAAGACTTCCAGAAAGACAGACATTCCCAGAATATTTAAAAAGTATCATGAGTGATCCTACATTTCCCAATTACACCAATTTTAAGAAAAATATTCAATTTAATTTGCTTCAATGGGTGCAACATTAGCTGAAAATGTACCAGGACATGCTCCTTATTGTTTTAAAGTCCAAGAACAAATATACCATCGGACTTCACATTTACACCCAGAAACAGGAGAGCAAAGGAAATTTGCACAGTTATATGTTCTCGATACGATGGAAGCTGTCGAACAACGAATGCTGCTTCCTGAAAATAGACGATGCTTACCCATAGTCTTTGAACAGCTTGATAACATTATGGCGAACAACCCTTATAGTCAAGCATAAAAAAAATTAGGCACATGCGCAAATACATCAATTGCCAATGCCAAGAGTTAATATGGTTCTCAAAAGGGATCGCCATACTGATCAAAGACGCTATACTTTACCAACAGCAAATGAGGTTGCCATGGTATTTAAAAATGATGATGGGAAACCACCATTTGAGCGGGATATTAGAATATATCCACGCAATCAAGAACAACCTTTTATAAACATCAATATTTTAAGCAGTAATTTGGATCAAATGACATATCCCATTTTCTTTCCAAATGGGGAGCCAGGTTGGCAACCAAAATTGCAGTTGCAAAGTTATCCAAATAGTAAAATACATATTAGAAACAATATCTCAATGCTGGAATATAAAGTGGAACAAACTGCTGTCCGGGATCATTATAATCCTATTTTATGTGGGGGTAAACTCACACAACAATGGATTATTGATTCTTATCTACAAGTCTAAGCAAATAATCTAAATTTTGTCAAATTCCAACAAAACAAGCTTTGAGTTGAACAATATTGTGGATTGATGGATTATGTCGCTCAATTGGCTGCAAACAGAGACATTCCTGCTGGACGAGCAATGATTTTGCTATCCTCTTTCCAAGGATCTCCTCGCAATATGCGAGAAAGATACAATGATGCCATGGCTATTGTCACTAAATTTGGCAAACCAGATTTATTCATTTACATGTAATCCACAATGGCCAGAGATCAAAGAAAATGTTATGCTTGGACAAACTACTTCTGACCGACCAGATTTGGTTGCAAGAGTATTCAAAATCAAACTTAATTCCTTAATTTATGATATCACTAAAGCAGACATTTGGAAAATGTGTGGCTTTTGTTTATACTATTGAATTTCAAAAAAGAGGCCTACCACATGCACATATACTTTTAATCTTGCAAGAAAAAGATAAATTAATTACAGCAGATAGAGTGGATTTAGTGATTAGTGCTGAACTGTCACATCCAGAAAAGCATTCAAGACTTTATGAGATTGTAACTCATAGAATGATACATGGCCCATGTGGAGAGAGCAATCCAAACTCACCATGTATGAAAAATAAGAAATGCATAAAAGAGTTTCCAAAACAATTTCAAATGCAGACTTATGTTAATTGTGATGACTACCCTTTGTATAAAAGAAGAGAAGGACAAAGAGCTATTATCCGTGGCCAAAAGGTCGATAATACAGGCAGTGCAGAATTATTAGGCAAATGAGTATTTTAACCACATCATCCTCTTTATGCATGTTGTCTTACTCCAAGCTGTATAGGCTCGAAAGCCTACTACCAATTAAGCATATTAGATGATGTGCATCTCTGTAATGAGAAGGGGTGTGGTCTAATGACATCAACACCCTATATCAGGTGTGCATAATTATTAGGCAACTTCCTTTCCTTTGGCAAAATGGGTCAAAAGAAGGACTTGACAGGCTCAGAAAAGTCAAAAATAGTGAGATATCTTGCAGAGGGATGCAGCACTCTTAAAATTGCAAAGCTTCTGAAGCGTGATCATCGAACAATCAAGCGTTTCATTCAAAATAGTCAACAGGGTCGCAAGAAGCGTGTGGAAAAACCAAGGCGCAAAATAACTGCCCATGAACTGAGAAAAGTCAAGCGTGCAGCTGCCACGATGCCACTTGCCACCAGTTTGGCCATATTTCAGAGCTGCAACATCACTGGACTGCCCAAAAGCACAAGGTGTGCAATACTCAGAGACATGGCCAAGGTAAGAAAGGCTGAAAGACGACCACCACTGAACAAGACACACAAGCTGAAACGTCAAGACTGGGCCAAGAAATATCTCAAGACTGATTTTTCTAAGGTTTTATGGACTGATGAAATGAGAGTGAGTCTTGATGGGCCAGATGGATGGGCCCGTGGCTGGATTGGTAAAGGGCAGAGAGCTCCAGTCCGACTCAGACGACAGCAAGGTGGAGGTGGAGTACTGGTTTGGGCTGGTATCATCAAAGATGAGCTTGTGGGGCCTGTTCGGGTTGAGGATGGAGTCAAGCTCAACTCCCAGTCCTACTGCCAGTTCCTGGAAGACACCTTCTTCAAGCAGTGGTACAGGAAGAAGTCTGCATCCTTAAAGAAAAACATGATTTTCATACAGGACAATGCTCCATCACACGCGTCCAAGTACTCCACAGCGTGGCTGGCAAGAAAGGGTATAAAAGAAGAAAATCTAATGACATGGCCTCCTTGTTCACCTGATCTGATCCCCATTGAGAACCTGTGGTCCATCATCAAATGTGAGATTTACAAGGAGGGAAAATAGTACACCTCTCTGAACAGTGTCTGGGAGGCTGTGGTTGCTGCTGCATGCAATGTTGATGGTGAACAGATCAAAACACTGACAGAATCCATGGATGGCAGGCTTTTCAGTGTCCTTGCAAAGAAAGGTGGCTATATTGGTCACTGATTTATTTTTGTTTTGTTTTTGAATGTCAGAAATGTATATTTGTGAATGTTGAGATGTTATATTGATTTCACTGGTAAAAATAAATAATTGAAATGGGTATATATTTGTTTTTTGTTAATTTGCCTAATAATTATGCACAGTAATAGTCACCTGAACACACAGATATCCCCCTAAAATAGCTAAAACTAAAAACAAACTAAAAACTACTTCCAAAAATATTCAGCTTTGATATTAATGAGTTTTTTGGGTTCATTGAGAACATGGTTGTTGTTCAATAATAAAATTAATCCTCAAAAATACAACTTGCCTAATAATTCTGCACTCCCTGTAGATATGTGGTTCCATACAATCCACATTTGCTGATGAAGTACAATTCACATTTCAATGTGGAAGCTTGCACTTCCATCAAATCCATAAAATATGTGTATAAGTATATATATAAAGGATATGATGCAGCAACTGTTGTTGTGCAAGGTGCAGACAATGAAAAAGACAACCCAATTTTACATGACGAACTTTGTTCTTAATTAGATGCTTGCTATGTAAATGCTCCTGAAGCAATGTGGAGTCTTCTGAAATTTGAGATGCATGATCGGTCACATGCTGTGTATCGATTAGCTGTCCATCTGCCACAAAGACAATTTGTTTGCTTCACGGCCGGCAATGAAACAAATGCTTTAGCAAAAAGTGAACATAGAGCAACAAAGCTTACTGCTTGGTTTCAATTAAATTATTAGGACACTGAGGCCAGACAATTTTTATACATTGACATTCCAAATCACTATGTATTCGTAAATGGTGAATGGAGACAACGAAAGAAACATAATTATAAAATTATCCCAAGAATATATACCATCAGTCCACGAGACATTGAACGTTTCAGTTTAAGATTACTCCTTTTACATGTTCCCGGAGCACAAAGTTATGAATATTTACGCACAGTCAATGACATAGTTTATGACACTTTCCAGTTAGCTGCAAGACATCAAAACTTTCTGGCAGATGATACAGAATGGGAGAGATGTCTCGAGGAAGCAGCACTATGTCAAATGCCAAAGCAAATGAGACAACAATTTGCTTTTATTTGTATATTTTGCAATGTACCAGATACCTTAACTTTGTGGGAAAAATTTAAATTACATATGTGTGAAGATTTTTTGCAACGTTATAATGAGACCATTGCACAATTTAAAGCATTAATAGAAATACAGGAAATCTTTATTTGTCATGGATTAAAATGTGCCAACTTTAATCTGCCTGATCCAGGATTTATAGAGGAAATCAACTTTGATGAGTATAACACTGACATTGAATACCAAAAAACATAGGAAAAAATTGGAACTTTAAATGTATTGCAATTGGAAGCATTTAATGCCATCACAAATGCAATAGAAGATGAAATGCTCAAAGAGCGTTATTTCTATCTGGATGGTCCGGGTGGATCAGGAAAAACATACCTATATAATTTGTTGATGAGTTGCATTCGAGCACAGGGTCAAATAGCACTGCCATTTGCAACCACTGGAATTGCCGCACTTTTGTTAGAAGGTGGTAGAACTGTGCATAGTGGATTTAAACTGCCAGTTCCCATTCTGGAAACATCAGTGTCGGATATTCGAATGAATTCATTACAAGCCAAAAAATTGCACAAGAGTAAATTAATTATAATAGATGAGGCAACTATGATGTCATGCCCTCCAATGTATTGATCGATTATTTAAATAAGTTATGGCTAATGATTTGCCATTTGGTGGAAAGGTGATGTTGTTAGGAGATTTCAGGCAAACATTACCTGTGGTGCCACATGGAAATCTTACGGACATAGTCGAAATGTGTATTAAAAGAAGTAAGCTTTGGAAAATATTTACACACCTGAGATTAGAAGGAAATATGAGATCTGAAGGGCGAAATCAATTCAATGATTGGCTCATTAACATTGGAGAAGGAAAACAGCCAAAAATAACTACTTTACCTGGTGATGCAGTGCAAATTCCACCAGAAATGATTTCAAAAGAACCAATAATTTCAACAATATTCCTCAATACCATCAATAATGAGGATTACTCTGACATTGCAAGCAAAGTCATATTGACATCAAAAAATTATGATGCCTTAAATTTAAACAACGAAATATTAAAATTTATCAATGCTCCCCAAAAAAACTATTACAGTGCTGATTCTGTTCTGGCTGACGACAAAGAGAGTGAAGCAAATTTTAGTATGGAATTAATTAATTCTTTAACTCCCTCTGGAATGCCACCACATGTTTTGCAACTTAAAAAAAGGGGCAATTATCATGCTATTGAGAAATATGAATCCAAAAAAAGTACTTTGTAATGGGACCAGATTAATTGTGAAGGAATTAAAGGATCATTTTATACATGCAGAAATGATGAGTGGTACCCATAAAGTCGAACCAGTTCTTATACCGAGAATTGATTTGGCTCCAAGTGAGAGTGGTTTGCCTTTTGTCCTTCAAAGGAGACAATTTCCCATGACCATTAATAAATCCCAAGGACAAACTTTTAAGTCTGTTGGTATTTTTTTGAAGGAACCTGTGTTTGCACATGGACAACTATATGTTGCATTTTCAAGATGCAATAATCCAGAGGAAATTAAAGTACATGTTGAAGAAAACACAAGCCAGGGTGATTTATTGGAGGATGGATGTGTTTTTACAAAAAACATTGTGTACTATGAGGTGCTGTAAATATACAGTACAGTGCTTTCATTTTGACGAAAACATTTGATGTTACTTCAACTGATTTTAAAGTAGCAATATTTTAAGAAGAAACTTAATACAATGGCAAAAAAACATAGAGAACAGTGGTTTTACTTCCTGGACAAAATTAGAAGTCTTTGGGACTCTTTGAATTGAGGACCACTATTTCAAATAGGAAACTCGATGTGCCATTTTAACAAAGTACAACAAAAAGAAACAAAAAACTGTGGTTACACAGATTGGAAGGTCGTACAAGTTACCTTTTCACATGATTGGCCCCACAAAACAATTAGGTGCCATTTACTTTAATTGGAAGCTTATATTTAAAAGTAGTATTTAACATGTTAACATTGTTTTTTGTTTCAAAGATTTTTATTCAACAGCTTTTAAGTTACATTGTAAACAATTACGTTGCAAACATCTGTTAACTGAAATTATTGAGATAATTGTTTCGATTGTTATTAAAATATAGTATTCATGTCAATAAACAAACTTTTAACCAGTTGTCTCGCCATTTTTTTCCCCTTTTTTGGTGATAATTATAAGTAAATACACAAATAGAGTTCCACTCCTGGGTGTTCCTCCCTACAACCACTCCTGTGATCACCCTCATTACCTTTTGTCGCCTAGATGAGTTGTCTCTCCGCCTCCCTGCTCCACCCGTTCCAATCTGCTCCGCACTCCACTCCCCGTACAAGCCACCGCTACCGGCCAAAATGTAATGTTCTTTTCTGTCCAGTCCCTACAGTGTGCTATCTGGAGGCTGAATCCAAGGTCCCCAAATTTCCAGGTATATGTGGTGAGTGTCCAACAAAGTGTGAGTCATTCTTTCGTTAATACAAAGATAATTTATTTTGTTTATGACTTCCTGAAATTGAATATGGCTGCTTTTCCATCTTCTAGCAATTATATTCTTGGCGGCTAAAAAAATCATCTGGACCAATTTGTTCCCCTTTTTATCCAGCCCCTGGTAATGAATTCCCAAAAGACAAGTCGAGATTGATGGTTCTAGGGGAGTTTTGAGAATTCGTGAAGCTAATTTGGTAGCTTCTGTCCAAATTTAAGCCACTTTAGGGCATTTCCACCACGTATGAATAAAGTCTCCCCCTCCCTGGCACCCTCTATAGCACCTATCTGAAGTTGTTTGGGATAGCTTGTTAAGCCTGGCAGGGGTCATGTATGCCCGGTGTAAGATCTTTAATGAGGTTTCTAGCAAGCTATAGTTATATGAGCCCTTAGACAGGCTCAGAAAGGCTTCAGCCCATTTGTCCCCCTCCCAGTTTTGTTGCATATCTATCTCCCATTTCAGTGTGTAAGCAGGTTTCCACAAAGTCTTTGGGGCATTAAACATGGTGTATAGTGATCCTAAGGTTCCTCTAGTGAAGTTTGTATTTTTACACATTATTGATATCCACGATTCTTTAGGTGGGCCGTGGATCCTATGTATCTCCTCAACCCAGTGTCTAATTTTGATGTAGTTAAACATTTCTTGGTGAGGTATCTCTATTTTCCTGTTCATTTCTGCCCAAGGAATAATTCTGTCGCCCTCAAACCATGCTCCAAGTTTGTCTAAGTTGTGTGAAGTCCAGAATGTTTTGGAGTCAGCTGTGAGGGTGGTCGCTAGAGAGGTTGATGTAAAGATTGATGTAAGAGGTGATACGGGGTGAATCAGTTTATGTTCTTTCCTAGCCCATTTCCATATTTTCAGCGTAAATTTGGTTATAGGGTTATGGATTTGTGAGTCGAACGTGTACGAATTCGGAGCCCATAGAATGATTTCCCACTTTACTGGAGCCATTTGTAGCTCTTCGATAAAAACCCAATTGCGTTGTAGGGTGGTAGAATGTACTAACGGTATAGAGGCAATTTGAACTGCCTTAAAGTAGGTATTAAAATTAGGGCAGGATAATCCTCCTCTAGACTTATGTTTATACATGATTTGTCTGGCGATCCTAGGGGGTCTATTCCTCCAGACAAATCTAAAGACCTGGGCTTAAACTGTGCCAATTCCGTATTATTAATCTGGATCGGCAGCGTCCTGGCCAGGTAAAGCAGCCTCGGCAAGATGTTCATCTTGACCGTGGCTATTCGGCCCGTCCATGAGATCTGCCTTTTCGTCCAGTTTTCTAAGTCGAAGAGCCCTATATAGGGGTGGGTAGTTGGTTTTATAAATATCTGTTAGTGAATTAGTCAACTTTATCCCTAAATAGTTTATGTAGGAGGCGGGCCAAAGGAAGTTGTGAACCTTTTTCAGTTGGTCTAAGACGTCCCTAGGAATGCCCACGCTTAAGGCCTCTGTCTTGCTATGATTTAGTCTCAGTCCTGAGAGAGTACTATATTCATTGATTGTGCCCATTAAGGCGTCTATGGAGGGGCCAGGATTCGAGAGAGTGCATAATAAATCATCAGCAAACAAAGAGCATTTTAGGTGCTGATGTCCCACCCGCACATGAGAGGAGTTTGCTCTTATCGCCTGGGCCAATGGCTCAATGGCCAAAGCAAAGAGGAGCGGAGACAATGGGCACCCCTGTCTCGTGCCTCTCTCTACATTTATGCTAGCCGTCTGGGAGCCTGGTAATTTTAGAGTGCCCTTGGGTAACGTGTAGTATGTGTGTAACAAGTTTAAGAAATTGCCCTCAAACCCGAACTTTGCTAACGTGGCAAATAGAAAGGGCCACTATAAGGTGTCAAACGCTTTCTCTATGTCCAATGCAAGCAGGCAAACGGGGGACCCCCTAGACTTAGCCAAGTGGATGACATTTAGAGTACTCCTGATGTTGTCGCCAGTTTGTCTGTGCGGGATAAACCCTGACTGGTCTTTGTGTATTAAGGAGGGCAGAAATATTGAAATCCTTTGAGAGAAGATCTTGGCAAGCAACTTGACATCCCCATTAAGCAGTGAGATAGGTCTATAGTTTTAGGCATCTCTCTGATCCCTAACCTCTTTAGGGAATATTGTTAATTCAGCATGGTTTAGTTCTGGGTGGGTAGTCTCCCCTCTCAGTATGGATTTAAACAGATTACATAGATGGGGGGCCAGAAGTGTCAAGAACTTCTTATAGTATATATTGGTGAACCCATCCGGGCCTGGGGATTTTCCTAGTTTTAGTTCCTTAATCGCTTCTAGAACTTCCTTGATAGTAACTTCTTTGTTTAGAGATTGTAGATCAGCGGGCGAGATTTGAGGGAGGTCTAGTGAGTTTAAGTAAGAGGTAATGTTGTTTTCCGTGGCCACCTTTTTGGTGGAGTATATATTTTGGTAATATTCCCTAAAAACTTTTTGTATTTCATTTTGGCTATGTATGAGGTCGCCCTCTTTATTTCTGATTTGGGAAATCCTGGACTGGGCGTACTTTGCTTTCAGGCTTCTGGCTAACAATTTATCCGGTTTGTTTGCCTTATTGTAAAATAAGTGTTGTGTCCTTCTTAGTGCCTTGTCCGTTTTTATGGACAAAACGCTATCTAGCTACAGTCTTGTCTTGCCTTTCTCTGATCTCAGGGAGGGGGAGGGGGAGAGCTGATTTTGATGCTCTAGTTGTGCCAATTTGCTTGCAAGATTTCTCTCCCTTTATAGATTTTGTTTTTTGAGTTGAGAAGCCATTTTAATGCACACCCCTCTTATAAAGGCTTTATGGGCCATCCAAACCCATCCCGCTCCCGTTTCCCTGCCTGCATTGGACTCAAAGAAGTCTAGCAATTCTCTCTCTATCTGCTCCTGGGTTGAAGGTAGTGAGATTTGGTATTCATTCAGCCTCCAGGTGTAAGGCATGTTGAATTGATTTCCCAAGTCCACTTCCAATAAAACTGCTGCGTGGTCGGACCAAGTGCAAGGCACTATGGTCGCTCTGTGTGAGCTGTCTAGAAGTGAGTTGCTTATGTAAATAGTGTCAATGCGTGAGTAGGACCCATGAGTGGGTGAGTAGAAAGTAAACTCTTTCCCTTTCGGGTGAAGTCCCCTCCAGGCATCTACCAGGCCAGCAGAGTGTAGGAGTTTCTTAATTTGTCTAATTTTGTTGGAGAATCGGTCACTCACTGGAGCTCTAGATTTGTCCACCTTTGGGTCCAAGACTAAATTGAAGTCCCCTCCTACTACTAATTTCCCCCAGTCCCCCCCTTCTAGTGCCCTTAGGAATCTTATTAGGGCCTTATGTGGTGCCGTTGTGGGGGTATAAAAGGAAGCCAGAGAAATCATAGTTCCCGAGATTGTACCTTTTAGAATGATAAAGTACCCTTCTCGGTCTACCAGTTTGGATGTTAACTGGAATTGGAGGTTCCTGTGTAACAATATTGATACTCCCTCTTTTTTTGAGGTGTGGGTAGAATAGAAGAATTGAGGGTAATCTTTGTTAAGATATGTAGGGGTCTTATGTCTAGCGAAGTGGGTCTCCTGTAGGAATATTACAGATGTTTGTAAGTTTTGTAATATAAAAAGTAAAAGTTAAAGCCTTTCACGTTGTGAGTGAGTACTGTTATGGGCATGGGTAGATTAATAAGGTGTCTGTCAGATATGTTGAGTTAGCCTTACCTTTCTGGCGCGTTGTCGAGGAGGAAGTGAGGAGCGGCTTCTCCTTCTGGAGGTATGGAAGTGGCCGAGCCCTGGATGAGCGAGTTCTAGCAGACTTGATTCTAGTTAGAATATAAAAGCAAGAGTGTGAAAATCTTGATGTCACCCCCTGGTGCCCTATCTTAGAAAATAGCTGGCTTTATTTTGTCTTGGGTAATGTGATTGTTAATGATAATAGATTTTGCCAATTGACCTGCAGACAGGCAACCACTAAGGCCTCCACCAGATAGGGGTCAATTTGCTCTCATCCTGGGACCCTGGGAATGCTAAAGGGGCAGAGGGGGCAAGTAGGCAGAGGTTGTAGGGAGTTACTATTATTTGGGCAGTGATTGGTAATAGGAGGACAGGTAAGTAGCATAGGTGGTCCCAGCTTAGATATGTTCCGACAAGGTATAATCTGGAAGGGGTACAGAAATAAGAGAATGAGTTGCTTGGTTTCACACCCAGGAGAGGGTAGGTGAGCAAAGCTTGGTAAGTAGGTGGTAGGAGAGCAGAAATATAGAGAATTGAGAAGAGAACATAGAGAGTTATTGCTGAAAAATCATGCATTCTTAGGACTTCCAGCCCTATCCTATGCTTTTCAATCTTTTAAAGTACTAGCGGGCTCCGCTTCAGTTCTTGCCGGCAAGGACAGGGGTGAATAAGGTAAAGAGAGTGTTACAGTGAAAAAGAATAGCCAGATCCATAGATAACTTGTTTAAACATTAATAACAAAACTCTCTATATTAATTGTAAACAGTAAAAACAGCTAGACCTAGACTAGCGAAGGTGGGTCTCACCAGGATAAGTATCATTCCCTCAATTAGCAACAATAGTTATATCTTTAATAGTCTACTAAAACCTGCTAGGAAGGGAGGAAAAGCAAAACATGGGTTAGTAACAGTTCAAGAGTCTTTGGTCAACTGGGTACATCTTGCAGCAAAAAGTCCTGAGTTCCTCCGGGAGCCAACCCAAAAGGCGGGAAGGAGGAGGAAAAGGTAGTAGAAAACAGTTAGTTCAGTTCTGAGCAACCTTCCTGAGAGTCTCCTCTAGGGAGCAAAAAAGTAGAGTCACAGGGAGCCCCTGGAGGTCCCGTAGCTTTTGGGAGGCTTTTTGATAGCTTGGTGCCTCTTCAGTCCTATCCTCGTTTTTAATAGTCCTTGAGGATAAAGACAATTGTGCTAGTGTGTTAGTGTGCCCATGTTTTGGCTGGGGCGCCTGTTGGCAGTTTTTGAGGCGTGGTCAGCCGGCCTCTTTTGTCTGGTCACTTCAGACCACTGTCTCTTTGGAAGAGGTAAAGCAGCTGAAGCAGATGTCGAAGGGACTGGGTCCCCCCCAGTGAGTTCAAGACGTTTGAGAAGATCTTGGCATCGTCTAGGGAGCGTGTTGTATATTGGGTACCTCCTAAAGAAAAGATCAGGGCAAAAGGAAATCCCCAGCGATATCTGATGCCATGGCGGAGTAGTACTTCCCGGGCCGGCTTCATCAGCCTCCGTCTTTGTAGTGTAGATGGAGAAAGATCCGCGAAAAATTGAAGCTTGGCCCCATCAGGGCCAGTGATCGAGGTCTTGTTGCGGGTGGCTGCAAGGATCAAGTCTCTGGATTGTTGGCGTAGAAGCCGGACAATGATGTCTTTAGGGAGGTCCTGGTTGCGGCTCCCCCCGAGGGCTCTGTGCACTCGCTCTACCTCCCACTCGTGGTCCGGGTACCCTGAGAGGATCTCATCAATCGTGTCCTTAAGGTAGCGAGGGAGATCAACTATAGCCGTGGGGACGCCTCTAATCCTCAAATTAAATCGTCTGGATCTATTCTCCAAGTCCTCCATCTTATCCTCTATGTCAGAGATACGGGAGGTATTGCCAGCAATGTTGGCCCTGTCCCTCTCCTGTGCCTCTACCACTTGGTCCATGGACTCCTCGAGTTGGTGGGTCCTATGTCCGATCTCCTGTATATCTTTTTGCAATGCCGTGACTGCCCTATTGATATGGGAGGCCAGGAGGGCTTCAATTCTTGCCATTGAGACACTGTTGATGGATACCTCCGGCTGTGAGGCTACCTCTTGAGATTCTAAATCTGAGATGTCCGATTGCTCTGAGGCGGGGTCTGGCACCGGTGCATCCAGTGTTTCTATTGTTTTGAAATACTCATTAATTTTTTTTGATGGTTAGGATTTTTTATTTTTCCCCATTTCTGTGCCGCTGATTGTTCCCGGGTTGGCTGTTGAAAGCCTGGGCATTTGGCCAGTTGTTCTGATAAGATCCCTCCGCTTCAGCTATTTCCTCTCAATTGATTAGGTCTGCTGTGTTCGGTTTTGTCTGGATACGCCTGGTTTTTGTAATGTTGTTTTGGCGTCTTTTGGTCCTTGCCGGCCAGAACCATGCAGGGCTGCTTTTGTTACATCTCAATGTATTGTTGCGCTTTGTCAATTGTGTGCTCTCAACAGGCCCAGGCTGCTTTCATCAATGTCTTAACATTGTTTTTTAAAAGTTATGGAAAGTTATTTAAAGCTATATTGTATAACATTGTCTTTTCAAAGTTGTGGAAAGTTACTTCAAGCGATATTGAATATAGTCAAACATTTATGTTAACACAAGTTTAAGCATTTGTTAATACATTCAACTGTATAATTTTAAGATGTAGTATTGATTCAGGGAGCAATCCGATCGCCAGTTAATGGGGTCAGGAAGGAATTTTTTCTTTTCCCTCTTTGATACAATTGGCCAAGTTTCAATGGGGGTTTTTATTGTTTGCCTTCCTCTGGATTCAATGCTAATTTAATTTAACATGAGTTTAAAAAAAAGGTTACAAAGCATGTTAGTGTACAAAATACTTTGTTTTGGAAAATTTACATAGTTGTTTGTTATTTATAGATAAATATCAATTCAAAATGTTATTATTGTTTAAAATACAAGTTGCATGTTAAAAAAGTTTGTTATGGTTTACAATATTTATTCATGAAAAATAAAAAATAAATTATATTGTTATTAGATGTATGACAAATAAAACAGTTAATATTTATAAAAATATATATATATATACCTGTTGGTTAAATACAAGTTGAAAGTTAAAAAAATAAAAAAAGTTTTATTCAAAATTTTCTATTTATTGGTACTTAATAAAACAAAAGGTTAAGAATGTCAGAGACCAATATTGTGTGGCAAACAGTTTTCCCAGCATTAAAAATTCTATTGACCGTCATTTCTCTTCACATTTTAAAACTTTTGGGAACCTAGGCAGTGACATGTAAATGTGCCCACAAAGGCTTTTCTCTTTTATTACATTACCATTTTAAACATGCATCCTTTAAGCATATGCCAGCTTTAACAAAACTCAGGGTGGATTATACACAAGCTAGGAATTGTACAGCTGTTTCAAGGTGGGGTTGGTCCTGAGCTTTTCCAGTAGAATTTTTGAGGAGAAAGTTTACAGCAACAATCATTTAATGTATGTTGGGAAAAAGAGTGATAGAAGCCCCCCACAGTCGTATAGAAAATACATAGAAAATTTGTGCTCACATTTGAACATCTAAAACAAGTAAAAAAAATTGTTTCCTGCTCAGAATTCTGAGAAATAAAGTTATATATATATATATATATATAAACATAGTCACAGACTCTTGTACATAGGTCCCAACTGTAACAAAAAAAGAAAAATATTATGTCAAGCGGAACAACATAGTCCACAACCATGCCATGGATATATATATATATATATATATATATATATATATATATATATATATGTATATATGTATATATGTATATACATACATATATCTATGTATATATATATATATATATATATATATATATATATGTATATATATACACATATATGGCGCGCCGACTTTTGGGTCAGGGGCAAAATGGAGCCCTAACACTCTAACCCTCTAACCAAAAACCCCTAACTAAAACCTTCTAACACTCTATGCCATAACCCTAACCCCAAACACCTAACCATCTAACCCACTAACCCTCTATGCCCTAACCCTCTGTGCCCTAACCTTCTAACCCAAACTCCCTAACCCTCTAACCATAAACCCCTAACCCTCTAACCCTAACCCTCTAACCCTCTATGCCCTGACCCTCTAACCCTAACCCCCTTAACCCTAACCCTCTAACCCCATAACCTTCTAAACCCCTAACCCTCAACCCCCCTTACCCTCTAACCCGCTAGGCTTTAACCCTCTAGGCCCTAACCCTAACCCACTAACCCTATAACCCTAACCCCCTAACCCTCTAACCCTCTAACCCAAAACCCCTAACCCAAACCTTCTAACCCTCTATGCCATAACCCTAACCCCAAACCCTTAACCCTAACCCTCTAACTCTAACCCTCTAACCCCCTAACCTTGTAAACCCCTAACCCTCTAACCCCCTAACCCTCTATTCACTAACCCTCTATGCCCTAACCCACTAACCCTATAACCCTGACCCCCTAACCCTCTAACCCTAACCTTCTTACCCTATCCCTCTAACTTCATAACCATAACCCCCTAACCCTCTAACCCAAACCCTCTAACCCTATAACCAAAAAAAACTAACTCTCTATGCCCTAACCCTCTATGCCATAACCCACTATGTCTTAACCATTTAACCCTAACCCTCTAACACCCTAACCCTCTAAACCTAACCCTTTTCCCCTAACCCCCAACCCTAACCCCCTAACCATCTATGCCCTAACACTCTATGCCCTTAACCCTGTAACCCAATTGCCTTAACCCTAACCCTCTAACCCTAACCCCCTAACCCTCTAACCCCCTAACCCTCTATGCCATAAACCTCTATACCCTAACCATCTTTTCCCTAACCCCCTAACATAACCCTCTAACCGTAACCCTAACCCCCTTACCCTAACCCATAACCCTCTACCCTAACCCTCTAACCCTTACTCTCTAACCCCCTAACCCTCTAACTCACTAACCCTCTAACCCACTAACCCTCTATACCCTAACACTCTATGCCCAAACCCACTAACCCTAACCCTAACCCCCTAACCCTAACCCCCTAACCTTCTAACCCAAACCCTCTAAACCTAACCCTCTAAATCTCTATGCCTTAACCCTCTATGCCCTAACCCTCTGACCATAACCCCTTAACCCTAACACTCTAACCCTTTCCCTCTAACCCCCTAACCTTTTAACCCTCTATCCCTCTATCCCCTTAACCTTCTAATCCTCTATGCCCTAACCCTCTAACCCTAACCTTCTTACCCTAACCCGCTAACCCTAAACCCCTAAGCCCCTAACCCTCTATGCCCTTACACTGTAACCCTAACCCTCTAACCCTAACCCTCTAACCCCCTAACCCTCTAACCCTCTATGCCTTAACCCTCTATGCCCTAATTCTGTATGCCATAACCCTCTATGTCCTAACCCTCTAACCCTAACCCCTTAACCCTCTAACCATAACTCTAACCCCCTAACCCTAACCCATAACCCTCTGTGCCCTAACCCTCTATGCCCTAACCCTTTAACACTAACCCTCTAACCCTAACCCCCAACCCTAACCCCCATACCCTCTATGCCCTAACCCTCTATGCCCTAACCATCTATGCCCTAACCCTATAACCCCCTAACCCCCTAACTCTCTAACCCTCTATGCCCTAACTGTCTAACCCTAACACTTTATGCCCTAACTCTCTAACCCTAAACCTCTAACCCCTTATCCCTCTAACCCCCTAATCCTCTAAACCCCTAACTCTCTAACCCTCTATGCCCTAACCCTCTATGCCCTAACTCTCTAAAGGGAGGATGAGGATAAGGAGAAATGGAGTAGGAGGAAGATAAGGTGGAAAGAAGGGGGAAGAGGGGGAGGGAGAGGGAGAGGAGAGAGGAGGAGGATAAGGGGAAATGGAGGAGGAGAAAGATAAGGGGAGGAAGGGAGGAAGAGAGGGAAAGGGTGAAAGGGGATAAGGGGGAAGGGTAAAAGGGGAAAGAGGTGGGAGAGACACAGGGGAGGGAGAGGGGGAAAGAGTAGATGGAAAGTAGTGGGTAGTAGAGGGGGTAGCGGGCCCTAGATGGGGCAGTGTAGGGCAGGAGGGGGTTGCAGGGCCTAGATGGGGGCAGTGTAGGGCAGGAGGGGGCATCCGGGCATAGGTGGGGGCAGTGTAGGGCAGGAGGTGGTAGCGGATTTCTAGATGGGGACAGTATAGGGCAGGAGTGGGTAGATGGGAGAGTGGGAAGGATTTGTAATCATGGGCTTTTTATAGCCTTCCTGATGTCATATCTAACATTAAGATTCCATAGGCTTGTGAGAGCTAAGAGGTAACAGTCAGAGGGAATGTTCTTAGCAACCAGGCAGCCTACAGCACTGATTGGTTGAAGATGCAAGCTGCCAGTCAGGAAAATGTATACATTTAATTGAACACTGCATTTGTACACACTGAAATGGAGCGTTAGAGCTCAACGCTCACACACACTATAATATAGCAGTACTAGAGAGAGAGAAACCAGGCAAGGGGGAAAGCACACAAAGGGTTAATTTAAAGTGATAGATACATATTGTTAACAAAATCATATGAAAGAAGACATGAAAGCTGATATACAGATATAATTCAATTGTATTATCTATATAAATTTAATATACAATATTAAAGTGATTGCTATTTTTTGGGGGGTGCCTGCCCCTTTACCCCTATGCACCAGCCCCTGTTGAGAAAGAAGATCTTATCTGCGAGGGAAAGTAATTGTTGGTTTCCAGACTGAATTTAAATGCCATTTTCCTGGATGGAGGGTATACATGCTCAAGAAGTCTGTTTTCCAGTTTTCTTTTCCTGGTGAGCACACTGTGGATATTCTAAATATATTTTCTTGGGTCCAGGTCATAAGAGAGATAGTTGACACAAAAGAGTCTGTTCAAATAGGACACCCTTCTTTTTTACCTCCTGCCTAATTACTGCACCAGTTACAGAAAGAGCTCAGCAAACACACAAAGTCATATAGAGCTAGATTGATTAAGATTAAGAATTAAGATATCACATGTGAACTAAAGTGCTTTGAAAGATAAAATGGAAAGGAACGTTACCGACAAACTGTGATTTGTTGTCGCACTTGCGAGCCTTGCAAACCAAGCAGTTTGCGACCCAGAGGGCTGCAACTGCGAGCCTCGCAACTGCGAGCCTCCCGAAACAAGGCGAGCAGTTGAGGCATTGAAGCCTTCTGAGGTTGCAGGACTTAGGCAATGAGCACCAAAGGCGCTGCGAGGCGAGCAGTTGAGGCATTGAAGCTCGCGGGACTTAGGCTGAAATGAGCAATTAAGAAGCCAGGCAGCACTTGCTCATTGCAGCCAGTGGCCCCATCACACATGCGAGCTCGGGGAAAAAAATACGACCTTCGAAAAATACGAAATGTGAAAAATAATAAAAAATAAAAACACATTCACACACAGCACAGGGGGAGAGCCAGGAAGCCTGGGACTGAGGTTGCAAGTGATTTTGAGCCTTGAAATGTTTCGTCACTTGAAAATCGCCTAAGCGAGAAAAAAAATAAAGGGCGAAAAACTTAAAAAATTCTGAAACTGAATGAAAATGAGGCTGCGCAAAGCCAGACATGCAGGACTTAGAAAATACACAATGGCAAAGACAGTAACACTTACATGAACAACACCAGGCACATGGGACTTAGAAAATACACCACAGCAAAGACACTAACACTTACACTCACAAAATACGACCTCAGAAAAATTCGAACTTAACGGCCGAACTGCGGAAATCAAAAACCATGAAAAACAAGAAAAATAATTAAAAAACATAAAAACACCCCCACAGCACAGAGGGAGAGCCAAGAAGCATGGGAGAGAGGTTGCAAGCGATTTTGAGCCTTATTTGACATGTTTCGTCACTTGAAAATCTGCTAAGCGACGAAAAACATAAACAATTCTGGAACTGGATGAAAACGAGGCTGAGCAAAACCAGACACGCGGGACTAAGAAAATACACGACGGCAAAAACAGTGACACTTACACCAACAACGCTAGGCAAGCAGGACTTTGAAAATAAAACAAACGGCAGTCAGAGAGCCCCACACAAACATTCAGCAGACAAATAGAAGATAAACACACAGGGAATGCACTGGGGGAGATGCTGGAAAGAGACACATGGCATTCCCAAGCACAAAACTTGCAGGTTAATGAACCCTGCAATGAGCAGCCCGTAATGTAGCCGATGTCATGAATCAGCCAGTGGCCATACTGGGTTTGGACAAAGTGCAAGGCTCCTGCTGTGGAAGAAAAGGTTTGGGGCCCACTTGTTATGGATATATTGTTATGTTGTGGTCTAGGGGATAAAGTATTATAAGTTTATCCCTTAGCATATTCCCATCCCTTCCATGTTTAGGCTCATTGTAATGGGTGTCATGTGAGGGAGCTGATGGGATGTGTTGGTTGTATGTGTGTGAAACATTGTGTGTTGTATTTGTAAATATGAATGGATGTTATTATATTAGTATGTTATTATATTGTTGAATACAGCCAATCCTCCTTTGTTCCCAAAGGCCTGTTAATCCCATTAGCTAAGTGTCCACCAGAGAACCAACAATGGGAAGCTCACAGCTGGAGAGCAGACAGGCAGGCACCATAACCCCAGGGGGTCTACAGGGATTCCTACTCAGAGAATCAGGGCAAAGTCCAGAGGGCAGGAAGATGTTTCTCCCTTGAGAGCCAGAGACCAACTAAGTTAGGTAGCCACACCTAGTGGGCGGCCCAGGGGAGGGGTCTGGAAGTTCCCAGAGCTTACCTCTAGTCCATTGGCTAGAGGTAATCAAGTTACTCTGGAGATTACCCCATTGGCCAAGAGGAAGATAAGGGTTGGACAAAGGGGTAGCCACTCCCTGTACTGGTTTTGTGAGTTGTTTAAATACTTGTGTAAAAATAAAGAAGTTGTTCATAATTTTCATCAAGACTTTGTGTGCAGGTGTATTATTGACCCAAGGGCATATGCTGGTAGAGGAGATCGTTTCTGACTCCCTGCCAGGTTTTTCCCAGGCACACTACCTTAAGCTGGGACTTATGCTCTTGCATCTGCAAAGAAGGTCCATTGGTCTGAGTCACCCAAATCTTAGGTCTAAAACCTACAGGAGATAAGAGGACTAGGATCCTCTATACTCCATTATCATTGTAGGTTGTGACAATTGGTGGCATTGGTGAGAGACTCCACAGAAAGACCAGCAATGGAACAGACGGATATCACCAAAGAAGCAACAAGACGGTTTAAAGCAGCCAGGCACTTATACCCCAGTAAGATGACCGCACAAGAGGTGTCCAACTTACTAGACCAGCATTGCCAGAGGATCTGGCAGGAGCGCAATGGAGCGAGAACTCCAGCTCAGCAAAGACTTGGCTACAGAGAGACACTGCGTCTAGAGAAATGGATGGCGATTCTAAACCTGTGGCAGGACGATGAGCTAATGGGCTGGCTGGAAGTACTAGTAAGAAAAGAGGTTGCCTTGGAGAACCAATATCACGTTTTTCACGCCAGAATAGTTGGTGGCCTTGGAGAGGAGTTTGATTTCCGCTTGGAGATTGATTCTGGCCTCCAAGACATTGTGTATGGTGATCCTGAAGGGGGCATAGGAACCTTTAAAAGGCACAACAACTTGTTTGTGGAACGCTGTCATGGTCTGGGACTGGAACAATGGTCCATGGAGGCTAATTTAATGGTACACCTGATTGAGCAGGAACTGCAGCTGGAGGAGGAGTATTTTGAGTTGTGGGACGAGATCTATGGGGAGACATTTTGCCCATCAAGAGGGGAACAACCCAGTCAAGAGGACTGGTCGCCAGATCGTTACAACACAGATGGTATGTACCGAAGTGATTGTGTGCAAGGGGTCTGGGGAGAACATAGTGATGGAGAATGCGTTCCTTTAAAAAATATAGAGACTGTGTCAGGGCCTACTCACCAGCTACAAGCGCCAGAGACTCAGAGGAATGTTCCCTGGGTGGGGTCAGATAATAAATGTCTGCACCCTGATATCCCAACAGAAGTAATCCCAGAGGAAGGGCTAACTACTCACAAGATAGGGCCAGATGAATTAAGTCTGCCCTCCAAAGTTCTAGGCATAGTGGATGGGCCAGACTTGCTAATGGAGCCAGGGGCTCAGGATAGCCACCCAAGAGCCCAGGAGGGCTATGTAATGGACTGTGGGGAGGGAAAGGAACTGGTTCTTAGCTACAGGGAACCAGGCCTCACACAGCAAGAGTGCCAGGGGCACCAAGAGAGTGCCAGGGGCACCAAGAGCCTGACAGGGGAAGCAAGCTTGCCAGCTTTGGCAAAGGAGCCGTGGGTGCAGTGTGGCACCATAGTGGAGGGTGAACCAAGTTGGGAGATACCCTGGATAACCAATGTCAAGAGGCCTACTGGAACAGACACCGCCCCAAAGGCCCAGTTAAACCTGGAGGACTGGGATAAGGGTACCAAGCAAAAGGCCATAGAAGAAGAGGGTCAGTTGAGGGCCCCAAAGAACCAGCTGGGTGGGAATTGCGAGACTCCCCAGCCTACATCAGAGAGCCAAAGCACAGTCATTCAACCAAAGTCAATAGAGGAGGTAAAGGAAGAGTGTAAGCACAGCCTGGGTGGGAACAGCGTAGTTCTCCAGGCTGCAACACAGACAGACCCAGGGGAAGAAAACTAGGAGGGTCTGTCCAAAGATACATATTTCCAGGAGCCAGAGCCAACAGAGCATCCAAGTCCGGACTCCATCAGGGACGTTGGAGTCAAGCGCAGACCGGTATGTACTTTACTTCAGTTATTGAGTTATTGGGCTCCCAACAATAATGATTTTGCTGAGGGAAGTACTGGACTGCCCCCTTGCAATCCCATAGGCCCAGAGACTGTTTTAGAGACCCCAGCCCAGCTGTGGGGACTGGCTGGAGGGAAAGGGGTTGCTATGGGACAGGGGTTGTTTTATGGGGCTCCCAAAAATACGGTTTTGCCTCAGAAGAGTGTATGGGTGCAACCCACTGTCTCCCCAGAGACTTCCATGCTGCTGCCAAAAACAGAGAGATGGGATCCTGGACTGTTTGGGTGGGGGTTGCATTGGAAGAGCAATTTGCTCTATACAGTGGGAGCAAGGCCAAGGGCTGGGGGAGGTCTTTACTCTGCACATTGGGACTGTGTGCGCACTGACATGAACTTGCCTAGCATGCAGCGGGCCTGGCCAAACACGCAGATTCATGACTATCAGCGTAGCTGGGAAAATCTTGGATGTTCCCTGCCCGCTTGGGGAAGGCTTGTCATGAATCAGCCAGTGGCCATACTGGGTTTGGACAAAGTGCATGGCTCCTGCTGTGGAAGAAAAGGTTTGGGGCCCACTTGTTATGGATATATTGTTATGTTGTGGTCTAGGGGATAAAGTATTATAAGTTTATCCCTTAGCATATTCCCATCCCTTCCATGTTTAGGCTCATTGTAATGGGTGTCATGTGAGGGAGCTGGTGGGATGTGTTGGTTGTATGTGTGTGAAACATTGTGTGTTGTATTTGTAAATATGAATGGATGTTATTATATTAGTATGTTATTATATTGTTGAATACAGCCAAGCCTCCTTTGTTCCCAAAGGCCTGTTAATCCCATTAGCTAAGTGTCCACCAGAGAACCAACAATGGGAAGCTCACAGCTGGAGAGCAGACAGGCAGGCACCATGACCCCAGGGGGTCTACAGGGATTCCTACTCAGAGAATCAGGGCAAAGTCCAGAGGGCAGGAAGATGTTTCTCCCTTGAGAGCCAGAGACCAACTAAATTAGGTAGCCACACCTAGTGGGCGGCCCAGGGGAGGGGTCTGGAAGTTCTTAGAGCTTACCTCTAGTCCATTGGCTAGAGGTAATCAAGTTACTCTGGAGATTACCCCATTGGCCAAGAGGAAGATAAGGGTTGGACAAAGGGGTAGCCACTCCCTGTACTGGTTTTGTGAGTTGTTTAAATACTTGTGTAAAAATAAAGAAGTTGTTCATAATTTTCATCAAGACTTTGTGTGCAGGTGTATTATTGACCCAAGGGCATATGCTGGTAGAGGAGATCGTTTCTGACTCCCTGCCAGGTTTTTCCCAGGCACACTACCTTAAGCTGGGACTTATGCTCTTGCATCCGCAAAGAAGGTCCATTGGTCTGAGTCACCCAAATCTTAGGTCTAAAACCTACAGGAGATAAGAGGACTAGGATCCTTTATACTCCATCATCATTGTAAGTTGTGACAGCCGGGAGGAAAGGTTCTCTATTTTATGCCCGTCATTTCTTGACAGGCAATTCACTAGTAGGAAACAATCACTTAAACATTCTGTGATCTTTTTTGCAAGCCCTATAAGTTAGGTCAATTTAACAAGCTAAAGTTCCTGCTACTTCTATAAATTTACTGCACACTAAAATAGTACAATATAATATATTAAGTCAAAACTCTGATTAGAATCCTTCAGTTCATCTCAAACTGCAGTTATCTTTGTTTGTGCAAATATATAAACAAATATATATACATAAATACATAAATAGTCCATCTTTACAGTCTAGCAGGCAATACATTCAAGGTGCTGAGTGATTTGCTGATCGTTGTTTTGTTCCACATATGTATGTCTATATGAGCATCTGTGGGGCATCCTCAAAAGGAAGGTGGGGGAGTGCAAGGTCTCTTATGGAGGAGTGGAAGAGAACTCCAGTGGCAACCTGTGAAACTCTGGTGAACTCCATGCCCATGCTGGTTAAAGCAGTGCTGGATAATAATGGTGGCCACACAAAATATTGACAGTTTGGGCCCAATTTGTACATTTCCACTTAGGGGGTGTACTCACTTTTGTTGCCAACGGTTTACACTGTCATACAGGTTGTATACTTACTACTTTACATTGTAGCAGAGTGTCCTTTCTTCAGTGTTGTCACATGAAAAGATATAATAAAATATTTAAAAAAATGTGAGGGGTGTACTCATTCTGTGAGATACTGTATATGATTAGCCTGTCAAAACATTACGGCAATAAAATTTTAAGGCAGGTAATGCTGTTTGCCACACAATGTAAGGCTTTTAGTCCTTAGAGTACCTTCGGAGCTCATTGCGAGCCTCACCCCTGATTTACTTTTGGTCATCTGAGCACCTTCAGGGCTCATTGCAAGCCCTGCACTTATTGCAAGCCTCTCGCCTCATGTACTTTTGCTCCTCTGAGCACCCTGGGCGTTTCTTGTGAGCTCCACGCTGAGCACCTTTGGCAAAGTCAATCTCTACTCTGCTTTGTTATTTTTTATATAAATATATTTTTTATCATAATTAATACATTTATTAATTAATAAATTAATATACTTTACCTATTTGTAAGGAGTATATCCAGGAATCAATATGCTGAAGAGCTAACAATTGCTGTTGTTTTTCTGCAGCATACAATGTACATTTGGACTGTTGGTGACCTGACTAGAAAGTGTCAGCATTGTGGCAAGTGTGCAGTGTAGAAAGGCTGCGTGCGCGAGGCTAAACCGTTTGTTTAGTTTTGTAATGCGGTATTTTAGATTGGTAATGCTATTAGTTTCAAGCTAGTGTTGTAAAATGGTGGCAAGTGTGTGTGTGTTACGTGGGTCTTGAGCATTTAGTGTCCTTCCTAATAGTGTATTTTGTACCTCGTACGTTCCTGGCTAAAAGTCGTATGTGCCTGGCGGTGTTTTGCGTGTTTATGGTTCGTATAGCCTCGTTTTTGATTTTTGGGCGGCCATTTTTTCTCTCCCTTTAGCGATTTTCCAGTGGCGAAACTATGCAAATTTGACATAAATTTGCATGCAACCGCACTCCCAGTCCTGGCTGTCCCCCCGTGCTTTGGTATTTTTTTTTTTGTATTTGTTGTGTTTTTCGTGTTTTTTGATGTGCGTGTTTCAGCGGTTAACTTCGTATTTTTTGCGGGTCGAATTTTATTTTCTCTAAGTGGCTGTTTCCTTTTCAAAGTGTTACGGGCCTTAATTCTTTCAGGCGATTTTTTATAAGTGCTACAGGTCTCGCACTGTGATTTGAGTATTTGAGTTTTCTGTTGTTCTGTTGTCCCGCGGTTCGTAGGTATGATACTTAATGCGTGCGGGGTCGTGGGGATGATCATCTCCACCAGTGCAGGGAGCGCCTTTGATGCTCCCTGCCCAAGTTGTACAGGGTCGTAGGGATGAGTGCCTACGGCGCTCATCTCCCCCAGCGCAAGGAGCGCCTTCGACTCTCCTTGCCTGGCCTCAACCGCTGTCCTTGCTACGCGAGCCCGCAGTTTTAACCTTGTGTTACCAAAGTTTTTTGGCAAGCCTGTGCTGCTGAGAACTATATATGTGATATATATATATATATATATATATATATATATATACACACACACACTTATACATATAACAAATAATAATATACTGTATGTCTGTATACATATGGCACTAACTATTTGTACATGTACTGAGTTCTCCTATTCCTTGTACCTGTGCAAAGTCCTGAAGAGGAAGGCAGGGGGAGCTGCCGCATACCGCCAGAGTAGTATGCAAAGAAAGTGTGAAGCAGGGCAGAGTAAGATTGTTTGGATTAGCTGCATTTCATCTCTTCTTTGAGTTAGACTGATTCAGAGACATTCGGACAGAACTGGGCCCTCATTCAATTGCAATTTGGCCAATTGAATAGGGGTCTAAATAAGCACATAACATATTTTTTTAAAGAAGTTTTTAGTTAGTAAACATCTATCCAAAAGCAAGGTTTTCATTAACTAAAAACTTATTTAAAAAAATATGTTATGTGCTTATTTAGAGCACTATTCAATTGGCCAAATCGCAATCGGATGAGGGCCCTGGAGTTTAGTGCAGGGGGGAGGAGTCTGATCACCGAGGGTCTCACTTGCTGCTAATATCTGTATGTCGGTGGTAGTAATTAGACTGAGTACATGACTAGACATTTTTTTAGGAAAATTCCAAAGCGATAGTCTGTTTTCCATGAGTGTGTAGTCAGCAACTACTGAGTGTAGATCTGAATGTGTTACATCCTGTGCTGACCCCTGACCTATGCATTGTCAATACGGTTACCCTTATATTTTAACAAGACCAATAAATACTAGACACAAGGTATGGGGTTAAAAAGGCCACATCTGTGTTTGTTATAAACAATAACACACATAAAATAACAAGAGGTGCCTGCCCACTCACACTTAAAGGGTCAAGGGGACTCAGTGCGTCAGCAGTACAACAAAATGAGCGCACCTCGCAGCTCATTAACAACCTGTGGGCAAGCATCCCCGCCACAGGCACACCAAACACAGTGCGCCCACCCCCCTACAGGAAATACACCCCTAATAGGTAAATGCGTTTCAAGCCATCTCATTTGGTTACGTACGGATAAATCGCGCACTCTGCCCCTTTCGGACCAGAATTTTCAGGTAGCACACAGTTACAACTAAACACACACCTTGCCATCTATAGGACCCACTTGTGCAGGAAACACACTCCTAACAGATAAATGTGTTCTAAGCCATCTAAAGTTGGTTACGTGCAGAGAATTCGCAAAATCTGTCCTTTTTGGACCTGAATTTTGCAGGTAGTGTGTAGTTACAGCTATGAACACACCTTGCTATCTATGGGACCAAGGGGCCTTGTCCCGTAAGTGTGTTGATTGGAATAGGAAGCACCAATAAAAGTGCTCTTAATCATGTAGTATAGCTGAAAACTATAAAATATTAGTTGGGTCTAAGGACGTCCCAAACCATACAGCACCAAACAAATGGTTTCTTTGAATGCCACATTTATTGAGGTGGACCCCATCCTTTTCATAAAATGCTAACGCATGATCTCCCTCCAATTCAGTATGGCATAATGACGTCTCACCCATTCCACTAATGTGGCTACACATTGTCTTATTGACTTTTCTGCATTTATTTAATGTAGCAGGTAGAATGTGAGATCGCCATTTAAGACGGTGCATGATCTCAGACCATCTAATATGTAGTTCAGGGAATAATAGGTGCAACCTACCCACATCATATTCCCTACATGTAATGATTACCTTTAAAAGCATGCTGTACTACCTCCCTAACAACACACTGCCACCTCATCCCACATATTCCAAACCATTTTACCAACAACTCAGTTTTGTTGAAACCAGCTGTTCTATTTGGATGTCAGTTTGTTGACCAACAGGACAGTGCCCATATTGTCACTATGAAATATGACATGCTGGTCCTTCAAGTTGTCACCCCATATGTAGATTTCCACGATGATGACGAAAAATTCAAGGAAGACCAAGTTCCGGATCAACTTAGAACTGTGCCGTAATGCCGGCCATTTAACCGCACACCACTGCCTCTTCCATTAAGCTCTGAATCCAACCCTAACCTTTTTCATTGCCTACATGAACTGTAGCTGTGCCTAAATTTAAGCAAAACAATTAAACTCAAAACGTGCAAGTTACCTCTAAACACGTCCCATGTCATCTAGTACCAAGCGAATTGTTTCCTTGAAGGCATGTTTTCCGTAAAAGCTCCAATAAAAAGATTAGAGCCAAAATTATTCAAATGAACCCCATCCTTCTCATAAAATGCTAACACATCATTCCCTTCCAGGTCAGTATGACATAATGAAATACCACCCCTAACATAACTGCACTAATCTTGAATGTGGGTTCTCCGTTTAAGCAGATGACCATCTCAGACCATTTAATCCGCATTTTAGGGAATAGCTGGTGCAACCTATCTACATTATTTTCATGAGTGCAATTAATGCCTTTAACGGCATGAACACTAAATCACCCCCCCCCCCCCACTTCCCTAATGACACTCTGCTATGTATACCCCTTATAACAAAACATTTTAACAGTAACTTTTTTTAAAACCAAGCTGCATGTCGCTATCTTTCTCCTTCTTTCTGTGTGCCCAATGCACGTACAAGTGTCCTAGAATCCATGCAGTACTCAGAAGTGTGTCTGTAGAAGGATACAGTTTCAATTAGCATAGCCATATTTATACATTAGGTATAAATGTAACCTGAAGTGTTGCCACTGCCCACATGATAACGCATCAACGATTCCATTAAGCTTTGCAGGGTAATGTACAGCCCTAGCGTTGCCACTGCCCACGTGATAACGCATCAGCGATTCCATTAAGCCGTGCAGGGTAATGTACAGCCCTAGCTTTGCCATTGCTTATGTGATAATGCTTCAGCAATTACGTTAATCTTTCCAAGGACATGTACGTAAAATGACCGACCCCATGTTGTCACTACTATCCTTTATCTTCAGACCACAAGACAAAGTTAGCTTGGTAGATGCACCAACAACAAACAGTGTTTAAAATTAGCTTTTAAGAAAAAAAATCAGTTGTAACTAATAATGTGAACTTTATTTACTCAGGGTCTAGCATTAGAATTAAGTAACGTTTCATGCACCCCCCTGGCATTCATTGATAAAAGAGACATGGTATGTGAGAGGAGTTTGGGGGAGGGTCATCTTAAATAGCTGAATTTATGTAAAGTTTTTAACAATCATGTCCAGATTTTCTTACCCCTGTGAATATAACCAAATTTAAAAAAATGTTAACATCTTATAACTGCATAGAAAGTAATTAAAGGGCCACTTAATTCAGCACACCCTGGAGCACATCACAATAAAGATCCTCAAAAGCATGTTGAAATACGTTGGAAACCCTAAAAAATTTGCATTTTCACTGAGAAATCATATAAAATAAAATATATGTGTCACCAACCCTGGGTGAACTGGTCAGGGCACTTCAGAGTCTGGGGAAACTGCTATCAATCAATGTATTTACCCAGTGACTTGGCTGTCTGTTTTTACTCATGGAAGAGACAAAAGGCAGGACCCACATTGTATGTTGATTTAAAAAGATTAGTTAAATTAATTAACATCTCCAGTGTGAATGCTATGAGTGTTTTCTTGCTGGCTGGAAGCTTATATTCTGAAAAGTTCTACTAATAAGCATAAACAGAAATTACACATTTATGACACATTTATTTTTTTAACTCATATTGTAACTATGCCATCCCCTTGATTAAACTGCAAAGAAATCCCCTCCAATCATAACTCATTGTCATATTTACAAAGTCAGACATGGATTGTTCATCTACTGTATTTCGTAGTTAGTGATCATTTTAACTGACATATCAGCAATCTTTAACAATAATAGTTTCATCTGTTGCTCAACGTGGTATATTTACTTTTACATATTATTCATGTGGCATAATGAATAATGATATTGTAAAACACAGTGTAATGGGTGATAACATGCAGACTACATAAAATGATGAACAAAATAAATAAAGTTTAATTTGTTATAAAATATTGCCTCACTGTGCCTCTCCCACAACCTATTACATTACTCTGTAGAGGTGGTTTATTATACGTACAGCAGAATTGGAACAGGACCCTGAATTATCAAGTTTACACTAAAGTCCTCTTCAGTCTACATAGGCATTAGGATTGATATTTATGCATTCACTATTGTCAAATGCATTTCCCAGGTCCCACTCTGCTCCCTTGCACGTAAGACTGAGACAGATGTGAAAGGGATGAGATCCAGCTGGTCAGAATAAATGCCATCAAACTCACTACTGACAACCTCTGCTATCACCATCAAAATCACTACTCACATCCCCTGCTATGACGCTCACAGCAGGCTGATTAGAGTTAGTTGGAAATGTTTTCTGTGCTGAAGTATACCTCTGATTCAATCTGTGCTGCTATCCACTCTGTAGTCCTGATGGCTGAAATCCCTAATTTCCCCCCTTCCCTCACACCCCACAACCTGGAAACATCCAATCCCACATCTCCCTCAACAAATCCCTCCCGCCCCTCCGCTAAACAGGCCTCCCCAACACCACTATGAAAATGGTGGGCAATTGTCATCACCCCTCCCTGCCCCTTTCCCTCCCTACCCTCCTTTATTTGCAGCATATAGCCCCACCCATTCCCCCACCCACTCTATAGCCCCACCCCCTGTTGAGACCTGGACACAATTTTCAAAATGGGCTGTGCCCTGTTAGCACCCCGGGGCCTGGCAGCCACCTGTTACCAAAATGTCCGTCGGATGCCAAGACCCCCAGATCAGACGCCCCAGACCTCACCTAGGATGCAGCAGGATCGGGCCCCTTCTTACTTACTCCCAGACGCCTAATTTGCACTGAGAGTAAAGCAACTACAGTGTGGGCCGCAGCAGCTACTGTGCGTTCCACTGTCGGAGCGCCCCCTGGAGGTACTTCTACTGCAGTCACTGATCAATGCAGGCTGGTGGCACTGCGTGGTGTGAGAATGTGGTGACAGGCACTCAGGAGCCCTAACAACCCTAAGGGGTTGCCTGGAAATGTAAAGGTGGACATCAGGGGATGCAAGGGGGGAACATCATGTGGTGCAAGGGGGCAGCCCTGGCTGCAGTGGAGGGTACAAAGGTGTCTGAAATGTCAAGACTTGAATGAAGGTGACTAATGTGAGTGTGAGTGAGATGTAGCAGGGGTGGAAGCACTATGGAGGCCAGCCATCCAGGGCCCCTAGCCAAAGTATGTTGCCTAAGCTGTGATATCAACCCATCCACAAATAGGATACCATAATAGCTTCAGGTAAGTAAGTGGCAAAATAGGTAATGGTCAGATAAATTATTATGCAATCCCTATCTGATGTGCCTGAATGATGGGTTATATGCAATCAGTGTGTGTCTGTGAGACAGTGAATGAGTGTGTCCGGCTGTGAGTATATGCAATCTGATATCTGGACCTACTGACTACAGTAGGCGAAGGAAGGTGAGGTAGTATATATAAGCTACCCCCTGTTACATAACTGTTGTATAATAACCCATCCCTAACCATCAAAATTAGGAATGAATAATTGAAATAGGTCCTCCTAATTCTAAGCCAGGTCAAACCCCCAGTCTTTTAACTCCATGCAGCAGTGGGGTTTCATTCTTTTCAAACAGGAAGTCAGCTGAAGCAGCCAAGTAACACAGCGCCTTCAGCCGAAGAAAAAAGTAAATACTGTGCTGACTCTGGGCAGCAACATTTAAAAATTAATATGTGCAAAACAGATTTTGTTAATGTCATTAAGAGACACCTTCTTAGAGCCCTGCCCCTAGATGAGAGCCTACCTCGCCCAGTGATAAATCTGGTCATGATGGTCTTATAATACACTCTCTAAAGAATAATTAGGACTTAAAAAAGAAAAGAAAACCTTTACTAAACTTTTTTTGTGCTTTTAAACAATTAGGGCCTTATTAAATTAGCCCTCTTAGTTCCCTCGGTCCTCGTAAAAGGCAGTTTTTTTCTGTTTGCGAGGACCGAATCCACAATACTTCCCTCACAGCCTGCAGTGCAAAATGACTCAGAGAAATGGCCGAGAATAGGCTCTGAGAGAGCTACGGAGTCACACGCAGCCTTAAATTTATGAGGTGAATCTCACACCTCGGAAGAATCCAGAGACAGCAATGTGATGCACCTACCCTGCTCCCTATACACACACCCATGCTGCAGTAGATTTATTGAATATTAGATAGATAGGGGTATATATTTTAGATAGTTAGGATTTATTGTATATTAGGATTGATTGTATGTTAGGTAGATGGGGGTATTGTATTTTATTTGTATTGTATTGTATTGTATTTTATTTGTATTGTATGTATTGTATTGTACTGTGTATGTCTTTCCTTTACAGGTAATGTTCCTTTTTTTATTTTTTGTGACTTAGTTTTTTTTATTTTCTGTAAGGTAGATTTTTTTTGTGTTTGTGACTTATATTTTTTTATTTTCTGTTATTAGAGTGGTGGGGGGGGGTTATTAGGGGGTAGGTAGTATAGGAAGGTAGTGAAAGTGTTAAAGGATTAGTGTAGAGGGAGGTTAGTTAAGATTTAATGGTTTATTGGGGGATATAGTGCAGTGTAGTGTTTGTAGTTAGTGTCACGAGGGTCCTTGAGGACCGTCATGGCACTTATGTGGTTAATGTTAGGGTTGTAACTGCCCCATAAGGGTCATAATATATCCTTATGGGACTGATGGGCTTAAATAGAGGCTTATGGGGGTCTGTATTGCCCCCCATGAATTATAGGGTTAATTAAGGCTTATGGGGGTCTTTATTGACCCCATGAGTGACAGGGTTAATTAAGGGCTTATGGGGGTCTGTATAGACCCCCATGAGGTATAGGGTTAATTTTACATGCCTGGTGTTAATATTTTTTAGCGCAAGTCTTTTCAGGACCTTTACGGTCCTTTAAGGACCCGCGAGGCCGGACCCCCGCTGCAAGCGGTTAATGTGGGGGGCTGCAGGGGTCCCTATGGACCCCTGCAGCAAGGGATTAATGTGGGGACACTTTGCGGGTCCTGATGGGGACCCCCAGCATAGAGGGGGGTTAATTTTAGGTGCTGCGGCCGCGATTGCTAATAGTGTACCGCAGGACCTTTAAGGAGCCGCAGCAGGGAATTTAAAAGGTGCCGATTGGGTCCCCCACTGCAAGGGGTTAATGTGGGGGGCTGCGGAGATCCCTATGGACCCCTGCAGCAAGGGGTTAATGTGGGGACACTTTGAGGTCCCGTTGGGGACCAACAGCATAGTGGGGGGTTAATTTTAGGTGCCGGGGGGTAGTTGGAGTACCCCCCACGGCAGGGCTTATGTGTGGGACTGCCGCAGAAATTCCGTTCAGGACCCTCGCAGCAATTGATGAGGTGTAGGAACCTGCGAGATTATCTCGCAGGCTGTCACTCCTCATGTACATTTTCTCCGTGTTGATACAGACCCTGCTGCATAGCTCACACGTTGCTCGCAGCAGGGCTAATTTAATAGCATCGTAACTTTGAGAAATTTGCAGCACGTAAGATTTAAGTAGAAGCCTCTTATCTACGAAGCTGGAATTTAATAAGGCTGTTTATTACTATCTGTGAATGATCCCCTCAGGCTCTGGCTCTTGTATTAGGCGTGGGGCTTAGGTTTTCCCACTCATGGCAATAAAACTATTGACAAAATTACATTGTCTGTCATATCAAATAGTAAAAATGCAAAGTTACCATAACTTATTTAATACGTTAGAATGATTGCAGTTTAAACAATTAATGCAGTTTAACCAAATTATAATATTGCCTTAGCCTTATATTAAATAATATAAAATACAATGTTTGCCTTTCTGTTCTAAGCATATTTATAGGTTTTAGCCTACCTTTTGTTGATACGAGGGAAACTGATATAGCTCACAATTTTACCATGTAATCATGCTTTACTGATGAACTAATTTCAACTAATTTAGCACAATTTCAAAAACAAATCTATTTGAATACATAATCTAATATATCTTTAAATACGATTATAGGTATGATTTATTATACAAAAAGATCTGCACAAATAAAACATTTTGAATCATTGAATACTTCACACATATACATAAGAAAGTTTAAAAAATAATATTTGTTAATATGACTTTCTAAAAACCTTATGCAGTGGGCAGTGAAGTGCTATTCTTATCAATATTAAACTGTGAAAATTTGGATGTGTGAAATACTGACTTAATGATGCAAAGTTTTGACAGAAAACATCACACAAAGATGAATTGAGAAAATGCATGCAGTAACCAGGAAACGTACCCAACAACCCCCACAAAAACTGTCATTTTATGAAGCGCAAGCAGTAACTTGAAAATCAACAAATACAAAGTACGTTTTGAATATATTATATAATATAGGAAGAGTACAATTTTGCAATTACAAAACTCCAAGTTATATTTTATTTGTATATGTTACATTTGGGATTTTCTAATTGAAACTATATTTTTTATTTTGTATTATAAGTGCATCCACTACATTTAAGAGAGATACATAATTACATTCTGTATGTTATTGTTTTTACAATATAACATTTTTAATTGAATTTAAAGATTCAATTCTAGTACCAAGGCGAAGAGATTATTATAGTTTAATCGCTAGAGAACTGGGTTCTGTAATAGCCAAACCGTTTTATCTAATTTTTCAAGATTCACTCAACACAGGGTTGCTACCACATGACAGGAGAAAAGCAGATGTGATACCTATATTTAAAAAGGGAGCAAAAGCAAATCTGGGGAGCCTCACTTCTGTAGTGGGAAGGCTTTTTGAAGGGGTAATAAGGGATAGTATACAAGAATATGTCGATTTCAACAGGATTATCAGTAAGAGTGAACACAGATTTATGAGGGATAGGTAATGTCAAACAAACCTAACTAGTTTCTATGAGGATGTTAGTAGGAACTTGGATCAAGGAAACTCAGTGGATGTAGTCTTTTTGGATTTTCAAAGGCTTTTGATACAATGCCACATGGAAGACTACTATGCACACTAAGAGATACAGGAATTGCAGTAAATATCTGATGTATTGAGAGCAGGCTAAAAGATTGGAAGCAAAGGGTAGTTGTAAATGGAACAGACTCAGATTGGACCAATGTGGTAAGTGGGGTTCCTCATGATTCAGTATCAGGTCCTCTCCTTTTTAACATATTTATTTATGACTTATAAGTATGACTGGAAAGTATTGTTTCTATTTTTGCTAATGACACTAAGTTGTGCAAGGCAATTCAATCAGAAAATGATGTACATTCCCTCCAAATGGATTAGCATAAATTAGAGAAATGGGCAACGAAATGGCAGATGAGATTTAATATGAATACATCTAAAGGTATGCATTTGGGAAGCAAAAATAGCCATACAATTTATAATCTTTTTTTTGTATTATTTATTTTGTTTTCAAATATAAAACATAACAGATACATACTGGATGGTCCACATGACCATCTGACATTCGATTCGGTCTTGTTAAATTAATTAATATAAAAGAGTTTAAGCAGTATATGCAATCTGATATCTGGACCCACTGACTAGGTGACGGGAGGTGAGGTAGTATATATAAGCTACCTAATTCCAAGCCGGGTCAACCCCCCACTCTTTTAACTCCCCCCACAATCAAGCAAACAAACAAAGAAAAAAACATTAAAAAAAACATAAAAATGGCATATAAAAGAAAAAATAAAGAATGACATAAAGAAAAAAAAGAGGGAATTGCATCGGAGTGAGTGGGAGTGATCGCCCTTCTACAGCCCCAGCTTTGTACTATGGGATGTTCAGTCTATCCCAGATAGAACATTTAATTATATTGACGGGCAGATGATGCATTTGTATATATTCCTTTTCCAGGGATATAATTGTATTGCCCTCCTCTACCATACACTTCCATGAAGGAATGAAAACATGTTTCAGGTTATCAGCCTTTTGGCTACCGTAAAGAAATAGATTAAGTATGCCTTTTCTTTCTGATTTATTCCATTAGGAAAAATGTGGAATAACACCATTTCTATATTTGGTTTGATGTGTTTATTTAAACAGATAATCAAAGCTATCTTTCCAGAATTGTTGCATTTTGTCACACTCCCACCATATAAGTAAAGGTTCCAGCTTTTTATCAAATGTATTATTGTCAGAAAGTTTATCCAACACACTTATAACAAAATACCAAATTTGAAGGGTTTTGAAATAAATTTTCCTGTGGGAAGCACTTTTAAGAAATCTATACATGTCTCAAAAGGCCTGGCTCCATTGCACCTCTGTCCAGATGGAGTTAATTTCTTTCTCCCATTCTTTTATCCTTAAAGACTTTTTAGATTGTAAGTAGAGAGTTTCCAATTTTGTAGAGTGCTTTGGAAAAAATCACTTTCTACAAAGATTCTAAGCTCAAAACAGGGCCCTCCACTTTTTGCAGTTTGTTAAAATGTATATTTTTCCTTGTTCATTTCCTCTGTATAGCGCTACGGAATACGTTGGCGCGTTACCAATAAAAGTAATAATAAAGACTTACTCAGATCTATCTCTAACCTAGGCATATGAAAACATTTGGAAATTAGGTGTGTATTCTGTTGCGCATGGCAGATTTTACCCTATTGACACATATTTAAAGGAATATCGCATTTTTGACATAGTTCTTCAAGGGAATATAAAGTTTTATTATTATATAAGTTTTTTTTTTTTTTTGTAATTCCCCAGTGATACCAATTACCTTTATTTGGAATGTTATCGCTTACCTCTAGGAGTTGCAACGACATCAAGGGACTTGGATAAGGAGATACGGCTAACTTACTGTTCAATTTGTTCCAGAAGCTTATACCCTTTGTTACAACCCAGGACGTGGATTTATTATTGACCTGGGCTAATGGTTTCTGCCATAGAAAATCGAAGAGAGACCCTCTCACCAAGGAAGCCTTTTCTATTTGATACCATCTCGACTTGTCTTTGCCCATTGACCATTTTAGCAGGTGGGCCAACATAGTGGCTTCATGATAGCTCTTTATATCCGTAGGGATAATCCTCCTTTCCGGAAATGTTTTGATATTAAGGCCCTAGTAATCATTGCCTTCTTATCATTGTAGATAAATTTATCTATTACTGACTGTAATTGTTTGGTTAAATAACCTGGAATTTCTATCGATATTACATGCATTAAATAGTTAATTCTGGGTAAGATGGACATTTTAACCACAGCTATTCTTCCAGACAATTAATAGAAGTTAAGTTGCCATGCTTTCATTACTTGCTTTATTTTGCATAACAATTTATTGTAATTTATTTTTATGGGAACTTAGCTTTGGATTCGCGACTCTCGGCTTTTGTTAGATTTAATGTCAGAACTTCATATTTTAACATATTTACTTTATAGTACGAAACCTGACTATATCTATTCAGAATATTATATGTGTGAGTGAGAGAATTTTCTGGGTTGGTCAGAGTCAGAAGGACATCGTCTGCAAATGCCATTTATTTATAAGTTTATTTTTTAATGGAGATACCTTTGATGTTTTCTGTTGCTTTTATAATTTATATCAAGGGCTTCATCATTAAATTACAAATTAGGGGTGACAGGGGGCATCCCTGCAGTGTTCCATTGCTTATTGTAAATTTATGTTGTGTTTGACCTTACCCTGCTACATGTGCTGTTGGATTAGAGTATAATGCTGCAACAGCTTTCTTATCGAAATCCCTTACTCCAAATTTTTGCAGTGCGGCATACATATATGCCTACCCTACTCTATCAAATGCCTTCTCTGCATCGAGAGACATTATAACAGGAATGTTTTGGGCATTTGACATGGATAGCAAATTTATTAAACTTCTAGTATTATCCGCTCCTTATCTTTTGACCATAAACCCTGTTTGGTCTAATGAAATAAGTTTTGATATTACTGAATTGAGTCTATTGGCCAAAAATTTGACGTACAATTTGATTTCCAAGTTCATCAATGAAACAGGGCAATACTTTTTGCACTTAAGTGGATCTTTATCTTGTTTAGGGATTAGGATAATGGCCGCTTATAAATTTTCGACAGGGGCCTTGCCCATTTTTTTAACTTTATTAAACATTTCTTTTTATATAGGTATTAAAATATCTGAAAATAACTTGTAATAATTATCTATGAACACATCAGTTCCAGGTGCTGTGTGCAGTTGTAGAGTAGCAATCGCTTTGTTTAACCTCATCATTTTATGAATCAGCTCTGTAAATCAGTGCAGTGTTTTCTGTCCTGTGCTGTAATCAGTGTGCAGGTGAGATTGGGTGTGGCTTGGCCTGTGTAAGTTATATCTGTGTGCATTTGTGTGACGTTCTGTTTGAATAAGCTCTGTAAATCAGTGCAGTGTTTTCTGTCCTGTGCTGTAATCAGTGTGTAGGTGAGAGTGGGTGTGGCTTGGCCTGTGTAAAGATATATCTGTGTGCATTTGTGTGAGGTTCTGTTTTAATCAGCTCTGTAAATTAGTGCAGTGTTTTCTGTCCTGTGGGCTGTAATCAGTGTGTAGGTGAGAGTGGGTGTGGTTTGGCCTGTGTAAAGGTTTATCTGTGTGCATTTTGTTGTGTTCTGTTAAATCAGTTCTGGAGGGCAGGGCAGTGTTTTCTGTCCTGTGCTCATTTATCATTGTACAGGTGAGTAGGCGGGGGCTATTTTAACAAGGGAAGAGCGAGGTTGGAAGCTTGCAATCATTTCTAGTGTAAGTGTAGTTAGTGTGTAGGAGATTGAATAAAAGGAAGAAATCCAAAGGAAAGGGGTATTATAAGAAAAAACAGAAAACAAACGATTATATATTTTTTTCTGTTTTGTTCGGGTTAAGGTGTAGAAAAGCAATCTTTATACAAATACATTGATTTGTTTTCTCACTGTATTTTTGTAACTGATAATCATGAGTCAGTCCAGTGGCAACCTCACTCAGTGTATATCCTGCCAAATGTATGCACTACTGGAACAGATGATCCAGGGTCTATACCTCTGTGACAGGTGTGAGCATGATGCCTCTCTGGAAGCTCAAATTGAAGATCTGGAGAGGAGAAATGCAGCACTTAGTGATATTGCTTCACTGGAAAGGGAGTTGGTGCTCACAGAGCACAGTTTAGCTGGCCTAGTATGGTGGGAGGAGCTGGGGCTAGTGAGGATGTCCAGGGAGGTAGATGGGTTACAGTTAGAAGGGGAATCGGGGGAACAGGAGGAGGCAGGCCAGTTCTTAGTTGGCAAACACCAACAGATTTGCCAGATTGAGTGAAACTGTTGGGGATGTCCATTCAGGAATGGCAATGCCAGATAAAGCTGTTCCCTCTAACAGACGGGAGAACAGTTCTAATGGAGGAGTGGGAGGGCAGAATAGGCAGAGCAACAGACATGTTTTGGTGGTAGGGGACTCTATTATTATGAAGGTAGACAGGGTAATTTGTCACCCAGATCCCAGCAATCGAACAGTTTGCTGTCTCCCGCGTGCTCAAGTTTGGCATGTTGTGGATCGGGTGGATAAATTATTGTGAGGGGCTGGTTATGAACCGGCGGTCTTGGTACACATTGGTAACAATGACAATGTTAGTGGAAGATGGAGCGTCCTAAAGAATGATTTTAGAGAACTAGGGAATAAGCTTAAAGCAAGGACCTCCAAGGTAGTATTTTCTGACATACTACCAGTGCCACATGCTAGCCCAGGGAGGCAGAAGGAGCTTAGGGAGCTTAATGCGTGGCTAAATAAGTGGTGCAGTGCAAAGGGTTTGGGGTTTTTAGAGCACTGGGCTGACTTCTCACTTGGGTACAATCTCTATAGCAGGAATGGAATGCACCTTAATGATTAGGGAGCTTTTGTGCTAGGGGATAGGATGGTAGAATGGATGGGGAGTTTTTAAACTAGTAGGTGGGGGGTGGGACTATATAGAAGTATTGGGGTAAAAAGGGTAGAGAGGGAAAGGGATAAATTAGTTACCCATGGGGCAGGAGAAGGGGGAGGGTTACAAAAGACCGTAGGGAGGTATTAATAGGGGCCTCAAATATAGTGGCAAACACTTCACAACGGCAGAGCCATAGCAACATAAAGTGTATGCTTGCTAATGCAAGAAGTTTGCCTGGGAAAATGGACGAGCTAGAATTATTAGCAGTACAAGAAAAATGGGGCTTAATAGGCATTACTGAAACATGGTGGGATGAATCTCATGACTGGACTGTTAATCTGGATGGTTATAACCTATTTGGGAAAGATAGGGGAAATGGTAAAAGAGGAGAAGGGATCTGTGTGTATGTTAAGCCTGAATTGAAGCCTATAGTCAGAGAAGATATTTATGCTGGAACTAACGGCATCATTGAATCTTTGTGGGTTGAGCTAAATAGTGGAGGAGCTAATTCTAAATGCATATTGGTGGGAGTATGCTATAAACCTCCAAATATAGCTGAAAGTGAGGAAATGCAATTATTGTTACAGATTGGAAATGCAGCTAAGCACAGGCAAGTTCTAATAATGGGAGACTTTAATTACCCTGAAATAAATTGGATAAATGAGAACAGCAGTTCAGCTAAGGGGAGCAGGTCCTTGAGTACACTCGGGGATCACTATCTGGCACAGGTAATACAAGAACCTACTAGAAATGATCTTGGATTTAGTCATCACGAGTAATATTGATATAATATCAAATGTTAAAATAGGGGAACCCTTGGGGAACAGTGATCACAAAACAGTCTCATTTGATATTAAATACAAAAAACAGAGTTGTAAGGGGCCAACAAAAACTCAAAATTTTAAAAGGGCTAACTTTAATGGGCTAAGGGCAGCAATACTACATACAGATTGGGACAAAGAACTTACAGGGAAAAATACTGAAAATTAATGGACAACATTCAAATCCTTACTAAATAAACATACTCATCGGCATGTACCATGTGGAAATAAAATGAATAGGAGTAAATCACATCTCATGTGGCTTAACAATGACTTAACGATCATGATGAGGAAAAAGAAACATGCTTTTAAATTATACAAGAAGGAGGGAACAGAGGCAGCTTTATGTGACTATTAGGAAATCAACAAGGCTTGCAAAAGGGCTATTAGACTGGCTAAAATAGAAAAGGAGAAGTCAGTTGCAAAGGAAAGTAAGACTAACCCTAAAATATGTTTAAAATATATTAATGGGAAGAAGGTGTGGAAGGAAGCTATAGGAACATTACAATGTGACACAGGCCATCTGTTAATTAGTGACCAGTAGTGATGTCCCGAACAGTTCGCCGGAGAGTTATTTGCGTCGATTTTGACATGTTCGCGTTCGCAACGAACGGCGAACATATGCGCTTTTCGGTCCGCCCCCTATTCTTTATCATTGAGGAAACGTTAACCCTGCACCTTACAGTCAGCAGACGCATTCCAGCCAATAGCCAGGCTGTGTATTTAGGTTTAACTACACACCTGAAGGACTCCTTTAATATCTGCTGCAAGGACAGCAACCCAAAAAGCCCTTTTTACTTTATTTTATTATTTATTCTGTGTAATCTAAATGCATATGCCTGCCTGCTAGCGTGTGTGTGAGGCCTATTGCATCTAGTCTGCCAACTTTTGCCAGTGCACAGTGACACTCATATCTGGTGTCACCGTAGTGTGCAGTGAAATAAAACAACCCTTTTTTTACTGTAATCGATTGAATATCAGTAGCCTGCCTAAAGGTAAGTGTGTGTGAGGCCTATTGCATCTAGTCTGCCAACTTTTGCCAGTGCACAGTGACACTCATATCTTGTGCAAAAGTAGTGTGCAGTGAAATAAAACAACCCTTTTTTTACTGTAATTGATTGAATATCAGTAGCCTGTCTAAAGGTGTGTGTGTGAGGCCTATTGCATCTAGTCTGCCAACTTTTGCCAGTGCACAGTGACACTCATATCTAGTGCCACCGTAATGTGCAGTGAAATAAAATAACCCTTTTTTTACTGTAATCGATTGAATATCAGTAGCCTGCCTAAAGGCGTGTGTGTGAGGCCTATTGCATCTAGTCTGCAAACTTTTGCCAGTGCACAGTGACACTCATATCTTGTGCAAAAGTAGTGTGCAGTGAAATAAAACAACCCTTTTTTTACTGTAATCGATTGAATCTCAATAGCCTGCCTAAAGGCGTGTGTGTGAGGCCTATTGCATCTAGTCTGCCAACTTTTGCCAGTGCACAGTGACACTCATATCTAGTGCCACCATAGTGTGCAGTGAAATAAAACATCCCTGTTTTTTACTGTAATCGATTGAATATCAGTAGCCTGCCTAAAGGCGTGGGTGTGAGGCCTATTGCATCTAGTCTGCCAACTTTTGAAAGTGCACAGTGACACTCATATCTAGTGTCACCATAGTGTGCAGTGAAATAAAACAACCCTTTTTTTACTGTAATCGATTGAATATCAGTGGCCTGCCTCAAGGCGTGTGTGTGAGGCCTATTGCATCTAGTCTGCCAACTTTTGCCAGTGCACAGTGACACTCATATCTAGTGCCACCGTAGTGTGCAGTGAAATAAACAACCCTTTTTTTACTGTAATCGATTGAATATCAGTAGCCTGCCTAAAGGCGTGTGTGTGAGGCCTATTGCATCTAGTCTGCCAACTTTTGCCAGTGCACAGTGACACTCATATCTTGTGCAACAGTAATATGCAGTGAAATAAAACAACCCTTTTTTTACTGTAATCGATTGAATCTCAGTAGCCTGCCTAAAGGCGTGTGTGTGAGGCCTATTGCATCTAGTCTGCCAACTTTTGCCAGTGCACAGTGACACTCATATCTAGTGCCACTGTATTGTGCAGTGAAATAAAACAACCCTTTTTTTTTCTGTAATCGATTGAATATCAGTTGCCTGCCTACAGGCGTGTGTTTGAGGCCTATTGCATCTACTCTGCCAACTTTTGCAACTGCACAGTGTCACTCATATCTAGTGCAACCGTAGTGTGCAGTGAAATAAAACAACCCTTTTTTTTCTGTAATCGATTGAATATCAGTTGCCTGCCTACAGGCGTGTGTGTGAGGCCTATTGCATCTAGTCTGCCAACTTTTGCCAGTGCGCAGTGACACTCATATCTAGTGCCACTATATTGTGCAGTGAAATAAAACAACCATTTTTTTACTGTAATCGATTGAATATCAGTAGCCTGCCAACAGGCGTGTGTGTGAGGTCTATTGCATCTAGTCTGCCAACTTTTGCCAGTGCACAGTGACACTCCTATCTGATGCCACCGTAGTGTGCAGTGAAATAAAACAACCCTTTTTTTACTGTAATCGATTGAATATCAGTAGCCTGCCTAAAGGCGTGTGTGTGAGGCCTATTGCATCTAGTCTGCCAACTTTTGCCAGTGCACAGTGACACTCATATCTAGTGCCACCGTAATGTGCAGTGAAATAAAACAACCCTTTTTTTACTGTAATCTATTGAATATCAGTAGCCTGCCTAAAGGGTGTGTGTTAGGCCTATTGCATCCAGTCTGCCAACTTTTGCCAGTGCACAGTGACACTCATATCTAGTGCCACCATAGTGTGCAGTGAAATAAAACAAACCTTTTTTACTGTAATCAATTGAATATCAGTAGCCTTCCTAAAGGCGTGTGTGTGAGGCCTATTGCATCTAGTCTGACAACTTTTGCCAGTGCACAGTAATACTAATATCTTGTGCAACCGTAGTGTGCAGTGAAATAAAACAACCCTTTTTTTTACTGTAATCGATTGAATATCAGTAGCCTGCCCAAAGGCGTGTGTGTGAGGCCTATTGCATCTAGTCTGCCAACTTTTGCCAGTGCACAGTGACACTCATATCTTGTGCAAAAGTAGTGTGCAGTGAAATAAAACAACCCTTTTTTTACTGTAATTGATTGAATATCAGTAGCCTGTCTAAAGGTGTGTGTGTGAGGCCTATTGCATCTAGTCTGCCAACTTTTGCCAGTGCACAGTGACACTCATATCTAGTGCCACCGTAATGTGCAGTGAAATAAAATAACCCTTTTTTTACTGTAATCGATTGAATATCAGTAGCCTGCCTAAAGGCGTGTGTGTGAGGCCTATTGCATCTAGTCTGCCAACTTTTGCCAGTGCACAGTGACACTCATATCTTGTGCAAAAGTAGTGTGCAGTGAAATAAAACAACCCTTTTTTTACTGTAATCGATTGAATCTCAGTAGCCTGCCTAAAGGCGTGTGTGTGAGGCCTATTGCATCTAGTCTGCCAACTTTTGCCAGTGCACAGTGACACTCATATCTAGTGCCACCATAGTGTGCAGTGAAATAAAACATCCCTGTTTTTTACTGTAATCGATTGAATATCAGTAGCCTGCTTAAAGACGTGTGTTTGAGGCCTATTGCATCTAGTCTGCCAACTTTTGCCAGTGCACAGTGACACTCATATCTAGTGCAACCATAGTGTGCAGTGAAATTAAACAACCCTTTTTTTACTGTAATCGATTGAATATCAGTAGCCTGCCTCAAGGCGTGTGTGTGAGGCCTATTGCATCTAGTCTGCCAACTTTTGCTAGTGCACAGTGACACTCATATCTAGTGCCACCGTAGTGTGCAGTGAAATAAACAACCCTTTTTTTACTGTAATCGATTGAATATCAGTAGCCTGCCTAAAGGCGTGTGTGTGAGGCCTATTGCATCTAGTCTGCCAACTTTTGCCAGTGCACAGTGACACTCATATCTTGTGCAACAGTAATGTGCAGTGAAATAAAACAACCCTTTTTTTACTGTAATCGATTGAATCTCAGTAGCCTGCCTAAAGGCGTGTGTGTGAGGCCTATTGCATCTAGTCTGCCAACTTTTGCCAGTGCACAGTGACACTCATATCTAGTGCCACTGTATTGTGCAGTGAAATAAAACAACCCTTTTTTTTTCTGTAATCGATTGAATATCAGTTGCCTGCCTACAGTCGTGTGTTTGAGGCCTATTGCATCTACTCTGCCAACTTTTGCAACTGCACAGTGTCACTCATATCTAGTGCAACCGTAGTGTGCAGTGAAATAAAACAACCCTTTTTTTACTGTAATCGATTGAATATCAGTAGCCTGCCTACAGGCGTGTGTGTGAGGTCTATTGCATCTAGTCTGCCAACTTTTGCCAGTGCACAGTGACACTCCTATCTAGTGCCACCGTAGTGTGCAGTGAAATAAAACAACCCTTTTTTTACTGTAATCGATTGAATATCAGTAGCCTGCCTAAAGGCGTGTGTGTGAGGCCTATTGCATCTAGTCTGCCAACTTTTGCCAGTGCACAGTAACACTCATATCTAGTGCCACCGTAATGTGCAGTGAAATAAAACAACCCTTTTCTTACTGTAATCTATTGAATATCAGTAGCCTGCCTAAAGGGTGTGTGTTAGGCCTATTGCATCCAGTCTGCCAACTTTTGCCAGTGCACAGTGACACTCATATCTAGTGCCACCATAGTGTGCAGTGAAATAAAACAAACCTTTTTTACTGTAATCAATTGAATATCAGTAGCCTTCCTAAAGGCGTGTGTGTGAGGCCTATTGCATCTAGTCTGACAACTTTTGCCAGTGCACAGTAATACTAATATCTTGTGCAACCGTAGTGTGCAGTGAAATAAAACAACCCTTTTTTTTACTGTAATCGATTGAATATCAGTAGCCTGCCTAAAGGCGTGTGTGTGAGGCCTATTGCATCTAGTCTGCCAACTTTTGCCAGTGCACAGTGACACTCATATCTTGTGCAAAAGTAGTGTGCAGTGAAATAAAACAACCCTTTTTTTACTGTAATTGATTGAATATCAGTAGCCTGTCTAAAGGTGTGTGTGTGAGGCCTATTGCATCTAGTCTGCCAACTTTTGCCAGTGCACAGTGACACTCATATCTAGTGCCACCGTAATGTGCAGTGAAATAAAATAACCCTTTTTTTACTGTAATCGATTGAATATCAGTAGCCTGCCTAAAGGCGTGTGTGTGAGGCCTATTGCATCTAGTCTGCCAACTTTTGCCAGTGCACAGTGACACTCATATCTTGTGCAAAAGTAGTGTGCAGTGAAATAAAACAACCCTTTTTTTACTGTAATCGATATAATCTCAGTAGCCAGCCTAAAGGCGTGTGTGTGAGGCCTATTGCATCTAGTCTGCCAACTTTTGCCAGTGCACAGTGACACTCATATCTAGTGCCACCATAGTGTGCAGTGAAATAAAACATCCCTGTTTTTTACTGTAATCGATTGAATATCAGTAGCCTGCTTAAAGACGAGTGTTTGAGGCCTATTGCATCTAGTCTGCCAACTTTTGCCAGTGCACAGTGACACTCATATCTAGTGCAACCATAGTGTGCAGTGAAATTAAACAACACTTTTTTTACTGTAATCGATTGAATATCAGTAGCCTGCCTCAAGGCGTGTGTGTGAGGCCTATTGCATCTAGTCTGCCAACTTTTGCCAGTGCACAGTGACACTCATATCTAGTGCCACCGTAGTGTGCAGTGAAATAAACAACCCTTTTTTTACTGCAATCGATTGAATATCAGTAGCCTGCCTAAAGGCGTGTGTGTGAGGCCTATTGCATCTAGTCTGCCAACTTTTGCCAGTGCACAGTGACACTCATATCTTGTGCAACAGTAATGTGCAGTGAAATAAAACAACCCTTTTTTTACTGTAATCGATTGAATCTCAGTAGCCTGCCTAAAGGCGTGTGTGTGAGGCCTATTGCATCTAGTCTGCCAACTTTTGCCAGTGCACAGTGACACTCATATCTAGTGCCACTGTATTGTGCAGTGAAATAAAACAACCCTTTTTTTTTCTGTAATCGATTGAATATCAGTTGCCTGCCTACAGGCGTGTGTTTGAGGCCTATTGCATCTACTCTGCCAACTTTTGCAACTTCACAGTGTCACTCATATCTAGTGCAACCGTAGTGTGCAGTGAAATAAAACAACCCTTTTTTTTCTGTAATCGATTGAATATCAGTTGCCTGCCTACAGGCGTGTGTGTGAGGCCTATTGCATCTAGTCTGCCAACTTTTGCCAGTGCGCAGTGACACTCATATCTAGTGCCACTATATTGTGCAGTGAAATAAAACAACCATTTTTTTACTGTAATCGATTGAATATCAGTAGCCTGCCTACAGGCGTGTGTGTGAGGTCTATTGCATCTAGTCTGCCAACTTTTGCCAGTGCACAGTGACACTCCTATCTAGTGCCACCGTAGTGTGCAGTGAAATAAAACAACCCTTTTTTTACTGTAATCGATTGAATATCAGTAGCCTGCCTAAAGGCGTGGGTGTGAGGCCTATTGCATCTAGTCTGCCAACTTTTGAAAGTGCACAGTGACACTCATATCTAGTGCCACCATAGTGTGCAGTGAAATAAAACAACCCTTTTTTTTACTGTAATCGATTGAATATCAGTAGCCTGCCTAAAGGCGTGTGTGTGAGGCCTATTGCATCTAGTCTGCCAACTTTTGCCAGTGCACAGTGACACTCATATCTAGTGCCACCGTAATGTGCAGTGAAATAAAACAACCCTTTTTTTACTGTAATCTATTGAATATCAGTAGCCTGCCTAAAGGGTGTGTGTTAGGCCTATTGCATCCAGTCTGCCAACTTTTGCCAGTGCACAGTGACACTCATATCTAGTGCCACCATAGTGTGCAGTGAAATAAAACAAACCTTTTTTACTGTAATCAATTGAATATCAGTAGCCTTCCTAAAGGCGTGTGTGTGAGGCCTATTGCATCTAGTCTGACAACTTTTGCCAGTGCACAGTAATACTCATATCTAGTGCAACCGTAGTGTGCAGTGAAATAAAACAACCCTTTTTTTTACTGTAATCGATTGAATATCAGTAGCCTGCCTAAAGACGTGTGTTTGAGGCCTATCGCATCTAGTCTGCCAACTTTTGCCAGTGCACAGTGACACTCATATCTAGTGCAACCGTAGTGTGCAGTGAAATTAAGCAACCCTTTTTTTACTGTAATCGATTGAATATCAGTAGCCTGCCTAAAGGCGTGTGTGTGAGGCCTATTGCATCTAGTCTGCCAACTTTTGCCAGTGCACAGTGACACTCATATCTTGTGCAAAAGTAGTGTGCAGTGAAATAAAACAACCCTTTTTTTACTGTAATCGATTGAATCTCAGTAGCCTGCCTAAAGGCGTGTGTGTGAGGCCTATTGCATCTAGTCTGCCAACTTTTGCCAGTGCACAGTGACACTCATATCTAGTGCCACCATAGTGTGCAGTGAAATAAAACATCCCTGTTTTTTACTATAATCGATTGAATATCAGTAGCCTGCTTAAAGATGTGTGTTTGAGGCCTATTGCATCTAGTCTGCCAACTTTTGCCAGTGCACAGTGACACTCATATCTAGTGCAACCATAGTGTGCAGTGAAATTAAACAACCCTTTTTTTACTGTAATCGATTGAATATCAGTAGCCTGCCTCAAGGCGTGTGTGTGAGGCCTATTGCATCTAGTCTGCCAACTTTTGCCAGTGCACAGTGACACTCATATCTAGTGCCACCGTAGTGTGCAGTGAAATAAACAACCCTTTTTTTACTGTAATCGATTGAATATCAGTAGCCTGCCTAAAGGCGTGTGTGTGAGGCCTATTGCATCTAGTCTGCCAACTTTTGCCAGTGCACAGTGACACTCATATCTTGTGCCACCGTAGTGTGCAGTGAAATAAAACAACCCTTTTTTTACTGTAATCGATTGAATCTCAGTAGCCTGCCTAAAGGCGTGTGTGTGAGGCCTATTGCATCTAGTCTGCCAACTTTTGCCAGTGCACAGTGACACTCATATCTAGTGCAACAGTAATGTGCAGTGAAATAAAACAACCCTTTTTTTTTCTGTAATCGATTGAATATCAGTTGCCTGCCTACAGGCGTGTGTTTGAGGCCTATTGCATCTACTCTGCCAACTTTTGCAACTGCACAGTGTCACTCATATCTAGTGTAACCGTAGTGTGCAGTGAAATAAAACAACCCTTTTTTTTCTGCAATCGATTGAATATCAGTTGCCTGCCTACAGGCGTGTGTGTGAGGCCTATTGCATCTAGTCTGCCAACTTTTGCCAGTGCGCAGTGACACTCATATCTAGTGCCACTGTATTGTGCAATGAAATAAAACAACCCTTTTTTTACTGTAATCGATTGAATATCAGTAGCCTGCCTACAGGCGTGTGTGTGAGGTCTATTGCATCAAGTCTGCCAACTTTTGCCAGTGCACAGTGACACTCCTATCTAGTGCCACCGTAGTGTGCAGTGAAATAAAACAACCCTTTTTTTACTGTAATCGATTGAATATCAGTAGCCTGCCTAAAGGCGTGGGTGTGAGGCCTATTGCATCTAGTCTGCCAACTTTTGAAAGTGCACAGTGACACTCATATCTAGTGCCACCATAGTGTGCAGTGAAATAAAACAACCCTTTTTTTACTGTAATCGATTGAATATCAGTAGCCTGCCTAAAGGCGTGTGTGTGAGGCCTATTGCATCTAGTCTGCCAACTTTTGCCAGTGCACAGTGACACTCATATCTAGTGCCACCGTAATGTGCAGTGAAATAAAACAACCCTTTTTTTACTGTAATCTATTGAATATCAGTAGCCTGCCTAAAGGGTGTGTGTTAGGCCTATTGCATCCAGTCTGCCAACTTTTGCCAGTGCACAGTGACACTCATATCTAGTGCCACCATAGTGTGCAGTGAAATAAAACAAACCTTTTTTACTGTAATCAATTGAATATCAGTAGCCTTCCTAAAGGCGTGTGTGTGAGGCCTATTGCATCTAGTCTGCCAACTTTTGCCAGTGCGCAGTGACACTCATATCTAGTGCCACTGTATTGTGCAATGAAATAAAACAACCCTTTTTTTACTGTAATCGATTGAATATCAGTAGCCTGCCTACAGGCGTGTGTGTGAGGTCTATTGCATCAAGTCTGCCAACTTTTGCCAGTGCACAGTGACACTCCTATCTAGGGCCACCGTAGTGTGCAGTGAAATAAAACAACCCTTTTTTTACTGTAATCGATTGAATATCAGTAGCCTGCCTAAAGGCGTGGGTGTGAGGCCTATTGCATCTAGTCTGCCAACTTTTGAAAGTGCACAGTGACACTCATATCTAGTGCCACCATAGTGTGCAGTGAAATAAAACAACCCTTTTTTACTGTAATCGATTGAATATCAGTAGCCTGCCTAAAGGCATGTGTGTGAGGCCTATTGCATCTAGTCTGCCAACTTTTGCCAGTGCACAGTGACACTCATATCTAGTGCCACCGTAATGTGCAGTGAAATAAAACAACCCTTTTTTTACTGTAATCTATTGAATATCAGTAGCCTTCCTAAAGGGTGTGTGTTAGGCCTATTGCATCCAGTCTGCCAACTTTTGCCAGTGCACAGTGACACTCATATCTAGTGCCACCATAGTGTGCAGTGAAATAAAACAAACCTTTTTTACTGTAATCAATTGAATATCAGTAGCCTTCCTAAAGGCGTGTGTGTGAGGCCTATTGCATCTAGTCTGACAACTTTTGCCAGTGCACAGTAATACTCATATCTTGTGCAACCGTAGTGTGCAGTTAAATAAAACAACACTTTTTTTACTGTAATCGATTGAATATCAGTAGCCTGCCTAAAGACGTGTGTTTGAGGCCTATCGCATCTAGTCTGCCAACTTTTGCCAGTGCACAGTGACACTCATATCTAGTGCAACCGTAGTGTGCAGTGAAATTAAGCAACCCTTTTTTTACTGTAATCGATTGAATATCAGTAGCCTGCCTAAAGGTGTGTGTGTGAGGCCTATTGCATCTAGTCTGCCAACTTTTGTCAGTGCACAGTGACACTCATATCTAGTGCAACCGTAGTGTGCAGTAAAATAAAACAACACTTTTTTTACTGTAATCGATTGAATATCAGTTGCCTGCCTAAAGGCGTGTGTGTGAGGCCTATGGCATCTAGTCTGCCAACTTTTGCCAGTACAGTGACACTCATATCTAGTGCAACCGTAGTGTGCAGTGAAATAAAACAACCCTTTTTTTACTGTAATCGATTGAATATCAGTAGCCTGCCTAAAGGCGTGGGTGTGAGGCCTATCGCATCTAGTCTGCCAACTTTTGCAAGTGCACAGTGACACTCATATCTAGTGCCACCATAGTGTGCAGTGAAATAAAACAACCCTTTTTTTACTGTAATCGATTGAATATCAGTAGCCTGCCTAAAGGCGTGTGTGTGAGGCCTATTGCATCTAGTCTGCCAACTTTTGCCAGTGCACAGTGACACTCATATCTAGTGCCACCGTAATGTGCAGTGAAATAAAACAACCCTTTTTTTACTGTAATCTATTGAATATCAGTAGCCTGCCTAAAGGGTGTGTGTTAGGCCTATTGCATCCAGTCTGCCAACTTTTGCCAGTGCACAGTGACACTCATATCTAGTGCAACCATAGTGTGCAGTGAAATAAAACAACCCTTTTTTACTGTAATCGATTGAATATCAGTAGCCTTCCTAAAGGCGTGTGTGTGAGGCCTATTGCATCTAGTCTGCCAACTTTTGCCAGTGCGCAGTGACACTCATATCTAGTGCCACTGTATTGTGCAATGAAATAAAACAACCCTTTTTTTTACTGTAATCGATTGAATATCAGTAGCCTGCCTACAGGCGTGTGTGTGAGGTCTATTGCATCAAGTCTGCCAACTTTTGCCAGTGCACAGTGACACTCCTATCTAGGGCCACCGTAGTGTGCAGTGAAATAAAACAACCCTTTTTTTACTGTAATCGATTGAATATCAGTAGCCTGCCTAAAGGCGTGGGTGTGAGGCCTATTGCATCTAGTCTGCCAACTTTTGAAAGTGCACAGTGACACTCATATCTAGTGCCACCATAGTGTGCAGTGAAATAAAACAACCCTTTTTTTACTGTAATCGATTGAATATCAGTAGCCTGCCTAAAGGCATGTGTGTGAGGCCTATTGCATCTAGTCTGCCAACTTTTGCCAGTGCACAGTGACACTCATATCTAGTGCCACCGTAATGTGCAGTGAAATAAAACAACCCTTTTTTTACTGTAATCTATTGAATATCAGTAGCCTTCCTAAAGGGTGTGTGTTAGGCCTATTGCATCCAGTCTGCCAACTTTTGCCAGTGCACAGTGACACTCATATCTAGTGCCACCATAGTGTGCAGTGAAATAAAACAAACCTTTTTTACTGTAATCAATTGAATATCAGTAGCCTTCCTAAAGGCGTGTGTGTGAGGCCTATTGCATCTAGTCTGACAACTTTTGCCAGTGCACAGTAATACTCATATCTTGTGCAACCGTAGTGTGCAGTTAAATAAAACAACACTTTTTTTACTGTAATCGATTGAATATCAGTAGCCTGCCTAAAGACGTGTGTTTGAGGCCTATCGCATCTAGTCTGCCAACTTTTGCCAGTGCACAGTGACACTCATATCTAGTGCAACCGTAGTGTGCAGTGAAATTAAGCAACCCTTTTTTTACTGTAATCGATTGAATATCAGTAGCCTGCCTAAAGGTGTGTGTGTGAGGCCTATTGCATCTAGTCTGCCAACTTTTGTCAGTGCACAGTGACACTCATATCTAGTGCAACCGTAGTGTGCAGTAAAATAAAACAACACTTTTTTTACTGTAATCGATTGAATATCAGTTGCCTGCCTAAAGGCGTGTGTGTGAGGCCTATGGCATCTAGTCTGCCAACTTTTGCCAGTACAGTGACACTCATATCTAGTGCAACCGTAGTGTGCAGTGAAATTAAACAACCCTTTTTTTACTGTAATCGATTGAATATCAGTAGCCTGCCTCAAGGCGTGTGTGTGAGGCCTATTGCATCTAGTCTGCCAACTTTTGCCAGTGCACATTGACACTCATATCTAGCGCCACCGTAGTGTGCAGTGAAATAAAACAACCCTTTTTTTACTGTAATCCATTGAATATCAGTAGCCTGCCTAAAGACGTGTGTTTGAGGCCTATTGCATCTAGTCTGCCAACTTTTGCCAGTGCACAGTGACACTCATATCTAGTGCAACCGTAGTATGCAGTGAAATTAAGCAACCCTTTTTTTACTGTAATCGAGTGAATATCAGTAGCCTGCCTAAAGGTGTGTTTGAGGCCTATTGCATCTAGTCTGCCAACTTTTGCCAGTGCACAGTGACACTCATATCTAGTGCAACCATAGTGTGCAGTGAAATTAAACAACCCTTTTTTTACTGTAATCGATTGAATATCAGTAGCCTGCCTCAAGGCGTGTGTGTGAGGCCTATTGCATCTAGTCTGCCAACTTTTGCCAGTGCACAGTGACACTCATATCTAGTGCCACCGTAGTGTGCAGTGTAATAAACAACCCTTTTTTTACTGTAATCGATTGAATATCAGTAGCCTGCCTAAAGGCGTGTGTGTGAGGCCTATTGCATCTAGTCTGCCAACTTTTGCCAGTGCACAGTGACACTCATATCTTGTGCAAAAGTAGTGTGCAGTGAAATAAAACAACCCTTTTTTTACTGTAATCGATTGAATCTCAGTAGCCTGCCTAAAGGCGTGTGTGTGAGGCCTATTGCATCTAGTCTGCCAACTTTTGCCAGTGCACAGTGACACTCATATCTAGTGCAACAGTAATGTGCAGTGAAATAAAACAACCCTTTTTTTTTCTGTAATCGATTGAATATCAGTTGCCTGCCTACAGGCGTGTGTTTGAGGCCTATTGCATCTACTCTGCCAACTTTTGCAACTGCACAGTGTCACTCATATCTAGTGTAACCGTAGTGTGCAGTGAAATAAAACAACCCTTTTTTTTCTGCAATCGATTGAATATCAGTTGCCTGCCTACAGGCGTGTGTGTGAGGCCTATTGCATCTAGTCTGCCAACTTTTGCCAGTGCGCAGTGACACTCATATCTAGTGCCACTGTATTGTGCAGTGAAATAAAACAACCCTTTTTTTACTGTAATCGATTGAATATCAGTAGCCTGCCTACAGGCGTGTGTGTGAGGTCTATTGCATCAAGTCTGCCAACTTTTGCCAGTGCACAGTGACACTCCTATCTAGTGCCACCGTAGTGTGCAGTGAAATAAAACAACCCTTTTTTTACTGTAATCGATTGAATATCAGTAGCCTGCCTAAAGGCGTGGGTGTGAGGCCTATTGCATCTAGTCTGACAACTTTTGAAAGTGCACAGTGACACTCATATCTAGTGCCACCATAGTGTGCAGTGAAATAAAACAACCCTTTTTTTACTGTAATCGATTGAATATCAGTAGCCTGCCTAAAGGCGTGTGTGTGAGGCCTATTGCATCTAGTCTGCCAACTTTTGCCAGTGCACAGTGACACTCATATCTAGTGCCACCGTAATGTGCAGTGAAATAAAACAACCCTTTTTTTACTGTAATCTATTGAATATCAGTAGCCTGCCTAAAGGGTGTGTGTTAGGCCTATTGCATCCAGTCTGCCAACTTTTGCCAGTGCACAGTGACACTCATATCTAGTGCCACCATAGTGTGCAGTGAAATAAAACAAACCTTTTTTACTGTAATCAATTGAATATCAGTAGCCTTCCTAAAGGCGTGTGTGTGAGGCCTATTGCATCTAGTCTGACAACTTTTGCCAGTGCACAGTAATACTCATATCTTGTGCAACCGTAGTGTGCAGTTAAATAAAACAACCCTTTTTTTACTGTAATCGATTGAATATCAGTAGCCTGCCTAAAGACGTGTGTTTGAGGCCTATCGCATCTAGTCTGCCAACTTTTGCCAGTGCACAGTGACACTCATATCTAGTGCAACCGTAGTGTGCAGTGAAATTATGCAACCCTTTTTTTACTGTAATCGATTGAATATCAGTAGCCTGCCTAAAGGTGTGTGTGTGAGGCCTATTGCATCTAGTCTGCCAACTTTTGCCAGTGCACAGTGACACTCATATCTAGTGCAACCGTAGTGTGCAGTAAAATAAAACAACACTTTTTTTACTGTAATCGATTGAATATCAGTAGCCTTCCTAAAGGCGTGTGTGTGAGGCCTATTGCATCTAGTCTGACAACTTTTGCCAGTGCACAGTAATACTCATATCTTGTGCAACCGTAGTGTGCAGTGAAATAAAACAACCCTTTTTTTTACTGTAATCGATTGAATATCAGTAGCCTGCCTCAAGGCGTGTGTGTGAGGCCTATTGCATCTAGTCTGCCAACTTTTGCCAGTGCACATTGACACTCATATCTAGCGCCACCGTAGTGTGCAGTGAAATAAAACAACCCTTTTTTTACTGTAATCCATTGAATATCAGTAAACTGCCTAAAGACGTGTGTTTGAGGCCTATTGCATCTAGTCTGCCAACTTTTTCCAGTGCACAGTGACCCTCATATCTAGTGCCACCGTAGTGTGCAGTGAAATAAAACAACCCTTTTTTACTGTAATCGATTGAATATCAGTAGCCTGCCTAAAGGCGTGTGTGTGAGGCCTATTGCATCTAGTCTGCCAAATTTTGCCAGTGCATAGTGACACTCATATCTAGTGCAACCGTAGTGTGCAGTGAAATTAACCCTTTTTTTACTGTAATCGATTGAATATCAGTAGCCTGCCTAAAGGCGTGTGTGTGAGGCCTATTGCATCTAGTCTGCCAACTTTTGCCAGTGCACAGTGACACTCATATCTAGTGCAACCGTAGTGTGCAGTGAAATTAACCCTTTTTTTACTGTAATCGATTGAATATCAGTAGCCTGCCTAAAGGCGTGTGTGTGAGGCCTATTGCATCTAGTCTGCCAACTTTTGCCAGTGCACAGTGACACTCATATCTAGTGCAACCAGTAGTGTGCAGTGAAATTAACCCTTTTTTTACTGTAATCGATTGAATATCAGTAGCCTGCCTAAAGGCGTGGGTGTGAGGCCTATTGCATCTAGTCTGACAACTTTTGAAAGTGCACAGTGACACTCATATCTAGTGCCACCATAGTGTGCAGTGAAATAAACAACCCTTTTTTTACTGTAATCGATTGAATATCAGTAGCCTGCCTAAAGGCGTGTGTGTGAGGCCTATTGCATCTAGTCTGCCAACTTTTGCCAGTGCACAGTGACACTCATATCTAGTGCAACCGTAGTGTGCAGTGAAATTAACCCTTTTTTTACTGTAATCGATTGAATATCAGTTGCCTGCCTAAAGGCGTGTGTGTGAGGCCTATTGCATCTAGTCTGCCAACTTTTGCCAGTGCACAGTGACACTCATATCTAGTGCAACCGTAGTGTGCAGTGAAATTAAACCCTTTTTTTACTGTAATCGATTGAATATCAGTAGCCTGCCTAAAGGCGTGGGTGTGAGGCCTATTGCATCTAGTCTGACAACTTTTGAAAGTGCACAGTGACACTCATATCTAGTGCCACCATAGTGTGCAGTGAAATAAAACAACCCTTTTTTTACTGTAATCGATTGAATATCAGTAGCCTGCCTAAAGGCGTGTGTGTGAGGCCTATTGCATCTAGTCTGCCAACTTTTGCCAGTGCACAGTGACACTCATATCTAGTGCCACCGTAGTGTGCAGTGAAATATACAACCCTTTTTTTACTGTAATCGATTGAATATCAGTAGCCTGCCTAAAGGCGTGTGTGTGAGGCCTATTGCATCTAGTCTGCCAACTTTTGCCAGTGCACAGTGACACTCATATCTAGTGCCAACCTTAGTGTGCAGTGAAATAAAACAACCCTTTTTTTACTGTAATCGATTGAATATCAGTAGCCTGCCTAAAGGGTGTGTGTGAGGCCTATTGCATCTAGTCTGCCAACTTTTGCCAGTGCACAGTGACTACTCATATCTAGTGCAACCGTAGTGTGCAGAAAAAATAAAACAACCCTTTTTTTACTGTAATCGATTGAATATCAGTAGCCTGCCTAAAGGCGTGTGTGTGAGGCCTATTGCATCTAGTCTGACAACTTTTGCCAGTGCACAGTGACACTCATATCTTGTGCCACCGTAGTGTGCAGTGAACTAAAACAACCCTATTTTTTACTGTAATCGATTTGAATATCAGTAGCCTGCCTAAAGGCGTGTGTGTGAGGCCTATTGCATCTAGTCTGCCAACTTTTGCCAGTGCACAGTGACACTCATATCTAGTGCCACCATAGTGTGCAGTGAAATAAAAAAACCCTTTTTTACTGTAATCCATTGATATCAGTAGCCTGCCTAAAGGCGTGTGTTTGAGGCCTATTTGCATCTAGTCTGACAACTTTTGCCAGTGCACGTGACACTCATATCTAGTGCAACCGTAGTGTGCAGTGAAATAAAACAACCCTTTTTTTACTGTAATCGATTGAATATCAGTAGCCTGCCTAAAGGCGTGTGTGTGAGGCCTATTGCATCTAGTCTGCCAAATTTTGCCAGTGCACAGTGACACTCATATCTAGTGCCACCGTAGTGTGCAGTGAAATAAAACAACCCTTTTTTTTACTGTAATCGATTGAATATCAGTAGCCTGCCTAAAGTCGTGTGTGTGAGGCTATTGCATCTAGTCTGCCAACTTTTGCCAGTGCACAGTGACACTCATATCTAGTGCAACCGTAGTGTGCAGTGAAATAAAACAACCCTTTTTTTTACTGTAATCGATTGAATATCAGTAGCCTGCCTAAAGGCGTGTGTTGTGAGGCCTATTGCATCTAGTCTGCCAACTTTTGCCAGTGCACAGTGACACTCATATCTAGTGCACCCTAAGTGTGCAGTGAAATAAAACACCCTTTTTTTACTGTAATCGATTGAATATCAGTAGCCTGCCTAAAGGCGTGTGTGTGAGGCCTATTGCATCTAGTCTGCCAACTTTTGCAGTGCACAGTGACACTCATATCTAGTGCAACCGTAGTGTGCAGTGAAATAAACACCTTTTTTTACTGTAATCGATTGAATATCAGTAGCCTGCCTAAAGGCGTGTGTGTGAGGCCTATTGCATCTAGTCTGCCAACTTTTGCCAGTGCACAGTGACACTCATATCTTGTGCAACCGTAGTGTGCAGTGAAATAAAACAACCCTTTTTTTACTGTAGATCGATTGAATATCAGTAGCCTGCCTAAAGCGTGTGAGTGAGGCCTATCTGCATCTAGTCTGCCAACTTTTGCCAGTGCACAGTGACACTCATATCTAGTGCCACCGTAGTGTGCAGTGAAATTAAGACAACCTTTTTTTACTGTATCGATTGAATATCAGTAGCCTGCCTAAAGGCGTGTGTGTGAGGCCTATTGCATCTAGTCTGCCAACTTTTGCCAGTGCACAGTGACACTCATATCTAGTGCAACCGTAGTGTGCAGTGAAATAAAACAAACCCTTTTTTTACTGTAATCGATTGAATATCAGTTGCCTGCCTAAAGGCGTGTGTGTGAGGCCTATTGCATCTAGTCTGCCAACTTTTGCCAGTGCACAGTGACACTCATATCTAGTGCAACCGTAGTGTGGCAGTGAAATTAAACAACCTTTTTTTACTGTAATCGATTGAATATCAGTAGCCTGCCTAAAGGCGTGGTGTGTGAGGCCTATTGCATCTAGTCTGACAACTTTTGCCAGTGCACAGTGACACTCATATCTTAGTGCAACCGTAGTGTGCAGTGAAATAAAACAACCCTTTTTTTACTGTAATCGATTGAATATCAGTAGCCTGCCTAAAGGCGTGTGTGTGAGAGGCCTATTGCATCTAGTCTGCCAACTTTTGCCAGTGCACAGTGACCACTCATATCTAGTGCAACCGTAGTGTGCAGTGAAATAAAACAACCCTTTTTTTACTGTAATCGATTGAATATCAGTAGCCTGCCTAAAGGACGTGTGTTTGAGGCCTATTGCATCTAGTCTGCCAACTTTTTGCCAGTGCACAGTGACACTCATATCTAGTGCAACCGTAGTGTGCAGTGAAATAAAACAACCCTTTTTTTTACTGTAATCGATTGAATATCAGTAGCCTGCCTAAAGGCGTGTGTGTGAGGCCTATTGCATCTAGTCTGCCAACTTTTGCCAGTGCACAGTGACACTCATATCTTGTGCAACCGTAGTGTGCAGTGAAATAAAACAACCCTTTTTTTACTGTAATCGATTGAATATCAGTAGCCTGCCTAAAGGCGTGTGTGTGAGGCCTATTGCATCTAGTCTGCCAACTTTTGCCAGTGCACAGTGACACTCATATCTAGTGCAACCGTAGTGTGCAGTGAAATAAAACAACCTTTTTTTACTGTAATCGATTGAATATCAGTAGCCTGCCTAAAGGCGTGTGTGTGAGGCCTATTGCATCTAGTCTGCCAACTTTTGCCAGTGCACAGTGACACTCATATCTAGTGCCACCGTAGTGTGCAGTGAAATAAAACAACCCTTTTTTTACTGTAATCGATTGAATATCAGTAGCCTGCCTAAAGGCGTGTGTGTGAGGCCTATTGCATCTAGTCTGCCAACTTTTGCCAGTGCACAGTGACACTCATATCTAGTGCCACCGTAGTGTGCAGTGAAATAAAACAACCCTTTTTTTACTGTAATCGATTGAATATCAGTAGCCTGCCTAAAGGCGTGTGTGTGAGGCCTATTGCATCTAGTCTGCCAACTTTTGCCAGTGCACAGTGACACTCATATCTAGTGCAACCGTAGTGTGCAGTGAAATAAAACAACCCTTTTTTTACTGTAATCGATTGAATATCAGTAGCCTGCCTAAAGGCGTGTGTGTGAGGCCTATTGCATCTAGTCTGCCAACTTTTGCCAGTGCACAGTGACACTCATATCTAGTGCAACCAGTAGTGTGCAGTGAAATAAAACAACCCTTTTTTTACTGTAATCGATTGAATATCAGTAGCCTGCCTAAAGGCGTGTGTGTGAGGCCTATTGCATCTAGTCTGCCAACTTTTGCCAGTGCACAGTGACACTCATATCTAGTGCAACAGTAGTGTGCAGTGAAATAAAACAACCCTTTTTTTACTGTAATCGATTGAATATCAGTAGCCTGCCTAAAGGCGTGTGTGTGAGGCCTATTGCATCTAGTCTGCCAACTTTTGCCAGTGCACAGTGACACTCATATCTAGTGCCACCGTAGTGTGCAGTGAAATAAAACAACCCTTTTTTTACTGTAATCGATTGAATATCAGTAGCCTGCCTAAAGGCGTGTGTGTGAGGCCTATTGCATCTAGTCTGCCAACTTTTGCCAGTGCACAGTGACACTCATATCTAGTGCAACCGTAGTGTGCAGTGAAATAAAACAACCCTTTTTTTACTGTAATCGATTGAATATCAGTAGCCTGCCTAAAGGCGTGTGTGTGAGGCCTATTGCATCTAGTCTGCCAACTTTTGCCAGTGCACAGTGACACTCATATCTAGTGCAACCGTAGTGTGCAGTGAAATAAAACAACCCTTTTTTTACTGTAATCGATTGAATATCAGTAGCCTGCCTAAAGGCGTGTGTGTGAGGCCTATTGCATCTAGTCTGCCAACTTTTGCCAGTGCACAGTGACACTCATATCTAGTGCCACCGTAGTGTGCAGTGAAATAAAACAACCCTTTTTTTACTGTAATCGATTGAATATCAGTAGCCTGCCTAAAGGCGTGTGTGTGAGGCCTATTGCATCTAGTCTGCCAACTTTTGCCAGTGCACAGTGACACTCATATCTAGTGCAACCGTAGTGTGCAGTGAAATAAAACAACCCTTTTTTTACTGTAATCGATTGAATATCAGTAGCCTGCCTAAAGGCGTGTGTGTGAGGCCTATTGCATCTAGTCTGCCAACTTTTGCCAGTGCACAGTGACACTCATATCTAGTGCCACCATAGTGTGCAGTGAAATAAAACAACCCTTTTTTTACTGTAATCGATTGAATATCAGTAGCCTGCCTAAAGGCGTGTGTGTGAGGCCTATTGCATCTAGTCTGCCAACTTTTGCCAGTGCACAGTGACACTCATATCTAGTGCAACCGTAGTGTGCAGTGAAATAAAACAACCCTTTTTTTACTGTAATCGATTGAATATCAGTAGCCTGCCTAAAGGCGTGTGTGTGAGGCCTATTGCATCTAGTCTGCCAACTTTTGCCAGTGCACAGTGACACTCATATCTAGTGCAACAGTAGTGTGCAGTGAAATAAAACAACCCTTTTTTTACTGTAATCGATTGAATATCAGTAGCCTGCCTAAAGGCGTGTGTGTGAGGCCTATTGCATCTAGTCTGCCAACTTTTGCCAGTGCACAGTGACACTCATATCTAGTGCCACCGTAGTGTGCAGTGAAATAAAACAACCCTTTTTTTACTGTAATCGATTGAATATCAGTAGCCTGCCTAAAGGCGTGTGTGTGAGGCCTATTGCATCTAGTCTGCCAACTTTTGCCAGTGCACAGTGACACTCATATCTAGTGCAACCGTAGTGTGCAGTAAAATAAAACAACCCTTTTTTTACTGTAATCGATTGAATATCAGTAGCCTGCCTAAAGGCGTGTGTGTGAGGCCTATTGCATCTTGTCTGCCAACTTTTGCCAGTGCACAGTGACACTCTTATCTAGTGCCACCAGTAGTGTGCAGTGAAATAAAACAACCCTTTTTTTACTGTAATCGATTGAATATCAGTTGCCTGCCTAAAGGCGTGTGTGTGAGGCCTATTGCATCTAGTCTGCCAACTTTTGCCAGTGCACAGTGACACTCATATCTTGTGCAAAAGTAGTGTGCAGTGAAATAAAACAACCCTTTTTTTACTGTAATCGATTGAATATCAGTAGCCTGCCTAAAGGCGTGTGTGTGAGGCCTATTGCATCTAGTCTGCCAACTTTTGCCAGTGCACAGTGACACTCATATCTAGTGCCACCATAGTGTGCAGTGAAATAAAACAACCCTTTTTTTACTGTAATCGATTGAATATCAGTAGCCTGCCTAAAGGCGTGTGTGTGAGGCCTATTGCATCTAGTCTGCCAACTTTTGCCAGTGCACAGTGACACTCATATCTAGTGCAACCGTAGTGTGCAGTGAAATAAAACAACACTTTTTTTACTGTAATCGATTGAATATCAGTAGCCTGCCTAAAGGCGTGTGTGTGAGGCCTATTGCATCTAGTCTGCCAACTTTTGCCAGTGCACAGTGACACTCATATCTAGTGCCACCATAGTGTGCAGTGAAATAAAACAACCCTTTTTTTACTGTAATCGATTGAATATCAGTAGCCTGCCTAAAGGCGTGTGTGTGAGGCCTATTGCATCTAGTCTGACAACTTTTGCCAGTGCACAGTGGCACTCATATCTAGTGCAACCGTAGTGTGCAGTGAAAATAAAACAACCCTTTTTTTACTGTAATCGATTGAATATCAGTAGCCTGCCTAAAGGCGTGTGTGTGAGGCCTATTGCATCTAGTCTGCCAACTTTTGCCAGTGCACAGTGACACTCATATCTAGTGCCACCATAGTGTGCAGTGAAATAAAACAACCCTTTTTTTACTGTAATCGATTGAATATCAGTAGCCTGCCTAAAGGCGTGTGTGTGAGGCCTATTGCATCTAGTCTGCCAACTTTTGCCAGTGCACAGTGACACTCATATCTAGTGCAACAGTAGTGTGCAGTGAAATAAAACAACCCTTTTTTTACTGTAATCGATTGAATATCAGTAGCCTGCCTCAAGGCGTGTGTGTGAGGCCTATTGCATCTAGTCTGCCAACTTTTGCCAGTGCACAGTGACACTCATATCTAGTGCCACCATAGTGTGCAGTGAAATAAAACAACCCTTTTTTTACTGTAATCGATTGAATATCAGTAGCCTGCCTCAAGGCGTGTGTGTGAGGCCTATTGCATCTAGACTGCCAACTTTTGCCAGTGCACAGTGACACTCATATCTAGTGCAACCGTAGTGTGCAGTGAAATAAAACAACACTTTTTTTACTGTAATCGATTGAATATCAGTAGCCTGCCTAAAGGCGTGTGTGTGAGGCCTATTGCATCTAGTCTGCCAACTTTTGCCAGTGCACAGTGACACTCATATCTAGTGCAACAGTAGTGTGCAGTGAAATAAAACAACCCTTTTTTTACTGTAATCGATTGAATATCAGTAGCCTGCCTAAAGGCGTGTGTGTGAGGCCTATTGCATCTAGTCTGCCAACTTTTGCCAGTGCACAGTGACACTCATATCTAGTGCCACCATAGTGTGCAGTGAAATAAAACAACCCTTTTTTACTGTAATCGATTGAATATCAGTAGCCTGCCTAAAGGCGTGTGTGTGAGGCCTATTGCATCTAGTCTGCCAACTTTTGCCAGTGCACAGTGGCACTCATATATAGTGCAACCGTAGTGTGCAGTAAAATAAAACAACCCTTTTTTTACTGTAATCGATTGAATATCAGTAGCCTGCCTCAAGGCGTGTGTGTGAGGCCTATTGCATCTAGTCTGCCAACTTTTGCCAGTGCACAGTGACACTCATATCTAGTGCCACCATAGTGTGCAGTGAAATAAAACAACCCTTTTTTTACTGTAATCGATTGAATATCAGTTGCCTGACTAAAGGCGTGTGTGTGAGGCCTATTGCATCTAGTCTGCCAACTTTTGCCAGTGCACAGTGACACTCATATCTTGTGCAAAAGTAGTGTGCAGTGAAATAAAACAACCCTTTTTTTACTGTAATCGATTGAATATCAGTAGCCTGCCTAAAGGCGTGTGTGTGAGGCCTATTGCATCTAGTCTGCCAACTTTTGCCAGTGCACAGTAACACTCATATCTAGTGCCACCATAGTGTGCAGTGAAATAAAAAAAAACTTTTTTACTATAATCGATTGAATATCAGTAGCCTGCCTAAAGGCGTGTGTGTGAGGCCTATTGCATCTAGTCTGACAACTTTTGCCAGTGCACAGTGGCACTCATATATAGTGCAACCGTAGTGTGCAGTGAAATAAAACAACCCTTTTTTTACTGTAATCGATTGAATATCAGTAGCCTGCCTAAAGACGTGTGTTTGAGGACTATTGCATCTAGTCTGCCAACTTTTGCCAGTGCACAGTGACACTCATATCTTGTGCAAAAGTTGTGTGCAGTGAAATAAAACAACCCTTTTTTTACTGTAATCGATTGAATATCAGTTGCCTGCCTAAAGGCGTGTGTGTGAGGCCTATTGCATCTAGTCTGCCAACTTTTGCCAGTGCACAGTGACACTCATATCTTGTGCAAAAGTTGTGTGCAGTGAAATAAAACAACCCTTTTTTTACTGTAATCGATTGAATATCAGTTGCCTGCCTAAAGGCGTGTGTGTGAGGCCTATTGCATCTAGTCTGCCAACTTTTGCCAGTGCACAGTGACACTCATATCTTGTGCAAAAGTAGTGTGCAGTGAAATAAAACAACCCTTTTTTTACTGTAATCGATTGAATATCAGTTGCCTGCCTAAAGGCGTGTGTGTGAGGCCTATTGCATCTAGTCTGCCAACTTTTGCCAGTGCACAGTAACACTCATATCTAGTGCCACCATAGTGTGCAGTGAAATAAAACAACACTTTTTTACTATAATCGATTAAATATCAGTAGCCTGCCTAAAGGCGTGTGTGTGAGGCCTATTGCATCTAGTCTGCCAACTTTGACAGTGCACAGTGACACTCATATCTAGTGCCACCATAGTGTGCAGTAAAATAAAACAACCCTTTTTTTACTGTAATCGATTGAATATCAGTAGCCTGCCTAAAGACGTGTGTTTGAGGACTATTGCATCTAGTCTGCCAACTTTTGCCAGTGCACAGTGACACTCATATCTTGTGCAAAAGTTGTGTGCAGTGAAATAAAACAACCCTTTTTTTACTGTAATCGATTGAATAGCAGTAGCCTGCCTAAAGGCGTGTGTGTGAGGCCTATTGCATCTAGTCTGCCAACTTTTGCCAGTGCACAGTGACACTCATATCTAGTGCCACCATAGTGTGCAGTGAAATAAAACAACCCTTTTTTTACTGTAATCGATTGAATATCAGTAGCCTGCCTAAAGGCGTGTGTGTGAGGCCTATTGCATCTAGCCTGCCAACTTTTGCTAGTGCACAGTGACACTCATATCTAGTGCCACCATAGTGTGCAGTGAAATAAAACAACCCTTTTTTAATGTAATCGATTGAATATCAGTAGCCTGCCTCAAGGCGTGTGTGTGAGGCCTATTGCATCTAGTCTGCCAACTTTTGCCAGTGCACAGTGACACTCATATCTAGTGCCACCATAGTGTGCAGTGAAATAAAACAACCCTTTTTTTACTGTAATCGAATGAATATTAGTAGCCTGCCTCAAGGCGTGTGTGTGAGGCCTATTGCATCTAGACTGCCAACTTTTGCCAGTGCACAGTGACACTAATATCTAGTGCCACCATAGTGTGCAGTGAAATAAAACAACCCTTTTTTTACTGTAATCGATTGAATATCAGTAGCCTGCCTAAAGGCGTGTGTTTGAGGACTATTACATCTAGACTGCCAACTTTTGCCAGTGCACAGTGACACTCATATCTAGTGCCACCATAGTGTGCAGTGAAATAAAACAACACTTTTTTTACTGTAATCGATTGAATATCAGTAGCCTGCCTAAAGGCGTGTGTTTGAGGACTATTACATTTAGTCTGCCAAATTTGCCAGTGCACAGTGACACTCATATCTAGTGCCACCATAATGTGCAGTGAAAGAAAACAACCCTTTTTTTACTGTAATCGATTGAATATCAGTAGCCTGCCTAAAGGCGTGTGTGTGAGGCCTATTGCATCTAGCCTGCCAACTTTTGCTAGTGCACAGTGACACTCATATCTAGTGCCACCAAAGTGTGCAGTGAAATAAAACAACCCTTTTTTAATGTAATCGATTGAATATCAGTAGCCTGCCTCAAGGCGTGTGTGTGAGGCCTATTGCATCTAGTCTGCCAACTTTTGCCAGTGCACAGTGACACTCATATCTAGTGCAACCGTAGTGTGCAGTGAAATTAAACAACCCTTTTTTTACTGTAATCGATTGAATATCAGTAGCCTGCCTAAAGGCGTGTGTTTGAGGACTATTACATCTAGACTGCCAACTTTTGCCAGTGCACAGTGACACTCATATCTAGTGCAACCGTAGCGTGCAGTGAAATAAAACAACCCTTTTTTTAATGTAATCGATTGAATATCAGTAGCCTGCCTAAAGACGTGTGTTTGAGGACTATTACATCTAGTCTGCCAAATTTGCCAGTGCACAGTGACACTCATATCTAGTGCCACCGTAGTGTGCAGTGAAATAAAACAACCCTTTTTTTACTGTAATCGATTGAATATCAGTAGCCTGCCTAAAGGAGTGTGTGTGAGGCCTATTGCATCTAGTCTGCCAACTTTTGCCATTGCACAGTGACACTCATATCTAGTGCCACCATAGTGTGCAGTGAAATAAAACAACCCTTTTTTTACTGTAATCGAATGAATATCAGTAGCCTGCCTCAAGGCGTGTGTGTGAGGCCTATTGCATCTAGTCTGCCAACTTTTGCCAGTGCACAGTGACACTCATATCTAGTGCAACCGTAGTGTGCAGTGAAATAAAACAACATTTTTTTTTATTTAATCGATTGAATATCAGTAGCCTGCCTAAAGGCGGGTGTGTGAGGCCTATTGCATCTAGTCTGCCAACTTTTGCCAGTGCACAGTGACACTCATATCTAGTGCCACCGTAGCGTGCAGTGAAATAAAACAACCCTTTTTTTACTGTAATCTATTGAATATCAGTAGCCTGCCTAAAGACGTGTGTTTGAGGACTATTACATCTAGTCTGCCAAATTTGCCAATGCACAGTGACACTCATATCTAGTGCAACCGTAGTGTGCAGTGAAATTAAACAACCCTTTTTTTACTGTAATCGATTGAATATCAGTAGCCTGCCTAAAGGCGTGTGTGTGAGGCCTATTGCATCTGATCTGCCAACTTTTGCCAGTGCACAGTGACACTAATATCTAGTGCCACCGTAGTGTGCAGTGAAATAAAACAACCCTTTTTTTACTGTAATCGATTGAATATCAGTAGCCAGCCTAAAGGCGTGTGTGTGAGGCCTATTGCATCTAGTCTGCCAACTTTTGCCAGTGCACAGTGACACTCATATCTAGTGCCACCGTAGTGTGCAGTGAAATAAAACAACCCTTTTTTTACTGTAATCGATTGAATATCAGTAGCCTGCCTAAAGGCGTGTGTGTGAGGCCTATTGCATCTAGTCTGCCAACTTTTACCATTGCACAGTGACACTCATATCTAGTGCCACCATAGTGTGCAGTGAAATAAACCAACGCTTTTTTTACTGTAATCGATTGAATATCAGTAGCTTGCCTAAAGGCGTGTGTGTGAGGCCTATTGCATCTAGTCTGCCAACTTTTGCCAGTGCACAGTGACACTCATATCTAGCGCAACCTTAGTGTGCAGTGAAATAAAACAACCCTTTTTTTACTGTAATCGAATGAATATCAGTAGCCTGCCTCAAGGCGTGTGTGTGAGGCCTATTGCATCTAGTCTGCCAACTTTTACCAGTGCACAGTGACACTCATATCTAGTGCCACCATAGTGTGCAGTGAAATAAAACAACCCTTTTTTACTGTAATCGATTGAATATCAGTAGCCTGCCTAAAGATGTGTGTTTGAGGCCTATTGCATCTAGTCTGCCAACTTTTGCCAGTGCACAGTGACATTCATATCTAGTGCCACTATAGTGTGCAGTGAAATAAAACAACCCTTTTTTTACTGTAATCAATTAAATATCAGTACCATGCCTAAAGGAGTGTGTGTGAGGCCTATTGCATCTAGTCTGCCAACTTTTGCCAGTGCACAGTGACACTCATATCTAGTGCCACTATAGTGTGCAGTGAAATAAAACAACCCTTTTTTTACTGTAATCAATTAAATATCAGTACCATGCCTAAAGGAGTGTGTGTGAGGCCTATTGCATCTAGTCTGCCAACTTTTACCAGTGCACAGTGACACTCATATCTAGTGCCACTATAGTGTGCAGTGAAATAAAACAAACCTTTTTTTACTGTAATCGATTGAATATCAGTAGCCTGCCTAAAGGCGTGTGTGTGAGGCCTATTGCATCTAGTCTGCCAACTTTTGCCAGTGCATAGTGACACTCATATCTAGTGCAACCGTAGTGTGCAGTGAAATAAAAAAAATACTTTTTTTTACTGTAATCGACTGAATATCAGTAGCCTGCCTCAAGGCGTGTGTGTGAGGCCTATTGCATCTAGTCTGCCAACTTTTGCCAGTGCACAGTGACACTCATATCTAGTGCCACCGTATTGTGCAGTGAAATAAAACAACCCTTTTTTTACTGTAATCGATTGAATATCAGTAGCCTGCCTACAGGCGTGTGTGTGAGGCCTATTGCATCTAGTCTGCCAACTTTTGCCAGTGCACAGTGACACTCATATCTAGTGCAACCGTAGTGTGCAGTGAAATAAAACAACCCTTTTTTTACTGTAATCGATTGAATATCAGTAGCCTGCCTAAAGGCGTGTGCGTGAGGCCTATTGCATCTAGTCTGCCAACTTTTGCCAGTCAACAGTGACACTCATATCTAGTGCCACCATAGTGTGCAGTGAAATAAAACAACCCTTTTTTTACTGTAATCGATTGAATATCAGTAGCCTGCCTCAAGGCGTGTGTGTGAGGCCTATTGCATCTACTCTGCCAACTTTTGCCAGTGCACAGTGACACTCATATCTAGTGCCACCGTAGTGTGCAGTGAAATAAAAAAACACTTTTTTTACTGTAATCGATTGAATATCAGTAGCCTGCCTCAAGGCGTGTGTGTGAGGCCTATTGCATCTAGTCTGCCAACTTTTGACAGTGCACAGTGACACTCATATCTAGTGCCACCGTAGTGTGCAGTGAAATAAAACAACCCTTTTTTTACTTTAATCGATTGAATATCAGTAGCCTGCCTAAAGGCGTGTGTGTGAGGCCTATTGCATCTAGTCTGCCAACTTTTGCCAGTGCACAGTGACACTCATATCTAGTGCCACCATAGTGTGCAGTGTAATAAAATAACCCTTTTTTTACTGTAATCGATTGAATATCAGTACCATGCCTAAAGGAGTGTGTGTGAGGCCTATTGCATCTAGTCTGCCAACTTTTGCCAGTGCACAGTGACACTCATATCTAGTGCCAACATAGTGTGCAGTGAAATAAAACAACCCTTTTTTTACTGTAATCGATTGAATATCAGTAGCCTGCCTAAAGGAGTGTGTGTGAGGCCTATTGCATCTAGTCTGCCAACTTTTGCCAGTGCACAGTGACACTCATATCTAGTGCCACCATAGTGTGCAGTGAAAAAAAAAACAACCATTTCTTACTGTAATCGATTGAATATCAGTAGCCTGCCTAAAGGCGTGTGTGTGAGGCCTATTGCATCTAGTCTGCCAACTTTTACCAGTGCATAGTGACACTCATATCTAGTGCAACCGTAGTGTGCAGTGAAATAAAAAAAATACTTTTTTTTACTGTAATCGAATGAATATCAGTAGCCTGCCTCAACTCATGTGTGTGAGGCCTATTGCATCTAGTCTGCCAACTTTTGCCAGTGCACAGTGACACTCATATCTAGTGCCACCGTATTGTGCAGTGAAATAAAACAACCCTTTTTTTACTGTAATCGATTGAATATTAGTAGCCTGCCTACAGGCGTGTGTGTGAGGCCTATTGCATCTAGTCTGCCAACTTTTGCCAGTGCACAGTGACACTCATATCTAGTGCCACCGTAGTGTGCAGTGAAATAAAACAACCCTTTTTTTACTGTAATCGATTGAATATCAGTAGCCTGCCTAAAGGCGTGTGTGTGAGGCCTATTGCATCTAGTCTGCCAACTTTTGCCAGTGCACAGTGACACTCATATCTAGTGCAACCGTAGTGTGCAGTGAAATAAAACAACCCTTTTTTTACTGTAATCGATTAAATATCAGTAGCCTGCCTAAAGGCGTGTGTGTGAGGCCTTTTGCATCTAGTCTGCCAACTTTTGCCAGTGCACAGTGACACTCATATCTGGTGTCACAGTAGCTTGCACGCATAGTACCACTAAACGTAAAAAAAATGACATGCAGAGGCAGGCCACCCCGCAGGGGCCGTCGTGGTCGTGGTGCTGTTATTCCCTTTGGCCCTAGAATAATGCCCAGTTTTCAGAGGCAAGGTACCCTGAACTTGACCAGTTCTGAGGACATGGTTGACTGGCTAACACAGGACACCCAATCTTCTACAGTTCCGCTCGGAACCTAGACGCACCATCCTCTTCCAGCGGACACCTCTCCAGTTACCACTCGCCCGCCTGCCGCCACCACTAACACTAGCACCACAGCCGCTTCACTTGATCCGTCAGCAAAGTTATTTACAGATCCGTTGGAAGAAATGAGTGATGCACAAACATTAGTGCCAGAGGATGTAGCTAACAGGCATATGTCCCAGTCAGGCAGGATTACACACATGAACGTACGGTCTGATGATGATGATGTTGTACCCGGTGCTGCTTCCTTTTTTGAGTTGTCAGATACAAGTGAAGCGGTTGATGATGACGATGCGTCCGTGGATGTCACGTGGGTGCCCGCTATAAGAGAAGAAGAACAGGAGAAAAGTTCAGATGGGGAGACAGAGAGGAGGAGGAGACGAGTTGGAAGCAGCGGGAGGTCATGGAAAGTAGCTAGTGGCACAGTCAGACAGCATGCATCGACACCCGGGCTCAGCCAGACAGCACGCCAGTCAACGTATGCTGTTGCCACCACCAGAATGCCGTCATTGCAGAGCTCAGCAGTGTGGCAATTTTTTCGTGTGTCTGCCTGTGACAACAGTGATGCCATTTGCAACCTGTGCGAAAAGAAACTGAGTCATGGGAAGTCCAACACCCACCTAGGTACAATTTCTTTGCGAAGGCACATGATGTCACATCACAAATGCCTATGGGATCAACATATGAGTACAAGCAGCACACAAAGTCAAAGCCACCTTCCTCCTCCTGGTCCAGCATCTTCAGCCACGTCAACCACTGCTGCCCTGCTTGCCCCCTCTCAACCATCCGCCACTCCGTGTCTCGCCCTGAGCAGTCCCTGCTCATCTGCCCACAGTCAGGTGTCTGTCAAAGACATGTTTGAGAGTAAGAAGCCAATGTCACAAAGTCACCCCCTTGCCCGGCAACTGACAGCTGGCTTGTATGAACTCTTAGCCCGCCAGCTTTTACCATACAAGCTGGTGGAGTCTGAGGCGTTCAAAAAATGTGTAGCTATTGGGACACCGCAGTGGAAGGTACCCGGATGAAATTTATTTGCACAAAAGGCAATCCCCAACCTGTACTCGATTGTGCAAAAGGAAGTAATGGCATCTCTGGCACACAGTGTTTGGGGCAAGGGTCCATCTGACCATGGATACCTGGTCTGCAAAGCATGGTCAGGGCAGGTATATCACCTACAAGCATGGAATACGTGGCTCTGCAGAGGAGATGGTGACACCACCACGACTTGCAGGCAGGCCTGCTGCCACCTCCTCTACTCCTCCTACTCCATCCTCTTCCATAACCTCCTCGGCTGAGTCCTCTTTTGCTGCTTCTATGTCTTGCTCCACATCAACGGCACCCTACCAGCTCCACAGGTACTATTCCACATCTCGGATACGGCAGTGTAACACCATCTTGGGGTTGACTTCCCTGAAAGCAGAGAGTCACACCGGACCAGCACTCCTGTCCGCCCTGAATGCACAGGTGGATCAGTGGCTGACTCCGCACCAACTGGAGTTCGGCAAAGTGGTTTGTGACAACGGAAGAAATTTGTTGGCAGCATTGAATTTGGGCAAGTTGACACATGTGCGTGCATGGCACATGTGTGTAATCTGATTGTACAACGCTTTGTGCATAAGCACCCAGGCTTACAGGACGTCCTGAAGCAGGCCAGGAAGGTGTGTGCCCATTTCAGGCGTTCCTACACAGCCATGGCGCACTTTACAGATATCCAGCGACGAAACAACATGCCAGCGAATTCCACACTCCTAATGTTCAACCGTCTGCTCCAACAAGAAAAGGCCGTTAACGAGTATTTGTATGACCGGGGTGCTAGGACAGCCTCTGCGGAGCTGGGGATTTTTTTGCCATGTTACTGGACGCTCATGCGCAATGCTTGTAGGCTTATGCGTCCTTTTGAGGAGGTGACAAACCTGGTCAGTCGCACCCAGGGCACCATCATTGACATCATACCATTTGTTTTCTTCCTGGAGCATGCCCTGCAAGAGTGCTGGATCAGGCCGTAGATGAGCTTGAAGAGGAAGAGTTGTGGTCACCATCACCGCCAGAAACAGCCTTATCAGTATCGCTTGCTGGACCTGCGGCAACGCTGGAAGTAGGAGGTCCGACCAAGCATCTTTTTCCATCTACCTGTTCCAAAAATCCATGCTATATACACGTCCCCTGATAGGTAACGTAACAGGTATTAAACTGATAGGAATGAGTAGTACAACTTAATACACCACTCCTATCTGGTGGCACCTTAGATTGCACGTGCAGTGCCCCAAATTCAAAGTAGGAAGTCCGACCAAGCATCTTTTTCCATCTACCTGTTTCAAAAATCCATGCCATATACACGTCCCCTGATAGGTAACGTAAAAGGTATTAAACTGATAGGAATGAGTAGTACAACTTAATACACCTCTCCTATCTGGTGGCACCTTAGATTGCACGTGCAGTGCCCCAAATTTGAAGTAGGAGGTCCGACCAAGTATCTTTTTCCATCTCCCTGTTCCAAAAATCCATACCATCTACACGTCCCCTAATAGTGGACGTAACAGGGATTAAACCGATAGGAATAGTACTACTTAACAGTACACACCTTATAATAACGCAGACAGAGGCAACGCGTATAATCTTCCATGCTGTGCAGTGGAAGCCCCCAGACTCTGACCTGTGGATAATATTCCATGCTGTGCAGTGGAAGCCCCCAGACTCTGACCTGTGTATAATATTCCATGCTGGGCAGTTGAAGCCCCCAGACTCTAACTTGTGTATAATATTCCATGCTGTGCAGTGGAAGCCCCCAGACTCTGACCTGTGTATAATATTCCATGCTGGGCAGTGGAAGCCCCCAGACTCTGACCTGTGTATAATATTCCATGCGGGGCAGTGGAAGCCCCCAGACTCTGACCTGTGTATAATATTCCATGCTGTGCAGTGGAAGCCCCCAGACTCTGACCTGTGTATAATATTCCATGCTGGGCAGTGGAAGCCCCCAGACTCTGACCTGTGTATAATCTTCGAGGCTGGGCAGTGGAAGCCCCCAGACTCTGGGAGTCTGAAGAAGAGGAGTCAGCGGAGGAAGGTGGCTTTGAGGAGGTGAAAGACCAAACACAGCTGGCGTCACAGGGGGCTTGTTTTTTCCATTTCGGGGACCCTTGGTGGCTGGGTGGAGGAAGAGACCTTCAATGACATCAGTGAAGACAAGGAACGGGACATGGCTAGCTTGGTATCCAACCTTGTGCAAATGGGGAGTTTGCTGTTGTGTAAAGGGACTGTTTGCGGTTGTTTGCTGTGCATTCAACGGGGAGATTGGTCTGTTACTGTAAAGCCGGTGTAACCCTTACACTACCTGATCAATACAACATCATTCCTGATGTTTTAAAGCATGTTATTCCAAACAATTTAGGAATGTTAGGTGATTTATGCCCTTTATGGCTTACAACCAGACTCTGCATAAACTATGTAATTTTCCGTGGGAGTTTTGCCATGGATCCCCCTCCGGCATGGCACAGTCCAGGTGTTAGTACCGTTGAAACAACTTTCCCATCACTATTGTGGCCAGAAAGAGTCCCTGTGGGCTTTGAAATTCGCCTGCCCAGTGAAGTCTATGGCGGTTCGCCGTAGTTCGTCCGTTCGCGAACATTTGATGGAATTTGCGTCCACGGTTCACAAACTGAAGATTTCATGTTCGCGACATCACTAGTGACCAGGAAAAGGCAGATGAGCTAAATAGGTTCTTTTCATCGGTATACACAAGGGAGGGACCAGTGGTTGGGGCTACACTACCATCACTAAATAATTGGTTAACGCAGGAAGAAATCCAAAAGAGATTGGAGAAAATACATTTTAATAAAGCCCCAGGTCCTGATGGAATACATCCAAGGGTACTGAGGGAGCTGGGTTCTGTAATAGCCAAACCATTATATCTAATCTTTCAAGACTCACTCACTACAGGGTCACTACCGGATGACTGGAGAAAAGCAGAGGTGATACCTATATTTAAGAAGGGAGCAAGAGCAAATCCAGGAAATTATAGACCAGTGAGCCTCACAACTGTAGTTGGGAAGCTTTTAGAGGGGTTAATAAGGGACAGAATACAAGAATATGTCTATTTGAACAGGATCATAGGTAGCAGTCAACACGGAATTATGAAGGATAGGTCATGTCAGACCAATCTCTTTAGTTTCTATGAGGAGGTTAGTAGGAACTTGGATCACGGCAACTCAGTGGATGTAGTCTTTTTGGATTTTTCAAAGGCTTTTGATACAGTGCCACATGGAAGACTATTGAGCAAACTAAGGGATACAGAAATTGCAGTAAATACCTGCTCATGGATCGAGAGCTGGCTAAAAGAAAGGAAGCAAAGGGTTGTTGTAAATGGAACATACTCCAATTGGACTAATGTGGTAAGTGGGGTTCCTCAAGGTTCAGTATTAGGTCCTCTCCTTTTTAACATATATATTAATGACGTAGGTAATTAAATCAGATAATGATGTACTTTCCCTACAAAGGGATTTGCATAAATTAGAGAAATGGGCGGCTAAATGGCAGATGAAATTTAACACAAATAAATGTAAGTTTATGCATTCGGGAAGGAAAAATATCCATGCAATTTATAATCTTAATGGAGCAAATCTAGGTATATCAGATATTGAAAGGGATTTGGGAGTACTAGTGGACAACCACCTAGGTAGCAGTGCTCAATGCCAAGCAGTAGCTGCAAAGGCAATACAATATTAGCATGTGTTAAGAAGGGTATAGAAGCAAGGGAAGCAAATATAATTCTGCCACTATACAAATCTCTAGTACGTCCTAATTTGGAATATGGAGTACAATTTTGTGCACCACTTCATAAAAAGGACATTTTAGAGCTGGAAAAAGTACAGAGAAGTGCCACAAAACTAATAAGGGAAATGGAGGGGCTAAATTATGAAGAAAGACTAACCAAATTAAACTTATTTTTCCTAGAAAAAAGGTGTCTACACGGGGATATAATTACCTTATTTAAATACATCCAGAGTCAATATAAGGCTTTGTCAAATGAACTTTTTGTAGCAAGAGATTTTCAACTGACAAGAGGACATCCTTTGAGGCTAGAGGAAAAAAAAATCACCTTAAAGAAAGAAAAGGGTTCTTCACAGTTAGGGTGGTTAAATTGTGGAATTCTCTACCAGAGGAGGTGGTGACAGCGAATTCAAAAGATAACTTCAAAAAGGGGCTAGATATATTTTTGAATAAAGAGGGCATTCAAGGTTATCCTAGATAACTAGCAAAGGAATATTGATCCAGGGAGAAATTTGATCGCCAGTTTCTGGGGTCAGGAAGGAATCTTGCTTTTTTTCTCCTTATGAGACAATTGGCAAAGTTTGAATGGTTTTTTTTTCTGTTTGCCTTCAATTAACAATTAATAGTAAATAGTCCACATATTAAAAAGATGAATAGAGATCTAAAAATGTTGAACTTGATGGACTAACTCTTTATTCATCCTCAAATACTATACTATTAATAATTATTTTACAACTAATTAATTAATAACTAATCTGCATATTGCAGATCAGAGGAGATCTTAACAAGTTGAACTTGATGGACTGAAAGTCTTTTTTCAACCTTAATTACTATGTAACTATGTACTATGTAATCTGAAATATCTCTGACTTTAGGTAAACTTAACTCATCGAGAAATGTCTTAATCTCATACGGAGTTGTTTTAGCGAAGTCTTTAGAGTTTTCCAAATTATACAATGATTTGTAGTAGTTATGGAATACTTTGCTTATTTCTTCTGGATTCTCAGAGATTGCACGATTCTGCTTTTTAATTTTTGATATTTTTTTAATTACATTCTCTGTTCTTTAAAGAGTTAGCTAGTAGTTTTGGGTGCATATAAGTTAACCACTGTGAAAGTTTCTCTTGGCAACTTTAAGCTGATTATTAAAAATCATAGAGACTCCCCTAGTTTTATTTTTATATGTTGAGTAGATTTGATTTGAGTAATTACCTTCAAGGAATCTAGGGTGTTTTCCAGTGGCTCTCTTGAATAGAGATTATGTCGAGTTTTTCCCTTAACATTTTTTGTGCAAATATGTATCTTTTATAGGGCAAATTCAAACCCTGAACATTCTGAGACAAGACCTTAAGACCTCTACCTACATTTTCCTCCATAACAAACTCTGGGAATACCCTCTGGACAAAGCATCCCTCTCACTGCGATGCAAATTAACGTCAAACATATCACATAGAATAAAACAAAAAACACTCTGACTCACACAATATTTAAAACAAACTACTTGGTGATCTAACACCAAGGAGTTGGGTCTTCTACTTTGGAAGGCCAGTACTGCTAAGTACTGGTGGCCCAAAGAGATATTCGAACATGAGCTATTGTTTTATTAAGCTAACATTCCTTCCCAGGTAAAAATAATGACGGTCCCTAGAGGGCTAAGCAGATATACACAAATAATGCTTCTCAACCAACAAATGCATATTCACCCACATTTGGGTTCTGATATCAATAGTCAAAAACTCTGGATGTAATCTAGGGTATGGAAAGCAATCATATTGTTAGTCATTGCATCTACTTGTGTGCATTTATATACTTCACTATTTTGTTATGTTGTTCCAGATGGATGAGGAACAGTAGAAAATTAAGTGTGATTCTGACTACTAGATGGAGAAATACATTTAATTTTATCTTATCTCTGAATGTATATTCTTAATAGATCTTAATGAATCTTAATCTAAATCTAGAGGATTTGGGAGTGCTTGTAAGCAACAACCAGGTAACCGTGGTCAATGCCAAGCAGTATCTGCAAAGGCAAATACAATTTTAGCATGCCTTAAGAAAGGTATAGAAGCAAGGGAAGCAAATATAAGTTTGTCACTGCACAAAATCCCTAGTGTGCCCTCATTTGGAATATGGAGTACAATTTCGGGCACCACTTCATAAAAAGAACATTTTAGAGTTGGAAAAAGTACAGAGAACGGCAACAAAACTAATAAGGGGAATGGAGGGGCTAAGATATGAAGAAAGACTAACCAAAGTAAACTTATTTTCTTGAGAAACAAAACATCTAAGAGGTGATGTGATTACGTTATATAAATATATTCAGGGTCAATATAGAGCTTTGTCAAGTGATTTTTTTGTGCCAAGAGTTCACTGGGTCAATTAAACATTAACAATGAATCTGCATGAAACAATGAATCTGCATATTGCAGATCAGAGGAGATTTAAAAAGGTTAAACTTGATGGACTAAAAGTCTTTTTTCAACCTAAGTTAATATGTAATTATTTAACTATGTAACTATAGCGAAAGTTCGATGTCATTGATGAAATTAGTGATAATTAGTGATGTCGCGAACATCAAATTTTGGGTTCGAGAACAGCTAATGCAAACTTCATCAAATGTTCGCGAACGGGCGAACATCGGCGAACCGCCATAGACTTTAATGGGCAGACGAATTTCAAAACCCACAGGGACTCTTTCTGGCCACAATAGTGATGGGAAAGTTGTTTCATGGGGACTAACACCTGGACTGTGGCATGCCGGAGGGGGATCCATGGCAAAACTCCCAGGGAAAATTACATAGTTGATGCAGAGTCTTGTTTTAAGCCATAAAGGGCATAAATCACCTAACATTCCTAAATTGTTTGGAATAACATGCTTTAAAACATCAAGTATGATGTTGTATCGATCAGGTAGTGTAAGGGTTACACCCGCTTCACAGTAACAGACCAATCTCCCCGTTGAATGAACCGTAAACAACCGCAAACAGTTCCTTTGCACAACCGCAAACTCCCCATTTGCACAAGGTTGGATACCAAGCTAGCCATGTCCAGGTCTCTACCTCCACCCAGCCACCAAAGGTCCCCGAAAGGTGACAACAAGCCCCCTGGGACGCCTGCTGTTTTTGATCTTCCACCTCCTCAAAGCCACCTTCCTCCTCTGACTCCTCCTCTTCAGACTCCCAGAGTCTGGGGGCTTCCACTGCCCAGCATGGAATATTATACACAGGTCAGAGTCTGGGGGCTCCCACTGCACAGCATGGAATATTATACACAGGTCAGAGTCTGGGGGCTTCCACTGCCCAGCATGGAATATTATACACAGGTCAGAGTCTGGGGGCTTCCACTGCACAGCATGGAATATTATACACAGGTCAGAGTCTGGGGGCTTCCACTGCTTAGCATGGAATATTATACACAGGTCAGAGTCTGGTGGCTTCCACTGCACAGCATGGAATATTATACACAGGTCAGAGTCTGGGGGCTTCCACTGCCCAGCATGGAAGATTATACACAGGTCAGAGTCTGGGGGCTTCCACTGCCCAGCATGGAATGTTATACAAAGGTCAGAGTCTGGGGGCTTCCACTGCACAGCATGGAATATTATACACAGGTCAGAGTCTGGGGGCTACCACTGCACAGCATGGAATATTATACACAGGTCAGAGTCTGGGGGCTTCCACTGCACAGCATGGAATATTATACACAGGTCAGAGTCTGGGGGCTTCCACTGCACAGCATGGAATATTATACACATGTCAGAGTCTGGGGGCTTCCACTGCCCAGCATAGAATATTATACACATGTCAGAGTCTGGGGGCTTCCACTGCACAGCATGGAAGATTATACGTGTTGCATCTGTCTGCATTATTATAAGGCGTGTACTGATGGAAAAAAATGCTTGGTCGGTCCTCCCAGTTCAAATTTGGGGCACTGCGCATGCAATCTAAGGTGCCACCAGATATGAGTGTCACTGTGCACTGGCAAAAGTTGACAGAGTAGGCGCTGTAGGCCTCACACACACGCCTGTAGGCAGGCAACTGATATTCAATCGATTACAGTCAAAAAAGTGTTGTTTTATGTCACTGTGCTCTACGGTTGCCCGAGATATGACGTATCACTGTGCACTGGCAAAAGTTGGCAGAGTAGATGCAATAGGCTTCACACACACGCTTTTAGGCAGGCAATTGCTATTCAATCTATTTCAGTAAAAAAAAGTGTTGTTTTATGTCACTGTACACTACGGTTGCACCAGATATGACGTATCACTGTGCACTGGCAAAAGTTGGCAGAGTAGATGCAATAGGCTTCACACATACGCCTGTAGGCAGGCAACTGATATTCAATCTATTACAGTCAAAAAAGTGTTGTTTTATTTCACTGAGCACAATATAAGCTGTTAGGTGTTAGCCTGTCACACACACACGCTGGGAGGCAGGCATATGCGATTAGATTACACAGAAAAAAATAAATAAATAAATAAATGATGTTCTAGCCCTAAAAAGGTCTTTTTGGGTTGCTGTCCTTCAGATGGAAGGCTCTGGAAGGGAGTGTATGCTGCTGATTGGCTGGAATGTGTCTGCTGACTGTGAGGTGCAGGGTAAAAGTTTCCTCAATGATAAAGAATAGGGGGCGAACCCAAATACGCATGTGTTCGCCGGTGAACTGTTCGGGACATCACTAGTGATAATAGATAATTTTAGAAAACTCCATATACAATTAAGAGTGGGTAGTATGTAACATATAGCATTACATTTTTCTAATGCATGAAAATTAAAAAAATGATTTTGACCACTGATTACTGGTTTTGCATTGATAATAATTGATTTCTGAATGTATTTACATTAACTGTAATACTCCATTTGAGGTTATTCATTTATTACTTCAATTAGGATTCAAAATTTCTATAATCAATAGTGCTTATTAGTCAATGCATAATTTTAAATATTAGCTTTTCAATGTGCATTATTTACATTATAATAACAAAGAATGAAATGTATATGGGAAGACCTTAGTGAAAAAAAGGGCATGAGATTTAGGCCATGTGGCTTCAATATTTTCAATGCAGAGATCCACTTGGATTCTTTCTGTAATAATTAGGTATGTTTTTTTAATGATGGGTAGAATTAAATATATGTTTTATACATTATATCCCACTTTCTCTGAATGATACATAGTCAAAACGTAATTAGTGCTTACAATGGAGACTTCTTTTGATTTTGCACCTTATTTCCCCTAGAGCACTGTTTTTCTCATATTTCTTTGGTTGATTTGTGCAGTATATGAATTTAATTTCCTTATTGAAATAAGGAATAATACAACGCATAGGCTCTACAATTGAATAAAAAATACACAATACAATACAAATGGCAGGGTTTCTTGCAGATATATTGAACCAAAACATTGTTACAAGCAGCCAGTTGTCAGGAGCAGTACCTGTGCCTTGTGTCATAACTCCACCCCATGTCAGCAGGAGGACATGGGCTCAGCACATCAGGTTGTTTCAGGGCCCATATGTTCCCGCTGAGCCCATGGCACAGTGCCTGTTGAAGGATATTGTGCCTTGGGTGTGGAAAAACGGTTCCTTGTGCACTCTGTGGCTCCATTGGTTATTCCCCAGACCTCCAGTGCTTGCTCCTGCCTAAATGCTGGTTCTTTTATTTTAGACTCCAATGTTGCCTAGCATTATCTTCACCAATTATAACACCAGTCCTAACCTTTTAACATACATGCCAGACCCCCAATAATTACAATAGCCAGATGGATCTGGGTGAAGTCTCTTCTACACACTGTCTCACCAAGGATCCAAGCTTGGGTCTCTGACCAGTCATCTAGCTTCTATGAATAACATGAATGGGTATAGGAAGATAGACTGTTGGAAATGGACCTGAAGATGGACCACCTTCAGCAAAAATTTAACTATGTGACTGTGGACAATCACATTTCCCAGCAGTCTGTAAAGCAAGATGTTCTACTAAATGTTTTTGAAAAGAAGCTTGATCAGATGGCAGATTATTTTACTACTCTGTGATGAATCTACTAGTTTCAGCTCAGGCTCCTTCACCTGAGCAATTGTAGGTTACTGGAGCCCGTAATGTAGCCCCTTTTTTGCTATTCAATTGGCATCTACGAGTACCAGATAGGACTCAAAAATGCAAATAAAAAAACAATACTGCACTTTAAAAGAGGGGGAAAGCAATGAAAGACAGTAGAATTAATTGCACAACAATTTACAACAAGCTCGCAAATCTGCAATCAAAATTATATTTTTTTACATTTTATTTCCATGTTATATTGATCCCTTGAATCAAGGAATTAATACATATCAGGCCACCCACATGGACTAGAACAGTATTGTCATTCGTTTTTATTATTTTTCATATCAGGCTTCTAAACGATAATTCATTGATTAATAACCTCCATGTTTTAATGGTGTCATGATGACGGTCTCATTCACTATTGTCTTTTTTGCAAATAGGTAGTTATGGCCTTGCTTAAATGATCATGGACACATTCTGAAATGCTACTTGCCATTGCATGGTTTATGGTTTCGGCTTTCAGCCAGGTAGTTGTGGGCTTGTTCAACTGAATCGCTCTGTAACTGTTGCAAATTTTTGGTAGAAAAAGTCCCCTGTTAATGCAGAAAATGATTGGTGATCATCCAGCTGCATCAAGAGGGTTCCTTCAGCAGTACTCTCCACAGTTGGTACTTCATCCAGGGCTTTTCCCCACTGCCAAATCTAAGATTTCCTATGAGATGTCCCTTCTTGTTCGTCACACACTACATTGGATTATACCATTGTAGGAGAAAGATTCACTATAGGTCTGTGACTTACAGCTGTTTCTGTAAGAATTCCCTAGGAACATTGATGTCATTGCCACAGCTCAAACTTCAGCTAATGACATTCTAAGCCCTCAAGGTAATTGAAGGTAATTGAACTGTTGCTCAATATAGGATTGAGTTCAAGACTTTAGCAGTTGAAATCAACCATATGAGCTAAGTTGAAATCAAGCTTCTCTCTCTACAATATACAGCGTGGAACTTCTGAAAGATGAATTAGCTCACTTTGACCTACCAGCTACTTTCAATCAGCTTATTAGTCATTTCTGCCTTAGGGAAAGATCATCTGTGAGGTCTCTTTGTGAAAAAAGTACACATGTTACCAATTAAAAATTATTTGCAGCCCTTACATCCAAATCAGAGGTTGAGAAAGGACCTACAAGTCCAAAACATTGCTAATTCTTTTTATGACACTTTGCTGAAATTAAATAAAATGGCCCCCTAGCTAATATTTTTTATTGATTACATATTATTGGGATACAGATTACCCAATTTTTTACACAGCACCAGTCCTGTTTATGTGGCCTTGTTGTTGTCGGATGCTGTATGCAGGTGAGGTAAAGCTAAAGGTTTATGCTTTTATGGTGGAATCAGAGGTCAATCATTAAATTATTCCCTTAAACATTGGGAAAGTCAGAATCTGAGGGTTCATGAGGAGCATCCACTAGACTGTTCTTAACTAGCATCTCATTTACAAAAGAGACTTTAGGAAAAGTCAAGTCATTTAAATTATAGGTTTTATTGATTCAGATTAAGCTTTTAATTTTCTGAGCAAGCAGCTAGTCCTAGGACCTGATACCTATCAAGCACAAAAGACAGAAATACCTTGCCCATGACACTGATGAGCACCTCTGGGTATAGGACTATGTCCCAAGGGACTTTTAAGCTTACTATGCTAGTAGGTGTGTTGAACACAGAAAACAATCAAGCTAGAGCTCTTGGGCTTTCCATCTATACTGACCTGATCCTAGAAATGCCATGAAGCCAACATCATGATACCAATTTTTTCATGGGGTAAAGTCTGTCAAGCTGACTGCTTCTCAAAGCTTTTGCCAGAAGTGAATGATCTAAAGTTATTTAGGGTAAATAAAAAGTTTCCTCACAGTACATTGTCAGCCAAGTCTACAGCCACCTGTCAAAAGTAAAAGAAACAGATACCTAATGGTCTGACTACAGTCATTGCTAGAATTTCACAAAAGTCCCAATGGTTTCAAGTCCTTGTTCTGTTTCAGAAATCATAAATTCCTCATGTGTATAAGAACTATGCTGATGTCTTCTCTAAAGCCAAGGGTGAGTTGTGGCCTCCTTATCACTGCCAGGAACCATGCCTTCAGAAAGCATAATGTATTCAATGTCAAAACCTGAGACCAAGACCATGTTAGAGTATATCAAAGAAATCATGTCACAAGGATTAATAGAAGAATCTGATTTTCTTGCAGGTGCTGAGTTATTTTTTGTTGCTATCCCTTGCCATTCATCTCTGAATAAATGGATCATCATAGAGGTGCTAAGATCTTCATGAAGCTAGATCTATATGGAGGCTATTAATTTATCCACATTAATTAACACTAATTAACACTATATAGTATTGTTGTCTGGACTTGGCAATGCACCTGTAGTTTTTCATAGATATCTGAATGATATCTTCAGGAACTTACTTTACCATAATGTAGTTGTCTGTCTCAATGATATAGTGATCTTCTCACCCGACATTGCCACACAACATCAACATACAAGCAAGTCAAAGGTCAACTCAGGGAGAATCACCCTTATGGCAAATTGGAGTTATTTGTATTAAAGGTTGATTCAATATCACCCCAGAGGCTTTATCCTATGACCTGAGAAAGTATCAGTAGTAACCCAGTGTCCTGTACCTAATAACCTAAACAATTTGACTTTTCCACCACAATCACTGCTTTAACCCAGAAAGGTGCTGGGAAAGTACTTCAAAAGCACTGTAATCCAGTAACACTTCTTGTCTTCCAATGTTCAAAAGAAGCTTTCACCTCATGTCCACTACTTAAGCAACCAGACCCAAATCTGCATTTGATGATTGAGCTAGATGTTTCTGAGATTTGTACAGGAGAAATTATTTCCTTTAATTCCCAAAGGTCCTCTTTATCCATATTCCTTTCTAAAAAGTGCATTTCTATTGAGAACTACTTAACTGAATAGGATAACATTTGAGGAGTAGCAACATCTATTAAGAGCTAGATACCCTGTACAAGTGTTAACCCATCAGAGACATTTAATGTACATTGTCAGCAAACAATCTGAACTCAAAACAGATAACATTGTTTCTATGTATTCCTGATTCAGGTTTGTTATCACAGACCTGAATAAAAAAAAAATACTTTGGTTTTCAGTTCTCCCCAATAAAGGAACTTCCCCCATTATGTTGTGTAGCTGCTGTGATGATGCCTCTCCTACAGAGAATCACAGAGGCCCAAGAGCTGCAACCTCCAGAACTACAAGTACCAGCATTTCAATTCTATGTCCCACTAGATCTCAGGGCAGAGGTCATCCAGTGGGCTCATTCACCAGTCATGGTAGGTCACTTGGTGGGATGAAGACCATGGAGTTCATGTTGAGGACCCATTAGTGGCCCCAAATGAGAGACAACAAGGATTTTGTTGCAGTCTGTTACATCTATATTAAGATGAAGACCAAGTGAATCCTGCATCTTCATTTACACCCGTCCAGAAATCACCACTTCTAGGCCTTTCTGCATCCCGTTGAAATGCAGTTTTGAATATGCTGTTTGTTTGGTTCAGGTCTCACTCTCTAGAACTGTGCTCTATGTGTATCAACAGCTCATGGGCTCAGCTAATCAAGTCGTTCCAGAGCCTATAAATTCCTGCTGAGCCCATTGCACAGTGTCTGTTGTAGGACATTGTCTCTTGGTTGTGGAAAGCTTCTGCATCTTAGCCGTGTCCTTGAGGATCGGTCTGTTAGTCGTCAGACTTCCAGTGTTTGCTCCTACCTAACTGTCAGTACACATACAGCCATGTATGCTCTTTGCTTGCTGTCTCTCTATCTCTCTCTGTGTGCTGTGTCTCTCTTTACTTTCTGTCTGACTGTGTGCAGTCTCTCTCTGTGCTCTCTCTGAGGTGTGTAATGGCAGCTGTTATGTCACTTGCTATGGCAAAAGGCAGTGCTTGCGGTGTTTTTTGGCTTGTTCTCTCTCACTCTTTGCTGTCTGTCTCTCTTTGCTGTCTCTCTCTCTCTGTTGTCTCTCTCTCTGCTGTCTCTCTGCTGTCTGTGTGTGTGCTGTCTCTCTGTGCGGTTTGTGTGCTGGCTGGCTGTGTGCTGTCTCTCTCTGTGCTGTATCTCTCTGTACTGTTTCTCTCCCTCTCTATGAGGCATGTAATGGCAGCGGTTCTGCCACTTGCTGTGTTCTGTGGCATGTGCTCTCTCACTCTTTGCTGTCTGTCTCTCTCTGTGCTGTCTCTCTCTGTACTGTCTGTGTGTGATGTTTCTCTCTGTGCTGTCTCTCTCTTTGCTGTCATTGTGCTGTCTGACTCTCCCCACTGTCTGTCTCTCTTTCTCTCTGTGCTGTATGTGTGCTGTCTGTCTGTGTGCTATCTCTCTCTGTGGGGTGTCAATCTGGCTGTCTCTTTTTCTCTGAGCTGTGTAATGGCAACTGTTATGATGCTTGCTGTGTTGTGTGACACATTCTCTCTCACTCGTTACTGTCTGTCTCACTCTCTTTGCTGTCTGTCTGTCTGTGTGCTGTCTGTTTGAGTGATGTGTCTCTCTGTGCTGTGTTTCTCTCTATGTTCTCTCTCTCTCTCTCTCTCTCTCTCTCTTTCTCTCTCTCTGATGTGTGTAATCTGGCTCTCAGGCCCAACCTCTGGATAATTTAATGGCCCCACCCCTTGATGACATCATGGCCCACCCACTGTGACAGACAAACTCTTTATATTATTAGATATATGGATGAGTGTAACAAGTGTAACAAGAACTGATACTGAATATTTTCTTAATAAATATCTATTTCTCCCCACTTAGCCTGTACTACCAAGAATGTCTGAAGGTGATTAACATTAGCATTGTAATATTTTAAGCTATAAATTGCTTCTGGTCCCCCAATTTGCGTAGTTTAAAAATCTACTACAAACTCATACATTTCTCAAAGTCTATTGAAAAAGCTACTAGCACCCTTCAACATGTGACATCATACTAATGCAATGTTCAATGCTCATAAGACTGCCTGATGTGTGTTTCTCTGATAAGTTTTTGGAGGCCAGCTAGGGTAAAGGGAGCAAGGCTTAAATAAGACGTACTTATGTAGAATAAATTAATCAATTAACTCTTAAAGTACCTAGAAGACTAATTACTTAATTTTTGGGATACTTCATAGGAGCAGGTTGATATGGCATGCAAATGGATATTCCAAATATCATATAAATGAAACTGAATGATATTGCAACTGTATTAAATTACACCATAAAAGTTGACATACTCAATTAAATCTTAAGTACAATTTTATAAACATGTAAAAATTGATTTTAGATAACGCGTAAGCAATCTCTAAAGCAAGGAGAAATATAAAAGTACAAGATTCTTATAATTGAAAAAGACTGTAAGAAGCCTTGGTTCCATTATAGCAGATTATGAATCAATCACTTTATAGACAGATATCATATTTATGTTATCCTTGAAAGAAAGAATTATGAGTCTCACATTAAACTTAATCTAGTAGCTTAAATAGGTACTGTCATTAAGACGAGTTTGATTGAAGTGCATGTTCAAGCTACTGTAGATGATGAGACATTAGCCATTTATGTACTAGTTCATTTTTGAGGAAGATATATACATAGATTATAGTGTTGGGGTTACAGTAATATGGATATTTATGTCCCCATTCCAGGTCCTGTAAATAAGTAAGATAATTTAAGTTAGGGGTAATAAGGGAGCAGACTTACTATGAATTCATGAATTTAACAATGAGTATAGGAACACCCTACTTACACCATACTGTTCACAGATGACTGGACTTTATATACTGGGGACAGTTCTGTTTCTGAATGATCCACCATTGTAGTATATATGCTCTATTCATTATGTTATGTGATTAAGTCACTATGATAGACAATAGCACCTATGCCAAAATATGCTCTATTTATTATGGTATGGTATTACTTTGCTATGATCAACAGTAGGAATTTTGCCAAAAATAAGCGACTACCAGACATATGTCTAAGGTGTATTGACATTATTTCAAGTAATTATGAAAAACAGCACGGTGACATATATATTTAGAACTGACATTTAATGAAAATATGCAGATTGAAAACGTGTCAAGATAATAAATGTAGCACTATGGTAAAAAAAAAGTAGTTAGGGAAAATACAATGAGCTCTATTTAGCTGGCCAAATCGTAATTAGTTTAACCAGTAATGTAGTCCATAATTTTAACAGATATTCAGTTGGCTACATTTTGATGCTCGTATTCCAATTGCGAGTTAAAGGCTCTGAAAGGGCTTGTCAAAAACGTAACTCTGTGCAATCTCCTCCATTGTCCTATCGCTTCCCACAAATGTTATTAGTGCTAAAGACTGCAATTGCCTTCTAACCCCTAAATCGCAATATATCAAAATTGTTTAAAAAATATTAGGGGTTCAAGAAAGGACTCGTAAAGGCTTTTTTAAAGACTCAAGAGTGCTCTAGCAGCAATTAAAAAAACAGTAAACCACTTTAAAACAATACAAAAGAAGGACGTTTATCAGAACTAATTGCATAACCAATCTCCAATGAACAAATATCATAGAGAAAAATATTTTTGACAATATGTTGCACAGTAAATATAATTATTTGATAAGGATGGCACACTGCAAGCAAATGTTAAGTGTTATGTGCACCAGTATATGAATGGATGTTACAAACAAGCTTCACATCACTGTTACCAAATAAAATGTAAACACTTAGCCATGACATCATCAATTCCCAATAACCCTACGTTTAGTGACATGCAAACATATGATTACAGTACTCAAATGGATGAAGGGATGGTGTCATGCCCAGGGGGATCCCTGACTACATAGTTAGTCAAATGCTATGGTCCCCGGACTGGCAACAGTTAAACCTCACAGGATGCTCATATGGACTGCTATAATTTTCCCTGTTTTCCCATATACTGGGAATTATGGACTATGCTCAGCCATACGACCCCCCGGTCTGGGGCCTCATAGTGCTGTTCCTCTATGTATGATAGTTCTGGGTGTAATGTTCTTCCATGGCTCAGTCCCTTTGATGTATCATTGTTTTAATATATGCTGATTATTATATGTGTAAAAGAATTGGAACACAAATCCAATATCTCCGCTGGTATTCGGTAAAATATCCAAGAAGCACTACAGTGTCACCATCCCCGACCTCCCATATTGGACGACACTCAATTGGAAGTCAAATGAATACTGACTTTATTTTGTTATATGTAGAAATATATATACACATCTCTTTGGCCACAGGTAATACACATGCCCATATTTGGCCACACAATACACATAGAGGGATAATGGGTGGGTCACACCTCCCTGAGGCTACCTGGCAACTTTGATACAATCAGACAATGATTAGATCATCCTTCTTTGTTCTTATGTCTGAGAATGAAAACACTTTATACAATATACTTCCTTATCTTATGAGGAGTCTCTGTAATAGGATTATCTATTATGCCAAGGTCTGCAATAGTCTGTGCTAATATTCTGCAGAGCATAAACCAACATACATACAGTATAATAGTAGAATCATATTTTAACCAAGAATTAAATAACCATAAAACAGGGTAAAACAGTGATGGATTCCGTTACACACCTCCCCCGTGACCATAAGCCGGCATACATGGTCTGATCCCAACGGATCGGCCTGGGGATGTCCGGACACAAGTATTTGTTGGTCAATTCTCTAGTTTGACAACCCATCAGCATTACTGCAATTCACATTTACTCACATTTCACTTATCCCCAGATAGCTGGGATCTGAGCGCACAAAACTACTGATTAGCGCTCAGATCCTATTCACACAGTTCAATTGCCATGTAGCTAAAGTCTTTCCCATAGTCTTTCATTATATGAATGGGCTCCATGGCATAGCTATCTAGGGTATCACCGCTCCCACAGGGCAAGTACCGAATGACCCCACTGTATTTAAAGGGCCAGAATGAGTAACATACACTCTGGTATGGCTGAATACTGGTTTTAAAGGGCAATATGTCCCTGGGCCATAGTCGCAGGGCAGGAGGCTGGCAATAAGGGCACTTCGTCACCCATCTCCCCTTTGGGGGGAAGTCTAACCAGACACCTGGATATTTCGCTGTGGTGATGGGGCAACACGCTTAGGGAACTTGAGGGGCAGAGACCAGCGGCACTCTGCCCTGATGCCAGCTCTTCTGCTGGTATAACCTGCAGGACATTCTGCTCTGTACAAGGGACAAAGGGAGGGCAGAGGCCGACTGCACTCTGCCCCGCTGTCAGCTCTTCTACTGGGGTACTTGGGACATATTCCGGTTTAGTAGCCAGGGAAAGGTAAGGGTCAGAGGGGGTTAACATTTCTCCTGTTAACCCTGGGGCCACATTAGGAGTTAGCTGGGGAGGGGAATTTGTACTTACCCCCTCCTCCGGTTGTCCCAGTGAGGGTAGTTGGGGATCTGGACAGGCTGTCCAGCATCCCAGTAGGTCAGGCACAGAGACCATGGTCCCATCTGCGCCGTCTGGGAGATTGGTGTCTTCCCTTGTTAGGGTAAGCTGTCGCTGGGGGGAGAGGGCGACACCTTCAGCTCCCTGGGGTTCACACTGCCGCTGGGGGGGAAGGACGACCCCTTCGGCCACCTGGGGTACACACTGCCGCTGGGGGGGAAGGATGACACCTTCGGCCCCCTGGGGTACACACTGCCGCTGGGGAGGAAGGATGGCACCTTCTGCTCCCTGGGGTACACACTGTCGCTGGGGAGGAAGGACGACACCTTCAGCTCCCTAGGGTACACACTGCCGCTGGGGAGGAAGGACGACACCTTCAGCTCCCTGGGGTACACACTGTCGCTGGGGAGGGGAATTAGTTGGAGTATTCCACGTGGAGCGGTTTCTGTTTATGGGACAGTCTCTCTGCATGTGGCCCTGCTGGTTACACGTGTGGCACCTGATGTACAATGGAGGGGTTTGGTAGTTCCCACCACCCGGATGCAGTGCTGACGGGGGGTTAATGGTGGGAGGTGGGTTAGCAGCTCCCAAGATGGACCGTCCCCGTGCCCGCTGCTTTTCCATTATGTATTTGTGGACATCTGTCATTAACCATTCCAAGGTTCTTATAGGAAGCGTACCTGGGAAAAAGGCCAGTATGCTTTGGAGTTCTCTTCCAAACTCAGTCTGTGTGCTGTCCGTAAGAGGTACTGTAACCGCTGCCCGGTCTCCCTCCATGAGTTCCTTTCTGTCTGTATCCCTGTAGTCCGCGGCCGCCTCCTCCTCCTCATCATGAAACGCTGTCCGAAAACTAGCCGGTTCCATCCTGCTGTAGCCAGGGGCGCTGTACGGATACTTGCGTTGCCCTCAATTTGTACTCCACGGAATGGTGTCTCCTGTAGCTGTCCTTCTGACCATGGGAACAATCCCACCACTGCCACCAAATGTAACGGAGTTGGAACACGAATCCAATATCTCCGCTGGTATATGGTTAAATATCCATGAAGCACTACAGTGTCACCATCCCCGACCTCCCATATTGGATGACACTCAATTGGAAGTCAAATGAATACTGACTTTATTTTGTTATATGCAGAAATATATATACACATCTCTTTGGCCACAGGTAATACACATGCCCATATTTGGCCACACAATACACATAGAGGGACAATAGGTGGGTCACACCTCCCTGAGGCTACATGGCAACTTTGATACAATCAGACAATGATTAGATCATCCTTCTTTGTTCTGATGTCTGAGAATGAAAACACTTTATACAATAGACTTCCTTATCTTATGAGGAGTCTCTGTAATAGGATTATCTATAATGCCAAGGTCTGCAATAGTCTGGGCTAATATTCTGCAGAGCATAAACCAACATACATACAGTATAATAGTAGAATCATATTTTAACCAAGAATTAAATAACCATAAAACAGGGTAAAACAGTGATGGATTCCGTTACAATATGTATTATTACATGTAGGGTATTGTAATATTATGTGGATGTTTGGTATGAATCCGCTGGTCTGTCCCTAAGGAAGGTAATGAGGTATAGAGATTGCGTCCCAGGGGCAGGGGGTACAAGAGTGAGAGACACTGGACATATGGGGTTCACTAAGCACAGAAAGAGGTTGCCAGACATGAATATATCCATTGGAGATAAGATTATAGGGACAGGGGCCTAATGAAGATAAGCAGGTCATGCAAGCAAATAATAAAAAAAAAGGTCTGCAGTATTGTTCTACTTGAAGTACCACTGGAAGGTCAACAACCCAGGATAAGATAACTTGTCCTGATGATTAGGATTCTGCATCACAGTGGTAGATTACAGCCCTGAGATCTATTAATTGACAGGTGCCCCACGTATACAGGAAAATGATCTCTGTACAAATATATGATTGTGGAATACATGTAATGTATGTTGATGTCCCAAAATATTAACTATGAGAAACACATGGAAACAGTAATAATGGTATAACAAAATATGTATTATATACATAAATGTATCCGACTGTGCATTAATATCATGGGGGTGTGGGTGGATCCCGGAAAGAACAAGAGGCTGTCTTGGAAAAAGGGAAAAACCTAAAGGGTTAAAATGTAATACTGAATAATACTAATAATAATGATGCTTACAACCTGCTAAAGTCACATGTGGTCATTACACCACAGTGACCATAATCAGATGAATAGAAATCTCATCATACATCACTCATTTTAATAGAAGTAATTAGTAATGTGCATACCACTTACATATGGTCTTCATCTGCTCAATTGAACAAATGCAAAAACACCTGTACTATGTAATCCAGGTCAGTTACACCCATACAGTGTGTTCCAAAAAGTTGAAAAAGGAAAAAAGGTGGTCCAAACCTAAAAAAGGCAGAGGAGGATACACTTCTGAAAAAGAAGCCATGTATAGTACAGTGCCAAATCCTGTAAGTGTTACAATATATCAGTTTACCTGATCTTCATCTGCAAGCATTACTAATCATTAGGTAGTTGTCATGTTAAATCACTAGTCATTACCATTAATAAAGATGTGTCATCTCACAAGCAATCCTTAGCTGTCACCACAGTCAGTTGTCCAAAAGTACTATCACCAAATCTACATGATATTGTTTAGTCACATAGATATCACATTCATCTGGGATACATATTATTTTAAATGATAGTTATGACACAAGGGCCAGTGGCCGTAATATCTATTAACTACATCAGACAAGAGTATGTGTAATCATATTGAGATTCTGGAGACGATGACATGCTTCACTTGGATTAATGCTGGTTTGATTAATATTGCATTGTTGGACTTTGCAAGTCCACCTCCATATCTTCATTAGAACATATTATATTTACCAAATACCATATGTTCAAAAACATGTTATTTGATTGAACAGAGGCCATGTGAGCTAAATTCATCAGAGGGGTTGTCAGTGGTGAAATGTCTATGATAGCAACTGTTAATAACATTAATATAGGGACCACTCCATCTCTCCTCAGCGGCATTCCGCAGTGACAATCAATTGGTGAAATGTTAAACATAAACCTATGTGTTCACAGAGTAGAGAATCATGGACCATGTGATGGGGGGAAGCCATCTACATGCAAAATCTCACCATCACATAGACCATGATCCTTCACTCTGTAGCCAGGCTAGAGCATTTGGACCAATAGATAGTAACTGACAAGTGCTTTTGAGAAGGTACAAACATAGGTGCAGCACCTAAATCCTCCTCTGTTGGACACAGGCCCCCATTCCCTGTGTAAGCACACCTTTCGATAGGTGAGGTGGGATTGCAGGGGGAGGCATCCTCCTAGAAGGCAGCAGCACCTGACGGGGTGGAGTCTTTGATACAAGAAGGGGCCAGGCTGTGGGGGTTCAGGGGAGATATCTGGGGTGGAGGAGGTAGTGCTTGGCACAAGAGCAAGCTGCATAAGGTAAATGTTCGTCTGGATGAGCGCGCTCTGGTAGTCCAATGATTGTAGCAGCCTGGCCAGATACGAATCCACCATCAGGTGAAGCCTCCTCACCTGCCTATAGAGCTACTGGCCTGGAGAAACCAGGTAGCCTCCACTTGCTGATGCAATAAGACCTGTTGACCTCAGATGGTGGATCTGGATGGAGGTATGTAGTACCCGGTCATGGCAAAATGAGTAGGTGGTGGCCAGTGGGAGGGGCTGAGGCACGGCTGGAAACCATTCAGAGGGTTGTGGGCCTGGTGGTCGGAGCCAGGTTGTGCTGGTGGTGGGAGGAGGAGGTGGTGGTGCTGGTGGGAATGAATGACTGACCGTCCAGTAGAACGGTCCGGGTGGCAAGTCTATTTGGGGGAGTAAGGGGCCAGTGGGGTTGAATGCCATCGGTATGGCTGAATGTCCCCCCACTGACCACATGAATTCATAGTCCTCATCATATCCCATGGTGCTGGTGGGAATGAATGACTGTCAGTCCAGTAGGACGGTCCGCGTGGCAAGTATATTTGGGGGAGGAGGGGGCCAGTGGGGTTGAATGCCATCGGTATGGCTGAATGTCCCCCCACTGACCACATGAATCCATAGTCCTCATCATATCCCAGGCCCTCGGCTCCTCTTCCTGTGCTGGCTCCTGATGAGCTGCGGTTCGGTCCAGGACATGTGACTCTGATGAAGCCAACAGCCCTGTCTCTGGCTTACTTTCAGACCCAGGCATCCTGCCAGCTGCAAATGAGAATATAAAGGTATATTATTTAATAACATTGATTAAGCCATTTATTGATGTGTGTTCCTATCTATCTGACACTATCAGCCTTATTATCTATATAAGCACAGAGCATATTTTGTTTTACAGCAGTTTTTTAGTTAGTGAACACCTTGCTTTTGGATAAAAGTTCACTGACTAAAAACTTCTGTAAAAAAGATGTGATCAAAACTTTGGATCATGAGCTTGGCTGTTATTGGCTCATAATAATTGGTGGCCATCCTTGACATGGGTTTGGCATTAACTATGTGGGTGTGTGTGGTGTACATGTGGTGTACATGTGGTCGTATGTTGGTGTAAAGGATATTTACATGACAGGGATGCTGGGTCTTGTAGGGGCACCAGGCCTGGAGCTCCAGTGACAGGCATCTGGCTCAGCCTTTTCCTTGAGCACGCTCTCCCCCTCTCCTAGTTGGTATACGTCACAGTCACTTGGGGGCCACCACTTGTAACTGCTCTCTCACCCTCCTCACCTTTGCTCTGCTGTCATCAAAGTGCTGCTTGACGTACCTCACATCCCTATCAGCCACGGCCAACTGCCTTCTTTCATGTCCTGGGCCCAAGCTCAACCTCCCTTCCCCTTGATAAGATAATGGGGTGGCCACAAATAGCACTGGTAAGGGCCACTATCTCCTTGTGCCTGTAGTTGGGGGCCCTGTGCTTGTCCATACATAGCCTCTTTTCCTCCCGACTGTGGACTGGGATCCTGTCTTCCCTGCTCTGACCCTGAGGTCCGACCCCCCCCCCCCCACCTATCCCCCCTGGATATAGGCCCGTCCCCCTCTGACCCTAAGCTAGATGTGTCTATTGCTATGGGCGATTTGCACCCTCCCTCTTCATCACCTCCCAACACCCCCAGATCTATCAGACCTAGACCTCTACTGCCTCTATCCCTCCCTCCACTCCACTATCCATCCCTCCACTCCACTCCATCCCTCTAACTCTCTCCATTCCCTCTCTCCCTCCTATCTACCTCCCTCCATCCCTTAGAAATATAAATCAATAAAAACTTAAGAACTTGTTCTCAAAAATCCACTACTCTCTCTCTCTCTCTCTCAATGATCAAACACCATCAATGCCTGGACCTGCATGCTTTTTTCATCTGAAACTACAGCACAGTGGTTGCTAGGGCATGCAGCTCTATTATATAATCTTGTCAATCACTGATCCAGTAGCCCATTTTCTCCTGGCTGCCGGGGCTGTGGTGCAGTTGCAAATTGTGGGATCCACTTGTCACTGCGAATGGCATCTAATCACACCCCTTCCAGGCTTACAGACTGAAGCCTGCCTTGTGTGTGGAGACTGTGAGCCTGTAATCATTGGTTAAAGTCAATTGAATGCATCTTAATATGTCTAAAAAATGTAAACCGCAGCTAAAATGTCGGGTTACAGGTAATTATTGGCTTGCAATTGAATGAGGCTAATAATATGAAATAATGTGGCAACAATAGCATATCTTTACTTAGACTGGCATCACACAAAATATCCTTGAATACAGACATACTTACGTAGTTGTGCCTTCTGTCAGTACATTCTAGTTAATTAATTACTCCCCCTAATAAATACATTAATAAAAAATTAAAAAGCATTATTACAAAAAACATCATTAACAAAAATAAAAAAACTAAATTACATAAAATAAAAATCTACATTACAAAAAAAACAAAAATTCCATAAAATAAAAATACCTGAAATTGCCAAAAATAATAAAAAATCACAATTAAAATATAAAAAGATTTACAGTTAAAAATAAAAACAAATTATAATTAACATTTTATTAAAATAAAAAATAAAACACAACCTGTAAAATAAATAAAATTAATAACACTTACCTAGGCCTGGCAGTTGCCACTTTTTTGATAAAAAAGAATATGGCCTTTGATTAATATCTTGTGTTTCATTTAGTTCAAACATTCCGCAAGGTCTTCCACTGATTTCTTCAAGGCCCCAGATTTCTTCACTGGAAAGTCTCTGTAGATCACCAAATGGAATGGGAAATTTAATTTGTATGTTATATTTCCTCTTCTCAGAGCACCAGTGATATTGAAAAGTTATTTCTGCTTCTGCAAGGTTTTTTGTGAAATCTCAGAAAGTATTTTTATATAATCGCATGTTGGGTCTAATTTTTTTTTATTTGTGTAAAGTTTTTGTTATTGTTTCTTTGTAGGATAGAAAATGCAATTTGACAATGGAATCTCTTAGTTTATTAATATGTATCTATTTGGAAGAGGAATCCTGTGGACTATATCAATTTCGTTGTCTCCATGAGAGATTGGCTCTGCCACAGACATTAGAAGTTTTGTCACATAACTCTCCAGCTCTAGAACAGGTTTTGATCTACTTTAATCTACTTTTCATCTACTCTAGTGGTGAAGTATAAGATAGTAATGTGGTACGATCTTTTACTAAATTTCTCTTCCATGTCATTTAATCTGACATTTGTTTCTCTAATAGCTTTAGAGTTGTCTAATATTTGTTTGAATTAAATTGTTCATTTGAAATTCTTCTAAGAGGATTTTCATTTTAGACATTGTAAGTTGTTCCTCTTTCTCTTATATTTCCTCATTGTGAGATTACAACTCTATTGTTGTATGGTATTTTTGGCTAATAGATTGTTGTAACGTTGAGGTTTCCATTTAAGTCATGTCTCCCTTGTGTCCTTTATTTTTGGGGAGTAAAACATTTGGTGAAGCTTTTAAATTTGGGTTCTTTTTATCTTTTTTTTCATCTTTGAAGCAGTTTATTTTTCATTGAATTAGTACTCTGATCAAGATACATTCAATAACTCAGTAACAATTTAATCTTGGAGAGCTATATATTTAATATGACTGTATATGGACTTCTTTTGATGAGGATTTATCTGACAGGCAATTATTTCTTCAATTTGAAGAGAGGAGCGGAATCATTTTCTGAATGTGTAGGTTCTAGTGTTTCCTGTTTAATAGTAGATATAGCAATGTATGAGAAGGAAACTGGAAGCTTTAATAAAAGGATTCCAGAGTAAATTCTGCTTTTTTGTCCTTCTGTATTTAGCCCTTAGGAATGTTATCTTTAGGAAATTTAGTTCCTGTTTTCTCCATATAGAATGGATGTTACAGAGCAGAGCGTAAGTCTTTATTTCATAATGCAACAAAAAACTTAGACAAAGGGACCTTATTAATGTGCACACCTATTATTTTATTTAATCTCACAAATGGGACAAATACATCATAAAACCTAACCTTTTTTTAAGTGTAATAATTAAAGTGACTGATTAAAAACATCCAAATATTAATACTATATGTAGGGGTAGATCATACTGTATATAGAACACTGAAAAAAGTGACTAGTGCTTTGTCTAGAAGTGCAAGTGCTAATTTAAACACAAAGGGCCTCATTCTATTATCGGCCGTAGGAGATGCGGGGCCGCAAGGACCGGCCGCAAGCTATTCTATTCCCCTCCGGCCGGGGATTCCGGCAGGCTTGCGGCCGGCGCCTTGCTATCCCTTGCGGCTGCTCGCGCCGGAGGAAAGCCTTTGATCTAAAACGGCCGCAAGAGTTTCGGCCGCAAGAAAATCCCGTTTGCTATTCAATTGCTGCGGGAAACCTCTCTGCAAGGCTAAAACCGAGCCGCAGCTTACTTGCAGCAAAAAGGTCCCGCAAGCACCAATTAAGCACATTATAAAGCCTAAATAAAGCCATCCTGCACTCTGAGGAGACTATAAAGTGATTGTAGGTGTTAGCAAAAATAGCACAACATTCCCCTACACTCAAATCCGTAAATATTTATTTTTTTAATTTATGTCACATATCCATGTAAAAAGTCCAGAGTGCTTGGAGCACCTCAGACCCGCCCACGCTGCGGCCGGAAAATAAACAGTTAATGTAAACTTGGATTTGGGCTGATGTGCAAGCTTGAGAGGGGGTTTCTATTAATCCTCATGTCCCCCATTATGATCCCTAGCATTTACAGAGCTGTACAGTGCCGTCTTGAATTTATTTTTGCGTTTAAAGTTTTATGAGCTTACGGCCGGTTGCAAGATATATGGCCAGCCGTAAGGGGAGATCCTTGCGGGGCCGTATAATTGAATTCCAAGATAACGGAACCCCCGCAAGGAATCGCAGCATTGCGGCCATTTTACGGCCGATAATAGAATGAGGCCCAAAGTACTTAAGAATTGTCAGAAATGTATCTGACTTTGATAGTGTTGCTGAAATCTATGAAAATAGTGATTACGTGTAGCTCAGTGCTTTTATGACAGTGCCTATTTCTACCTTTCCCTCTATTTAGAATATACTGTATATTGCAAAGCTCTTTTTTCCTTTTTCTGATACTAAGCCTTTATCCTTAAATTGCCACTTTAATATTAGTAGGTCGTCATTGCTTATTACTAATAGTGTATTATAATCTCTTTATGAGGTCTTTTTCTATCAGATATCTTTCTGTTTGATATTAGTAGGAGCAGCAGAAACTTGTGTGTATCGCGGTTGAGAGGCCATGGGATGGCGTCATCAACCTGCGTACAACGTGCACGGCGTCTGACCCGACACACATTTCTGATATTTCATCAGGGGTTTTTATTTTTGGTAATGTAGTTTTCTTACTTGTTTAATGGGATTTTAATGTATTATTAGTTTATTGGGGCTAATTTTATTAGTTTAGTGTAGCATGATGAAAAATTATAAATCCATTAAAATGGAATGATGAGAAATTATAAATCCAGTGAAGTCATAAATTGGAATAATAAAAAGAGACTAACTGGAGTACTTTGATGAATCTTGTATTTTCAATGAATATGAATTCATAACATTATTGCTAACATACATAACTAGCTAGTATAAGTGCAATTTATTTATACGGCTAAGAAACTTCAATAAATAATGTATTAGCCTTTAAAATAGAAAATAAGTGTAATTTTCCTATTATTTAAAATATGTTATTATATTAATATTAATATCTAACCTATTACAAATAAAAATGAAGTGCAGACTACAATGAATTAGATCATGAGTGAATTCATGCAAATATTTTCAACTATCCTATAGTTCAATGAATATTTATTAAAGAGGGATTATTAATTACATTACTTGATTGTAATTTAAATGTGTTAATAGAGCAATTTCTCCTCAACTTTAAAAATTCACCTACTGGTTTTGCCATCTTGGTGGCTGTGGCTTTTCTAATTATCATCTCCACTAACAGGCATATCAAGGAAGTCAACTTTATGAAAATCAATATGATATGTTAACTTCAAACTGAAATTATTCTTAAACTTTTATCGCTAAATGATTAACAGATTATCAATGTAACAAAGCCATACTATAATGCTATCTGTATATTGGCTTCAGAGAATATGACTTCAAGCTTTCACTACCCCAGGTAAAACCAGGGATGTTTTTTCATTAGACGCTGAGAAATGTATGAGATTGTAATAGCTATTACCAGTGGGCTAAATGGGGCATCGGAAGCAATTTGTAGGTTAAAAAATTGTAATACTAAGAAGCTTTTTTTAATCTCAATTTTGAGATATTTAGCTGATTTACTGGAATACAAAATGTATATAGTAGGAAAAATCTCTATTACTATTCATATGCCCTTCTGCATCTCACTGTTGATGGAAGCAAGCAAAAGGACAAGTACTAAATTTAGAGTTAGTTCGTTTTTCAATAGTGAATATTTTCCTACTAGCTACATCACTACTATTATTGGTGTGATGTAATATTACACATTAATAACCAGATGACATTCTTGGTAGTACAATGGGCTAAGTGGGGAGAAATTGTTTTTTATTAAGCAGATATTATATTTCAGTTCTTGGTATACGTTCATCCATATATATTAGTTATATGTTGCAGTTATTATTACATTTGTTGACTTCATATACGTATTAATATCTTCCATCACTGGATGCTGTTAACACCATCACCAATACCTTATCAGCAGTATTTGTATAACTTCATAACATTTTTCTGATTTAACCTATAGTTAATTCTTATGTAACTACTGAGATACTGTATAAACCTATTCAAAATAAAGAAAGTAAAATAAAATATTATTTCCATTTTTTACTTGCTAAATGCAGTAAAGCTCATTTTAAAATTAAAATACTATTAATTCCCATCACCCAATCTGGATATGTCTATCCAGCTCATCATTATTGGTTGGCAGTTCAAAATATTAATACAGACATATGCCTGTGGCATATTTATTGTGGAATGATAATGATACAATAGTATTCAAGAATCGATTTTAACACAGTTGCCTTTTTCTTGATATTTAGACACTCGATACAGTACATTAGTATCATACTGACATTCTCACAATGAGCAATGACTGAAATCACTTAAATACATATAGTCTTATTTAATTAGCTAGTTGCAAATACCTTGAATACCGTCATCATTATGTCGCAATCCTGCATTGTACAAAATAATAAAAATGAATGAAGGAAATGTTCTAGTCTATGTGGGTGGCCTGATATGTATTAACTCCTTAATTCCAGAGATTGATATAACACCGAAATGACACATAAATAAATATTTTTTATTGCAGATTTACGAGCTTGAGACTGTTGTGCAATTAATTCTAATGTCTTTCATTGCTTTCCCCGTCTTGCAGTCTTGAGGAATTGTAGCAATTGAATATGGATTTGCGCTTGTAACTCTTGCGGTCTTGAAAAATCGAAGGCTTACATGGGTTGTAAGTTATGGTTGTAACAACTGCAGGGATTTTCAGCTCATAACCTGTAGAACATTTGAGGATCGCAAAAAGACGCCAAAGGAATAGCAAATTAGTTTACAGCTACATTAAGGGCTCTCTTAAGCTACAATTTCTCAATTGAATGTAGTAGTACTCTATTTATTATACCACTATAAACTAATATCCAAAATTGGATTAGTAATTTGTGTAATACAATACATATTATAAGTGGTGCTTATGATACATGTAGTTTGATCAGCTACTTCTTCCAATATACTTTAATGCTGCAAAAGAAAGATAATATCAAGGACCACAGTTTATATTGTGCCATCATGGAGACAGTGTTATAAGATCTCTTTTATATTAATAGCTAGCGACTTGCCCATCAAAAAGGACAGGGCAATAAAATTTGAAGCCATAATGTAAAGCTTTTGCTCCTCTGGGGACCCTCGGTGCTCATTGCGAGCCTTGTGCTGAGCGCATTTGGCGCTCATTGCGAGCCTCTCCTATTGTGTACTTTTGCTCCTCTGAGCACCTTTGGTGCTCATTACGAGCCTCTCCCCTCGTGTCCTTCAAACGGCAGTGTAAAATATGCTATTTAGGGTTTTTATTTATATTATTTTGTAATAATTAATTGATTAATTAATTAATTTCTTAATAAATTAATATACTTGACCTATTTCTAATTAATATATCCAGCAATCAATATCCTGAAGAGCTAAAAAAATTTATTTTCCTGCAGCATACAATGTACAGTTGGACTGTTGCTGGCCTGAAGATAAAGTGTCAGCAATGTACCAAGTGTGCAGTATAAATAAGCTTCAAGCGCAAGGCCAAACAGTTTGTTTAGTCAAGTAAAGCACCATTTTAGATTCGTAATGTTATTAGTTGCAAGTTAGTGTTGTAAAATGGCGGCGATTGTCTATGTGTTACGCGGCTCGCGAGCATTTTCCGTCCTTTCTAATAGTGTATTTTGTAACTCGTACGTTCGTGGGTAAAAGTGGTACTTGGCTGGCGGTGTTTTGCGCGGTTCGGGGTCCTGTAGCATCGTTTTCATTGTATTCGGCCGCTATTTTTTTTCTTCCTTAGCCGATTTACGAGTGCCGAAACTTGGCAAATTCAGTTTAAATTTGAGTGCAACCTCACTCCCAGACGTCCTGGCTGTCCCCCGTGCTGTGATGTTTTTTTCTTTTTTGTTCTTTCGATTTGCACGATTCATCCACTAACTTCGTATTTTTCCGACCTTCTAATTTTTTTGTCTAGGTCCAGTGTTCCTCAACTGCTTGGAACCTAAGCCAATCCCGCGTTTCCTACCTGCATGGAGGCGAGGCTTGCAGGTACGCCTTCGGCGCTCATTTCTGCCTAAGTCCTGCATGTTTTAATGCCTCAACTGCTTGCCTCGCTTCGCAAGGCTAGCAGGAGATGAGCACCTTTGGCGCTCATCGACTAAGTGCTACCAGTTTCAATGACTCAACTGCTCGCCTGGCTACGGCTTCTGTGCTTTGACGGCTCGCCTCGCTACGCAAGTCTCACAAGCATGACAACGAATCGCAGTTTGACAACTACAGGGAGTGCAGAATTATTAGGCAAATTAGTATTTTGACCACATCATCCTCTTTATGCATGTTGTCTTACTCCAAGCTGTATAGGCTCGAAAGCCTACTACCAATTAAGCATATTAGGTGATGTGCATCTCTGTAATGCGAAGGGGTGTGGTCTAATGGCATCAACACCCTATATCAGGTGTGCATAATTATTAGGCAACTTCCTTTCCTTTGGCAAAATGGGTCAAAAGAAGGACTTGACAGGCTCAGAAAAGTCAAAAATAGTGAGATATCTTGCAGAGGGATGCAGCACTCTTAAAATTGCAAAGCTTCTGAAGCGTGATCATCGAACAATCAAGCGTTTCATTCAAAATAGTCTACAGGGTCGCAAGAAGCGTGTGGAAAAACCAAGTCGCAAAATAACTGCCCATGAACTGAGAAAAGTCAAGCGTGCAGCTGCCTCGATGCCAGTTGCCACCAGGTTGGCCATCTTTCAGAGCTGCAACATCACTGGAGTGCCCAAAAGCACAAGGTGTGCAATACTCAGAGACATGGCCAAGGTAAGAAAGGCTGAAAGACGACCACCACTGAACAAGACACACAAGTTGAAACGTCAAGACTGGGCCAAGAAATATCTCAAGACTGATTTTTCTAAGGTTTTATGGACTGATGAAATGAGAGTGAGTCTTGATGGGCCAGATGGATGGGCCCGTGGCTGGATTGGTAAAGGGCAGAGAGCTCCAGTCCGACTCAGACTCCAGCAAGGTGGAGGTGGAGTGCTGGTTTGGGCTGGTATCATCAAAGATGAGCTTGTGGGGCCTTTTCGGGTTGAGGATGGAGTCAAGCTCAACTCCCAGTCCTACTGCCAGTTCCTGGAAGACACCTTCTTCAAGCAGTGGTACAGGAAGAAGTCTGCATCCTTCAAGAAAAACATGATTTTCATGCAGGACAATGCTCCATCACACGCGTCCAAGTACTCCACAGCGTGGCTGGCAAGAAAGGGTATAAAAGAAGAAAATCTAATGACATGGCCTCCTTGTTCACCTGATCTGAACCCCATTGAGAACCCGTGGTCCATCATCAAATGTGAGATTTACAAGGAGGGAAAACAGTACACCTCTCTGAACAGTGTCTGGGAGGCTGTGGTTGCTGCTGCACGCAATGTTGATGGTGAACAGATCAAAACACTGACAGAATCCATGGATGGCAGGCTTTTGAGTGTCCTTGCAAAGAAAGGTGGCTATATTGGTCACTGATTTGTTTTTGTTTTGTTTTTGAATGTCAGAAATGTATAATTGTGAATGTTGAGATGTTATATTGGTTTCACTAGTAAAAATAAATAATTGAAATGGGTATATATTTGTTTTTTGTTAAGTTGCCTAATAATTATGCACAGTAATAGTCACCTACACACACAGATATCCCCCTAAAATAGCTAAAACTAAAAACAAACTAAAAACTACTTCCAAAAATATTCAGCTTTGATATTAATGAGTTTTTTGGGTTCATTGAGAACATGGTTGTTGTTCAATAATAAAATTAATCCTCAAAAATACAACTTGCCTAATAATTCTGCACTCCCTGTATTATATGTGATGATATTTATATCTGTTCACATCAGTAGAAGGCAAATGAGATTGAGAAGAATCAGGGTAAGACATTTTATATTATGGGAATTAGAGAGAGTATATGAAAGCTTTATAATAAGAAAACATCTGTTTACCACGCCTATAAATCACAAAAATTGGCATAAAAACTATATATAATGAGCACTTTATTTGATTATTTTTATATATAAGTTTTATTTGGATTACTATAAAAAAAATTACATATTTTTCTGTCCTTTTTTATTGAATTCTCCTTATTACAAGGACAAATGTTTCAAATCCAGTTGTTTCAATTAAGGTATGTTTTTCATGAATATTAAGTTATTGTTTAAACATTACAGCCCGCTGAAACACAGTCTATAGATAATTTGTGCTTGCAATGGAGACTTTAGTTTCCTTCTTTTGGTTTTACATTTAATATTCTTCTACAGCCCTGGTATCTCCTTTTACACTTTTTTCTTTTGTTGATTGGTGTATTGAAAGATACAGACATATGGACAGATTGACAGGCATATAGATAGACAGACGAAAGTACAGAAGAACAATGTGCGCTATACCAGATTCAACTTTAAAAAAAAAAAATTTAGACAGCAATGTAATGCCAATCCTAATGATTACATTGATTTAAACATTTAAATTAAAAATGCATTAGCAAACATGTATACACAAACATATAAGTATTATTTAAGCAACTGCCATACATTTACTGATAATGCACATGAACATTTTATGTAAAAGGAAAATCACTGGGTCACCCAAATACATCTGTTATCCATTTCATGAGAATGTAGCATAGAAAATATACTCATTAAATAAAAAATGATAACTTTCTTTTTCTGTTGCCAGAAGCCCTTTCCCTTTAAACTAGTTACTTCTTTTAAATTGAACTACACCGGGAAAGTATTCATGAAGCCCTAGGGCTAAAGGCTCCCAGAGAAATGACACTGTCAGTGGGGATATTAATCCTGTATAACATTAAAGGAGGTTTGCGCTGTTGAATCTCTCTTAAAAAAGATTCTTATAATAATGAAACTTGATACGCTGCAAATAATTCATGCCAGCTCTGAAAATCGGTAATGCAGAAAATGAATTATAATTTTATTTTTAATTCTATAATATAATAATTCATTTCAATAAATCGACCACTGAACAGTTTTTATTTTATTTCATTTTTTTTTAAAACAGGCAATGCAAGCACAAAATAGAATGTCCAACTGTGAATACCTATGGATTTCAAATAAGAATGAAGCAAACTAAGTTCACAGCTGGTATTTCCTAGCTGGATGGATATATAATTCATTTTGCTATTTTTAGATTTAGTTACCTCAATGTACTGTACTACAAATTAAAGAAATACATTGGTGTATCTAAAAAATAAAAAATAACTTACCAGTGAAGGAGGTATTCTCAACTTTTAAAAATGTTAATTATATTAGTTCAAAAAAGTCTTTGTATTTAAACATTTTCTCATAATAAAAAAGTCTGTAAGTTTTAATGCTGCAAGGTGCTTTAGGGAAAGCGCTATGGACACCGGATTCCAAGCTCAAAGACAGGGCTCTCCATTCTTCGCAATATGTTAATCTTGAATTTTTCTTTGCCTTCAACAACTTATGTATAGCACTACGGAATATGTTGGCTCGTTACAAATAAACAATAATAATAATAATAATAGCCTGGTTTACTATGCTTTTTTTTACTGATTTGGGATATCAAAAAGTAAAAATTGAGATATAACATGACATTTTCGACATAGAAAGGGCACAGTGACTCACTTTTTTAGAGGTTCACATAGCACCACAGGGATGATGTGCTTTTCGGTATTTTGATGCGCTCTATTTCCTATGGGAAAAATACCATTGAAGCCCTTGTCCATATAAGTAGTGATGTTTCATAATCTTGCATTACCATAACTTTAGACTCTCATGAACTTTAGCAATAGCAATAGGACATTTATGCTTTTTTTTCCTAGAGCAGTTCTCCCTTGGCAACAAGCACATCATCTTTAGTTATCTTCCTATTGATACTCGAGGTAGCAAGTGTATAAGATAATATATGTATTATACAATTCTCAATTGATGTATCAGAGGATGGTGACCAGCGTTCTTAAACTCTTTCCCAGTATGAAGATATACATGATGCAATACTTATTTAACATATCCCTGCAAAGCCAGTCGGAAGTGATATATTATTTACAAAACGATAGTTGTTATGATGACTGAAGCAGGATGGGACTGTAGTGTGTGTAAATACAACTTCCTCCTATTGCCATTTTTACAGTGAGAACTAGAGATGTCCTGAATAGTTCGCCGGCGGACTGTTCCCGGCGAACATAGCATGTTCGCGTTTGCGGCGAACTGCGAACATAAGCGATATTCTACCCGCCCCCTATACTTTATCATTGAGCAAACTTTGACCCTGCATGTCACAGTCAGCAGACACATTCCAGCCAATCAGCAGCATACACTCCCTTCCAGAGCCTTCTAACTCATGGACAGCAGACATTTTGGAATCATAACTAACTTGCAGTCTTACTGAGAGGAGGCTGACTGTAGGTGATACTGCATCAATAGGGAAAACCATAGCTAGGCTACTGTACACAGTGTGCAATACAGTCCTGAAGGACTCTTTTGATCTCTGCTGCAAGGACACCCCTGTGTCTCTTCCCCCCATATCATCATCCTCCCCTTACCTTAGCACCCAACCCCCAACACCCCTCACACTTATCCATAACACCCATCAACCTAACACCTAACCCTAACACCCCTCACACATATCCCTAACACCCCTCACCCTAACCCTAACACCCCTCACACTTATCCCTAACACCCCTCACCCTAACCCTAGCACCCCTCACACTTATCCCTAACACCTAACCCTAACATCCCTCAACCTAACACCTAACCCTAACACCCCTTACACTTATCCCTAACACCCCTCACCCTAACCCTAACACCCCTCAAACTTATCCCTAACACCCCTCACCCTAACACCTAACCCTAACACCCCTCACACGTATCCCTAACACCCCTCACCCTAACACTAACACCCCTCACACTTATCCCTAACACCTAACCCTAACATCCCTCACCCTAACACCTAACCCTATCACCCCTTACACTTATCCCTAACTCCCCTCACCCTAACCCTAACACCCCTCACACTTATCCCTAACACCCCTCACCCTAACACCTAACCCTAACACCCCTCACACATATCCCTAACACCCCTCACCCTAACACTAACACCCCTCACACTTATCCCTAACACCTAACCCTAACATCCCTCACCCTAACACCTAACCCTATCACCCCTTACACTTATCCCTAATACCCCTCACCCTAACCCTAACACCCCTCACACTTATCTCTAACACCCCTCACCCTAACACCTAACCCTAACACCCCTCACGCGTATCCCTAACACCCCTCACCCTAACACTAACACCCCTCATACTTATCCCTAACACCTAACCCTAACATCCCTCACCCTAACACCTAACCCTATCACCCCTTACACTTATCCCTAACACCCCTCACACTAACACCTAACCCTAACACCCCTCACACTTATCCCTAACACCCCTCACCCTAACCCTAACACCCTTCACACTTATCCCTAACACCTAACCCTAACATCCCTCACCCTAACAACTAACCCTAACACCCCTTACACTTATCCCTAACACCCCTCACCCTAACACCTAACCCTAACACCCCTCACACTTATCCCTAACACCCCTCACACTTATCCCTAACACCCCTTACCCTAATCCTAACACCCCTTACACTTATCCCTAACACCTAACCGTAACATCCCTCACCCTAACACCTAACCCTAACACCCCTCACACTTATCCCTAACACCTAACCCTAACACCTAACCATAACACCCCTTACACTTATCCCTAACACCCCTCACCCTAACCCTAACACCCCTCACACTTATCCCTAACAACCCTCACCCTAACCCTAACACCCCTCACACTTATCCCTAACACCTAGCCCTAACACCTAACCCTAAAACCCCTTACACTTATCCCTAACACCTTTCACCCTAACCCTAACACCCCTCACACTTATCCCTAACACCCCTCACCCTAACCCTAACACCCCTCACACTTATCCCTAACACCCCTCAATGTAACCCTAACACCCCTCACACTTATCCCTAACACCCTTCACCCTAACCCTAACACCACTCACACTTATCCCTAACACATAACCCTAACACCCCTTACACTTATCCCTAACACCCCTCACCCTAACCCTAACACCCCTCACTCTTATCCCTAACACCCCTCACCCTAACCCTAACACCCCTCACACCTATCCCTAACACCCCTCACCCTAACCCTAACACCCCGTACACTTATCCCTAACACCCCTCACCCTAACACCCCTCACACTTATCCCTAAAACCCCTCACCCTAACACCTAACCCCCTCACCCTTATCCCTAACACCCCTAACACCCCTCACACTTATCCCTGTGTCTCTTCCCCCCCTTATCATCAAGGGAGGGGGGATGATGATGAGGGAGGGGGAAGAGACACAGGGGAGGATGATGAGGGAGGGGGGAAACAGACACAGGGGAGGATGATAAGGGAGGGGGGAAATAGACACAGGGGAGGATGATGAGGGAGGGGGTAAAGAGATACAGGGGAGGATGATGAGGGAGGTGGGAGGATGATGAGGGAGGGGGGATGAGACACAGGGGAGGGTGATGATGGAGGGGGGAAGAGACACAGGGGAGGATGATGAGGGAGTGGGTAAAGGGAAACAGGGGAGGATGATGAGGGAGGGGTAAAGATATACAGGGGAAGGTGATGAGGAAGGGGGTAAAGAGACACAGGGCAGGATGATGAGGGAGGGGGGGAAGAGACACAGGGGAGGATGATGATGGAGGGGGGAAGAGACACAGGGGAGGATGATGAGGGAGGGGGTAAAGAGATACAGGGGAGGATGATGAGGGAGGGGTAAAGAGATACAGGGGAGGGTGATGAGGAAGGGGGGAAAGAGACACAGGGCAGGATGATGAGGGAGGGGGGAAGAGACACAGGGGAAGATGATGAGGAAGGGGGAAAGAGACACAGGGGTGGATGATGATGGAGGGGGGAAGAGACACAGGGGAGGATGATGAGGGAGGGGGTAAAGAGATACAGGGGAGGATGATGAGGGAGGGGTAAAGAGATACAGGGGAGTGTGAGGATGAAGGGGGGAAAGAGACACAGGGCAGGATGATGAGGGAGGGGGAAGAGACACAGGGGAAGATGATGATGGAGGGGGAAAAGAGACACAGAGGAGGATGATGAGGGAGGGGGGAAAGAGACACAGGGGAGGATGATGAGGGAGGGGGAAAGAGACACAGGGGAGGATGATGATGGAGGGGGGAAGAGACACAGGGGAAGATTGATGAGGGAGGGGGTAAAGAGATACAGGGGAGGATGATGAGGGAGGTGGGAGGATGAGGAGGGAGGGGGGTGAGACACAGGGGAGGGTGATGAGGAAGGTGGGAAAGAGACACAGGGGAGGATGATAAGGGAGGGGTAAAGAGAGATACAGGGGAGGATGATGATTGAGAGGGATGTTAGGTTATTTATGCCCTTTATGGATTAAAACCAGACTCTGCATCAACTATGTAATTTTCCGTGGGAGTTTTGACATGGATCCCCCTCCGGCATGCCACAGTCCAGGTGTTAGTCCCCTTAAAACAACTTTTCCATCACTATTGCGGCCAGAAAGAGTCCCTGTGGGTTTTAAAATCCGCCTGCCCATTGAAGTCTATGGCGGTTCGCCGGGTGCGCCGGTTCCTCAACATTTGCGGCGATTTGCCTTCGCGGTTCGCAAACCGAAAATTATTTATTATATATGTTCGCGACATCACTAGTGAGAACAGATCAGGCATGTTTGAGAACTCATAGAAAATTTTTATCCTTCAGCCGCCCCTGATGAGGGAGTGGGTAAAGAGATACAGGGGAGGATGATGAGGGAGGGGTAAAGAGATACAGGGGAGGGTGATGAGGAAGAGGGGAAAGAGACACAGGGCAGGATGATGAGGGAGGGGGGGAAGAGACACAGGGGAGGATGATGATGGAGGGGGGGAAGAGACACAGGGGAGGATGATGAGGGAGGGGGTAAAGAGATACAGGGGAGGATGATGAGGGAGGGGTAAAGAGATACAGGGGAGGGTGATGAGGAAGGGGGGAAAGAGACACAGGGCAGGATGATGAGGGAGGGGGGGAGGAGACACAGGGGAAGATGATGAGGAAGGGGGAAAGAGACACCGGGGAGGATGATGATGGAGGGGGGAAGAGACACAGGGGAGGATGATGAGGGAGGGGGTAAAGAGATACAGGGGAGGATGATGAGGGAGGGGTAAAGAGATACAGGGGAGTGTGAGGAGGAAGGGGGGAAAGAGACACAGGGCAGGATGAAGGGAGGGGGAAGAGACACAGGGGAAGATGATAATGGAGGGGGAAAAGAGACACAGGAGAGGATGATGAGGGAGGGGGGAAAGAGACACAGGGGAGGATGATGAGGGAGGGGGAAAGAGACACAGGGGAGGATGATGATGGAGGGGGGAAGAGACACAGGGGAAGATTGATGAGGGAGGGGGTAAAGAGATACAGGGGAGGATGATGAGGGAGGTGGGAGGATGAGGAGGGAGGGGGGATGAGAAACAGGGAAGGGTGATGAGGAAGGGGGGAAAGAGACACAGGGGAGGATGATAAGGGAGGGGGTAAAGAGAGATACAGGGGAGGATGATGATTGAGAGGGATGTTAGGTTATTTATGCCCTTTATGGATTAAAACCAGACTCTGCATCAACTATGTAATTTTCTGTGGGAGTTTTGACATGGATCCCCCTCCGGCATGCCACAGTCCAGGTGTTAGTCCCCTTAAAACAACTTTTCCATCACTATTGTGGCCAGAAAGAGTCCCTGTGGGCTTTAAAATCCGTCTGCCCATTGAAGTCTATGGCGGTTCGCCGGGTGCGCCGGTTCCTCAACATTTGCGGCGATTCACCGTTGCGGTTCGCAAACCGAAAATTATTTATTATATATGTTCGCGACATCACTAGTGAGAACAGATCAGGCATGTTTGAGAACTCATAGAAATTTTTTATCCTTCAGCCGCCCCTTTGCCACTCATGTCCCCTTTGGTTGTTTCTTGCGATATGTCTATAAAAGGGGATGGGGTAAAATGTAAAATATAATGAAAATGTAATTATTGCTTGGTTTAATTAGACATCAGAATCTAAAATTTCCAGTTTATGCAATTTCTACATCAATAAAAACAATATTTTCAAATTTTTACTTGTCCTTTTAATGAATGGCTAAAGTATCAGTTATATTGACATCACTCAGTTCATTCCCCTTTCAACAATTTAACTGTATTTTTTACAATTTATCTGTAGTCTATATGATCAGTAAGAAGACAAATTGAAATAAAAAAAAAATAATAATCATAATTATAAATGTTTTGCTGTGCGGTATTATCTGTATTACTAGTGACTTGCCCGTCAAAAATGACGGCAATAAAATAGTAATGCTGGCAATGCTGTTTGCCACCCAATTTTTTGGGGTGGCAAACAGCATTGCCAGCATTACTATTTTGCTCGTGGTGAGCACCTCTAGCGCTCACCACGAGCATCTCCCCTTGTCTACTTCCTCCCTTGTGTCTCCTTTCCCCCCTCCTCTCCTTCCCCTGTGTCTCTATTCCCCCCTACTCTCCCTCGCCTGTTGCTCCTTTCCACCCTCCTCTCCCTTGCCTGTGCCTCCTTTCCCCCTCCTCTCTCTCCCCTGTGCCTCCTTTTCCATCTCCTCTCCCTCCCCTATGTCTCTATTCCCCCCTCCTCTCCCTCACCTGTGCCTCCTTTCCCCCCTCCTGTCCCTCGCCTGTGCCTCCTTTCCCCCCTCCTCTCTCTCCCCTGTGCCTATTTTCCCCCATCTCCCTCCCCTGTGTGTCTTTCCCCCCTGTCTCCCTGCCCTATGTCTCTTCCCCCATCTCCCTCCCCTGTGTCTCTTGCCCCGTTTCTCTCCCTGTGTGTCTCCCCCTCCGTCTCCCTCTGTCTACCTCCCGTGTCTCTTGCACCGTCTCTCTCCCCTGTGTGTCTCCCCATCTCCCTCCCCTGTGTCTCCTCCCCCATCACCCTCCCTTGTGTGTCTCCCTCCCCTGTGTCCCTTCCCCCCACCCTGTGTCTCTTTCCCCACTCCCCTGTCTCTTCCCCCCTCCCCTGTGTGTCTCTTTCCCCCCTCCCTGTGTCTCTTCCCCCTCCCTTGTGGCTCATCCCCCCGTGTCTCTTCCCCCTCCACTGTGTCTCTCCCCCCTCACCTGTGTATCTCCCCCGTGGATCTTGCCCCCTCCCCTGTGGCTCTTCCCCCTCTCCCCTGTTTCTCTACCCCCCTCCCCTGTGTCTCTCCCCCGTGTCTCTTCCTCCCCCCCTGTGTCTCTTCCCCCTCCTCTGTGTCTCTTACCCCCTCCCCTGTGTCTCTTCCCCCTCCCCTCTTAACTGTGTCTGTTCCCCCCACTCCCATGTGTCTCTTTCCCCCTCTCCTGTGTCTCCCGCCTTCCATGTGTCTTTTCCTGCCCTCTCCCGTGTCTCTCCCCCTCCCCTGTGTCTCTTCCTCCCTCCCCAGTGTCTCTCCACCCTCCCCTGTGTCTCTCCACCCTCCACTGTGTCTCTTCCCCATGTGTCTCTCCCCCCCTTCCCTGTGTCTCCTCCCCCTCCCCTGTGTCTGTTTCCCTCCCTGCCCTCATCCTCCTCCTCCCTCAATCCTCCTTCTCCCTCCCTCCATCCTCCATTTCCCCCTCTCCAATTCACCCTCCCCCTCCCCTCACTTACTTTCATCAGCTGCTCCTCCCCATCGCTTCTTCGAGTCTTCAGTGTCGGGACCCGGCATATGCTAATGACATGACGCGCATGTGACATCACGTCATTATCATATGTCGGGTCCCGACACTGAAGACACAATGAAGAGGAGCAACTGATGAAGGTAAGTGAGGGGGAGGGGGGGTTAATTGGAGAGGGGAGGAGGGAGGAGGGCAGGGAGAGAGGAGGATGAAGGGAGGGAGGGAGGAGGAGGATGAGGTGAGGGAGAGAGGATGAAGGGAGCGAGGATGAGGGGAGGAGGAGGAGGAGGGTAGGCAGAGAGGAGGAGGATGAGGTGAGGGAGGGAGGAGTATGAGGGGAAGGAAACAATGGAGGTGGTGCAAGCACCCCTCTCCCTCTCCCCTTACTTACCTTGATCAGCTGCTCCTGCTGGTCTCCAAGGCGTCTTCCAGCTGTGTCGGGTCTGGCATGTGCTAATGACGTGACGCGCATTAGCATATGCCGGGTCCCCACACTGAAGACGCAATGGAGAGGAGCAACTAATGAAGGTAAGTCAGGGGGTAATTGGAGAGGGGGAAAGGGAGGAGGGAGGAGGAGGGCAGGGAGGGAGGAGGAGGATGAGGGGAGGGAGGTGGAGGATGAGGGGAGGGAGGTGGAGGATGAGGGGAGGGAGGAGGAGGATGAGGGGAGGGAGGTGGAGGATGAGAGGAGGAGGATGAGGGGAGGGAGGGAGGAGGAGGATGAGGGTAGGCAGGGAGGAGGAGCGGAGGCAGGAAGGAGGATGAGGGGAATGAGGAAGGAGACAATGGGGGCTCCCCTCTCCCCTCACTTACCTTGGTCAGCTGCTCCAGCTGGTCTCCATGGGGTCTTCCGGCTGTGTCAGGCATATGGCATATGCTAATGACGTAACCCGCATGTGAAATCATGTCATTAGCATATGCCGGGTCCCGACACTGAAGATGCGATGGAGTGGAGCAGCTGATGAAGGTAAGTGAGGGGAGGGGGGGTTAATTGGAGAGGGGGAAAGGGAGAGTATAAGAGGAGGGAGGGAGGAAGGAGACACTGGGAGTAATGCGAGGCTGGGGGGCCTTCTGATGAGTGTCTCGGGCGTTCATCGCGAGTCTTCCCCTGGCCGGAACCAGGTAGACCCGCTGGCCTCGAGGTCACCGGCCGCAACGTCTCGCCTTGCTTTACGAGGCTCGCAGCTGATCTTGCAGTTGTGGCCTTTACTGCCTGTCCCGAGGGATGTAGGGATGAGTGCCTATGGCGCTCATCTCCACCAGTGCAATGAGCTCATTTGGTGCTCATTGCCTGGCCGCAACCACGGCCCTCGCTTCGCAAGGCCCGGGTTTGCGGCGGGCTCGCGCAGTTTTAACATTGCATTACCAACGGTTTTTGAGAACTATATATGTGATAAATTTGGTCAGTCCAAATGGAGACAATAATTTCCAGAACTCTCAGGCTTGTTTTATTCTTTTATGAATATAATTACATATCCAAACATACTGTATTTATATTATTCCATTCCAGCAAGGCATATATAAACAGCAATACCTATTTGCTGTACTGGACAGATAAAAATATAATGAGATGTGCTTAAGAAGCTTTTCTCCCGACAGCTACATTTGCTGCAGTTGTCTCAAAAATCATAGTAATTACAAAATAATAGTCTGTAAATGATATGTCTTAACCAAGTCACATACACAAAGTATCCATTAGGACTGTTGGGAGACTGTTATACAATTTTGTTTCATTTGTAAGTAATACGTTATTTTCATTTTCAATTGAATTTACAGGTAGATCTTCCTGAGCACGTTTGCTGGACTTATGCCTTGTTAGAATCTTACAGAACCAGCATTCCAACCATCATTTTGCCTCTAATGCTATCATTTGTATCTTGTTTATATTTACTTCTAAAGTCATTTTTATTCTTACAGTTTGCATTAAAGATTGTAAGATCTACTTGCAGGGACATCAAATCTGTTGCATTAAATTGTTTGTTGCATAATTACAGTGGGTATAAAAGTCAACACTCTCAAATTGTTTAACTTTCATTTCCTGAAAGCCCCAAATAAAGACAAATAATTCAACGTTTTTTTCCAGTTTAATTCGCAAAGTGTACCTTACAACAACCAAGTTAAAAAAAATACATAAAAAAAAGGAAAAAAATAATGGTGTGGACAAGAAAACACATCCTGAATTAAGGACCGGTGAAGGCAGCTTTTGCTTGAGCTACAGCCCTGAGTCCATACATCTCTACTAACTTTGCATACCTAGAGAGAGGGATATTTGTCCATTCCTCCTTACCAACTTTTTCAAGCACAGTAAACTTGGTGGTTACTTTTAATAGGCTGTCCTCTTCAGTTTCAGTGGGATTTAGGTAAGTACTCTGACTAGGCCACTCAGGGACATTCACCTTCATGCCCTTCAGCCATTTTACTGTTGCTCTTTGTACGGTTTAATTTGGGCTCTGTTGAAAGGTGAACCATCTTACCATTTTCAATTTCCTGGCTAAGGGCTGCAGATTTTCTTCAAGAATCTGCCTATATTTTGTACTTCCATCTTGCCTTCTAACATGACAAGTGCCCAGAGTCTTGGCTGACAAAAAAAAGCCTGCAACAAGATATTGCCACCACAAGCATTACTGTGGGAATGGTGCACTTTGGATGATTTAATATGCTGGGTTTTCACAAGAAAAAACTATTAACACTCTGGCCAAAATATTTGATTTTCATCTCATCTGACCACATCACTTTTTGTCACTTTGCCACAGAACATTTAAGGTGCTTTTTAGCAAAACATAAATGAGGTTTGATGTGACTTTTTTTTTAAAGAGGGTTTTTATCTTGCCACTCTCTGATACAGGTCAGTTAAGGATGTTATTGATCCTCATGCACACAATGGCTAGTTTTTGCCATGAAGGACTTTAGATCCTTCAAAGTTGCAATTGGCTTCTTGGTAGCCTTTATGGTCAGTTTTTTCCTTCTTGCTAGAAGAGATGGTCTAAACTAGGCAAGTTCTGGGTCATGCTATAACCATTCCACTTGTTAATGGTTTCCCTGACTGTGCTCCATGGGATTTTGCAAACCTTTAAAATATCTTAAAACCATCTTCTGAATTTATCTCAAATTTGTTCTGAAAGCACCTTTCTGCCTAATGTGGATTTATTGCTTTAAAATGCACTTCCAAGGAGTGGGATCCTCTAGAAGTTGCTTTTGGAGCTAATCAAAATCACCATCATTAATCACAGGAAGTAGCCAGTTGATCTGTAAGGTGGTTGGTTTTACCTGGGCACGTTTCCAAATTATTTTGTAGCTTATTCTGATAAGGTATTTTACTGTTTTAAGATTAATCTTTCAAATGTTTTAGAAGTTTGTTTTCAATTTTTCAATTTTAGTTTATTTCCAGAGTATCATGCAACAAAATCTGAACATTTTGAAATGTTCGATACCCACTGTATTTTGTACTTTATTTGAGTTTCTGTATTCAATATAAATTGATTAACAACCCATGGGGGGCAATAAACAAGCTTTGAACTTTATGGCTGTACCTTTGATCAGGCATAAGGGACTAGAGATGGTGTAGAGTTACATCTGGGTATTGCATTCCTGCACCAAATACATCAGAATATCACATAAGACATTTCTACCTCCTTGCATCAATAACAGCATATACATTGTAACCAAGAAACCATTTAACAGTAATTATATGCACACATTAATTCTTAAAACATGACACATAATTCAAAGACAAATTGTTATAATCATTAAAACACATCCCATTCCCATTTTGATAGTCTTTGATATTAGCAATTAGATGTGATAGAATCCCAAATAATAGAGTTATTTTTTGGGGTGCAGGGGAGACCCCAAATCAGTCATGACAGCTAGTTTTCCCCCATCCTAGTGTGACCTAGGAATTCATCCTGTCAGCGGAGTTCCTAGCCACACTGATCTCACTTGTGTGAGTGATAGAGTTGTCCACATAATCTTCCAATTCCAGCAGGCACATCATTTTGGGCACAGCCTCCATGGTGCAATTGCCAACCTGCCTCCTCCTGGCCATGGCAAATGCCCCCTCCAGTGCCTGCTTCTTCTTTTGGGTCTAGGAGCATACATATACTCCTTTGTGGCAAAAACAAACAATAATCCCAGTAGGTACCCTTCAAGCTTGATCTGCTGGCTTGCATGAGAGATCTGGGCCTTGGCTGTAGTCTCAATCCCCCAGGGTTGAAACATGGGCTGAACACAGTATTCCATTTTTCCCTGCACCACAGTTTGGGCACGGTTCCCAGCTCACCTGGAACAATGGTCTGGGAATGGGATTCAATTTCTCCCTACTTGGGAACACACTATGGAGTGTAGTCCCAGTGTAGCTTATTCACTGGATCTCTGTACTGCAGGATCTCAGGGATCATCCCTTCCCCTGTCCTCTGGTCTGTGGCTAGCTCTCTAATAGTTTTTTATCAGCTGGATATCCTTCAATGGTGTAATGTCCATTACAGCCTTTCCCAAGGGCCAGTGTGCATAGATGCTCCCAACCAGACTGTTTGCTTGGCCTGGGTTCTGCCAACAGTCCTCTGTGCCAGGGTAATCAATACAGTTCAAGGGTGTCAATGCCATCCCACCCCCTCTTCTGCCCAGTACATGAGTAAAACACTCCCCTGGGGCGGCCAGAAAAATAGTAATTCCAAGGAGGAATGTACTGGCCGGATTTGGAAGCTGGTGCTTAATACTGTGGACTGATCTAAAGGCTCCAATACTCTAGGTTGTATCTGGATCAGCATATCAGATCCCCCTTTCTCTAGAACTACTGCCTGGGCATAGCACTCACCTCCTTCTGAGTCCATGGTCATAGTGTTCCCTGGCAGGAACTCAATGCACTCATCCAGATTTCTCCTTGGGCCATCAATTTGACAAGCACTTCCTGTCTACTCCATTGCCTTTTTGTTGGCGATGCCACTCCAGTCCTCAGCATGAAACTGGTCCCTCTGGTTTGACAACTTCCCAGAGCTGCTTACTGAACTTGTCCCTTGTACTGGCTCCCAGCTGGAGCCCCGTTACTTATTCACAGTTCCTCTCTGGTTCCTTCCAGAGGCATGCCCGGCCCTCCAACTGGCCTGCTATTACTGTCTGAGACTCAAACTCCTTTGCTTTTGGAATGTACCCATAATGTATGGTATCATCCTCATCTGTCCCAGTCATAGCAAACAATTAAAGGGGCCTGGTCCATTTGTACATCCATATTGGCATAGTCCTGGTCAGAGTCCATAATATCCTTTCCCCAGACCCCTTGAGCAGAATTACTTTTGTCCATACCTCCTGGTTGGTAGGGGTCCGGTAACGAGTCCTCTTTATCACTGTCCGCCTGACAGGATTCCTCCCAACTGGATGGCTAAAGCGCCTCCATGGATGCCTCATCCAGTAATTCAACATACTCAGCCTTCATCTGCAGCTCTTGCTCAATCAGGGGTGCCAGCAAATTATCCAGGGACATTGGTTCCAGTCCCAGCCCTTGACTGCATTTAAGAAACAAGTTATTCTGCCTCCTTAGAGTCCCCATGCCCCATTCAGGATCACCATACATGATCTCCCAGAGCACATCTATTAGCTTCAATCAAAAATAGGGATACCCTCCTAGGGCATTAACAGGTCCAAACCCGGCAGGATACTGTTTCTCCAAAGCATTCTCTTTCCATACCAGTTCCTCCAGCCAGCCTGACATCTCATGGCCCTGATACAGTCCTAGGAATGCCATCCATTGCTTTAGAACGGCCCATTACTCTACAGCCCTTTGCCTCTGTCACCTGGCTATCTTTCTCTCTGTCTGCTCCAAGCCTGTAGGAGATTCCTGCCTCTGTTCTTAGCTCCTCCATTATGTTCCTATAGGTAGCCATTCTGCTGCTGGTTACTGAAACTGAGGTTACTCAGGTTACTGAGGTTACTAAAACTTCTACCCTCTTGCATCAAGAACAGTATATACATTGTAACAAAGAAACAGTAACAGTAACTATATGCACACATTCATTATTTAAACATGACACATGAATGAAAGACAAATTGTTATAAACATTAAAACACATTGCATACCCATTTTGATAGTCTTTGATATTAGCAATTAGATGTGATAGAGTCCCAAATAGCAGTCATTTGTTGGGGTGCAGGGGAGCCCCCAAACCAGTCATGACAATTACCTTTAGTAACTTTTTTATTGTACCTATTCTGTTTCACAAGAAAGGTTGGCACCATACGAAGATTAGTAGCAGTGGTAATAATATTAATAATAATAATAATAATAATAATCAATGCTGACATACTCTAACATTAATTAGATGTTTCAATAAGGTATCAAACTCTAACTAAATTAGTTTTAAAAGCAGTACTCTACATCAAACTGCAGTTACTCAGACATAAGATTGTTGTAAAGTGATTTCCCTTGGTAATGAGCAAATTATCAGCTTGACGCAAGCTTATGTCAGACAATTTATCATTAGCTCACAGACATTGTATTTCCTGCATGCTTTATGATCTCTTATGGTAAGCAGACAGTAAGTTGAACTCTCTATGCAACCAATAATAGGATGAAAGGATCAGTGTAGTTTAGGAAAATATTTTCATGTTTTTGAAGTATAACATTAGATGCTGTTAAACCACAAGACTAAAAGTGCTTTTAGAGAAGTATCATCTTGTCTAGCTTCAACACTTCATATGTTAGCTTGGAGCTTTAGGTGTGTGCTGATCCTATGTATCAGTGGAGGGAGTGGTGAGAGAATAGAAGAGAGGCAAAAGGGATAAAAGGGGGTTGTGATGTTATTGGAGCTTTTAGTATTTGACACCTACTACCTTTCTCCACATATGCTCCAAAGTACGCAGTCACAAGGATAACTAAAACTTTGGTCCTCAGAAATGTAAACACCATTGTCATACATGCAACATTCATAGATGTCTCAAGCAGAGTCATTTATATATATATATATATATATATATATATATATATATATATATATATGTATGTGTGTACAGAGAGAGAGAGAGAGCAAAAAGAAAGAAGAATGGAATTTTATTGGACATAAAGCCTAAATAATTAGTATGCCGCATACATGAGAGATGTGTACCTAGCTTAAGTTATTAAAGAAAATAAAACATACTTGTTATGAGGAAAACAAATATTGTACAAAAGAGTGTATATTACGTATATATGTCAGGACCATGGATAAAGACGTATAAAGGTAAGTGAATAGTGAAACATAATAGTGTGATTAGGACAGATGTAAATGCAATAGGAGATAATGATTTTAAGATATGAGATATAATATAATATAATAATTCTAGCTGTATGAAGCAAATTCGGACATAGTAGAGTGTAGATATACACAGAAAAAAGAAAAGAAATAAATAAAAATGTGAATAGTAAGATAAATCTGTTTTAAGTCAAATGTAAATATGAATAGTGAGGCTGAAGGTAAATACATAAGAGAAGGATTAAATAAAAGGTGTATAAGAAAGCCCCTCTAAGAATTGAGCAGATATATCCATTTAGTTTCACACTTGAACAGCTTAGTTCTATTATCACCACCCCTTAGAGAGAATGTAATCCGGTCTATGATGTGGAAATATATCCCATCTAAACAGTTAAGATGATATAACCGTGTGTGACGGGCTACTGGGGTGTCAAGATTATTTTTCACTGATAAGAAATGTTCTAATATCCTACGCCGAAACTGACGCTCAATTTTTCCAACATAGATTTGATTACAGGCACATACCATGACATAAATGACATAGCTTGATGTACAATTGAAGAAATCTTTCAATGGATAGATATGGCCTGTTGCTGGATGTACAATTGACCATTCAGGTTTTAAGTATGGGCAGGCCTGGCATCAACCACACTTAAAAAGCCCTTTAGTTTTTGAGAGCCAGTTGTTTGTTGGTTGGTTTTCATCTGTGAAATGGCTATGAGTCATGATATTATTTAAGTTTTGTCCTCTCCGGTAAGTTATTGAAGCTTGTGTTGTAAGATACCTTTGTAATGTTAGGAGGTGCCAATGTTTATCAAGTATGGATTTTAATGCCTCATGATTAGTGATGTCGCGAACCTAAAATTTTTGGTTCGCGAACCGCAAACGCGAACCGCCGCAAATGTTCGCGAACCAGCGAACATCGGCGAACCGCCATAGACTTCAATGGGAAGGCGAATTTTAAAACCCACAGGGACTCTTTCTGGCCACAATAGTGATGGGAAAGTTGTTTCAACGGGACTAACACCTGGACTGTGGCATGCCGGAGGGGGATCCATGGCAAAACTCCCATGGAAAATTACATAGTTGATGCAGAGTCTGGTTTTAAGCCATAAAGGGCATAAATTACCTAACATTCCTAAATTGTTTGGAATAACGTGCTTTAAAACATCAGGTATGATGTTGTATCGATCAGGTAGTGTAAGGGTTAGGCCCGCTTCACAGTGACAGACCAAACTGCTTGTTTAACGCACCGCAAACAACCACAAACCGTCCATTTGCACAACCGCAAACTCCCCATTTGCACAAGGTTGGATACCAAGCTAGCCATGTCCCGTTCCTTGTCCTCACTGATGTCATTGAAGGTCTCTTCCTCCACCCAGCCACGTACAACACCAAGGGTCCCCGAAAGGTGACAACAAGCCCCCTGGGACGCCTGCTGTGTTTGGTCTTTCACCTCCTCAAAGACACCTTCCTCCTCTGACTCCTCTTCTTCAGACTTCTCTCACTGCATTGCCTCTCTCTGCATTATTATAAGGTGTGTTAAGTAGTACTACTCTTATCAGTTTAAAACCTGTTACAGCACATATAAGGGGGCGTGTATAAGGCCTGGATTTTTAGAACCAGGAGATGGAAAAAGATGCTTTGCTTGTCGTATCATTTCAATTTTGGGGCACGGCACGTGCAGTCAAAGGTGCCACCAGATAGGAGTGACGTGTTTGTAAGTACTACTCTTATCAGTTTAATACTTGTTACGTCACCTATCAGGGGGCGTGTATAAAACCTGGATTTTTAGAACCAGGAGATGGAAAAAGATGCTTTGTTGGTCGTATCACTTCAATTTTGGGGCACTTTGTGACATTAGCTTCTTACACTCAAACATGTCCTTTACAGGCACCTGATTATGGGCAGATGAGCAGGAACTGCTCAAGGCGAGAGACGGAGTGGCGGATGGTTGAGAGGGGGCAAGGAGGACAGCAGTGGTTGATGTGGCTTATGATGCTGCTCCAGGAGGAGGATGGCGGCTTTGAGTTTGTGTGCTGCTTGTACTCATGTGTTGGTCTGGAGTCACCCAAACATTAGGTCTCAACCTGTAGAGGATAAGGGAACCAGGCTACTCTAGACCTCATTCATCATTACAGGTTTTGACAGATCGGTACTATGCGTGCAAGCTACTGTGACAACATATACGAGTGGCACTGTGCACTTGCAGAAGTTGGTAGAGTAGACGCTGTAGGTCTGACACACACGCTTGCAGACAACTAACTGCTATGCAATCTATTACAGTACAATTTTTTGTTTTGTTTTAAATGTACACTACTGTTACACCACATATGAGTGGTGTGTTAAGTAGTACTACTCCTATCAGTTTAATCCCTGTTATGTGCCTTTTTTTGGGTTTGGTTGTTGAAGCCACAGTGCAGCACCAGAGGCCAGAAAAATTAGGCATGTACACATGCCTGAAAAATTAGGTATTGTTGATCTTGCATCGAGCAGAGAAGAAGGTAGGCCTGATTCAACGCCCCATCCCTGCATATCCACACTCAGAGAATGAGGGGCGACCCTTACAAGGCCACGGGCCGGAGATATAAAGGGGGGCCATCCCAAATAAGCACACAAGCAGGGACAAAGGTAGTGAAGGGGACATAGAGGCCCATGGACTGACGGTCGCCATCTTGAGCAGGAAAAGGGCCCAGCAATTAAGCCAAACTGACCCAGCACAGGCAGCTACTTGAGTCAAACGCTGTACAATTACACCTTAATAAAGCTGAAACATGCAGCAGCTGGGATTCTAAACGGCCACACGGGGACAAGGAGGCTAACAGCCCCCACAGTCTCTGCACCACTCTTTTTAACAGATAACCCAATGGGCAAACCAGGAGGTTATTATTATTATTATTGGAGGAATTATTAGTGTCTTTACCACCCAAGAGAGGACATAATATACAGTATCCTTAGACTACCTGATGGCCAAACCTCCTTTAGCCCCAATGCTATCCAAGAAACATTTCAAAACTTTATATGACTGGGGATCTATAGAGTGACATTAGTACTGACCTTTATATGACTGGGGGTCTATAGAGGGACATTAGTACTGACCTTTATATGACTGGGGGTCTATAGAGGGACATTAGTACTGACCTTTATCTGACTGGGTGTCTATAGAGGGACATTAGTAATGACCTTTATCTGACTGGGGGTCTATAGAGTGACATTAGTACTGACCTTTATATGACTGGGGGTCTATAGAGGGACATTAGTACTGACCTTTATCTGACTGGGTGTCTATAGAGGGACATTAGTAATGACCTTTATATGACTGGGGGTCTATAGGTGACATTAGTACTGACCTTTATCTGACTGGGTGTCTATAGAGGGACATTAGTAATGACCTTTATCTGACTTGGTGTCTATAGAGGGACATTAGTACTGACCTTTATCTGACTGGGTGTCTATAGAGTGACATTAGTACTGACCTTTATATGACTGGGGGTCTATAGGTGACATTAGTACTGACCTTTTGTCTGACTGGGTGTCTATAGAGGGACATTAGTAATGACCTTTATCTGACTGGGTGTCTATAGAGGGACATTAGTACTGACCTTTATCTGACTGGGTGTCTATAGAGGGACATTAGTAATGACCTTTATCTGACTGGGGGTCTATAGAGGGACATTAGTACTGACCTTTATCTGTCTGTGGGTCTATAGGTGACATTAGTCCTGACCTCCTGCTGCAGTATTATTACTCCCAGTACTCCCAGGCTTGCTACTATTAGATATAATAACCTCAGTTTCGTTTCCTTATCTGTTGGTAACATCAAAATATGATTATTAAATATTTCATATTTGTTTGTTTTTTTCTCCCAAAGTGAACCCCTTTGTGTGTGTCCCACAGATGTGGCGTTTCCGCTCTGCGTATGTTGGATTTGCACCGCTCAAAAAGAATGAAAAGAGATCCCCCCCCCCCCCTTGAAGCCCATTAATGACATCAGCAGTAAATTGTATGTAACAGATTCCAGTGTTTAGGGTTTATGACCCAATACTGCGATCATATCATTTATGACAAAAATCCGTATTTGTCGTATTATTCAGACGCGCGTGCATCTTTGTGTTACATTTCCTGATACTTTTATTATCTTGATCTTTATATATTTACTAGCGACTTGCCCGTCAAAAAATGGCAGCAATAAGATTGTAAGGCAGGTAATGGTTTGGATGAGACATTCATTTTGTTGGCGGTCGGATATCCTTCGGCGCTCATTGCGAGGCTGTTGGTTGTATTTTTTTTCTGATAGGCGCTTTTGCTGTTATTCTTTGGTCGGCGGTGATGTGTTTTTTGCGCTTATTGCAAGGCTTTGTGTGCTATGAGCAGCGTTGGCGCTCGGTGTGAGGCGCGCAGTGAATGGCTTTTATGTTTAATGTGATAATGTTTTTTTTGTGTATATGTATTTTTGTATGCTAATGAAATAATTACTAAATGAATATACTTTACCTATTTGTAAGTAATATATGCAGGAAGCATTGTGCTGAAGAGCTGACAATCTGTTTTCATGTTCCTGCAGCATACAATGTTTTTTTCAGTGCTGTGGAGCTGCTGTGTAAGTGTCAGCAATGTGTGCAGTGTGTAGTGTAAATAGGCTGCGTGCACGAGTGAAAGCCGTTAGGGTAGCTGGGTACTTCTGCATTGTGTAAATTAGTGTTGTAAAATGGCGGGGAATGTGTATGTGGTAAGCGGGTGTGGATGATTTAGCGTCCTTGTTAATAGTGTATCTTTACCTCGTACGGCTTTTTAGGAAAATCTTTTTTAGTTAGCTCTTCAGGTTATTGATCACTAGATATATTAATTACAAATAGGTAAAGTATTTTAGTAATTAATTAATTCATTATTATTAAAAAAAAATATATATAAAAAAAATACGCTTAATAGCATATTTTACACTGCGGTTACTTTACATACATTAACGCTTCGCACTTCCTAAGACATTTGTTCATTCACAATAGTTATTATTGTGCATTCATTTAATAAGTATTAATTAGTAATGGAAATAAAAATGTAGACTTTACACTACACTAAAATGTTTTACTTTTTACTCTGCAGTTATATATCTGGATTACTGCTCATTGGCTGCCAGCGATAGCACTCTCAAAGCAGTTACAAATCTAAATCACTTTATTATGCTCTGAGACCTGAATACATTTTTTAATTTACACTGCACAAAAAAAATTATATATTTAACACTGTACTTATATATCTGTCTTTGCGATGAGCGCCGAAGATTGATCGTTGCAAAGCACGAAACATGAAGGACACGAGGGAAGAGGCTCACAATGAGCGCCGAAGGTCCTCAGAGTACAAAAAGCATCACATTGTGTGGCAAACAGCATTGCCATGGCTTCAAACTGTTTTATTTATTATTATTGCCCCGTCATTTGTGCCAGGCAAGTCGCTAGTGATATAATATAACATAATGCAATACAATATTATACAGTACACATGGGTGTTGGAACTGATTTCTTATCGTATGTATGTATGCGTATAGAAGCTAACAGGGGAGGGGAGAGGGGGAGGAAACACAGGGGAGAGGGAGAGGAAGACACAGGAGAGGGGAGAGGGGGAGGAAGACACAGTGGAGAGGGGGAGGAAGACACAGGGCAGAGGGGGAAAGAGAAACAGAGTAAGGGAGAGGTGAGGGGAAGAGACACATGGGAGGGGGGAGAGACACTGGAGAGAGTGGGGGGTAGAGACACAGGGGAGAGGGGGGAAGAGACTAATGGGAGGGAGTAGTGAGGAGACACCGGGGAGAGGAAAGGGGGTAAAGACACAGAGGAGGGGGGAAGAAACACAGGGGAAGGTAGAGGGGATAGAGACACAGGGGAGAGGGGGTATAGACACAGGGGAGAAGGGGGAAGAGACACAGATGAGGGGGGAGAGACACAGGGGAGAGGGAAGGGGGGAAAGACACAGGGGAGGGGGGAAAGAAACATGGGAAGGGAGAGGGGGGTAGAGACACAGGGGAGGGGGGAGTGACACGGGGAAGAGGGAAGGGGAAAGGACACAGGAGAGGAGGGAAAGAAACACTGGGGAAGGGAGAGGGGGTAGAGACACAGGCAAGGGTGGGAGAGACACAGGGGAGAAGCGGGGAGAGAGACACATGGGAGGGAGTGGGGGGGAGACACAGGGGAGAGGAGGGGAGAGAGACACATGGGAGGGAGTGGGGGGGGGGGGGCAGAGGGGAGGTCTTCTGCTTTATTATTATTATTATTATTATTACTATATAATGTGTAGATGTACCGGCTGGGCATGCTCTTCTACATTATTATAATTATTATTATTATTATTACTATATAATGTGTAGATGTACCGGCTGGGCATGCTCTTGTGCATTATTATTATTATTAGTAGTATTTTACTAATAATAATAATAATAATGCACAAGAGCATGTCCAGCTGGTACATCTACACATTATATAATAATAATAATAATAATAATAATAATGCATGCCCAGCTGGTACATCTACACATTATATAATAATAATAATAATAATAATAATAATAATAATAATGCCTGCCCAGCTGGTACATCTACACATTATATAGTAGTAATAATAATAATAATAATGCACAAGAGTCCTGCAGCACTGCACTGGACACTGAATAAACTTGCCTAGCTATGGTTTTCCCTATTGATGCAGTATCACCTACACTCTACCTCCTCTCAGTAAGACTGCAAGTTAGTTATGATTCCAAAATGGCTGCTGTCCATGAGGTAGAAGGGTGTGGAAGGGAGTGTATGCTGCTGATTGGCTGGAATGTGTCTGCTGACTGTGACATGCAGGGTCAAAGTTTGCTCAATGATAAAGTATTGGGGGCGGGTCGAATCTCGCATATGTTCGCTGTTCGCCGCAAACGCGAACATGCTATGTTCGCCGGGAACAATCCGCCGGCGAACTATTCGCGACATCTCTACTCATGATTACTGCCTAATGTCATGATACAGTGAATAACTTCAGAGTCCGCAGTCCCTCTAGGTTTATGCAGGAGATCTGTTCTTTTACTCTTAAGGGCTCTATGATAGGCCCTTTTTAAGCTCTTATTTGGATAGCCCTGTTGTCTCAGGCATTGGGGAAGATCTTGTGCTTGGTTTTTAAATTCAGCCAGGTAGCTACAATTACGCCTTATTCTCAGATATTGCCCAGATGGAATTACGTATTTCAATGGTAAGGGGTGTTGGCTAGGCCAATTCAATAGAGCGTTAGTGGATGTTGGTTTCCTATGGGCTCTGGTGTGGATATTGCCATTCTCTTCCTTATGTATCTCTAAATCCAAAAGTTTAAATTGTTTTGGTGGATTTCGCATGGAGATTAAGATTATTATTGTTTAGTTGTTGAACAAAATTTTCAAATTCAAGGAATGTGCCAGACCAAATGATCAGCACATCATCAATGTACCTAAACCATTCCAGCATTGTGTCTGTATATCTTTTATTTTCCTCGACAAAGACAATATTATGTTCCCAATAGCTGAGATACAGATTCGTACAGCTTGGGGAGCATGCCGTCCCCATAGCTGTGCCTCGTTTTTCTATGTATATTTTCTGATCGAAGAGGAAATAATTCTTAGTGAGGATAAATTCTAGGATTCTTAAGATAAAGTGGTTCCATTGCTGTTTATCCTCTCCTCTTGTGTTGAGGAATGATTTTACTGCGTCCAAACCAAGATTATGGGAAATAAAAATAAAAATGTCTGTGAGCAATTTCTTTATAGTACTATATGTAAGGCATATCACTACTAACCCCTTAGAAATATCAACATAATACGATTCAGGATCATCTTATTTACACATTATAAACACAGTATTAGCTCTGCCACCGACTTTGTTCACTTCAAATCACTAGGTATATAATTTTATTTTAAATAACACTAGCACGTATTCATTAATTTAGTTTAGATGCCCTTAAGGCTCTTATATCTCATATCTTAAAATAATTATCTCCTATTGCATTTACATCTGTCCTAATGATACTATTATGTATCACTGTTCACTTACCTTTATTGGGCCCTCATTCAATTGCAATTTGGCCAATTGAATTGGGCTCTAAATAAGCACATAACATATTTTTTTAAAGAAGTTTTTAGTTAGTAAGCATCTATCCAAAAGCAAGGTTTTCACTAACTAAAAACTTCTTTAAAAAAAAAATGCTATGTGCTTATTTAGAGCCCTAATCAATTGGCCAAATCGCAATTGAATGAGGGCCTAGGTCTTTATCTATGGTCCTGACATATATATACGTAATATACACTCTTTTGTACAATATTTGTTTTCCTCATATAACAAGTATGTTTTATTATCTTTAATAACTTAAGCTAGGTACACATCCCTCTTGTATTCGGCATACTAATTATTTAGGCTTTATGTCCAATAAAATTCCTTTCTTCTTTCATTTTGCTCTAATTAATATAGGTGTTCATGCACCAAGGGATTTTTAATGTACCATTTTTGTCAGTATATATATATATATATATATATATATATATATTCATACATATACATTTATATTTATACATATAGTCTTGTTAAAATCACCACTTTATGATGGTTTGCAAGCCTAATTAAGCATTTAGCCAATTTGCATTAAAGACTAGATTCCTCTTTAGTGCATTGGCCAATTTCTCACTCAAGGAAAACAAATGTTAGTGCATTAAGTGTGTAAATTATTTTCTATGGCATGCTATTAACAGCACTATTGTCCAGTATTGCTGCAGGTTTAACTTTACTATAATCCAGTCCAGCTCTTGAGTACTGGAATCACTGTAGTTTAGTTAATTTTGAATTTACTGGCAATGCAGTTTTTGTAATGTTCAGGATTTAATTACTTTTAAGTGATTAAAAAAGTTGTTTTCACCTTAAATTTTAGGGTGAATCTCCTACGTTTTTCACTCTGTAGCATGAAGAGCTTGCACATTTCCCTCTACTGTAACAGAAAAGCTATGGACTGAATAGAGAGCTACAGGGAAGTCAGTTCCAGGCAACAGTCTGAAGAAGATGGATCAAGATCAGCCTAAATCTAGTGAGAAACTAATTTCTATATTTTCAGAAAAGATCCAATTTCACAATAGATTGAAATGATTTTATATTGATCTTTACTACCTATAGGTTATGAAAGCTGATGCTTAATGTAGCCTCCATGCTAATCCCCTATCTTGCAGTTTACACCATGTTTAAGGCCAAAGTAAATCTTCCTAGATATGTTAATCACCCATCCTGGAAACATTGCAAAAGAACTGCTAAGAGTGATGGCGGCAACCTAGAGTCGATAATTATGGCAAACTTCTCCATTGATAAAAAATGTGTTGAGTTACTCCGTTAGACTTTTACACCGAAACCCTATGCTAATAAGAATTTACAGATCACTCGCAAAATAGAGCAGTTGTGTTACTACAAAATTCTTACAAAAATATTACAGGTACCAAAAAACACTCTCAAATGGTTTTAAAAGCATTGAGGAGTGCCGCATCAGCAGAGACAGAGTCAGTATAGCGCCAACAAACTATAAAAAATGATGACATCTCAACATTATTTGAAACTTAACAGTCCAGTATAAACATATCTGTAATTAAAAAATAGGATATTGCATTATGTCCGTATGATTATACAACATGAAGAGTAACACACAACCCAGTACTCACGGGGTAAATACATGTCAGGAAAACACTTTGCCTAGAACAATTGCTCTAATGAATTGTCTATATATATAATATATAAGCACAAAATAAACACATTTTTATATATTGTCTTTATAAATACAATTGTCATATCTATTACATTTAAAAAATATATAAATAAAAAAAATATATATATTTGTATATATTAATATAATGGTTCATTGCCACAGTTACAGCCCTTGTTCTCACACATTATAATAAACATCAGCATTTAAATTGTGATTCTGCCAATTGAAAAGGGCTCTATATAAGCACAGAGCATATATTTTTACAGGACATATTAGTTAGTGAAGACCTTGCTTTTGGATAGATGTTAACTAACTAAAAACTTCTGTAAAAACATATACTCTGTGCTTATGTGGAGCCCTTTTCAATTGGCTGAATCGCAATTTAATAAGGCTGCATGTTCTCATTTTCTATTGGATCCTAGAGCCGTTTCTCATCTGTAGAGCTTGGTTTGGGTACTCCATGCACTGCAATCTCTTGTGGATAAGGCAGGATTTACGAACGTGGGCTCACTGCCATAATATTGAGAGTGAAAAGATTAACATTAACGGGTAACTTTATGTATCTTGAACTGATTGGCCTTTTTCTCTGCCATTTGGCCTTTTTTCTCATACCACTTTTGAATTTAGCTGACTCTCATCCCTGTTTCTGGTGTTTATTCCAGCAAATTATTCAGGTCATTTTCATCTTTAATGATGTTTTAAAATGTGTTGTGTATTGCAACATTAAATAATGCAATTTTAGAAGGAATGGTAGAGTTTAGGAGCTATTCAAATACTAGTATATCAGTCACTTTATATCAATTATTTTTAAACACAAAAAGAAAATGTAGCTTGTATGCTAGTGGGAGCTATACTTTACATGTTCATATTATAAAACATGCAAATATTAATCAAGAACATCTTAATGTTTGTTTTTCAGTACACTTACAACAGCTGCTTTATGGAACCAAGGGAATTAGTGTTAGAAATTTTTCATTTATGTGAGATTATTACTAAACCATGGTCATAAAAAAATATTTTGACCTTACTAAAACATAAGAGCTTTACTTTCCTTAATTGTATGAAAAAGTTTAATTAAAATGCAAGATATTAATTAAGAAATGTCAACATTGTTGAAGTAATCATGAAAACAATATATACAATAAATTAATAAAAATTTTGCTTAATTACTTAAATCATTATGTTTAAATTTCATTTAATTTTAGTTAATTGCTTATTACCAAACATTTCAGTAATTCATCATACAAGCCAGCCTCTTATTAATGCTTTTATTAAAAGCGTGTAGCTCCACAATAATAATCTTGCTGTTTTCTCAGCATCCTCTGTTCACAGGGTGGAGCACAACTTGATGACGTCCCAATTTTGTGCCATATTTGTAGTGTTGTATTCTGTTTTTGTAGTTCTATCTTACACGTGGCATTGACATCATCACTTAGGTTTAATCATTTATAGTTCACTCCTATTACAATTTTATTTAAACGTCCCCTATCCTTGATAATTTTCTTAAATATTCTAATACAATCAGTTTCTTTTATTCTCATATGTATAATTTACATACGGTAATTATTATAGTACACAATTCTATTTTATCAAATTATAAACTCTCTTTTATCAACTATCTATTAGCTTATTCGCTTAACATATTTTATATCAATAAATACCCCTAATGCAAATTTTGGAATAAATTTAATTCTTAAACACAGTATATTTGCTTTAAATGAATTAATATTATAATCCAGTTATCCAATTTTAAATGATTAATTAATCAATTTAGATTTTAAGTTAATTTATAGCTCATTTATTTTCCCTAACTATATTAACAGTCCAATTCAGAATATCTCATTATATACTTATCATGTTAGAATCCTAAGTCATTATTTATCATTAATACCTTTCTCACTTATCTTTTTTAATTTAAATCATGGTAACATTCAGTTCATCTCAATTCCAATTAGTAAATCATGGTTAGATTCTAACCATAAATTTAATTATTACCTATATTATCCATCTTTTAAGGCACTCGCCTTATTAGGTAATTATTGTCATGATTATGGGTTCTTTTATCTTTTTTATCATTTTTAGGATCATTGAAGCATCATACTGAATTAATTTAATGTATTATCTTAATATCTCACCCCATCCAATTAATCCATTTAATCTTCAAGTATATTTTATTCAGATTTATATATTCCGTCAGTCATTCCTAATTTCGTTATTTAATCACAATAGTAAGACCCAGCAAATATGAAAAGAATTGCTCCTTTGCTCACCTCAATATCTCAAAACTCTATTCGCCACATCTATGGTTCACCCTATTTCACACACACACACACTCATATATATATATATATATATATATATATACAATTGCTGTATAGAACTACTCTCTACAACGATTACCACACAAACCAGGCACTCACACCAGACTGAGGATTGGCAGTAACCATGAAACAGTACTGTATGTGGTTAAGTGACCTGGTTTGTGAAAAATCCATCCGTTGCTATGTCTAAAACTGTGAAATACAGTAAACATATGCGTAAAAGGAGCCATGTTTAAAATGGTTTGGATTGACAGAGTGATGGTGCATTATGTGGCCTCATTTGCATGCCCCGCCCAGTTTTCCCAGACTGCAGTGCATATACTGTATTTCTGAGAAATTTGAGCAGGAAATACGTTTTCATCAACTTATTTTTAAACATTCAAGTGGAATCACTAATGTACTATTCCTTATTTGTACTACTGTACTTTTTACGTGGAGGGCTTCTATCACTCTTAGCCCACCATATGTGAAACAATTGCTGTATAGAACTACTCTCTACAACGATTACCACACAAACCAGGCACTCACACCATACTGAGGATCGGCAGTAACCGTGAAACAGTACTGTATGTGGTTAAGTGACCTGGTTTGTGAAAAATCCATCCGTTGCTATGTCTAAAACTATGAAATACAGTAAGCATAAGCGTAAAAGGAGCCATGTTTAAAATGGTTTGGATTGACAGAGTGATGGTGCATTATGTGGCCTCATTTACATGCCCCACCCAGTTTTCCCAGACTGCAGTGCATATACTGTATTTCTGAGAAATTTGAGCAGGAAATAAGTTTTCATCAACTTATTTTTAAACATTCAAGTGGAATCACTAATGTACTATTCCTTATTTGTACTACTATATATATATATATATATATATATATATATATATATAGTAATTTAGCAATTATTAATCTATATATATATATATATATATAGATTGATAATGAGTATTGCAGTATAATTTGATAGCATTTGTATTGGAGAAATGTCTTATTTATAATGACGAGCTTTCGAGAGGTTTAACCTCTCTTTATCAAGTCTCAAGCAATACTAACATGAGATGGAACCCTCTGTTTGAATAATAACAGCAGATGCAGATAGAGTGGAAACAGCATCTGACCTCATCAGGTAAATACATATATGGGGAATAAACACAACATAGCAAAGGAAACATATATATGCACATATTATATACACATATACATCAATATATACATGAAAAAGCAGAGCACTGTAGTCCACAGTGATATCTTTCCTGTTGGAAAAACACCTCACTAAGAGTTCACTAAGAGTGCTAAGTCTGTTATGGTATAAAAGGAAAAAAATCACATGAAATTCTGATAATGTGTTAGAAAACCAAAGTCTATATTAAGTCCTGTGTTTTTAGTGTTGAAGAATGTGATCATCTTTATTTCAAATACTTTTCTCTCTTGGATACATTTAAATTTTTCTCTGAGTATTTTGACTTTTAAGTTTTGGATGGAGTGATCATTCTTCATTATGCTTTCTTATTGAATGCCTGTGTAAATTCATCCTTAAATGCATTTTTTGACCGGTTTCTCCAATGTTTCTCCAACAGCCTGTGTCACATAAAATACATTGTATTATATAAACCACATTAGATGATGAACATGAATATGATCCTTTGATGTTATAGGTTTTGTTGTTATGTGTGGCTGTATCATCATTACAAATGTCTTGGCATAATTTACAGGCGCGTTTGTTACAAGGTTTAGTTACATTTTTTGTATTCAGTTGTTCATTGGCCAACTTTCTGTTGACAAGTTTTTGTTTCAGGTTTGGTGGTTGTTTAAATGCAAGGATGGGAGGTTTTTGGAATATATATTTTAATTCAGTATCTTTGATTATTTTACATTTTTTTTCTAAAATTGGATGGTATGTGGTCACTAGAGGTATACGTGAAGTAGTTTCTTTTGATTTGTAGTTTAATAGGTGTTCTCGGGGTATTTTGATGGCAGTGGTTATTTTTTGGGTAATAATACAGGGTTTGTAACCCTTTCATTTGAAAGATTCAGACAGTGTTTTACATTTTTTTATCACAGTCTCCAGTGTTTGAGCAAATCCAATGGTATCTAATAGCTTGATTATGGATGATGGCTTGTTTTGTGTGTATATATATATATATATATATATATATATATATATATATATATATATATATATATATATATATAGTTTTATTTACTGTATTTAATTTTTATCCACTGTAAAGTGGATTTTCCATTTTTACTCTTGCAACTTATATGGTTAAAGTTGTGCAAATTGTAAACTTCAAGAAAACAGGATTTACCTGCTGTTTGCTACTCTATCACTGCTGACAAATGTATGTTCATCAAGGTTTCAACTGTATATTTAAAACCCCAATAGAAAATGATGATTGATGGAAGCAATGATTGCAGCAGCTAACATTTTTAAACCTGTCTGCAAATACTTTTATTTTTTCAACAATGAGTAAATACTTTAGTGGCAGGTTCATACTGAACATGATAACTCTCTAGAGGTGTACTGTAAGATAAGGACATTTTTCATAGGAAGCATATTGGATTGTGCATATTCAATAAACTACGTTCTCAACTGCCTGCGACCCTTAGTTAAACTTTCATCTTGCTACTAAGTGTGTACATTTTTGGGGCTTTGGCTACATGTAAAATAGTGCCAAAATCCCTCTTGACAAATTCACTTAAGTGACAGTGAGCCTCGCAACCAATAGACTACGTACATATTGCATTATAAAGTAAATATAAGGATATTATCTAAATGTGCATACAGATAGATCCATGGTTTGTATTGGAACAGAAGAAAAAAACTTATATAGAATAATTTTCCTGAACCTCAAAATTGATATATGGCAAGTCACTTCAAAATAGTATTGTACTATAAGGTTAATAGGCAGGTCTGTTATATCATACTGCTTATCAGTTTTGAACTTAGTAAATATCCATCAGACATGTGATAGAATTAACGCGCAACAGGACATATATACAACAGGACATAGATACTCTACTGTGTACCTGATTACAATAAAAAAATATTAGAAAATATTTTAATGAATGTTTTGTATCATAAAACTTACTGTACAAATTCAATGTTGTTGTTGTTTTTGTTTAGTCATTAAGTCGCGTCCGACTCTCCGTGACTCTATGGACCACAGCACGTCAGGTGCATCTCTCAGTCACTGCCCCTCTGAGCTCCATCAAGTTTATGTTCATTGCTTCAGTGACCTCATCTATCCTTCCCCACCTCTGTTGTCCCCTTCTTCTTGTGCTTTCAATCTTTCCCAGCATCAGAGTCTTTTCTAGGCAAGCCAGCCATCTCATGATATGGCCAAAATATTTGAGCTTCAGCCTCATGATCAGTTTGTATTGATTTCCTGAAGTATTTAAATATTGGATCTTCTTGCAGTCCAAGGGACTCTAAGCAGTCTTCTCCAACACCACAATTCAAAGGTGTTAATTCTACAGCGCTCAGACTTCTTTATGGTCCAGCTCTCACATCCGTATTTTACTACTGTGAATACCATAGTTCGAACTATGGGGGCTTTGTTGATATTTTAATATCTTTACTTTTTACTAGCTTGTCCAGGCTTGCCAAAGCTTTCCTCCCCAGAAGCAAACTTCTTTTAATTTCATGACTACAGTCACCATCTGCAGAGTTCTTGGATCCAAGGAAAATAAAATCTGTCACTGCCTCCACTTTTTCTCCGTCTATTTGCCAGGAAATAAGATTGCCGTTTGCCATGATCTTCATCTTTTTAATGTTGAGCAGCAGGCCAACTTTTGCACTCTCTTTTTTTAACCTCATTAATAAGTCCTTTAGTTGCTCCTCTTACTTTCATCCATCAGAATAGTATCATTGGCGTATCTGAGATTGTTGATATTCCTTCCAGCAATATTGATTCTGGCTTTGGATTCATCCAGTCCAGCCTTACGCATGATGTACTCTGCATATAAGTTGAATAAATAAGGTGACAATATACAACCTTGTCGCACTCATTTTTCCGATCTTGAACCATTCTGTTGTCCCATGTTCGTTTCTGACCGTGGCTTCTTGGTCGACATATAGATTCTTTAGAAGGAGGATGAGATTATCTGGTACTCCCATCAATTTAAGGACATTTCAATTTACAGGAGAATAAATGATCTTCAAAGTTACAATAAAAAAATGAATATGCTTTATATTTCATAATGTTTGAAATGTCTCTTTAAATTGTATTAAAAATCAAACACAGTAAAATATTAAAGGGCTATTTCCACCTAAAATATGTTTCTTTTATTTTAAAGAGCAGAAATATAGCTATCTATGCACAAGCTATGTAACATGTCTAGTTGCATGTTAATAGAGAGAGGAAGCTGACATTTTAAGTGCATTGTTTGTCAGTGACAGGATATTGAGCTAACTGGGTCAAAAGTTCAAGAACCAGCTCAAGAGCAACTTAAGCTTCAACTGAGTTCTATAGCTGTCACAGTTACATTAATTTTCTTACTTCTTCAGCATGTCACATCACAGAACATACAATGCCTTGTACCCTTAAAAAGTAAGTGTTAAAAACTTTACACATATATTTGAACTCCTACAATAATCATGTATACCTGCAGATGGTCTTACTTGGCAAATCATGATAGTGATATGGCAAGAACCTATGAATGTAAGCAGGGCTGGATCTACCTTTTTGGAGTAATTATGAAATTAAAGGGCCACTGCACAATGAAAACAGAAATTGTTTGAAAAAGTTGAGTCTAACTAAAAGCATAAGCAATTAGGAAAAAAGTCACAGAAAGTTTTTAATAAAAAAAAATACATTTTTGATGCCTCTGGGCCCGGGGAAATCCATAATATATAGATTAAAGTTGTGTGTGTGAGAGGGGTGTTTACATTTCTGGAGAAATATAATTGAAGCAAGGAACCTGCTTCTGGGCCAGTGAGGGGGGAGGGATGTAGCATCAATTTTAATCTTCTCCAATTTAGAAATATTTCTGTTTCCTTCCTCATCAATCCTACCTCCACTGAAAATACATGATCCATCTCTCATGAAATATGTAACAAACACAAAATGGATTCCTATACTCATAAACAGAAATGACAACAATTTTGATTTTTTAACACATACTTGACAAACAAGAGTCTTTTTTCTTGAACTGCAGTGGACCATTAATAATAAAACGAAACGCCATGGCTAATATAAGTGATCGGTGAGTGGATGATCATGATGTGTCTCACCAGCTGCCTGCCCCTCCTTACAATGTATCATATACTGTAAGTGTATATGTTGGTAGTTTTCATTTATTCATGTGTACTATATTTCTGAAGTTGGGCAGTCAGCCAGACACATATCATGATCACCTAGTCCACACACATACACACAAACACAGACAGACACACATACAAACACACATTGACACAACCCAATAGATGCACAAAGAAGTGGAATAATAAAGGCATGACAAGATAAATGACAGACAAGCCTGTTTTAATTTGCAGTGGAGCTGCCAGCTAGTATTGAGACAGAGAAGCTTTGTGCTGCAGCGGACATGATGTAGAGGTGCTTAATATCAGTACGCATGAAGTACTGACCTGACACTGCTCCCTATAGTTTCCTAAGATTATGTCACGATCTGCTACTTCAGTTGGACTTGGTAAGAACCTGTTTCAAACCTATCCAGCAGAATCATGCGGTCTGTGTACATCTCTGATACCAGAAGATGGACCAAACACAGGAACCACGCCAGGAGATTGCTTTCACAGACCAGGACCTTAGTAACCCCATATAATCCCTTAGAACTAGGATTATTGCACAGACTGACCCTTACATCTTGTTTATGTAAGTATAGACCCAACTGTCATACCTTTATTAATTATCACATTTTATATTTTGTTCTGGCACACAGGCTGGCCAATCACAGTAAGCCCCATCCCAGAATAATAGGCTGCCCCTGCTTACTAGGAAACCCTGTACATCTGGTGAGCTCAGGTCTTTAATCTCATCCTGGTGATTATATTTACTTTAAACAATTGTTCTAACCACACAGACTGTCTGCTTATCTGCTCAACGTCCTTGTGAGGCTGGGGGAGTCATCACCAGATAACAACACTGTACCTAAACTAAATACATACAATATATATGTCATTTTAACCATAAGATAAATAGAAACAACGAAGAAAGGATATCCCTTTTACATAGAGCACACCCAGGGCCTAATTGTAATATAATAATATAGAGAATAATATATGTTAAAACTTAACGTTTAATAATATAATTAAAAACTGAATTTAAAATCTTGATATTTTTACGTTACATGAAATTGTATAAGGGGTGGAAAAGACTCAATGTGCTACTATATCCTTTGAATAAATGATCCCTTAAGACCACTAAAAAAATGTGATCCAGTTATAAAGTGCTAAGTGCTCATGAACAACTGTGAGTAAATGACTGTGATAAATATTGCACAGAGATAAAAGCGAATAGTGCTAAGTGCAAGTAATGATTATGCTGAGTCACATAATCATAAATTAAATAAATATTAATGTTAAATATTGAATATAATGGATATGGTAATCCTTAATATCCAAAAAAATTAATATACCCAAAATGAGATATATCACAGTGCTCAATGCTAAATATTGAATATTAAAGTAAAATGTGTTGTGTATTGCAACATTAAATAATGCAATTTTAGAAGGAATGGTAGAGTTTAGGAGCTATTCAAATACTAGTATATCAGTCACTTTATATCAATTATTTTTAAACACAAAAAGAAAATGTAGCTTGTATGCTAGTGGGAGCTATACTTTACATGTTCATATTATAAAACATGCAAATATTAATCAAGAACATCTTAATGTTTGTTTTTCAGTACACTTACAACAGCTGCTTTATGGAACCAAGGGAATTAGTGTTAGAAATTTTTCATTTATGTGAGATTATTACTAAACCATGGTCATAAAAAAATATTTTGACCTTACTAAAACATAAGAGCTTTACTTTCCTTAATTGTATGAAAAAGTTTAATTAAAATGCAAGATATTAATTAAGAAATGTCAACATTGTTGAAGTAATCATGAAAACAATATATACAATAAATTAATAAAAATTTTGCTTAATTACTTAAATCATTATGTTTAAATTTCATTTAATTTTAGTTAATTGCTTATTACCAAACATTTCAGTAATTCATCATACAAGCCAGCCTCTTATTAATGCTTTTATTAAAAGCGTGTAGCTCCACAATAATAATCTTGCTGTTTTCTCAGCATCCTCTGTTCACAGGGTGGAGCACAACTTGATGACGTCCCAATTTTGTGCCATATTTGTAGTGTTGTATTCTGTTTTTGTAGTTCTATCTTACACGTGGCATTGACATCATCACTTAGGTTTAATCATTTAGATTTTAAGTTAATTTATAGCTCATTTATTTTCCCTAACTATATTAACAGTCCAATTCAGAATATCTCATTATATACTTATCATGTTAGAATCCTAAGTCATTATTTATCATTAATACCTTTCTCACTTATCTTTTTTAATTTAAATCATGGTAACATTCAGTTCATCTCAATTCCAATTAGTAAATCATGGTTAGATTCTAACCATAAATTTAATTATTACCTATATTATCCATCTTTTAAGGCACTCGCCTTATTAGGTAATTATTGTCATGATTATGGGTTCTTTTATCTTTTTTATCATTTTTAGGATCATTGAAGCATCATACTGAATTAATTTAATGTATTATCTTAATATCTCACCCCATCCAATTAATCCATTTAATCTTCAAGTATATTTTATTCAGATTTATATATTCCGTCAGTCATTCCTAATTTCGTTATTTAATCACAATAGTAAGACCCAGCAAATATGAAAAGAATTGCTCCTTTGCTCACCTCAATATCTCAAAACTCTATTCGCCACATCTATGGTTCACCCTATTTCACACACACACACACACTCATATATATATATATATATATATATATATACAATTGCTGTATAGAACTACTCTCTACAACGATTACCACACAAACCAGGCACTCACACCAGACTGAGGATTGGCAGTAACCATGAAACAGTACTGTATGTGGTTAAGTGACCTGGTTTGTGAAAAATCCATCCGTTGCTATGTCTAAAACTGTGAAATACAGTAAACATATGCGTAAAAGGAGCCATGTTTAAAATGGTTTGGATTGACAGAGTGATGGTGCATTATGTGGCCTCATTTGCATGCCCCGCCCAGTTTTCCCAGACTGCAGTGCATATACTGTATTTCTGAGAAATTTGAGCAGGAAATACGTTTTCATCAACTTATTTTTAAACATTCAAGTGGAATCACTAATGTACTATTCCTTATTTGTACTACTGTACTTTTTACGTGGAGGGCTTCTATCACTCTTAGCCCACCATATGTGAAACAATTGCTGTATAGAACTACTCTCTACAACGATTACCACACAAACCAGGCACTCACACCATACTGAGGATCGGCAGTAACCGTGAAACAGTACTGTATGTGGTTAAGTGACCTGGTTTGTGAAAAATCCATCCGTTGCTATGTCTAAAACTATGAAATACAGTAAGCATAAGCGTAAAAGGAGCCATGTTTAAAATGGTTTGGATTGACAGAGTGATGGTGCATTATGTGGCCTCATTTACATGCCCCACCCAGTTTTCCCAGACTGCAGTGCATATACTGTATTTCTGAGAAATTTGAGCAGGAAATAAGTTTTCATCAACTTATTTTTAAACATTCAAGTGGAATCACTAATGTACTATTCCTTATTTGTACTACTATATATATATATATATATATATATATATATATATATATAGTAATTTAGCAATTATTAATCTATATATATATATATATATATAGATTGATAATGAGTATTGCAGTATAATTTGATAGCATTTGTATTGGAGAAATGTCTTATTTATAATGACGAGCTTTCGAGAGGTTTAACCTCTCTTTATCAAGTCTCAAGCAATACTAACATGAGATGGAACCCTCTGTTTGAATAATAACAGCAGATGCAGATAGAGTGGAAACAGCATCTGACCTCATCAGGTAAATACATATATGGGGAATAAACACAACATAGCAAAGGAAACATATATATGCACATATTATATACACATATACATCAATATATACATGAAAAAGCAGAGCACTGTAGTCCACAGTGATATCTTTCCTGTTGGAAAAACACCTCACTAAGAGTTCACTAAGAGTGCTAAGTCTGTTATGGTATAAAAGGAAAAAAATCACATGAAATTCTGATAATGTGTTAGAAAACCAAAGTCTATATTAAGTCCTGTGTTTTTAGTGTTGAAGAATGTGATCATCTTTATTTCAAATACTTTTCTCTCTTGGATACATTTAAATTTTTCTCTGAGTATTTTGACTTTTAAGTTTTGGATGGAGTGATCATTCTTCATTATGCTTTCTTATTGAATGCCTGTGTAAATTCATCCTTAAATGCATTTTTTGACCGGTTTCTCCAATGTTTCTCCAACAGCCTGTGTCACATAAAATACATTGTATTATATAAACCACATTAGATGATGTACATGAATATGATCCTTTGATGTTATAGGTTTTGTTGTTATGTGTGGCTGTATCATCATTACAAATGTCTTGGCATAATTTACAGGCGCGTTTGTTACAAGGTTTAGTTACATTTTTTGTATTCAGTTGTTCATTGGCCAACTTTCTGTTGACAAGTTTTTGTTTCAGGTTTGGTGGTTGTTTAAATGCAAGGATGGGAGGTTTTTGGAATATATATTTTAATTCAGTATCTTTGATTATTTTACATTTTTTTTCTAAAATTGGATGGTATGTGGTCACTAGAGGTATACGTGAAGTAGTTTCTTTTGATTTGTAGTTTAATAGGTGTTCTCGGGGTATTTTGATGGCAGTGGTTATTTTTTGGGTAATAATACAGGGTTTGTAACCCTTTCATTTGAAAGATTCAGACAGTGTTTTACATTTTTTTATCACAGTCTCCAGTGTTTGAGCAAATCCAATGGTATCTAATAGCTTGATTATGGATGATGGCTTGTTTTGTGTGTATATATATATATATATATATATATATATATATATATATATATATATATATATATAGTTTTATTTACTGTATTTAATTTTTATCCACTGTAAAGTGGATTTTCCATTTTTACTCTTGCAACTTATATGGTTAAAGTTGTGCAAATTGTAAACTTCAAGAAAACAGGATTTACCTGCTGTTTGCTACTCTATCACTGCTGACAAATGTATGTTCATCAAGGTTTCAACTGTATATTTAAAACCCCAATAGAAAATGATGATTGATGGAAGCAATGATTGCAGCAGCTAACATTTTTAAACCTGTCTGCAAATACTTTTATTTTTTCAACAATGAGTAAATACTTTAGTGGCAGGTTCATACTGAACATGATAACTCTCTAGAGGTGTACTGTAAGATAAGGACATTTTTCATAGGAAGCATATTGGATTGTGCATATTCAATAAACTACGTTCTCAACTGCCTGCGACCCTTAGTTAAACTTTCATCTTGCTACTAAGTGTGTACATTTTTGGGGCTTTGGCTACATGTAAAATAGTGCCAAAATCCCTCTTGACAAATTCACTTAAGTGACAGTGAGCCTCGCAACCAATAGACTACGTACATATTGCATTATAAAGTAAATATAAGGATATTATCTAAATGTGCATACAGATAGATCCATGGTTTGTATTGGAACAGAAGAAAAAAACTTATATAGAATAATTTTCCTGAACCTCAAAATTGATATATGGCAAGTCACTTCAAAATAGTATTGTACTATAAGGTTAATAGGCAGGTCTGTTATATCATACTGCTTATCAGTTTTGAACTTAGTAAATATCCATCAGACATGTGATAGAATTAACGCGCAACAGGACATATATACAACAGGACATAGATACTCTACTGTGTACCTGATTACAATAAAAAAATATTAGAAAATATTTTAATGAATGTTTTGTATCATAAAACTTACTGTACAAATTCAATGTTGTTGTTGTTTTTGTTTAGTCATTAAGTCGCGTCCGACTCTCCGTGACTCTATGGACCACAGCACGTCAGGTGCATCTCTCAGTCACTGCCCCTCTGAGCTCCATCAAGTTTATGTTCATTGCTTCAGTGACCTCATCTATCCTTCCCCATCTCTGTTGTCCCCTTCTTCTTGTGCTTTCAATCTTTCCCAGCATCAGAGTCTTTTCTAGGCAAGCCAGCCATCTCATGATATGGCCAAAATATTTGAGCTTCAGCCTCATGATCAGTTTGTATTGATTTCCTGAAGTATTTAAATATTGGATCTTCTTGCAGTCCAAGGGACTCTAAGCAGTCTTCTCCAACACCACAATTCAAAGGTGTTAATTCTACAGCGCTCAGACTTCTTTATGGTCCAGCTCTCACATCCGTATTTTACTACTGTGAATACCATAGTTCGAACTATGGGGGCTTTGTTGATATTTTAATATCTTTACTTTTTACTAGCTTGTCCAGGCTTGCCAAAGCTTTCCTCCCCAGAAGCAAACTTCTTTTAATTTCATGACTACAGTCACCATCTGCAGAGTTCTTGGATCCAAGGAAAATAAAATCTGTCACTGCCTCCACTTTTTCTCCGTCTATTTGCCAGGAAATAAGATTGCCGTTTGCCATGATCTTCATCTTTTTAATGTTGAGCAGCAGGCCAACTTTTGCACTCTCTTTTTTTAACCTCATTAATAAGTCCTTTAGTTGCTCCTCTTACTTTCATCCATCAGAATAGTATCATTGGCGTATCTGAGATTGTTGATATTCCTTCCAGCAATATTGATTCTGGCTTTGGATTCATCCAGTCCAGCCTTACGCATGATGTACTCTGCATATAAGTTGAATAAATAAGGTGACAATATACAACCTTGTCGCACTCATTTTTCCGATCTTGAACCATTCTGTTGTCCCATGTTCGTTTCTGACCGTGGCTTCTTGGTCGACATATAGATTCTTTAGAAGGAGGATGAGATTATCTGGTACTCCCATCAATTTAAGGACATTTCAATTTACAGGAGAATAAATGATCTTCAAAGTTACAATAAAAAAATGAATATGCTTTATATTTCATAATGTTTGAAATGTCTCTTTAAATTGTATTAAAAATCAAACACAGTAAAATATTAAAGGGCTATTTCCACCTAAAATATGTTTCTTTTATTTTAAAGAGCAGAAATATAGCTATCTATGCACAAGCTATGTAACATGTCTAGTTGCATGTTAATAGAGAGAGGAAGCTGACATTTTAAGTGCATTGTTTGTCAGTGACAGGATATTGAGCTAACTGGGTCAAAAGTTCAAGAACCAGCTCAAGAGCAACTTAAGCTTCAACTGAGTTCTATAGCTGTCACAGTTACATTAATTTTCTTACTTCTTCAGCATGTCACATCACAGAACATACAATGCCTTGTACCCTTAAAAAGTAAGTGTTAAAAACTTTACACATATATTTGAACTCCTACAATAATCATGTATACCTGCAGATGGTCTTACTTGGCAAATCATGATAGTGATATGGCAAGAACCTATGAATGTAAGCAGGGCTGGATCTACCTTTTTGGAGTAATTATGAAATTAAAGGGCCACTGCACAATGAAAACAGAAATTGTTTGAAAAAGTTGAGTCTAACTAAAAGCATAAGCAATTAGGAAAAAAGTCACAGAAAGTTTTTAATAAAAAAAAATACATTTTTGATGCCTCTGGGCCCGGGGAAATCCATAATATATAGATTAAAGTTGTGTGTGTGAGAGGGGTGTTTACATTTCTGGAGAAATATAATTGAAGCAAGGAACCTGCTTCTGGGCCAGTGAGGGGGGAGGGATGTAGCATCAATTTTAATCTTCTCCAATTTAGAAATATTTCTGTTTCCTTCCTCATCAATCCTACCTCCACTGAAAATACATGATCCATCTCTCATGAAATATGTAACAAACACAAAATGGATTCCTATACTCATAAACAGAAATGACAACAATTTTGATTTTTTAACACATACTTGACAAACAAGAGTCTTTTTTCTTGAACTGCAGTGGACCATTAATAATAAAACGAAACGCCATGGCTAATATAAGTGATCGGTGAGTGGATGATCATGATGTGTCTCACCAGCTGCCTGCCCCTCCTTACAATGTATCATATACTGTAAGTGTATATGTTGGTAGTTTTCATTTATTCATGTGTACTATATTTCTGAAGTTGGGCAGTCAGCCAGACACATATCATGATCACCTAGTCCACACACATACACACAAACACAGACAGACACACATACAAACACACATTGACACAACCCAATAGATGCACAAAGAAGTGGAATAATAAAGGCATGACAAGATAAATGACAGACAAGCCTGTTTTAATTTGCAGTGGAGCTGCCAGCTAGTATTGAGACAGAGAAGCTTTGTGCTGCAGCGGACATGATGTAGAGGTGCTTAATATCAGTACGCATGAAGTACTGACCTGACACTGCTCCCTATAGTTTCCTAAGATTATGTCACGATCTGCTACTTCAGTTGGACTTGGTAAGAACCTGTTTCAAACCTATCCAGCAGAATCATGCGGTCTGTGTACATCTCTGATACCAGAAGATGGACCAAACACAGGAACCACGCCAGGAGATTGCTTTCACAGACCAGGACCTTAGTAACCCCATATAATCCCTTAGAACTAGGATTATTGCACAGACTGACCCTTACATCTTGTTTATGTAAGTATAGACCCAACTGTCATACCTTTATTAATTATCACATTTTATATTTTGTTCTGGCACACAGGCTGGCCAATCACAGTAAGCCCCATCCCAGAATAATAGGCTGCCCCTGCTTACTAGGAAACCCTGTACATCTGGTGAGCTCAGGTCTTTAATCTCATCCTGGTGATTATATTTACTTTAAACAATTGTTCTAACCACACAGACTGTCTGCTTATCTGCTCAACGTCCTTGTGAGGCTGGGGGAGTCATCACCAGATAACAACACTGTACCTAAACTAAATACATACAATATATATGTCATTTTAACCATAAGATAAATAGAAACAACGAAGAAAGGATATCCCTTTTACATAGAGCACACCCAGGGCCTAATTGTAATATAATAATATAGAGAATAATATATGTTAAAACTTAACGTTTAATAATATAATTAAAAACTGAATTTAAAATCTTGATATTTTTACGTTACATGAAATTGTATAAGGGGTGGAAAAGACTCAATGTGCTACTATATCCTTTGAATAAATGATCCCTTAAGACCACTAAAAAAATGTGATCCAGTTATAAAGTGCTAAGTGCTCATGAACAACTGTGAGTAAATGACTGTGATAAATATTGCACAGAGATAAAAGCGAATAGTGCTAAGTGCAAGTAATGATTATGCTGAGTCACATAATCATAAATTAAATAAATATTAATGTTAAATATTGAATATAATGGATATGGTAATCCTTAATATCCAAAAAAATTAATATACCCAAAATGAGATATATCACAGTGCTCAATGCTAAATATTGAATATTAAAGTCTAATGGGATAGCAAAAATACTAGTGATAATTGCACAAGGTCTTAAAAAATATATGTAAAACCACTCCTACTACTAATAAGTGGGAGCTGATATTAGAAAGAGACTGGAGATAATAATTCCTAGATGCATTTGGTATAATACTCATAATTTGGAAAGAAGGAAGGAGGACTTGTTAAGTCTAAAGGACGGGCTGTAGGCCCATGCAGAGAAAAATGTTGCAGCTCCCAGCTCCGTGAACGCCGCCTATGCGCCCACTACTGATGTCATAGGTCAGCGTCACAGCGTTACATAACGTACAACCCTTAACCATAAGCAATAAAATAAAACATACCTTTAACCATAAACATGACAACTTCCTTCCAGTTCAGGTCCAAACCATAGTCCAAAATAGTCCAGTCAGGCCCTGGGCATGACAACCGCCCCTTCCTTTGTCAATGCAATATCCTGCCAAGTATTTCCATCAGATGATTGGCAGCATATTGCAGCATCAATATCACTGTCCTTGAGGGCCCTTCAAGGTCCTTCAATGAACTGAGATGCAGGAGTTGTGGGGAATGGGCTAGTGACCTTCTCTGGTGTCATCCATGCCCGAGTAGTGGACAGATCGGCATAAGCTGTTGTGGTTCAGTAGCCAACCCCCCTCCTAAAATGCCTGGCCAGTGGCCCCTCCCTTGTAGTCTTAAAAGTACACCAACAGTGTCTTTGGGTAGCTGCAGGGGAGTCAGTGTATGACAAACCCCACTCTGGCGTAATCCTGCCCCCCCCCCCCCCCCCAACCAAGCCAGTAGCCCCTGCTTACGGGGAAAATCCTGTACACCTGGTAAGCTCAGGTCTTTAATCTCTTCCTGGTGATTATATTAACTTTAAACAATTATTCTAACCACCCAGAATATCTGCTTATCTGCTCAAGGCCCCTGTACACTGTACATAATCAAAATACATAGAAAACATCTGTAATTTTAACCATAAGCAATAAGAAATACATAACTTTACCATAAACAGAATCACTTCTTCCCAGTCCAGACCATAGTCCTAAACAGTCCAGTCAGGCCCTGGGCATGACAACATGACAGATGATATAACCAGGGTGCTGCAATGTTGTATATCACACCCTCCCCCTCATAATATAGGCTCCAATAATCCAATTTGAATAGAAAAACAGTGTTGTGTAAAACAAACAGTTGCCAAAGCTTGACAACGTCTGAGGAAGCTTTGCAGAAAACATTATGAGGAATAATATATATATATATATATATATATATATATATATATATATACGCGTTCTGCGCAGGCGTTACATGCTTACTGGGTAAACGTTGGGCAACTGCAAATGCGTGAGTTGGATGCACTACTGAGCCTATGCAGGCCGGCCCAGCTAATGCGCCCGTGCTAATGCGCCGATGTGACGCAGCGAGGTAGGGAGAGAAAGAGAGGGAGAGAGGGAGAGAGAGGGAAGGGGCGATAGGGAGAGCGAGAAAGGGATGGAGAGAGAGAGAGAAAGGGAGGGAGGGTGAGAGAGGGAGAGAAAGAAATCAGGAGAGAGGGAGGAGGAGAGAGAGGGAAGGGGAGAGGAAAGGGAGGGAGGGACGAGGAGAGAGGGAAAAAGAAAGGGAGGGAGGGGGAGAGAGAGGAAAGGGAAGAGAGAGGGAGGGGAGAGATTGGGAGGGAGACAGAAAGAGAGGGAGGGAGAGAGAAAAAGGAAGAGGGAGAGAATCAAGGTAAAGACATATATATGCACAGCAGAGTTATAAAGCTAATTTCCTCACATTATAGATACAAAAATACTATTTCACCCACACTCACAGCTCTGCACATTATAGATATAACATCACGGTTCCCCCCACACTACATACTGGCAGATTTTTATTTTTAAGTGTTTTTGTTGTTTTTGGATGTCCGCTTTTCAGCCGTTAAGTTAAGATTTTTGTGACCTCGTAATTTAGTATTTTTCTTGCGGCTCGTATTTTTTTGTCTAAGTCCGTATTTCCTCATTGCGCGTTATTGTTTTTTTTTCTAAGCCCCGCGGGTCGTGTATTTTTTTTCTACGTCCTGCGGCGTGGTTGTTTTTTTTCAAAGTCCCGCTTTTCTGGGTTGTGCTTAACCGCGAGTGAGGCGCGGTAGAGCAAAGAGTGACGACTCGCAGTTTGACAACTATTATATGTGATATGTATTGATCTATTGCATAGTAACTAGTGCTCATTTGTTTTTCATATATAGGAATGTGACACAAATGTGATGCATGCGGATGTTCCATAACCCCAACCATTGAAAACACACTGACACGGCTAGAACATACACAGAGCACAATCAGAAATGATCAAGACTGTGCATTAATATCATGGGTGTGGTCATACATGTCCTCATGTGATGGATCAGAACACAATAGTCTAAGTTGGTGAAGTAAAATGAGAAAAATATATACATAAAACTATTTTTTAGAAATAGAAAACAGAAAATTGGCATATGCGTATGTATTTACCCCCTTTGTTATGAAGCCCTTAAAAAGCTCTGGTGCAACCAATTACCTTTAGAAGTCACATAATTAGGGAAATGATGCCCACCTGTGTTCAATCTAAGTGCCACATGATCTGTCATTACATATACACACCTTTTTTGAAAGTCCCAGAGGCTGCAACACCTAAGCAAGAGGCACCACTAACCAAACACTGAAGACCAAGGAACTGTCAAAACAAGTAAGGGACAATGTTGTTGAGAAGTACAAGTCAGGGTTAGGTTATAAAAAAATATCCAAGTCTTTGATGATCCCCAGGGGCACCATCAAACCTATCCTAACCAAATGGAAAGAACATGGCACAACAGCAAACCTGCCCAGAGACGGCCACCCACCAAAACTCACAGACCAGGCAAGGAGAGCATTAATCAGAGAGGCCTAAAGTAACCCTGGAGGAGCTGCAGAGTTCCACAGCAGAGACTGGAGTATCTGTACATAGGACGACAATAAACTGTAGCGCTCCATAGAGTGGCCAGAAGAACGCCATTACTTTCAGCGAAAAAACAACATGGCACATTTTGAGTTTGGGAAAAGGCATGTGGGAGACTCCCAAAATGTATGGAGGAAGGTGCTCTGGTCTGATGAGACTAAAATTGAACTTTTCGGCCATCAAAGAAAACGATATGTCTGGCGCAAACCCAACACATCACATCACCCAAAGAACACCATCCCCACAGTGAAACATGGTGGTAGCAGCATCATGCTGTGGGGATGTTTTTCAGCAGCCAGGACTGGGAAACTGATCAGAGTTGAGGGAAAGATGGATGGTGCTAAATACTGGGATATTTTTGAGCAAAACCTGTACCACTCTGTGCGTGATTTGAGGCTAGCACGGAAGTTCACCTTCCAGCAGGACAATGACCCCAAACACACTGCTAAAGCAACACTTAAGTGGTTTAAGGGGAAACATGTAAATGTGTTGGAATGGCCTAGTCAAAGCCCACACCTCAATCCAATAGAAAATCTGTGGTCAACTTTAAAGATTGCTGTTTTCAAGCGCAAACCATCCAACTTGAAGGAGCTAGAGCAGTATAGCAAGGAGGAGTGGGCAAAAATCCCAGTGGTAAGATGTGGCAAACTCATAGAGACTTATCCAAAGCGACTTGGAGCTGTGATTGCCGCAAAAGGTGGCTTGAGAAAGTATTGACTTTGGGGATGAATAGTTATGCACATTGACTTTTTCTGATAGATTCCTATTTGTTGTTTGCTTCACAATAATAAAAAAAACATCTTTAAAGTTGTGGGCATGTTCTGTAAATTAAATGGTGCAAATCCTCAAACAATCCATGTTAGTTCCAGGTTGTGAGGCAACAAAACACGAAAATTGCCAAGGGGGGCGGTGAATACTTTTGCAAAGCACTGTATACACGCACAGAAAAGGGAAAATGGGTGCGTGCATATCTTGCACTTATCTTCCACTTTACTGCCCAGGGGCTTCAAAATGGTAGATCGGCACTGTTCCCAAGATTGCTGCTGTAGTCAGATTCATAAACCTGTCTGATTTCTGCATTTTCTGGTGTGTTATTGAATTGTGTGTCTCTTAATGTGCTATGTAATTTGAATTTCCCTCATCCTCTTTGCAGTATATGAATTGACATGACCTCTAATTTCAACAACAACAAAAAAAACATGTCTTTATGATTTTAGATGCTGTATCTTGAAGTCTGAGTTTCCCACCTTAAAGAGCCTTTTACCTCAATATAAGTGCTCTTCATGGTGTGTAAGAGCACAAGATTCCATGTTAAAATGATCTGTTTTTTTATTTTTTTATTACACTAACAGTTTAAAATCTAAGGTTGTAGGTCTGTTTACAAACACACTCCTGACTGTGCCATGATTAACAAAACACATGCCGACATAGGACTCTATTAACTTGTCAAAATCACAATTACCAAAGCCTGTAATGTAACCCGCAAGAGTTACTGATACTTAATTGGCCTCCTCTAGCTATCCTCAATCTATTTGCGAGCTACAAGCTCAAAATATCTGAGGGTTGTAAAAACTGGCATTCCGACCCATCTAAGCCTTTAATCTTTCCGTCCCGCAAATGTTACAATCGCTAAAGTCGAGGTTTAATTGCAACAATTCTACAAGCCTGCAGCTGCCTTCAAAGCCGTAAATGGCAAATGTAGCAAAAAATTATGCGAGTACTAGAGAGGACTTGCAAGGGGGTTTAAACACTTGTTCGTAATAGTACAAAAGCAGATAAAAACACAATACCGGACTTTAAAATACTGGGAACGTGATGAAATAGATTACAATATATTGCACAACAGTCTCAGGCTCGCAAATCTGCAATAAAACAAATATTTTTTTTACGTTTAATTTACCTGTTATCAATCTCGGGAATCAAGATGTTAATACATATCAGGCCACCCACATAGACTATAAGAATTTGGTCATTCATTTTTATTGATTTTTACATTGCTGGATTGTTAGCCCGATTGCATATCGAATTTCTAAATGCTAATTGATTGACATTTAAAACACATGTTTTACTGATGTCATAATGTCGGTCTCATTTACTATTGGCTCTTTGTAAATTGTAACTTACGTGCTTGCTTAATTGATCATGAAATGCTACGTATGGGTTCATGGTTTACAGTTTTAGACTTTGGCCCTGTAATTGCGGGCTTGTTCAATTAAATTGATCTGTAACTGTTGCAATTTTCAATTAAATTAAATGAGGCTCTTTGAGCGGTAAAGGCTCAGTGAACACAATGATTTGTAGGTTTTCACTGAACTTCAGAAATGCAGAAGCAATCAGTTAACCCACACGTAACATATTTAGGAGTTTCCATCAGCCATTTATTTGCACAGATGAATTTGGGAAGGGTTAACTCTCTTTCTGCTTATGCTCCCTGCATGGACCTCTTTCTGTGACTCTGTCTGGGGGCACTGCCAGTGACTCATGTAACCAAACACTTCATTATGATTTTTTTCTGTGAAAAAGGCACCTATTTAAATAATTTAAAAAGTATTTAATCATGTTTTTATGAGAACTTTACCGCGGTGAGCTCAAAGTTATGCTGAATTAACTGGCCCTTTATGCTATACATAGGAGTCCATTTCTAAACAATCTTGTAGCTTGACTTGACTTGACTTCTAACCTCTTCTCCTTGCATGGGTGGAATTGATTTGACAAAAATAGATCTGTCCTGCACTAAAAGTAGCCATTTTAGATTTGCCGCTTAGCATTTTCATGTCTACTTGCTGCTTCTAATGGTTTGTGGGTCAGTTTCTCCATTTCCATGTTTAAGAGAATGGATACATTTGCAGCCCTATTAAAGTCCCCTAAAGTGAAAACCCGTAGCCAGTAACGGAGCCTGCTAAACTTACAGCAATTAAATTGGCCTCTTACAGGTGGAAAACCCCTACAGGCTGTCAAATTCCGAACTCTGTGGTGCAAAGCCTTTGATCTGTCAAGTCCGTAAATGTTACGTTCGGAAATCGCTATTGAACGGCTACAAATCCCCAAAGTTGCACTGGCATTCAAATCCCTAACCCGCAAATGGAGCCAAAAATATTATGGCCTCCAAATAGGACCCTCAAAGGGTGTACAGACAAGTTCTCAACACTGTAAAAGACAATATAAACACACCAGTGGACTTTAAATTATGGGGAAAGCATTGTAAGGTATTCAAATTACTTGCACAATAAACCCAAATACAAAATATGCACATACAATAATATATTATTATTTCATCATATGTTGGAATGGTCATGCACATGCCAATATGAAAAGCCATGCTGCAACATGCATAAAGCAATTAAAGACACATTACCTAATTGAATAGCAACACAAAAACATGAAACTGATGCAATATTAACCCTTTCTCACTCACAGAGGTTCTAATGTGTACCGTGGAATATATAGATATAATTGCATATACATCTTACTCATCACATCTGCATTGTGAAAACAAATAGTGGCCAAATTACACTGCCACATCACATATATCAAGTACCAGGGGAAAATTTAATTTTTTGTTCAGTCCTTCAGTTGTGTCTGACTCTCTGTGACCCTATGGACTGCAGTACATGTAGCTAGGTCTCTGTCTGTGCTGTTCCACAAGGTTTGCATAGTCCCCTTCAGCATTGCTAAGTGGTTTTGGTGAAGGGGCTTGTGTACTTGAATGAAGCTGTGAGCTATAGCATGTAGGGTCACTCTAGGTGGGCAGGTCATATAAGATAGGTCAGACAAATCACAGTCCACTAGAGAAGGAACTGGCAAACCACTCCAGTATCACCTGTCATATTGTTATCAGGCCCTCACGGGAATTTTGATACTCAACAGTATCACAAATTGGACTTTGTATGTATCTTATCCCTTTATTATTATTATTATATACAATATATATTATTATATGATATATAATGCTATTTTTACTATTATTATTGTTATATTTATTGATCTATTGCATAGTTTCTAGTGCTCATTAGTTTACATAAATAGGAATGTGAAACAAATGTGATATATGTGGATGTCCCATATCTCCAACCATTGACACAGTGAGAACGGTAAAACAAAGCTTTATTTCATACACAGAGCACAATCAGAAATTGACAAGACTGTGCATTAATATAATGGGTGTGGTGTGGGCGGATCCCAGGAGAGCAAGAAGCTTGTGGGAAAAAGGGGATACCTAAAAAGGTTAATGTCATAGTCTAGAATTAGCATGATGCATAACACCTACCATGGTCACATGTGGTCACTACACCACTGCAACCGGAATCTGATGAAAAAAAGGATCATCAAAAAAATAGAAGAAACCATTAATAGTGCAAAACAGCAAATTACTTCTCTCAAATAACTCCTGCTCGCTCTCACTCACAAAAACCACCAACTCAAGGGACCTGCATGCTACTTCAAAAGAAAATACAACACAGTCAACGCATCGGCGGGTGGAACGCAAATTTATTATCTCCCTCTGTCAATCATCTGCGGCTAGACCTGCTTTCTATTGGCTGAGGGGCATGTGTCGCACTACATTATACAGCGAATGGATAGTAACGGCGAATTGTGGCTTGGCCAGCTCCTTAACAGCTTGCGTTCTCAGAAAGGGGTTATGGACTTGTGTCTACGGCCCGTAACACGCGGCATGGTTCAATTTAATAGCTTTTTATGCAGCAGAATTTCAAGCCCACAGTTTTTGCGGGTGTGCCGTTACTGCTACGGGCTTGGAAATTAATGGGGCTGAATAGTGATTCACTCAAATTGGTAGTATGAATAAGCTAGCATGTTCTGAAACATGATCCAGTAATAATGCAATATGTACTGATTTTGTTAGTGAAACTGGCTAACAATTTAAAAAACAATCTAGTAAGAAATTAATATAAGCAAACTTAAAGCAGTAGCAAGTGACCTGAATTGACATAAATTAGGCACATTTAATTCTGGAGGTTTTCAAGTATTAATGTCTAAATATACACATTTTAATTTTCCAAAAATTTTTTGCAAAAGTTAGTTTCTGCAGTAATATGCCATTATAATAAGATTTTAATGTGTAAGGCAAAGAGAAAATGTAAAATAATAATTTAGAAATATAAGAATGATAGCACCTGTACAAATTGAGATAAAATGTTGGTAAACACCTTGTAGAACACCATCCCCAGATTTCCTAAACTTCTCTAGGGATAAAAAGCAGTTAGCTGCAATTAGCTGTGGAGAAAATTTCCACAGCAGCATCAGTGAACCACTATGCAGTCCCTTTTCTCATTTTTTAAGACAGAAACATAGATTCAAAGGCTCATCTGTTTTTTTCATTGCATCTAGCTAAATTTGTTGCTTAATTAAGCCTCAGGACCACTTTATACTTATACAGACATGTTTAAATTAAATTAATTTACTGTACTTGACCCCCACCACTTCCACTCAAAATATATTCCAGGTATCTACTACTCATTCTGTTAAGCATTACTTTCTCATATTAATCGCAAATCTTCTAACTTCAAATCATGACCTCTTGTTTTTTGCATTTATCTTTTTTCTATCATTTTACTCCCATCCCTTCTGTTCTCTAGCGTACACATATTCAGTTCATGGCTCCTTGCTTTATACATTTTATCTTTTAGACCATCACCCTTTTAGTTGCCCTTTTTTTAATTGTTAATATGAAGGTCTAACTAGGGATATTTAAAATGCCATAAGGACCTCTCTCTTTCTTGGATTAATTCCTTTACTAATACCTCCAAGCATCCTACTTGGTTTTTCTGTATCTTTGTTGCATTGCTTGCCTACTTTTAAATCATGTAATATTATAACTTGTTGTGACATCTGCAAACAGGCAAACTATTCCAAGGTGCTCGCTATCAATATCATTAATACATTATTAAAGAAAACATGCCATAAGGGTCCTCAAGAGTATAAGCACTACACTACACTATTAACCCTTTCCTGCCCTATGCCATTCTACTAACTAATTAACAATAATTAACCCTATGATTAACTAATTAACCCCCCTCAGTGATAAACCACCACTCTAAGTAATTAACCCTATTCAACCCTCAACATACCTAATTAACTGTATCACCTACCACTTAACCCTATCTAGACCCAGTTATCCCTATCTAGTCGTATATACCCCTAACTGTACCCTATTAACCCTAACTATACCTATACACCCCTAACTGTACCCAATTAACCTTTACTGTGCCCATTTAACCCTTAATATACCTATACACATCTAACTGTCCCCAATTAACCCTAACTGTGCCCATTAACCCTTAACCTTATTAACCACTATCCCATTCCATTAACCCCTCTCTACCCTACCCTATTAACCACTATCCTATTCCATTAACCCCCTCCTCTATCCTTCCTTATTAACCCCATAATACCCCCTACACTACCCTATCCTACCCTATTAACCCCCTAATAACTCCTACACTACCCTATCCTACCCTATTAACCCGCTAACCCCCAATTACATCCCTAATCACCCACTAAGTACAGAAAATAAGAAAACCCCACTAAGTACAGAAAGAAAAAAAATTGCTAATTACATAAAAATAAAAAAGCACTACAGTAAATAATAAAAGACTTATACATAAAAAAAAAATAGACTAGCACATAAAATAAAAAAACACTATTAAAATAAAAAAAGACAACCTATAAAAAAAGAAAGCTTAATGAGTCCACTGACCTGGCCAAAATGCCCCCCTGCCCTGGTCGGTCTTCTATGCCAGGAAAGGCCCCTCCAACAATGTCCCAACGTCCTGTAACACCTACAAAGGAAAATAAACATTAAAGTCAATAAACATATCCTGACAACCTGTGATAAAAAAAGGGTTAATAGTCTACTCACTTGCCCAAAATTCCCCTCCAACAAAGTCCAGATGTTCTGACACACCTAAAATAAAACATAACATTACAGTAAATCAACAAATACTGACAACCTGTAATAAAAGAATGGTTTAATAGACTACTAACCTGGCCAAAATGCCCCTCCATTTAGTGATCCTCGATGCCTTTGTCTTCAGCCTTCTGGGCCAGGAAAGACTCCTCCAAAAAATCATGATTTTCTTTAAAAAAAAACAACAAAAAAAAAAACCTACTAACGGAGCTAATCCCTTGAGGAGATCCCCGCCACAGAGCTTACATTTAGCCAAATACTAAGGGTACTACAAAAGTGATGAATGCTATATATGTATGTATATATATATATGGATCACTCCCTGTAGCTCTGGTTGTTCTTTTGTTGAATTATCAGTCATAATTTGAAGGTAGCTGGGTTTGATGAAACGGACCCTTCGCTGTCTCCAGCATATCAGTATTTAGTCAATGATTACCCAATTTTTGTTATTGTTCAGTCATTCCGTTGTGTCCAAGTCTCCTTGAAACAATGGACTGCAGCACTCCAGACAAATGTTATGTCTCCACTTGTTCTTTTCCATAAGGTTGTCTTGGCAGAGATACTGGCGTGTGTTGCCAGTTCCATCTCCAGTGGACTGCAATTTGTCTGACCTCTCTGCTATGACATGTCCTTTTTGGTGGCCCTACATTGTATAGTTCACAGTTTTATTGAAGTACACAAGTCCCTTCGCCAGGTTTTTGTTGTTACTTTGTCGCAAATTAATTTGTATACCTCCACTTTGTCTTGAACTCTGCTTTGCTTGAACATGACCTATCTCGTAGTCTGATCAAATGATTTATCATTCTGAGACATCTACTTTTCATGATGCTCAGGTCATGACATGTTCAGTTTGGGCTCAGATGTCAGTTCAAAGTTTGGTCTCTATAGCCCTACCTTAGCTCTGGGTGGTTTGACTTCAGGGATTGCTAGTTCACACTGCAGCTCTTCACTAAAGAGGGGATGCTGAGTTGGTTTAATAGTTCATATTCTTTATGCCACTGCAGCCACAAAGTGTAAACAGTTGAATATTTTTTTATATATTACATTCCAGTGGCCCCATGTGCATATACAGTAATTCTTAACCAATCAGAATTTTTTTGAGAAAAAAATGTTTTATGTAATAAATCCACAACAAAGCCATGATGAGAAAGTTTGTGTGTTAGTGAAAATTCTTATTTATCCATAAGGGCTATAGTGTGTTTTTATTTAGACCCATGAGGTCCAGGCATAGAGCAACACATTTTCAAGGGGCATCAGATCGTCTGATGATGCCAGTGCAAAAAAAAGAGTGAATATATGTAAACAGTGTGACATACTGTATAGGGGCTGTGACGAAGTGCCCTTCGCCACTTTGTCTTGGAGAGGACTGTTTGCCAGCCTCCTGCCCTGCGACTATGGCCCTGGGACATATTGCCCTTCAAACACAGTATTCGGCCATACCAGAGTGTATGTCACTCATTCTGGCCCTTTAAATACAGGGGGGTCATTCGGTACTTGCCCTGTGGGAGCAGTGATACCCCAGATAACTATGCCATGGAGCCCATTCATATGATGAAAGACTATGGGAAAGACTTTAGCTACATGGCAATTGAACTGTGTGAAGAGGATCTGAGCGCTATTCGGTAGTTTTCTGCGCTCAGATCCCAGCTATCTGGGGATATGTGAAATGTGAGTCAATGTGAATTGCAGTAATGCTGATGGGTTGTCAAATTAGAGAATTGACCAACAAATACTTTTGTCCGGACATCCCCAAGCCGATCCGTTGGGATCAGACCGTGTATGCCGGCTTATGGTCACGGGGGAGGTGTGTAATAGAACCCATCACTGTTTTACCCAGTTTTATGATTATTATGGTTAAAATATGATCCTACTATATGTATGTTGGTTTATGCTCTGCAGAATATTAGCCAAACTTTTGCAGACCTAGGCTAATAGATAATCCTATTACAGAGACTCAAGAGATAAGGGAGTCGATTGTATAAATTATTTTCATTCTCAGATAAGAACAAAGAAGGCTGATTTAATCATTGTCTGATTATATCAAGTTGCCTCAGGGAGGGGTGACCACACCTATTGTCCTATATGTGTATTGTGTGGGGGATATGTGAAATATCTGTGTGTTATGTGAAAAACATACTTTTACTAACTTTTGAACCCCTGGTCTGATTCATGCCATTTTTTAATATGGTGTTCCCCTGGGTGAGAGATATTGAACGGTGCTGGACTCAAAGGTGTACCCCCTGTTTTTGGGGTACATCGAGAATGTGGTTAAAATTGTGTCTGTTTTAATTGTGTTACCTGTTATCTGAGGGGAGGAGACGTGGGGGTTGAACCATGTATATAATTGGCTGTGATAATTATGTGGGTGTAGCCCTTCAGAGGGCACCATTGCATAAAAGGAGATCCCCTGTCATTAAAGTTCTAGTTCTACTTGACCCTTCAAAACGTAGTCTCGTCTCGTTATTGGAGGGGATCGCTATCATACTGGGGATTGCTATGCTTTTGCATACTCCCTTGAGCTGTAACTACTGAACGCTTGTTCCTGATGTACTATCCTTGGAGTCTGTGGTGGTTTTGGTGTCCGGTGCGGTGCTTGTAGGCCTCGACGCAAGCTAGGACGCGTCCATCAACTGAGGTACCCGGTCGGGGTGCCAGTAGATCCGTTACAGGGGCCCTATCGAAAATGTTTTTTTTTTAAGTTACAGTGCATGTTGCACAACTAACTAAGCAAGGTCTTGATCAAAATGAGCCTTTTTACAGGGCTGCTCAAAAGCATTTAAGATCTAAGATTTTTTCTAAAATGCTTTTATGTTCCTGTCTTGCATTCCTGCTAAGTTGTTATTTGTTACACATAGTTCAAGTAGGTGATGTCCTTTAACTGCACTAGCCATCACACTTGTAGTGCCTGGTTTTGGTTAAGCGAACATGCTCAAGTATTTTGAGTATTTGAAGTTAATCATTATATTAGGGGTATTAGGTTATAAGCAGAGTCGATATTTCTGGTGTTTAAGCAGGCCTGTCTAATAGTGGAAAGCTTTGTTATAGTCTGGACATTTGAATGGCTTCTCTCCTGTATGAATTCTTTGATGGACAACAAGATTAAACTTCTGACCTGTCACAATCACATTTCCCTCCAAGCGATCAAAATCACTTTTAATGTAGCTATATGCAATTAACTTGAGTAAGCCCCTTTTACTCACCAAAACTTAAGCACACCTACTTGTAGAGACAGAAAAATGCCTGTGAAAATAAATAAAGCATCCGAGCATCAGATCTGATGCTGAAAAAACCATAACACTTCAACTGAGTCTAATATAAATTGCTTCCATCAAGACAGAAGAGAATGTTGATGGCTGCAAGCAACATGGATCGATTGGTTCAGAAGAATGAGGGCCAGGGCTTTGGAGATCATCACTGGAGGATCATTAGGGTAGGTTCATATTATTAATTCATTTATTTTTATAGGGTTAATATTTTTGTTTTGGTTAACTTTCTGTATTATTCTCCTGTAAAGATACAATATTTTCTGAAATTATTTTTTATTTTACTGTTATGTTATTTTGATTTCATTGTAATTCTATTTTATATTTTTCTGTAATTTAGGTATTTTTATTTTCTATAATTTAGGAGTTTTTTATTTTCTGTAAATAGAGTTTTTGATTTTACCAAATTAATTTAAATTTTCTGTAATTGGGGGCGTTATTTTAAGTAAATTTTTATTTATTATAGAGTAGGAGGTGTGTTTAGTACATAAGGTGCCATGGGGATTCTTATGGACTCCTAAAGTATAGGAGTACATTCATAATACCATGGAAGTCCTTTTAGGACCCCGTGGTATAGGGTTTACTTTTAGATCCTTGAAGGACCTCCGTGGCAAGGGTTAAATTGTGGAACCACAGATGTCCTTTAAAGATCACTGCAGCATTGTATATACATTAGGAGTTAATAGGGGTTCATTTTAAATGCCAAGGATATATTTCAAAGACCTCTGCGGCATAGGGGGTTAGATTGTATGTCTGCAAGTTTTCAATCTTCCATAGCACTTTGGGGAAAGCACTATGGACACCAGATTCTAAGCTCAAAGACAGGGCTCTCCATTCTTTGCAATGTGTTAATATTGAATACAGTATCTCACAAAAGTGAGTACAAGCCTCACATTTTTATAAATATTTTATTATATCTTTTCATGTGACAACACTGAAGAAATGACACTCTGCTACAATGTAAAGTAGTAAGTGTACAGCCTGTATAACAGTGTAAATTTGTTGTCACCTCAAAATAACTCAACAAAAGTGAGTACACCACTAAGTGGAAATGTCCAAATTGGTCCCAATTAGCCATTTTCCCTCACTGGTGTCATGTGACTCGTTAGGGTCACAAAGTCTCAGGTGTGAATTGGGAGCAGATGTGTTAAATTTGGTGTTATTGCTCTCACACTCTGTCATACTCTCTGAGGATCTGAATTATTGTTCTAAATAAGGATGGCCTAGGCTATAAAAAGATTGCCAAGACTCTAAAACTGAACAGCTGCATGGTGGGTAAGACCATACAGCAGTTTCACAGGAGAGGTTCCACTTAGAACAGGCCTTGATATGGTCGATCAAAGAAGTTGAGTGCACATGCTCAGCGTCATATGCAGAGTTTGTCTTTGGGAAAGATACAGTACGTATGAGTGCTGCCAGCATTGCTGCAGTGGTTCAAGGGGTGGGGGGTCAGCCTGTCAGTGCTCAGACCATATGCTTCACACTGCATCAAATTGGTCTGCATGGCTGTCGTCCCAGAAGAAAGTCTCTTCTACAGATGATGCACAAGAAAGCCCGGAAACAGTTTGCTGAAGACAAGCAGGCTAAGAGCATTCATTACTTGAACCATGTCCTGTGGTCCGATGAGACCAGGATAAACTCATTTGGTTCAGATGGTGTCAAGCATGTGTGGCGGTCACCAAGTGAGGAGTACAAAGACAAGTGTGTCTTGCATGGTGGTGGGAGTGTCATGGTCTGGACCTGCATGAGTGCTCCCGGCACTGTGGAGCTACAGTTCATTGAGGGAACCATGAATGCCAAACTGTTCTGTGACATAATGAAGCAAAGCATGATCCCCTCCCTTTGGGGCAGCAGGGCGGAATTCCAACATGATAACGACCCCAAACACACCTCCAAGACGAACATTGACTTGCTAAAGAAGCTGAAGGTAAAGGTGATAGACTGGCCAAGCTTGTCTCCAGACCTAAACCTTATTGAGCATCTGTGGGGCATTCTCAAATGGAAGGTGGGGGAGTGCAAGGTCTCTAACATCCGCCAGCTCTGTGATGTCCTCATGGAGAAGTGGAAGAGGACTCCAGTGGCAACCTGTGAAGCTCTGGTTAACTCCATGCCCATGAGGGTTAAGGCAGTGCTGGAAAATAATGGTGGCCACACAAAATATTGACACTTTGGGCCCAATTTGGACATTTCCACGTAAGGGTCTACTCAATGTTGTTGCCAACCATTTGGACATTAATGGCTGTGTGTTGAGTTATTTTGAGGGGACAGCAAATTTACACTGTTATACAGGCTGTATACTTACTAAAATACATTGTAGCAGAGTGTCATTTCTTCAATGTTGTCACATGAAAATATATAATAAAATATTTACATAAATGTGAAGGTGTACTCACTTTTGTGAGATATTGAATGTCTTTGCCTGAACCTAACTTATATATAGTGCTATGGAGTATGTTGGCACGTTAATATAAACAATAATTACAATAATAAGTGGAAGTCCTTCCAGGACCACCATGGCAACTTTCGTAAGGATTGGTGCAATGGTAGTCCTTGCAGGACCTCCATGGCATATATCTTAGTTAATATATGGCTAGGTAGTGAGTAGATGCCAAGGGGGTCCTTATAGAACCCTTGGGGCATAGGGCTTGTCCATATGTGCTACAGGGTCTGTTAGGGGAAGGGATAATATTTAGGTGCCATGGAGGTCCTAAATGTTATCCCCTCCCTAACAGACCCCATGTCAGATATAAATAAGCCTTGTGGTATTTGTAAACAGACCCTATTACATTTGAAAGTGCAATGGGGGATTCGATAGACCCCCATGGTTATACTTAGTGGGAGCAGGGAAGGGAATCCCTGGGGGTTCCCTTTACTGCATGGGAGGGAGTAATCCCCAGGGATTCCCAGTGCCTCCTGCTGATCACTTCTAGTTTAAACCCTTTCCCTGCCATGGAAAGGGTTTATGTAGATATATGGGGGATGGAAAGTGTTTAAACTTATCAGCACTGCTGCACAGACTACAGAACTGATAGCACTGTAGTGTGCACAGCAGTGCTGTTGTGGGGACCGTAGCAGCATCAGGGCTGCTGTCAAAAAGCCATGATGAGTGGTCCCTACATTACGGTAGTATCTGGAAGGACAGGGATTTCAATTACTACATAATTTGCATAAAATACGCTTCAACAGTTGCCCAGAGTGTATATACAAACCTACACCTATGATATGGGGTATAGCAAGGGCAAAAAAGTTCTAAGTGGGATATGGGGCACATAAATCTTAATGGCCTGGGCAGAAAACACTAAAATGCCCATGCATACATGTGGACTACAAAAACAAAGACAGGTACATTTAATAAGTTGCATAAAAAAGCAAAAAGAGAACAATGCAATATTGCTTTAATTGAACTGTATGGAAATCTAGTGAAATATAGGAACTCACATTTAATCACTGTTTCCAAGGAGGTATGGAAGAGGATGAAATATAAAAAGTCTACTGGAAAAAATGTCCAGGTAGCCCTAATACTCCTTTATGGGGCGTCCTATGGATTCCAAAATAGGGAAATCTCTGGACCTGGTGTACTAGTTTGATCTCCAAGCTGTTACACATAAAAAAAACTTAAAATGTGGACTAAAAAAAAGACAGATATGTATGTATGACAAATGGAGCTGTAATAATTATTGTGTCTTCTAAAATGCGCTACTGCATAAAATATTTCAAAACCTCTTGCAACTAATGTCTTAGAATTCACTTGCTTTTACATTTTCTTTTTAATTGCAGTTTGACATTTCTGATATTTTTCATATGGACTTGATATCACATGGGTACTGCAGTATTTCAGCTCAGAAAGAAGTATTTACATCTGCAAACTTTTTAATTGATAGGTTTTCTTGGTTATATAATATCACAATATGTTACTTTTCCTAATGACATGGCACAGTTTTCCATGTTAATATTTACAGTTGCTAATTGGCTTGCTAAAGATGGAATTAGCTCATTATAAATGCCTCAAAAAACTGGTAATAGATTATATAAGGTTGATCAAGCCATGAACTTTTGAAAAAGTTAAACACATTTATCTCCACTGTAGACTTAAAGTAGACAACACATCACCTTTAAAATCAAAGTATTAGTCATTATAAATTAACTTTCAATTTTTTAAATTGTAGTGTACTTCAAGAAGCAAATTAGGTATTTGAACTTTACAAAAAAGGATTATAAAGGAACATGAAACGCAAATGTGTCTATCATGCATATAAAAGAGAATGCTTTACATTATAAAAAAAATTTCTTCATGAAAAAATAGTAAAGCTTGTTTAAATATATTAGAAACTAGCAGGAAATTCCACAGGAAATACCTCTGTGTGAGCAGAGAGTATGTACGGTTCCATATCTCATGGGCAGATACTTACGACTCATACAGCTATTTACTGCACAATGGCTGATAGGGACAAACCTCTCCAAAACAGTTATACATTCAAAACAGTATAGTTTGCTTCAGGGGCTTACTTTTCATAAAAGAAGTGCACTATTCAATATTATCAAATGCCCACTTTCAGATGCAACAAAGCAAGAAATATTTCAATGTCCCTTTAACTCACTAAGGGCCTAATTCAAACGCGATTTGGCTAATTGAATAGCGCTCTATATAAGCACAGAGCATATTTTTTACAGACGTTACAGATAGTGAACTTCTATCCAAAGGCAAGGTCTTCACTAACTAAAAACTTCTGTAATAAATTATGCTCTGTGCTCATATAGAGCCCTCTTCGGTTGGCTAAATCGCATTTGAATGAGGCCCTAAGTCAGCTACTAACAGGGGACTCTCTTACATGGCTCCTCTAGGAACTTCCATAAGGCTGCCTCGACCGTTACAAAATAATTTACTGAAATATTACATTGTTCCTGCAGGATAGCTCACGTAGGAAATTATGTACTCATAACCAGAGGGTTTATCACAACAGGTAAAGTAGCGTATGAGCACTAGTAACAGTCCTTACGTGTTATGTAAACAGCTAAGTGACTGAACTAGCGAGTAAGAGCCAATAAACAGAGTAATTCCAGTAGTAACAAGTCAAAGAAGGTCAGTAAATATTACCACAATGAGTCCCTTTCCATGTTTCCCATTCTGAAAGATAGGATTTTGGCCTACATCACACAGCAATGGCTCTGTAATTTTCCTGCAATATAAATATCACATTGCAATATAGCAGATTATCTTCAATGACTAATAAAGTCAGCCTGATAAGCAAAGAAAACTGTCTTATGTCCTATTAATATGAATAATACATGAAAAACTAAATTCCACAACAACAAAGTCAAAGGTGCTCAATCAGAGAACTAACTAACCTTAATAGGTTACTTCTATGGACATGATGGCCCACTCAGAGAGCAACCCTTTTTTAGCTCACTTGTGCCCTTCCCATGGAGAAATATTCTTATAATACAGCATTATACTACTTGATAGATAACATAGCATTGGTAACATTTCTTGGAGATCAACAGCAAGCATCATTGCAAGCATCATTGCAATTATGAACACTAAGATGTAATGTACATATCCATCCATTTGTTTATGGAGTATTCCAAAGCTGTGTTATACTATTTTTTACTTGTGTAGGTGAATGTGATTTGACTCTAGGTAGTAGTCGTTCTGGTGTACTGACCAGATGAAGAAAATATGCAGTTCACTATTACTTTTCGTTATTTTATTTTTAACCCTCTTCATGGTCCCCTGGAATCAATTTGCTCTACACTGATTATCAACCTTATTAAATTGTGATTTGGCCAATTGAATAGGGCTCTTTATAAGCACATAGCATATTTTTTACAGAAGTTTTTAGTTAGTGAAGACCTTGCTTTTGGATAGAAGTTCACTAACTAAAAACTTCTGAAAAAAATATGCTCTGTGCTTATATAGAGCCCTATTCAATTGGCCAAATTGCAATTTAATAAGGCTGTATATTTGTGCATGGTATTTTTACTTTGCTGAATGTGCTTCTTTTAATTGCTAATTTTTCAGTAATATGTTTCACTTTGTCTGCTTTAGACACTAGGCCAGTGGTGGTGAGTTCAGTCCCATGAATGCTGCCAACAATCCAGAATTATGTTATGTTTCTGCTTGTGTATTCAGGTCCTCTTTGACTGTATTCTGGAGCATGGTAGTCATTCATTGTAGTCGTGGACCTCTGGGCTCAGTCTGAGAGAACATTAAAAATTAAGCATTACAAATAAGTGTCCCTCTTTCTGGGCAAGACTAATGTACAAACCGTGTATGACATCAGAGGTGTTATGGGATATGTATCATACTCCCCTTATGGACAATGGAAAAAGTAAATGGTAAAAAGTAAAAAGTGGGCAGCTCACATAATTATGTACCCTTGATCGGAAAAGTGTATGACCCCTCCCATACAAGGGGGTTCAATGTTATGTCCTAAATGTCTAAGGCGACTGTGTACTTACTCGATGGACTACCACAGGTCCTGATAATGGTTGGGGAAAGGAATCTTAGGAAAGAAGGAATATAAGGATAAAATGGATAAAAATAGGGTTCGGGCCTGCTAGGAAAGTTGGGGCACTGTAAAGGATAAATAACTGAAACGCTGCGGGGGTTGAAAAACTGAATTTGCATTGTGGTATGTTGCATGGTGATTCCCTGTCCCCAAGAGCTGAAGGAGTAGTGGATGGGGAAAAAGTCACCTATAGAGTTGTGAGCATTGCGGGTTGCTGCTAATGCTTGCGTGAGCCTGCCACACCTGCGGCAAAAATAAAAAACATCACACACAGCACGGGGGGAAAAGCCAGGACATCTGGGAGTGAGGTTGCACATGAATTTAAACTTACAAGGTACAAAATACACTATTAGGAAGCAGGACTTCCTAAAACAATTACGAGCCACGGTCCGAAAAATACAAAGTAAACGTCCGAACCGCGCGCATCAAAAAACAACAAAAACACAAACAATATACAAAAAAACATTTAAAAAAATCACACACAGCATGGGGGGTCAGCCAGGACATCTGGGAGTGAGGTTGCACATGAATTTAAACTTACAAGGTACAAAATACACTATTAGGAAGCAGGACTTCCTAAAACAATTACGAGCCACGGTCCGAAAAATACAAAGTAAACGTCCGAACCGCGCGCATCAAAAAACAACAAAAACACAAACAATATACAAAAAAACATTTAAAAAAATCACACACAGCATGGGGGGTCAGCCAGGACATCTGGGAGTGAGGTTGCATTCAAATTTAAACCGAATTTGCCGAGTTTCGGCACTCAAAAATCGCCTAAGCGACAAAAAAAATTGAGACCGAAAAAAAAGAAAACGAGGCTACACAAACCATAACCACGCGAAACACCGCCATGCACATACTTTAACCCAGGAACGTACGAGATACAAAATACTCTATTAGGAAGGACAGAAAATGCTCGAGAGCCATGTAACACATACACAATCGCCGCAGTTTTACAACACTAACTTGCAACTAATAACATTACCATTCTAAAATGCCACTTTACCCAACTAAACAAACAGTTTGGCCTCGCACACGCAGCCTATTTATACTGCACACTTGGCACATTGCTAACACTTTCTCCTCAGGTCAGCAACAGTCCAAAGGTACATTGTATGCTGCAGGAAAATTATTATTATTATTATTATTAATCTTTATTTGTATCGCGCCAACATATTCCGTAGCGCTGTACAGGGGATAAGGACAAGGAAGAATACAATGTTAACAAACTGCAGAAAAATGGAGGTCCCTGTTTTGAGCTTAGAATGCTTGCAGGAAGTGCTTTTTTCCAAAGCACCCTACAAGATTGAAAATTAACTACTTACAATCTAAAGGGGTTGGAAGAGGCAGAAACATGGGGAGGAACAGAAAGGGGGTAGCAAGGGTGAGGAAGGGAGTTAAAGTTTAGTTAGGTAATAAGGTATGTGACATTGTGAGGTGAATGGCTCAGGTGTATAATATATTATCTGTCCTTAGTGGTCAGATAATGTAACTGCTAGTGGAAATGTCAGGTCAGGCCCTGGGTTAGGAAATGTGTCTCCAGAAGCCAGAAGGAGAGAGAAGGAAGGGAGATGCAAATGGGACTCGCAGAAGTGTTTCTGCTTATGAGTTTGAAATGGGGGAGGAGATAGTGGGTGGAGGAAGGAGTGTAGATTATGGCAACATAAAAGAGGAGATGAGAGCATGGAAGGTGAGATGGTTATGCTGGAGACATGATATGTATAAGTTGAGAGGAAGAGTCTGAGGAAAAGGCAGCAGGTTAAGAAGAAGAAGGCAGGAGGGAACATTGTGTAAAGGTTAAATTAGGAATAGTTAGCAGGTGTTCCTAATTGAACAGCTAAAATAAATTTGTGTGATTCAATAAATTTAGAGCAATTAAGTGTGGGTGGGTTAAGGGGTAGGGTGGGAGGGGACTTGTGTGTTGTTCTGTTGGATTTGTGCAGGAAAATGTCGGCAGAGAGAGGAAACACTGTTAGTATACAGGAAGTTATTAGAGTGTGATAGGGAGGGGTTAAGGGAAGGTTCTAACAAAGGAGGATGGGGGAGGGTTACAGATACAAACTATGGTATGAAATAAGGCAAGAAAGTAACAATGTCCCCAAAAATAATAACAGTTGAATGTAAAATATTATTAATAAAAGTACAGATGGCAGAAGAAAATTTAGCTCCTTCAAGTGTCTTCAATATACCTTAGAAGTGGGACTTGTGTGTTGTTCTGTTGGATTTGTGCAGGAAAATGTCTTAGAAGTGGGACTTGTGTGTTGTTCTGTTGGATTTGTGCAGGAAAATGTCTTAGAAGTGGGACTTGTGTGTTGTTCTGTTGGATTTGTGCAGGAAAATGTCTTAGAAGTGGGACTTGTGTGTTGTTCTGTTGGATTTGTGCAGGAAAATGTCTTAGAAGTGGGACTTGTGTGTTGTTCTGATTTGTGCAGGATAATATAGAGGTTGGTAGCTCTTCAGGATATTGATTGCTGCATATATTAATTAGAAATAGGGAAAGTATTTTAATTTAGTAATTTTTTAATTAATCAATTATTATTAAAATATATATATATACAAAAAAAAAAAAATACTTGGGGAGAGGCTCCCAATGAGAGCCGAAGGCACTCAACGCAGGGCTTGCAATGAGCGCCGAAGGTGCTCAGACAAACAAAATTACACCAAGGGAGAGGATCACAATGAGCGCCGAAGGTACTCCGAGGACCAAAAGCCTTACATTGTGTGGGAAACAGCATTACCTGCCTTACAATTATATGACCGTCATTTTTTGACGGGCAATTTTCTAGTAGATAATATTGATTATTTATTATTTAATATATATAGTGCAAGGGGATGTATGCCCTTCAGTGTAGTAAATACATTACTGGATGGATATAAGGATTGATATCTACTAGCCTGAGGGACATATATATGCTAAAGTGTTAGCTACAAGGGAATCTACCCTCTGTGGCTACTATGCTCCCTTACGAATATCCAGGAAAAGCCTAGACAGGACAAGGCTGGCTAATCCGAACTAAGTACAATGTAGTTGTATTGTGATAGTATAGAGCCTCGTGTTGAGGAGCGCTTACCGTCACACCTCTCGAGTGAGCTGGTATAGCGGAAGTGCTAATTCTGATACCAAGGGGACGCATGGTGCTGGAAAGGGACCAGGGTGGAATACTCTAAAGAGGAGTGGGGAGTGCTGGGACACTAAACGAAAATACTTGGAAACAAGGATTAATTGTAGCTGAAAATTAAAGTAGTCCTATGATATCAGGAACTCTGCCTATTAACTGAGTGTCTACCACTGGGACTTAGTAGGCCTCTATTGATGTCATTTATCTAGGACTCTAGTAATGCAGCTAAATCTATATCCCTTTTGAGACCTACTGGCTCAAGGGTCCCCAACTAGTGCTCTACGGCCTATATACTAATGTTGTTAATGTCTTTGTAGTGCATCTTTGTCAGATGCGCAGAAAGTCCATTGGTTAGAATTCCATTAGAGGTATTGTAGAGGTATTTGCTGAGTCTTGTTATCAGAGATCTTGTGGTTCGTCCTACATATTGTTTTTAACTGGGCAATCCGCCGCCTCCTCAAGTTCCTCTTCTTTTTTAGTTGTGTAGGGGAAAATACAGGTGATGAGCCCGCCAACATCCACCGAGAAATCGATCCTTACCCCTCCGCCTCTAAGAAGAAAGATACCTCTCAGCATAGGAAAAGATGAGGTTGCAGGGGAGGTAAACGAATATGAGCTGAAGAAGAAAAAAGGAAATGTGTAGATTCTATTAAGATTTACAATTTATCTAGGAGAACAGTGGACAGCATAGAAGAGGGGATACTCAAGAAGGGACTTTCCTTCTCTCCGGACACTGAACCAGATACGTTAGAATTATTTGTGGACCCTACACAAGTTCATCAGGAATGTTACTCTGAAACGACACTTCAACAAGATAAACAAGGTGAAACCAGAGGGACCGATGAGAAGCGAATATGATAGACTAACAGAAAATGAAATTATTAGTGCCCTAGAAGTACTACACTACTTGTCCCTCTGAGGATGAATCAGGTACAAATGAAGTTAGTATATACATAGAGGAAGACCACCTCACGACAAGTACGGACAAGAAGATTATCCATTCTGACTTTAAATCGAAATCCACTTTTTACCCGATCAGTTCCCAACGGAACCATGTACCTGTATTCAAACACTTATTGATAAAAGAGATTGAGGATATCTGTGGCAAGAAGCATATTCATCAACATAACTTAAGCTGGAGAGAGAGACAAGCCCTGAGGAAAGTCAGCAAGGACACCAGCATTGTTATTAGTCAAGCGCATAAAAGAGGGGGAATAGTAATACAGAATAGAGAAGACTATATTGAGGAAGCGCTAAACCTCATAGGCGATTCCAAAACATACCTACTATTAACAAAAAACTCAACAGATGAATATCTATCCGAGTACAACTGTCTCCTGGAAAGAGCAAAAAAGATGGCCTTTTAACAAAGAAAGAATTAAAGTTCCTGGAGGTCAGGTGCCCCTGTCTTATTTATCCAAGATACACAAAAATACTACGAAACCTCCCGGACGACCCATAGTATCGGGGAGAGGATCTCTCACCGAGAAACTTTCCGAAAATTATCATCTGAAACCACTTGTGTCCAATCTCAAATTGTATATTAGAGACACTCCCCAAGTCCTTAAACAATTTGGAATATACACCTGGAAATAGTGATGTCGCGAACATAAAATTTTCGGTTCGCGAACCGCGGACGCAAATTTCATCAAATGTTCACGAACGGGTGAACCGCCATAGACTTCAATGGGCAGGCGAATTTCAGAACCCACAGGGACTCTTTCTGGCCACAATAGTGATAAGAAAGTTGTTTCAAGGGGACTAACACCTGGACTGTGGCATGCCGGAGGGGGATCCATGGCAAAATTCCCATGGAAAATGACATAGTTGATGCAGAGTCTGGTTTTAAGCCATAAAGGGCTTAAATCACCTAACATTCCTAAATTGTTTGGAATAACATGCTATAAAACATCAGGTATGATTATGTATCGATCAGGTAGTGTAAAGGTTACACCCGCTTCACAGTAACAGACCAATCTCCCCGTTTAATGCACCGCAAACAACCGCAAACAGTCCCTTTGCACAACCGCAAACTCCCCATTTGCACAAGGTTGGATACCAAGCTAGCCATGTCCCGTTCCTTGTCCTCACTGATGTCATTGAAGGTCTCTTCCTCCACCCAGCCACCAAGGGTCCCCGAAAGGTGACAATAAGCCCCCTGGGACGCCTGCTGTATTTGGTCTTCCACCTCCTCAAAGCCACCTTCTTCCTCTGACTCCTCTTCTTCAGACTCCTCTCTCTGCTTTGCCTCTGTCTGCGTTATTATAAGGTGTGTACTGTTAAGTAGTACTATTCCTATCGGTTTAATCCCAGTTACGTCCACTATGAGGGGACGTGTATATGGCATAGATTTTTGGAACAGGGAGATGGAAAAAGATGCTTGGTCGGACCTCCTACTTCGAATTTGGGGCACTGCACATGCAATGTAATGTGCCACCAGATAGGAGTGGTGTATTAAGTTGTACTATTTATTCCTATCAGTTTCATACCTCTTACGTCACCTATCAGGGGACGTGTATATGGCATGGAATTTTGGAAGCGGGAGATGGAAAAAGATGCTTGGTCGGTCCTCCCACTTCAAATTTGGGGCACTGCGCGTGCAATCTAAGGTGTCACCAGATAGGAGTGGTGTGTTCAGTTGTACTATTTATTCCTATCTGATTCAATAAAGCCAATAAACCTGGCCCGTTACTAGCCAGGAAACTACAAACCAAAACAACACAAAATAGGATACTTCAAATTAAGACCTTGAATGGAGAAAAAACAACGAACCCAAATAAGATCCAGAAGATTTTTACAAAATATTACAATACCCTTTATATGGCAACAAAACACATAGATCTACACAAAATGAGGGGATTTCTTAATTCCTGGGATCTCCCCTTAATAGAAGAAAATGACTTAGAGACTTTAAATGCCAAAGTGACCCTAGAGGAAGTGAGAAAAGCAGTCCAGAACCTCAAACCTGGTAAGTCACCAGGCCCAGAGGGGTACACCAATTTATATTATAAAAAATGTATAGACATATTAGGCCCGCACTTGGTCACTCTAACAGAGTTCTAGAAGGCAAGCAAACACCAGCAAAGCTGAACAGGGCATATATCGCTCTATTCCCTAAGGAGGGACGAGATGACCTAGAACCAAAAAACTACAGGCCAATATCATTACTAAACTGTGATACAAAGATCCTGTCAAAAATAATAACGGATAGAATGTCATCCTTCTTGCCTGAGTTAATACATAATGACCAAGTAGGCTTTGTCTCCCACAGGCAAGCGGGAGACAACATTAGAAAAGTCATGAACCTACTGTACCACACCAAAGCCTCTAAAATTCAAGCCTGTCTTATGGCCTTTGACATTGAAAAGGCGTTTGATTCCCTGGAGTGGACTTACCTATACGCCACGCTTGAAAAATTTGGTATTAAAGGCCATTTCATAAATCTCATACACTCATTATACAAATCATCCAGGGCAACGTTACAGATTCCGGGAGAAGAGAAATCCTTAATTAAAATCGAAAGAGGAACAAGACAGGGGTGCCCCCTTTCTCCCCTTCTATTAGCAATAGCAATAGAATTCAAACTATGGAGGAGTTTTCTGGCCTTAAACTGAACATAGAGAAGACAGAAGCACTAGCGATTGACTTAACAGCAGTAGAGAAGCAGGGTCTCCAAGAGAAGTTTAATATTAAGTGGGATAAGAACCATATAAACTACCTGGGAATCCGACTAACCCCTAAGCTAGAGGACTTGTAAAAAGCCAACCACTCCAAACTTTATAAAACAATAATTAATGACCTGAGTAAATGGACAAAGTATAGGTTATCATGGCTAGGTAGAAAAAATACGATAAAAAATGAATGTCCTTCCTAGGTTGCTCTACATATTTCGAACACTCCCGATCCCGATTAAATAAAAAGAATTAGAAAATATTCAAAGGAAAATATTTCAGTTTATCTGGAACCACTCTCCCTCACGCATCACAAAGAAAATTATGTACCTTCATAAGTCAGAGGGGAGACTATCGTGTCCAAACTTAAAATATTACAACAAGGCAGCTCAGTTATCTTTCCTCCTAATAGCACATTCTATATGGCATCAACCGGCCTGGGTGTATTTAGAGAACCACACTTTAAGGCCCTTAACCTGGGACAAGGTGGCTTGGCTATCAGAATTGGCTCAGAGCCTTAAAAACTCACCAAACCCCCTAATCAGACACTCACTATCATACTGGAAATGGGCCAAGAAACACACAGGTTTGTTCCCTGGATCAACCAAAATGACCCCAATTCTTGACCACCCTCAGGCCCCGAAAAACATGAGCACAACATCACAACACTGGTGGAGGTCAAGAAAACTAGATAGACTGGGAGACTGGTTAGTAAAGGGCCAGATGCTCACCTATGAGGAACTGAGGGACAAGCATGAGCTACCGCTGTCAGAACATTACAATTACTGTAGGCTGAGGCATTTCACACACTCCCTGACCCAGAAACAGGGGACACCGGTTTTAAATTAGTTCTCCAAAATTTGTAAAGATAAACCTCTATCAAGGGGGATCACTGGGCCGCTTTACAAATATAAAACATTTGTTACTGGTTGAAGCGACACTGGGGGAAGGACCGGAGACCCTTCAGAAGCAACCGGCGGCAAAATCATCCCAGGAAAGGAGAGGTCGCTTACTGAAGCCTGCCCTAGGGTAACCCAAGGATGATTGCCCAGGTTAGATATTGTAAATAATAAGCTAATACTGCTGGAGGGATGATAGCTAATAGGACTTTGGTGTTTCCTGTAGATATACTCTTTACTAGTGTCTGTTTTACCATGTTTTAGGTATCTCTTAAATTGCAATCACAGTAAAAGATAAGAAAAATTATTAACCTAAAAAGTAAAAATAAGAAGGACTAGCCAGCTAACTTTCACAAAATGTCTTTATTGTAAATATGTATTTTTGCACAACTGTTATGCAAGACTGTTCAAAAATGCTTTATTTTTCATTACATGCTGTACGCATTCTGACAATCAAAGAATTGAAATGCAAAAATTAGGTATTGTTGCAGCGACCAGAAAAATTGATGTTAGTTTGCCAGGCAGAAAGTGCCCTAAAACATTGCGTCTCAAACCCTAGTTGGTGGCGGATAAGTCACGCAAGTCATCCGGCATTCAGGGATAAAATACAGCAGCGTGTGGACCATTATTAGCTCTAGGCAGCTCTTCTATCAGGCCTTTTTTAATCGAATGTATCGCCCACTGTCAGTCCCTTCGGGATCCATACCTCATTCATCTTAATAAAGGTGAGGTAATCTAGACTTTTTTGACCTAGGCGACTTCTCTTCTCAGTGACAAAACCTCCTGCTGCACTGAAGGTCCTTTCTGACAGGACACTTGAAGCGGGGCAGGACAGAAGTTCTATGGCAAATTGGGATAGCTCAGGCCACAGGACAAGCGTGCACACCCAGTAGTCAAGGGTTTCATCGCTCCTCATAGTGTCGATATCTGCAGTTAAGGCGAGGTAGTCCGTTACCTGACGGTCGAGTCGTTCTCTGAGGGTGCACCCCGAAGGGCTGTGGCGATGCATAGGATTTAAAAAGCTGTGCATGTCCTCCATCAACAACACGTCTGTAAAGCATCCTCTCCTTGGGGCGTGGTCGTGGGAGGAGGAGGATTATGTTCACCTCTTCCGCTGTTAGATTGCCTTTGTGCTGTGACATCACCCTTAAACGCTGTGTAAAGCATACTTTTTAATTTATTTTGGTAGTGCTGCATCCTTTCCGACTTGTGGTAATTCGGTAACATTTCAGGCACTTTCTGCTTATACCGGGGGTATAGTAGCGTGGACACCCAGTACAGGTCGTTCTCCTTCATCCTTTTTATACGAGGGTCCCTCAACAGGCTTGACAGCATGAAATACCCCATTTGCACAAGGTTGGATGCCGAGCTAGTCATGTCCCTTTCCTCGTCCTCAGTGATCTCACTGAAGGTATGTTCTTCCCCCCAGCCACGTCCAACACCACAGGTACCAGATAGGTGACAACGAGCACCCTGGGATGCCTGTTGTGGTTGGTCTTCCTCCTCCTCCTCAAAGCCACATTCCTCCTCTGACTCCTTTTCCTCACAATCCTCTTCCAGCGTTGCCGCAGGTCCAGCAAGCAAGGCTGTTTCTGGTGGTGATGGTGACCACAACTCTTCCTCTTCAAGCTCATCTATGGCCTGATCCAGCACTCTTCGCAGGGCACGCTCCAGGAAGAAAACAAATGGTATGATGTTACTGATGGTGCCAACGGTGCGACTGTCCAAGTTTGTCACCTCCTCAAAAGGGCGCATAAGCCTACAGGCATTGCGTATGAGCGTCCAGTAACGTGGCAAAAAAATCCCCAGCTCCACAGAGGCTGTCCAAGCACCCCGGTCACACAAATACTCGTTAACGGCCTTTTCTTGTTGGAGCAGGAGGTCGAACATTAGGAGTGTTGAATTCCAACGTGTCTGGCTGTCTAAAATCAAGCGCCTCACTGGCATGTTGTTTCGCCGCTGGATATCTGTAAAGTGCGCCATGACCATGTAGGAACGCCTGAAATGGCCACACACCTTCCTGGCCTGCTTCAGGACGTCCTGTAAGCCTGGGTGCCTATGCACAAAGCGTTGTACAATCAGATTTCACACATGTGCCATGCACGGCACATGTGTCAACTTGCCCAAATTCAATGCCGCCAACAAATTTCTTCCATTGTCACAAACCACTTTGCCGATCTCCAGTTGGTGCGGAGTCAGCCATTGATCCACCTGTGCGTTCAGGGCGGACAGGAGTGCTGGTCCGGTGTGACTCTCTGCTTTCAGGGAAGTCAACCCCAAGACGGCGTGACACTGCCATATCCGGGATGTGAAATAGTACCTGTGGAGCTGGGGAGGTGCCGTTGATGTGGAGCAAGACATAGCAGCAGCAGAAGAGGACTCAGCTGAGGAGGTTATGGAAGAGGATGGAGTAGGAGGAGTAGAGGAGGTGGCAGCAGGCCTGCCTGCAAGTCGTGGCAGTGTCACCAACTCCTCTGCAGAGCCACGTATTCCATGCTTGGCAGCCGTCACCAGGTTTACCCAATGCGCAGTGTAGGTGATATACCTGCCCTGACCATGCTTTGCAGACCAGGTATCCGTGGTCAGATGGACCCTTGCCCCAACACTGTGTGCCAGAGATGCCATTACTTCCTTTTGCACAATCGAGTGCAGGTTGGGGATTGCCTTTTGTGCAAAGAAATTTCGGCCGGGTACCTTCCACTGCGGTGTCCCAATAGCTACAAATTTTTTGAACGCCTCAGACTCCACCAGCTTGTATGGTAAAAGCTTGCGGGTTAAGAGTTCAGACAAAGCCAGCTGTCAGTTGCCGGGCAAGGGGGTAACTTTATGACATTGGCTTCTTATGCTCAAACATGTCCTTTACAGACACCTGACTGTGGGCAGATGAGCAGGGACTGCTCAGGGCGAGACACAGAGTGGCGGATGGTTGAGAGGGGGCAAGCAGGGCAGCAGTGGTTGATGTGGCTGAAGATACTGGACCAGGAGGAGGATGGCGGCTTTGACTTTGTGTGCAGCGTTTGCACTCATGTTTTGATCCCATAGGCATTTGTGATGTGACATCATGTGCCTTCTCAAAGAAGTTGTACCTAGGTGGGTGTTGGACTTCCCACGACTCAGTTCCTTTTCGCACAGGTTGCAAATGGCATCACCAAAAAAGTGACACACTGCTGAGCTCTGCAATGACGGCATTCTGGTGGTGGCAACAGCATGCGTTGACTGGCGTGCTGTCTGGCTGACCCCGGGTGCCGATGCATGCTGTCTGACTGTGCCACTAACTACTTGCGACAACCTCCCCCTGCTTCCAACTCGTCTCCTCCTCCTCTCTGTCTCCCTATCTGAACTTTCCTCCTGTTCTTCTTCTCTTATAGCGGGCACCCACGTGACATCCACGGACGCATCGTCATCATCAACCGCTTCACTTGTATCTGACAACTCAACAAAGGAAGCAGCACCGTGTACAACATCATCATCATCAGACCGTACGTCCATGTGTGTAATGCTGCATGACTGGGACATATCCCTGTTATCTACATCCTCTGGCACTAATGTTTGCGCATCACTCATTTCTTATTTCGGATGTGTAAGTAACTCTGCTGATGGATCAAGTGAAGCGGGTTTGGTGCTAGTGTTGGTGGTGGCGGCAGGCGGGCGAGTGGTAACTGGAGAGGTGCCCGAAGCTAAGCTGGAGGAGGATGGTGTGTCTAGGTTCCGAGCAGAAGCTGTAAAAGATTGGTTGTCCTGTGTTAGCCAGTCAACCATGTCCTCAGAACTTTTCAAGTTCAGGGTACGTTGCCTCTGAAAACTAAGCATTATTCTAGGGCCAAAGGGAAGCACAGCACCACGACCACGACGGCCCCTGCGGGGTGGCCTGCCTCTGCCTGTCATTTTTTTCCCGATTAGTGGTACTATGCATGTAAGCTACTGTGACACCAGATATGAGTTTCACTGTGCACTGGCAAAAGTTGGCAGAGTAGATGCAATAGGCTTCACACACACGCCTGTAGGCAGGGAATTGCTATTCAATCTATTACAGTCTAAAAAGTGTTGTTTTATTTCACTGAGCACAATATAAGCTGTGATCCTGACACAGGCAGGCAACTGAAATTAGATTAAAGGAAAAAAGGTTTGTTTTTTTTCAATGTATGGTACACCAACTATGACTGGTGAAACAGAGCAGAATATTAGCTGTGAGCCTGACACAGGCAGCCAACTGGAATTAGATTACAGGAAAAAAATGGTTGTTTTCAATGTATGGTACACCACCAGGTATGAGTAGTGAAAATAAGCACAATATAAGCTGTTAGGTGTTAGCCTGTCACACACACACGCTGACAGGCAGGCATATGCAATTAGATTACACAGAAAAAAATTATAAAATAAAATAAATGATGTTCTAGCCCTGAAAAGGGCTTTTTGGGTTGCTGTCCTTGCAGCAGATATCAGATGAGTCCTTCAGGTCTGTAGTGGAAGCTAAATACACAGCCTGGCTATCTATTTCCCTATTAAATCTCCAGCAGCTACACTATCTATCGAATGCAGCTTCAGAATGATTCTAAAATGTATGCTGTCCTTCAGATGGTAGGCTCTGGAAGGGAGTGTGTGCTGCTAATTGGCTGGAATGTGTCTGCTGACTGTGAGGTGCAGTGTCAAAGTTTCCTCAATGATAAAGTATAGGGGGCGGACCGAAAAGCGCATGTGTCCGCCGTCCGATGCGAGCGTGAAAGAGCCAAAATCCCCGCGAATAGTCCGCAACATCTCTACCTGGAAACCATCTTACAGCTGAATCACACTGGATGTAATTTCCTTATACACCTCAATATCCCAACGGCATGGAGCTTTGGCATCACGGCACTATCTGGAAACAGAATGAAACATGGAGGAAACACAGTCCCAGCTTATCATTGAAGGAATTATTTTTATATTGGAACATAATTATTTCTTGCTTGAGGATAAGTACTACCTCCAAATAAAAGGAATGGCCATGGGTAAAAAATTCGCCCCAAGCTTCGCGAACCAGTATGTGGGTGAATGGGAAAACAAGAACATCTGGAACAATAACCTGTTCGATAACATCATCTACTGAGGCCGATACATAGACGACATCATCATTGTTTCTGAAGAACTCACGACTGGTTTATTTTGTCAAATATGTGAATAACAATGCAATGAATCTGAAATTCACAATGGACAGCAATCCGTCGAAAGCTCCCTTTTTGGACGTTGTCCTACAGGGCTCTGAAGTAGGCATCACATCAACATTATACACCAAACCGACCAATTCCAATAGTTACCTACACACAACAAGTAGCCACCAACACAGATGGATTCAGAATATACCCTACGGTCAATTCAGAAGGATCAGACGTAACTGCATAATATTGACTGACTATGATAGAGAAAGTGAGATCCTCAAAGGAAAATTCAGGGAGAAAGGGTACGAAGCAACTCTGGTGGACAAAGCATATCTGAGATCACGCAAACTGAACAAATCGGACTTGTTGAAAAAAAACAAACAAAGAAACAATAAAGGAAAGTGAAGTATAGACCAAGGAGCATTGTGTAGATTCCTCACCAGGTACAACTCAGCCTCCAAAACCATCCAAGACAGCATCAAAAAATTCTGCCCTATTCTAGTAGAAGATGAATACTTGAAGGATGTACTACCACCTAGCCCCACTATCACCTTCAGGGAGAATTTGAACCTCAAAGATGTCATCGCCCTAAGTCAGCTAAGAAGACCTGCATGCGCAAGGACAAAAACAGCATTGATGGCCAATCGAAAGGCACCTGCCTGTGCGGCGTTAAGAACTGCACAACCTGCAAACATTTGAAGAAAAGAAAAAGAAACATTGTTTCCTCCACATAGAATAATAAAGATTTCAAGATCAATTCTCTTATGACCATGCGTCGTTTCATGTAACTGTGGAAAACAATATGTAGGACGAACCAAAAGATCTCTGAAAACGTGATTCAGAGAAAACCTCTACAAATACCTCTAAGGGACTTCTAACCAATGGACTTTCTGCACATCTGACAAAGATAAATGGCATCAATAGAGGTCTACTAAGGCCCATTAAAAGAACCATAGTCAGCATTGGTTTCTTCCGTTTATCCTCTATTGACTTTATTTCAAAGGTCAATTATGATATTGGTTTCCCTGTGTTGGAACATATTACCTATCACAGGATAAACCTGAGACAGTACTTAGAGGACTGGAGAATTCTGTTCTCCTCTCCTACAACAGGTATTGGTTTCAGGACCCGAGCACACAGGTATTAGCCTTTCCCTTTCTCAGGTATCATCCTGCTACACAAAAGGGCTAGCTGATTCATGTTTAACTTTTTTATTTACATTTTGATTTAATACGTTCTTTATTATTACCCCTAATTTCTATCATGGAAAGCCTGGTGTCTAGCTCAATTTTAGCATCTTTACTAACCCCCCCCCCCCCCCCCCCCCAGTGAGTCAAGTTACTGAACAGATTAGTCCATGTGCTCCACTTATCTACACCATGTTCCATAGGTCCCGTAGAGTAGTACCTATCACACAGTACATTCCTTCCATATACCTTCCTCAGTACAAACCCAATACTCTATATCCAGGTCCCTTCAGGGCTCTTGGTTTATAGCTCATAGGTTTGATTCCTTCATAGCCCTACCCTACATAGTTGAAACAGGAGTGGCCTCTCCCCATTTCTAGCCTTATTGGTCCATAGAGACTTTCCTATAAAGTCCAGTGGATTTATATTTACACATATTTAATAAATAAATATATATATATATATATTTATTTAATATATAATTTAATATATTACTGAAAATATATATTTATAATCTATAATATGTATGTATATATATATATATATATATATATATATATATATATACAGTATATATATATATATATATATATATATATATATATATATATATATATTGTAGAAGAAGAAACATATCCACAAAGCGACATTCTACTCCAAAACCAAGTCATGATACCAAAACACAGAGGCCTGATTTTCTTCACTTTGTTTGGACACGTGTGGATCAGCAACAGAATAACATTCAAAATGTTTGGCCTTGTGGACTGCTGGAGTACATTTTGTTTAGACTTAAGAGTTGTTGATGGCTTCTAGTAGGCTTGCTAAATCTGGGACATGCAGATTTAACTGTTTCAGAGCTAAAGTCAGCCAAATATCCCAAGTGCTACAAAAGTGATGAATGCTATATATATTTATACTAAATAATGTATCGATATTTGTATTTCTCCACAATACTCCCCCCTATGACAATGATAATTGTCATTATCTCTAATTGCTCTCCCTTATCAGATGTTAGTATGTACTAAACCATAGCAAGTTGATAGAACAAGGTGCAGAAGTGTTAGAAGCCAAAGGGCAGTAAAAATAAAGACAGGTATAGGAAAGAGTAGAAAAAGTAAAAATGACAAATCAATAAAAACATTTGCTCAGACAAACTTCATACAAACCCAGTTTTGCACATCACACATAGCCAGACCCCTCTTTGTCCATACGTTAAACAATAAACAGGTGGATCACTTGCTTTTGGATGGTGAGATCCTCTGGTCAAAGCAATAGACTAACATGTGCAGATGTTCAGGCACAGGACAAGGAGTATATGACTTTCTCACAGATTCATGAGGGTATTGTCATGTCAATGAACAAAAGTTTGGCCTTTCCCCCTTTTCTTCGGTGCAGACAAGATTTATGTCTGGGCTTTGTCTTTTAATCAACAAACTCTGTATCTGTTTCTTCATATGTTATTATCTGTTGTCATCAGGATAGGTACTTGGTAGAGACTTTCTCTCATCATATATCAGGGCACGCTTGTCTCTTTGTTACTCTCTTTGTCTTTTCTTCTTCTTTACAGGCACTCACTCGTCATGTTCTTCTGGGGTAGGCAATTGTGACAAAAATGTAAAACAAAAATAGAAACATTCAGGATCTGTCATTCAAGAAACTTCCGTACATCTTTCTGGACATCATCTCATCATATACACCAACCCTAAAATTTTCCCTAACTGTAAATTAAATTTAACATATGCATAACTCTATAATGAACAAGGGGTGGTATAAACTAAAATCAATTAAGTCAATAATGTAAATCCTGCAAAGGCTAATAAACATATGAAATACATGTAAAATACACAAACAGCCATTAGTTTCTATTCCTGCTAAAGCAGCAAAAATTATCATTAGAACAGTTTCAATACTACTAAATTATATCTCTATAAGTAATAAGACATTACATGATGTTATCCTGTAACAGGTTGTACATTTAAATGGAAATCACAAATTCTCTTACTGTCAATATACATTTACTGATAAAGCTCTAAAATATTTCTTCAACTCATAATGTAATCCACCTTTTATTATGTTCCCTACTTAGAGGCCTAGAAATACCTTTTCGCAATTCTCGACCCATTTACACCGTTGCCATCATCTGAGTTGTGGATGGGCCTAGAGGAATAGATGTGGCAATGTCACAGTAAGTATCCAACATGGAAAAATAAAACATAGTACATAACACACAAAGATAAAACAGAATTGGTATGATAAGCTTCTTTAACCAGGTAGAATATCATACACTGATTTTTAGTGATATTTGTACTCTCCAATATCCACCTGCGGAGTAGCCAGGAGACGGGGATTGTGCACATACCACATTTATTCCGACAGAGAGAAATGTCAACATGAGGGTAGCTTCATTGAGCATAAACATTACAAAAATAAAAAATAACTTGGCCAGAAAAACAGACTAGCAAAAATCAAACAAACAAAACCTTAGAAAAAAAAGAAAACTAAAAAAATTACATTCTTAGTCAGTTGACATTTCTGCCTATCCTGTACGCTTATCATAACCTTTATAATACTTTCACCTTGTGAATTGTTATCTTAAAACCTTAATAATTATTATCATCTCTTTGGAACCGGTACCTGTGTTCCTAAATATTACTCTAAATGTAGTGTACTTCATTCCTTCTATAATTCTATATGGGATCATAAACCAAATTGACCTGATGATTATTAGATAATCAATATTTAACTTTGAGTACAAAGACTGGTTACCGCTCAAACCTTCATTATTTTCCTGTTATCACACCTGATAATTTTATGAGATTGGTACCAAAATTATTAATTCTACCTTGCAATGTCTATAAGAATTATACATTTTATTTTTCATAACGTTATCACATCATAATGCATTACAGATCAATTGAGTGTTCAAAAATGTACATAACTTAAAATGTCATAAACCTTAAAAATCATAATTGTACATTCAAAAACAATACTTCCTTAAAAATATTATCACAAGTTTCTCTAGTAAACAAAAATGAAACTGTTTTTGCTTCACCAAAACATCTCATTGTATGACCTTGGAACTAAGACAGAAGCTTCTTCAAAACACAGAACTTTGACCAGTATCCAGTATAATGTTGCTTCAATGAATTTATCATAATTTACACATTATATAATCTTTTAAATCCTACCACAAATTTACACTAACTAAGCATCTCACATAAAAAAAAAAAACAATGATCACGGACATTTGCTTCCGCTACAAAAATATGCACACCTTTTGAGGCTTAGAAATATGGGCTTATCAGAAGACTAACTTCAACAAAAATACAGTTTATATATATAAATATATATATATATAAATATATATATATATATATATATATATATATATATACTAAATAATGTATGGATATTTGTATTTCTTCACAACAATATATATTTATGATTTTTTATAAACTATATTTTACACTGTGTGTCTATATATATATATACTAGAGACTTGTCACCAAAAGATGGTCAATAAAATTTGAAGCCATGGCAATGCTGTTTGCCACATAATGTGAAGGTTTTTGTACTGTGATGACCTTCAGCGCTCATTGCGAGCCTCGCACTGAGTGCCTTCAGCGCTCTTTGCTAGCCTCTCCTCTGGTGTACTTTTTCTCCTCTGAGCAGCCTCTGCACTCATCACAAAGACAGGTACATATGTCTATATTTTTGAAAATACTAATCAATTAATTAGTTACTTAATGAATTAATATACTTTACCTATTTGTAATTAATATATCCATCAATCAATAGGCTGAAGAAATAACAATCTTTTTTCATTTTCCTGCAGCATATAATGTCCAGTTGGACTGTTGCTGTCCTGTGGAGATTGTTTTCTGAATGTCCCAACTGTGCATCAGAAGTAGGCTCTGTGCGCGAGGGCAAGGTGATCCCGCATTTCCTAAGTGTCTGCCTCCACTGCTCGCCCAAGTGCTGTGAGTTGTAGTGCCTTAATGGCTCCAGAAGGGGGCCCAGGACGGGCCAAAAAAATATATTTTTCACCCCACGGGGGGGTTAATAGGGGACAACGACAAAAAATAAACAAATTGTTAACACAAGAACCTAAATAACTTTGAAGAAAGACAAAAATTAGGAGAGAAGAAAAAGAAAATGATAGAAAAGTAATGGAAAGAAAAAGGGAAAAGAAAAAGAAGAAAATAGAAATAAAAAGAGGAGACAATATATAGACAATATATGACAATATAATTTCTTAAATTATTCCACTATCCATTTTCTTCCCCCTCCATTTTTATAAATATTCTTGGTTTATTTACTTTGTTATAATATTTAAGATATTTAACTGACTGATATAAAAGATTACTATTACTATTAATATATATATATATTTTTTTAATTTATCACTGTTAATTTTATGAAAAATGATATAAAAGAACAAAAAATACTATATTTATGTATATATGCAACATATATGTTAATTATCTATTTATTTTCAATTGCAAAAAAAGAGTTTAATCACATTTTAAAAGGGCTAACTTTAATGGGCTACGGGCAGCAATACTACATATAGACTGGGCCAATGTACTTACAGGGAAAAATACTGAAAATAAATGGACAGCATTCAAATCCTTACTAAATAAACATACTCATCGGCATCTACCATGTGGAAATAAAATGAATAGGAGTAAATCATATCCCATGTGGCTTAACAATGACTTAAAGATCATGATGAGGAAAAAGAAACATGCATTTAAATTATACAAGAAGGAGGGAACAGAGGCAGCTTTATGTGACTATAAGGAAATCAACAAGGCTTGCAAAAGGGCTATTAGACTGGCTAAAATAGAAAATGAGAAGTCAGTTGCAATGGAAAGTAAGACTAACCCTAAAATATTTTTTAAATATATTAATGGGAAGAAGGCCAGGAAGGAAGCTATAGGAACATTACAATGTGACACAGTCCATCTGATAATTAGTGACCAGGAAAAGGCAGATGAGCTAAATAGGTTATTTTCGTCGGTATACACAAGGGAGGTACCAGTGGTTGGGACACCGCAACATAATGGGGCTACACTACCATCACTAAATAATTGGTTAACGCAGGAAGAAATCCAAAAGAGATTGGAGAAAATACATGTTAATAAAGCCCCAGGTCCTGATGGAATACATCCAAGGGTAATGAGGGAGCTGGGTTCTGTAATAGCCAAACCATTATATCTAATCTTTCAAGACTCACTCACTACAGGGTCTCTACCGGATGACTGGAGAAAAGCAGAGGTGATACCTTTATTTAAGAAGGGATCTAGAGCAAATCCGGGGAATTATAGACCAGTGAGCCTCACATCTGTAGTTGGGAAGCTTTTAGAAGGGTTAATAAGGGACAGAATACAAGAATATGTCTGTTTGAACAAGGTCATAGGTAGCAGTCAACACGGATTAATGAAGGATAGGTCGTGTCAGACCAATCTAATTAGTTTTTATGAGGAGGTTAGTAGGAACTTGGATCAGGGCAACTCAGTGGATGTAGTCTTTTTAGATTTTTCAAAGGCATTTGATACAGTGCCACATGGACTAGTGAGCAAACTAAGGGATACAGGAATTGCAGTAAATATCTGCTCATTGATCGAGAGCTGGCTTAAAGACAGGAAGCAAAGGGTTGTTGTGAATGGAACATACTCCGATTGGTCTAATGTGATAAGTGGGGTTCCTCAAGGTTCAGTATTAGGTCCTCTCTTTTTTAACATATTTATTAATGACATAGAAGTAGGACTCAAAAGTAGTGTCTCCATTTTTGCTGATGACACTAAGTTGTGCAAGGTAATAAAATCAGATAATGATGTACTTTCCCTACAAAGGGATTTGCATAAATTAGAGAAATGGGAGAAATAGGCTAAATGGCAGGTGAGATTTAATACAAATAAATGCAAGGTTATGCATTTGGGAAGGAAAAATAGCCACACAATTTATAATCTTAATGGAGCAAATCTAGGGGTCTCAGATATTGAAAGGGATTTGGAAGTACTAGTGGACAACCACCTAGGTAGCAGTGCTCAATGCCAAGCAGCAGCTGCAAAGGCAAGTAAAATATTAGCATGTATTAAGAAGGGTATAGAAGCAAGGGAAGCAAATATAATTCTACCACTATACAAAGCCCTCATTTGGAATATGGAGTACAATTTTGGGCACCACTTCATAAAAAATAAATTTTAGAGCTGGAAAAAGTACAGAGAAGAGCTACAAAACTAATAAGGGGAATGGAGGGGCTAAGTTATGAAGAAAGACTAACCGAATTAAACTTATTTTCACTAGAAAAAAGACGTCTACGAGGGGATATGATTACCTTATTTAAATACATTCAGGGTCAATATAAGGCTTTGTCAAGTGAACTTTTTGTAGCAGGAGATTTTCAACTGACAAGAGGACACCCTTTGAGGTTAGAGGGAAAAATATTTCACCTTAAACAAGAGAAAGGGGTTCTTCACAGTTAGGGTGGTTAAACTGTGGAATTCTCTACTAAAGGAGGTGGTAACAGCGAATTCGATAGACAACATAAAAAAGGGGTTAGATATATTTTTGAATAAAAAGGGCATTCAAGGCTATCCTAGAAAACTAGTGAAGGAATATTGATCCAGGGAGGAATTTGATCGCCAGTTTCTGGGGTCAGGAAGGAATTTTTTCTTTTTTTCACCTTAGGAGACAATTGGCAAAGTTTCAATGGGTTTTTTTTTCTGTTTCCTTCCTCTGGATCAATTAACAATTAATAATAAATAGTCCACATTAAAAAGATCAATATAGATCTAAAAAGGTTGAACTTGATGGACTAACTCTTTATTTATCCTCCAATATTAATAATTATTTAATCGACAAATTAATTAATAACTAATCCGCATATTGCAGATCAGAGGAGATCTTAACAGGTTGAACTTGATGGACTGAAAGTCTTTTTTTCAACCTTAATTACTATGTAACTATGTAACATACTGATTGTCAACACATAGATAAGATTTAGTATCATTGAACATGGTTAAATATTAGAAGTGTTGTGGGGCAAGTGTGTTGGTGTTACCTCCTGGGGCTCTGTGTGAAGCATGTGTGCCTTATCATTAGTTGGGTGTCAGTATTTAATTTCATGAGCAGGTATTTGTAATTGAGATTGCAATTTATTTTATTAATCTTTAGTTGTAGAGTGCTGGATAAGCCATTGGAAACACAATTTTGCTTTAAGATTTAGAGGCCTAAATTGTAATTTTATTAGGGCTCTGTTAATGCTCCTTAATGCTGTTATTCTCTGTTCCTGGTATCCTAACATGTCTTCTTAAGTGTCATGTAAGGAGTTTTGCTGCTTTTGTGGGAGGTTGAGTTTACGTGTAAATTTGTGAATTTGGCTTATGAGCACTTACAGAGGCTTTAGAGACAATGCAGCATTTTCTATAAGATACTGAGGGAGCGAACAATCACACTTGCGATAATACCACTTGTCGAAAAGGAAACATTTCACACTTAAAAATAACTCTTAAGAGATTATTTCTAAGAATTTGATATAGGCAGCATGTAAAGAACTTTCGACTTGCAAGATTTATTACTGGAACTGTTAATTGAGCCCAAGATTTGTAAACACATTTTTTCTGACCAACACAATTGTCAGCCAGGGGAGAGTTAGGAGATGAATGCAGATAATGGAAAGTTTGCTAATGAGAAACTTTTTGGATTTACAAATTAAAGATGCATATTCTGTTTGATTTCCTTGGTGATATTGATTTAGCAGTTTTTATTTAAACAGCGTTTATTAAACTAAAACTTACCTTCTCTTAATTAACTGGAAATTCTAGACACGCAGAGCAATAATATATTTGCAATCATGCATTTATTGAACATTGTATTGATACTTTTTTAACAATGTGTAATGTAGCTGGGTAGTTAAGCCTTAATTGCACTTTGGTTAAACCATTTATTCATAAAGTCACTAAAATAAAAATCACATTTATCAAATACATATTAGTCTCTGATATCTGTTTAAAATTGAAAACAAAAACATAAAACATGTACTTTTTAATAAAGTACATACATGTAAGCATAGCTTTTATACATGCTTAGTAAAATCTATATCCCTTTAGGTCTAGACCATAGATGTTATAGCTGTACTCTGCTCTAGTGGTCATACGCACCATTACAAAGAGGCTTAACCAGACTCATCCTCACAATACCAATATGGTATTCCTGGGTACAATTACATTTTGTTTTTGATTTTTATTATTATATTGGAAATCCTAGTCGTGCTATAAAAATATAAAATCCACATCCATGGCCACATACAAAATTAAAAGAAAAATGGAAACACAGGCTTGTTTTAGTTTATCAGAGTTTCAGTAATCTTATTAAGCAATCAGAGATAATATGCATAACAAAGGAAAGCCACATGTTTAATAAACTAATACTATGGCATGTTTTATTAATCACATTTATTTGTAGATCAAAATCATTCTCCTGTTAGTACCCCTTTAATCATTATAGCAATATCTATAGCTATGACCACATTCTAGCACTACTAATTTCATTAAAAAAAATAATAGCTGTTTGTATATTTCTTAAATCTACTGTATTAATATTTCTCTAAACTTTTCTGCAAAATGTTTTCAGAGCATTTTTCTCATCTTTATTCAGAAGGAATAAAATTAATTCATATGTTTTAATTATTGAAAGATGGCTATCGTCACACATTTATGAAATTAAATATTAAAGCATTTTACATGCATTCACTAAAACAGATAGGTCTGTTCACATTAGGAATTCAAATTGCTTAACCTTTACAAAAATGATGAGATCTGAATATCTAACAATGATTATTAAGCATATGTTCAGTGACATTCCCTTGGGCATGAATTAGTATTCTGATTTTCCATGTTTTATGTTTTTGTTTTCAATTTTAAACAGATATCAGAGACTAATATGTATTTGATAAATGTGATTTTTATTTTAGTGACTTTATGAATAAATGGTTTAACCAAAGTGCAATTAAGGCTTAACTACCCAGCTACATTACACATTGTTAAACAAGTATCAATACAATGTTCAATAAATGCATGATTGCAAATATATTATTGCTCTGCGTGTCTAGAATTTCCAGTTAATTAAGAGAAGGTAAGTTTTAGTTTAATAAACGCTGTTTAAATAAAAACTGCTAAATCAATATCACCAAGGAAATCAAACAGAATATGCATCTTTAATTTGTAAATCCAAAAAGTTTCTCATTAGCAAACTTTCCATTATCTGCATTCATCTCCTAACTCTCCCCTGGCTGACAATTGTGTTGGTCAGAAAAAATGTGTTTACAAATCTTGGGCTCAATTAACAGTTCCAGTAATAAATCTTGCAAGTCGAAAGTTCTTTACATGCTGCCTATATCAAATTCTTAGAAATAATCTCTTAAGAGTTATTTTTAAGTGTGAAATGTTTCCTTTTCGACAAGTGGTATTATCGCAAGTGTGATTGTTCGCTCCCTCAGTATCTTATAGAAAATGCTGCATTGTCTCTAAAGCCTCTGTAAGTGCTCATAAGCCAAATTCACAAATTTACACGTAAACTCAACCTCCCACAAAAGCAGCAAAACTCCTTACATGACACTTAAGAAGACATGTTAGGATACCAGGAACAGAGAATAACAGCATTAAGGAGCATTAACAGAGCCCTAATAAAATTACAAATTAGGCCTCTAAATCTTAAAGCAAAATTGTGTTTCCAATGGCTTATCCAGCACTCGACAAATAAAGATTAATAAAATAAATTGCAATCTCAATTACAAATACCTGCTCATGAAATTAAATACTGACACCCAACTAATGATAAGGCACACATGCTTCACACAGAGCCCCAGGAGGTAACACCAACACACTTGCCCCACAACACTTCTAATATTTAACCATGTTCAATGATACTAAATCTTATCTATGTGTTGACAATCAGTATGTTACATAGTTACATAGTAATTAAGGTTGAAAAAAGACTTTCAGTCCATCAAGTTCAACCTGTTAAGATCTCCTCTGATCTGCAATATGCGGATTAGTTATTAATTAATTTGTCGATTAAATAATTATTAATAGTATAGTATTGGAGGATAAATAAAGAGTTAGTCCATCAAGTTCAACCTTTTTAGATCTATATTGATCTTTTTAATGTGGACTATTTATTATTAATTGTTAATTGATCCAGAGGAAGGAAACAGAAAAAAAAAACCATGAAACTTTGCCAATTGTCTCCTAAGGGGGAAAAAAAGAAAAAATTCCTTCCTGACCCCAGAAACTGGCGATCAAATTCCTCCCTGGATCAATATTCCTTCACTAGTTTTCTAGGATAGCCTTGAATGCCCTTTTTATTCAAAAATATATCTAACCCCTTTTTTATGTTGTCTATCGAATTCGCTGTTACCACCTCCTTTGGTAGAGAATTCCACAGTTTAACCACCCTAACTGTGAAGAACCCCTTTCTCTTGTTTAATGTGAAATATTTTTCCCTCTAACCTCAAAGGGTGTCCTCTTGTCAGTTGAAAATCTCCTGCTACAAAAAGTTCACTTGACAAAGCCTTATATTGACCCTGAATGTATTTAAATAAGGTAATCATATCCCCTCGTAGACGTCTTTTTTCTAGTGAAAATAAGTTTAATTTGGTTAGTCTTTCTTCATAACTTAGCCCCTCCATTCCCCTTATTAGTTTTGTAGCTCTTCTCTGTACTTTTTCCAGCTCTAAAATTTATTTTTTATGAAGTGGTGCCCAAAATTGTACTCCATATTCCAAATGAGGGCTTTGTATAGTGGTAGAATTATATTTGCTTCCCTTGCTTCTATACCCTTCTTAATACATGCTAATATTTTACTTGCCTTTGCAGCTGCTGCTTGGCATTGAGCACTGCTACCTAGGTGGTTGTCCACTAGTACTTCCAAATCCCTTTCAATATCTGAGACCCCTAGATTTGCTCCATTAAGATTATAAATTGCGTGGCTATTTTTCCTTCCCAAATGCATAACCTTGCATTTATTTGTATTAAATCTCATCTGCCATTTAGCCTATTTCTCCCATTTCTCTAATTTATGCAAATCCCTTTGTAGGGAAAGTACATCATTATCTGATTTTATTACCTTGCACAACTTAGTGTCATCAGCAAAAATGGAGACACTACTTTTGAGTCCTACTTCTATGTCATTAATAAATATGTTAAAAAAGAGAGGACCTAATACTGAACCTTGAGGAACCCCACTTATCACATTAGACCAATCGGAGTATGTTCCATTCACAACAACCCTTTGCTTCCTGTCTTTAAGCCAGCTCTCGATCAATGAGCAGATATTTACTGCAATTCCTGTATCCCTTAGTTTGCTCACTAGTCCATGTGGCACTGTATCAAATGCCTTTGAAAAATCTAAAAAGACTACATCCACTGAGTTGCCCTGATCCAAGTTCCTACTAACCTCCTCATAAAAACTAATTAGATTGGTCTGACACGACCTATCCTTCATTAATCCGTGTTGACTGCTACCTATGACCTTGTTCAAACAGACATATTCTTGTATTCTGTCCCTTATTAACCCTTCTAAAAGCTTCCCAACTACAGATGTGAGGCTCACTGGTCTAATTCCCCAGATTTGCTCTAGATCCCTTCTTAAATAAAGGTATCACCTCTGCTTTTCTTCATAACTTAGCCCCTCCAATTATTTTTTTTTTTTAATGAAATTAGTAGTGCTAGAATGTGGTCATAGCTATAGATATTGCTATAATGATTAAAGGGGTACTAACAGGAGAATGATTTTGATCTACAAATAAATGTGATTAATAAAACATGCCATAGTATTAGTTTATTAAACATGTGGCTTTCCTTTGTTATGCATATTATCTCTGATTGCTTAATAAGATTACTGAAACTCTGATAAACTAAAACAAGCCTGTGTTTCCATTTTTCTTTTAATTTTGTATGTGGCCATGGATGTGGATTTTATATTTTTATAGCACGACTAGGATTTCCAATATAATAATAAAAATCAAAAACAAAATGTAATTGTACCCAGGAATACCATATTGGTATTGTGAGGATGAGTCTGGTTAAGCCTCTTTGTAATGGTGCGTATGACCACTAGAGCAGAGTACAGCTATAATATCTATGGTCTAGACCTAAAGGGACATAGATTTTACTAAGCATGTATAAAAGCTATGCTTACATGTATGTACTTTATTAAAAAGTATTTAAATGTGCTGTTTTTACTCCCAAAATCATATAATTAGTCCCATGTTGCAGCAAGTTTTCTGAGACATGCCACTGATAGACTAGTACACTACACTGCATATCCAGCACTACAGAGTAAGTGTCTGCATATGTTGCAGAGAACAGGCACAGTGAATTAGACACTATGGGTGCTTCACAATAAAGCAATGTACATAAACATACATAAATACACAGGTGAGGTTAAGAAATGCCCTGTGTCCCTTTAAATACCCAAACATGAATGTCAGAATGTTTAATAGCCTATTTTGGAGATGTCTGCATTGTTACGTTTCATTCACTCCGAGTGCTTTAAACTTTCTAATGGAATCTAACTTATAGTGAGCTACCTCTAACTACTTAGGCAATGACTTTGGCATTCTGTTCATCTGGTTAATGAACCACTGTTTGGAATATCAGGCAGTGAAAAACATTGTCACCATTATTGACATCAGGTGGGAATATGGTCACACATACACACAGCCCAGGGATAAAAGGCGATAAGACAAAATACTGATGACTTAAATGGCTACCAGGCAAACATTGCAAGTCATATGTCACGAGAAAGTCAGAGAAAGAACAAGGACACCAGGCATATAATATTCATTTTAAAACTGTTTTATTTAAATTTATTTCTAGCTATTGTTGTAAATATATTATTTTAACGTATGTTCAATAATGTTGTGTTTTAAAGTATTTGTATGTGCACTATCATCTTTATTTCTTTTGTATGAAATAAAAATGCAGGATTGTAGGCTAAAACCACAGGCACAGTATCAGTGTTAACATTTCAGATTACTATATGTGCCGCAGTTAATCTTTCGCCCCACATCGACTTAAATGTTCAAGATTTGCTTCATCAAATTAGGATTACAGCCAACCTCACTTCAATTTAATAATTTGGTGAACAATGTTTGTGCTATGTCATAAAAGCTGATTATTTACAAAATTCAATGTTCGTGCCTTCATGTTTTGCATCATATAGATTGCCTTTATAGATAGTGACCCCAAACTTAATAAAGAATAAATAACTTTTTATTCAAATATATTTAATTATTAAACGTTTCTTTATTAAACTTGTATGGTGACTTTTTTGCTATCAATCTTTACATGCCATACTCAAACGTACTGTTGAAGATATAAAATCAATTAGTTACACTGGAAGTTTTATAACTTTATCAGATTATCCCAGCAGATTGTTTTTAAAGTTCACTGAGGCCACACTAATATATTTCAATGTTCCTTATATTTTCAAAGCAGTATTATCCTGGCATTATTGTCTTCAACCAGAGCTACTATTCCAAAATGTTATTTCTTACAATATCCCATTGAAAATAATACAAGAAAAAAGTGCCTTACATTATGATCCTAATAATAGTCATTGTATTATTTTAGCTTGTTTGATTTATCTATTATATAAATGTATTAATATTTGTAATACTCTTTTAACTATCACATTCCCATTGATCTATTTCTCAAATTTACAGTTATTTTTCTCATTGACTAACTTAATATTTCGTAGTTTTTGAAAGTGAAAATTTGTTCCGGAAGTGGCTGCTATGGGCCGCTAAGTTGTATAGCAAGTTCCAGCATGTATTGAGGACAGAGCGGAGAGACCTGAGAGGGGAAAAGTGAGAAGGTGGGTGACAGCTGCTGGACTAACCTTACAAACTTTTGTTATACTGTTAGGAAAGTGAAGGCACAAGAGACAGGCATGAGGCAAACCTTCAGGACTTTTCTCGCGCTGCCCCTACTCTCTGGAACTCCCTGCCTCGCTCCACTAGACTATCCTCTTGCTTCAAATCCTTCAAATCCTCACTAAAGACACACCTGTTTAAAGCCTATAACCTCCCTCCTTAACATGCATACTGCATTTCTCACCCCTCCTGTACCACACCCTAAACCTTTAGATTGTAAGTATGCAAGTTTTCAATCTTGTACAGTGCTTTGGGGAAAACACTATGGTCACTGGATTCTAAGACATGGCCCTCCATCTTTGTAATGTGTTAATATTGTTTTGCCTTGATCACAACATGTATTGCGCTATGGAATATGTTGGAGCGTTACAAATAAACGATAATAATAATAATAAATATTTTTCCTAAAAAAAGAAATGTTTGTAAAGTTTAAAGCATGCTCTTTTAAGTTCATTATAAAAAAATGTGGATTCCATGTCCCTTTAAATAAGAATTGCTACATTCATATACCATTTAATAATCCAAAAGAGTGAACATGGAATCTTGTGTTAAAAATATAGGTATGTAATCAAATGTATGGAATTACATACAACACTTCAAAAATATTTTACTTTGCAGCATATCCACTAACAATATAAGCAATCAGATTTTTGTACAACACAATTTTCCTTGCAGTGGCTTGAGTTTATTTTTTAGAATGTGCTTACATTTTCAGGAGGGTACTTCCAGCAAAATAATATTTTGTTTGAGTTCTCTTTGATCATAGTGCAAACTGAAGTTGGTTTTGCTTCTTTCCATATTATAGATATGATTTTTCCATTTTATAATATATATATATATATATATATTATTTTGCATGAATGTTTCAAAAAAACACTTTTTAGATTTTAGCAATTAAGGACTCTATTCCATGGATCCAGCAAGCAAAATTCTAAAGTTACTTGCAAAACACTACCAAACTATTACATCATACATGTAAATATAACCCCAGAGAAATGCCATCCTGGTGCTCAAAACGTCCATAATATCTTAAGCCTAAAACTGTACTATTTTCAAAATCACTATCACATGCGCCCAGGATTGATATCCAAGACTCTCAGAGTTCCCCTTGTAAAGGCAGAAAAATACCTCTGATGAGCCTGGATTGCTAAAGTCCGAGACTATGAAGGCACTAAAAATGTAATTGTGTCAGATTTGAGGCTTCATTGATCAATTCTGACACAGTTAGGGAGTTACTACCGCCTATGGGCCATATTCTATTGCCCAGTTCGTATATTTATGCACACTTAAAATCACTCTTAATTTTGCCATATTATATTAACTACTCGCAATCTGATTACGAGTTACCTTCCTATAATAACTACAGGCCTGCAAAAAATGCAAATTTGTCAAAATCAATTTACACAAAATGAATATTCTATTAGACCCATAGCACTGGCTTGCAAATAAAATCTGACCCAAAACTGGATAAAGTATAATGTTTCTGTCAAAAATATTACCCGTACTAGATAAGTCTCGCAAGGGCTTTTTCAAACACTTATTAGAACTGTAGCAGCAATTAAAAACACAAAACTGTACTTTAAAAGCATGGGGGGCATGGAAATACATTATAATTAATTGCAGCCAAAATTATGGGTTAGAGGCATTTGCAAGCTTTTAATAGAATTGGGCTCTATGACCACTACCATCTATGAACCCAGGTATCACACAGGATCCCAATTCAAAGCCAGCACTTTCTATAAACCAGGAACAAATCAGAGAAGTCTACTGTGCATTTCTATTTGTTAGCAATTAGCCAATCAGGGCTCCATTTCGCTCTAATCTTACAGGTTGACATGCCAGCCACTCACATAGGATTTCATTCTAGTGTTACCTTTCTGTGATTAGTTGTTTCAGATTGGTTGAAATATTAACCAATCAGAGTTCCTATTTTGAAATACTCATTTCTGATTAGCTGGAATATGATTGACACATAATTTAGCCAATCAGACATAATAAAAATAAGTATATAAGAAAGCCGTTAGTTGTAGGTAAAGCTCCTCAGGTGGGGTGCTCATTTAGTTTTTTTTTTTTTTTTTTTTTTTAAAGCTGCCTATTTATGTAAGGTGGAGGACCTTTCCATGGGTCAAAGAGGATTGATTTTATACTATCAACATGGATGTGCCCACCTATCTAGGACTGAAGAATGAGGACCAGGGAATCATGCATCATTGCTGGGGGTCCTCAAAGGGATGGTAAATAGCATTTCTCTCCTAGGTGTAGATTTTTTGTTTTATTTAGTAGCTCTTTTTATTTTCATTTTCTACTTTTTATTATATTACTAGCAAATTCCCCATCAAAAATGACAGCAATAAAATTTGAATCCTGGCAACGCTGTTTGCCACACAATGGGAGGCTCTCCCCCTCTACTTTACTGGCCTCGCGATGAGCGACTTTGGTGCTCAATACGGGCCTTGCAATGAGCACCTTAGGAGCTCATTGCGTGTCTCTCCCTCTGTCTACTTCCTCCCTTGTGTCTCTTTCCCCCCCTGTGTTTTTACCCCCTCTCCCCCCTGTGTCTTTCTCCCCTGCCCCTGTGTCTCTTTCCCTACCTCTCCCTCCCCTGTGTCTCATGCCCACCCTCTCCCTCCCCTGTGTCTCTTCCCCCCGTGTCTCTTTCCCCCATGTCTCTTCCCCCCTCCTGTGTGTCTGTTCTCCCCCATTTCCCTCCCCTGTGTCTATACCCCCTCCTTTCACTCCCCTGTGTCCCTCCCCTGTGTGTCTACCCCCTATTCTCCCACCCCTGTGTGTCTCCCCCTTTCCCATTTGTCTCTCCCCCCCTCCTCTCCCTCACCTGTTTGTCTCCCCCCTCCTCTCACTCCCCTGTGTCTCCCCATCCTCTGTCTCTCCCCCTGTCATTCCCCTGTGTCTCTCCCCCCCTCCTTTCCCTCCCCTATGTGTCTAGCCCCCTCCTTTCCTACCCCTGGGTCTCCCCCCTCCCCTAAGACTCTTCCCCCTCCTCTCCCTCCCCTGTGTCTCTTCCCCCCTCCTCTCCCTCACTTGTGTGTCTCCCCCCCACCTCACTCCCCTGTGTCTCCCCCTCCTTTGTCTCTCCCTCCTCTCATTCCTTTGTGTCTCTCCCCCCTCCTCTCACTCCCCTGTGTCTCTTCCCCCCTCCTCTCACTCCCCTGTGTTTCTCCCCCATCCTCTGTGTATCTCCCCCCATCCACTATGTGTCTCCCCCCTCCTCTCACTCCTTTGTGTCTTTCCTCCTTCTTTCCTCTCACTCCCCTGTGTCTCTCCCCCCTCCTCTGTATCTCCCCTGTGTCTCTCCCCCCCTGTGTGTCTACTTCCCCTCCTCTCTCACCCCTGTGTGTCTCCCCCGTCCACTGTGTCTCTTCCCCCTCCTCTCCCTGCCCTGTGTCTCTCCCCACTCCTCTCCCTGCCCTGTGTCTCTCCCCCTTTCCTCTGTGTCTTCCCCCTCCTTCCCTGTGTGTCTCCCCTCCTCCTCCTCTCTCTCTCTGGTGTGCAATGCTCCTGCATTGGCGACCTGTTGCAAAATGCGCCTGCGCGGCTTAACCTGCGCATGCGCAGCCCTTTCCCCAATGTGCATGCGCGGCTTATGCTGCTCTTTGCGCATGCACGCACAATTTGCGGCAGTCGTAGTTGGCAAACTTCGATCTGTTGCAAGCGTAACGACGAATCACAGTTTGACAACTATTATATGTCATTTGTAATTTTCTTTTATTTTCTGAAGTTATTTTGTTATTTTTCAGTAAATCTTTTTTGTTATTTTCAGTATTTCTTTTTAATGTTTTGTATTTATTTGGGAGGATAGAATTCATGGGTCCCAAAAGAACACCTGTGATAGTAGTTAGGGTGCTATGAGTTCTATGATTTTAGTTAACAATTGTGATGGTTAGTAGACCCACAGAGGTCAATAGGAACCCCGAAGCAGTTAATTGACCCCACAGCACAAGAATTGGGGGAGGCGGCCCAATGATCACCCTGGATATAGAGGGGGTCCTGGAGGACATTCAGGCTCACAACGTGTAGCGGGTCATAAGTGGAGAAGACATAAACTCCATGCACACCTTTATTTTATTTTTAACCCCCTTCCTGTCATGGAAAGTTGATTATATACATATATATATATATATATATATATATATATATTTCATATATATATTTATATATATATATATATATATATATATATATATATACTGTATATATATATATATATATATATATATATATACTTTAGGCACCCTGCAAGCACACACGTTAGAGAGCTACGGACAAATTCTCCAGTACGAGGTAGTACATTTTATGGATTGATTTTTTGTGGAAGCTTTGTGCTTTGCAAATTTGTTCTTACAGGAGCCATGGAATGGAGGCCATGGAGTTTAGGTAAATTACCATGTAAAACATTAAATACAAATATTTTCTCACCTATGTTAATCAGAATATTTTGTTTCAAGAAATGATTTTTATAACATTTCAAACTAATTTAATTGGTCTGGATACGCAAGTGTGTTTTTAAATTTTAATTATTTTATAATCATTCTTCTAAGATTTTAAATGTACCATTTATGTTTACAATTCAAGTATTCTCCATTTTATAGGTTTTTAATGGAAATAATAGAAGTGCATCAAATCCAAGCTAAACCTTAATTTTCAGAGGCCTAGCATGGGTATCATTAGCAAGCATTCACACTCAAGTATCCTCACAAAATGGTCGTAATTTACCAGACAATAAAAATCTAACCACAAAACACACAATAAAACTCACTAGGAAAAATATGCATAAAAATAAATATAAAATACTATCTCTTACTAAAAGCCTAAATACCCCATATACAGTATATCATGGAAATCACTGGTTTCCATTGCCCTAGTTGCCAGTGATGTGATCAATATCCTTGCATCCCCAAGTAAATTCCCGGAAATTTAGGAAATTAAGTGGTGGTTAAAGATAAATACAAATATCATTTTTTGAAAAATGTTGTGTAGATTAATTAACAGAATAAAATAATGAACACATAAATAATTTAATAACAGATGTTCCTACCTTAAACAAGCTTTTACTCACCTGTAATAGACAAGGGTGCTAAGGTGGGCAAAAAAAACATTACAACTAAATCCAAACGAACCCAATAAAATAACAAACTTTCACATATGTTGCAGAATGGGTGGCTGTTTGAACTCAAACCCCCATTATTGACCTCAAAAGGTGAGGGCTATTAAGTTAAAATTTGGACCAGTATTTTCCACCTCCATAAATTTACACAAATTTACACTGGGGATAAGGAACACTTAAAATGCCCTCAACTCTCTTCTAATATCTTATAGAATATAATTTAGAAAAATAACATCAGAATCTTTGTTTCTAAATCTAATAGTTGCAAGCATAAATATCATATGGAAATAGAAAAATCACATTATTGCAACTCTCATATTAATATAATTGAACTAATTTTTAAATGTCAAACATTTTTATATATTCTATAACTTGCTGCTTTTATGCTTATTAGCATATCAAACAAGTTTATTTTTCGTAGGTATCAGTGAAAGATGTAGTTTGAAGATCCTGCATGTATATTAAAATGGAGACAAAATATATTTTTCTATATGATCTATTTTTTCAGGTGTAGTTAATTAGTTTGCATTTTATGTCCAATTGAAGAACAAAAAACATTTTGCTTTCAAGGTTAGATTATAGAAAAATTAAGTTATTTTATCAATCTTAAAAAAAAAAAAAACTGTAAAAGTAGATTGAAAAGCTTCAAAATAACATAATGCGATTTGTTCACCATCCTATGTTTCAAGGTAACTGTTTATGAATCATCATTTTGAAAACAATATAATAAGACGTATCTAAGACGTCATATATGAACTCTGCAAGTACCAACAACATACTTTAGCACTTGGTGTCTGCACAGGTCAGGGACATTTGTTCTGTAAAGGAATGGAACATTTTTCATGGACAATACATGCCTAAATAGAAATTGCGTCTATCAAGCATGATGACTGCCACATCAAGGATTTCTTTTGTTAGCTTATATTTTTACCGCACAGTTTATTGTATGTGTTTATTTTATATGCTAATCAAAATTGCTTTATTCCTGAAAGCAACACTAAAGCAAACTTGTTTTCATGGGATTCTGAATAAGATTTATCATTTGAAATCACATCTCACAGTTAGTGTCATTGCCATTGTATTTTGTGTGTTTCCTATACAAAAGCATTATTGACCACTTTCCATTGTAGGTGTTGCAAATTGTATGGAATGCATTACAGCACTACATTATTCAATGCCATTTTTTGTATTCTATTGTGTTGGGCTTTTACATGAATTTTTTGTCACGAAACACCATTACAGTATTAATGATAGGTAAAAAAACAAAAAACAAGATCTTCTTCAAATGCAAAGACAAAAGCAGAGAATATATGTTTTGTAATAATATTTATATATAAAATACGCACCATGAAGTTGTTTCATAGGACATACAATATAAACAGTAAAATGCTTCAATTGGACTGATGGCCTATAGATAAAATGTAAATGTAGGTAAAATATCCTGACAGCAGGTACACACAGTGGATAACTGTCACTGCCTGGATTCCCTGAATGTGACGACATTGTTTTCCAAAAGCTTCTTAATGTCTTCTCTGCGACCTACAATACATTCATTCATTAACTAAAAATAGATATGTTATGTTGAAATATAACAAAATGTCTTATTTTCTTTTCACTGAATGCAATTAAGTTGTTTATCACAATGAAGAAAACCTCAGAAATCATATAGAGTAAGATTTAACACACATTGATTAAATATTAAGACCGTTTGTGGCAACATTGGCATTGTATGCCCAAGACACCAAAAGTGTCTTAAAAAGGCTGGATAATTTACGATTAGATGATGAATCTTTACTTGTCTGTTTGGATGTTGAAGGCCTATATACCTCTATTCCACATGAAATAGGTGTCCAAGCAGTAAGGAAATTTCTACAAACCCGTGGCTTACAACATTTAAAACACAGTGAGTTTGTTTTAAAGGTATTAGAATTTGTATTATAAAAGAATTACTTTATGTACAATAATAGCTTTTACAAACAAATTAAGGGGACAGCCATGGGCACACCTTGTGCCCCCTCGTATGCCAATTTACATCTCGGCTTGTGGAAAGAAACTATAGTCTTTGGAGAAGACTTGGCCAAATATACGGATCAGGTTGGCCTCTGGATCCGCTATATTGATGACGTGTTTATGACTTGGAATGGGAGTAGATCCAGCCTTATGGACTTTATCTCCATACTCAACGTAAATCCATAGGTCTAAAATGAACATATACCATCAATACGAACCAGATCGAATTTTTGGATCTGTTAATCTCCAAGACAGAGAAAAACTCCATCACGACGATAACACACTGAAAAGACACTGCGTCAAATAGTTTACTACTAGCATCCAGTCACCAACCTCAACATCTGATTCAAAGCATTCCATTTGGTCAGTATTTGAGAATACGCCGTAATTGTACAACAGTAATAGACTTTGAGAAACAAGCCAAAGATATTTATAATCGATTTAAACAAAGAGGATATTCTCACAATGTCCTGAAAAAAACTTATGCCAAAGCAAAACAACGTTCTCAAGCTGATCTGCTGTACAATTCTGCAATGCCTAAATCTACTGAGCAACAACAAGTTAGAATTATTGGGACGTACAATAAATTTGGGGATAATATCCGCTCTATACTACAAAACCATTGGCATGTCCTTTTGGCCGACAAAGAACGAAAGTCAAGACTATCAGACGTTGCGTCAATCACTTATGGACGCGCACCAAGTCTTAGGGACAAATTAGTTCATAGCCATTTTGAAGCACAGAAAAATACAGGCTGAAATTGGCTTCAAGTACGAACAGCTGGATCTAAGCCTTGTGGAAAATGTAAAGCCTGTCTACATATCTGCACCACAACTAAATTTACCAGCTTCTCTAGCCAGAAGGAATTCTCAGTTCGAGATCATATTAACTGCAAAACAACTTCAGTGGTTTACCTCATCTCATGTCGATGTGGCCTACAATACGTAGGAAAAACTATGCGTCAGCTCCGACGTCGAGTTCTTGAACATGTCAACAGCATAATTAATAAGCAGGACGTGGCAGTAGCAAGACACGTAAATTCCATCCATGATGGAAATGTAATGTGTCTTAAATTCATGGGCATTGAAAAAATTAACATCTCCCCCAGAAGGGGAAATATGGAAATCAAATTACTCCAAAGAGAAGCTTGGTAGATTTTTCATTTAAAAACATTAACACCTCATGGCCTCAATGAAGGATTTACCTTTACTCCTTTTATTTGAGCATTAGCCCTTTAATTCTTTTTCCTAGGAATGTAGGTCTCCTTCTTCTATTTTCTGATATCACATCTTAGGATCAGTTTACCACACCCCTTTTCATATTTCAGTATTTCTCTATTTTCTAGTTTTTTCTGTCCTTTAGGAGCTCTCAGCATTCCACACTTAGGTCACTATATTTAGTCCAAGCTAGGCTTATAGAATACTTAGTAATTAAGCTTCACAAGGACTTTAGTACATACTAGGGTACTCAATTACTTTAGGACTTTTCCAGCTAGTTTATTTTCCTCCTTGCTCCCAAAATTCCTCAAAAGGGGTTCTCCCCTTTTATTAGTGTTGATTACCACACTAATTTTACCCACTATTCCTTGGCCAGTTTAGTGTATCAGTTCACCATAGTGGCTCACTAATTGGGGTCCGTATGTGTTGATAATAGGGATTACTCACCTCTTATATATTATTCTTTGTTTAGGGCTCCCCACTCCATTTTCATTATACATTGGTGTTTAGTAAGAATAATAAAATCATTTTACTATCAATAGGCAGCCTGAAGGATATTAAATATGGCAAGATTATGGTATACAAGTATTGCCTGTAGAGGCACCATTATTCTGAAATCTCGCGATTAACGCGACTTTGCGATCCTTTCTCACTAGTCTCGCGAGAAACGTGATCACGTAGTACGCGATGATGTCACAGCGCGAACGTGAACGCGGTGACGTCATCACGTCCCGCGAATCGCGGGACTCTTTAAAAACCCGCGATTCCTGTGAATTACATATCTCCTGATGAATCCGCAACACTAACTACGGGGAAACGCGCGTGGGGAACTAAGCAGCAGGCTCCTGGGGGCAGGCATTCCCTTTGGGGTGTACAACTACTATTCCTTCACCACTACAAGGTAATAGAGGAATTTCTCTCCCTTTTTTTAGTACACTTGTCCCATAAAATTCATTTTTCAGTTCAGCTAGCCTATTACTTTGGTATAGTAGGACTTTTTTGATTACAGCATTGTGCTGTTTATCAAGATTACTAGTCTATTCTATTTGTGGATTTTATCTATGTTGACCCAGTAAGAACTCACTTTAGCTCATGGGATGGTGAGTGCTTTGGTCATTTGTTTTCCCATAGGGAAACATAGAGATCCACCTGTCTAGTAACAACAGCAACTGCAAGCCGCCATCTGCCCTTTCAAATGGACAGGTGCTGGTTCAATTAATATTATCATATTATGTGGGGCATCTACATTATTACCAATGGGCAATTTAACTAGCCTTTACCCCCATTAACTAGCCTGCTGCTTGCTTGATATACCAATCAGTATATCTTTTATTACACATTTTGTATATACACTAAGCTCACATTGTTTTTTTTATAATAAAGATCTTTTGTTTTTTCAGTAACTGGTTGCTACAATATTTAAAATAGAGTCTTGGGCGTTCCTTTAGTACACTGGATATAGATATAGTAGATCCAGCGTTACTGGGAACCCATAATTGATATTATTACTTACTCTATTTCATTTAGAGAGTTGTTGTTGTTCTTTTTTATAGATAAGATTTAACACACATGCATTTTGGTGTTCTTGTTGTTTAGTTGTTTCCGACTCTCTGTGACCCTATAGACTGCAGCATGCCAGGCACATCTGTCATTCACTGCCCCTCTGAGCTCCTTCATGCTCATGTTTATTACTTAATTGATCTCATCAATCTATCTCCTCCTCTACAATCCCTTTCTTTTGGTGCTTTCAATCTTTCTCCAGCATTTGAATCTTCCCTAGGGGATCCTGTCTTCTCATGATAGGATAAAAAAATGTGAGCTTTAGCCTCATAATCCTACCTTTGAATGAACAGTTTGGCTTGAGTTCCTGTAGTAGTGATTTATTAGATCGTCTGGCAGTCAAAGGAACCGCAATTCAAAGACGTTAATTCTACTGTGCTCAGCCTTCTTTGGTCCAGCTCTTTTACTTCTTTATGCTATCACTGGGAATACCACAGTTTTAACTATGTGGACCTTTGTTTATAGTGATATCTTTACTCTCTAATAGCTTATTAAAACTTTCAATAACTTTCCTACCTGGAAGCAGACGTCTTAATTTAATGGCTGCAGTCACCATCCGAAGAGATCTTGGAGCCTGGAATATAAAATCTATTACTGCCTCCACTTTTCCCTATTTATTTGCCAGGAACTGAGATGGATGTTTGCCATGATCTTTGTATTTTTAGCATTGAGCATCAGGCCAGCTTTTGCACTCTCTTCTTTAACTCTCATCAATAGGCCATTTAGTTCCTCCTGTTTTTAGCCATTAGAGTAGTATCATCTGAGGTTGTTGATATTTCTCCCAGTAATATTAATTCTGGCTTTGGATTCTTCATTCAAGGACTTACGCATGATGTATTCAGCATATCATTTTAATAAATAAGATGACAATATACAGACTTGTTGCACTCCTTTTCTATCTTGAACCATTTAGATGTTCCATGCTCAGTTATAACTGTGGTTCCTTGGTCCACATACAGATTCCTCAGAAGACGGATATATATATATATATATATATATATATATATAAATATATATATATATATATATATATTGTTGGTGCCGAGCTTGCAGGAACTTAAGCATTACCTTGCTGGCATGTGAAATTAGTGCAATTGTTCAAAAATTGGAGAACTCTTTGACACTGCCTTTTTTGGGATCAGCATATAGATTGAACTTTTGCAATCTACTGACCACTGTTGAATTTTCCAAATTTGTTAGCATAATGCAAGCAACACTTTCACAGCATCATCTTCTAAGATTTTGGAAAGTTTTGCTTAGATTCCATCAACACTTGCTACCTTCTTATCAGCAAGACTTCCAAAGGTCCCATCTCATACCACTCTCCAAGATGTCTGGCTTCAGCTCACAGGACAAACTATTTCGATTATCAATGCTGTTAAGGTCCTTCCTGCATGGATCTTCTGTGTATTCCTGCCACCTATTCTTTATCTGATCTGATTCTCTTATTTTGTCGATCTCTTGACATCACTCATTTAAGAATGTTTCTGTGTCTATTCTTGTAATTCTTTGTTCAATAATTCTTCATTCCTATCCCCAGTATCTTTGCTTTTCTTGTTTCCTGGGCTTTTGAAGCCTTGTCGGACAGCAATTGTGCCTTCTTAGTTTTCTTTCTTTTAGGGATATTCTTTAATGCTGTTTTCTGGACAATGTCACAAACTTCTGCCCAAAGTTCTTCAGGCATTCTATCTTCCATGTCTATTTCCTTAAATCTATTCTTTACTTCCACTGCATATTCACAAAAGTTATTATTTATTTCATACCAGCTTGGTCTGATGGTTTTCCCTCTTTTCTTCAGTTTAATTCTGAAATTGCAATAAGAAGCTCATGATCTGTACCACAGTCAGCTCTGGGTCTTGTGTTTGCTGACTGTATAGAGCTCCTTCATCTTTGGCTATAAATTGTGTGGTCAATCTGAGTTTTACATTGTCCATCTGGTGATATCCATGTGTAGAATAATCTCTGAGGCTGTTGGAAGAGGGTGTTTACTATGACCAGAGAATTATCTTGATAGAATTCTACTAATTTTTGACCTGCTTAATTTTGTACTCTAAGACCATTTTGTTACAGAAGCTAAAAAGAAAGTTTTTTGAATAGAGCATTTTGCAGGCACAGTGTCATAGTATATTTAATATGTCAAGAACAAAGGGGTATTGGTAGTAAAGAATGTCAGGAATTAGAGGTGGTGCCTTTTTTGTATACAATATTTTTTATATATGGTACAGTGAAGTAGCCGTGAATGTTCTGTAATCTAGATTAAAAATCACTATTGCAGTGTGCTGTGACACATTGTATTGCACAAGCGCCTTATTTAAATTAACAAGCTTTCAAGAGGTTTGCTCTCCCTTTATCAAGTCTGAAACAATACCGACATAAAATGGAACAGTATTTGTATTTGGTATATATATATATTTGTTATATATGGTATATATACAAATTCTGCTTTGACCATATGTAAGAAATTTGTTTCCTCCATGTTGTCAGTATTTGCTTTGTGAACCATCTCTATGGGTTTTGGGGTTTCAAGACCATTCAGTGCCTTTTATTAGTTCTGTTAAGTGTACCTGTATATTTAAAAAATGGAAAAACTTTTGATACGTGGCTCATATAAAACTTACCTTTGATCAAGCTACATGTTAGTGTGCGGAACAATAGCCAGGTAGAGAGAACCTTAGCTAGACCACCAGGGAATAAAAGCTGTTTTGGCAATGGGAGTTTTAGTGAGGCTCCCTGATTGAGGGCTACTGGTAGGTGTACTTTATTGTTAAATGCCCTATGGTTACAGCTGGCTATCACTTATTGCCCATACAATCCCTTACTAGGTGAGATAAATAGTGAAGTTTCAGCTCGAATGTAATATAGTGACAATTACTGAGTTAAGAAGGAGTAACTGGTTTTCCATGTTGATTGGAAACTGTGATTCAAACTATGACTTGAGAGTGGTGCTTTAGTATTTAAGACTATAGTAAACCTAATTGGAAATCATAGTGCTCCTTAGAAACAAACTGATATTCTGTCTAAGGATACTAGACTGCTTATGTGTGAAGTAACTTTCAATAGATTTCCTGAAAATGAATAGTCAATTGACAATACTTCCTTTTATTAACTAGCATCCTTGTTTTTTACGTTTTTAATTTTCGTCAAGAATATGTGTTCTAAAAAAGGAAATTTAGGACAACTTCTCACTGGATCTGATCAATACAGATGGCCATCAAATAATTGAGTCTTATAAATTCTATGTATCACTATATTGGCTTTCCGTTTAAGGAATGAAGTCTGCACAAGCACTGATTTCATCAAGTTAAATGATATGGGATATAAAAAAAAAAAAAAACCTCTGTGTACTAAGTTCTGGGATAAGAATATATATTCAAGTATCTCATAAGTGATTATTCAGTTTTACATTTATCCCCCTTGATTTCCTTTTAATGGGCTGTTATAAAGTGGATAGTACACAAAAGCAAATACAAGTTAAGGTACTGAATGAGAAATTAATTTAGTTATATGCTAGAGTATTGTCCCCTGAAGAAATATAAGATAAGCCCAAATATATAATTAATTGGAGACTGGAAATTACACATTACACAATTTCTTTTATTTTATTAGCGGCATATTTTTGAGAGCATGTGTCATTAAGTTATTCTATTTTTAAAATAATTTTGTTATAATAATACTGTGGTGTTAGGCACCAGAAAATGTTATCTTGAAAATAAATACCTGCATATTTTACCAGTGTTTGTTCAATAAATATATGTGACATTTGTTAGTCTGTTGCAATAACACTCCTGCATATAATTCAGGCCTGCACAACCTGAGTCTTATTTTGCCCTCCTTCTTGGTAAGTGTGCAGATGTGCATTATTTAACTTGGCTATGGGTTTATTAGCGACACTGCTGAAGATGCATTCAATCGGGTGCTACAAAGATAGTTAACTCAGCCCAGGGCTTGTAGATGCCTCTAGTGATGTTGGTGGTCATCTAACAAAGTTTTAAAAGCTTATTGCAGGAGAGAGCAAATATATATCTTCCCTATTTCTCAGGACTGTGTGGGACTTTTCATCGCTTTACAAGTGCAAATAGCACATTACGATTACGCTTGTTTTGCTTGTGCATGTTAACATAACAAAATATTCCAATTTTTCATTAATGAATAAAGGCTTGATCACTGCATGTGACATTTTATTATGTAATGTTTAAATATATAGTTTGATAATTCATTATTTCAGATGTATTGTTGAGGAGTCTTTGAAGTAAATGTTTTTTTTTAGAAAGCAGTCTTGTTTTCAACAGTTAAATCATTAAAGTGTTAAACTCAATCTACTTTTACTCGGCTAAAGAACAGAAAAATACACATGAAAACAAAGAATAATTCTAATACCCCACTTGTAACCACTAAAATTGGTTGCTCTAAGCTGAAAGAAAACTTCAATTGTTTGTGTTCAACATCCTCTAAGGAACCTAGCAAATTGGCTAACTAGAAGTCTCAATGTCCATAGACTATAATGCATTGTGACAGATGTATTACCTGGCTATAGTAATAACATCTCCTGGGAGGCCAACCGTTTAGAAACTACAGTATAAACATTTTGTAGAAATTTACTTTCTTCAGTACAAAATTAGAGTTTTTCTACCACTGACATTTATGTGTTCTCAGCTAACATTTTAACAAATTCAATGCAAAATCAAATATGCCCAAGAATAAAAAAAAAAATGATTCAATCTTTTTTTAAATGCCATAGTGTATTGTGCTTTACAGGATCGAATTTATATAAATGCTCCCTTGTTTACATTCACATTGGAATAAACATTATTTTTAAATTATAATAGAGTTCCATATTATTTTGAAAGTTACATTGTAACTTTAAAAGTGCAAATAGTGAACCATGTCACTGTGGTAAATTACATATTATTGTTGCCTAGATTTACAATTTAGAATGACATATAGAGAGCTACATGGTGCCCTAAAGCTTTCAATAATTTTGACTTAAGTGAAATGACTGGTTAAATATATGGCAAATTTAATTGAATATGTCACTTATATGATATACAATACAAACTTTCAAATTTCCTGCTGTCTGGTTGCTACGTGTTTTATCATTATAATATACGTAGATCACAAAAATATAAACAGTCGCTAAATAAAAATATTTAGACATTACAGCCTTGATTGACAAAATACATGTCATCATCCGACAGTATTCACAGTTTCCCAGTGTCTTAATCAGTGTTTTAATTACTCCACAATATCAAGATGCATTAAAAAGCTAATATTTCATATGGCTACATTTAAGGGGGCTGATCACAAATGCTGTGAAAGCATACCATTGATCACTTCAGTGACCCTGACAATTTTTACTAAGAATTGCTCCTGATTTGTTAAACGGAGGTGCAACTCTCGAAAGCTGGTCACTCTAACTGAAATGTTTGCCCCAAAAACAAAGTTCTCGCAATACTCTGTAATACTATTATCATTCATATAAGAATGCATTAATATAAAAAGTTAGTAGTTTGTCACAGGAGTGCAAAGCACTATCACAGGCAATTAAACAATACTAGCGACTTGCCCGTCAACAAATGGCAATGAGATGTGTATGTTTGGAAAGTTGTTTAGTTATTAATATACGAATTTGACACTTGCAAGATTTTAGTTATGATGAAATAAGTACTATTGTGATATTAAACATGTTTATTTTTGTAAAATGTTCTTTTGGTCAACAGTAAAAGCATTTTGTATTAAAAGTATTAACATTTGAATGTAAGAACAGTTGAACTTTAAATTAATCAGTATTGTAAACTTGAGGTAAGGGTTTTTTAACATGCAAGTTCTATCTCAACAATTAACTTAAAAGGAAGAGGAAGGCAAACAGTAAAAACCCTCCTTGAAACGTAGCCAATTGTATCAGAGAGGGAAAAAAAAATTCCTTCCTGACCCCATTGACTGGTGATCAGATTACTCCCTGGATTAATGTTTAATATAAAAGACAACATTTACATTGTGACTTAAAACGTGGTTGAGCTCTTAACATGAGCTTTGTAATATGTCTAAGTAAGGAACTTAAAAGTATATATTTTTTAAACTTGAACTTTCTTATCTGTCTAAGGAACTTGAAAATATTTTTTTCAAACTTGTAACATTAGAAACAGTAACATAGTTAATTAACATTTTAACATAATTTGTAAAAATAATGCAAGGCAAGTGTTTTGTGAGGCTAATCATCCATAAACAGTATACTTCCATTAATTATGACTGAATTGTTTCTTGATTTGTATTTTTCAATGGTTGACCTTTGTTTATTGCTGTGACTGAAAACGTGATTGAGCTCTTAACATGAACTTTGTAATATATCTAAGTAAGAAACTTGAAAGTATATTTTTTGAAACTTGAACTTTCTTATCTGTCTAAGTAAGGAAGTTGAAAATATTTTTTTCAAACTTGTAACATTATAAACAGTAACATAGTTAATTAAGATTTTAACATAATTTTTTAATAAAAGTATTAGCATTTGAATGTAAGAACAGTTGAACTTTAAATTAATAAGTATTGTAAACTTGAGGTAATGTTTTTTTAACTCAAGAATTGTTAACTTAAATATACATTGAATCCAGAGGAAGGCAAACAGTAAAAACCCTCCTTGAAACGTAGCCAATTGTATCAGAGAGGGAAAAAAATAATTTCTTTCTGGCCCAACTAACTGGCGATCAGATTACTCTCTGGATTAATGTTTAACATAAAAGACAACATTTACATTGTGACTTAAAACGTGGTTGAGCTCTTAACATGAACTTTGTAATATGTCTAAGTAAGGAACTTAAAAGTATATTTTTTTTAAACTTGAACTTTCTTATCTGTCTAAATAAGGAACTTGAAAATATTTTTTTCAAACTTGTAACATTAGAAACAGTAACATAGCTAATGAACATTTTAACATAATTTGTAAAAATAATGCAAGACAAGTGTTTTTTTAGGCTAATCATCCATAAACAGTACTTCCATTGATTATGACTGAATTGTTTATTGATTTGTATTTTTCAATGGTTGACCTTTGTTTGTTTCTATAGTAATTGTTTTAAATCGCACATATAGTTTGGTCTCTGGAAAATTGGTTCTCTAAAAAGAGAACGCAAGAACTTAAATTTGTTGCACGCTGTGTAAGCACTGTTCTGTATGTGTTTGACAATTTAATGTAGTTTAACAGGAAAATATTTTTTTTGTAAATGTAATTTCTGTTGCGTAATAATGACCTTTTGATGGGAACGGACATTTATGTGTATTTGTTTTAAAAATGTGTTGGTTATATTGTGTTTTTTATATTTTTGCATTTGCTTTTAAATTTGTTTTGCATGGCTTTTGTTTCTTTAATGAAAAGTTAAAGTACTTCATAGCAGACAATGTTTTTAGTAAAAATACGTCCATCTTCCAATAAATCACCTTGACTTTCATTCTTTTCAATGTAAACTTTAATAGCCTGTGGATTTTTGCACCGTGATAACGCAACGTACAATTGGCCATGTGCAAATACTGGTTGTTCTAAGAAAATACCCACAGATGTGAACGTTTGTCCTTGTGATTTATTAATGGTCATGGCAAATGCCATAATGATGGGAAATTGTCTTCTTTGAAGTATAAAAGGGAGATTACTTTCACTTGGTGCTAAATCTATTCTTGATATGAAAACTCTCTCTCCTTTATGGGTACCAGTTAAAATTTCAGCATCTATGAAATGGTCCTTTAATTGTTGAACAATTAATCTTGTCCCATTGCATAGGCCTTTTTTGGGGTTCATATTTTTCAGTGACATGACAATTGCACCTTTCTTTAGCTGCAAAATATGTGGTGGCATTCCAGATGGAATTAGTGAGTTTATGAATTCAGTGGAAAAGTTTGCCTGACTTTCATTGCCATCAGCAAGTACAGAATCAGCACTGTGATAATTTCTTTGTGGTGCATTATTTTTTTTTAAGATTTCATTATTGAGGATTAATGCATCCTTATTTTGACACGTTAGTATGACTTGGTTGGCAAGCTCTGAATATTCCTGGTTATTTATGCTACCTTCAAATATAGCCAATATAATATCTTGGTGTCAAATCATATGAGGTGGGATCTGCACAGTGTCGTCAGGTAAAATTGGTATTTTTTCTGTTCTGCCTTCTCCAATTTTAATAAGCCAATCATTGAAATCAGTTTGGCCTTCTGATCTCATATTTTGTTGCAGTTTAAGATGGGTAAAATGTTTCCATAGTGTTCATGACTTTATACAGGTTTCAATAATGTCAGTTCGATTTCCATGTACAACGACAGGTAATGTTTGTCTAAAATCACCACCTAAGAACATTACCTTTACACCAAATGGAAAAGTATTATCCATGACTTCACGAAGCAAACGGTCAATACATTGGAGGTTATAGCATGACATCATTGTGGCCTCATCTATTATAATTAATTTACTTTTTTTCATTTTTTTTGCTTGTAATGATGTCATGCGAATATCTGACACAGAGGTTTCTAAAATAGGCACTGGCAGTTTAAAGCCACTATGTACAGCTCTTCCACCTTCTAACAAAAGTGCAGCAATTCCAGTAGTGGCAAACGGCAGTGCTATTTGACCTTGTGCTCGTACAAAACTTATTAATAAATTATATAGATACGTTTTTCCTGATCCGCCAGGTCCATCAAGATAGAAATAACGCTCTTTGACCATGTCATCATCTATTGCATTTATAATGGCATTAAATGCTTGCAATTGTAACATATTTAAAGTTGCAAGTCTTTCTTCTGTCATTTGTACTTGTAGTTGAATGTCATAGTCTTCAAAGTTTATGTCATCTATAAGACCTGGATCAGGCAAATTAAAACTTGCACAACTTAATCCATGAGTTAAAATACTTCTTGGATTTCCATTAACTCTTTTAAGTGTGCAATAGGTTCATTGTATCATTGCATAAAGTCTGCAGCCATATTAATTTTAAATGTGTCCCACTAAGCTAATGCATTTGAAGCATTTGAGAAGATACAAATAAATGCAAATTGTTCTCTCATCTGCCATGGCATTTGACATAGTGCTGCTTCTTCTAAACATCTTTCCCACTCTGTATCATCAGCTAGTAAGTTTCTATGTCTTGCAGCTAAATGGAAGGATTCATATACTATGTCATTAACAGTTCTTAAGTGTTCAAAATGTTGTGCTCCAGGAACATTTAAAAGTAATATTCGTAAGCAGAAACGTTCAAGGTCTCTTGGACTGACTGTGTAAATTCTTGGGATTATTTTATTTCCTCTGCTTTTTCTAGGTCTCCATAATCCATTCACAAAAACATAGTGATATGGAATTTCAATATATAAGAATTGCGTTGCTTCTGAATCTGTTGAATTTAATTCAAACCATGCAGTTAGTGTAGTGTGACAAAGTTCACTTTGGGCCAATGCATTACTTTCATTTCCAGCATGGAAATACACTAAATGTCTTTGTGGCAAATGTACTGCTAATTCATATACTGCATGTGATCTATCATGCATTTCAAATTTTAAAAGGCGCCACATAGCGTCTGGTGCACTTACATAGTGAGCATCTACATGAGATGCAAGTTCATCATGTGCTAACTCAGTGCTTTCAGGGTTGTCTGCACTTTTGACGACTACAGTAGCTGCATCATAGCCTTTGTAAATATATTTGTACACATATTTAATAGATTTGATGGAAGCGCAGGCATCTACATTAATGTCTGCGTTATACTTCATCAGTAAATGTGGATTGTAGGGTACTACATATCTATTGTCAACTTTTTTTCCACGAATAATGGCACTATCTCCTTCTCTTCTTTTTATAAAGTGGATAGCTATCACAATTGGCATAGGTGTTGTCTCTATAATTTTTTGGAAAATCTTTGGAACATTTATTATTTTCCATACATAGTGATTGTGGATTAAGCTCGCCACAGGGTCCATGAATCATGCGATGAGTAAAAATCTCATATGGTCTACCATATAGTTCTGGATCTGGTATTTCAGCAACAATGACTGCATCCACTTTGTCAGCAGTATCTAATTTATCTTTATCTTGAAGTATTATGAGAAGATGTGCACGTGGAAGGCCTCTTTTTTGAAATTCAATGATATATACATAAGCAAGACATTTGCCAAATAAGTGACTTATAGTGATGTCACGTATTAATTCATTTAATTTAATCTTAAAAACTCTGGCTACTAAATCTGGTCTATCGGAAGCACTTTGGCCAAGAAGTAAATTTTGTGTAATTTCTGGCCATTGGGGATTACATGTAAATGTAGGAAATAAATCGGGTTTGCCAAATTTGGTGACAATAGCCATAGCATCATTGTATCTTTCTCTCATATTTCGAGGAGATCCTTGAAAGGAAGATGTTAAAATGATGGCTTTGCCAGCTGTCATGTCTCTGCTTGTAGCCACCTCAGCAACATAGTCCATTAGTCCAATAATGTTCTACACTTAGTTTATCTTGTTGATATTTTATAAAGTTAAAATGATTGGCCTCAACTTGCAAATAGGAATCAATAATCCATTGTTGTGTTAGTTTTCCACCACATATAATTGGATTAAATGTATTTCGGCAATTTGAGCTACTTTAAATTCAAGCATAGAAACATTATTTCGGATTCTGGCTTTAGCATTTGGGTATCTGTGAAGTGTTAATTTTGGTTGCCAACCTGCTTCTCCATGTGGAAAAAAAAAGGGATATGTCATTGGATCTAAATTTGGACTTAAGATACTGATATTAATGAATGGTTGCTCCTCATTTCTTGGATATATTCTAATGTCTCTTTGAAATGGTGGTTCTCCTTCATCATTTTGAAACACCATTGCAACCTCATTTGATGTTGGCAAGTTATAACGACGTTTATCAGTATGTCTATCTCTTTTAAGCACCATATTGACCTTTGGGATTGGTAATTGATGTCTTTGTGCATGAAGTTGTTGTTCATTTTCTACTTCTGCCAATTTTTTATAAGCTTTAGTGTAGGGGTTATTGGCCATAATGTTATCTAGCTCTATAAAAACACTGGGTAAGTATTTTTTATTTTCTTGCAGCTGCATACGTTGGTCAACAGCTTCCATTGTATCTAGGACATATAGTTGAGCACATTTTCTTTGCTCTCCTTCCTCTGGATGTAAATGGGAAGTTGATGGTAAATTTGGTACATTAGCAGCTAATGTTGCCCCCATAGATGCAAAGGATATGGCACTATTGTAGGATCTTATGTTTGTCTTAACATTTTTGTAGTTTAGAAAAGTAGGTTCAGTCATAATGTTTTGTAAATAGATTGAAAATTATTTTCTTTCTGGAAGTTTGACCTTGCCTTTTTGACAGAAACTAATAAATTGGCCATCTCTGGGTCTCTCCTGTTTAAAATGATAAGCCTCGCATAACTGACATTGTGTATTCATGTCCCCACAATTATGAACCTCTACTGCTAAAGAATTGAGTAAGGTACAATTTGCAAAGCATATATCAGTTTCATTTTCAAATTCATCAGGTGAAATGTCATGTGATGTTTCAGGAACAGGTTCTAAATGCTTAGTTATTTTGGTGGCTTTTTTTGGGATATATTTTATTGGTTTAGGTAAAATGTCATGTAATGTTTCAGGAAGAGTTTCTAAATGCTTTGTTTTTTTTTGTGGCTTTTTTTGGTATATCTTTGATTTTTTTTCAGGTAAAATGTCATCTGATGTTTGAGGAATAGGTTCTAAATGCTTTGTTTGCTCAGTTGCTTTTTTTGGTGTATCTTTAATTTTTGCAGCTGATAGTCTTTTGCTTGCAATCCTTTTGCGTTCTTTTTCTCGTCGAATTTCTTTCTCCTCTGGTGTCTGTTGGTTGGCCCATCTCTCTTGTCGTTCTTTAGTTTAACGTCTTGTCTTTTCTTGTTTGCTCTCGTTATCAGCCATGTTAATCTGTAAAAGAAAAAAAAATATTAGTTTAATTTGAGCTGTTAAGTTTGTTTTTAACATTTTTTATTATCAACAGTTTGTTTATATGTGATTGTAGTTCATTGTAGCCGTACTTTCTTTGTATTGTTAAATAAGTGTTTTCTATTTTTTTTGCTCTTACTTTCTGTTGTAGGTTGTAATTTTTGCCTTACATGAATAGCACACTCAAGGAAATTACACTATACCTTCTACATGTAGTAGGTGTATAGTGTTAATTGAAATGTATATTTTTGGGGGTTTGGTAATTTATTTTTTTGTTGTACTGTTGATTTACAGGCATAAAAAAAATTAGTCTTTGTAATTTTTGCTACAGGGGATTGTCGTAATAGTATTTTGATATTTTATTTAAAGGCTTATATGTTCGGGCTATAAAACGTATTTTTTTTTTTTTTTTTGGGTCTTAGTACTATTTGTTGTAGTATTGTATTTTATGTGTGTGTTTAGGTTTTATGCTTAATATTGTACATTTCGACTGGTAATTGAGAATGATAAATGTTATTTAGTGTGTGTTTTGACACTTTTGTGGACTATGCTGTTTTCTTTATTTATTTATTTTTTGTGTAGATTGAAGTTTGGGTTTAATGTTAAACATTGTTGTCTGTAAAAGACAAATAATAGGTAAATGACAAATGTCAGTAATATTTTGGTAAAGCTTATAATTATTGGGTGTTATTCTTGTTTGTTTGTTTTTTCTCTTGACATGGATGCAGAGCAAACATGTTTATTTAGTTTTCTGTTTTTTTACTTGTTATACTGTACCTTGTTTGAAGTGTGATTTCCATCAAAATCTTTCTTGGTCCGCTGTTCTAAGTCTTTGTCCAATGCTCTTCACACAGTGTCTGTTGTAAAAGAAAAAGTAAAATGTTATTTGATTTGAATGTATTTGTAATGAATAGCATATTTCATTGTTTTGGTCTTTTGTATCTGTTATGGTGAATTTTTCTGCAATGCTGTTTTTTGTGCAACCTTTTAAAAATATTTTAATTGTATTTGTAAATTACAGTTATCCTTTTTTTTTACTGTAATTATTAATGTTTTACAATTTATGATATGATCACAATGTTTTTAGCATTATCGTGTTTTGTGTCCACCACTTTTGGTATGCTTATTTAGGCTTCTTTGTAAGGCTTATAGGTTCTTAAATATTAAAGAAGAATATTAATTTACTTTTCTGAGTGTTTGTGTGATTCTTGGTATAATCCTGTTTTGTGTCCACCATATGTTGCATACTTTATTTGCTTAATTAGTCTTTTTTATGAGGATTAAATGTTGTTGTACAGTGAAAATGAATGTTTTTCCTATTTTGGATATGATCGCAATGTTTTTAGCATTATCCTGTTTTGTGTCCACCACTTTTGGTATGCTTATTTAGGCTTCTTTTTAAGGCTTATAGGTTCTTAAATATTAAAGAAGATTATTAATTTACTTTTCTGAGTGTTTGTGTGATTTTTGGTACAATCCTGTTTTGTGTCCACCATATTTTGCATACTTTATTTGTTTAATTAGTCTTCTTTATGAGTATTCAATCATGATGGACAGTAAAAAATAATGTTAATTGCCTTTTCTATATCATGTTGTGCTTTTTATTTTTATCCTGTTTTGTGTTCACCACTTTTTGGTTGCTGCATTTGTCTTGTGAGTGATGGTTGGAGGTTATTTTACAGTAAAGAGGAGGAATAGTTTTGTTTTATGTATGTTGCTAATGTTTCGGATGCTATCCTGTTTTGTGGCCACTTCTTTTTTTTTTTTTCTGTGAAACTGTCTGTCTTCATAAATTGTATAGGTCTTTGTGAAGTTTTTTTGAACTGTGTTTTGTTCTTTATTCAATTTGGATGTATATTTTTTGTATTTTACTTTAAATTTTTATATTGGCGGCCATTAAACATATATAGTTAGTTTTTTTTCCTACTTTTTCTACTATACCTTGATAGAAGTGTTGTTCTTGTCCGAATGACAGAAGGTCCCCTCCTGCCAATCTTAATCCACCAGTCTTCTTGTAGTGTCTGTTTGAAAAAGAAAGTGAAATGGTTAATTGTATATTTCTTCTTTTTGATTTAGCAAAGCATGGTCTTTTTCAGCATGTAATGTATTTTTCTATCTTACCTCTTCTTTCTTTGTGTTCTTTAAAAGTAATTCTCTTTCACAGTCCACGGTGCAAATTCTTGGGTTACGCTGTTGATGCAGAGTCTGTTTGAATAGTGAAAAAAAGGGCAAAGATTCAGCTTTAGGTTCCATATGTATTAGTGTCATATTATTTTTGCTATGAGTTGCAGTAAATTAATGTCATTTAAATATACTTCTTTAATTAGTTTTGGTTAACATTAGTTTGTTGTAGGGCCTATACACATAAATGTGCATGTCACATGTCACTGTACATGAATCACATTTTCATAGTTAAAGTTGTTTTTTTTTTGTTTTTTTCCTGTCTTGGTAATAAAATGTAATATATTATAGCTTACCTCTCAGTTGTAATTTGCACAATGTAAAGTAGGAAATTAGGAAATAATTATCTTCTCAAGTAACAGCAGCAGTAAACTATCCAGTCACTCCGTTCATCACCTGAGTAGAAATGTAGAATTTTCTGGAACGTAGGCAGTATTTATAAACTTTGAGATGCCTCAGACCGTTAGAATGCAATAGGCATGCGCTATTTGCGTTCCAGCTTACAATTTGCGTTCCATCCGCCATTTTATGCGTAGTAGTTTTCAAAATGGTGGTTAATATCAGTGTGGTATGTGCTGCATAGTATGTGTTACGTACCTCGTAAAGTTGACTGTAGCGTTGTTTCAGTTTTGCGAGTCACTGTAGTATTGTTGTGTCTGTAGCCTCGTTTTCGTTTTGTTCGGCGTCCATTTTTTCTCTCGCTCAGGGGATTTTCGGCAGTTTAAACGAGTTTTTTTTTACATAAATGGACGTGTAAATTCACTTTTCGAGGTGCTGGATGACCCCCCTTGCTGTAAGTAAACTTTTTATGTGTTCGTTGTGTTTATTTATTGTGTTTCTGATGTTTTCATGCGCCGTTTTCGCCCGTTTTTTAAGTGTACGGAATGGGTCGTAGCGCGTCCCGTAATTTTTTGCGAGGGACGCAGTTGCTTTTTTTTCTAAGTCGTGCGTGTGTGTGTTAACCGCGTGAGAGGCGCCTTTGAGCCTCCACCTCCGCAAATGCGGACCCTCGCGTTAGCAACAACTCGTATGCTCACAACTATATATGTGATGACTGCATTTTTACATTGCATTACAGTAAACTCCCCGTTATCTGGCACCCACGGGAACTCCGGATAAGAGTAGTTGCCCGTTAATCGAGAGTTCCCCCCAAAAAGGGTCTAAACGACCCTCAATCCCCACAAAACCCTCAAAATGCCTTTAAATGGGAACTAGTATATAAACTGGGCAATTTAGGCCCAGAAAAAATAATTAGAAAAAAAGTTAGTATTTTTTTTTGCAGTCTTTAACTGCCGGATGGTGCTGGATAGTGCCACTTATGTCAGTTTAGCAGGAGTTTTGTCCAAATGGGGAATTGATGCTGGTTACATATTTACATAGTACTTGAGGTTGAAAAAAGACTTTTAGCCCATCAAGTTCAACCTTTTAAGATCTCCTCTGATCTGCAATATGTGGATTAGTTGTTAATTGATCCAGAGGAAGGCAAATAAAAAAAAAAAACAGTGAAACTTTGCCAATTGTCTCAAAAGGGAAAAAAAATAATTCCTTCCTGACCCCAGATACTGGCGGGCAAATTTCTCCCTGGATCAATACTCCCTCTCTAATTAACCAGAATAACCCTGAATGCAATTTTTTATAAAAAATATATACAATCCCTTTTTAAAGTTATTTATTGAATCCGCTGTCACCGACTCCCATGGTAGAGAATTCCACAGATTAACCACCCTTACTGCGAAGAAACATTTTATTTCTTTAAGGTGGAATCTTTTTAGTTCTAACCTCAAGGGATGTCCTCTTGTCTGTTGAAAACCTCTTGGCACAAAAAGCTCCCTTGACAAATTTTTATACTGACCCTGGATGTCTTTATATAGGGTAATCATATCCCCTCTTAGACGCCTTTTGTTTTAGAGAAAAGTTTAATTTGGTTAGTCTATCTCATAACTTAGCCCCTCCATTCCCCTTATTAGTTTTGGAGCCCTTCTCTGTACTGTTTCCAGTTTTAAAATGTCATTTTTATGATATGGTGCCCAAAACTGTACTCCATATTCCAAATGAGGGCGTACTAGGGATTTGTATTGTGGCAGAATTTTATCTGCCTCCCTTTCTTTTATACTCTTCTTAATACATGCTAATAGTTTATTTGCCTTTGCAGCTGCTGCTTGGCATTGAGAACTGTTACGTAGGTGGTTGTCCACAAGCACTCCCAAATCCCTTTCAATATCAGATACCCCTAGATTTGCTTCATTAAATTTATAGATTGCATGGTTATTTTTCTTTCCCAGATGCATAACTTTACATTTATCCGTATTAAATCTCATCTGCCATTTAGATGCCCATTCCTCAATTTTATGTAAATCCCTTTGGAGGCAAGGCACATCACTATCTGATTTAATTACCTTACACAACTTCATGTCATCAGCGAAAATGGAGACACCACACTCCAATCCTACCTGTAAGTCATTAATAAATATGTTAAAAAGGAGAAGACCTCATACTGAACCCTGAGAAACCCCACTTACCACATTAGTCCAATCAGAGTATGTTCCATTTACAACAACCCTTTGTTAACTGTCTTTTAGCCAGCCCTCAATCCATGTGCATATATTTACTGCAACTCCTGTATCTCTTAGTTTGCACAATAGTCTCCCATGTGGGACTGTATCAAAAGCCTTTGCAAAATCCAAAAAGACTACATCCACTGAGTTGCCTTGATCCAGGTTCCTACTAACCTCCTCATAGAAACTAATTAGATTTGTTTGACATGACCTATCCCTCATAAATCCATGTTGACTCGTACTTATAATCCTGTTCAAATAGACATATTCTTGTATATTATCCCTTATTAACGCTTCTAAAAGCTTCCCCACTACAGAAGTGAGGCTCACTGGTCTATAATTCCCCGGATTTGCTCTTGCTCCCTTTTTTAAATGTAGGTCACATCAGCTTTTCTCTAGTCATCTGGTAGAGACCCTGTGTTGAGTGAATCTTGAAACATTTAATATAATGGTTTGGCTATTACAGAACCCAGTTCCCTTAGTACCCTTGGATGTATTCCATCAGGACCCGGGGCTTTATTAAAATTTATTTTTTCCAACCTCTTTTGGATTACTTTCTGTGTTAACCAATTATTTGGCAAAGGTAGTGTAGCCCCATTATGTTGCCGTGTCCCAACCACTGGTACCTCCCTTGTGTATACAGAAGAAAATAACCTATTTAGCTCATCTGCCTTTTCTTGGTCACTAATTATCAGACGGCCTGTGTCACATTGTAATGTTCCTATAGCTTCCTTCCTCACCTTCTTCCCATTAATATACTTAAAAAATATTTTAGGGTTAGTCTTACTCTCTTTTGCAATTAATTTTTCATTTTCTATTTTAGCCAGTCTAATCGCCCTTTTGCAAGCCTTGTTGATTTCTTGTATTCCTGTAAAGCAGTCTATGTCCCCTCTTGTTTGTATAATTTAAATGCCTGTTTTTTACTCCGTATCTTGATCTTTAAATCATTGTTAAGCCACATTGGATGGGATTTACTCCTTTTACTTTTATTCCCACACGGTATATGCCGATGTGTATGTATATTTAGTAAGGATTTAAATGTTGTCCAGTTGTGGTCAGTGTTTTTACACTTTGTATTGCTGCCCTTAGAACATTAAAATCTGCCCTTTTAAAATTAAGAGTTTTTGTTGGCCCCTTAAAATGTTGTTTTTTTGATTCAATCTCAAACAAGACTGTGTTGTGATCACTGTTTCCCTATTCTAACATTAGATACTATATCAATATTATTTGTGATGAGTAAATCAAAGATAGCTTCATTTCTAGTAGGCTCTTGTACAACCTGGGCCAGATAATGATCCCTGAGTGTACTCAAGAACCTGCTCCCTTTAGATGAACTGCTGGTCTCATTTATCCAGTTAATTTCAGGGTAATTAAAATCTCCCATTATTAGAACTTGACCATGCCTAGCTGCATTTTCAATCTGTAACAATAATTGTATTTCCTCACTTTCAGCTATATTTGGGGGTTTATAGCATACTCCTACTAATATTATATTGGAATTTGCTGCTCCGCTATTTAACTCTACCCACAAACATTCAGCTTTATCACTATGTCCACCATAAATATCTTCTCTGACTATAGGCATAAATTCAGGCTTAACATACAGACAAATCCCTCCTCCTTGTTTACTATTTCCTCTATCTTTCCTAAATAGGTTATAACCATCCAGATTAACAGTCCAGTCATGAGATTCATCCCACCACGTTTCAGTAATGCCTATTAAATCCCATTTTACATTAATTGCTAATAATTCTAACCCATTTTTTCTGGCAAGCTTCTGGCATTAGCAAGCATACACCTTATGTTATGAGTCTGTAGTTCTGAAGTGCCTGCCACTTTACTATAATTACTTAGTACTACCTCCCTATTGACTATACTACCCCTCCCCCCATCTCCTCCCCTATGAGTTGTTACTTCATCCCTTATACCCTCTACACTTTCTACCCCATTACTTATATCTAGTCCCTGCCCCCCAAACTACTAGTTTAAAAACTCCTCCAGCCTTTCTACCATCCTATCCCCTAGTACAAAAGTTCCCTCATCATTAAGGTGCAATCCATCCCTACTGTAGAGATTGTACCAAAGTGAGAAGTCAGCCCAGTGCTTTAAGAACCCAAACCCCTCCTTAATGCACCACATCTTTAGCCACGCATTAACCTCCCTAAGCTCCTTCTGCCTCCCTGGGCTAGCACATGGCACTGGTAGTATCTCAGAAAATACTACCTTGGAGGTCCTTGCCTTCAGCTTATTACCTATTTATCTAAAATCATTCTTTAGGACACTCCATCTTCCACTAACTTTGTCATTGGTACCATTATGTACCAAGACTGCCGGTTCATTTCCCGCCCCTCCCAATAATTTGTCTACCCGATCTACAACATGACGAACCCGAGCACCCGGGAGACAGCAAACTGTTTTATTCTGGGATCTGGGTGACAAATCACCCTGTCTACCTTCCTAATAATAGAGTCCCCTTCAACCAAAACCTGTCTGGATAATTTATTTATAATGATTCTTCTGTATAAAGTATTCCATTTTTTTTTATAAAGTAAAAACGCTGTAAACATGGAATCTATGAAAAATGTATCAATGAGTGGAACTTGTTTGAAAATCATAATTACACTTTACTTTTCAGCTATCAAATAATAACCAGTGGCTTCACACTTGATACAATATATTAAGGGGGTGTAAGCGCCACAGTATTTATAAACAACTACTACTGTATTTTAGTAAAAATCCTAGCATAATATTCATCAAAGAAATGGTGCTGTTTTCACACTATGACTGGGATAACTAAACAATTCTTTTTTTAGTAGAGTTTGGAAGTAGAAGAGAAATTGTGAGATTTAAAAAAATACATACAATACAGAAGGATTGTTAAAATGCTTCTAGGCTTTAACAAATATGTTTAAAAAGAACTGCAGACATGTCAGAGTTTAATCTTTAGCTACATGCTGTTATTTTGTTTAGCTGTTACTTTCATTTTCCCTGTGTGTTTTATTTTCATAGTGTTCAGTTGAACAGCGGTTTCTTTGGACTCAAAATCACAAGAAACTCTAGAAACCACAGTGAGTCAAACAACTCCTCTATATGATGTATAGAATAAACTGTCTGCACTGTGGGCATTTTTTGTCTTCAACAACATTGTTATGCCAGACTTACTTGCGTTTAATATATATATTTTTTAATTGTCAAGAGTTATATTGCCTTATTTCGCATGTTTACTTTGTAATAATAGTATAGAAACATAACAAATTGTGCAGCAATAATGCCTTACCAACAGAACAGAAACTAAGTTCATCATATCACTGTAATATGGATTGTGGATATGCAAGTTAAAATTGAATATGATCCTTGGATATAAATTATTTATGCTTATACACTGACAAGTGTTTTTGTGGTCTGTTTCAATGCAGGATAAAACTACTATTATTTATGTTTACCCTACTTCAGGACAAGCAATAGATAATGTTGTGTCCTAACAAATTATAGTATGAAACTGATCCGACCCAGATTTGATGGGCCTCATGCACCTCAAATTTCTCCTTCTAGGTTGTGCACTTGTGTTCAGTCTCAGCACCCAGCCATTCAATTCAGATCAGTTACAGGCACAATCAGATCCCTTTTATTAGGATATAAGGGGAACAAATGTACCTTTACTTTTTAACAAACAGGCTGACTTTAATGGCTTCCCAAACACCAACTCAACATTTCAGAAAAACACAGAACAAAAGCAAAAACAACATTAACATGAATTGGAGAGTGAACCAGTTTAAATCCCCCATTTGGATGCACAAACACCAATCAGCTGAATAGCTGTACTTCCTGAATTAGCATAGCCCAATCAGAATAGCCCTGTGTCATGAATACAGAAATTACATCACAGAGGGTGCTGTCCTCTTTTGGGGTTTGATCTTTGTTACCTGAGCTGGACACAAGCAGCTCTAGACAAAGGACATGGGTTGGAACCAATTCAGACTAGTTTACTGCTATGGGTGCCATTTTGTGACCTAATGGTGACCCAATATTACAATAGCTGTAAAACACACAATATCCTTCAAACATTACACATAAAAGCAACATATCATAATACCCCAAAAAACAATCATGACAGAAACCATGCCATTTCATTCTTAACATTTATTGTATGTATGTCCATAGTGGTAAAAAAATGACTGAACTTGCTAGAGCAGGTAAAGTAGATGTTTATATGCAGTGCACAGGTTTATAAAATTAATGTAACAAATTCTCACACTAGCACATTTTGTAATATTTGTGTGTTTTCTAAATCCTCTTATTCCTCTTTAGCAGATGTTATTGATTGGTATAAGGACTCAGAGGGAACACATTGGATATTAATGTAGGTAAGATCAGCAAATTATGTTTGCATTGGCTGGTGGAGCCTGATACCTGGGAAAGGAATAGGAATTTACAGTATACTTTCTACATTTGATTAATTGATTTGGCAATAGTAGGACAATCAGAACTTCCGAAGCTGTCCAAGGGCATCAGCATGTGAGAATTCCCAAGGTCTAGAATGAAGGGCCCATAGGCCACCACAGGCTAGCTGGGGGAGGTGGAGCCATTTATAGGTTTGGCGCCGTTTTCCACCATTATGCCCCCAGCTAGCCATGTGAGTAGATGCCCACCCATCCCTAAATTATTGTTGTTGAAGTGATGTGTATGTTGAATTTTGTTTTATAAAAAATAAATAAAAAAATAAGTATTAGTAAGCGCAAGTGGGGGTTATGTTTATTGTCGTAAGCACGCCTTGTGAATGTATTATTGTAGTGTATGTATATATATATATATATATATATATATATATATATATATATATATATAATATGTTCTGAAAAGTTTATGTTTTTGTCACAGCAGTGGGTGGTGAGGGGAGTCACCTGGTCAGTGGTAAAATGGGTGAGATCCTACCTTACGGTGGTATGGATGTTGCAACACGGTAGGCCCTGGATGAGGGTTCAGGGCGTAGGGTGTACTGTCTCTGGCCAGGCTCCTACCCTCGTGTGGTTATGTTGATTTATTTTTTGTTATCGTCATTACATCATGTTGTGTTTACCAATAAATGCTGTGGCCAGTTATCTCCCAAGAAGTGGTCTGTGTCTAACTTATTATTTAATAAGTGTTTGGGTACAAATTCTTAGGTGCACATACTAACTGGGCCTTGCTTAGGTCATGGAATGATGAACTCATGCAGCATTGTTAAAGGTATTGGTTTATCAAAGCTGATTGATCATACTGTTCTCTTTATGGCATACTGTTGATGATATATGTTTTGTCCTTACATGCCATGATGCCTGTACTCCACAAACCATGTGATAATTATGACTTGGCAATAGTAGTAGATTATATGATTATACATTTTTTTAATGAATAGCTCTATTTCTATATTCTGTACATGGACAAAATTTGACCTCACCAAATGCTGTTGAGTACACTGCTGTCCTACCACAGACTATCATATGTTCCACTTAACCTCTCATCTACCTTGCTCAGCACTCCTTCTTCGCTGCACCTTTAATCCAGTTATTTGTTAGCTCCCCTTATATTGGAAACAAATGCACAATTTAAACTTAAAGCTAAAAACTTTATATCTCAGAATGTTTGTCTAAGTATTCTCCCAATCATGTCAACTACTCTCTCTCCTATCTCATTCATTCCTCCCACTGCCACATTTCTCATGCTACCTTTGACAGTGAGAGGGATTTTTACAGTAAACTACTAACAAGATTACAGAATTTTAAACCTTTATTAACAATATAATTTTTATTATTATTATCTTTATTTGTAAATTGCCAACCTATTCTGTAGCAGTATACAGGGGTTAAGTACTTGGCAAAAACAAATGTAACACCTTACGAAGAATGGAGGGCTCTGAGCCTAAAATCAAATGTACATAGTGCATTTTTCCAAAGCACCTACGCATGATTGAAAACTTGCAAACTTACAATCTTTTCAGAGAACAGAGTTACCTACATCCTAAATATCTATAACCCAAATACTTTATAGAAATAAACTGTTCTTTTGGTTCATCCTTCATCATGTCATCTAGCCAATTGACTGACTAATATATACCATGCTTCTCCCTGGCCCTCTTTGTCCCATATATCATCTACTCTTAAAAGGTAAGCTCTCAGAAACATTATTTACTATATTTACTCATTTGCTCTTAGCACATAAATAATAATAATAAAATAATAAAGAAATACATACATTTGAAAATAAACAGCAATATAGTTAAAGTGCATGACAAGTTTTCTTGGACATTGCAAATTACAGTATACGATATGTTATCTATAGTATTTAAAATAAATGACTTTAATCAATAGACTGTATTTGGGTATTTATTATCGTTCCCATTTAAGTTTTTCTCTTTTTCTTCTCCCTCCTCTAATCCCATTCCTTCTTTTCTTATGTTAACATTATTTTCTGTTCCAGTAATGAAATACAAGAGGACAATGTATGGTCTCTTTCTTCCATATATTAGAATATAAAAAATATAATTTGAATAGTTTGGTAATTTTCATCACGTGACTCTTTAATAAGGAGATATGATTGTAAGATTAAGAACAATATCAACATTCTGGAGGCAAACAAATATACATTGAATTATAGAAGGCAGAACAAGATAGAATAAAAAATGTTGTAAAAACACATGAAGTAGGAAAATATCTCTCTCCTCGATTTCTGCTTTGCCAGGGCTTCAAGCTTCTCCCCATACCTCATCTAATAGGTAGACCCTAGGAGGTGCTGATTTTTTATCCTAGAGTAATACTATATGTAGAGTTTAGCCATGGTTCCCAGATATTTAGAAATTTAGGAAGGCAAGAAATATAAATTGTAGTCACATATTTTGAGGAGTTGATAGGTTGGGGATTGATATCCCTAGAATATAGTTTTCAGCATCAACAGTCAGCAGAGAGTAGAATAAATTTGAGGCTAGATTTATTATTTATTCTCAAAGTGTTTGGACTTTAGGGCAAGTCCACCATAACTTCTCAGGGGTAAAATGTGTTATATGTAGAACCTTAAGGGGGGTTTCTAAAATATTTAAGGAGTCTCTTTTTAATTAAACTAAGAATAGCTAAAAAATCTCAAGTTTTAAATGCATGTTTATCCTGCCTAGTTGCTGTTTCATGAGTAATATCAGATTGCTGAGTGTAGTGCGTGTAGCAGTGGTTATTCTCTATGTGAAAGACTGTAATTGATACCATCAATCCACTGTACTTAGTTTACCCTGCACTGAGAAGTAAACCCATTGCTGGCCTGTTTTAGATAAATCCATAATTACATGTCTGCACAAATATATTTGTTAAGGGTAATTATTGTTTTGTTTTCATCACTACAAGGAGCACAACCACTGGAGCAGATCATCGGTTTTCATTGCTGAATTTCCAAAGAGGCAAAAGAGCAGAAAACTGAATTACAAGGGCTGTTCTCTTCAAACTAAAAATATAAACAGTCTAATAGAAACCTTTCCATTGACTTGAATCGGGGGACACCACTGTGACCTGATTGGCGGCAGTAATGCCAAAGCATGTGGGCAGTCTATTACTCATAAAAAATGGACATATTTCAATATATTTTTGCTTTTATGAGATCTTTCCTGTGATGTGTTCCAAATTGTGCTAAATTAAGTGGGCCTCAGCAGACTTTGTCTTCTCTTGGGCACAACAAATCAATGAATTAGTTAATATATCTCTAGTTTATTCTGAATGCCCGGACACAATATGCATTGCATGTATCTTTAGAAACCTCTAGTTTGTAGTGATTAGTAAATGCTAGGTAGATTTTTGCTTTTAATAATCTTATTATTTTATGCTATTCTGATTATCTAAGAGATAACTAGATAAATACCATAACTGTATATGGTAAAAACTGCAACGTGATCAGTGATCTTTACATCAAATACGTTCTACCATTGTTTTTCACTATTCATTCCTTCTTTCATTATCTTAGTCTTCTCAAAAGGCAAGAAGGGCCACTATGGAAATTGTCTGCATAAAATATACATTGCAGACTACAGTGAAGTGATAAAGCGCCCTTTCAAATCTAGAGCAACGTGTTTCAATTAATATTGTACATACATACAAATCTTTGCAGCTGTTGTACACTATTTTGCTCTCAAATAAAATATATGATTTCAAGTCAACATTTCCAGATTTAGAGATAAGTATCATTTTTATATATTTTCAGTGTTTTACTCTTATCTTTGATCTTTGTTAATTAAATTGTTTACTAAATTAAGAAAATCAGTTGTATTCTAAAGAACAAAAATGGTTTTCAGATGTCTGAATGTTTTATTTAATTCATAGCATTTTATTATATATTACATTTGTAACAGCTTTTTGATGTTCATCAGCATTTTCATATTAAGTCAAAAACAATGTTTTTTTGGAAACATTGTCAAGTGTTTTAACGAGCAGTTCCATCTCATATATTGTGCTTGCAGATTTGATAAAGAAGCAATCATTTACTTCACTCAGAACAAACCAACTATGTATTTGAAAGTCTGCATAATGAGACTGAAAATAAATATTGCAAATTGAATAAGATACTTTAATTACCCTTTAAATTGTATTTTACTTCTGCATCTCCTTTCTCCCCACATTTGTTGTCAGATTTTGCTAGGGTAAAGTGGTTTGAGTATCCTTACATTGAATTAATGTGCGTCAGTCATACATGAATTGACAGCTTTACAAAGTTAATTACCTCCAGAATGGGAAATTAAAAAAATCCTAGCTATTATTTGTCACCTACTTTAGAGTGGTAATTTGTAAAGTTGACATATATGTTTCACATATGATTTATGTTTGTTTTCCAGCTTTAGTTCAGTAAAAAATAAGTTAAATACCTATAAAATTGAAGATATAATAGTTTCACAATAACAAAACATCCCCTTCTCATTGAGTTAATGCATTGTTCATCTATATTATTATTATTATCTTTTATTCATATTTTTACAGAAAAAGAGATAAAATAAATTGCAAACCAATGTTATTTATATAAGATAGTTTTAATGATATTTTATAAATTTTACACTGTTTTCAAACAAAAGTATAAATTAATTTATTATACAGTAAGAACAAGCATTTATTAACATGAATATTTTTTTAATTGGTTTCTTAAAGAAAAAATGATAATGACATTTATATTTGTTGATTTTCAGTAAATCTTTCTGGTTTCTCTTACGAAGCCCTTTTATCTTTGTGTTACATAGTAAAAAAAAAAATAATAATAATCATTGCGGTCACCTTAATTTTGTGGTTGTAGGTGTCACAGTGACCCTAGTGTCAGATATGTCCAAATCAGTAAACATACATTTTCACTTTAATGACATAAAAGTGTTGGGGGGGATTTGAAGCAAAATATGCTCAACTACAATTGGAAAAGATTGAAGGAACTCAGCATAACGATCAGAAGAAAAATGTGTTACTGAAAGAGCAGAAATGTCAGGACAGCTTTCTGAGCAGATCTGGGAGTATAGAGACAAGTATCCCTCCTATAGTTCAAATCTATAAATACTAAATTTTTATTGAAAATATCAATATTTACAGTTTTAAAGACATTAACTGAAACCTTGCCATGTCATTATGTAATGTCAATGTCAATTGTTTAGTCGTTCAGTCATGTCCGACTCTCTGTGACCATATAGAGAGCTGCACGTCAGACACATCTGTCATCCACTGCACCTCAGAGCTCCCTCAAGCTCATGTCTATTGCTTGAATTAATTCATCTATCCATCTTCGCCTCTGCTGTCCCCTTCTTCATGTGTCTTCAAACTTTTCCAGCATCAGAATATTCTCTAGGGAATCCTGTCTGCGAATGATATGGTCAAAATATTTTAAATTAGAAGTAGGCTGAGTTCTCAATTTGAGTCCCCGCCCAGGAAGCACATCATGCTGTGCTAGATGGGGCAGATAGCCCGCCATGAACACTAAGCGTTCTCAGAGCAGCACTGCTGGGAGATCCTGTGGGAGAAGTTCTAGACCCAGAGCGGCGATGTGCAGCAGATGAGTGGTGGAGCTGATTTGGATGCAGGAAGTGGAGGTGGGAGAGCAGGCTGGTAGCACACTTTCCAAACGGTGGACATAGTCCACGGAGCAGCACTGAAACATTATCTGGCAGATTCTGAAGGGGAAAATGGCTGCAAATGCCTAGCCAGAGACGCTGACTGGAGAGCTGGAGAGCTGTGAGTGGTCTCTGGATACAGATTACTGCATAGGGGAGACGGTGGATGCTCATGTTGTGAGTAACAAACAGCCCACAGTAATTTATATTCCTAAAAAGAGATGATATGATTTATACTGAGGAAAGTTTGTCATTTACATATTTCTCTGGCTAAATGCCAAATTCTCCATATTAAGATACCTGAAAATGGAGGATTGTAAAGGACATTTAAGATTTTTACTCATACTGCTGATTTGCAACTGATATGCACCTTTCTGAGGTAACTTGTTTCAGTAACCTTCTTTCCTGACACTTTAGCTCTATAGAGCATTATATGAAGATGGGCCTGAGTTTGAATCATTTGGATTGTAAAGTACATTTAAGCTAATTACTCACATTGCTGATTTGCACCTGATATGCTCCTTTCTGAGGTAACTGGTTTCAGTAACCTTCTTTCCTGACACATTAGCTCTATAAGAGCATTATATGAAGATAGGCCTGAGTTTGAATCATTTGGATTGTAAAGGACATTTAAGCTAATTACTCATACTGCTGATTTACACCTGATATGCACCTTTCTGAGGTAGCTTGTTTCAGTGACCTTCTTTCCTGACACATTAGCTCTATAAGAGCATTATATGAAGTTGGGCCTGAGTTTGAATCATTTGGATTGTAAAGGACATTTAAAATATTTACTCATATTGCTGATTTGCACCTGATATGCACCTTTCTGAGGGAATTATTAGGCAATATGAAGGATAAAGATTCCACGCCACTAAACCCAAATCTAAAATTAAGAAAAATACTGGGAATGCTCCAAAAGCACCACCGGCAACTTTTTTCTCCCCAAAGGGGAATTTAGGAGCTATGAGTTCCCCACAAAGAGAATACCCTACACATAATTACTCATCACCGGGATTAGATCAAACAAAACTGTCTACAAATGATGAATCAGTTGAATCAGCTGATACAAAGGAAGATGAAGTTCTAACCACTTCTATTAGGAAAAAAACTACTTAATGAATTCCAATCTACTTTAAGATCTGACCTTTTACAGGGAATCGAACTAAATAAATCAGCGATAAATAGCTTGTTGGATAGAGTGGAGGAATTAGAAAAAACTCATGAAATTTTAATTAAAGAATTTAAAAAAATAGTTAATTATTCAGCAGATTTGGAATGTAAAATGGAACGTATGGAAATTAAAGCTACACAACAAGAGGACTTTTCCAGACCGAATAATTTGAGATTAAGAGGCATCCCGGAAACCCTCAATTTTGATGAACTTAAGGCTTTTGTAACTGCATTTTTTTCTTATCTAGCAAAGCCCATTAAACCCTGGATCAATATGATAGATCGGATCCATCAGATCCCGTTACCTAAAGATCTTAAGGGTGCTAATACTAGAGATGTTATAGTCAGATTACACTTCTTTGAATATAAAGAAGCAGTGTTAAAAGCATCATGGGTGAAAACTAAATTTGAACCTCCGTTTGAAAATCTGATTATTTTTACAGATCTTTCTGGAGAGACTTTAACAAAACGTAGAAAGTTTCAAGGAATTACTAAAGCTTTACGTAAGGAAAATATTTCATATAAATGGGCTTTTCCTACTAAATTGATCATTTTTAAAGATAATCAGAAAAAAATTGATAATTTGGTGGGAGAGGGGGAAACTATGTTTAGGGAATGGAACATACCCTTTGTGGAATCTGTTAAGGAACTGTTGCTAATTTTCATAATCTTCAACTTTTAGAGTGGAGAAGGAAATAGGGAGGGGCGGGGGGGGGGGACATGGTGTTGGAGGGGGGATGGAGGGAGGCTTGGAAGGGAGGAAAGCAATTAAACACTATGGCCCTCATTCAATTGCAATTTGGCCAATTGAATAAGGCTCTAAATAAGCACATAGCATATTTTTTTTAAATAAGTTTTTAGTTGCTTTTGGATAGATGCTTACTAACTAAAAACTTATTTAAAAAAAATATGTTATGTGCTTATTTAGACCCCTATTCAATTGGCCAAATCGCAATTGAATGAGGGCCTTTGTCTGGTTAGTAAGAAGACACTTCACAAATGTTATTATTGAGCATTCACTCACTTACAAAGGAGAGGAGGAGAGCAAAATAAAGGAGAAGCTGATGGGAATGTAGGTAAAAAAGTAAGGTAATAGAGAAAATAAGATATTGTTAGTAAAGGAAGATACACATTTTACACTATAAATAACACTATACATTCACAGAAAAATCACTGATTGATAATAGAAAAGTTGGATACTTTTTGTCCCAACTTACAAATAGTAGGAATTAGATAAAGTTCAGTTAATGAGAAGTTATAAAAGGGAGTGTAGAAGGAAGAATAAGAAGCATTAATATGTCCGTCCTCCCCTCCTCCATTCCTCTCTTCCCCTGTGGCTCCCCATGTTTTTCCCTTTACGTTTCCACTACTTGTTAAAGGGGTTCCTTCTCTGCTTTCTCCTCATAATATATACAGAAGAGAGCGAATGGTGTTCTGGGACGGGCTACCATAGTGGGGCTGCTAGACTTAGATTGTTCTAGCTAAATTAACTATTAGACTTATAGTCATCTGTCTTTTGGTAGGGTACATCATGTCTCGGTTTTGTATGAAAATGTGTATGTTTTTATGTGGAATAGTTGTAAAACTTTCAATGTTCAGGTATTCAATTTTAAGGTTATGTTGAATTCTGTGTGGTATAGAATGGTATTTTTTTTTTAGTGGTACCCTAAGGGGTCCCTTTGGTTTTTTCGATGGGATTTAGGATAGTCTCAGAGAATGTACAAGGATGGAACTGTATTTAAGAGGCGAGTGTTGATAGATAAATTTCGGAAAATTAAAGCTGATGTTGTTTGTGTACAGGAAACGCAATGGCAAATAGATAAAGTCCCTTCCTGGAACGATAGTTTTTTTACTATTAATGTCGATTCAACATATAAAAAGAAGTCGGGTGGAGTATCGATCTTGTTTAGTAAAAATATTAACGTTAGTGAGCAATAAAGAGAAGTAGACTTGGAAGGGAGATTTGTTGTATGGGCCGGAAAAATCAATCATCTAAACTACACTATAGTAAATATTTATGCACCCATTGAGAGACAAAATGTGTTCTTAAACAAATTACTTAAACGGGTTAAAAATATTAAAGTAGGCAAACTAATTGTTTGCGGCGATTTTAATATGGTACTGAATGTATCATTAGAGAGGAAAAGTAATAATCAAGAATATTTACATGGGCATACAAAAAGGAAAGCTAATCTTTTCTATGAATCCTTAGTGAGATTTGAGTTATATGATGTTTGGCGGTTAAGATATGTTAATGTAAGAGACTATACGTTTTATTCTCACCGCCATAAGTCTTTTTCTAGAATACACTACTTTTTGGTTGACTCGGAAACCTTGGCAGTTACAGACTCTACCAAGATTAATATAATTAAATGGTCAGATCATGCTATGATAGAACTCCAGATTAAGGATCATTTGACTCAAAAGAAGTATTCTAGAAATAGAATGGATATTTCATTATTTAATAGTTCAGATAAACAAATATTATTACAGGAAGAAATAGAAAACTTTTTCCAAGTTAATGAGAATTCAGTTCCTGAGCCCTCAACGATTTGGAATGCTCATAAAGCATATATAAGAGGAATGTTACTCTCATGGGGTGCACATAGAAGGAAACAGAGTGGTCTATCACTCCGAGACTTTTATGCACAATTAGCAATCCTTGAAAGACAAAATAAATTATCCCCTTCAGCTGATAAGAGTATAGAGATTAGAAAAGTAAAACATGGAATAAATAAAATTGTCCAAACAAATATTGATAACAGCCTGTGGAAACTTCAACAGAGAAAATATTTTTTGGATAATAAAGTTGGGAAACTATTAGCTCGGAAATTAAAAAATAATAAAATAATTAATAGAATAGATGAATTAATAATTGAAAACAAAAAGGACTCAATTACATTAACAAATCCTAGTGATATTGAAAAGGCCTTTTTTTACTTTTATGAAAATCTTTACAATTTAGAAAGTAACGATGCAGTTATAAAACCAAAAACAGAAGATATTATTACATTTTTGGATAGACTTTCGCTTCCCCAAATCACTAAGGAGGATCTAGATTATCTAAACAGTGAAATAAAAACATTAGAAATTGAAGAAGTAATTGATAACTTAAAGTTAAATTTAGCCCCTGGTCCAGATGGCTTTGTAAATTATTATTACAAAACCTTTAAGACTGTACTTATGAAACATCTAGCTGAAGTTTTTAATGAAATTAAAAGAAAGGAGAGTGTGCCTAAAGAAATGTTAGAGGCAGTTATAATTATTATTCCAAAGCAAAATAAATATATAAGGTGGTGTAAGAATTATAGACCGATATCTTTAATGAACACAGATATAAAATTATATGCAAAAAATGTAGCTAAAAGATTGAGCTTGTGCCTTGGTAAATTAATAAATATGGATCAATCAGTTTTTTTACAAGATAGGCAGGGAGCCGATAATACAAGGAGATTAATTGACGTAGTTTCTTTTTGTAAAGATAATCATAAACCTTCTATAGTTATCACATTAGATGCAGAAAAGGCCTTTGACAGGCTAAACTGGGATTTTATGAATCAAGTATTACTAAAATTCGGTTTTGAAGATTTTGGAGTGAAATGTATAGGGGCTTTATATTCAAACCCCACTGCCTGTGTTGTAGGAAATGGCCTAAAAACAAACACTTTCTCTATTACCAATGGGACCCGTCAGGGTTGTCCATTATCTCCTTAAATTTTTGTTTTAATGATGGAACCTTTGGCAGAAGCCATTAGAATGAATAAGAACATTCATGGAATTAGAATTGGTGATTCTGAGCACAAAATTATGCTTTATGCTGATGATGTGATATTAACTATAGCCAAACCTAGAAAGTCTTTACTACAGATTCAGGATTTAATAAATAAATTTGGTTTAATTTCTTACTACAAAATAAACTGGTCAAAGACAGAGGTATTAACGATAAATATAGACGAAGATTAAATAACATATCTGAAAAACATTTGGGAAATTAATTGGGAGTTAAATAAAATCAATTACTTGGAAATATAATTCTCTGAAAAATTGGAAAATCTAACTAAAATTATTATTTTTTAATTATATGACACAATTAAAAACCAACTAATAAATTGGAAATCAAATAGATTATCCTGGTTCGGTAGAATAGAAGTCGTAAAGATGTCTATATTACCGCAAATAAATTGTTTAGATGTTTGCCTTTATCCGTTCCTGAAACTATAATTAAAAAATACCAAACATTGATCGATTAATTTATATATAATGGGAAAAAATCTAGAATTAATTCAAGGATTGTTAGGAAGAGCTTTATAAAACGAGGCATTGCGTCCCCTTGTGTTGAAGAATATTAGATGGCTGCAATGCTATCTCATTTTATACCCTGGTCCACTAAAACAAAACAAAATAAGCTGATAACTATAGAACAATGTCTATGTGTGCAAAATGTTGGCATGTTATAAAAAAAAACAAGAGATTGGCTTTGGTATGATAAATTTCCCAATAATAATATTATGTCAATAATAATAAAATAAGGGCTTAAATTTAGTTTTAAGAAAAAACTAAACCTTTCGACAAATCCGTGTTCGGAAATGTCATTGTTAGGTGTAAGTAATGTTCTTAACTTGGCCTGTCTTCGTTATTGGAGTAATTGGAATATACAGACATTGGGAGATCTGATCGATAAAGGTGAAATTAAGTCTTTTTCCAAATTATGTGCTGATTTTAGTTTTCCATCGTCTAAATGGTTGGAATATGAGAGAGTTAAAAAAGTTATTTTAAATTCAAAATATTTAATTACCTCAAACAGATCCTTAACCAATTTTGAAAAGTTAGTACTTTTATATAGACAGGAAACATATAATTTGCAAATGCTATGAAATATTAAGAAAACAGGATAAGATGGAAAAATCTCCAGGTATGCTTAAGTGGGAAAAAGAATGTAATAACTTAATTGACCTGGAAAATTGGCCAAGAGCGTTTGCGTTTTCACAGAAAATTATTAAATATCAAGCATATAGAGAAGTCAATTTTAAAGTGATCCAGAGGTGGTACTTTGTCCCAGTAAAGATAGCAATTATTAACAATAATCCTAATAAGGGGCTTTGTTGAAGGCTTTGTAATCAGCAGGGGATGCACAAACATATTTGGTGGGACTGTGACCCCATAAAAAAACTTTGGAGTTTGATTTTTGAATATATTTCTAAAATTTGCGGTAAAATCATTAAGCCGACATGTGAACTGGCTATTCTTTACATCATGGACAATAGGCTTAAAATGGAAGAACAAGCTTTAATTATACAGGTAGTCTCAGTAGTCAAAGGGTTTATTGCCAAACACTGGAAATCAGAACTTATTCCATCACTGAATGAAGTATTAACAATTCTCAAATAGAACAGAGAATTAGAAAGGAATCTATACAACATGGGCATTGTTTTATCCAGGTTTAACAGTTGGATGATTTGGGATAAATATTTCCATTCTTTAAACTCATAAGACATAACCCTTTTTTTTTAGTTTCTGTATGACTGTAATATATCTTGTATTTTTATATTTGTGTTTTGTATAATTTTGTAATATCTGTTTGTTATTTTGTAGAAACTGAAGTAAAATAAAAATGTAAAAAAAATATATATATATTTTAACTTTAGTCTCATGATCATACCTTTTCAGTGAACGGTTTTGCTTGATTTTCTGTATTACAGTAAACAGTTTTCTCCAACACCATAATTCAAAATCAGTGTTCTTTATGTCCAGCTCTCACATCCATGTGTTACTTCTGAGAATATCATTGTTTTAACTATGCAGACCTTTGTTGATAGTAATATATCTTTACTTTTTAATAATTTATCCAGGCTTGCAATAGATTTCCTCTCCAGAAGCAAAAATCTTTTAATTTCATTACTGCAGTCACCATCTGAAGAGATCATGCTGCCCAGAAAAAAAAAATTCTGTCACTGCCTCTATTTTTTCATCCTTTTAGCATTGGGGAGCAGGCCAGCTTTAGCACACACTTCCTTTATCCTCATCAATAGGCCCTTTAGTTCTTCCTCGTTTTCAGCCAGCAGAGTACCATAGTATCATTTGCGTATCTAAGGTTGTTGATATTTCTCCTAGCAATATTAATTCTGACTTTGGATTTTTCCTGTCCAGCTTTCATATGATGTATTCTTCATATAAGTTGAATAAATAAGATGACAATATACAACCTTGCCACATTCCTTCTCCATTCTTGAACCATTTAGGTGTTCCATGTTCTGTTCTGACCGTGGCTTCTTAGTTCACATTTATTCTTCAGGAGGTGGATGAGATGGTCTGGGACCCCAGCTCTTTAAGAACTTGCCACATGTTATTGTGACCCCACAGTCAAATGCTTTAGAATAGTCAAGGAAGCAGAGGTAATTGGAGCATTTTTTAGTTCTGCTTATTTCGGACTGGTATATAGAATTATATTTTCCAGTCTACTGGCCACTGTTGAGTTTGTTGGCATAATGCAAGCAACACTTTCACAGTATCATCTTCTAGGATTTTTAACAGTTCAGCTGGGATTCTGTCAACTCCTGCAGACTTGTTATCAGCAAAACATTCTGGGGCCCTTCTCACTTCACTCTCTAAGATGTCTGGCTACTGCTCATTGGACAAACTATTGTGGTTATCAATGCTGTTAACGTCCTTCCTGTATAGATGTTCTGTGTATTCCAGCCACGTCTTCTTTATCTTTTTTTTTTTTCTTGATCTGCTTCTTTTTAGTCCCTACCATTTTTGTCCTTTATTATTCACACTTTGGCATGAAAGGTTCCTTTGAGATTCACAATTTTTCTTGAAGAGATCTCTTGACTTTCCCATTCTGTTATCTTCTTCTGTCTCTTTACATCGCTCATTATAGAGTGTCTCCTTGTCTCATCTTGCTAACCTCTGGAATACTGCATTCAGTTATTATTTTCCTATTTCCAATACCTTTTTCCTAAACAATTAGCCATATATTTTATTTTACAGGTTTAATTTATTTTTTCTTTTCGTTATAGGCAATAGCCCTCCTATAAGCAGCTGCAGTCAGAATTTATCAGCGGAAGTTTAAAAATATAAAAATGTTCTCCACTTTCAACATTCTATTCCATGGATGCATGTCTCCAGCAACTGAAATGGCTCCTGATTACATTAGTGTTTAATTAATGTGCTCTGTCTATGTTCTTGAGGAGAATTTCTATGCAACCTAAAGATTGTTTATGAGTTTTTAAACTTAAGCCTTTTATAAACTATAGCTCTGCATATGAAAAATACACTTTTCCACTATTCTACATATATCCATTTGTGTATGAAAACTGCTAAAACTGCTAGCTACTAAGTTATGTGTTTGATATTTAATATGTTTTTATTTATTTTGTTTAGACAAGGATATCACATTCTGTTTTCATATATTGTAAAGATAGTCCAAATTTTTGTTATTGTAATTAGCTATGAAAGCAAGAAGTCATTAAGGGTAATGACTAAGTAAAAGTTAGTGTACACTTTGTTCACACAAAACAAAATAGTTTCATAAAACTGAGTCCTAAAAAAATGTCTTTTCCTGGCAAGTTAATCGTAAATACAAATTGAGGAAAAGCTTTTAAACAAGGATCGAAAAAAATATAATTTTTTGAAAATTTAAGTTTAAATTGCAGATTTTTAATGCACCTTTCAATTTACTTCTCAAATTATGCAATTATAGCATTTATAACTTTTACAATTTTAAGGATTAACAATTCATTACTTTTAGTGCTGAGAGTACTCTAGAAATTGTGATGATAATGCAGTTTTATTCTGCTAAATCTATGCTAATCCTTACTTCTGACTTATTAACAAAATTGCTGCATTTTAAAATACAATAAATAGTAAAATTACTATTTAACCAAGCAATCCTTTCTCTGACAATGGGTTTGTATGCCAGAAAGCATTTTTCAACATGATTTACAAAATGCAAAACTGAAAAGTCTTGACTGTGTAAAGTGTTCATTCGCTCTTCTGAAAACCCTTAAATAAGCTCTGGTGCAACCAACTACCCTCAGAAGTCACATAATTAGTTAAATGTGTGCAATTAAACAATCACATCTCAGCATAAATACATCTTATTTTGATAAAGGGCTCAGAATTTGTAAGAGAGCATTTCTAAACAAACAGCATTGCAAAGATCAAGATGTTATCCAAACAAGTTTGGCATAATATTCTTGAGAACCACCACTTGGGTTAAAAATATCTAAACGTTGAATATCAATAGGGGCACCGTTAAATAATACAGAACTCATCGCGAGGCCCGTAGGACTTAGGACCGAAGCCCGTAAATGCAACTGCGGGCCTCGCAAACCGAGGCACGCAGTTGCGGAGATGCACTAAATTCCGAATTTAACGGCCGAACAACAGAATTGGAAAGACCAGAAAAAACATCAAGTATGCCTCAAATTAACTTACACACACAGCACAGGGGAAGAGCCAGGAAACAAGAACAAAAATGGTGGCCGAAAAAACGTAACAGGATAAACATTAGGCCGAAGGCAGTAAAAAAGAGCCTGAAGCCAGTAACACTGAAAGCAAGCCAGTAACACTTAACCCAAGCCACTAACACCTAACCCAAGTCAGTAACACTTATTGTGAGGCTCGTAAACTACACGGGGTGGGGGGCTTCGCACTGAAGGGGATCATTGCAAAGCACCAAAGTTGCGGGTTGGACGACGCCTGCAATGAGTGCCAAGGCCCGTAAAGGTGACGGAAGGAGAGGCTCGTGATGAAAGCCGAAGGTGCTCAGAGGAGGCACAGCCTCGCATTGTGTGGCAAACAGCATTAGTACACAGAGGGAGAGGGGGTAGAGGCTTGCAATGAGATCCGAAGGGGAAAACTTCACAGATTTCTTAAACTACATTGGTCATTCAATTATTGTATTATTTCTTTTTTTTTTTGTTATTGGTTAATATGTGTAAAAAATAATCACAGCTATTAAGCAAATACAGCAATTTGTTATTTATTTTAAATTGTATTTCAAACGTACTACCTGCTGTGCATAATTGTTGAAAATGTATTTTTTATATGGCATGGTCATTGCAAGTTTTAATTTTTATTTTAGAGAATTATAGGTGACTTCGTAACAATGACATTAGATTCTTCCTTTAATTATGCATTAACAATTTAGTTATTTTTCACTTTCCTCCTTAATTGGGTGATAGAGTCGGTTTCTGTAAACTAAGTACCAGTGCCCTGTGTTTTGTAATTCTGATCAATGCCTTTGATGGATGAGTCAACATGAAGAGCGTGATAAAATTTTGTGAGCATACACAAAGGATTAAGTAAGAAATCACACTCCTCTACTGAGGTCAGGTTGTGCTTGGAATTTTAAATTATGTAATGTTAATGTCAACCTAATTGCAGAAGTTGTCAATATAACATTTCCAGTAAACATGCAGTCATTATGACATAAAGGTTTATGTTACCTTTGAGGTTTAAAAAAAGTAATATGAATTTCTGAACATAAAAATAATAAATGTCTTATTACGCAGGAACTCAAAAATATTTTAACAGAGCAATGAATAATTTCTGAAATGTTATATTTGTATACAGAAAGTCTGTATAAAATATTAGCATTTTAGTTAAAATAAATTAGGAAATAATTCAGTAATTCTTACTGGTTGTTTGCTCAAAATGTAACTCTTTTTAGTCAACTCATAGAATTATAAAAGTCTCCTAAGATAGATATAGAAATAAAAAAAATGCTTATTCCAAAGGTTAACAATTTTCAGCCAGTGTATTCAGATAATAGATCCTGAAGATTTAATATTAATTGTTAATTGATCCAGTGGAAGGCAAATAGAAAAAAAAGTGAAACGTTACCAATTGTCTCAAAAGGAAAAAAAAAGAATTCCTTCCTGACCCGAGATACTGGCGATCAAACTCCTCCCTGGATCAATACTCTATAATTAACCAGGATAACCCTGAATGCCCTTTTTATTTAGAAATATATCCAATCCCTTTTTAAACCTATGTATCGAATCTGTTGTCACCACCTCCTTTGGTAGAGAATTCAACAATTTAACTACCCTTACTGTGAAAACCCTTTTATTTATTTAAGGTGAAATCTTTTTATGGCTATGCATACCAAAACATTGTCCTGTGGATCCTAGTTAGGAATCCTTGAACAACCAACCTAGGTTGTACAGAAACACCTTTTATGCTGCCTTTACTTTAATTGTTATTGCCACATACTCATTTTTAAAAATTCCACATTTTTTTTATACATTTAAAATTTTGTTAAAAATGCAATGATTCAAAAATACCATCTTTAATTATAAAATTCATGAATACAAGAATAACAATAAAACATAAAAAATATAAATATGTATTATCAATACATACATATTAGAAATTAAATAAAAGTAAATAAAAAGATTATAGCTATAGAAAAAATATATAAAGTATTTTAATAAAAAAATAAATTAACATGGAAAACAAAATTATTATTATTTAAAATCAATAAATATATTTAGAAGATAAGGACCTAATAAAATAATAAAAAAGTATACTAATGATAGCAAGTCAAAAGTATCACTTTGAAAGCAATGCTATCATTATTTAAAATCAATATACATACTTAAATAACATGAACATAATATAGTGACAGCAGAAAATAAATAAAATGAAGAAGTAAGCCAAAAACACCACTTAAAAATAAAATAATAATAAATAGACTCTGGAATGCAAAGAGTTAACAAATTGCCATATAAACTATAAATAGCTCTAGAGAGAAGGAAGCTCTGTGCCCCTGATGAGTAAAAGACTGATAGAGCCTCACAAAATGCGCGTCAGGAGATTGTGACGTCATCAGTCAGTGCGATCACAGGACAGACCACGCTAACATAGCATGAAGCAGGATAGACATAACTTTACAGCTCCAGGACTATTACAAACTTATAAGAAAGATAGGAAACCAATATTTTTACTACAAGTTATAATCAAACATAGAAATAACAGAGTAATATATAAGAGGAAGAAAATAACAAGTAAGCAAAGGAAAAGGAGTGAAAAGCACAATTAAAGTAAATTATGGAAGGAAAAGGAGGATACAACCTCCCTTTAAAAAACCAATAGAGAGAAGCATTAATGAAATACACAGCATAAGATACAGCATAGAATAGGAGTTTATGAATTCCACAAATAGGACAGCACTAGCACTTTACATTAATGGGTAAGTAGTGACTGTGACAAATTAACAGTCACGAGGTATAAGGTTAACTCAATAATATAAGAATAAACGAGGACAAAGTCACAATAGCACAGGCACTTTAAGTGAACAGTTTTACAAAGCAATTTTTGAAATTTAAATGCACCTTAAGTAATGGAATCACGAAATTACCATACATAAAGAGGGAAAAGGATTAACACAAAATAAAAATAAAGGCACATAAAGCATATACTCAAGTGAAGTGCAGTATGAATAAATACAATTACAAAAATATAAAAGGATTATAAAAGAAAAAATCCTATCTCATGTAAAATAAAAATCAGTGCAACTGATAAGGATTTGATCAAAGAAAAATATCTAGAAATAAAACACAAATACAGTTGAATTGAAAAACAAAATATTTTATTGACTGGAGCATAACAAAGTAATTAAACAAAAAAGATGTGATCAAATCAAAAAATATAATACCAGAAATAAAAATAAAACATAAAACTTTGAAAAACCTTTAATAATTTGCTGGACGTCATAAAAACCCAAATGATTAAAAAATGTGGGTTTAACATACATTTTTAATCGTTGCATTTTTTAACAATATTTTAAATGTATAAATACATTTTGTGGCAATAACAATTAAAATAAAGGCCGCATGAAACGTATTTCTGTAAAACCTAGGTTGGTTGTTCAAGGATTCCTAACTAGGATCCACAGGACAATTTTTTTGTATGCATCTAAGTAACAACACCTAGGCCCATAAACAAACTAAGATAATTTTTTTAGCTTTTTACGTCTAACCTCAAAGGATGTCCCCTTGTCAGTTGAAAACCTCTTGGCACAAAAAGTTCACTAGAAAAAGCCTTATATTGACCCTGAATATATTTATATAAGGTAATTATATCCCCTCTTAGACACCTTTTTTCTAGAGAAAATAAGTTTAATTTGGTTAGTCTTTCTTCATAAATTAGCACCTCCATTCCGCTTATTAGTTTTGTTGCCCTTCTCTGTGTTTTTTTCCAGCTCTAAAATGTCCTTTTATGAAGTGGTGCCCAAAATTGTACACCATATTCCAAATGAGGGCGTACTAGAGATTTGTATAGTGACAGAATTATATTTGCTTCCCTTGCTTCTATACCCTTCCTAATACATGTGAATATGTTACTTGCCTTTGCAGATGCTGCTTTGCATTGAGCCACCTAGGTTGTCCACAAGTACTCCCAAATCCCTTTCAATATCCGATACCTCGAGATTTACTCCATTAAAATTATAAATTGCATGGGTCATTGCATTGCGAGCCTCACGAAGTGAGCCGTCGACCACGCAGGACTTAGGATGCAATGAGTGTCGAAGGCGCTCATTTCACTGCAAGCCTCGAAAAGCGAGGCGAGCAGTTAAGGCACGTGGGATATAGCCTGCAATAAGTGCCAAAGGCGCTCATTGCAACTGTTGAGGCAAGCGGGACTTAAGCTGCAATGAGCGTTGAAAGAGCTCTTTGCACTGTGAGCCTCACGAAGCGAGCAGTTGAGGCACCCAGGACTTATCCTGCAATGAGCACCAAAGGCGCTCATTGCACTGCGAGCCTCGAGAAGCGAGGTGAGTAGTTGAGGCACGCAGGACTTATGACCTGTACGACTCAGGAACAAAACCCATACATGCACTGTGTGCCTGGCAAAATTAGACATGAAAAACACAACAAATATGCCTCAAATTATTGTACACACACACCACAGTGGGAGCCTGTGAGTCAGTTTGCAAGTTAATTTGATGCATATTTGCCTAAGCGAGAGAAAAAATGGCTGCTGAAAAAACGCACAACGACAAAAACGAGGCCCAAGGACCTAAAAGTATCCCAAAGGACGTAAAACAAGCCCGCAGTCTTAATCCAGTTTTGCATTAAAAGATACATGATAAATATATATATACATTATTAAAATGTATTTGGGTTTGTCTTAAAAGCCAGCATGCATGCCAATGATTTTTCTATTTTTTTAAAACATGAAAACCTTTGAAAGCCTTTTACTGCTAAGAGAAGAAATGGAGCTTAAATTCAGTTTTATTGCTAAGTCTCTACTTGTGTTCTTTAATTAATTTAACTACTGATATGCTGATTAATGGCTTGATATTTATATATACCGTATATACTCGAGTATAAGCCGACCCGAGTATAAGCCGAGGCACCCATTTTACCACAAAATACTGGGAAAACTTAGTGACTCGAGTATAAGCTGAGGGTAGGAAATGTGCTGACCCCTGTGTCCCTCTTGGTCCCTCTGTGTCCCCCTCTTGTGTGTCCGCTGTGCCCCTTTCTTGTGTCCCCATTCTCTCTCCCCTGTGTCTCTTCCCCATTCTCCCTCCCCGTGTCTCTTCCCCTCCTCTCCCTCCCGTGTCTCTTCCTCCCCTCTCCCTCCCCTGTGTCTCTTCCCTCCTCACCATTCCCTGTGTCTCTTCCTCCCCTCTTCCTTTCCTGTGTCTTTTTCCCTCCCCCTCCCTTATTACCCTCCTCAACCCCCTCCTCATCCTCCCTCCATAACCCCGCCATCTTAGACATCCCTCCTCAACCACCCTCCTCAACATCCCTCCTTAAACCCCCTCCTCAAAGCCCCTCCTGAACCCCCTCCTCATCCTCAATCTCATCCTCAAACCCCCTCCTCAACCCCCCTCCTCATCCTCAACCACCCTCCGCATCCTCAACCTCCCTCCTCAACCCCCCTCCTCATCCTCAACCTCCCTCCTCAACCCCCCTCCTCAACCCCCCTCCTCAATCCTTCTCCTCATCCCCGCTCATCCTCATCCCCCCATCCTCATCCCCCCTCCTTATATATACTGTATATACTCGAGTATAAGCCAACCCGAGTGTAAGCTGAGGCACCCATTTTACCACAAAATACTGGGACAACTTAGTGACTCAAGTATAAGCTGAGGGTAGGAAATGTGCTGGCCCCTGTGTCCCTCTTGTGCCCTCTTGTGTGCCCCTTTCTTGTGTCCCCCCTCTCTCTCCCCTGTGTCTCTTCCTCCCTCTCCCTCCACTGTGTCTCTCCCCGCTCTCCCTTCCCGTGTCTCTTCCCCTCCACTCCCTCTCCTGTGTCTCTTCCTCCCCTCTCCCTCCCCTGTGTCTCTTCCCCCTCTCCATTCCCTGTGTCTATTCCTCCCCTCTTCCTTTCCTGTGTCTCTTTCCCTCCCTCTCTCTTCCCTGTGTCTCTTTCCCTCCCCCTCCCTTCCCTGTGTCGCTTTCCCTCCCCCTCCCTTATCACCCTCCTCAACCCCCCTCCTCATCCTCCCTCCTTATCCCCCCATCTCGACCTCCCTCCTCAACCCCCCTCCTCAACCTACCTCCTCAATCCCCCTCCTCAACCTCATCCTCAACCCCCCTCCTCCACCTCCCTCCTCAACCCATCTCCTCAACCCCCCTCCACAACCCCCCTCCTCAACCTCTCTCCTCCTCCTCCTCAACCTCCCTCCGCATCATCAACCTCCCTCCTCAACCCCCCTCCTCATACTCATCCTCCTTCCTAATCCCCATCTCCACCTCCCTCCTCAACCTCCCTCCTCAAACCCCTTCCTCAACCGCCTTCCTCAACCCCCCTCCTCATCCTCAACCTCATCCTCAACCCCTCTCCTCAACCTCCCTCATCAACCCCCCTCCTCAACCCCCATCCTCAACCCGCATCCTCAACCTCCCTCCTCAAACCCCCTCCTCAACCACCCTCCTCAACCCTCATCCTCAACTTTACCTCCTCAACCCCCTCCTCAACCTCCCTCCTCAACCCCCCTCCTCAACCCCCCTCCTCAATCTTTCTCCTCAACCCCCCTCCTCATGTTCAAACCCCCATCCTCAACATCAACCCCCATCCTCAACATCAACCCCCATCCTCATCCTCAACCCCCATCCTCATCCTCAACCCCCATCCTCATCCTCATCCCCCCATCCTCATCCTCAACCCCCCATCCTCATCCTCAACCCTCCTCCTCAACCTCCCTCCTACACCCCCCTCCTCAACCCCCCTGCTCAACCCCCCTCCTCATCCTCAATCTCCCTCCTCAACCCTCCTCCTCATCCTCAACCCCCCTCCTCAACCCCCCTCCTCAACCTCACTCCTCAACCCCCCTCCTCAACCTCCTTCCTCAACCCCCCTCCTCATCTTCAACCCCCCATCCTCATCCTCAACCCCATCCTCATCCTCATCCCCTCATCCTCAATCCTCATCCTCAACCTCAACCCCCGTCCTCATCCTCAACCCTCATCCTCAACCTCCCTCCTACATCCCCCTACTCACCCCCCCGCTCAACCACCTCCTCATCCCCTCATCTTCATCCTCAACCCCCATCCTCAACCTCAACCCCCATCCTCATCCTCAACCCTCCTCCTCAACCTAAACCCCCATCCTCAACCTCCCATCCTACAACCCCCTCCTCAACCCCCTGCTCAACCTCCCTCCTCAACCTCCCTCCTCAACCACCCTCCACAATCACCCTTCTCAAACCTCTCCTCAACTTCCCTCCTCAAGCCCCCTCCTCAACCCCCCTCCTCAACCCTCATCTTCAACCCACCTCCTCAAACTCCCTCCTCAAACCCCCTCCTCAACCTCTCTCCTCAACCCCCCTCTTCAACCTCCCTCCTCAACCCCCTCCTCAACCTCCCTCCTCAACCCCCCACCTCAATATTTCTCCTTAACCCCCCTCCTCACGTGTAACCCCCATCCTCATCCTCAACCCCCATCCTCATCCTCAACCCCCATCCTCATCCTCATCCCCCCATCCTCATCCTCAACCCCATCCTCATCCTCAACCCTCCTCCTCAACCTCCCTCCTACAACCCCCTCCTCAACCCCCTGCTCAACCACCTCCTCATCCTCAATCTCCCTCCTTAACCCTCCTCCTCATCCTCAACCTCCCTCCTCAACCCCCTCCTCAATCTTTCTCCTCAACCCCCATCCTCATCCTCAACCCCCCATCCTCATCCTCAACCCCCCATCCTCATCCTCAACCCCCCATCCTCATCCTCAACCCCCCATCCTCAACCTCAACCCCCATCCTCATCCTAAACCCTCCTCCTCAACCTCCCTCCAACACCCCCCTCCTCAACCACCCTCCTCAACCTCCCTTCTCAATCCTCTCCTCAACCTCCCTCCTCATGCCCCCTCCTCAACCCTCATCCTCAACCCCCCTTCTCAACCTCCCTCCTCAACCCCCCTCCTCAACCTCCCTACTCAACCCCCCTCCACAATCTTTCTCCTCAACCCCCCATCCTCATCCTAAACCCCAATCCTCATCCTCAACCCCCATCCTCATCCTCAACCCCCATCCTCATCCCCCATCTTCATCCTCAACCCCCATCCTAAACCTCAACCCCCATTCTCATCCTCAACCCTCCTCCTAAACCTCCCTCCTCAACCCCCCTCCTCAACCCCCTCCTCAACCTCAACCCCCTATCCTCAACCCCCATCCTCAACTCCCATCGTCAACCTCCCTCCTCAATCCTCCTCCTTAACCCCCCTCCTCATCCACCCTCCTCAACCCCCCTCCTAAGTCACCAAAAATAAAAAAACCTACACAACAGAAAATAAAAAAAAATACAGTATAGAAAAAAATCACAGTGTGGGGGGGGGGGGGGGGGTATCCCATAGTGATTGGCTGAAGGCTTGTGATTGGTTCCAATAAAGATTGACAGTTGCTTTAGCCAATCAGGATGGGATATTGGGGTGTATCCCATCCTGATTGGCTCACACATTGACAACTTCTGATTGGCTGAAATTTATAGACAGCTTTTTCAGCCAATCACAAGGCACAGATTCCTTCAGCCAATCACTATGGGATACACCCCCATTGAGTGATTGGGTGAAGACATCTGCACATCCTGATTGGCTCACACATTGATGACTTCTGCTTGGCTGAATATGATAGACAGCTTTTTCAGCCAATCACAAGCCGCCATTGCCAATTTCCTCCCGGAAAAGGCTTCGGGAGGCTCATTAGGGTCGGGGAGGTCTGCGAGTGCAGACCTCTGTTAGATTTTTGATTTTTATTTTTTAAGCCCGCGGATGGTTGCAGGGCTCAGCCGGGGCTGAAGGGGAGGAGGCCGGGGACATCGCGAGAAGGTAAGTTGAATGTATATTTATATGTTTATATGTTTATTTTATTTGGTGTTTGTATATTGCATTAATGTATTGTTTTTTTTAACAGGGCCGCGCCGGAAGAACTGAACAATGACCGGACATGCTGGAAAAGTGAGTAGAATATTTAGAATGCATATAATGTTTGTTTATTTTATGTTAAGGTTTTGTACTAATGTTTTTTGTTTTGTTTTACCCCTAGGTTAGTGATCTGAAGGGACATCTTAAAGGTAAGTGGTCTTAATTATTTTATTTTAAATTAGAATTAGGGTCTGTGTATGAAGTTAGGATTTATTGTATATTAGATAGATAGGGGGATGTATTTGATATAGTTATGATTTATTTTATATTAAATAGATTGCATGTTAGATAGATAGGGGATATTTGATTTGTATTATATGTAAAGTATTGTATGTAATGTATTATATGTAATGTATTATATATAATGTATTATATATAATGCATTGTATGTAATGTACTATATGTAATGTATTATATGTAATATATTATATGTATTGTATGTATGTATGTATTGTATTGTGTATGTCTGTCTTTCCTTTTCAGGTGTGTAATTTTATTTTTTTCTGTAGTGGGGGGGGGGGGTTGTAATGTATTTTTTTTTCTGTACTGTAGGTTTTTTTATTTTCTGTACTGTAGTTTTTTTTTGTTTTCTGTACTGTAGTTTTTTTTTATTTTTGGTACTTAGGTTTTTGAATTTTTTGTAATTAGAGTAGTGGGGAGGTTTATTAGGGGGTAGGTAGTGTAGGTAGCTAGTGTAAGTGTTAATAGATTAGTGTAGAGGGGGGTTAGTTTAGATTAAATGGTTTATTGGGGGTTATAGTGTAGTGTTTGTAGTTAGTGTCATGATGGTCCTTATGGACCGTCATGGTACTTATGTGGTTAATGTTAGGGTTTTAACAGCCCCTTAGGTGTCATAATATACCCTTATGGGACTGATGGGGTTAATTAAGTGCTTATGGGGGTCTGTATTGACCCCTATGAAATATAGGGTTAATTATTGGCTTATGGGAGTCTGTATTGTCCCCCATGAGTGACGGGGTTAATTAAGTGCTTATGGGGGTCTGCATTGACCCCCATGAATTATAGGGTTAATTATTTGCTTATGGGGATCTGTATTGACCCCCATGAATTATAGGGTTAATTAAGTGCTTATGGGGGTCTGTATTGCCCCTCATGAATTATAGGGTTAATCATTGGCTTATAGGGGTCTGTATTGACCCCCATGACTTATAGGGTTAATTAAGGCCTTATGGGGGTCTGTATTCACCCCCATGAGTGACGGGGTAATTAAGTGCTTATGGGGGTTTGTTTTGACCCTTATGAATTATAGGGTTAATTATTGACTTATGGGGGTCTGTATTGACCCCCATGAATTATAGGGTTAATTATTGGCTTATGGGGCTCTGTATTGACCCCCATGAATTATAGGGTAATTATAGGTGGCTGGGGTTAATATTTTTTACTGCGAATTCTTTCAGCAGGGTCACAATCGGTGCCGATCGGGGACCCCCGCTGCAGGGGGTTAATGTGGGGGGGCTGCAGAAGTCCCTATGGATCCCTGCAGCATGGGGTTTATGTGGGGACACATAGAGGGGGGTTAATATTAGGTGCCTCCGCCGGGATTAGTAATAGTGTGCCGCGGGCCCTTTAAGGAGCCGCAGCGGGGAATTTAAAATTTTTAAATGCAGCAGGGGCCTGACCTATGCAGTTCGGGGACCCCCCGCTGCAAGGGGTTTATGTAGGGACACTACAGGGGTCCCGGTGGGGCCCCCCTGCATAGAGGGGGCTTAATTTTTTTGTCGCGGCCAGGATTGGCTAATAGTGTGCCGCGGACCCTTTTAGGAGCCGCGGCTGGGAATTTAAAACTTTTAAATGCAACAGGGGCCTGATCCGTGTCGATCGGCAACCCCCGCTGCAAGGGGTTAATGTGGGGGTGCTGCATGGGGTCCCGATAGAGACTCCTGCAGCATGGGGATGTGTATAGGGAGCAGGGGGGAGCCTCACACGGCTGTCTCTGGCTTTTCCGAGGCAGCACGTAGAGGCTGTACAATTCCTTGCGGGCACTTTTTGTGCTCGTAGGGATTCTTCCGAAATGCGAGAATCACTCGTAGATTTAAGGCTGCGTGTGACTATGTAGCTCTCTCGGAGCCTATTCTCGGCCATTTTTCATAGTCATATCGCAAAGCAGGCTGCAAGAGATTTGGTCCTCGCAAACAGCAAAACACTGCCTTTTGTGAACACAGAGAGAACTACGAGGGAGATTTTAATGAAGCCCTATATTTGAATTCACAGTGGATGTATACATTAGTTAAATAATTAACTAAAAAAATGTGGACACAGAAATGCACTAAAGAAATAGATAAGGAAAAACAGTTTCTTGAGCACAACATTGAATGTTGTATTAAAGTATTATTATCATTATTAATATTACTATTAGTCTATTAAAAAGCAAAAACAATTTAAACAATAGTGTATACAATTGGTATATAAACTTAAATTAAATTACAAAAACGTTTTTTATTTTCAATAATTTTTATTAACTCGCATTGTGAAATATCAACATACAATTGTAAATACAATTTTTTAAGTTTAAAAAGTAAATAAAAAGTATATAAAATATTTGTTAAGTATTCAATTAAACATTTCAAGTGAGAGATACCATTTAAAATTTTCCTTTTTCCATAGGCAAGACAAACAATGGGGAGGCAGGTAGGGAAAGGGGAAGGGAATAGGGAATGCTGCATTTATTAGGGTAGGTTAAGCATTGTTCCCACTAATAAAAGCCGGTAAATAAAAAAGAATAAAGTGAAAACTCACGATCCTATCGCGGCCCTGGTTTCCCTGTCAAGACCAAGTCTCCTCAGCCAGCCCAGCTCGATTTAGGAAAATGAATAATGTTTTTAAAAGCTCTCGCTATCTGATGGCAATGCTAAGTGAGGAAATCACCCATGTATTCCAGGTTGAGAGGAAGTTGGGAAAGGTGACAGAAATGATATGTGAAAGTCTTTCATTTATCATGATATAATTCATTTTGTTGATTATTTCCTTAAAGATATTATTTGTATCTTTCCATTTTTTTGCGATATGGCTTTTGGTTGCTAACATAATAAACTGAAGTAACTTGTTTTGAGAATTTGCAGGTTAGGGAGATGAAGTCCTAAAAGGCATAATTCTAGAGAAGGTTTAATTTGTGTTTAAAAAAGTTTTTTGTGTTTTCAAAAGTTTTTTAAAAGATCAATGATCTATTTTAATTACAGTGTGCTCTTTTAAAGATCTTGACTTAAAAATGTTTTTTACACCATATGTCTTTAATGTTTAATTATTATTTTCAATGGGGCTTTAATAGGGGGGTATTTGATTTGTATAATTACATGATTAGTTCTCCCCCCACACACACAAGCAGTTCTTTAGATGTTCTGTATGAAAACCAACAGACACAAGTGTATTCTGGTAGAATTTGCTGAAAGTAATATATTTTCTAAACATGCTTTCATGCTCATGTGTTACACACGCACACACACACTTTTATATATATAACACCTCCTCTGCCTTTAACTACCAGACTGCTCTCATCAGCGGGCCCAGCTATCAGAAGAGGTGAAGGGGAGGGGGAGGAAGAGATTGTTTTATATATATATATATATATATATATATATATATATATATATATATATTTATATATATATATATATATATACAGTATATATATATATATATATATATATATATATATATATATATATAATGCTGGGGATGGAAATGATCAAGGGGTTAATTTTAAATATAATAAAAACAATTTGAAAGGATTGGAACTTGAAAAAAGAAAATACACATATGTGTTTTTTATGTATATGTAAAGCATGGTTCTGAAATTAATAAAATACGAGAGGTTAGGAGAGGGCATGATAAATTAGGAGAGGTTATTGGACTGTACAGAATTAATGTGAATATTTTGGTGTGGTTGTAAATGATCTTGCGGTCATACCAAAGTGCATACGTGATTAGGAAATGTCAGATATGCTTCCTGAAATGAAAATATTTTTTTTCGAAGCTGAATTATGCGCATGTGGATAACAAAGTGACAAACATGGTGCTTTCGAAAGTATATGTGATTATGTGGTGCATGGGTGTATTGATCTTAAAAGTTTACTATTGCAAGAAAACTGCTATGAAAACACATCAGAGCACCTACATTACTTTTAATTTATTGAGTCACTCAAATTACCTAACCTGAGCAATCATTTACACCTTCTTATTATTCCTAATTATTCCTTTAAGATTTCACACTTTGTCACAATGTTTTCTCTTCTTCCTTATTATCTCCTGCCTTTTCCACCCTTCCCAACTCTTTGACACAGTTTACCACCATTCACTCTTCTTATCCAAATTCTCCATTTTCTTGGCATCTGTTGTACTGCTCTCTCTTGGTTCTTATCATACATTTAGTCTTTCCTTCTCTGGCTACTCTTCTTCGCTCACCCTCTATACCATCTCGCTTGGTATCCTAAAAAAATATTTGGGATGACACCCAAATCTACCTCTGCAGATGACACCCAAATCTACTTCTCTGCGTCAGAACTATCACCACTCTTCTGGCTCATGTTGCCAACTGCCTGTTTAGCATATACTAGTGGATTTCTGCCAGTCAACTCAAACTCAATATGACAATATGAAACTCCTAATCTTCCTACCCTCTTTCACAGCTTCCACTCCTCACATATCTCTCACTGTTGACAATGTCATCATTTTGCCCACCTCTCAGGCCCTTTGTCTTGGTGTTCTACTGGATCCTGTCCACATACAATCACTCACATACAATCAATAACTAAATCTTGTCATTTTCACTTCAAAAACATCTCCAAAATATGATACTTACTCTTAAAAGGCACAACCCAAACTCTAATACCCGCTCTTATATAATGCCTTGACTAGTGCAACTCTCTCCTTGCTATTGAGCAGGTACAGGGCAAAGGGGGGACAGAGGGAGCATAAGTGGGGCAGGGGAGAGGTAAGGGGAACACAGAAGGGGGTAGGAGGGGGAAGAGAGACAGGGAGGGAGAGACGGTGCAAAGAGAGACAGGGGAGGAAGAGAGGGGGCAAAGAGAGACAGGGCAGGGAGAGAGAGGGCAAAGAGAGAACGCGGATGGAGAGGGGGGCAAAGAGAGACTGGGGAGGGAGAGAGTGGGCAAAGAGAGACTGCAGAGGCAAAAAGCGGACAAATAGAGAACGGGGAGGAAGAGATGGGGGCAAAGAGAAACTGGGTAGGGAGAGGGGGGGCACAGAGAGACTGGGGAGGGAGAGAGGGGGAAAAGAGAGACTGGGGAGGGAGTGATAGGGAAAAGAGAGAATGGGGAGGGAGAGAGGGGGCAAAAAGAGACTGGGGAGGTTAGAGGGGGCAAAGAGAGACAGGGGAGGGAGAAAAGGGGCAAAGAGCAACAGGGGAAGGAGAGAAGGGGCAAAGAGAGACTGTGGAGGGAGAGAGGGAGCAAGGAGAGACAGTGGAGAGAGAGAGGATCCAAAGAAAGACAGAGGAAGGAGAGAGGGAGCAAAGAGAGACAGGACATGGAGAGAGGGGGAAAAAGAGACAAGGCAGAGAGAGAGAGGGGGCAAAGACAGACTGGGGAGGGAGAGAGAGGGCAAAGAGAGAATGGGGAGGGATAAAGGGGACAACAAGAGACTGGGATGGAGAGAGGGGGCAAAGAGACACTGGGGAGGGAGGGTGCAAAGAGAGACAGGAGAGGAAGAGAGAGGGCAAAGAGAGACAGGTGAGGGAGAGAAGGTGCAAAGAGAGACAGGACAAGGAGCGAGGGGGAAAAACAGACAGCGGATGGAGGGAGCGGGCAAAGAGAGACTGGGGAGGGAGAGTGGGGGCAAAGAGAGGCTGCGGAAAGAAAAAGGGGGCAAATAGAGAACAGGGAGGGAGCAAGGGGGAAAAGAGAGACTGGGGAGGGAGAGAGAGAGGGCAAAGACACTGGCGTGGGAGAGAGGGCGCATAGAAAGATTGCAGAGGGAGAGGGGGGCAAAGCAAGACTGCAGAGGGAGAGAGGGGGCAAAGCGAGACTGGGGAGGGTTAGAGGGGGCAAAGAGAGACAGGGACGTGAAGGTGCAAAGTGGTGACTCTGTTAATTTTATGACAGAACATCTGATAAGAATTTGTGGATTAAATGTACTTTTGTTGACAGTGCAGTGTTCCATAAATTAATAATTTCTCATAGTGAGGGATTTTTGCAGGGTGCTTTTGCCAAGGTGGACAACCCCATTGTTACTGTGGTTATATCATGTAACAGGAGGAAAAGCTTTGAATAACAATGTTTAGTACAATCACAAATTAAGAGGATGACAACCTCAGGCAAAGTAGCCTAGACTTGACATTAATGTTATTGTTCACCTTGGCTTGGGATTTAAAAAAATAATCTATGCATCACAGTTGTGCATGAGAATAATGAAGTTTGGCTGGAAAAAAATAGTTAAACTTCTATTGATCTAACTTAATGAAATTAGTAGCGGTGGATTATCTATCCTACTGCAAACAACTTAAACACACTTATCTGTATTCCACAATTGGTGATGAGAAGCAAGGTTGTTTGCTTTCTTCATAGAGGCAAATTATGATTTATTATAACTTTCCATATTATACTTATTAAGAAAATATAATTGTAATTAATGAACAATCTTTTAAACAGTTACATTTATTAAATATTTTGGTATATACATAACATAATGTGTTGTTTATAATTGATATCTTACACTGAAGGTATTGTATGTATTACAAGGTCACTGATAGGTTGAAAAGAAAATGGTGGTAAATGGTTTCTATTTAATGAAATAACGAAACAAAGGTAAAAACAAGTTAAATGACAAGAAGAAAAAGAAAAGTAGTATATGTTTGAAACATTGAGTCTCGCAAAAAAACACAGTTTGGCAGGGAAAAGGTAATAAAAATAGGTTTTTATTAGGAAAGTATATATTTTAAAGCATTTACTGGTCTCAAGCAGCATCCACTATACTTTGAATGGTTAGTGTGGGGGGAAGAGGGGCATTTACATCTCAGTGCAAGAAAGATGTGCATTTGCATCTTTGTGAGCAGGGTTGAGGATTCATGGAACACACTAAAACCTTTAATGATATAACAGATCCAAATGCCTTTTCCTCCATTCCTTCCACCACTACACACTAGACAAAAGGACACCTCCTCAGGTCCCAAGTAACCAGTAAATGCATAGGCCCTTATTTCAATATTTTTTTGTGCAGGCATTTACGGTGCAAGTTTGAATGTAACTTAGTAACCTATTAATCACAATCCCTCTAAATTCAAGTGCTGCACAAATGCACTGCTGCATAAGCTAAAATGAGTTGCTTATCAAGTTACAGTGATTTGTCACATTCAAATTTCCCAAAATGTCCTGCAAGTAACATAGTAGACTTCATGGTAGTTAGGGGTTAAGTTTAGATACCATGGTCTGTTAAGGACCTCCTTTGTAGGCGTTAATATTTAGGTGCCATGAAGGGCTCAATAGACATCCATGGTTATAATTTTTACTGGGCATTTGGAGAGCCTGGCAGGGAATCCCTGGGGGTTGCCTTCATCACATAGGAGTACGGAACTCCATGGGTTTCTTGGCTTTGTAGGGCTGATCAGAAGTGGGGTCTTAAACTTCCTCTTATCATTTTTAACCCCTTTCCTGCTATGGGAAAGGGTCTATGTAGATGGATGGGGGGAGGGGTATTTGTTTTTTACTGCAGGACTGCTGCTGAGACTTTTGAGCTAGTAACTTTTTGGCAAACAGAAAACCTATTTTCACTGTGCCCTATTATTTGTTTCCAAAACCTGCTTTCTTCCTAATGTAAAAATACTTTGCTTCTGTAATAAAGTCTGTTATTGTTTCAAGAACTTTTGGTGTGTGGGAATGCTAGTGGAAATTTAGAAAAAGGTTCTTTTACTAGTCTATCACAATGATAAACCCAGAGTCTTCAAAAGTGAAAATGTGATAAAAAAGCAAGTTAAGTGTATTGTGAAGGGCCAACAGCAAAGCCTTGGTAACCAGGCAGTTCTTCATCGAATGGATGAACTAAGTGTTTTGCCCTAGTGTACAAAAAATATTTGCAAGAAAAATAACTGCATCTGATGGCTTTGTTAATAATGGAGAATGCTCCTGACTATCCTCCAGGCTTGTAGGACAACTTGCTGGAGGACTTTAATTTTATAACTATTAAGTTCTTGCTCCCAAACACAACTCCTCTGATCCAGTCCATGGACCAGCATGTCATCTCAAACTTCTGTATACAAAGACCGTCTTCCACCGCTGCTTTTGGATACTGAGTTGACACTGAGAGAGTTCGGGAAGGCAGTCTCTCACAAGATCATTAACTGTGGGGGAAATGTTGTCCAGAAGCTATAATGCCAAGGAACTTGGAGGCTGAACCTAGCCCAATAGTGGAGGACATTGTGTCTCTGGGCAAGTCCATGGGCCTGGAGATGAGTAATGAAGACACTGAAGAGTTAGTGGATGAGCGACCAGACAAGAGCTCAGCACTTAAGAGCTGCAGAAACTTCAAAGGGAGAAGCAACAGTTAGTGGCTGAGGAAATGTGCTCGGGTGAAGTGGAGGGAAAGGAGGAAGCACCTACTGCACTGAACTTGTGTTCTAAATGGGTTGAATTACAAAATGTTGTTGAAAAGTATTGTATCACCCCGACAAAGCTCAAGCAAACCAAAATGTGGACAAACTATATCTCACTTCAGAAACATTTTGAAACATAGGCAGAAGCAAATTTCACTTGATAGGCTTTTAGTGCAACTCACTATATCAGGGTCTCCAGCAGGGTTCAGTGGTGTTAAGAGCCAGAAAAGAGAAAGCTCACCTGTGCAAGTGCCTGATGTTTTAATGGAAGACTACTCCCTTTAAAGCAATAACCTCTCTCCTCCTTCTCCTCTTCTACATTGCCACCATCCTCTTAGTACAGGTAAAGTGAAAATAAATTCTATTTTATTTTAGCTAACTTTTATTTTTTATTTATGTCTAGTTTTAATGTATGTTTTAGTTTATATTTAGTTTTAAGGTTTGTATAAAAAAAGAACACCATCAGTTTTAAATAAAATGGGACATTTCTGGGGTTCAAAACAAATTATTTAAATTTATATTGATCCTTATGGAAAAAGCTTGTTTGGTACTCATTCCTTTTGGTACTCATCCTGCTGTCTGGAATATATTAGCATTGATAACGAGGGACCACTGTATTTATATCAAGGACGGGCATCCGGTTTTACTTGAAGGGCCTCAAATGCAGGCTCTGAGTATTTAAAAGAGCCCCCAGTGCTTTAAACCTTTATATTTCACCCAAAGCAAATTGTTGAAATCAATATATCAAGGAATTAAGAAGTGACATCGTTATAGATAACAAGAAGACAAAGTCATGCTTTTTCATTTCAGCAAAACAAGCTGGAAGCTGCATCAAAAGTGTTCAGTGGCTACATGTGACCTCCAGACCACCTGGTGCCACCACTGATTTAGATCATTTGATAGTTGCATTTCTTGAAATCAGTCAAGAAAGTTTTATTAATGTTTTTGTTTTTATAATAATTTAATTTCAGAATAAAAAAAAAATATATTTTTAGAGATAAAAACACTAAATAAAATTTCCTAATTTCATAAGTCTAGGTTATTTATTGATTTTATATTAGCATGTTAGTCATTGTTATATTGTGCATGTTGTGTTTCTGTTACTTGATTATCAGGCATAAGATGTTTAAAAAATCATTTTTGTTAAAATAATAAAGCTGATTTTAAGCAGTTGCTAAGCATCTGCATGATGTTAATTTAAAATATATGCTTCAAATAATAAACTGTAATTAGCATTCACTAAGTTACTCATACTGTGTATTGATTTCAGAAGATCAATTAAAAGCTTTACATGCACTTTTCAGATACTGTATTAAAGAATGTTGTTGAGACATTTTCACCTATGGGATTTATGAGCTTAAAATATTTGACAACCAGTGCTGTTGGGCAAAGTGTAAAATGTACAATTAAACAATATTCAAAGGAGCCATATTTGACAGAAATATTTTTGCACAATGTACATGTAAAAATTAAATATTCTAGAGATCAATCGACCAATAATTATTTGATTATAGTTTTGATAACTCATGGAATCAATAAAGAGTGTTTTAGAATTATACTCTAATATTTCGGAATGAGTTTTTACTAAACAAAAATGAAGCAAGAATATAAACAACTATACAGTTTATTACCATCCATATTATTTTTAACTTCATTATTATCATTTATTTGTCACGGGACAACTTAATACATAGCAGAGAAAGTACAGTAAATTCCTAAAAATTCAATTTTAAGTATATATCTGTCTTTAAAATATAAATGGCTTTTAAATAAATAATTTTTTCAAAACTGAATGCACTCAAACCTACAATCTCAAAGTTAAATATAAATAAACCAAACAATCAATCATTAAACATTCTTTCAAAAGTAAAAACAGTGTGTAATCGCCCTGAGGAGGAGATCTAGAGGGTGATCGCGTTGGGCGATGGGAAAGAAATGGGTCTCACAAAAGTAATAGGGTTCTACTAACTTAAGGATGAAAATGTTACATAAAAGGAGGTAGATGGCAAACAGTTAATATGTGTAAAATCACATAATCCTATAAGTTAACAAGAAAACTGCTTAGAGTCCCTTTAACTGCATTAACTCCATTCAATCAGTACTAAAGGAAATCAAGCCAAACTATTCGCTAAAAGATTTGATCATGAGTAGTGATGTCGCGAACATCAAATTTTCGGTTCGCGAACAGCGGACCCGAATTTCCCTCAAATGTTCGCGAACCCGGCGAACCGCCATAGACTTCAATGGGCAGTCGAATTTCAAAACCCACAGGGACTCTTTCTGGCCACAATAGTGATGGGAAAGTTGTTTCAAGGGGACTAACACCTGGACTGTGGCATGCCAGAGGGGGATCCATGGCAAAACCCCCACGGAAAATTACATAGTTGATGCAGAGTCTGGTTATAAGCCATAAAGGGCATAAATCACCTAACATTCCTAAATTGTTTGGAATAACATGCTTTAAAACATCAGGTATGATGTTGTATCGATCAGGTAGTGTAAGGGTTACACTCGCTTCACAGTAACAGACCAATCTCCCCGTTTAATGCACCGCAAAACAACCGGAAACAGTCCCTTTGCACAACTGCAAACTCCCCATTTGCACAAGGTTGGATACCAAGCTAGCCATGTCCCGTTCCTTGTCCTCACTGATGTCATTGAAGGTCTCTTCCTCCACCCAGCCACCAAGAGTCCCCGACAGGTGACAACAAGACCCCTGGGATGCCTGCTGTGTTTGGTCTTCCACCTCCTCAAAGCCACCTTCCTCCTCTGACTCCTCTTCTTCAGACTCCCAGACTCTGAGGGCTTCCACTGCCCAGCATGGTAGATTATACACAGGTCAGAGTCTGGGGGCTTCCACTGCCCAGCATGGAAGATTATACACAGGTCAGAGTCTGGGGGCTTCCACTGCACAGCATGGAAGATTATACGTGTTGCCTCTGTCTGCGTTATTATAAGGTGTGTACTGTTAAGTAGTACTATTCCTATCGGTGTAATCCCTGTTACGTCCACTATCAGGGGACATTACATAGTTACATAGGGCCTCATTCTATTATCGGCCTTAGGAGATGGGGGGCCGCAAGGACCGGCCGCAAGCTATTCGGCTATTCTATTCCCCTCCGGCCGGGGATTCCGGCAGGCTTGCGGCCGGCGCCTTGCTATCCCTTGCGGCTGCTCGCGCCGGAGGAAAGCCTTTATCTGAAACGGCAGCAAGAGTTTCGGCCGCAAGAAAAGCCCGGTTGGTATTCAATTGCTCCGGGAACCCCCTTTGCAAGGCTAAAACCGAGCCGCAGCTTACTTGCAGGAAAAAGGTCCCGCTAGCACCAATTAAGCACATTATAAAGCCAAAATAAAGCCATCCTGCACTCTGAGGAGACTATAAAGTGATTGTAGGTGTTAGCAAAAATAGCACAACATTCCCCTATACTGAAATCCGTAAATAAATTATTTTTTAATTTATGTCAAAAATCCATGTAAAAAGTCCAGAGGGCTTGGAGCACCTCAGACCCGCCCACGCTGCGGCCGGAAAATAAACAGTTAATGTAAACTCGGATTTGGGCTGATGTGCAAACTTGAGAGGGGGTTGCTATTAATCCTCATGTCCCCCGATATGATCCCTAGCATTTACAGAGCTGTACAGTGCCGTCTTGAATTTATTTTTGCGTTTAAAGTTTTCTGAGCTTATGGCCGGTTGCAAGATATACGGCCGGCCGTAAGGGTAGATCCTTGCGGGGCCGTATAATTGAATTGCAAGATAACGGAACCCCCGCAAGGAATCGCAGCCTTGCGGCCGTTTTACGGCCGATAATAGAATGAGGCCCATAGTATTTAAGGTTGAAAAAAGACTTTCAGTCCATCAAGTTGAACCTTTAAAGATCTCCTCTGATCTGCAATATGCGGATTAAGTATTAATTCTTAAGTTGTTAATTAATTATTAATCAATTATTTAATGTTTTTTTTTTTTATTATTATTATTTATTAGTCCAGAGGAAGGCAAATAGAGAAAAAAAAAACACAAGCGAGACTTAGCCAATTGTCTTAAAGGGAAATGTAAAAAATTTGGATCAATACTGTCTCTCTAATTATTAATGATAACCCTGAATTCCCTTTTTAATTAGAAATAAATCTAGTCCCCTTTTAAAGTTATCTATTGAATCCGCTGTCACCACCTCCTCTGGTAGAGAATTCCACAGATTAACCACCCTTACTGTGAAGAACCCCTTTCTTTCTTTGAGGTGGAATCTTTTTACTTCTAACCTCAAGGGATGTCCTCTTGTCAGTTGAAAACCTCTTGGCACAAAAAGCTCCCTTGACAAATCTTTATACTGACCCTGGATGTATTTATATAAGGTAATCATATCTCCTCTTAGACGCCTTTTTTCTAGAGAAAAAAAGTTTAATTTGGTTAGTCTTTCTTCATAACTTAGCCCCTCCATTCCCTTTATTAGTTTTGTTGCCCTTCTCTGTACCTTTTCCAGCTCTAAAATGTCCTTTTTATGAAGTGGTGCCCAAAATTGTACTCCATATTCCAAATGAGGGCATACTAGAGATTTGTATAGTGGCAGAATTATATTTGCTTCCCTGGCTTCTATACCCTTCTTAATACATGTTAATATTTTATTTGCCTTTGCAGCTGCTGCTTGGCTTTGAGCACTGTTACCTAGGTGGTTGTCCACAAGCACTCCCAAATCCCTTTCAATATCTGATACACCTAGATTTGCTCCATTAAGATTATAAATTGCATGGCTATTTTTCCTTCCCAAATGCATAACCTTACATTTATTCGTATTAAATCTCATCTGCCATTTAGATGCCCATTCCTCAATTTTATGTAAATCCCCTTGGAGGGAAAGCACATCATTATCTGATTTAATTACCTTGCACAACTATGTGTCATCAGCGAAACTGGAGACCCCACACTCCAATCCTACCTCTAAGTCATTAATAAATATGTTAAAAAGGAGAGGACCTAATACTGAACCCTGAGGAACCCAACTTACCACATTAGTCCAATCGGAGTATGTTCCATTTACAACAACCCTTTGCTTCCTGTCTTTTAGCCAGCTCTCAATCCATGAGCAGATATTTACTGCAATTCCTGTATCCCTTAGTTTGCACAATAGTCTCCCATGTGGCACTGTATCAAAAGCCTTTGCAAAAAGACTACATCCACTGAGTTGCCTTGATCCAGGTTCCTACTAACCTCCTCATATAAACTAATTAGATTTGTTTGACATGACCTATCCCTCATAAATCCATGTTGACGCCTACTTATAATCCTGTTCAAATAGATCCTGTTCAAATAGACATATTCTTGTATATTATCCCTTATTAACCCTTCTAAAAGCTTCATCCCCACAGCATGATGCTGCCACCACCATGGTTCACTAGGGATAGTGTTCTTTGGGTCATGTGATGTTTTGGGTTTGGGCCAGACATAGCGTTTTCTTTGATGGCCGAAAAGTTACATTTTAGTCTCATCAGACCAAAGCAACTTCCTCCATACATTTTGGGAGTCTCCCACATGCCTTTTCACAAAATCAAAATGTGCCATTTTGTTTTTTGCTGAAAGTAATGCCTTTCTTCTGGCCACTCTGCCATAAAGCCCAACTCTATGGAGTGTACGGCTTATTGTCGTCCTATGTACAGGTACTCCAGTCTCTGCTGTGGAACTCTACAGCTCCTCTAGGGTTACCTTAGGTCTCTGTGCTGCCTCTCTGATTGATGCCTGATGTCTGATTGAGTTTTGGTGGGTGGCCATCTCTTGGCAGGTTTGCTGTTGTGCCATGTTCTTTCCAATTGGTTATGATAGATTTGATGGTGCTTCTGGGGATCATCAAATATTTGGATATATTTTTATAACCTAACCCTGACTTGTACTTCTCACCAACATTGTCCCTTACTTGTTTGGAGAGTTCCTTGGTCTTCATGGCAGTGTTTGGTTAGAGGTGCCTCTTGATTAGGTGTTGCAGCCTCTGGGGCCTTTCCAAAAAGTTGTAAATATGTAATGACAGAACATGTGACACTTAGATTGCACATCATTTCATTAATTATGTGAGTCCTGGAGGTAATTGGTTGCACTAGAGCTTTTAATGGGTGAATACACATGCCAATTTTCTTTTTTCGATTTCTAAAAAATGTATTTGTTCTGATCCATTACATAGAATTCAGACTAACAAAATATTGAACTTAAGGCTGTAATGTAACAAAATAGGTAAAAAGTTTAGGGGAGTGAATCTTTTGCAAGGCACTGTAGGTGATAGCGCAGAGGGAAACCTTACTAAACCCTATTTAATATTATATTTGAATCAAGTTTTAACCAGAAAATGTATCACTGGGTAAGGTGTTTTTACGTCCTTTTTATCTTTACTCCAAATTAAGTAATCTAGTTTTCGATATTCTGTAAGATCTTTTTCAATTATGTTATGTTTTATCATGTCTTTGGTATTACACCAAGATAACATTTTAGTCAGACTTACAGCTTCAGCATATTGCAGAATATTTTGAACTGCTAAACCACCTTTCTTTGTAGTATATCAAAATGTATCCTTTGTTTTTTGTTATTCATAAAATCATTTATTAGAGTTTGGAATTTTAACAATATCTTTTGAGGGATTTCCAAAGGAATGCTTCTAAGTAAGTAGGTAATTTTGGGTAGTATTAACATTTTTATATTCTACCAGACCATGACAAATTTAGTTTTTACCAATCTTTCAGTATATCCCCAATTAGTTTTTTATACTATATCATAGTTTTGTCTAATTAATTGGTAAAAATTGGACAATATTTCTATACCAAGGTGGTTAAACCCGTTTTGTTGCCAATTAAAAAGGATAATTTTGTCTGAGACAAGATCTTTTTTTTAAAATCTATATTAATTGATTAACTCATTGTTTTTAATAAGTTTAATTTATAATAAGACATTTTACTGTATTAATTTATTCATTCAAATAAGTATTTTAGAGATTTAATTGGATTAGCAATGGTCACCAAAACATCATCTGCAAACATGGTTCCTTTATTAATCGTATTTCTGGTCTCTAAACCTTCAATGTGCCGGGGTCAAGACGGAGCAGAGGCGGAGAAGAAGCAGGTAAGTGAGGGGAGGTATTTAGAGGGGAGAAAGTGAAAGTGAGGAAGGGGTTGATGAGGAGGAGGGGGGTTGAGGTTGAGGGGGGGTGAGGATGGGGGGGTGAGGAGGGGGATGAGGATGGGGTGTTAGTATGGGGCGTTGAGGAGGGGGTTGATGAGTAGGAGGGAGGTTGAGGTTGAGGTTGAGGAGGGGGGTTGAGGTTGAGGGGGTGAGGAGAGGGTTGATGAGGAGGAGGGAGATTGAGGTTGAGGGGGGTGAGGAGGGGGATGAGGATGGGGAGGTTGAGGATGACGATGGGGGGGTTGAGGATGTGGAGTAGAGGTTGAGGGGGGGTGAGGATGGGGGGGTTGAGGATGAGGATGGGGGATTGAGGGTGGAGGATGAGGATGGAGGGTGGAGGATGAGGATGGGGGGGTTGAGGTGTGAGTTTGAGTGGGGGTTGAGGAGGCAGGATAAGGAGGGGGTTGAGGATGAGGATGAGTAGGGAGGTTGAGGAGGGGGTTTAGGATGAGGAGGGAGGTTGAGGATGAGGAGGGAGGTTGAGGATGAGTAGGGGGGTTGAGGATGGGGGGTGAAAAGGGGGTTGATGAGGAGGAGGGAGGTTGAGGTTGAGGAGGGGGGTTGAGGTTGTGGGGGGTGAGGAGGGGGATGAGGATGGGGGGGTTGAGGATGGGGGGGTTGAGGATGGGGGGGTTGAGGATGGGGGGTTGAGGATGAGGATGGGGGATTGAGGGGGGAGGATGAGGATTGGGGGTTGAGGGTGGAGGATGAGGATGGGGGGTTGAGGTGTGAAGTTGAGGGGGGTTGAGGAGGGAGGATGAGGAGGGGGTTGAGGATGAGTAGGGAGGTTGAGGAGGGGGTTTAGGATGAGGAGGGAGGTTGAGGATGAGGAGGGAGGTTGAGGATGAGTAGGGGGGTTGAGGATGAGGAGGGAGGTTGAGGATGGGGGGTTGAGGATGAGGGGGTTGAGGATGGGGGTGTTGAGGATGAGAATGAGGAGGGAGGATGAGGAGTGGGGTTGAGGAGGGAGGTTGAGAATGAGGAGGGGGGTTGAGGAGGGTGATGAGGGAGAGGGGAGAAGAGACACGGGAGAGAGAGGGGGGACACAGGGGCAGCACATTTCCCACCCTCGGCTTATACTCAAGTCACTCATTTTACCCAGTATTTTGTGGTAAAATAGATGCCTCGGCTTATACTCTGGTCGGCTTATACTCGAGTATATACGGTAATACAACCATTAACAAAATAAAATTTAACACTTGCACATCCATACTAATAGAGATTTTTAATCTCAAATTTTCTCTTAGGACAGTCTTAAGTTGATAAAAGCTGTCTAGGTAAATTTCTTTCTAGTCAAAATAAATAAGGGAAAATAATTGACCAGACCTTTCTTGACCGATGAAGTGATCCGATAGCGCGTATATCCATTATTCTTGTACTTTTACTCCGGGTTTTCTACTTTTACCCTTTACACTTGTATATCTAGGAAGTATTAGACTTGTATATCTAGGAAGTATTAGAAGCTTAAAACTTTGTTGATCTTGAATAAGAAGGCCCTAGCGAAGCCTCCCCACATATTCTCTCACCTCTTCTGCTCCCTCGCACCCTAGGGAATTCTGATAATCTTCAATTTACCAAATTTTTTTTAACAGATGTTTTTAACACACTTCAAATATGCTGTCTCTTATAGAAGTATAATATCATTCAGACCAGTAAAAGTACCCTTGTAAAAGTAGAAGGGGAAAGTGAGAAGAGGACAAGGGACAAGAGGAACAAATAAAAAAAAAAAAAAAAAGGGGAGGGACACCCCTCTATCCCTTCCTCCTGAATTAAACTATTTACTTATATCTAGGACTGTGTAACTACATTAAGTTGTGGGTATCTACTACTACACTTGTCAGTAGATTTGTGTAATTTCTTTGGAGCCATTAATAACTACTTAAAAAATGTGCATTTATACATCTCAAATAAAAAAGTGTGATATCCTACTTAACTATATGCCTTAACATTTACAAAGTACAATGGTGTAAATGTGTGTGTTTATATGTATGATGAGACAATTCTCTCAATAATAATTGTGCTATTCCTTCAAAATAAATCTAGTGCTCTTTAAAAAAATATAATGAATTAAAAAAATGTACTGTATTGGCCTGAACATAAGCCGCACCTGTAAAATGCAAGGAGCAAACAAAAAAAATATAATATCCCTATATAAGCCACAACTTACCTATAGTAACAGGCCAAAAATCGGAGCTCGCAAAACATTACAATTGCTAAAATCGCTATTCAATTGCTACACTCACACCCTTAAACATCAAATGTAAAAGAAAAGAGACTGTTGCACAATTAATTCTAATGTCATTCTAATGTCATTTCCCTGTATGGGTTCCATATATGACCTGCATGTGGGTTAAGTGTAGCACCGTAAATGCAAGTTAAAAAGTCTCAAGCCCTCAAATCGGCATTTTTTTTTAGTCTTGACTATAAGCCGTACTCGTAATTTCCAAACTCGAAAATCGGAAAAAAAGTGTGGCTTATATTAGAGCCAATATGGTAATTATTACATAGTTACTTAGTATTTAAGGTTGAAAAAAGACTTTTAGACCATCTAGTTCAACCTTTTAAGATCTCCTCTGATCTGCAATATGCGGATTAACTATTAATTAATTAGTTGTATAAAAAAAAATTATTCCCTCCTGATCCCAGACACAGGCGACTGGACTTCTAACTGGATCAATACTGCCTCTCTAATTATCCATGATAACCCTGAATTCCCTTTTTAATTAGAAATAAATCCAGTCCCCTTTTAAAGTTATCTATCGAATCCACTGTCACCACCTCCTCTGGTAGAGAATTCCACAGATTAACCACCCTTACTGTGAAGAACCCTTTTCTTTCTTTAAGGTGGAATCTTTTTACTTCTAACCTCAAGGGATGTCCTCTTGTCAGTTGAAAACCTCTTGGCACAAAAAGCTCCCTTGACAAATCTTTATACTGACCCTGGATGTATTTATATAAGGTAATCATATCTCCTCATAGACACTTTTTTTCTAGAGAAAATAAGTTTCATTTAGTTAGTCTTTCTTCATAACTTAGCCCCTCCATTCCCATTATTAGTTTTGTTGCCCTCCTCTGTACCTTTTCCAGTTCTAAAATGTCCTTTTTATGAAGTGGTGCCCAAAATTGTACTCCATATTCCAAATGAGGGCGTACTAGAGATTTGTATAGTGGTTGAATTATATTTGCTTCCCTGGCTTCTATACCATTCTTAATACATGCTAATATTTTATTTGCCTTTGCAGCTGCTGCTTGGCTTTGAGCACTGTTACCTAGATTGTTGTCCACTAGCACTCCCAAATCCCTTTCAATATCTGATACACCTAGATTTGCTCCATTAAGATTATAAATTGCATGGCCATTTTACCTTCCCAGATGCATAACTTTACATTTATTCGTATTAAATCTCATCTGCCATTTAGATGCCCATTCCTCAATTTTATGTAAATCCCTTTGGAGGGAAAGCACATCACTATTTGATTTGAATACCTTGCACTTCATGTCATCAGCGAAAATGGAGACACCACACTCCGATCCTACCTCTAAGTCATTAATAAATATGTTAAAAAGGAGAGGAACTAATACTGAACCCTGAGGAACCCAACATACCACATTAGTCCAATCGGAGTAAGTTCCATTTACAACAACCCTTTGCTTCCTGTCTTTTAGCCAGCTCTCAAACCATGAGCAGATATTTACTGCAACTCCTGTATCTCTTAGCTTGCACAATAGTCTCCCATGTGGCACTGTATCAAAAGCCTTTGCAAAATCCAAAAAGACTACATCCACTGAGTTGCCTTGATCCAGGTTCCTACTAACCTCCTCATATAAACTAATTATATTTGTTTGACATGACCTATCCCTCATAAATCCATGTTGACTCCTACTTATAATTCTATTCAAATAGACATATTCTTGTATATTAACCCTTATTAACCATTCTAAAAGCTTCCCCACTACAGAAGTGAGGCTCACTGGTCTATATTTCCACGGATTTGCTCTTGCTCCCTTTTTAAATATAGGTATCACATCAGCTTTTCTCCAGTCATCTGGTAGAGACCCTGTGTTGAGTAAATCTTGAAAAATGTAATATAATGGTTTGGCTATTACAGAACGCAGTTCCCTTAGTACCCTTGGATGTATTCCATCAGGACCCGGGGCTTTATTAACATTTATTTTTTCCAACCTCTTTTGGATTACTTCCTATGTTAACAAATTATTTGACAAAGGTAGTATAGCCTAATTATGTTGCCGTGTCCCAACCACTGGTACCTCCCTTGTGTATAGCGAAGAAAAGAACCTATATAAGTCTTCTGCCTTTTCTTGGTCACTTATTATCAGACGGCTTGGGTCACATTGTAATGTTCCTATAGCTTCCTTCCTTGCCTTCTTCCCATTAATATACTTAAAAAATATTTTAGGGTTAGTCTTACTCTCTTTTGCAATTAATTTTTCATTTTCTATTTTAGCCAGTCTAATCGCCCTTTTGCAAGCCTTGTTGATTTCCTTGTATTCCTGTAATGCAGTCTCTGTTTACTCTTGTTTGTATAATTTTAATGCCTGTTTTTTACTCCGTATCTTGATCTTTAAATCATTGTTAAGCCACGTTGGATGGGATTTACTCCTTTTACTTTTATTCCCACACGGTATATGTCGATATGTATGTATATTTAGTAAGGATTTAAATGTTGTCCATTTATGTTCAGTATTTTTACCTGCCAGTTCTCTGTCCCGGTCTATACTTTGTATTGCTGCCATTAGACCATTAAAATCTGCCCTTTTAAGATTAAGAGTTTTCGTTGGCCCCTTAAAATGTTTTTTTTTAATTCAACCTCAAATAAGACTGTGTTGTGATCACTGTTTCCCAAAGGTTGCACTATTCCAACATATAATACTATATCAATATAATTTGTGATGAGTAAATCTAAGATAGCTTTTTTTGTACTACCTGGGCCAGATAATGAGTGTACTCAAGAACTTGGTTCCCTTAGATGAACGGCTGGTCTCATTTATCCAGTTTATTTCAGGATAATTAAAATCTCCCATTATTAAAACTTGACCATGCTTAGCTGCATTTTCAGTCTGTAACAATAATTGAATTTCCTCAATTTCAGCTATATTTGGGGGTTTATAGCATACTCCTACTATTATTATTTTGGAATTTGCTGCTCCGCTATTTAACTCTACCCACAAACATTCAGCTTTATCACTAGGTCCACCATAAATATCTTCTCTGACTATAGGCTTAAATTCAGGCTTAACATACAGACAAATCCCTCCTTCTCATTTACTGTTGCCTCTATCTTTCCTAAATAGGTTATAACCATCCAGATTAACAGTCCAGTCATGAGATTCATCCCACCAGGTTTCAGTAATCCCTATTAAATCTCATTTTTCATTAATTGCTAATAATTCTAACTACCATTTTTTTTCACCTTATGTTATGAGTCTGTAGTTCTGAAGTGCCTGCCACTGTACTTGAATTACTTAGTACTACCTACCTATTGACAATACTACCCCTCCCCCCATCTCCTCCCCTATAAGTTGTTAATTCATCCCTTATACCCTCTACACTTTTTACCCCATTACTTATATCTAGTCCCTCCCCCCCACCTACTAGTTTAAAAACTCCTACAGTCTTTCTACCATCCTATCCCCTAGTACAAAAGCTCCCTCATCATTAAGGTGCAATCCATCCCTACTGTAGAGATTGTACTGAAGTGAGAAGTCATCCCAGTGCTCTAAAAACCCAAACTCCTCCTTAGTGCACCACATCTTTAGCCACGCATTAACCTCCCTAAGCTCCTTCTGCCTCCCTGGGCTAGCACGTGGCACTGGTAGTATCTCAATACTACCTTGGAGGTCCTTGCCTTCAGCTTATTACCTAGTTCTCTAAAATCATTCTTTAGGACACTCCATCTTCCACTAACTTTGTCATTGGTACCAATATGTACCAAGACCGCCGGTTCATTTCCAGCCCCTTTCAATAATTTGTCACCCGATCCACAACATGACGAACCCGAGCACCCGGGAGACAGCAAACTGTTCGATTGCTGGGGTCTGGGTGACAAATCACCCTGTCTACCTTCCTAATAATAGAGTCCCCTTCAACCAAAACCTGTCTGTTCTTCTGCCTATTCTGCCCTCTCCTCTCTCCTCCAGTAGAGCTGTACGCCCGGCTGTTAGAGGGAACAGCTCTATCTGGCATTGCCATTCCTGAATGGACATCCCCAACAGTTTCACTCAACCTGGCAAATCTGTTAGTGTTTGCCAACTCAGAACTAGCCTGCCTCCTCCTGTTCTCCCTGCTTCCCCTTGTAACTGTAACCCAGCTACCTCCCTGGACATCCTCACTAGCCCCAGCTCCACCCTCCATGTTAGGCCCAGATAAATTGTGCTCAGTGAGCACCAACCCCCTTTCCAATGGAGCAATATCTCTAAGTGCTGCAATTCTCCGCTCCAGATCTACAATTTGAGCTTCCAGAGAGGCAACATGCTCACACCTCTCACAGAGGTATGGACCCTGGATTATCTGTTTTAGTATTGCATACATATGACAGGATGTACACTGAGTGAGGTTGCCACTGGACTGACTCATAATTATTATTATTGTCTACAAAATTTCAGTGGGAAAAATAAAGAATATAAAATAATATATTTGTATAAAGTTTTTCTCCTTTGCACTATAAATCTGCCCTCCCTTTTCTTTGAAGTCCCTCCTTTTATTTAAACTTCTACACTTTTACTAGAATTGCAACTGATACTGAAAATGTTTGCAAGCTCACAAGTTCGCCCCTTCTCCTGTTTATATTAACTTCTGCCTTCCCACCTTGGCACAATTAGTGCACTCTGAAATTTATCAGCCTTTACTTGTAAGGAAAATCCACTTGCAAACAGCCCTAAAACAGCTCACAAACCTTTTATACTAGTTTAGCAGTCAAGCCACACCCCTCTTACCTGGGCACAATTAGTGCACTCTGCAATTTATCAGCCTTTACCTGTAAAGGAAAATCCACTTGCAAACAGCCCTAAAACGGCTCACAAACTTTATATACTAGTTTAACAGTCAAGCCACACCCCTCTCACCTGGGCACACAATTTATCAGCGTTTACTTGTAAGGTAAAAAACATTCTTTGAGTTTACTCACATTGCATTGTTAGAGAAGACAATATTGACCAGCAGCCTTAGAGCCTGTTTAGATCCCAATTTTCTAAAAAATACTACAATCTAAAGCCTGCAGTGTTATTTTAATGCTAACATGCCATTAATACACCCTAAATGCAAACATATAAGTGGTGACTCTGTTGTGTTTTGTTGAATTCTATGTTGTCAGAAAAAAATGTTATTAAATCACATGAGATACTGTATCTAAGGTCATTATGGCCTATCACAACACATTGCATCCACCGGTATCCTTTAGTAAAATCCCCTCACTGTTTGAAATTGGTTACTGATGTTAGGTCATTCATTTTTTTTACTGTAAATTATTGTCTGGAGAAGTCTTATAATAAATAAATTGGATGGGGGTGGCTACGTTATTCCATTATTACCTTGTAAATAACACCTTAGTAGTGTAGAATAAAACCTTATTTATTTTACTACACCATTTTTAATCCTTGGTCTACTCCCTATCATCTTCTTGCCTCTACTGTAAATAGATAGATAGATAGATAGATAGATAAAAATCCAACCAGGCTTAAAAAAACAAGCATAGGACTTTCAACACAAACAAGAATGAACTGTATACACAGTCTGTTATAATAAATGTATTAGTAGACAGACAATGTATGAATCTTCCGAGAGAGAGAGGGATGCACTAGATTTTTTAAATACGTTGACAGAGCTATTTTCTTCAGATCAAATCGCTTCAGTGTAATATACACTGCATAAAATACATTTGTTTAAAATAGTACACTTTAATATACAAATATCTAATTAGAACATTATTTCAACCTATCAAACAGTTCTGAAATCTCTCACTAGAAAAGATATTTGGCCAGACAAAGATAGTGAAACATTTTTCTAGCTCATATTTATCTTAATTAATGATGCTATCGTAACAAAGAATCTGCTTTATCTTTCTTAATTAGACACAGTCTTCTAATGAAAGTAACATCAAGTCAAAAAAGTTTGAACTACTGCCAGATTTAAATGTCTGAAAAAATGACTTGTGCAGCTTAGCATAATTAAATTTTTAACAGTAGGATTCAGAGCAAGCCTCATTGAAAATATAATTAATGTTTTTAGGGATGTGGTTTATTTCTATCCATTACAATATTTCATTGATATATTCTTGCATAATATTTAAATACATTTTTACAGTTTGATTTTCTTTATAAGAATTCTTGGTTTTTCTGCAAGCGTTTATACTTTTCTTTTTTATAATACTGCAGAGCAACACACCTGAAGGTCAGGTATATTGTATTTCTTCAGTCCATCACACAAAAGAAAGAATTACAGACACACATCTCATCTGCAAACTAATTACCTTTTGGATAACAGGCAGTGATTGCTAGAACATGTCATTTAACAGCCTTTAGGGAGTTTCAACTGATTTTTATCACACCGCCTCTCTTTAACATAAAGGTAGATTTTGTCTGCAAAAGGTCAGAGTCTATCATTAGAAATGGAAATGGGAAAAGATAAAACATATGCCAGGCAGAATTTCAGCAAAGTGTATTCCATTTTTAGTTTAAACATAGTTATAGATTATATACATATATAAAATAGTTCTATGTAAAGCAGACTTACAGCACAGTTCTTTAATCCAGTTTTACATTGGAAAAATAAGAAATTTACTAAGGACTAAAAAACTTTTAGAATAGCCTGTATGACAAGGATAAAGTTCAAGCCGGTTAAAACTTAAAGTAAATCTACCAAAACTAATATGAGCAACTAAAATATAAAATATGCCATAGTTTTCAAAAGCTGGTGGCATCTGCAGATTTTGTAATGGAAAGATAGAAGAAACTTCTATCTAGAAAGACAATCACTAACAAAAGCAACATTAACCTCTTGAGACTCTCAGCCAACACACATGACATATTTTGAGAATATCCCTATCTGAGGTGGAACTATCAAAATATGTTATTTATGTTGTTGTTATCAAACAAGGATAACAGTAACATATGGCCTGTGTGATTCCATCAAGCACTGAAGTTAAGAAGTGCAGAAGCAATGTGATTGAATAATTCAAGATGTTGATTAAAATACATTCAAAACAAAAATTATTATTACAAACCTATTCTGAATGGAGGAATTATGTTACAAACAGGTATAATAGGTAAGTAGTTTAGTAGAAAATTTTGTGTTTATAAGTTTTAAATCATGCTACTCTAAGGCTTATATCACCATGAACATTAATTATGAGAGTAAATATGAAGTACATTTCTTGTATATTAATCCACAGTAAGCTACTTAACTGTAGGGTCCTATATCATGAACACACAATGAAACACAAACATATTTATATTAATTCCAACTATATAACTATTATTTCATAATAAATAACATAAGGCTGAATTAAATATACTGCAGAAACAGTGCATTACCTTCTCTGTTACTCATCAAATCTACCATTATCACAAAAACATTAGAATTAAATATTAAACTAAATTAGCAGCTTTGCTCTTAGCAATCATTAGGTTATACTCATTGTCTACTCCAGATGTCCCAAGGGGTGCAAAGGAGGGGGACAGTTGCCATCCCCATGCATGGATTTTATAATATATCACACCTGATCCCCTTTTTCAATCACATCTGACTCCGATCCCTAAAATGTTGGTAATCTTTGTTTTTACACCTCAATACACGGTAGAAACAATGCTATGAGCTTATGCCAGTGATAGCACAATCTGTATTTACTCCAACAAAAATCGTTTTGCATACTGTGATTTACTAGAATAAGAGTGTCTCACACTAAAGGTACATGTGTGCTTAATTATGTGTAATTAACATATTTGCTTTAATTTTTTGTTTCTAATTTGTTATTGATATACAGTATATTCAATGTATAAATGTATGTGTCTATAATATTATTAAGATTTCATAGTTGACATATAACAGTCTGCTGTTTTTAGCACAATGATGAGAGCATAGCTGCAGAGAGCCAATATTTATGATGGACAAATAGAAAATGAGGAAGACAAATAGGAAAAAAGTTATTTGAAATTGAAAGAAAGCATCACATACATGGTGCTGCTGATATGTCTAATAACAGCCTCTTTATATCTTACTGTTCAGTTATTGCATTTTAAAGCATTTACAGTCAGGTCCATAAATATTGGGACATCGACACAATTCTAATCTTTTTGGCTCTATACACCACCACAATGGATTTGAAATGAAACGAACAAGATGTGCTTTAACTGCAGACTTTCAGCTTTAATTTGAGGGTATTTACATCCAAATCAGGTGAACGGTGTAGGAATTACAACAGTTTGTATATATGCCCCCACTTTTTAAGGGACCAAAAGTAATGGGACAATTGGCTGCTCAGCTGTTCCATGGCCAGGTGTTTGTTATTCCCTCATTATCCCATTTACAAAGAGCAGATAAAAGGTCCAGAGTTCATTTCAAGTGTGCAATTTGCTTTTGTTGCTAACTCTCAATATGAGATCCAAAGAGCTGTCACTATCAGTGAAGCATGGTGGTGTCATGGCGTGAGCATGTATGGTTGCCAATGGAACTGGTTCTCTTGTATTTATTGATGATGTGACTGCTGACAAAAGCAGCAGGAGGATTTCTGAAGTGTTTCGGGCAATATTATCTGCTATTATTCAGCCAAATGCTTCAGAACTCATTGGACGGTGCTTCACAGTGCAGATGGACAATGACCCGAAGCATACTGCAAAAGCAACCAAAGAGTTTTTTTTAAGGGAAAGAAGTGCAATGTTATGCAATGGCCAAGTCAATCACCTGATCTGAATCCGATTGAACATGCATTTCACTTGCTGAAGACAAAACTGAAGGGAAAATGCCCCAAGAACAAGCAGGAACTGAAGACAGTTGCAATAGAGGTCTGGCAGAGCATCACTAGGGATGAAGCCTAGCGTCTGGTGATGTCTATGCGTTCCAGACTTCAGGCTGTAATTGACTGTAAAGGATTTGCAGCCAAGTTTTAAAAAGTGAATATTTGATTTATGACTGTTAATCTGTCCCATTATTTTTGGTCCCTTAAAAAGTGGGAGGCACATATACAAACTGTTGTAATTTCTACACCGTTCACCTGATTTGGATGTAGATACCCTCAAATTAAAGCTGAAAGTCTGCAGTTAAAGCACATCTTGTTCGTTTCATTTCAAATACATTGTGGAGGTGTATAGAGCCAAAAAGATTAGAATTGTGTCGATGTCCCAATATTTATGGACCTGACTGTATATCAGTGCTATTGAGGATAGTGAGATGCCCAAAAAACATAATTTATCTAAAATACTAAGAATTCTTATTGAGTGTAGTGTAAGTATATCAAGTAGTAAAAATATTAGTCTATGCATATTTTCCTGCTGTCCATCCATCTCTTAAGGCTATAGGATCTCCACTAAGTGAAACATTTCAATTTCCTATATTGTTAATTTTGGGTTTCATATTCAAGTTGGAGTTTTCTCTTCACACTTTAGTAAATAGGCTCCATAGTCGAGAATATGAACATGAGAGTTTAATCTCTGTAGTAACATAATTTTAAAAGAAACCAGAGATCTATATTAATCTCACAAATGAAAGCTTTCTCATTAGTGAAGTGAGACCTCTCCAATCGCTATATTATTCTATATTATCATGTTATTATTTTGAGCCTGTTCACTAACGGCTCAATAGAACAACACAGGATTTGAAAGGTTTCACCTTAGAAGTGAGAACACACTTAACTTGCTGAAAAAGGTCAACAATCATGTTGTTTTTGGCCTTTATTTTTAGTTTGCATTTTCGGACAAAATATATGAAGTTAGTCTTTTCATATATATTTTGTGAAGTCCACATCTGATATAATTTAATGACATCAATCATTTTGTGCGTATACAGATGTATACATGGGGATACAGTGTAAGAAATGTCAGAATTTTACTACAATCTATATTTTTTTTTCAAGTAAACTAAACCAAGCAGACAGGAACTGTGATGTGGGCAACTCGTAGTTTCTGCAGCAATGGAAGAATAATGTATTACTTTGAAGATGCTCTTCATCCCTCAAAAAGGTTTAAAAAATTCTGAATATTTCAGAACAGCAGAAAGATTAAATCCTTGGCAGGCTTATTGGACACTTTTCTTAAATTAATTTAGGCTTCAATTCACTTATGGCCCTGAATCTAAAAATGGAAAAGCTGATGTCCCTTCTTGGATATATGAAATCCATGAACCCATACTTCATACTACAGAAACAGAGCTTCAGCAGGATAAGTTTTTGGCCTCTCGTATACAACTAATTCAACTGTCATAACCTGGTCTTAAGTGTAGGCAATATTAACACTTGCTGTGGGGGTCTCGATCGGGGCCCCCGCAGTAGTTAAACTGTTAACTTATAGTGGAACTTGCGGTAACATTGAATCTTTGTGGGATGAGTTAAATAATGCAGGGCCTAATTCTAAACGCATATACAATACAGGCTCCGGTAACCAACAATTGCTCAATTGAATAAGGCCCTATGACTGGTGAAATTAAACCAATCAATACTTTAACCTTCTATAATTTAGATTGGAATGTAACATATGCTGTTCTTCTTCTACCTCTTCTAGAGGAAAAAAAAACTTAGGTAAATCAACTTTGCTTCTCCTAGGGCTCTCCAGGGACAGAGTGCAGCATCCTTGCCTTCATTTGGGTATGCCTATAATAATCATAACTCTCTTACAAATTTATGATGACTAACCTGAGTTATGCATATATTACAGACAATGTTAAGGACATTATTTCACCTTTAAAAAAAAGACGAAAAGTTATCCTTTTCTATAGAACATACCATCCCTCAGTACTATTAATACAAGAAACACACTTTGCTAAAAACCAAACCACAACATTTATTCATAAAACCTACCCTATCCTCTACACAGCTAGTTGGAATGCTAAGAAAGAAGGGGCTGTGTCATGATTTTGGGGCCGGAAGGACCTTCCTGAACACCACACGCAACTCTGTTCTTGAAACCCTAACACATGTGATTACTACAAACAAAAGACTATCAAAATGGACATGATCCTTGTTTTAAGGACTGTGACATGTTGTTCTATGTATAATGTATAATGTTATAATGTTTAGAAGAATGGAGACAAGAATGTGGGATGGAGGAAGAGGCCTCCATATTGTCATGTTGCTGCCCTAATTGTATTTAGCAAACCTCTACACAGAAGTTACGGTGCCCCAAACCATTTGTCACCTCCTAGCAGTGTCAGACCTTGAATTTTTAGATCAGAAGAGACAATATACTAAAAAAGGAAACAATTGCTCAGTAATTACCCCCTACAGAGTATAGAAAGCAGGAAATAGAACAAAAATAGCTAAATCTCTTAGACCCTTAAGCCCAGGGAGGTAATTAATAACCCTGACATCATACTAGTAATGGGACAGTTAATACACTTTTGTTTTGGACAATGTTTGCTAACACTTGAACCAATAGATTGTCACTGAGGATTTGTGAAGGTGAAATCCTAGCTGCAGTCCCTGTCTACTCCTCCGCCTTGCCACAGGGCCCCCACCCCCATGCCAATGTGCTGTGTCCCCAGTCAAGTAGGGTTGCAGAGGGAGGCACCTGCCTAGAGGCAGCAGCACTGGAGGAGACAGAGGATGAAGAGAGTCAAGGAAGGGTCAGGCTGTGTGGGGGAATCCTCTGGGGTGGAGATGCTGGAAACCTGAGCATGCTGGCTGACGTCCATGATGAGTTGTTTGAGCACGCTCTGGTTTTGCACTGGCTGGAGCAGCCTGGCCATGTAGGACTGTGTTTGACTGCACCTCCTGATTGTGCCTCCTCATCTCTATATTAAGCCTCCAGGTTGGAAGAGACACTGGCCTGGATACCCAGCATATTGTCTCTTCAGTCTCTTATCAGGCCCAGCATCTCCCCATGGTAGCCTCCAATGGTGGGCCTTGGGAGGAGGCTGTGATTGTGGTCACCCAGTAAGGAAGGGGCCGGGAACCAGATGCTGATGTTGGTGGGCCTGGTGGTGGTGGTGCCAAGGACATGCCGGTGGTGGGAGGAGGAGCTGATGGTGGTTGTGGTGGCATTGTCCATGCATCCATCCAATAGGTGGGCCAGGGTGGCTAATCAATCTGAAGGGGAATCAATGGGGTCATCAAATGCCACTGGTGTGGCAGAAGGTCTGGTAAGACCTCCACTCACCAGATAAATTGTGAGCCCTCCTCCACATCGGCCCACCAATCTGATCCTCTCCTGGGCTCCTCCTCCTGTCACACAGTCCCTGGTGGGCAGGGGAACTGCCAGCAGCATCTAGCTCCAACTGAGCCGACAACACCTGCCGCTGGCTCTGTAGTGAATCCAGACTTCTGTGAGCTGCAATGAGTAAAGAATTATATTTGATTAACAACACTGTATAATCATTTGATTGATGTACTGTATGTTCCTATCAGACATGCAGTTATCTTGAACCTGGTTAGTTCACTTAATAGCTAGTGTTTGAAGCTATCTTTTGCAGGATGTGATCTTTGCTTAATATTATAAGCCTGGCTAGTAACAATACCTTGATTGGTGCATGCATATACTGTACATACTCTGCAGAAGTTGCTGTACATTGTGCATACTAACCAATCAGTGAGCATCTCTTAGCAATAGTTGTTAACATGCTGCTGAGATGTGTTCTCTGATGGGCTAGTACCCTTTACTGCAGATCCATCCCCTACAGAGTTTGTAGCGGCATATAGTGCAGTGGCCACAGCCATAACTGTGGTCTCAATTGGATGGTTATTAAATGTATATCTATCTGGTATTTGCTGCTTCTATTTGTCACTTATATGATGCTTCCCACCTACGAGAGGGATATGTAAGGTTCCTGGATTTGAGAAAGGATAGACAATCCATCTATCCCTAGTGAAATCCAGGAAGCTTATTGTGTTGCAGTAAATCCATGTGATTAGAGTTATCTATGAGTGTGTGGTGTACATGTGGTGTAAATGTGGGTGGGTGTATGTTGGTGTATCTGATTTTCGCCTGGCAAGGCCTCTGGATCCAGTGTCGCCACTAGGCCTGGAGCTCCAGGGACAGTCCCTGCTTTCATCATCTCCTTCAACAACCTCTTCCACTCCTTGTACTACAAAATCACTCTGAGGCCACAACTTGGAGCTCTTGCTGCTCTGGCCTTCTCTTCTATCCTCCTCTTGACCTTTACCCGGCTGTCGTAGCAATGATGCCTTACAGACTTCACATCCCTATCTTCAAAACCAAGCTTCATAACTGCAGCTGCTAACTCATTTTTGGCCTGTAGTTAGGGGCCCTGTGTTTGCCTCCAGCCTTTTGTCCTCCTGACTGTGGACTTGGATCCATACCTCCCTGTTCAGACCCTGAAGCCTGTCCCTCCGCACCACTACCCCTCCCCATGGCATCAGACTCTCCCCCCTCCCTTGGACCCTGAACAAAGGGTATTTATTACTTTGGGTGAATTCCTCTTTTCTTCTACCTCACCTTCCACCTTTCCCGCCAGAACTACCACTCCTAGCCATTCCCCCTCAACTGCCACCCTCCTTACACCTCCTTGTTATTCTTAACTTTATTTGTATATATTTTATACATATTGTATAATTACACTGGTTAACGTGAATTTGTAAACAATTACTTGAAATAATTAGATAAGAAAAAAAAAGAAACAAAAAATAAGTCAAAGGGATATTTATATACTGTATCACTATAAAGACAACAATGACTTACATTGGGTAATATTTTATCAATAATCCTTTCTTCTCTTACAAATACTTATTTTTTCTATCATATTTAATGGATGTAAAACTTGTTGTAATTTGAAATATTTATTCTCTACTATTAAAAGTTGAAAGTGGAAAAAAAGATATAAGTATTGTTTAGAAAATCACTTTTTATCCAAAGTTTAAGGATTATTTCATCCCACATTTTTATCTATTAGCTTTGGACTCTTTCTCTTACATATGTATGTGTGTATGTATATATACTATATTTCTTCTATCAATTGCTTAAAAATGTTTCTTGTCTGTGCTAACAATGCACAATCTCAATCATGAATATATGGTTTCTTCACCTATTTTTTGCAACTTGCTTATTAAGTCTATGTTTCTCTTTTCTGTCAATGCACATGCACTGCAGAACAAGTTTATGAGGTTTAGGGATATATTTAAATTATCATTGTCATTGTGTCTAGAAATATGTTGCAGCATAATGTATTATTGTTACCAAAAATTGCTCTTTTTCTCCATGTGTGACTGCACTTAAGTGGCAACAGGAAAAAGGGACAGTTACACAATACTTTGCTATTTTTGAAACTCACATTTGATGGGAGCAATTGCTCTACTTAAAAATATTTTTTAGGACCTAATGCTATGCTGGATTCTGTAAATTCTAGAAATATGTAAAGTTGTATAGAAAAAAGAAACAAAGAAATCAAAATTGAACTGCATAAATGTAATAATGTAAATAAATGTACCATTACAATATACTGTACAAAAAAGGATGTGTGCTAAAAATTAATATAAAGTAACTTGATTCCTTAAAGGGCCACTTAATTCAGTATAATTTGCACACCACTAAAATTGTATTGAAATCATTTTTGAATGTACGAAATATGTGCGTTTTTCACAGAGAAATTATTAATTAAATCTCTGTTTACGTGTCACTAGCAAGCCTACAGACAAACCCACCACCACAGTTCAAAGAAGAGAGTATATGCACAAAAAGAGTTAACCCAAACCAAATATATGTGTTCAGAGAAAGGAATGTTGGCACCACCTTAATATGTTATTTGTTGGTTAACTTATTGCTGCTGCATGCCTTAGTGCAAAGAAAAACGTATACATTTTGGTCTTCACAGTGCCTCCACTGCACAATGGGCTCTATTTGTAAATTTATACACACTTAAAACCACTCTGAAAATAGCCACAGGTTCTATTAATTACTCGCATTCTAACTACGAGTTACCCACCCACAATCACTACAGGCTAGCCATAACCATCCAACTACATTGGTTTTAGCACAGCCCGAATATTACGAGCTCTAAATAAAGTTACACAAAATCGATATTCTATCAGACCTGGAGTGCTAGATCACAAATAATCAAGTTTCTGGTAAAAAATATTGCGAGTACAAAAGCTGTAACACCAATTAAACACACAATACTCTACTTTAAAAGCATGGAAATGCATGGAAATATATTACAATTAATTACACAACGTTTTTTTATTAATATTTTGCACTGCATATGTTAATATTAAAAGTGTTGCTACAAGATGCATAAAGCAATTAAAGACACAGTACATGACTAATTTGCAAGAAAAAAAACATGTTACTGCCTTACTAATGATATGTAACACTCACAGAAGGTCAAATGTGGTCTTGAAATTATATATATATATATATATATATATATATATATATATATATATATATATATTTACATATATCAGTTATTTATATAAGAACAAAACTTTTGGCAATATTACACGCCACATGACATATATCAAAATACACCACACTACGCAAAAGGTTAATGCCAATCTGCAAACACATAGGGACCACAACAGCTGCTCTAATGTGATGACTAGTAAAGGGATAGACACACCTCAAATAATACTCATAAACACTATTGATCAGCACCACAGCACACTACTGACACAGATCATCTACCCACATCCATGGGAATGTATGTCATCTACACCAGAACCTTAGTTCTTAGGTAATAGGGTGTATGAAATGAAAGAGGGGGGGAAGGGGGGCGACATGGATGCTGCCTACATGGGTATATTTCTACAAAGCACAGGCCAGCAACTGTGTTTTCCATGGGAGCAGGTAAGGAACACTCTGGTAGAGGGACAGGGACATGGGGATTCAGGGACAAATCAGGATTAGGGGGATTGCAATAATCTTGTAAAGCTCTTCAGAAAGGCCCACAATGGAGACTGTGAAAAGGCCTATGGAGCAACAGCAAACACGCCTTCATCAAGACTAATCTTGGGTACACTCATTCTGTAAAGTTTATTGCCATTGCTGTAGGCCATGGGGCAAGATGTATACCAATAATAATTTCATAAAATTATATCAAATGTTCTTGTGTTAATGAATTAGTAATATTATCTGTCATCTGGTTAACAACCCTTCAGGGGAATGGTGATACGGAACAGTACTACAATCTATACTTTTCATGAGTATAAACTCACAAACATCACCAAGAATGTTCTTCAAGCATGATATCCAAAATGGTGAGAATAACACATAAAATAGTGGTGATCAATACATGTGATCACTTCAAAACCATGACTGTGTCACTATAATTGGCTGGAATGTTCACATAACATTGTATTGGACAGTAAATAGGGATACTTGTTTCAGATTTTAGGTGTTATGTGCACCACTATTTGAAAGTATGTTAAAAATGATGATATAAACATCACTTTTAACATTGAAAGTGTAAACGCTCAGCCATAACAACATCAAATCCCAATAAACGTGCAAACATATGATTACAGTACTCAAACGAGTGAAGGGGTGGGTGTACAGGAAAATCATCTAACTATTACATAAATGTAAAATCATCTAACTTTACATAAATGTCAGGTGTAGCCTGGAGCTTGTGGGAGGGGCCCCCTCCTACCATTCATAAGCACTTCCGGCTACACCTCTTCCTTGCACACCTCAGTTCACATTTGAGTCTGTGTTTGGAAGTTGCATCTTGGCCATTTCCTGAGCTACCAATCAGAGAGGGATCCTCCTAACATTTTCTGCTTTTGATTCAGCCCATTCCTAATGTTTGTAAGAGCATGCACATTGCTGGAGAGCCATGCTTGCTGCATCACATTCATTACAGGTACTACTTTTTAGCTTTCACCAAGCCCTAGTGTCCTTGCTCATACCCAAGGTCACATCCTCATTCTCACCGTAGGGCTTTTCATAAGCCCTCCATGCATATTCCGGCCCATATCTACTAAAACATGTGGCTTTCCATTAGTCTTTTTACGCATATTTGACCCATAGCCATTTCAGCAAAAAGCCCTCTATTACGGATTGTGGCCCATACCTCAGAATAGCATTTTTACCCATTTCCAAGGTCAAGCCTTTAACCTCACATTGTAGTTTTCAATAAGTCCACCTGTCAGCTACCATATGAGGGGAACCTGATCATAAATGTCCAGGTGTAACCTGGAGTTTATGGGAGGAACCCCCTCCTACCATTCATAAGCACTTCCAGCCACGCCTCTTCCTGACACACCTCAGTTCATTATTAATGGTCATGGCTAGGGATTTATCATGACAACCACCGAATGGTTAGTAAAGCTTGCAGATAAAGATCAGGTAAGTTGGTTTGTTGTTACAGTTATGGCATTTAGCACTGTATTGTACATGCACTTTTTTCAAACTTTTTTAAATCCTATTCTGCCTCCTTCAGGTTTGGACCAACTTTTGTTCAGATTTTTGTTTTTTGGAACACACATGTGAGTAACTGGATTGGTTAACATAGTCCAGATGTTTATGCCTCTGTTTAATTGAGCAGATGAAGACTGTATGTAAGTGTTATGTGCATTACTTATGTTTTGATGAGTTGTATTCATCAGATTCTAGTTACAGTGGTTTAGTGACCACATATGACTCTAGTAGATGCAATGCATCATTGCTATTATACCATATTACATTTAACCCTTTAAGAGCCTCTTACCCTTTTGGGATCCAAACACACCACACCCATGATATGAATGCACAGCCGTATACATTTCTGAGTGTGCTCTGTGTATATAATAACGTTTTTTTATACTGTTATGTCTGTTTCTGTCTGTTTTCAACAGTTAAGATTTTGGGACACAAGGAGGCTTTGGAGAGACACAAGGAGCACCAGGAATCAATGGTACACTTGTCCTTCCAATAATAATTAGGTTAAATTACAGCTAGTTTTAATGTATCAATTAATTATTAATTTTACATGTCATATGGGTTACAACACTTCAGTGGATGGTGAGCCACACAGTATCAAAATGTATATTTATCAAAATATTAACCCCCAAATATCATTAATGATGTTGTTCACACATGCTTTAGAAAATAGTGAAAGTAACATTAATACAAGTGCTTGAACACACTTGCCTCTCCACATCCTCCTTGTGTATTTGTTTGCCTTCCTTTTAAGTTTCAACTTGTTAATGCAACTCACCTTTGTCATGATATGTCCCTATATCCCCATATTCCTGGCCTGAGGTATCTAGTGATATACATGTAGCTCTCTTTCCCCATTTATCCACCATTGGTTTCACCTAGTCCTCTTTTAAAGGCCTCATGCTGACCATGATGACATCTCACACCCCATTGTAGGAGACCCAAGGTTATTGTGTAGATGACATACTGGACCTTCCCATAGATGTGAAGTAGATGATCACTGTCAGTACTGTGCTGTGGTGAGGATAACTACTGTTGTTGAGTATTGTTTGGGGTGTGTCTTTAGAGCAGCTGTTGTGGTCCATGTGTGTTTCATGCTTGGTATTAACCCAATAGTGTAAGAATGGGGGTGTGCGGGGGCAGAGCGCCCGGGTGTCACCTCGTTGGGGGTGGCAAAAATGCCTTTACCTGCCTTCCACCGCACGTGACTCATTCCCCTGATCTTGCTCCCTGCTTGTGCCTGTTGGCAGTGGGAGGAGCCGGCAACACGGAGCAGGAGCAGGAGGTAAGAGACCGGGGAGAGGGATGGGGGAAAGAAGGAGACACGGGGGAGACATGGAGGGAGAGAAAGCATGGGGTAGAGAAGGAGACATGGAGGGAGGGAGAGGCATGGGGAAAAGAGGCAAAGGGGAAAAAAAGGGAGACAATGGGAGGGAGAAAGGGAAGGGGGAGACATGGAGGGAAAGGGAGATATGTGGAAGAGGGAGACATGTATGTAAGGGAGAGGCATGGGGGGGAGGGACAAGGGGAAAGAGGGAGACACATGGAGGGAGATAGAGGTAAAGGGGAGAAATGGAGGGGGAGGGAGAAACATGGGGTAGAGGGAGAGACATGGGGGTAGAGGGAGAGACAATGGGGTAGAGGGAAGGGGAAAGAGTGAGACACATGGAGGGAAAGAGAGCTAAGGGGAGACATTGGGGAGAGGGAGAAAGGCAAGGGGAGACATGGAGGGAGAGGGGATAAATTGGGCGAGAGGAAGAAGGTAAATGGGGTGATACTTGGGGAGAGGGGGAAACAGAGGAGAGGGAGACATGGGGAGGGAGAGGCATGGGGAAAGAGGGAGACACATGGAGGGAGGGAGAGGCAAGGTGAGACATGGAAGCAGAGTAGGAGACAAGGGCGAGAGGGATGCATGTGGGAGAGAGGGAGAGGAATGGGGTAGAGAGGCAAGGGGAAAGAGGGAAACACATGGAGGGAGAGGAATGAGGGGAGAGGGAGATACATAGGGCAAGTGGGGACTGAGATAAAGAGAGAGGGAGAGAAATAGGGGTAGTGAAAGAAAGAGAGAGGGATAGAATGAGAGGGAGAAGAATGGGGGAGAGGGAGGGATGGGAGAGAGAGAGTGCTGGATAGGGAGAGAAAGAGAAAGCAGAGAGAGAGAGAGTAAGGGGAGAGAGAGGAGGAGGGAGAGAGAGGGGGTGGAGACTTAGAGGGAGAGACAGTGAGGGGGAGAGGAAAGAGAGAGAAGGGAGGGGAATAGGGAGAGAGACACAGAGAGAAAGGCAGAGGGAGAGAAAGAAGGGGGGATGAAGAGAGAGAAAGAGAGGGGAGATAGAGAGAAGGGGGAGTGTGAGAGAGAAGGCAATATATATATATATATATATATATATACACACATATATACATATATACACACATATATATATATATATATATATATATATATACATATACACACATATATATATATATATATATATATATATATATACATACATGCATACACAGTATATTTATATATATATACATTATATATTATATTATATTATATATATATTCACTGGGGGGGGGCAAACTCAGGGACAGCCGCGGGCGGGAAAAGCTCTAGCCACGCCACTGTATTGCATACTGTGGTCTAAGTTACTCTGGACAATGTAATATATTATATGAAGGTGTAATATTGCCAATAGTGTTTGTTCTAAAATATTTATTATGACTCAAACATATAAATAGGTATCTGTAAGTTTAATTTTCATTCTATTTAGTCATGTAACTGTTGTAGCCTGCTTTAAGCAATGCTAAAGTCACAATTTATATGTTGACAAACATTTTGTAATATTATATTTTGGCCTCTGAGACTGTTTGGAAGATCAGGGCTTCGGAAATGGAGCCTGCAAGTTATTTTGTTATTCAATTGACGTCTTTTTGCAAGCACCGATTGAATTAGGGCTCCGGCCCACAATTTCATCCCATCACAAGTTAATGCTCATCCAAGCCTTTGATCTTTCATGACTGCAAGAGTTCCACTAGCTAAAATAGCGAATTGCTATCCAATTGCTCTGATTTACCCTCGCTAACCACCCCGCCAAGCCCGCAAATGGAAAAAGTTGCTCCACAAGTTAGTGGTTCCAAGGAAGACTTGCTTAATGACATGTCCATAGCACTTTAAAAAGCACATATACACACACACAACTGTACTTTCATTAAAAGGGAAAGTGATGTTAGGTCTTAGAATTAATAGCACAATATTCTCAAGCTTGCAAATCGGCAAATAAAAATACTTTATTTCATGTTTAATTTCCTTGTTATATCAATCTTGGCAATCAATGTGTTAATACATATAATGGAACTCGAATGTAATAGAATATCATATTTACAGCTTTATCAATATTGCATTATATCTGGAATGTGGGTCCAATCGTAACTCGTAATTCAAGCCTGTAGGACTTTAAAATCCCACTTCCATTTTTCAAAGCCGTAATGATGACGCTCTCTGTTTCCATTGGCTGTTTCTATCTCAGGAGTTACGGCCTTGGTTAATTGATCTGTTTAAGCTCGCAAATGCTACATATGATTGCATGGTTTCCGAATTTCGCTATCGACCCATAACTTGCTGTCTTCCCAAATTAAATATTATCGTAACTTGACCGCTCTGTGGGCCCGGAGGAGGCCCGCAAACATACAGACTACATTCCATAAGTTACGGCCTCTGAATTGAATGAGGCTCTTAGTTTTCATTCACTTCCTTGCTTTTTTTATTGTTATTTAGTGCTCTAGTGTATCTTTAAGCGCTTCCGCAACTACCAGAAATGTTTTTTAAAACCATTTGCGAGTTGTGTTTAGTGCTAGTAACTTTTTGTCAGAAATGTGATACTTTGCCTATTTTAGTGTCTGCTGTAATTTGCCAGTGCTCAGTAAAGTCTGAATTGAATAGGGTTTTAGAGTAAAAGTAAGAGAGAGTTGCTCATAGTATTCAGATGTAGAAATAAATGGAAAAGCTTGTGGTAATTTGCAGGTCTGACTGGTCTGTAGTCATCAGGGGTAGCTCACATGCAATCATGCTTCAATGGGTGAATAGAATAGCTAGGGGAAGTTACTGAGCACTTTTAGGGAACTGAATGAGGCCCTATGTAAGCAAGCCCAAACATGTTATTACATTTCTATTCATTATGGAAAGTATTAATTTCAGTTTTCATACAATTCTTTGTCTCCAGTGAAATTGTGACAAAGATAGAAACCTTAAATAAACTACCTGAGGTGGAATAAGTACATGTAATAGTGGCACTAGAAAGCATTTCTAGTAGATAAATCCCAACTATTCCTTCAACCCAAGAACCCATTCGTGCCATAATCTAGATTGAGAATATTCAAATATTTTACACTTGTTACATAAAAACCACACTGAATTTTTCATTAATTTATTACTTTGGATGCATTTGTTATTCTGTTTTGTCATTCTGAAAATACATTACCATTGTTAGATTGAGGTGATGTCAGTTTCATCCTTGGAATATTAGTCATATCCTGTGACAAAAACTGCTTTAACAATGTTTTCTTGAAATGCATTAACTACTGTGTAGTATTTATGAGCACAGGGAAGCCAGATTAAGAATACTGATTCCCACTAATTAAAATACTATGGCATAGAGAGAAATGGCTTGCCTGCAAGTAAACTTTAGATTTAATTTAAAAATAGTAATGCTAAGAAAAATGTATTTAACAAAAACTGTAAGATGTTTTACTATAATTATTTGTTTATGCCAGCTATGGAAAAGTAACTGTTTTACTTGTAAAACATCATAGCTGTAAAATTGTATTAGCACTTTAACAGTAAACATTGTGAGCCTCATTCAACTGAGCACTTAAAAGTTACGGCAGCCTGTAATGGAAGCCATAAGTTAATTTGCTATTCAAATTTTTTTGGGGGGCTTGAAATTCTTGTGGTTATTAAAACCGGAACTGCCTATTGAAGCCTTTGATCTTTCAAGTCTGCAAGAGTTCCGATAGCTAAAATCGCAAATCGTGATTCAATTGCTTAAATCACTCAAGACCGCACCTGCAGTAAAGCCTGCAAACGGAAAATAGCGGCCCAAATCTTAAGGGTTCCAAATAGGACCCGCAAAGGGTTTACAGACAAGTTTGTAACACTGCAAAACATAATAAAATCCAATGCACTTTAAAATATGGCCAAAGCTATGAAAGGCATTAGAATTACTTGCCCAACAACTCCCAAGTATTTAAATTAGTTAAAAAAATAAAACAATTATTTTTTCATATGTTGTAATGGTCATGCATATGCCAATATGAAAAGTCATGTTGCAAGATGCTGAAAGCTATTAAAGACATACTGCCTGATTAAGTTGCAAAACAAATACATGAAAATGACTGCCACATTAACCCTTTCTCACTCACAGAGGCTTTAATGTGGACCCTAAAAATACAAAGATAATCTGATATACATCTCACTCATCACATCTACATTGGGAAAACAAATAGTCGCCAAATTACACCGCCACATGGCATATATTAGGTACCAGGGGGATATTTGACTGAGTCTCTCAGTTGTGTCCAACTCTGTGACCCTATGGACTGCAGCACATTAGCTATGTCTCTGCATGTGCTTTTCCACAAGGTTTGCAGTTTCTTCTCTAGCGGACTGTGATTTGTCTGACCTCTCTGCTATGAATTGCCCACCTACATGGTATAGCTCACAGCTTCATTGAGGTACACAAGCCCCTTCCCCACCACAAGTTAGCAACCCAGAAGGGGAACATACACCACACTAATCGACTCTAACCCATCAGGAAGGGCCACAAAAGCACATGGATGCTGTGCAGAGGCACATGGAGAAACAGCCAACTCACCTCCATCAGGGATAACCTCCTCTATGCCCATCCTGGAAAGTCCCACGTCATTGCTAGAGGCCATGTGCCAAGATGTATACTTATCATTTGGTGACATCCCATTATATAGAAAAACAAGAGGTGTGGAAGAGAGCACACCAATTCCAAGTGGAGATAACCACAATTTCATACAGTCTCTGTATCCCTATGTGTACTGATAGATATAGGTTCAACCCTCACCTTGAGCATCCTCACCATATGAGGTATTTCCAATGCTTCCCAATCTATAATTGTTTTATAGTTGGTACTTCTGATGCTTCTGTCATTCCGTTTGCTTCTCTAGGGATCCACAATACATGATGGGGGTGTTTATATCTATATATATGTATGTTCACATTTTTTAACCTATGTTTGTTCACTATTTTTTCCCACACTTGTAGTATTACTATGACAGTGGGTGATAATAAGAATCAGGATTAACTAATCATAGGGTTTGTAAAACAACCATGTCTAGAAAGTGTATTAAAGAAAAATACTTTATTAATAATGTTCAAATTTAAATATCAATATTCATAAAAAAAGGTTGAACAGACGCATGGTGGTATTACTAAACCTATGATTAGCTAATCCTGATTCTTATTACCACGCACTGGCATAGTAATACTACGATTATGGTGAAAAATAGTGAACAAACAGATTAAAAAAACATATATATATATATATATATATATATATATATATATATATATATATATAAACACCCCCATTGTGTATCGTGGATCCATAGAGAAGCCAACGGAAAGGCAGAACCATCAGAAGTACCAACTATAAGGCAATTATACAATGGGAAGCATTGGAAATATCTCATGTGGTGAGGTTGCTCAAGGTGAGGGTTGCACCTATATCTATCAGTACACGCAGGGATATGGGGACTGTATGAAATTGAGGTTATCTGCACTAGGAATTGGTGCACTCTCTCCCAACCCTCTTGTTTTTCTATCTAGTATTTTACACACATTGGTGAACTGTGTCCAGGAGAGAAGCTGCACGTGCCTCCCCTCCTTCCCTATTGCTCCTGGCCAGGCTGCGCAGGACCTCCACATAATTGAAGGAAATGCTGTCTGGATCCCCCGGAGACACTCATCTGCTGCCACATGATGGCCAGCATCTCTGCCTGTGCAGCCTGGCTTGGTGGTGTGGATGGAGGTCCATGGGCCGTGCCTTGGTAAAGAGGTGGCGGAGATGGTGGCCCAGTGGGGAGGGTCTGGGGCCCGGCTGAAGCCTTGCTCCATGGGGGTGGTAGGTTCGTTGCTGGCCCTGGTGGTGGGGGTAGTGGCCAGTCTGTGGCACTCGTGAGGGGAGGAGGAGATGGGGTCAAGCACCGCTGGTATCTCCAGTAGGAGGGCCCAGGTGAGAGTCCCTGGAGGAGGGGGACAGTAATGTCAAATTACGCCGATGGGGCCGATGGTCCTGCTGGTTACCCCACTCCCAAATGACATTCTGCTCCTCCGAATCAGTGCCCTCGGCTCCACTTCTTCCCTCTTGCCTCTGCGCCGGTTCCTGGTCGGTGGGGGCTTGCTCGCAAACTCCTTACTCACCACTGAACCTAGACCTCCTTTATGCTGAAATAGAGAAAAGAAAGGTATTTGCTATTAGTATGATGAATTGTTTTGTATTATTTCTAACTATCTGACATCTAGGCTTGAACCTGGATGATCCACCTAATTGCAACCATGACTAGCTATCATTTGCTAGATGTGATCTGCTGTATTCTTTGGTTCTTGATCTTGATTGTTCTTGGCTCCTAACGTTATTTTGATTCCAGCTTCAGTCTGTAACTGCATAGGCTGCAGTGGGCACACCCATACATGGACTCTCTATTGGTTGATTACTGTTGTTGTGCCCAGGAATGACAGTGATTTGTCAGCTTCATGGATTTAATTATGCATCCATCTATCCTTGTTAATTCCATAGAGCTGACATGTCAGTGTCCATGTTGGTCATCATGTACATGTTTAGTGTCTGATGTACATGTGGTGGCATGTTGGTGTATGTGATATTCACCTGACAGGGAGGCTGGATCCTGCTGGGCCACCCTGCCTGAAGCTCCAGTGGCAGGTACTTGTCGCAATAGTTCCTTGGCGACCCTCTCCCACTCATTGTAATGACTGTCACTTTGGGGCCACCACTTGGTGCTGTAGTTTGCTTGTCCTCCTTGGCCATCATCCTCCTCATCTTGGCCGTGATGTTGTCAAAGCGATGCTTGACAGACCGCATATACCTTTCCGCTGTACCCTCTGCTGTTTCTGTGGCTGCTAACTCCTTCCATGCCTGGGCCCTAGGGCCGGGCCTAACTTTCCTCCCACCCGCAAGGATAACTAGGCTTCCATGGATGGCACCAAGGAGGACCACATACTCCTGGTGCATGTAGTTATGGGCCCTGTGATTGCCCTTATCCTCTTGCCCTCTCAACTGTGGATGAAGATCCTCAGCTCCTTGAAATGTCCCTGCAGCCTGTCCCTCCCCAGAACTACCCCCCCTGAATAAGGCCCCGCCCCCTCTGTCCATGGACTAGATGTGCCTAGTTCTCAGGGCACCCTGCCACCGCCCACCTCCACCACTACACTATCCTCCTCTCCTCGGATCCTCCACTCTCCACCTCCTCTAATCCTCCACCACTCTATGCTCCTCTCGCCACCTCCTCCACCTCTGCCTCCTCCTCCAACTCCTCCACCACTCCCCAGGGCCACCTCTCTCTCCAACCTCTCCTCTTCGCCTGTCCACATCTCCTCCTCCCCGCCCCTCCACTCTCCTCACTCACTGTAAATATGTGTAATCAAGAATTAAGTTTAAATTCATAAATTGATGAATATAAATAAAAAAAAACGCAATATACTGCTCTTAAATCTCTCTTACTCTCACTCACTCTGCTCAAACCACCAACTCAGTCAAAACATGTGCGGGTGGAATGCAACTTTATAATCTCTCTCTGTCAATCAACGTCGACTAGACAACATTCTTTTGGCTATGAGGCCTGCGTCGCACTCTGTTATACTGTGATCATAACTGCGGACTGCATCTAGTCCAGCCCACTAACAAATTGCGGCCGCGGGAGGAGTTTACACTCTTGAGGCTTCGGGCTGTAACTTGCGCCTTTGCTCAATTGAATAGCACCGGATTTTTAGACGACCGCGAGCCTACAACAGACCCATGGACATAAGGCCTATATACTACGAGACGCGGCTTTCTAATTGAATGGGGCTTTCTATCTAGCACAATGAAATCCTCATTAGCCCATTTACATAGCCTAGCACAAACAGAGCTTAACTTACTTTAATTAAGCATCTCTCTTGAGCAAAAAAATAGCTAGGGTCCATGCTAAGCATGGGAGGAGCTCCAGAATAAAGATGAGGTATATGCTGTATAACTTCTCATCAATATTTGTAATTACAATACATTGAAAAGATTTTTGTACTGATATTTACTACTAAACAGTTATGAAAGAAATTCTAGTTTTCTATTCTGCAATCTCGATCATACAGTAGATCACAACAGCAACAGCAATGAAAACAAGTACACCAGGTATATAAAAATATAATGGTTGCCATGATTAATATATTATGTGCTGTAGCAGACTTATAGACATACATTTTCTGACTTTCAAGAATCTAAATTAGCTCATTTGAACTACAAAAATATTCCCATGACCTTTCCCACATCTGTACCTCAAAAATACTGTTATCACTAATGTATCCATTGCCATTTTTTTCCAATTAATTCAAGTAAAAAATGTTTGATATAAAATTACATATAAAATAATCTTAACAGAGCTAGTTACTGCACAATTCCAGTATCTGACCTACTATGTGTTAAGGTCTATAAGAAGAAAGTTAATTATCAACAGGTCGGCTTACAAGAAAATTCATTTTTGGGGACAGATACAAAAGGGCAGATATAGTACAGTAGCTTTTCAAAAGCACATAGCAACAAAAGAGCTGACAATGGATGAACACTTACCCTGACCCTTTCATAATAATTCACCTTCTTCACTTGCTTCTATTGTCTAAAATATCTGCAGCTATATGATACATTTCTATTTCTGTAACAGTACAAAAATATACACTTATACAGTATGTGACATTTAATCCTCCCCACGCAGGTGCTCATACTGCCACCACCAGATCAGATGTTTTAATTGTAGTTTTACTTTTATACATTGGTTATCCTAGTTTTAATTTATTTATCCAGTTTATAATATATTTTTTTTATCTTTTACATTTTTTGTTTAATTCAAGACTTTAATTCAATTTGCATATATTAAAATTGCAATACAGCAAAATGTAGACTAACAAATGTTTGAGCAGTATACTGATTAATTTACCTTCTTACTGATTCACTGTGGTCTCATAATTATAAAAATCTCTTTTTAAGAACTAACATTAATCAGGAGCAAATGATTACAGATAATATAAATAAATATATCACATAATTTATAATCTATATGCAATTATACATTACTGTTAACTGCCATTATAATTTGTTGAACAGCATTATTGAGACACTTTCTCAGTGCATCCTTTTAATTGGGGAAGTTTGCATTCATTAATGGGTCAACCTTCACTATAATCTGTAACATTGCTTTATTAAACTTTTCAGTCTCCCTTTCATCTGCACTGAGAAGGTACTTAAATATGTACAGGCGTGTCAATATATCCATTTAATTTATAACAATAAACATACAGGGCCTCATTCTATTATCGGCCGTAAATCGGCCTCCTCTTACGGCCGGCCGCATATCTTAAAAGAGGACGAAAGCTCTAAAATCTAAAAACGCAAAAATAAATTCAAGCCTGCACTGTACAGCTCTGTAAATGCTAGGGATCATATTGGGGGACATGAGGATTAAAAGTAACCCACTCTCAAGCTTGCACATCAGCCCAAACCCGAGTTCAAATTAACTGTTTATTTTCCGGCTGCGGCGTGGGCGTGTCTGAGGTGCTCCAAGCACTCTGGACTTTTTACATGTATATTTTACGTATATTAAAAAAAAATTATTTTACGGATTTGAGTATAGGGTAATTATGTGCTATTTTTGAAGATCCTCAGCTCCTTGAAATGTCCCTGCAGCCTGTCCCTCCCCAGAACTACCCCCCCTGAATAAGGCCCCGCCCCCTCTGTCCCTGGACTAGATGTGCCTAGTTCTCAGGGCACCCTGCCACCGCCCACCTCCGAATATCACTTTATAGACTCTGCAAAGTGCAGGATGGCTTTATTTGGGCTATTTTATGTGCTTAATTCGTGCTAGCGGGACCTACCTGGGCAATGGAATTGCAAATAGGAATTTCTTACGGCCGATTTCCTTGCGGCCGTTTTAGATCAAAGGATTTCCTCCGGCGCGAGCGGCCGCAAGAGATAGCAAGGCACCGGCCGCAAGCCTGCCGGAATCCCCGGCCGGAGGGGAATAGAATAGCCGGAAAGCTTGCGGCCGGTCCTTGTGGCCCCGCAGCGGCTGCGGCCGATAATAGAATGAGGCCCACAGTATGTATTTGATTTGGATTAAAATATAAACTAGAAAAATCCTATGTAAATATATTATTAGAGGTGCCTCCCAGGGTAAAAATATGCAATAATGAAAAAATGGATAGATAGAAAACCCTTTTCTAGTAAAAGCACTCTGAGCCAGGGAAATAATCTTTCAAAATTAACTTTTATTTAAACCATTAAAAATAATAGATGAATAATGCCACATTTGGGTAGACATAAAGAGGTTATTTACCTAGATGATCAAACATAACATATCTAGAAAAGGCATATCAAAATATGGGAAAGTATGAAAAAGTAGTCTCAATCTAAGTGACATAACAGGGAAATTGACTGACTTTCTAACAACCACCTCCCAACTACCCTACTCTTAACCATTGATGATATATAATCCCAGTAATGTAGCCAGGAATTCCATGCCTAAACAACCTAAAAATTGAAATTAAAAGCAATACATTGTTGCAGACTTTATGGATATCTCGAAAACCAGGGTAGTGCTGTAACATAAGAAATATTACAGGTACTAAAGACCATTTGCAAATGGTTTTAAAACCATTGTGGTTTTCCGCAGCAGCAGGTAGAGACAGTATAGCAGCAAAAAACAATAGAAAACTATGAATGTTCATCATTATTTGACACTTAACAGTCCAATATAAACATATGTGTAATAGAAACCTATTTTTTATTATGTCCATTTCATTTTACAACATCCAGGGTAACACACAACCCAGTACTCAAGCGATTAATACATATCAGGAAATTATGTGGACTAGGAACAAATGCTCTAATGCTGAGAGTTGCTGAGATTGAGAAAGAGAGAGCAGGAGCTTTTATAACAGGTTACTATTTATTTCTTCTACTAAACAATTACTTCACACTTAATTTTAACAAACATATAATCACTGATTACACATACCACACAGACACATAGATTAATTCCACACATAGATATACATAGGGCATGACTACGGTACCTATACACCCCATTCCCTAGAGAAAATTAAAACACATTATATATAAAAAATTCTAACAAATACATATAAAAATACATATTTTTTTATTTATCGTTATTTTACTTTTTGGATTTATATTGATGGAGGGAGGAGATGAAAGGAGGAGAGGGGGGCCATGGGGAGAGGAGGGGAGGGAGAGGAAGAGAGAGAGGGAGTGGTGGGGAGGGATGTACAGGTGGAGGGAGGGCTACGATGGAAGGGATGGGCAGGAAGGCATAAAGGGAGTGGAGGAGAGGGAGGGAGACAAGGACGGATGGTTTGAAATCATAGTAGTGGTTTTTCTGGGAGGCGAAAGGGGGTGGTGAGGTAGAGGGAGGGATGGATGCGCTCCTGCAAGAAAGCAACACATAGCCCAGGGTCAGAGGTGGAGATGCCTCATTCCTGGAGAGGTAATGGTGGGGAGGGACAGGATTCAGGGTCAGAGCATGGAGGCAGGATCCCCATCTACAGTCTAAAGGACAAGAGGCTGTGCACAGGGCCCATAACTAAAGGCATGAAGATACAATTCCCTCCTCAGTGCCATCCATGCCTGTGTCCCAATCCTACTAGGTGGAGGGAAGCTTGGAGTGAGGTACCAGTTGAGATCAGTGCTCTAGGTTTTGCAAGCAGGGATGTGAAGTCCATCAGTCATAGCTATGACAACAGCCTGGCCAAAATGTAGAGGAAGATAGAAGAGGAGGCAAAAGCAACGCTACAAGTGGTGGCCCCTAATGTCTGAAAAACTTGATCGCCCAAACAACCATTGCAGAAACTCCTGTTATTGATGGCTTTTTACGTTAGGGTCCTGATTTTAAGCTTTGTTCTGGAAGCTAAGGAAAGCCAGTGACTGACACTGAGAGGTGCTGCAGACACTGAGCATTGAGTATGTCTGATTAGTCTGGTGGAGGCATTAATTATAGAATAGAGTGGGGAGAGACGGGTGATGGGGAGGCCAGCAAGGAGCAAGTTGCAGTAGTCGACATCAGAGATGATGACAGAATGTATTAAAATTGTGGTAGTATCTTGATAATTACATATTTTGGAGATGTTTTTAGATAAAAAAAGATTGTTTATGAGAAATGAAAGAGACGGCAGGGTACAGTAGAATCCCAAGACAATGGATCTGTGACCTGGGAGTGATGATGACATTGTCGACAGTGAGAGATATTTTAACAGTGGAAGCTGCAGTAGAGGGTGGGACGATTAGGAGCGGAGTCTTAGATATTTTGAGTTTGAGTTGATGGGCAGACATCCAAGAGGATATGCCTGAGAGGCAGTTTGAACCTTGTGCTAGAAGAGAAGGGGATAGATCTGGTGATGAGAGGTAGATTTCAGTAACCGCATAAAGATTAAATTTACCCTTAGATTGTTTGTGAGTTTGTGAGTTTTCAATTGTGTGTCGGTCCCTTGGAAACAAGCACTATGTACATTTGATTATAAGCTCCAAAACAGGGCCCACCATTCTTTATAAGGTGTTAAGTTTGTTTTTTTGCCATGTACTAAACCCCTGTACAGCGCTACTGTATATGCTGGCGCAATATAAATAAAGATAATAATAATAAATAATAATAATAATAATAATAAACCCAAAAGATTTATTAGGGTACCAAGTGTTAATGTGTAGATGGAGAAGAGGAGGGGGACTAGGACTGAATCTTCAGGTATGCCGACAGGCAGAGAATGAGGAAAATCAGTGGCGCCAGGGAAGGAGACACTAAGGGCCCTATTAAATTATCCCTCGTAGTTCTCTCGGTGCTCGCAAAAGGCAGTTTTACTGCTGTTTGCGAGTACCGAATCTCTCGCAGCCTGCTTTGCGATATGACTGCGAGAAAATAACAGAGAATAGGCTCCGAAAGAGCTACGTAGCCTTAAATCTATGCATGATTCTCGCATATCGTAAGAATCCCTACGTGGACAAAAAGTGCACGCAAGGGATCCGAAAGCCTCTACGTGCTGCCTCGGAACAGCCCGAGACAGCAGTGTGAGGCTCCCCCCTGCAACCTATACACATCCCCATGCTGCAGGGGTCTCTATCAGGACCCCTGCAGCACCCCCACATTAACCTCTTGTAGCGGGGGTCCCCGATCTGCATAGATCAGGGACCCCGTTGCATTTAAAACTTTTAAATTCCCGCCGCGGCTCCTTAAAGGGGCCGCGGCACACTATTACCCAATCCCGGCAGCGGCACCTTAATTAATTAACCCCCCTCTATGCTGGGGGTCCCCATCGGGACCCCAGAAGTGTCCCCACATTAACCTACTGCAGCAAGGGGTCCCCGATCGGCACCGATCGTGACCCTGCTGCAATTCAATTTTAAATTTCCCGCCTCGCAGGTCCTTAAATGACCGTAAAGGTCCTGAAAGGACTCGCACTAAAAATATTAACCCCAACTATAATTAACCATATAACTCATGGGGGTCAATCCAGACTACCATAAGGCCTTAATTAACCCATTAACTCACGGTGGTCAATCCAGACCACCATAAGGCCTTACTTAACCCATTAACTCATGGTGGTCAATCCAGACCACCATAAGGCTCTATTTAACCCATTAACTCATGGTGGTCAATCCAGACCACCATAAGGCTCTATTTAACCCATTAACTCATGGTGGTCAATACAGACCACCATAAGGCTCTATTTAACCCCATCAGTCCCAAAAGGGTATATTATTACCATTATGGGCCTGTTACAACCCAACATTACCAAATAAGTGCCATGATGGTCCTCAAGGACCATCATGACACTAACTACAAACACTACACTATAACCCCCAATAAACCATTTAATCTAAACTAACCCCCTCTACACTAATCTATTAACACTTACACTACCTACCTACACTACCTACCCCTAATAAACCTCCCCAACACTCTAATTACAAAAAAAAAAACTACCTTACATAAAACAAAAAAACCTACAATACAGAAAACAAAAAAACCTACAGTACAGAAAACAAAAAAATACATTACAACCCCACTCCCCACTACAGAAAATAAATTAATTACACACCTGAAAAGGAAAGACAGATAAACACAATACAATACATACATATAATACATATAATACATTACATACAATGCATGACATTACATACATTACATATAATATATTAAATATAATATATTACATATAATATATTAAATATAATATATTACATGTAATATATTACATACAATACATGACATACAATACATGACATTACATACATTACATATAATATATTACATATAATATATTACATATAATATATTAAATATAATATATTACATATAGTCCAAATCAACTACCCCCTATCTATCTAACATACAATCTATTTAATTTAAAATAAATTCTAACTATATCAAATACATCCCCCTATCTATCTAATATACAATAAATCCTAACTACATACACAGACCCTTATTCTAAAATAAAATAATTACAGTCCTAACTACACAGACCCTAATTCTAAGCTTAAATAAAATAATTAAGACCACTTACCTTTAAGATGTTGCTTCAGATCACTAACCTATGGGTCAAACAAAACAAAATAATTAGTACAAAACATTAACATCAAATAAATAAACATTATATACATTCTAAATAATATACTCACCTTTACATCATGTCCCGTCATTGTTTAGCTCTTCCGGCGCGGCCCTGTTAAAAAAAAACACAATACTTGAATACATTAATACAATATATAAACAATAAATAAAATAAACATATAAACATCGAAATATACATTTAACTTACCTCCCCGCGATGTCCCCGGCCTTCTCTCCTTCAGCCCCGGCTGGGCCGCGGAACCATCCGCGCGCTCTAAAAAAAAAAAAAAAAAAAACTAACGGAGGTCTGCACTGGCAGACCTCCCCGACGCTAATGAGCCTCCCGGAGTCCTTTCCGGGAGGAAATTGGCATTGGCGGCTTGTGATTGGCTGAAAAAGCTGTCTATCAATTTCAGCCAATCAAAAGTCGTCAATGTGGGAGCCAATCAGGATGGGATACACCCCAATATCCCACCCTGATTGGCTAAAACACTTGTCTATCTTTCTGGGAACCAATCACAAGGCTCAGATGCCTTCAGCCAATCACTATGGGATACACCCCCACGGAGTGCTTGGTAGAAGACATCTGCCCATCCTGATTGGCTCCTACATTGACGACTTGATTGGCTGACAGCTTTTTCAGCCAATCACAAGCCGCCAATGCCAATTTCCTCCCGGAAAGGACTCCGGGAGGCTCATTAGCGTCGGGGAGGTCTGCCAGTGCAGACCTCCGTTAGTTTTTTTTTTTTTTTTTTTTTAGAGCGCGCGGATGGTTCCGCGGCCCAGCCGGGGCTGAAGGAGAGAAGGCCGGGGACATCGCGGGGAGGTAAGTTAAATGTATATTTCGATGATTATATGTTTATTTTATTTATTGTTTATATATTCTATTAATGTATTCATGTATTGTGTTTTTTTTTAACAGGGCCGCGCTGGAAGAGCTAAACAATGACGGGACATGATGTAAAGGTGAGTATATTATTTAGAATGTATATAATGTTTATTTATTTGATGTTAATGTTTTGTACTAATTATTTTGTTTTGTTTGACCCATAGGTTAGTGATCTGAAGCAACATCTTAAAGGTAAGTGGTCTTAATTATTTTATTTAAGCTTAGAATTAGGGTCTGTGTAGTTAGGACTGTAATTATTTTATTTTAGAATAAGGGTCTGTGTATGTAGTTAGGATTTATTGTATATTAGATAGATAGGGGGATGTATTTGATATAGTTAGGTTTTATTTTAAATTAAATAGATTGTATGTTAGATAGATAGGGGGTATTTGATTTGGACTATATGTAATATATTATATTTAATATATTATATGTAATATATTATATGTAATATATTATATGTAATGTATGTAATGTCATGTATTGTATGTCATGTATTGTATGTAATATATTATATGTAATATATTATATTTAATATATTATATGTAATGTATGTAATGTCATGTATTGTATGTAATGTATTATATGTATTATATGTATGTATTGTATTGTGTTTATCTGTCTTTCCTTTTCAGGTGTGTAATTTTTTTATTTTCTGTAGTAGGGAGTGGGGTTGTAATGTATTTTTTTGTTTTCTGTACTGTAGGTTTTTTTGTTTTATGTAAGGTAGGTTTTTTTTTGTAATTAGAGTGTTGGGGAGGTTTATTAGGGGGTAGGTAGTGTAGGTAGGTAGTGTAAGTGTTAATGGATTAGTGTAGAGGGGGGTTAGTTTAGATTAAATGGTTTATTGGGGGTTATAGTGTAGTGTTTGTAGTTAGTGTCATGATGGTCCTTGAGGACCATCATGGCACTTATGTGGTTAATGTTGGGTTGTAACAGGTCCATAATGGTAATAATATACCCTTATGGGACTGATGGGGTTAAATAGAGCCTTATGGTGGTCTGGATTGACCACCATGAGTTAATGGGTTAATTTAGGCCTTATGGTGGTCTGTATTGACCACCATGAGTTAATGGGTTAAATAGAGCCTTATGGTGGTCTGGATTGACCACCATGAGTTAATGGGTTAAATAGAGCCTTATGGTGGTCTGGATTGACCACCATGAGTTAATGGGTTAATTTAGGCCTTATGGTGGTCTGTATTGACGACCATGAGTTAATGGGTTAAATAGAGCCTTATGGTGGTCTGGATTGACCACCATGAGTTAATGGGTTAATTTAGGCCTTATGGTGGTCTGTATTGACCACCATGAGTTAATGGGTTAATTAAGGCCTTATGGTGGTCTGTATTGACCACCATGAGTTAATGGGGTAATTATAGTTGCCTGGAGTTAATATTTTTAGTGCAAGTCCTTTCAGGACCTTTACGGTCCTTTAAGGACCCGCGAGGCGGGAAATTTAAAATTGAATTGCAGCAGGGTCACGATCGGTGCCGATCGTGGACACCCGCTGCAGGGGGTTAAGGTGGGGACACTTCGGGTGTCCCGATGGGGACCCCCAGCATAGAGGGGGCTTAATTTTAGGTGCCGCGGCCGGGATTGGGTAATAGTGTGCCGCGGCCCCTTTAAGAAGCTGCAGCGGGGAATTTAAAAGTTTTAAATGCAGCGGGGTCCCTGATCTATGCAGATCGGGGACCCCCCCTGCAATGGGTTTATGTGGGGACACTTCGGGGGTTCCGATGGGGACCCCCAGCATAGAGGGGGGTTAATTTTAGGTGCCGCGGCCGGGATTGGGTAATAGTGTGCTGCGGCCCCTTTAAGGAGCCGCGGCGGGGAATTTAAAAGTTTTAAATGCAGCGGGGGCCTGATCGGTGCCGATCGGGGACCCCCGCTGCAAGGGGTTAATGTGTGGGGGCTGCGGGGGTTCCTATGGACCCCTGCAGCAAGGTATTCATGTTATGAAACTTCGGGGGTCCCAACGGGGACCCCCGCATTGGGGGGGGGGTTAATTTTAAGTGCCGGGGGGGTATTTGGAGTACCCCCACGGCAGGGCTTATGTGGAGGACTGCCGCGGAGGTCCCTTTTAGGACCCCCGCAGCAATTGATGAGGAGTGGGAGCCTGCGATATCATCTCGCAGGCTGTCACTCCTCATGTACATTTACGCAGTGTAGATACGTACGGCCCTGCTGCGTAGCTCATACGTTGCTCGCAGTAGGGCTAATTTAATAGCATTGTAAGTTGGAGAAGTTCATTTACACCAGGATTGAAGGACTATGCTAATATCTGGGTTTTCTTACAGCAAATAACTACGGATATTGAAAATATTGACTACCTAAGACTAAAAAGAGAGTTTAATCTAACTAAAAATGAATTTGCAGCACTTAAGGATTTGGAAAAGTGCAAGGAGATACAAATAAAACCTGCTGATAAGGGAGGGAATATTGTCATAATGGACAATTGTGACTACAAGGATATGTGTAATAGAATCCTAGATGATATGAACACATATAGGATTATTCCAAAAAATCCAACTATTGAATTTAAAAAACTCTTGAAAGACATTTTGGATAAGGCAAAAGAGGAAGATATTATTGATGATCAGACCTATCAGTTCCTATATCCTAAATTCCCTACTATGTCTATTTTTTATTCCCTCCCAAAGATACACAAGAAAAAGGTACCTATTCCAGGGAGACCCATTGTATCCGGCACTAATAACCTGTCTTATAATGCTAGCATATTCATTGACCATCACATGAGAGAAATGGTAGAGTGTTTACCATCATATGTTAAAGATACCAATGACATCTTGAAACAATTGGAAGACCTCTGCATACCTGAAACTGCTTGGCTAGCATCGATTGATGTAGAGGCCTTATACAGTAGCATACCCCACCAGTATGGGATCAAAGCATTAAGCTACTTTCTGGGTATGAAAGGTATTGCGCATACCAAATTTAATAGTTTCCTATTGGATTTATTGGAGTGTGTTAAAACACAACTACTGTACATACAATAACAAATGGTATCATCAACAAAGGGGCACAAATATGGGGACGCCTTGTGCCCCAAGCTATGCAAATTTGCTATTGGGTTGGTGGGAAGAAAAATATGTATTTCAAGAGTCCCATTCTTCTCTCTCTGAACATGCGATAGTGTGGCGTCGCTTTATAGATGATGTGTTGGTGGTCTGGACGAGTACCAGACTAGATTTTGAAAGATTCATGGTTGAACTCAATACCAATGATCTGGGTCTCAATTTTACCTATGAGATAAATTTCACATCCATCACTTTTCTGGACTTATTGATAAAAAAGGATGGTGATGGAAGATTATCTACTACGACCTACAGAAAAGATACAGCCACTAACTCCCTGTTAAATTGGAGTAGCCAACATTTTGAGCCACTCAAAAGAGGAATCCCCAGAGGACAATACCTCCGAATTAAAAGAAATTGCAGTTCTGATGAGCAATTTAAACTAGAAGCAGATAAATTGCGAATAAGATTTCTAGAAAGAGGATATTCTAAAAGATGCCTCAAATCTGCTTTTAAGTTTGCATCTAACTGTAATAGAACGGAATTACTTAATGGCCTTAATGGAAAAAAGCAAATGGACAAAAAAAGTAACCAACCACGTTGCATAATGACCTTTGGGTATGACTCTGATATCATCAGAGAGATCTTAGGAAAACATTGGCATCTCTTAAAGAGCGATGATGACTTAAAAGAGGTCTTGCCATCAAAGGCCTCCATTACATACCGCAGAGGTCGAAACCTCAGAGATATGTTAGTCCATAGCTCTTTTCAGGAACACAAACCCAAAACCTGGCTACAACCTCTGGTAGGTTGTTTCAGATGCAGCAAATGCAAATTTTGCAGGTATATTACACCAACCAAAATATTTGAACACCCAAGAACAGGGGAAAAATTTGTAATAAAGGAGTTTCTGAATTGCTGTTCCACTGGAGTAGTATATGTAGCTTCCTGTATTTGCAGGAAGATTTATGTAGGTAAAACAAGGCGCCAACTGCGCCGGAGAGTTGGAGAACATGTGTATAGTATTAAGAATACACTGGAAACACCAATTGCTCGCCATGTAAGATATTATCATGATAATCAGAGTGAGGTATTATCTTTTTGTGCGGTAGAGAAAGTATATGCAGGACCCAGACAAGGAGACTTAGAGAAAAAATTACTGCAATGTGAGGCAAGATGGATATATAAACTTAAAGCACAAACCCCTAATGGTTTGAATGAAGGTTTTACTTTCACACCATTTATTTAAAGAGTTTGACATAATTAATTATTACCTTTCATAGCCCACTAATGATACATTCTCTTGAGTTTCTTATGATACATAAGCTTATTCCTTGATTACACATAATAGATAGCATATCATAGGTCTTATATAGACACTCCTAATTATTCCATTCACGTAACACTATTTTATTTGTCATGGTCCATTGGTCTAGTGACATTTAAACACATAGTTGGACACATTAGTACTCCATTTACACCTTTTAGAGGGAACCTGCTGGTTATTATATTCACCAGAGGTATATCCTTTCCTTCATCTATAGAAGTTGGTTTCTATATATCATTGATTGCACTAGTCATCACTTTTTGCACTTTTATTATTTTGTACTTTAGATTATCCACTGATTTATTTTTTACTATATACATACATATTCTGGTTTCATTTAGTTCTTACTCAAGTAATACAGCCACAATTTTGGAACTTTATATGAGTTCCACTTAGCACCGGTTCACATCTTTTTATTAGGACTGCTCTTCTTGTGACCTACCTTCACACACTTTATCATAGTGTTTATGAAATTGAGTAATATATTTTATTTTTGTCCACCCATTTGGGGACACAAGCTGTCCCTATAGATCATTTTATACTAGTATTAGTCCATTTAGCTTCTTTAGTTTTATTATCAAAGACCAATCACAACACTATCACTGCTGAATTATACCATCTCTTCATGACTAATAACTTTATTTTATTATTTTCTGGAGGGTCACTCAGCCTACTCAGCTTCATTATTAAAGGAAGATCAATTACAATACTACCACTATAGAATTATACCATCTCCTCACCAATAACCTTCTTTCTCTATTTTCTGGAAGGTCATTCAGCTTGCCTCCAGTGGATGGCGATATATAAGTCAGAATTGAAGTAAGCACGCCTTTACTGTGTTACCCTGGCAACCACCACCCATAAAAGACTCCTTCTAGACAGCTTCGTGTCATTTTACCTTTGAGAAAGACGTATTCACGTCGAAACGCGTCAGCCGTAGTAACCACGCAGCGTACGTCATCACGTAGACGTGCGCATGCGTGGTACAGACCCGGAAGTCAATGATTGTGCAGCCCGCGGGCGTTTAGAGTTTATGGCCTAGCTTAATGTCCCTCATATTCCCCGTTCATGCTCCGGATTTAACCAATTCTGCCCTAGATTTACTCTGGACTTGATTAACTGACAGTTTGTTCTAAGGAGACCTAAGCACCGTATATTTATTGCTATTTAGTACATGGACTTCATTGTTTTTGTCTGTATGAATGTGTGCCATACATATCTCCATAGGACTCTTGAAATTCTATGAGGCATTCATAGTTAGATCCACAGGTCTTATTTTTGGGACAATTTATTTATTAAGCAAGCCAACTCTATACCATTCATTACAAGCTTACTGATAGTATAGCTTCACTGATATATTTATATCCCAATGGGTCAGCACATGTAAACATATGGATTTACCATTTGAATGATATAACTTTGACTGAAGGTTGGAATATCAGCATCCCTCCAATTGGAGGATATCTATAACACAGAATCTCTGTATGCTAATTGGATTGCGGTACTCCATACATTTGCCCTTTTTTAAATACCCCAGCCTTTTAACATTTTATTCATCGCTGTTTTGTATAATAAAAATAAAAAATGTTGTTTGTATTATATCCCCTAAACTTTATAATTACGTAGGGCTTAAGCAGAAGCCTCTTATTTACGAGGCTGGAATTTAATGAGGCCCTAAGTGTTTGGACTTGTAGGTAAGATGTTAACCAAGAGAGGGCAGTGTCATGAATGCCAAGGGAAAGGAGAATTTTGATTAGAAGTAGGTGGTCAACTGTATAAAAGGCAGCAGAGAGATCCAGAAGAATTAGAATTGAGTAGTGACCCTTAGACTTGGTGGTGAGCAGGTCATTAGTGACTTTTGTGAGAGATGTTTCCGTGGAGTGTTGGAGCCGGTGTCAAGAAGGGACTTGGAGGAAATAAATTGAGTAAGGCAATTGTAGACGAGCTGCTCAAGCAGTATGTAATCCAGGGGAAGTAGAGAGATGGGGCGGTAGTTAGATGCAGGAACAGAGTGAGATGAGGGTTTCTTAAGAATCAATTTAATTATGGTGGATTTTAAAGATGCTGAAAATGTGCCCATGTTTAGAGAAAGGTTGAATACATGTGTAAGAGCTGGGCTAAGTATCATAGAGATGGGAGGGATAAGCTGTGCTGGAATAGGATCCAATGGACAGGTAGTAAGGCAAGAAGTTGAAAGTAGAACGGAATCTTCATCCTCTGGTACAAAGTCAAAAGAGTGCATAGAGGCTGTGGGAGTGGGGTGAAGGTGGGTCTTGTCAGATGAAAAGATGGACTGATTGAGTCACAGTGATAGAAGAATTCATTATTAATATTTTGTTATGCTTAAATGGCTGGCATCCGCAAGACAGGAAGTTGGTGGTGGGTGGAGGAGAGTGTTGAAGGTGGCAAACAAAATGTTTGGGGTTGGAAGACAGAGTTGATATTAATGATGTTAAATAGTGTTGTCTGGCAAGGTTGAGGGCAGGGAAGTAGGAGCACAAAATACATTTGTAGTGGAGGAAGTCTGCTAAAGTGCTGAACATCCTCCATATTCGTTCATGTTTGTGTAGTGTGCCATGGTTGTGGATGAGAGCGAGGGTGTCTGCATGTGGTAGAGGACGCAAGAGTGTCAATCAAGGGTGGAAGTGATAGTACTGTACTGTTAGGTGATAGTGTCAGCGCAGGTAAGGTCAGTGTCGAAAAAGGGGTTGTAATACAGTGGAAAGGTGTTGTGGGTAAAGTGCTTGCAGGTTTAAGTTGGTAATGGTTGCTGGGTTTAAAAAAGGGCAGTGAGAAGAGGGTGTGGTGAGGTTGCAGACTAGGAGGTGGTGGTCAGATAGAGGGAGTTGGCAGATTACAAGGTTGGAGGTTGTGCAGAAAATGGTTAAAAAAGAAGGTCAAGGGAGTACCCATCATGGTGAGTTGGTGAATCTGTCCATTGTGAGAGGCTGAGGGAAGAGATGAGTGAAAGATGTTTAGCGGCTGCCAGGGAGGTTGGAGTGTCAATGGCAATGTTGAAGTCACCAAGAATGAGTGAAGAAACGTTGGAGAAAAGAAAGTGAGGGACCCAGATGGCAAAATAATCAAGAAATTGGGAGGGTGGTCCAGGAGGGTGATAGACGACAGCAACGCATAAAGAGATAGGTGAGAAGAAATGAATAATGTCAGCTTCAAAACTGGGGTAATGCAAATAAATGTTAAGTTGAGGATGTTCTGGGAGTTTGCTGCCCTGGGGACTGAGCGGGGCTGATATGAAGGTCTTGAGTTAGGAGATTTCTCCAGCAGCCAGCAAAGAAAGGACTGAGAGTGAGAGGAGATGAAAGTGTGACATACAGAAACCTTTCTGCTTATAAACTTTAGACGATGGAGGAGATTGTGACTGGAGGAAGGAGAGGAGCTCATGGGAGTGAAGAGAGCAGTAAAGGTGAAATGTTATCGGAGCGATGGTGTGAAGAGGATGTGTAGGGGAGTCTGAGAAAGAGACAAGAGGTTATAAGGAAGAAGAATGTATGAGAAAACATTGTGGCATAATGTGTAAGCACAAAGCAGTAGAATAAGTGAAAGGTAATGAAAGAAAGTGAAGGTAATGTTGATTGCCTAAAAATTTTAATTATAACAATATAGTTTCAAATGTAGGGGAAAATGAGTGAGGCAAGGTTAATAAGATTGACTGTAATGGGTAATTAGGTAATAGGACTAAAATGGTAGTTTAACAGAGTTTGAAATGTCTAAGGGTTTCAGTTCAGGCAGGACTAAAATTGTGACTTAGCAGTGTTTGAAATGTCCAGGGGTTTAAGTTCAGGCACGTCTAAAATGTTGGCTAGAAAGGAGTGGCGGAGCTAGAAAATGTTTGCCCCCCCCCCACCCAAAAAAAACCAAAATGTTTCTGCTGGGCCCTCATCAACCTCTTGGCCCCCTCTAGTGCTAACTCATTCTATATAATATATAATGAATAATACGTCTGTGTTCACATTTGAATATCTAAAGCAAGTAAAAAAAACCTGCTTCCAGCTCAGAATTCTGCATTCTGGGAAGCTGAGCTGGGACATGCAAATGTGCCCGCAAATGCCTCGCTCTTCAATCCATAGCTGTTTTCAAACATGGCTTTGTTTAAGCTTATGCCTGATTTATTACACAGCTTTAATGCAAAGCCAAGGCTGGATTTTACACAAGCTGAGAATCCTATCCATGTACAGCTGTTTCAAGCTCACTGGCTATCATCATGGGTAGCCTCTGGCCTTAAAGAGAGATAGTAAGTGACACTGATTGTGACTAAATAGGGGGCTGTCAATCCATAATGCAGGTGAACGCCACAATTACACCGCTAAATAGCACAGGCCATGCACTAGATTGTCATAGGGAGCATGTAAGGAACATGATGTTATAGTCATAGGGACATGGGGATATAGGGACAAACCATGACAAATGGTATTGCATTAATGTGTAATAGCTATTGAGGAATATATATATATATATATATATATATATATATATATATATATATATATATATATATATATATTGTGATCGTTTGCTCCTTAGAAGTTATGACAAGCAAGTGGAGTATGGAGTTCTTGACAGAAGTTAAGGAGTTAAAACTTCTGAAGAACTCCTAATTGGTGCAACTTCCCTTTAAAAGCCTGGAAAGCAGGCAGCACCTGATTTACTGTGGCTGTGAGTCCTGAGACAACAGCAGGGTGTGTGCTGCTGGAAGAGACTGCTAATTAGACTCTGGCCTGAGTGGTGTGGAAGCTGAAGCCAGAAGCTGAGGCCTAGCTAGGAGACAAGCTGTGTGGAGCCTGCAAAGGGCAGCTAGCCGAGAGAACTGTCAGCTGCCTGATATACTGCACAGATAACCAAGGTGAACTTCTGGAGAAGCAGCTTTGTAAGTGGGATCCTGCGGTTACCTGGAGCTGCAAGGTAAAAGTCCTGCTGTATACCAGAGCCTGAGTGAGAGACTGCAAACACAGTAAGTTCTTACCAAAGGGGACCTCAGTCCTAAGTATACTGATGGGTGAGCCATACCAGTGCCGCTGGAGTTGACGGGAAGTTCTATGGTTGCATATACCGGTGGGATATAGTGGACTGCTGTGACCTGCACTGCTTTAATAAGACGACTATACCATAATCTCAAAGCCTCCGGTCACTGCACCATTACCTTAAAGAGAACCCCCAGGGAAAAAGACTGAGCATTACTTATGGGACTTTTTCCTTCTGTTCGTATCCCGGCCACAAGGTGGCCCTCTCAAAAGTCTAAGAATATTTGTATCCTGGCCACAAGGTGCCACACTCACAAGTCGAAGAGAATAATTGTCTCTTGCCCACAAGGTGGAACTCTCACAAGTCTACAAGACTATTGGTATCCTGGCCACAAGGTGGCACTACCCCACCTCACAGACTGGTAAACGTATAATTTCTCCGGTGCAGAGAAGCTGCCCGGGTATAGTCAGGGTGTTCCTGCATGTTAGTAAGGATGTTAACGTAGATGTTTATTTTCATTTTTAAGCCGAGTTACTGCTACACTTTGTTTTTGGTTCATAATAAACCTGTTTGCTGTACTACAAGAACGTATCTGTTCCTCATTCAAGAAACCACCGCTATACGCGGCCATCCTGGTCACAAAAAATGAGACAAAGATAAATCATTTCAGAACTTTTTCCACCTTTAATGTGACCTATAAACTGTACAACTCAATGGAAAAACAAACTGAAATGTTTTAGGTGGAGGGAAGCAAAAGAAAAAAGAAAAATAATGTGGTTGCATAAGTCTGCACACCTTCTGGGGATGTAGCTGTGTTCCAAATCGTGTTAAATAGGAGTCAGCATACACCTCCCATCATTTAAAGTGCCTCTGATTAACCCCAAATAAAGTTTAAGCTGCTCTAGTTGGTCTTTCCTGGAATTTTCTTAGTCACATCTCACAGCAAAAGCCATGGTCCACAGAGAGCTTCCAAAGCATCAGAGGGATCTCATTGTTAAAAGGTATCAGTCAGGAGAAGGGGACAAAAGAATTTCCAAGGCATTAGATATACCATGGAACACAGTGAAGTCATCAAGTTGAGAAAATAATAAATAAGAACTGGAGCTCCCTCCAAAATTGATGAAAAGACCAGAAGAAAACTGGTCTGGGAGGCTACCAAGAGGCCTACAGCAACATTAAAGGAGCTGCAGGAATATCTGGCAAGTACTGGCTGTGTGGTACATGTGACAACAATCTCCCGTATTCTTCATACGTCTGAGCTATGGGGTAGAGTGGCAAGACGAAAGCCTATTCTTACGAAGAAAAACATCCAAGCCAGGCTACATTTTGCAAAAACACATGAAGTCTCCCAAAAGCAGGTGGGAAAAGGTGTTATGGTCTGATAAAACCAAGGTTGAACTTTTTGGCCATAATTCCAAAAGATATGTTTGGCGCAAAAACAACACTGCACATTACCAAAAGAACACCATACCCACAGTGAAGCATGGTGGTGGCAGCATCATGCTTTGGGGCTGTTTTTCTTCAGCTGGAACTGGGGCCTTAGTTAAGATAGAGGGAATTATGAACAGTTCCAAATACCAGTCAATATTGGCACAAAATAATCAGTATTGACTCTGACTCGACAAAGAGAGGAACACTCTCGGAAGCTCGTCATGAAACCTATGAATATGTTTGTCCAATAAAAAAGGTATCACTATATACTGCAATACTCTGATTATTCATCTGGATTACAACAATCATTTAATATATGGTGGGCAAAAAAGAGATAGAAGCCCTCCACCATACAGTAGTACAGTAAATAAATAGTACATCTGTGTTCACATTTCAAGAGCGAGGCATTTGTGGGCACATTTGCATGTCCCAGCTCAGCTTCCCTGAATACAGAGTTTTTTCTCAGAATTCTGATCTGGAAGCAGGTTTTTTAACTTGCTTTAGACATTCAAATGAGATTTCAATTATTGTTTAGTTGACATGCCTCCCATGGATGTGACTTGCATGGATGTGATCAGGATCCATAGTGTTAATGAGTATTTTTTGTGGTGTATCTAGCCCTTTAATAGTGAATGCATTGGAGCATCATTTGCGTTTCCTGAATTGAATTAACTGTACTTTTGGTATGAAATAAGATTTTTATGTAGTACACTACTTATAATTTTTTATTATGTTTCCTTCATGCTTAAAAGATATTCATTAAAACACTACATTAAAATATCCTGATTTTTTAATGGACGAGCAGAGTGAAGAGTGGTATATGGTGTATGTTCTGTATCTCAAAAACTAGATCTGATAAGGGAAAACTGATCCCTAGTGATGTCGCAAACATCAAATTTTGGGTTTGCGAACGGGCGAACATCGTCGAACCGCCATAGACTTCAATGGGCAGGCGAATTTCAAAACCCACAGGGACTCTTTCTGGCCACAATAGTGATGGGAAAGTTGTTTCAAGGGGACTAACACCTGGACTGTGGCATGCCAGAGGGGGATCCATGGCAAAACTCCCACGAAAAATTACATAGTTGATGCAGAGTCTGGTTTTAAGCCATAAAGGGCATAAATCACCTAACATTCCTAAATTGTTTGGAATAACATGCTTTAAAACATCAGGTATGATGTTGTATCGATCAGGTAGTGTAAGGGTTACACCCGCTTCACAGTAACAGACCAATTTTCCCGTTTAATGCGCTGCAAACAACCGCAAACAGTCCCTTTGCACAACCGCAAACTCCCCATTTGCACAAGGTTGGATACCAAGCTAGCCATGTCCCGTGCCTTGTCCTCACTGATGTCATTGAAAGTCTCTTCCTCCACCCAGCCACCAAGGGTCCCCGAAAGGTGACAACAAGCCCCCTGGGACGCCTGCTGTGTTTGGTCTTCCACCTCCTCAAAGCCACCTTCCTCCTCTGACTCCTCTTCTTCAGACTCCCAGAGTCTGGGGGCTTCCACTGCCCAGCATGGAATAGTATACACAGGTCAGAGTCTGGGGGCTTCCACTGTCCAGCATGGAATATTATACACAGGTCAGAGTCTGGGGGCTTCCACTGCCCAGCATGGAATAGTATACACAGGTCAGAGTCTGGGGGCTTCCACTGTCCAGCATGGAATATTATACACAGGTCAGAGTCTGGGGGCTTCCACTGCCCAGCATGGAATATTATACACAGGTCAGAGTCTGGGGCCTTCCACTGCACAGCATGGAATAGTATACACAGGTCAGAGTCTGGGGGCTTCCACTGTCCAGCATGGAATATTATACACAGGTCAGCGTCTGGGAGCTTCCACTGCCCAGCATGGAATATTATACACAGGTCAGCGTCTGGGGGCTTCCACTGCCCAGCATGGAATATTATACACAGGTCAGAGTCTGGGGGCTTCCACTGCACAGCATGGAAGATTATACGCGTTGCCTCTGTCTGCGTTATTATAAGGTGTGTACTGTTAAGTAGTACTATTCCTATCGGTTTAATCCCTGTTACGTCCACTATCAGGGGACGTGTATATGGCATGAATTTTTGGAAGCGGGAGATGGAAAAAGATGCTTGGTCGGTCCTCCCACTTCAAATTTGGGGCACTGCGCGTGCAATCTAAGGTGCCACCAGATATGAGTGTCACTGTGCACTGGCAAAAGTTGGCAGAGTAGGCGCTGTAGGCCTCACACACACGCCTGTAGGCAGGCAACTGATATTCAATGGATTACAGTCAAAAAAATGTTGTTTTATGTCACTGTGCAGTTGCCTGCCTACAGGCGTGTGTGTGAGGCCTACAGTGCCTACTCTGACAACTTTTGTGCACTGGCAAAAGTTGGCAGAGTAGATGCAATAGGCTTCATACACACACCTGTAGGCAGGCAACTGATATTCAATCTATTACAGTAAAAAAAAAGTGTTGTTTTTTTTCACTGAGCACAATATAAGCTGTTAGGTGTTAGCCTGTCACACACACACGCTGGCAGGCAGGCATATGCAATTAGATTACACAGAAAAAAATAATAAAATAAAATAAATTATGTTAGGACTAAAATACTCATCTACAGCCTTATTAAATTGCAATTCGGCCAATTGAAAAGGACTCTATATAAGCAGAGAGCATATTTTTTTACAACAGTTTTTAGTTAGTGAAGACCTTGCTTTTGGATAGAAGTTTACAGCCTTATTAAATTGCGATTCAGTAAATTTAAAAGGGCTCTATTTAAGCACATAGCATATTTTTTTTACAGAAGTTTTTAGTTAGTGAACTTCTAGCCAAAAGCAAGATCTTCACTAACTAAAAACTTCTGTAATTAAAATATGCTCTGTGCTTAAATAGAGCCCTTTTAGATTTACCGAATCGCAATTTAATAAGGCTGTTACTAACTAAAAACTTCTGTAAAATAAATATGCTCTGTGCTTATATAGAGCCATTTTTAATTGCCTGAATCACAATTTAATAAGGCTGCTAGTCTGCTGAAAGTCTCTCTAATTTACTACCCTATCTGTAAGATATCACGTTTTCACATAACTCCTAAATCTTCCACTTTTCAACTTTCCAAATCATGACCTTTTCCAGTTCTTGCATTCCTCTTTTAGTGGAAGACTGTTCACTTCCTTAACTTCATGAAATTATTTGATATATCTGAAGGTCTCCGTCATGTCCCTCCTCTCCTTTCTGTCTTGTAAGCTATACATATAAAAATCATGAAGTCTTTATCTATAAGTTGTATCTTTTAGGGAATGTTTTTAGGCATCTATTGACTTGTTTCTAACTTATTAATATAGAGTGGCTTTGTGTTATACTTATTCCAATACAAGAATGCATCCTATTTTTTCTTGCAGCTTTCTGGTGTTTGTTTATTTTTAAATCACTCACTGTAATAAGTCTAATTTTTCTTCTTTTGCAGACATCAAAATGTCATTAGGCATCATTTAGGTTTTAAGTTTTACATTTTTGTTTATTAATTATTTATTATTTTAAACATGAGATACATAACCATTTTTCTATATTTATAAAAAATAATTTTATTTACACTTCCTGGAATGTCAAACCTTTTACATATTTTTTGTATCATTTGCAATGATGCAAATAAAACAGGCCCAGCACAGATGTCTGCAGTACTCACATAGATTTTCTCTTTTCACCTACATAGCAATGGAACGTTTTGGAGCTCTTTTTTACTGACTGAATCTGTTTAGTCTGGTTTTATATATTTCTCTGACTTCTGACTGAGTCGGTTTGTAAAATGAAAAGACTAGCTTACAGGAGATACAAATGCCCACCACCTCTCATGAGTACCAGGTTGGGTTTCTTTTATTTTTCACAATGTACCCAATGCAGTGTGAGGTTGAATCCAAAATAAGTTCCTTAAGATGTTCCCACTGGTTTTGTTCTCTCATATGCCTTTATTTAACACACAGAGTTTCTTAAAAATACAGAAATGGGCGGAAATAATAAATATCTTTACTGAGGAAAATGTCTATATCTTCCGAGTTTATGAATGAATATTCCTTATATAAGTTTTTTAATTAAGAATGATGAAAAATATAATGACTTTACCCTTAATACTCTTAATTTGTGACATAGTAGGATAACCCTGGAGTAGTAGCGTAGACTGTACCTCCTCCAAAACTGCTAACAGTTATTAAGTTATTGTGTTTATTATATCCTTCACTTTATTTGTGTAGCGTAAACCAATACGTGCCACTAGACTGATTCTACCATTATGGAGAATGATGATTTATGATTATTTTTTAATATGGACTGTGATGAAAACGTAAATAAACCATTGGGACATTAATATGTTAAGGTTACCTTATATATTTAGGTATTGTATTTAGGTAAATATTTTAAGTATAGTACTCAGCAAATAAAGTTATGCGAAGACCATGGATATAAATGAATACACATAAGTTATATGGCTGAAATAACATACCTCAATGTCTACTAACTGAAAATGTAGCATTGTAGTGGAAGTAGCACTGCCAGTTGAAAACTCTGAAACTATTGACTCATACTGGCCATACTGAAATATGCCACTAGATCCACCTTGCTATCATATGAGTTGCTGGATAAGTGAACATTTAGAGTAATTCCATGGGAAATTCCATTAGTGATTGGATGTACATTTGAAGATTCCAGGGAGTGTATATAATTACATTTGGATTTTGTCCGCTCTTGAGTGTAGGGAAGGAACAATTCTCCCTCCCCCATTAACAGCTCCACATATATCCCTAGGGCAGGAAATATTTGAAAGACATGTAGTGACACATCAGTGGTAGAAAGACATGTAGTGACACATCAGTGGGAGAAGAGAGTCAGATTTGAATGTTGTAAACAAGGTAATACTGGAAACCCACAGGTGCTGACACGTTTGCCAAGAGATGAGATCTAGGTTGAGAAAGCAATGGAGCCAGAACAGATTCTTGGGGTAGCAAAAACCTAGGGTATGAGAGGTGAAGAGGGGCCATAGTAAGAGACACCAAAGGAACGAGTAGAGAAATGGGATTCAAAGCATAGGAGGGCTATGACATGGAGGCTTAATGAGTGAAGCCTGTTCAAGAGGAGTGGGTGGTCAAATGTATCAAAGGCAACAGAGAGGTTAAGAATTATTAGCAAGGAAAGTGTAGGCTAGTCTTTCCTGAAGCTTGGAAGTTAAAGGAGTAGAGACACCAATAGTTAGTAAGATTTGAAGGATCAAGGGAGGGCTCCTTTATAATGGTTATGATGAGGGCTTGCTTCTTGAGGGAGAGAGGTTACAAAGATGAGTGAAGACTGGGGTAAGGGTGGTAGAAATGGAGGGACAAGACGTGAAGGAATGGAATCAAGGGAGAAGGTGGTCAGATTAGAGAAAGACAGGAATTTGGAAACCTCATCATCTATAACTGGTGCAAATCAGCTGAGTATACATAAACTATTCTTCCTAATTCCTAAACAGCAGCAGCCTTTATTTTCTTTTAAGGGGTTCAATATATTATTTCAAAAGTAGTTTAAACAAGGATTGACATAATTTTTTTAACATCCATACAAAGAAAATCATTCTCTTAAATATGTGATAGGAAAATGATGACTATCATGGCACAAAAAATAGCACCTAATGTTTCAAAAACATTTTTTAAGTATGAGCATGATTAAATTGTCATTTCACATAATCTAAAAGAGTAGTTTCAGACTCCAGTAATAATGTATCACAATTAGGTTTGTTGCTTGGAGATATCAAAGTAAATCATACCATGGAATATTTAAAAAGTATAATAAGATGGATATATTTTAAGTAATTCAAACATAAAAAGATAGCAGTCACATCAAATCTTTGAGCAAGTTAACCAAGTATGCCAAGGGGTATCGGAACTAATTTATTTTTGAGCTAGTGTTCCATTTGGCTGACATTCAAATATATTGTGAACATCAACTATTTTGATTCTGGCCACATCAAAGATTTTTTGGAATGAATACAAGTCCTTATACACTGTGAGAGAACAGAAAAGAGTCCTGACTGGTGCTGGAGCTCTGCTAGCTACACTCAATGAACTGCAAGCAGGATTGCTTCCTTACACCAGCTGCTCAGCAGAATCCGCTACTTCAGAATTTAGTGAATTGCAGGCCCTTTATAACAGGGATGTTACACTGTAAATGATTCTTGGATGCCACAAAGCTGTCTAGACATGTGTCCTCTCAGCCACTCTTCTTTGTTGACTAACACAGAGCACACACATAAAACAGTGAAATGTTCCCACATCATCCCCAGATAACACAGCCAACCAGGAAGTCCCCATGCAGTTCTATTGTACCTCCCCACCAGCAAATTAAACTTCCCATCTGGGACAAATATTTGTGAATTTCCACAGCCCCCAGCAAAGCCACTAGGCAAAACTGGTCACTATTTGAAAGTTTTTATAGGCATGAGTAATAAATCCTTTAACACTAAGCATGGCAAAATACAGTTTGTGATATGCACATTTTAACTATTTTAACACATTTTAACTATTTCCTTCATATGTTTTGTGAATATATAGTTTATATTTGTTTTTAACATATTTAACATAATGGTATCAGTCTATTAGTTCTCATTGCAATAGTTTATGCAAACAATTACAATAAAAATAGCACATTTTAACATACTCTATAAAGAATGTTTGTTTTAAAGTAATACAAACCCTTTTTTGAAACACAAGCTTAGTAACTTATTTATAAATGTAACCCAAGTAAATCTAAATTGGTGTAGTTCCACTAAAGAGAATTACAATGTAAAACCTACATTATTTATTGTTTTTGATATTATATAAATAATATTCCATCTTTTTTCATTATTTAACATAGATTAACTTTAAATTATAGCTAAGGGGAGCTGTCGTTAAACAAAAAATAGTAACAAAAAGAATCATTGAAATACTAAAGACGATTAGGAAGTAGCCATGCCATATACAAAACAATTACAAAAAAAAAAATATCTGAATTTGCAGACTTGTTCCTCTAAATATAAAAAATACAATCAAATGATATTGCAACTGTTAATAAAATTATATAAAATTACAAATGAAAGCAATTTTATTTATAACAAATAAATCCTGTTTATATATAAACTGGGTTTTGCTAAAAACAATTATATTTGTTTATCAATGGAAATATTAAACATTACTAATCAGCAAGTAACTTTGCATGACATGGTATGATTAATAGGAAGCACAATGAAGTCTACGTTTTCCACCCTAGAATATCTTCAGATTGTGGCTTGATTTTATAATAATGTAGGTTTTCCCTAAACAGAAAGATGGTCTATTTATTAATAACGGCAAATCACATATATAGTTGTGAGCATGCAAGTTGTTGGTAACGCTTGCGGGTTCGCGAAGCGAGGTCCGCAGTTGCTGGCATGGAGTGCCGAAGGCGCTCCATGCCAGCAACTGCGACCCTCGCAAACTTTACGTCACAACGCAAACAACACAACACACCAATTACGACCCTCACAAACTTTTCCTCGCAACGCAAACAACATACGACACACGTTAACACACATTACGACCTCGCAACACTCGGACGCAACTCGCGAAAATTACAAAATTAAAAAGACAATACATACACACAGCACATACATAAAAAACTTACCAACAGCAACAGGGAGCATCCAGGACCTCAAAAAAACAACTTACACCTTGATTTCACTCAAAATAAAAGAGTTTACACACTAAAAAATTTGCTAAGCGACAGAAAAAATGGCCGCCGAGCAAAACGAAAATGAGGTTACACACGCAAACACCATACGAGACACGTTAGCACACATTACGACCTCGCAAAAATCGGACGCAACACGTGAACATAAAAACATTTAAAACACAATAAATACACACAACACACACATAAAAAGCTTACCTACAGCAAGAGGAACCATCCAGCACCTCAAAAAAGCAAGTTACACCTTCATTTCAATAAAAATAAAAGCGTTTAGACACTAAGAAAATCGCTAAGCGAGAGAAAAAATGGCAGACGAACAAAACGAAAACGAGGCTACAGCACTCTAAACACGGAAAACACCACAACACACTCGCAAAACACCACAAGAAACTCGCAAAACACCACTAAGCACCTACGGATAATCCGCGAAGACGCATACCACAGATAACCCGCCATTTTACGCCAATGCGGAAGTACACCACTACGCTAACGGTTTCGTCTTGCGCACGCACAGTATTACACTGCACACATTCACCACGCTTGCACAGCAGCTCCACACCACTAATGCTGCAGCAACATCAAAACACATTGACAGCTCTTCAACGCAATGCTTCAAAATAGGTAAAGTATATTCATTTATTAATATATTATATATTTCATTATTACACATCAAACAGCATTAGCTCACTTAAAATTTCATTGCCGTCATTTTTTGACGGGCAATTCGCTAGTAATAATATCTTTAGATGTTACATGGATGCACAGAATTGTTGGCTTTGTATTTAATCTGCTGGTAACCAAACAATGCCTGTATTAAAATGTAGTATCTGGTATAAATAGTAATATTCTTTATTGGACAATGCTCAGAATCAAATTAACCTTCTTCTAATATGTCTTTGTCTCTGACAACAACTTTTTGCTGCTATTCGTGTCAGATGTTGAGAGGTGCCATTCCCTAGCAACCAGAAAATGCTAATTCACAACTTTGATTAAATTGTCTGGTACATGGGAAACTGTAGAGCTGCCTTTTTATGGTTTGGATTTATTTCTCATTTACAATGCAGAGTAATGGATATTGCTGAAGCTCACTGTGTGAAGCAAAGCAACGTTCCTTCACAAGGGAGTATACTATACATTTTGGATAGCTGGAGAAATGTTATTGCTAAGAACAGTATGACAGAAGTCTTGTACCTTCACCTTTAGACATCTTAGAATACTATTTACTGCATAACAATTTAAATTGTGTGTAATGTGTACCAGACATTATATGAAGTTCTAACAGCATAAATAGTTGTAAAATCTTTGGTTGTTTTGTTTTGCCTACCACCTTCTTCCTCACTTGCTTAGAAGCAGGCAGCTCTCAGCAATAAGTAGACCTGCCTTGTAGAAATGTAATATCCCTTCTCATAAACAGAATCATACAATTGTGTCACCTATCCAGCACACAATCCAGTGGCATCACCTCAAATCTATAGCCCAGACATCCTCTCACCAACGTTCCACACCTGCATTCAACAGGTGGTCTGAAATCACTCCACACTTTTGACACAGGTGCAATGTGAGTGTTACTCGGAGACCGGGGAGGGGATTCAGAAGCTGGCCAATGGGATCAACAGCAATTATGCCTTGGACGCAGGATCAATCAATGTGCCATGAGATATTTGTGTCTTCTCAGTTTGTTGGTATCTTAACCTTACAATACACACTGGGAGATGTGTCCAAGGGGATACAAGACTATACTGTATATGTGTAAAAAATAAAATTAATTGTTGTTCTTGCATCAGAGTATGTGGTGCCCCTGTGCTATTTGGTTATGGAACATGTGAAATTATTGTCAATTATTGTTGTTTCGAATCTTGCTTCGCTCATTACTGATTGGATGAGGTGGAATACAAATCTTGTGGCAAGGTTCTGAGTTTCTGAATTGTACTCAAGTAGCTAATAGTGGCCTCTCTCTTTAATACACTCACCATAGCAATGTATTTATTTTTTTAACTTTAACCCATTTTTACATGTTAACATTCTAAATACAATTTACATTTTAAGTACATTATTACCTTACAACGTTCTGTTTTTCTCTTCTAATAACCAGTAATCCCAACTGAGTGTGGCTTTTCTAATTTTCTTTCGTAGCATGACAAAATAAAAACTATAGTACATAATTAACTTTTCCATCTGTACAAACTGTAAAGAATCCATATTTTGATAAAACATTTGCATAAAATGTACAAGTTTTCTCCTTTAACCCTCCCAGCTAATAATTATTTAAATTGTATCTTTTTTTGACTACAAAAGAAAAAAAAGAATATAGATGTAAATTGAACATACAAATGAAAAGGATACTAGTGCTTTGGGAAATATTTTATTAGCTGGCATTTCTAATATTTTAATTTTATTTGACATTTGTAATTCTTGAAGCTAATTATAGATTTCATCCATTAATTACTGTTTTATGCAAGCACATAATAGTTCTCACAGGAAAGATTCCTGAAGGACTGAATTCAAAATACTTTTTTGTACTATTTCCCTATTGTATGATATCTGATTTTGTAGAATAAAGTGACATTATCTCACTCAGCCTCTAAATTATTGTATTCTTTACAGCTTTTTCATTGATATTTCTTACAGACAATGATCTGACCATTATATATGCCCTATGGATGCCACTTTGACTATGGCTAACAATTATATTTTAACCATGCATGTAGTAAATAAAAGAATAGGATATGTCTCCCTTATTTCTGTTAGTACCTATATCAAATAATGCCAGCTCAGCTGCAAAACTATTAGAATTTTCTTTGGCAGTAGTGTATTTGGTGAATTGAAAACTCATCAGATTGAGAGTTGAAAGGAAATGATCTCATGAACAAACAGGCTTCACCCCAGGCAGAGAAGGGATCGATAACATCAAGAAATTGATGAATTTGATATCTCATACAAGAGCAGGAAATACTCCCACCCTATTCTTGTCATGAGATGCTGAAAAAGCTTTTGACCCAGTAGGGTGGGAATATATGCATTTAACATTAAGAGCTTGGCTTTGGCAGTTTTGGATCCTCTGCAATAGGCTCGCTTTGCGCAGATCCTACAGCTTAAAATTGGGTACTAAATATAATTCTCCTGTTTTCAAAATCAGCAAAGGAACTCGACAGGGCTGTCCCCTCTCACCATTCTTGTTTTCACTGTCCATTATAAAACCTTAGCGGAACTGATTAGAACATCCCCATAGAGGAAATAAGAATAGGAAAGAGGGAACATAAAATTGCTCTATTCGCAGAAGATTTCATTTTTACTATAACAAATCCTAAAGATTCTATTAAACATCTAATGCAGTTACTGGAGGGGTATGGTTTAATATCCAACCATAAATTAAAACATACACAAATCAGAAGTTTTAGCAATCAATATATTGATAAAGATAGAAATTAACTGGAACAAAAGTACCCCTTTAAATGGAAATCAAATGGATTTTCACATCTAGGTATACATTTTAAGGAAGATATATAAAAAATGATATCTTTAAATTAAAAAAAAAAACACTAAAAACACTCAATAAATATTTTGAATTTATACTAGGTTGGAAAGACAAACTGAAAAAAAAATAGCAAATTCAAACTAAGTCCCTGCCCAAGTCCTATCACTCCACTGAGTCCATTAGCAAAATATTATAACATCCCTTATGTTAAAGAGTGGTCTGCAAAACAAATACCTATGTTGAAAGATATATATCTTGAAGGCAGCTGGTCCTCTTTAAAGATTTCAAGCTGAAATTAGAAGCTTCCAAACAAAGCTTGATAGGATGCAGTAAATTGATCTTGGTTTTGTCGGGAACAAACTTGTATCTGTTAAATATAAAAACTTTAACTCCATTTGAAAAGTTACTTGAAGACAAAATAAAAGCACACTTGATCTCTAAATGCCTCACTGTCTTAAAACTCTGCAATGAAGGTAAAGGAAAAACTAAGGGTATGGAACATTGGGAGAAGGATATGGGGACTAATTTCCCACTAGAGACATGGGATGAAGCCCTCAAAGTTACCAATAGGTTCATAAAGAAGTCTTCTTATAGGGAGACATTTTTTAAGGCCATTAACAGACGGTATCTAGACCCCACTAGAATTTTCAGAATTTCTCAAGTTACTGCCGATAAATTCTGCTGGAGTAAAAGCAGTACCATTGGCTCGCAAGCTCATGTTTGGTGGTATTGTCCCTTTATAAAGCCATTTTGGTTGGAATGCTAAAATTGAGGCTTTAATTGAATGAGGCATTTTGAACTTGTTCCCTGATGGTCTTAAGTTTGAAATACAAGCATGTATGTATTTGATGGTTGCCAAATGGGCAATAGCCTCTAAATGGAAACAACAATATACTCAGAGTTGAAGCGAAGTGCAAGCATTACTAAACAGAAATAGGGAACTAGAGAACAATGTTTTCTCTAAAGGATTTGTCAAAATTGACATTTATAAATGGAAAATTTGGGAGGAATTATATGAATAAAAGATAAGACTCTTAACGTAAATTCTTCATTGTTCATGACTTACACAAGGCTTCTAAGTAGGTTGACCCCCTCCCTGGACACTGCAGACATTTCTTTTTTTGTTAAACAGTATTCATTGCTTAGGTGGACACTTTAAATAATATGAATATTGAAACAGGTTTAGATTACAAAAGCGTAATCTTAGTATTTCAACATTGTATCTACTGCAACCCTGTCTGTTTAAACAAAACAAATGACATTTTTCATCTTTATATGCAATTTACATCTTTTTTTTTTGTCTGATGTAGAAAAAACAAAACTGTATTGTAAAAAATATATACAGTTTAAATAATGATTAGCTGGGAGGGTTAAAGAAGAGAGCACATACATTTTTACAGTTTGTACAGATTTACAGGTCTATTCTGTTCTTTAGTCTTTATTGGGCAAGAGACAATATTCTACATACATTTTTATTTATACAAATGAATATAACTTTAGATATGGATTGAGTTTACTGATTGCTTCATAATGTGAACAGGTTTATCAAAAGTTGAAGTTTCAGTATTAAAAGACATGAATCACTTATTGTTACCTCCGTATTTTGATTTTGGGGCATTTCAAGGATAATGTTTATAAATAACTGGACTCAGAAGGATAGAGGGAATAACCGTAATTGGAAATGTCATTCAAATGCCATTAAGTGGCAATAGATATGCAATTATTTGTACTCACAACATTTGAAACGTATCTTATTTCAAAAGTTATATTTCTTTCCTATAAGACTTTTTATTGAATTTGATATAATTTAATAAATGCCATCAATAAAGTTTGATGAATAATTCCAATTATTGTATCAATACCAATTGAAGAAACAGCTATATGCAGTAGTTGTGTGGCTATAAATTTAACAAAATGGGCGATCAGTACCATAGTCATTTCCCTTTGCTGAAATATTTGTGACACAATGCAAAACATATTTGAGTGGATGTTAGTGTAGAGCATTAAATATCCATAGTGGACAAGATAGTACTATCAGTAATGGGACAAAAGGCTAGTTTGTTTGTACTCAGAAATCTGTTACATCCTTTAATTCCCTAGCAACCCTTTCAAGTTAAAAATAGTTATGAGTTTTTTGTATTTATATATAATTGTAAAAACAACACAATGTACAAACAATGTTTGCTGTTACTACATATGTTAGACATTGTAGAAAGTTAAAATCATGAATTTGATGTGGAACAATAGTTTAGAGAGGCTTTGTTTATTTCTAATATAATCTACTAATACACAGATCAACAATATGAGTACAGCTTGTTCAAACTTGCTTCATCTGTATTTCAATTACATTATAATAGTAGAAACGTCTAAAATTCTCATAAAAATATCATATGAAAGCACATTGTTTCCTTGGGCAGGATAAAATTGTACACTATCAAAATATTATTTTCTCTTCTCGAACCTTACCTAAGAAGCAGTGTAAAAAATCTATAAAACATAATCTGTAATCACAGAAAAAAGTCTTGTAGAAAAGGCACATATGATACAAAATACATGTTAGCAGTTTGGTGCTTGCTGAGAAACCAAACTTTTAAAGTCACAGCATTGAATGAAAGACTTAATATGTATTTAATATTCTAACCTAAATTCTAAATGTCCAAAAGTTTTTATTAACAGCACTCCATTATGAACATGATTTGTTGTTTAAATTGATGCAAAGATATACTGTATGTGTAAGACATTTTGTAAAGTTCCCTCTCAACTACCATGTATAACCAGTTTTAACACAGTTACTGTCCAACAACCTTTTAAACTATGTACCTACCCACTGTCCAAATGAGTTTGTTACTTTGAAGTACCTACCAAAGTCCCATATCATGTTACCAGTATAAGACCTGTGAGGGCATGTGACTAGTTCACAATGCTAGCCACAGATGCAGTGTTGTCTGGAAATCAGGTAAATTTAGCCTAGGGAGATCAACATAAATGCTATACAAGCTCAAACACTACAAATTCATGCTTCACTTTTATAACACTGCCCTAACTCCTTTAAAATAACTGCAATGTCTCTTTGCAACATTCACTCTCTACTCGGCCCAAACAACGCTCTGCACCCAGGATATTACTAGCATTTATTTCTGTTTCTCCAAACTCCATTTGCTCATTATCTCCCGGGACAGAGGAAGAAATATCAGTACTCCTCTTGTTGTTTCCTAAAACCTGCTGCCTCGATCTTATACCTTCTTTTCTTTTCAGCTGGACTTTTTACCTGTCAATTTCCTCTTGCACCATCTCTCTTACATTAAACATGCTATTATTTTGCTTTAGACATTAAATCATTTTGCATTATATTAATATAGGAAAAGTAACCATAAAGCAAAACAAATTTATTATGATACGCTATGTTTAACCTTAACCCTACAGTGAAAGGAGCTTGTTTATAAATAAGCACTCATTGAGATAGTTGATTATTTTCTTATCACATTTGATATTTATAAGAATGGGGATAAACACAAGGTTGGTGCAGCCAAGAGATTAACAAGGCTCCCTGCCATTTTATTTTTTCCTGTAGCATTTTAAGGCAGAGGAGGAGAAAACAATCCCACTCATGTCTAATTGTAATGTAGTTTTTTACACTATAGGAAATGTATGTTTCAAAACTTTTGTAATCTGTACCAGAATGTTTTTTTAACATTTCAAATATAATCTTTTTGAATGCATGATAAAAAAAATCCAACTACTATCCCTCTAAGTGTCTGCAAAAAGTAAATGGATTGTATATAGAAACACCATTTATGAAATAACTGAGTGTATATTCATTTATCCTTTCTGGATTGTTTTGCATACAATTTAGCAGTGGGAACATATTAGGTAAGGAAAAGATTAATTGAATTCCATCAGTTTCTATCCAGTACTTTTAGCCATGTCATGCACAACATAGGAGAAAAGTAGGTATATTAGTAACATAGTAATATTTTAAATGACGTTGAAAAGAAAGAGTTTTAGACCAACAACTTATCTGATTCTTTTAATATGTGATATGTTATTTTTTCACCCAGCCAAAATACCCCCCAAAAATCTTGATTGAAACACTGGCAAAAAAACCCTTACCTGATCCCAAATACTGGCGATTGGATTATTCCCTGGATCTATATATCAACTCCCTTAAAGTTATCTATTCAGTATGCTGTCATAGGAGTGAAAAGGCTTTTTTCCCAATAGTTTTCCAACACTTTAGTACATGTGGGCCATCATGTTTCTTTAACTACTCTGAGTAATGTTATATTTCAAGTAGTCAGTGAGATAATTTTTTTGTGTGTCATGAAGTCATGTCCAAAGCTCCATGACCTCATGGAGAGCAACACACCAGACACATGTTTATGTCCATAGTTATGCTGATCCACTTTGTTTTAATGACACAGATACTGAAGTAGGTTACCAGTTCCTTCTCCAGTGGGCCACAGAATGCAGCTACTGGTATTCCTAACTGGTCTCCCATACAAGTACTGACCAGGCAAAATCCTGCATTGCTTCAGTGTGGTGTGACCTCTTGGTTCCCTTACTGGAATCAAACCCAGGTTGCAGCGATAAAAACACTGACTCCTAACCACTAGACCACCAGGGAATCATTAATTTTATTTATCTGCCACTAAATATGGCAATCTTGGATTAACCTTCCTCCTATGGAGATAACTCATGAAGATACCAAGGGTGTTTTAGTAGAATGTTTGTTATGAAGCCTTGAACTTTACATTTTAAACAAACAAAAGCTAAGTGTATAAACACTCAAATTCCTTGAGGAAATTTACTTATGAACTTAATACAAAAAACATAATTTAAGAACAAACAACGCATTGTTGATTAAATATTAATTCCATGATTAAAATAATGGTATAGTCAACATACGGCCACAAAAATGCTCAAAACCACCTCAGAAGAAAAAAAAATATGTTCAAACCGAGAAAACAAAACATAGATGAGCTCTTAAGAATTATGCACACATATACAGTATGTTTAAATCATAAAATAAGGAAAGCCCCAATTACTTACCCAAAACCCTTCCTATAAAAAAATAGTGATGTGTATAATTATTAACATGTACAAAGTGATCCACTACATTATTTAAAAATATTTTTTAGTGGAAAATGAATTATGTTCTTGACAAAAGAGAGAAAAGACAAAATGTGTGTGTGACTACTCCAAAAAAAAAGAGAAGAAGATAATTAAAAAATATATTATTTTTACTTAAAATAAGTAATTTACTGGTCCAATATATAATTTGAAAAAACAGAAGAAGCGAAATACAACAAGCCCTATTCTTATATATTTAATTATAAGGTGGCTCAAAAAGGCTTAAAATTACAGTGAGCCATATCTTTGCATAATGGCATGTTTTATGTTTTAGCTATGGAAGGGTGTATAAGTCAAATTACCCATCCAAATTGCAAACAAAATTGATGTGCTTGCTAAAAAAAAAACACACGCATTAAACAAAGGAGGACATGACAACATGCATTAAATAGAACAGGAAAAAACACTCTTCAGAATGTAAAAAGAATTCAATAGTGACTAATTTGCAACATTCCACAAAAGAAGCCCCATGGTGCCAATAGAGAAATCCCCCAAATAAGAAACTAACACGTACAATATTCCATGCTTCAAATCATGTGGTTCTTACACAATCATTCTGACTACAGTTTCTCTTCTACAATGAGCTTTTTCAAAGGCAGACTGTAACCGGCGTTCTCAGGGGTTTAAATACTATATACATTGGTGTCATCTGTACCTGATTGGCTGGCATTTGGCACAATTAGAAACCAAAAGTTACATTATTACCCGAGATTACATTTTATGTGTGAAAATACAATATCTGATAATGAAACGACTAAATATATCCAATTGCATTCACACTTTTTTCTTGATTGAAGACTTTGATCCTTACTTCTAGGCCATTGAAATAGCCTTTAAAAAAAATCTGGTGCTCTATAAAAAGAAAATCTACTGAACTAACAGAGCTCCTCCTAGGAGGAGTTCCCCCCGCTGGATTGCTTAAATTGATGGATCTAAAATCTGAGCAATCTGATTGGTCAAAATATTTCCAAATGTTAATGACACCCATGGTATTTAGAAGCTAATAGGTATACCATGTGGTGGGAGTTAACTTTTAGGTTCCACAGGGGCCCTTTCAAGGACCCCAGTGGCACAGGTTTACTACTTTAGGTGCCATGGGGATTTCAGGACCCCCATGGTTATGTAGATTCCTGATAGGGTTGAAAGGGGAATGGGGAATAGGGTTTAAGTGGGGAAGGGGCAATCAGTAGTGAGCGGGGAAGAAAAAAGTGGTCACAAAGACAGAAAAGTGCTATGAAATACAATATTGTTAGGAAAAAAATCAGGGATATTAGAAGTTACAAGTATATAGTAATTTGGAATTGAATACCTCCTAATATTCCTGATGTGTGCAAATGGGGAAGCCAGTTTAATATTGCGAGTTGGGGTTACTCACAGGCATTGGGAGCAGCAAACTCACAATCATGCTTAGATGGGTTTAGAATAGCTAAGGAAAGTTACTTTTTACAGTGTAACTTTATGACATATACATCCCTCCCATACCTTCCTCTCTCACAGCTGAATACATTGCCAACCATTTTATTCATAAAATTCAAAAACATCTGCTATGAACTCTTAACTCATAGTGGCTCTCACACTCCACCCTCTAAACCAACCAACACCCAGACTTCTCCCTTCTCCAATGCCATAGCCACTTTGAACTGCTTTGATCCGACAACAGAGGATGAAGTGTCCAAACTGCTATTGTCCACTCGCCTCACTACCTGTCCTCAGGAACCTATTCCATCTCAGCTCATCTCTTCCCTCTCTACAACACTAATGCCAGCTCACACATATTTTCAACCTCTCCCTAAATACTAGCATGTTTTCATCTTCTTTAAAACATGCCATAGTTATACCCACCTTAAAAAAAACCTCATCTGACTCTGACGTCGCATCTAACTACCGCTCTATCTCTCTGCTTCCCCTGGCTTCCAAACTGCTGGAGCGGCTCTTCTATACCCACCTTACCAGCTTTATTTCCTCTAACTCCCTTCTTGACACCTTCCAAACTGGCTTTTGGCCCCCAACACTCCACTGAGACAGCTCTCACTAAAGTCACCAATGACCTGCTTACCACCACGTCAAAAGGTCACTCTTCAATTCTTCTTCTTCTTGATCTCTCTGCTGATTTTGACACTGTCGATTATCCACTTCTACTCCATATCCTCTTCTCCCTCGGTATTCGAGACACTGCTCTCTCATGGTTCTCATCATACCTACAAAATTGATCATTCAGTATGTCCTTCTAAGACACCTCTTCTTCTCCTCACCCCCTGTTGGTTGGTGTACCCCAAGGATCAGTCCTAGGCCCCCTCCTCTACTCCATCTACACTTCCTCACTTGGGTCTCTAATAAACTCTTTTGGGCTTCATTATCATCTCTATGCAGATGACACCCAAATCTACCTCTCAGCACCAGATCTATCCCTCTCTCTTCTAACACACGTCTCCAACTGCCTCTCTAGTATATCCTCTTGGATGTCCACCCACCATCTCAAACTCAACATGTCTAAAACTGAACTCCTTATCTTCCCTCCCTCTCCCACAGCGTCAATTCCTCACATCTCTCTCACTGTCAACAATGACATCACCCGCTCCTCCCAAGTCCGTTGTCTTGGAGTCCTACTGGACGCGCTCTGTATTTCATCCCTCACATACACTCACTAACTAAATCTTGTCTTCTCCATCTAAAAATTATCTCCAGAATTCGTCACTAGCTTACACAAGACACAACTAAAATCCTTATACACTCTCTCATCATCTCTTGACTAGACTACTGCAACTCGCTTCTTGTTGGCCTACCCACCACCTGACTCTCTCCACTTCAATCCATTATGAATGCCTCAGCTAGACTCATCTTCTGAACACAACGTTCAGTGTTGGCATCACCTCTCTGTAACTCACTCCACTGGCTTCCCTTAGCCTTAAGAATAACATTTAAAATCCTGACCCTAACTTTTAAAGCCCTCAACAATAACGCTCCCCCTTACATCTCATCCTCATCGTTGTGCTAATGACCTTCTTTCTACAACTCTTGTCACCTCCTCTAACTCCCGCCTCCAGGACTTTTCTTGTGCTGCCCCAAGTCTCTGGAACTCCTTGCCTCACTCCACCAGATTATCCTCTTGCCTCAATGAAAACAACAATGAAAAAAAAAAAACATGATCTCATACTTCTATATGGTAATAATGGAAAAATATGAAATTGCTTTTTAAGATAGAAATGTAGACCTTCAACATTTCTATCACGTCCGTAAAGTAATGCTGGTGTCTGCTAGATTAGTACAATACGCTGCACATTCGTTTTAGTTAGTAAAGAAGAGCTTTCAAATGCTTCTTAATAAAGTACTGCATACAGGTAAATAAACGTGGCCTCATTCAAATGCGATTTGGCCAATTGAATAGAGCATATATTTTTACAGAAGTTTTTAGTTAGTGAAGACCTTGCTTTTGGATAGATGTTCACTAACTAAAAACTTCTGTAAAAATATATGCTATTTGCTTATATAGAGCCTTATTCAATTGACCAAATCGCATTTGAATGAGACCCCATGTATGTAAAGAAAAGGTTTGTTACGTAGTAAAATACAGAAACCTTCCATATCCCTTTACATACTGAAAATTGCCTTAGGTTTTCAGGATCTCTTCTATCATGATCCATAAATGGTGGCATATCAGAACAGGGTGATACACAAAGCAACATACGTGCATGTTCACTCCATTAGAAAATAGACATACAATCATTCAGCACCTAAAATGGTTAGTTAAGCTGATTTAATATTGATATATTTAATACAGATGCCATGCAGCTTTTTCAAACCACAGTAGTGACATCAAACACATAGAGATCTTTGATGCCAAAACTCCACTATCTTTGCCAAGTTGTTTAAAAGAATACCTGCCAGGCAACAAAATAATCTAATTTATTCTTTAAAACGTTTGGTGTTTCAAGTGGCTGTTTTTTCATTTATTGCCTGTGGAGCGGTTTCTGATCAGTGGTACAGCACACTATTTATTATTAACAGTACTAAAGTCTTGTCTGCTAAATCAAATCATTATTTCATGAATAATCAAACAGATAATTATTTCATGAAAATGTGTATAGGCTAGTTATAAAAAGTGACCAATAAGAACATAATTGCTTAATAACTACAAGATAACTGTATATAAAAATAAAAAGCAGCTAAATCTCAAAATGGTACTACAATTTAATCTCATATAACAAACATACAAATGATAAAGGGATAATGGTGTTCTGAGGGGGCTCTGCGGGGGCTAGGGTGGAGGATGGGGCACTACACTACAGAATATAGAAAAAGTTATATACAGCATATATGCCTCTCCTCTCTGGATGGTGGGGTGAAAACTCCCCCCCCCCCCCCCCCCACTGGTCTCAATACAGATTATACACAGTTTGACCCTCTAAAGCAGCATTACAGTATGTGAAAAAGTATACTATTAGTCAAATGTTCCATTTAATTCTGCATACCAAATACATATGAAATGTTGGGGTATATTCTACATCCATGTTGACAAGTAGTGTATTAGAAGGTATGGCTTTAATCTGAGTTTGTTGATAAAGTCATTGGTGTATTTTATATACAGTAGCTACTTTTTAAGGAGGTTTTCAACAAAGCCATATATTTGTTCAATCAGTATGTCCATATTTGTAACAGTTTGTCTTCCTGGGTTGCAGATTTTTGGCAGTAGGTAGAATGTCCCAATTGTAGGATTAATGTGTATGAATTGTTCTAATTCTTGATGTACATTTTAGGGAATGTTTTTATGTGTTTGTTAAGTTGAGTACCATATTTTTCTGTAGGGTTCAGTTTCTTGTAGTAGGTGTTGTCTGTTGGCTTCATTTATGTAGTCCTGAGTATTCATAAAAAAACTTTACCTCCTTTAACTACCAATTTGATGGTGATGATAGGGTTGTTTTTTAAACTGTTTATGGCAGTTCTGATGGAGTAAAATTATGTAAGTCTCTTTTATATTGGGTTGTTATAATGGATGCAGTTCTCAGGCGAAAGCTTTCCTATATAACTGTCCAGTTTGGTGTTACGACCATGTGGTGTGTTGAAATGTGTGCTTTTTACATTTAATGATGTTGTAGTATGTCCCTTGTTGCGGAAAAATTCTGCCAGTCTAAATCTCCTGAAGAATATTTCCATGTCAGAATATAGTGTTTTCTCTAGTTTCATGTCTGGACAGAAAGACAATCCTTTGGAGAGAACAGAGGCCTCTGCTTGTGATAGTTGGTAGTTTCAGAGATTTATAATTCTTGTGTATTCTGTATAGTTTTCAGGTAAAGTGTTTGTTTGATCTGGTAGGTTTTTAGATGCTTTGTAGTTGTTAGCAGAATTCAGGGCTGTATTTGGATCCTTTCTTTCTCTCTTCTTGTACCTGGTGTCTGTTGCTTTATGGTCGAGTCCCTCTCTTACGAAGAGAGGTGACAGAAATGTTGCCGGTGCAGCAACAAGGGCAGCCTGAGTGTTGCCTGGTGCTACTGGACATCTAACCTTTTTAGAGGGCTAGATGGAAATGAACATATGGGAGGCTAATTGGGCCGAACCAACCAAATGACGTTCAAGGTGAAGCAGAAACTAAAAATAAATTAGGCGGATTTGGGACTAATGGAAACTGGAAGCTCAAATCGAAGTGATTATTGCAGGCCAAAATATGACTTGAGAGCTTGCTGAAGGTTGACAATCTTGCTGTACCTTGTGAAAAAATTCCAAAAATTATCAAGGAAATGCGTAACAAAGGCTGATTTAGGACAAATGGAAAGCTGGAGGTTCAGAGTGAAGTGATGATGCGGGCCAAAATATGATGTGAGAACTTGCCGAGGGCAGACAAGCTTGTTATGCTTAGTGAAAAAATGGCCAAAATAATCCAGGAAATGCATAGTGAAAGCTGATTTAGGACTGATGGCAAGCTGGAGGCTTGATGCAAAGTGATGGCTAGAAAGAATGCCATGTGAGGGTGAGAGGCCTGTGAATTTGACAAGGGGCATGTCCTTGAACATGGGCAAGGACACAGATTTACTAGAATGATTGGGTGGAGCCTGTGAAGGATGATTTTGGACTGGTCTTTCTGTAGATTTGGGCATGAAAGCCAAAAATCGGTACCTTGGATGTGGGCAAGGAAGGCTGCACAGTGGATTAGAGCCAAATCTGCTACATACCTTGCTTAGCAAATGATATCCTTTTGGAACCACAATTTCCAGTGAAACAGGAGCCATTCTTCTGGACCCATGACTCCCCAGCAATGGATTCCGTGGTGGACATATCAACCAATGTACTCCAACGATATGAATGCCCTCACGGACATAGGTGTAAGAGGTTCAGACAATGGCAAGTGCTTGAGAGACCTACAAAAGCAAAGCTGGCTTGGGAAACCTGTGGCAGCAGAGTGCTGAGAAAAAACTTCCAGACACAGACTCAGTCAAGCACCGAGGCTTTGGTCTTTAAGGAGCACTCCCACTACACTCCTGTGCCCCCCCCCCCACAGCCCTCTTCCGGCCCTTGTGGCCCACTCAGCCCCTTGTAGCCCGTTTCAGCCCTCTGTGGTCTCCCTTGTCTCCCTGTGGCCCGTTTTGGCCCCCTGTGGCTTTTGTGGCCCCCTGTGACCCCATGGCCCTGCCAGGCCCTGTGGCCCATCAGCCTTTTGTAGTCCTGTTCAGTCCTCTGTGGCCCTCCTTGACTCCCCATGGCCGGCCCTATCTCCTTATGCTCTACCCCAGGGCCCCTTTGATACTGCAGTTTTTCTTACTGCGCTGAAAGTCCAAACCCTTCGTCTCTTCCCTGGGGTTTTATATAATAAATTGGGTACCTTACATATCCAATGTGTCTGCCAGTCTTTGCAGCTTCTCTTTGGCAAATAGGCCTGCAAATCCTCTGTATGCTGGATATTCTCTCTCTCACTCCACAGATCCACAAGCTTCCTGTGTACTTACTGTTTGCTGCTTTGCTCAGGAAACACTGTTTACCATTCCTCTGGTCACCAGTTCTCACAAACCCTCTGCTCACAAATTCTCCCTTTGTGGTTCTGCAGATCCACACAGGCAACATTCTCTATTTCTTAAAGTTCCACATTCACAGAGGTCTGTGACTTCCAGTCACACTGACTCGTCTCAAACTGTCAGTCTCTACTCCTGCTCAGAGCTCACTGTGTCAGGCCAGCTAGGCCTGACTGGGCGGGCCCCTTCTCTCTGTTGTCTGTGTATTCAAGGCAGTACACATCTGGGCTTCAATTAGGCACTGATCACTGCCGTGAGTCAACTCTTTCTCTCCCAAGGGAAATCTTTCATCATCTTTAATTACACCGACCTAGGGGCACTCTTTGCTTGACTCTGTTACAATATATATATAAATATCACATATAATAGTTGTCAAACTACTAAACGTCATCATGCTTTGCAAGCTCGCAAGAACTGTGTCCCTCCCAAAGCGAGGGACGCAGTTCGGGCCGCATTTGCGGAGGTGGAGGCTCTACGGTGCCTCACAAGCGGTTACAAACAGCCACGGAAGCGGTACTTTGAAAAAAAACTACAACACGCAATCACTAAATACGGACTAAAAAAAAAATACGAGCCGCAGGACTCAGAAAAAAATAATTACGGACTCGCAAAAATACGACCTTAACAGCCGACCCGCGCACACCAAAAAACATAAAAAAAACACAAAATACACATGAAAATAAAACAAAAACATTACACACAGCAAGGGGGGGATAGCCAGGACATCTGTAAGTCAGTTTGCACGCACATTTAAGTCCAATTTACAGAGTTTAGACACTCGAAAATCGCCTAAGCAAGAGAAAAAAAGGCAGCTGAAAAAAACAAAAACGAGGCTACACGACCCCTAAACCCGTAAAACACCGCCATTCATATATGACTTTTACACAAACCCGTACGAGGTACAACATACACTATTAGCAAGGACACTAAATCATCCACACCCGCGTACCACATAAACAATCGCCGCCATTTTACAACACTAACAGAATGCAGAACTACACAGCTCCACAAACGGTTTCCCCTAGCGCATGCAGCCTATTTACACTACACATTGCACACATTGCTGACACTTACACCTCAGCTCAACAACAGTGCAAATCTACATTGTATGCTGCAGGAAAATCAAAACAGATTGTTAGCTCTTCAGGATATTGCTTGCTGCATATATTAATTACAAATAGGTAAAGTATATGAATTCATTATTTTATTAATTTATTAATTAATTATCATTAATATATATATATATATATATATATATATATATATATATATATATAAAGGACCAGGGGAGATGATTGCAATGAGCACCAAATGCGATCAGTCCGGCCCCTGCAATAAGCTCCAAAAGTGCTCAGCAAAAGTACACCTAGTTACATAGTTAAAAAGTAATTGAGGTTGAAAAAAGACTTTTAGCCCATCAAGTTCAACCTTTTAAGATCTCCTCTGATCTTCAATATGCAGATTAGTTGTTAATGGATCCAGAGGAAGGCAAACAAAAAAAAAACAGTGAAACTTAATTGTGGTACGTACTTTTCTGATTTAATTACCTTGCACAACTTCGTGTCACCAGCAAAAATGGAGACACTACTTTCCAATCCTACTTCTAAGTCGTTAGTAAATATGTTAAAACGGAGAGGACCTAATACTGAGCCCTGAGGGACCCCACTTACCACATTAGTCCAATCCGAGTATGTACCATTCACAACAACCCTTTGTTTCCTGTCTTTTAGCCAGCTCTCAATCCATGTGCATATATTTACTGCAATTCCTGTATCCCTTAGTTTGCACAATAGTCTCCCATGTGGCACTGTGTCAAAATCCTTTGCAAAATCTAAAAAGACTACATCCACTGAGTTGCCCTGATCCAGGTTCCTACTAACCTCCTCATAGAAACTAAATAGTTTTATTTGACACGACTTATCCCTCATAAATCCATGTTGGCTCCTACTTATAATGCTGTTTGAATAGACATACTATTGTATATTATCCCTTATTAACCCTTCTAAAAGCTTTCCCACTACAGAAGTGAGGCTTACAGGTCTATAATTTCCCGGGTTTGCTCTTGCCCCCTTCTTAAATATAGGTATCACCTCGGCTCATCTGGTAGTGACTCAGTGTTGAGTGAATCTTGAAAAATTAGATATAATGGTTTGGCTATTACAGAATCAATTTCACTCAGTACCCTTGGATGTAATCCATCAGGACCCGGGGCTTTATTGGCATTTATTTTTTCCAACCTCTTTTGAATTTCTTCCTGCGTTAACCAGTTATTTGGTGAAGGTAGTTTAGCCCCATTATGGTGCAGTGATCCAACCATTGGAACCTCCCTTGTATATAAAGAAGGATAGAACCTATTTAGCTCATCTGCCTTTTCCTGGTCACTAATTGTCAGATGGCCTGTTTCACATTGTAATGCTCCTCTAGATTCCTTTCTGGCATTCTTCCCATTTATATCCTTAAAAAATAGTTTACGCTTAGTCTTACTCTCTTTTGCAACAAATTTTTCATTTTCTATTTTAGCCAGTCTGATAGCCCTTTTGCAAACCTTGTTGATTTCCTTGTACTCCGGTAAAGCAGTCTCTGTCCCCTCGTTTTTGTATAATTTAAATGCCTGTTTTTTATTCCGTATCTTGATCTTTATATCATTCTAAAAGCCACGTTGGATGTAATTTACTCCTTTTACTTTTATTCCCACATGGTATATGCCGATGTGTATGTATATTTAGTAAGGATTTAAATGTTATCGATTTATGTTCAGTATTTTTACCTGCCTGTTCTCTGTCCCAGACAATACTTTGTATCGCTGCCATTAGACCTTTAAAATCTGCCCTTTTAAAATTGAGAGTTTTTGTTGGCCCCTTACAGTTTTGTTTTTTTAATTCAATCTCAAATGAGACTGTGTTGTGATCACTATTTACCAAAGGTTGCCCTATTTCAACATTTGATACTATATCAATATTATTTGTGATGACTAAATCCAAGATGGCCTCATTTCTAGTAGGCTCTTGTAATGAGCGGCAAAGGTGCTCCGTGGGGGGCTCACAATGAGCGTGGAGGGTGCTCAGAGGACCAAAAGTACACCAGGGGAGAGGATCGCAATGAGCTCAAAAGGCGTTCAGCCCGGGTTCACAATGAGCGCAGAGGGTGCTCAGAGGAGCAAAATTACACAAGGGGAGAGGGTCGAAATGGGTGCCAAATGTGGTCAGCGCAGCCCTTGCAATGAGCGCCAAAGGTGCTCAGATCACCAAAAGTACACGATGAGAGAGTCGGAGAGGATCCCAATGAGCGCCAAAGGAGCTCAGCGCGGGACTTACAATGAGAGCCGCGGATGCTCAGAGAAGCAAAAGAACACCAGGGGAGAGGTTCACAATTAGCGCCAAAGGAGCTCAGCGTGGGCTTGCAATGAACGCCGAAGGTGCTCAGATGACCAAAAGCCTTACATTGTGTGTCAAACAGCATTCCCAGCCTTACAATTTTATTGACCGTCATTCTTAGATGGGCAAGTCGCTTCAATCCATAGCCATTTACAAACATCGCTTCCTTTAAGCTTATGCATGCAGTATTACACAGCTTTAATGCAAAGCCAAGGCTGGTTGTTACACAAGCCGAGAATCCTTTCCTATCCATGTTTCAAGCTTACTGGCTATTATCAGCATGGAGCGGGATCTCAGCTTGTGTTGTGGATCTTATGAGTAGGTAGTTCACCACAATAATCATTTAATATATGGTGGGCAAATGAGCGATAGAAGCCCTCCACCATACAGTAGTATGGTAAATAAATAGTACATCTGTGTTCAGATGATGTTTTATATATATATATATATATATATATATATATATATATATATATACAACAAAGGACAGAAATGGACAAATAACCACAACAATATTTTTATACAAAAATATACAGTCTATTTTAACTTAAGATCTTTACACTTACTAAAAAGACTCAGTACAGGGTATAGATAATGTAGAAGGCTGTTTTGTGCAAGGGATAACACCAAATGCTGTCAACTTGCGTCTTGATTAAGATGCAACTGCCAGACACAAACAACAAGTGCCCTGCCCTGGAGTGTGACTGTTCAATTAAGACTAACAACCTTAACTCATAATGTAGCAGTATGAATTCTTTAGTTTTTTTTATTCACTCTAACCTCTACTTTAGCTTTACATCATATATTGGTACTTTATAAAAACTGTATATATTAATAGTGTATTGGTAAACAGCTAGCACCCACTTGCTAGCTAATCATACCATGTGGGAAAGCTGCAGCAGATGAAGTAAATGTATTGCAAACATCTAAGAAGAAAGTAAAATAAGAATAAAAGGTTATTTTATTCCAGAATGTCAAGTATAACATTTTCACTTTGCAATTATGTATTTGGAAAACTAATCCATGTTAGTACATGACACACTAGGTGCATATTTTAATTAATGGTAAACTGGGTAGGCTGTGTACTGTTAACTATATTTGAAACTAATTAACATTATTTTTTTCAGATAAGGTAGTTTAAATTTATGATATATCGTTATTGCTCTGTACACTCAGCAAGATGATAATTACTAGTTTTCAATAATATTGACATATAAAATGCTGTTAGTATTTTTTAGCAGGTAATTGCTTACCTAATAGCCAAAAATAAATAGGAAGAGTGTGTTTCTTTATCTTAAAGCTTTTTTTTTATTGAAAATCCCATGGTGAGATTAATCTGTTATGTTAGAATACAATGTGTGTGTTAAATGGAATAATACAGGAAGTATGCAACTAGCTTTTTAACATTGGTAAAAGCAAATTATTTTCTCATAAGTAATACTGTAAAAAAGCAACCTATCAAATGGACATGTGTGTGCAGTGGCGGAGCTAGTGAATGGAGGGCCGCGGTGCAAAACATTTTGTTTTCTTACTCCCACCCCCTGCCAACTCACTCAGTGCTGCTTTCTAATTTGCACTTCCCACTCACATATGTATACACATATATATATATATATATATATATATATAGGCAAATATAAACATCTATCTATCGTTCTATCTACATATACATGTGTGTATATTTTATATATACAGTAAAACCTCCCTTATCCGGCACCCATGGGGATTCCCTATTGCCGGATAACTGTAGATGCCTGTTAATCGTGAGTCCCTGAATTTAAGAGTCTAAACCACCGCTAAACCCCCCAACCCCTCAAAATGCCTTTAGAAAGGCAATAGCTCCTAAACTGTGCCATTTAGGGCCCCAAAAAACTAATATAAAAAAAGTTTTCATTTTTTTTTGAAGTCTCGATCTGACGGATAATGCCGGTTATGTCAGTTTTGATGCCAGTGCCGGTTGCTTGAGAGTCGCAGTTAGTTGAGTGCTAGATAACCGGGATTCTACTATATATATATATATATATATATATATAGTAAAATCTGGCAATAGGGAGTCCTGCCGCCATTCCCCGATTGTCAAAAACTATCACTTATTCGCCATTATCCGGCACAACCAACATCCCATTTTTTTTTTTTGGTCAACTTTTTTTCTGTTGTTTTTTTTTTTAGCCTCAAATGATTTATACAATAGATAGCATTGGCTGTCTAATAGAAATATTTTTAAGGGGTTTAGGATTAATTATTCTTTATAAAACAGTGACTCTCAAGCAACCAGCAACTACACTTATCCGGCAATAGGCAGTCCCCGTGGGTGCCAGATAACAGTGAGTTTACTGTATATATATATATATATATATAAATATATATATATATATATTATTATATATATATATTATTATATATATATAAGACTGAAACAGCCGTGAATGTCCAGTAATCTAGTAACTTAGTAATTATTAATCTATATATACTGTATATAGATTAATAATGAGTATTGCAGTATAATTTGATACCTTTTGTATTGGACAAACATGTTATTTATATTGACAAGCTTTCAAGAGGTTCAACCTCTCTTTATCAAGTCTCAAGCAATACTAACATGAGATGGAACCCTCAGTTTACACATCTACACATAACTCAATATATAAGATCTACACATAACTCAATATATGCTGAAAATGTATGCAGACGCACAAGTGAATAACTAAGAAACCATCTAATACATCAACTTTATACAAAGAAACATCATCTAAGTCACCAAAGAGTAAGCCTCCTTCAACAAGGAGGCCAACATATACAGTATGAAGCTGAACATGTAGAAAAAGAAATACAACATCTTCACAAGAAACAACAACATGAATTTATAAAAATTAAAAAACTCAACTGCCTCTTTCAGCAAAACAACATACAACAGCGATGAGAAGAGAAAAGAAAATATCCAAATTCAGCAGTGAATTCTGCTAACAACAACATATCTAGAAACCTACCAACTCAAGCAAATAGTTTTTTCTGAAACATATACAGAACACACAGGAATTATAAATCTCTCAAGCTACCAACTATCACATGCAGAGACCTCCGTTCCCTCCAAAAGATTGTCTTTCTGTCCAGACATAAAACTAGATAAAATACAACTATACTCGGACATAGAAGAATTCTTCAGGAGATTAAGACTGGCAGAATTTTTCCACAACAAGGGACTTACCACAATATCATTAGACTGTAACAAGAAAGAAAAAATAATCACCCACCACCTGGTCGTAACACCAAACTGGACAGTTATATAGAAAGCTTTCGCTTGAGAACTGCATCCATTATAACAACCCAATATAAAAGAGACTTACACAATCTTACTAAATCAGAAAGAACAGCCATATAGTTTTGAAAAACAACCCTAACATCACCATCAAACTGGCAGACAAAGGAGGTGCAGTGGTTATCATGAATACTCAGGACTACATAAATGAAGCTATAAAGTTAGAGGGGATATAATATAAACAAAATTATTTTATTATTTATTTTTAAACAGCGACGAATAAAATGAGTTAAAAAGCTAGGGTATTTAAAAAAAGGCAAATGTATGGAGTACAGCAATCCAATTAGCATACAGAAATTCTGTGTTATAGATATCCTCCAATTGGAGGGCTGCTGATATTCCAACCTTCAGTCAAAGTTATATCATTCAAATGGTCAATCCATATGTTTTTATGTGCTAGCCCATTGGGATATAAATGTATCAATAAAGCTATACTATCAGTAAGCTTATAATAAATGGTATTGAGTTGACTGGCTTAATAAATAAATTGTCCCAAAAATGACATCTTAGGATCTAACTATGAATGCCCCATAGAATTTCAGGAGTCCTGTGGAGATATGTATGGCACACATTCATACAGGTAAGCACAATGAAGTCCATGTACTAGATAACAATAAATGCTTGGTGCTTAAGTCTCCCAGGAGCAGGCTGTCATTAAAACAGGTCCAAAGTAAATCTAGGGCAGAATTCGTTAGATCCGGAGTCTAAACGGGGAATATCAGGGACATTAAGCTAGGCCATAAACTTTAAACGCCCGCGGGCTGCACCATCATTGACTTCCGGGTCTGTACTGCGCATGCGCACGTCTGCGTGATGACGTACGCTGCGTGGCCTGACGCGTTTCGACGTAACTACGTCTTTCTCAAAGGTAAAATGATTTTTGCCATTTGAAATCATTTTACCTTTGAGAAAGACGTAGTTACGTCGAAACGCGTCAGGCCACGCAGCGTACGTCATCACGCAGACGTGCGCATGCGCACTACAGACCCGGAAGTCAATGATGGTGCAGCCCGCGGGCGTTTAAAGTTTATGGCCTAGCTTAATGTCCCTGATATTCCCCGTTTAGACTCCGGATCTAACGAATTCTGCCCTAGATTTACTTTGGACCTGTTTTAATGACAGCCTGCTCCTGGGAGACTTAAGCACCAAGCATTTATTGTTATCTAGTACATGGACTTCATTGTGCTTACCTGTATGAATGTGTGCCATACATATCTCCACAGGACTCCTGAAATTCTATGGGGCATTCATAGTTAGATCCTAAGATGTCATTTTTGGGACAATTTATTTATTAAGCCAGTCAACTCAATACCATTTATTATAAGCTTACTGATAGTATAGCTTTATTGATACATTTATATCCCAATGGGCTAGCACATAAAAACATATGGATTGACCATTTGAATGATATAACTTTGACTGAAGGTTGGAATAGCAGCAGCCCTCCAATTGGAGGATATCTATAACACAGAATTTCTGTATGCTAATTGGATTGCTGTACTCCATACATTTGCCTTTTTTTAAATACCCTAGCTTTTTAACTCATTTTATTCGTCGCTGTTTAAAAATAAATAATAAAATAATTTTGTTTATATTATATCCCCTCTAACTTTATAATTTGGGATTTAGGGTGGAAAACACCCTGGGGAAACTTGTAAGTCCTCACATAACCCCTTTTTTTTGTCTACATAAATGAAGCCAACAGACAACTGTCAGACAACACCTACTACAAGAAACTGAACCAGGACCCTACAGACAAATATGCTCTTCAACTTAAGAAACTCATCCAGACATTCATCAAGAATTAGAACAACTCCTCCCTACTGTCAAAAATCCACAAACCAGGCAACCCAGGGAGACCAATTGTTACAGGTATGGACACACTGAATGAACAGATATCTGGATTTGTTGAAAACATCCTTAAACCATTAGTTAGTAACACCAGTAGCAATATACAAGACACCACTGACTTTCTCAACAACTCAGATTAAAGACCTACCTGCCAACACACTACTTGTCACCATGGATGCAGAGTATATTTACAGCAACAGCCCACACAAAGATAGTTTCTTTCAGCACACATGCAAAGCAATAAATATGGCCCTGATGTTGTTGTAAAATTAATAGAATATATATCCTTACCCACAACTATTTTACTTTTAACAAAGATACCTACCTACAGATAATGGGGACTGCCATGGGTACCAAAATGGCTCCACAATACGCAAATCTATTTATGGCCAATCTAGGAGAAACATTCTTATCTGTATCCATTTACAAACCATACAGATACTACCATTACATAGATGATCTGTTCATTGTATGGACAGAAGGAGAAAGCAAACTCAGAGACTTTCAAAGTTCATTCAACACCTTCCATTTATCTATAAAACTTAAAAGGGATTTCTCCTTCAACAAAGATGGGCAACATATACAGGTAAACTTTCTAGACACTATTATATCCATCACCAATGGCACTCTCCACTAATCTGTATATAGTAAACCCACAGACAGATATAGTTACACACAGCTCCAGTTTTCATCCCTCCCACACCAAACAAGCCATTATCCATAGTCAAGCTATTAGATACCATCAGATTTGCTCAAACACTGGAGAACGTAATACAAATTTAAAAACACTGTCTGAATCTTTTAAACAAAAGGGTTACAAACCCTGTATTATTACCAAAAAATAACTACTGCCATCAAAATACCCCGAGAACACCTGTTAAAGTACAACACCAAAGAAACTACTTCACATATTCCTCTAGTGACCACATACCATACAATTTTAGAAAAAATACGGAAAATAATCAAAGATTTACAACCATTACTAACAGAAGATACTGAATAAAAAAGATATATTCCCCAACAACCACCAAACCTGAAACAAAATCTTGTCAGCAGAAAATTGGCCAATGGACAACTAAATATAACAAATGTAACTAAACCTTGTAACAAATGTGCCTGTAAGTGATGTCAAAGATGGGCAACATATACAGGTAAACTTTCTAGACACTATTATATCCATCACCAATGGCACTCTCCACTAATCTGTATATAGTAAACCCACAGACAGATATAGTTACACACAGCTCCAGTTTTCATCCCTCCCACACCAAACAAGCCATTATCCATAGTCAAGCTATTAGATACCATCAGATTTGCTCAAACACTGGAGAACGTAATACAAATTTAAAAACACTGTCTGAATCTTTTAAACAAAAGGGTTACAAACCCTGTATTATTACCAAAAAATAACTACTGCCATCAAAATACCCCGAGAACACCTGTTAAAGTACAACACCAAAGAAACTACTTCACATATTCCTCTAGTGACCACATACCATACAATTTTAGAAAAAATACGGAAAATAATCAAAGATTTACAACCATTACTAACAGAAGATACTGAATAAAAAAGATATATTCCCCAACAACCACCAAACCTGAAACAAAATCTTGTCAGCAGAAAATTGGCCAATGGACAACTAAATATAACAAATGTAACTAAACCTTGTAACAAATGTGCCTGTAAGTGATGTCAAAGATGGGCAACATATACAGGTAAACTTTCTAGACACTATTATATCCATCACCAATGGCACTCTCCACTAATCTGTATATAGTAAACCCACAGACAGATATAGTTACACACAGCTCCAGTTTTCATCCCTCCCACACCAAACAAGCCATTATCCATAGTCAAGCTATTAGATACCATCAGATTTGCTCAAACACTGGAGAACGTAATACAAATTTAAAAACACTGTCTGAATCTTTTAAACAAAAGGGTTACAAACCCTGTATTATTACCAAAAAATAACTACTGCCATCAAAATACCCCGAGAACACCTGTTAAAGTACAACACCAAAGAAACTACTTCACATATTCCTCTAGTGACCACATACCATACAATTTTAGAAAAAATACGGAAAATAATCAAAGATTTACAACCATTACTAACAGAAGATACTGAATAAAAAAGATATATTCCCCAACAACCACCAAACCTGAAACAAAATCTTGTCAGCAGAAAATTGGCCAATGAACAACTAAATATAACAAATGTAACTAAACCTTGTAACAAATGTGCCTGTAAGTGATGTCAACACATTTGTAATGATGACACAGCCATACATACCAACAAGACCTATAACATCAAAGGATCATATACATGCTCATCGTCTAATGTGGTTTATATAATACAATGTACTTTATGTGACACAGGCGGTTACATTGGAGAAACCAGACAAAAAATGAACTTAAGGATGAAATTACACAGACATTCCATAAGAACGCATAATGAAGACAGTTATTGTAGCCCACTGGGACACCATTTTAGCCAGAATGATCACTCCATCCAAAACTTAAAAGTCAAAATACTCAGAGGAAAATGTAAAAACATCCAAGAGATAAAAGCATTTGAAATTAAGATGTTCACATTCTTCAACACTAAAAATATAGGACTTAAAATGGACTTTATGGAGTTTTCTAACACATTATCGCAATTTCATGTGATTTTTTCTTATTATACCATAACAGGTGTAGCACTCTTAATGAGGTGTATGTCCAACATGAAAGATATCACTGTTAACCACAGTGATCTGATTTTTCATATATATATATATTTTTGTATATGTCTATATAGTATGTGTATATATGTTTCCTTTAATATGTTGTGCTTATTCCCCCATATGTATTTACCTGATGTCAGATGCGGTCTCCACTCTATCTGCATCTGCTGTTTGTATTCAAACTGAGGGTTCCATCTCATGTGCTTGCGACTTGATAAAGAGTGGTTGAACCTCTTGAAAGCTCGTCAATTGAAATAACACGTTTGTCCAATACAAAAGGTATCAACTTATACTGCAATACTCATTATTAAACTATATATATATATATATATATATATATATATATATACTGTATATAAATATATATATATACTGTATATAAATATATATATATATATATATAAATATATATACATATATATATATATATATATATATATATATATATATTAATAATTACGAGAGAGAGAGAGAGATGTGTATATATATCAAGATATATGTAACTATCTCTGTATCTATCTATCATTCATTTTCCAACCTTGAACAATTTGGTTGTACCATGGTTGGTTCTGATTGTGATGATCTGGTATTCCAACGCCGAAGGAGGTGGAGGATGCAGTGACCCACGTGGGTTATTGCCATAGGAATGTGAGGTCTGTTAGGCACCTCTATGACGAAAGCCGGGCAAAGGTGGCATTGGAGTTGCCAGGACAGCAGTAGACATGATGCCTGTTGGCCAGAGGTAAGATTAGTGGTGCACCATGTGCCTCTTCACAGCCTTCTTTAGTGATATTTTTGGGCCTTCATGTCATGGGCGTTATCACCCTTGTGGTGATCTGTCCCCATATGGCCATGTGCCTGTGCCTATGAAAGCCTGTTCCTAATGTACTCCATGTGAAGATCCAGTGCCTGGACTGTGTAATCTATTGATCTACCTGTGAGGATGACCTCCCCCATTCATCCAGCATCATTGTCAGGCAGTACTCTGTTTCTGGCCTCCTGCTGCTCATTTTGAAATATCTTCCCTCATGTATGTATGTATGGGACCCCATGTAAATGTTTAGATGCCATACCTTCCCATATATAATGTCTGTGAGTACTGTGCTGTGGTGCGAATCAGTACAGTTGCTGCATATTTTTTGTGGCGTGTGTTTCCCTTTAATGATGGGTTATTGATAGCATCTGCTGTAGTCAATATGTCTTTTTGTGATTGTTATGAACCTGTTGCATACTGTGCCTATGTCCCCCTGTACGTTGGGATATGTGATGTGGATATGTCATATTTCCATTGATAGGTGACACTTATTGATGTATATGTGTGATTGTACATTATCACATTTGGGTCTTTGTGACTGTGCAAATGTGTTTTTAAATGAGTTGTCTAATTTCTGAGGCTATTTCTGAATGTGCTGTGTCTTTGAGAGAGTTATGCAGTTTTGGGATGATATTGTTTGTTTCCATATGTCTGAATCTAAGAATTTCTATAGATTACACTGTCACAATGTTTCCTCTTACTTTCTTCTTCCTTATAACCTATTGTCTGTTTCTTAGACTATCTTCCTCACTTTCTCCACATCATGTCTCCAACAAATTAATCTCCTCCACTCTTCTTTACTCCCATGAGCTCCTGTCCTTCCTCCAGTCACTATCTCCTACGTCTTCTAAAGCTCATAAGCAGAAATGCTTCTGTAAGTCCCACTCCCATCTCCTCTCCCTTTCATTCATTATAATGCTGGACGCTGGAGACATATTTCCTAATCCATGCCCATTATTTATTTCCACCTACATTCAGCCAAAACACAACAGAAACACCCATAACGTAATACCTTTTACCTGTCATAAACCATCCACTTTGCACTATTCATGCACCGTCTGGAATGCAAAGTCTATTTATAATTAACTCACTTACACTCATGACCTGCTTATTCCTAACTCCCTCAATTTAATGGCTATCACTGAAACTTGGCACAGTCCATCAGATACCGCCTTCCCTGCAGCACTATCATTTGGTGGGTTTCCCTTCAGTCACAAACATAGACTGTGTAGGCATACTACTTTCCTATGGTTCCTTCCCTCCAATTCTCTTCCTTCACACTATCCTCAAGTTCACACTATCCACCTCTTCTCAATCATCTCTCTGTGAGTTTCAGTGACCTAACATCCGCCTGGATCATACTCTCAATTTCTGGATCTTGGAGATTTCAACATTTCAAATGACACTCCCACATTCTTACAGCTGCAGAATTCCTTGCACTTACCTCTTCCCTTGTTTACCAATAACTGCAATCTCCAACCTATCATCTCCCCACTCCCTCTTTCTGACCATCCCCTCTAACCTACACCCTCCTACACACTCCTCTCACCTCCCATTCTCCTCCCTTCTTCGCCTCCAGTCACCGGAACCCACAGAAATCTGCAAGTATGTGATCCACAACACCTTTCCAATTTGCTACAATTCAGTCCTCTCACCACCCTCACTTGGTTTGACAGCCACCACATAATACAACTTGCTTTCACCTATAACCATGGCACACTATACAAAGACTCCACATCCAGAGGTGCTCTAGAGCTGCTTAACAATTATGGAGGAAATATTGCATTTCAACAGAATTCCTTCACTAGAAGTTTATTCTATACTCCTATCACTCTGCTCTCAATCTTGACAAACAGCCTTACTTCTCATCATTAAATCCAACATGTGTTTGTCACATTCAGCTGATTACTCCCCTCTCTACCCCACTTATCCAAGACCTTATAGATCTAAAGCCATAATTACACCTACACTCACCAGGTTGAGCTTCTGCATCTAACTACTAGACTATCAGCCTTATTAAATCCCAGCCTTGTAGATACAAGGTTTGTACTTAAAACCTATGTGCTTCAAATTTTGAAAAGTTATGACGCTATTAATTGGGCCCTGCTGCGCGCAACATGTGAGCTACTCAGCACGGCCGTCCGTGTCGACAAAGAGAAAATGTACATGAGGAGTGAGAGCCTGCGAGATGATCTTGCAGGCTCCCCCACCTCATCAATTGCTGAGGGTTAGAGATATAATAAGATATAATGTTATGTATCTTTTTTCCAGGGGCCGAGCCGGAGAACAGAAGAAGATTGATGGGGGCATGCTGGAAAGGTGAGTTTAATACTGTATTTGTACTATTTATTCATTCTATGTAATGTTTAATTTTTTAATAATCTGATGTTTCTTTTTTTCATAGGGAGTGCGATCAGAAAGGACATCTGCAACGGTAAGTGGTTTTATTTATTCTAATTTAGCTTAGATTTAGGGGGTTGTGTATAGTTCGTGGGTGATGTTTAGATTGGGGGTTAAGTATAAATAGGGGTGATGTTTAGATTGAGGGTTAAGTATAGATAGGGGTTGATGTTTAGATTGGGGGATAGGTATAGATAGGGGTTAATGTCTAGATAGGGGGTTAGGTATAGATAGGGGGTGATGTATTGTAGTTAGGTGTATATTTATAATGTATGTATTACTGTACTGTTATTAATATTTGTGTGCCTTTTCCTTTGCAGGTGTGTTATTTTTATTTTTATTTTATGTAGTGGAGTTTGTAATGTCCTTTTTTGTTTTGTGTACCTTAGTTTCTTTTTATTTTATGTACCTTAGGTTTTGTTATTTTGTGTAATTAGTAGGGTGGGGGGTTTAAAAGGGGTTTGGTAGGTAGTATCAGGTAGGTAGGGGTTAATAGGTTAGGGTAGAGGGGGTTTAGTCGTTTATTGGGGAATAGTGTAGTGTTTGTACTTAGTGTACTCTAATTGTCCTATGAGGGTCTGCATAGACCCTTATGGGAATAATGGGGTAAACTAGAGGCTTACAGGAGTCTGTATAGACCCCCATAAGGGATGGGGTTAGATGAATGTTTGTGGGGGTCTGTATAGACACTCATAAATGATGGGATTAAATAGGGCTAGATGGGGTTAAAAAGGCCCACTTATGGTTATTAGGTCCAGATAGGTTTAAATAGGCCCAATTAGGTTTAGATTGGACCAGTAAGGATTAGATAGGCCCAGTTAGGGTTAGATAGAGTTTAGTATGTGTTAATGGGGTATAGTAATGATTAATAGTGTAGTGTAGTGCTTAGACTTTGTCATGAGGGTCCTTGAGGACCCTCATGGCACTTGTAGGGTTTACCTAGGAGTTAATAGTGTCCTATAGGGGCCTATATAGACCCCTATTGGACTGAGGGGTGTAATTATAGTCTCATGGGGCTCTGTATAGAGCCCCATGAGTTATAGGGTTAATTTAAGTGCTCATGGGGCTCTGTTTATAGCCTCGTAGGTTATAGGATTAATTAAGGGCTCATGAGCTCTGTATAGACCCCTATGAGTGGCAGGGTTAATTCAAGGCTTATGGGGGTCTGTATTAACCCCCATGAGTGACAGGATTAATTAAAGTCTCATGGGACTCTATTAAGAGCCCTATGGGTTATAGGGTTAATTTAAGTGCTCATGGGGCTCTGTTTATGGGAAATTTAAATGCCTTATCTATGATGATCAGGGACCCCCAGCTGCAAGGGTTTAATGTGGGGGCTGTTGGGGTCCCTATGGACCTCTGCAGCGAGGGGTTAATATTGGGGAGACTTTGGGGGTCCCAATGGGGAATTGAGGGGGTTAATGTTAGGTGCCGTTGGAGTACTTGTAGTACTCCCGCGGCTGGGATTGGTTAATAGTGTGCTGCGGGCCTTTTAAAGACCCGCTGCTGTAAATGTAATATTTTTAAATGCAGTGGGGGCCTGATCCATGCCGATTGGCGACCCCTGCTGCAAGGGGTTAATGTGGAGAGGCTGCAAGGGTTTCTATAAGGTACCCTGCAGAATAGGGATGTGTTTAGGGAGCAGGGGGGAGCATCACACGGAGGCAGCACGTAGAGGCTTTAGGAGCCCTTGCTGGCACTTTTTTGTGCCCGTAGGGATTTTTCCGAGGTGCAAGGCTTACCTCATAGATTTATGGCTGCGTGTTACTATGTAGCTCTCTCGGAGCCTATAATTTAATGAGGGCCTATATCTCTACTTCCCTTGGCTTCTATACTGCTTGAGTTTGTTGTTTACAATCACCTTACCCAATTTATTTCCTCCAACTCCCTCCTTGAACCCTTTGAATCTGGTTTCTGGCCTCAACACTCCACAGAGACAGCTCTCACTAAAGTTGCTAATTACTTGCTCGCACCAAGTTAAAGGGTCATTTCTCCATTATAATTCTACTGGATCTCTACCTGCTTCTAAAACATTTGACCACCCTCTTCTCATTCAAACTTTTGGATTTTGTACCATGTTTATGCATATGACACATTAAATATACCTGTCTTGGGGTTCTATTAGACCCTTCCCTCTCTTTCATTCCTCATATAAAATCAATCACTTAATATTGTAATTTTCACCAAAAAAACATCCCCAAAATACGTTACTATTTTACACACTAATCTGCTAACATTGTATCTCACTCTTTCATCAGATCTCACCTCTACCATTGCAACTCTCTCCTTGTTGGCCTCCGCATTAACCATCTGTCCCCACGCCAATCCACACAGAACCGATTCACTAGACTCATCAACCATACTCAAAGCTCAGTATCCGCGGCACATCTCTGTCAATCACTCCACCAGCTTCCCATAGCCGCTAGCATAAACTTTAAATTTCTGACCCTAATATATAAAGCTCTCAACAATAATGCACCCTCTTATGTCTCTGCTGTCATCTTAAAATACTCTCCCAACTGCCCCCTTAGTTTGGCTAACAACCTTCTTCTATCCACCTCTTTTATTACCTCTTCTCACTCCCATATTCAGGATTTTTCATGTACTACAATCTATTCTCTGGAACTCCCTGCCTTCTGCTTCAAAACCTTAACATTTTCAATAAAACACATCTGTTTAAAGAAGCTTATGCACAATGCATCAATCTCTCCTGTACCACACTCAAACCCTTTAGACTTTAAGTTTGCGAGTTTTCAATCTTGTTAGTGCTTTCGTCTGCAATTTGTTAAAATTGTTTTGATTTGTACTTAATCCCTGTACAACCCTACGGAATATGTTGACTCATTAAAAATAAAGGATAATAGTAAAAACAATAATCCTATTAACACCCTCCAGTGATTGCCTTGGTCCTCATTCAAGCCCTGGATATGCAGGCACTTCCTTCTTTCTTGATTTAAGCCCTTGTTCCTCATCTTTGACTCATAGATATAGACCTTCACCTAAAAAAAAAAAACTACACCTAATGGAGTTTCTCCTCCCAGTGGTTCCTGTGTTGACCAAGGCTTTTGCCTTATATACTAATTTTGCAGATTCCAATTGGCTAAAAAACTTGTCAATCATGTTTCAGTCAATCATAATTGAATAACTTACACCCGCCCATATAAAGTTAAAGTCTAAACAATCAGAACACATGGGAAAATGTAACCAATCAGATTGGAGTAATTCAAGTACTCGATTCTGATTGGCTGAAATATGATTGACACATTTTTCATCCAATTTGAATCTGCAAAATAGTATATAATGTAAGACAAAGGCATGGTGAAAGAAACATTAATTGGCACAGGAACTCCCTGTTTTTTTTTTTTATATATAAGGGGTCTGACAGACTGATTGTTTTAATTTTGCTGGTGTATTCATTGTTTTAACTTATTAGTTATTTGAAAGCATATATTTGTCTTATTAAATAGCTATAGCATGTTTTTTGGGACATTATTACTATCAATATGAGATTACACATTATTGCATGCTGTTAACATGATTAGTCATTGATTGTCGTCAGCTACTGTACATTGTATATGTGCTATTAATATTGCAGCTGATTTACAGAGTCCTTGCTGTATGATGTAGGCCACGTTTGGCATAGAAGTATATTTTGTGAATATGATTGTTGAGAGTGTTGTGCAATTGGTGGTGCATATATTCACATTGCAGGGACTCTAGGCTGTTCATGTCCAGTAAGTCAGGTATGCCAACAATAATGGCTGTGGATATTTTGCCCATCCCACACATTGTATTACATAAAAGCTGGGGGACCATCACATGTGGCTCTTGCACTGGCAGCATCCTCACCCATCTACCACTTACACCTCTTAATTGTGTCTGATTATTAACAATTTAGGGTGCACGTATGTAATAGCAGTATATGGTTGTATATGGTAGTAAGGTGGTATTGGTGGGGGATATTTGGGAGATGGGGGTATAGGATAGATTGGTTAGTGATTAGGTAAAGTCTATGAAATGTTATATAAAGGGTAAACGATAACAGCAGGGTTTTGGATTCTCACAGCAGAAGTGTATCAGGGTATCAGAACAAGAGGGTCAGAGGCATAAATCATAGTCAAAACAGTTCATGGTCAATGGCAGGCAGAATTGGTTTATAAATGGGAAACAAGCCAAAACATCAATCCAGGTAGCAATCCAAAAGGGCAGTCCAATAACCAAAGTCAAGGTCAGAATTCCAAAAGCAGAAATGTGAATCATAAACAAGGGAATGCTTGGTCAAGCCAAACAACTCAGCAAAGTGTGTTTGTACTCTGCTGCTATTTAAAACATATGTTCAGGTCAGTTGAAACACCATACACACCTAAAGTCAGACCGGCTGCAGTGCTATTTACTGCACTTTGAAGTTTTCTGTTTGAATAACCCTGGTATGGTACGGTTTAGCTCTTGTGTCTGTGGAGCGAAGTACATGACATAAAGTTTAATAATATGGGGATATGTAGACTTTGTGAATTATTTACTGGTGGATTTGTGTGTAAAATAGAATATACAACAATGAGCCAACCTCATACTCTCTCTATTCCAAGCTCCTACTCTCTCATTAGCCAAAAACAAAAACTTTGCTCCTTGTACCTATGGGTTAGTTTATGAAGCATGGCACAGTCAGTGTTTGGACAGGAAACACAAAGTTATATAGACTCCATCTACTAATGCTATTTCACTTAACTAAAGGTACTATGGTTTCTCAACTCTGACTTGTTGCTTTGTACTGGTTGTGGCTTATGTGTCGAGCAGAGGCCACTGTGGATACTCTCAAGCTAGTTTTCCTAAAGCACAAGCTCCCTTGCTAACTATAAATAAGATATTTTGAGAAAAGCATGTAATAGCATGTAATAGCCCAGTAGCTGTTTAACAGCCTTGTGATAACTTCTATGGAAGCTATGTAATCAAGCCCTAGAACCCTAAGCCAAAATTAACCAACTAGATTACATTTATACAAATCACATCTTGCTTGACTTTTTTTTAAATATAAATAAGTTCTTCAAATCTAAAAGCATTAAAATGCAATGCAATAAATTACTGGTTAAAGTATGCATTAAATTACTGGTTAAAATGAGTGAGATTTTAGAGTAAAAACACAGTTATAATGTAAATTTAAAAAAACTATATATGTTATGTGACCAAATGCTAAAGAATATTTTCCAACCATTAAAAAATAAAACTGTAATACACTATACACTATACCTAAATGTGCTTAAAGTAATAAGCCCACTGAATTAACATTTACTGTAACATTTCTTCAGAAGCATAAAATACATATATATATATATATATATATATATATATATATATATATATATATATATATATATAGACAAAAAACAAAGCTAGAGGTGCTCAATCAGAGAACAAACTAACCTTAATAGGTCAGTTCTATCGACATGATAACCCACTCTGAGAGCAACCTCTTTTAGCTCACTTGTGCCCTTCACAGGGAGAAATATCCTGTAGGATATCAGTCTCGTCCCACTCACTAGAGTGGCCCAGCCCAGAAATGCCAGGCAATTCTACCCTGAACAGGAGAAACAACAAACACTAGACATACATTACGGCCTTCATTGGGCCTCATCAGTGAGGTGTAGCTGATTTTCCTAAGGCACAGTGAGCAAGGGGTCCACGTCTAAAGGAGACTAAACAAAAAACAAAGTTAGAGGTGCTCAATCCAAGACCTAACTAATCTTAATAGGTTAGTTCTATGGACATGATGACCCACTCTGAGATCATTGTGGTCGTCCTTCAACCTATGTCTTCCTAGACAGCATTAGATTCTTGCCGTATCATGGTGGAGAAATCTAAAATCAAATAATTATTTTATCAGTTTTACTTTCACTGTATATTTAGACATAGCATTCTCAGAATAGTTTATAAAATACATTAATATAGTGCCAAGTAATTAAAGTAGGAATTCATTAAAAGTCATCAAACATTTTACATACAATATCACTGTATATTTTTGTGCAACAATTTAATGTTAACCAATTTCTATTGTCACACAATGTGCTAGGTCTAGAGTAGCTGTAAAAGAACCTGACTACCTAGTTACAAGTTCACATGTATAACTGCAAACTAATAAATGTCCCAGCTGAATCAGTGAAACAATTTGTTGACAATTTGTTGACTGAACTGTGACTAGCAAAATCAATACTTCCATTAAACTTTAAACTATTTATAACATGCATTGGTCTCTTGAGCACACTGATGCCAAATATAAATTATATTGAAACTGAAACGGATGTAGAATGATTTCTATGCTTTCAGAGCTCAACACATCCAACTTAAGTCTAACAACACTAAATTGTAACATGACAAGTGCACCAGTATATCATTTGTTTTACACATACAAATCCTAAATAATCGAAAAAATTGGGAAGTAAAAGTACTACATAGTTTTACTGAAGCTAAAAACACTTCAGTTTTTTACTTTGAAACCATTAAGACAAAAATGGCATTTCTAGTAAATTTTGAGAAGTAAAGTTTTTCTTATATATTAAAGGATTTAATTATTTTTAATAGATAAGTATATTTTAGAAAATAAGAGTAAAAAAAAAAGACCATGATTTGTAGTTAGAGGGTGAAAGATTTAGGTGGACTTAGAGATACTTTATTTAGGTTTTGTTGGGGTAAAATTCAAATATCCATACCCTCTAAGTATAAGCATACAAATATATATATGTACTATCTGTTGTTATTACCTTTGTAGCACTTTTTGTATTGCTAGATGTAAGCTCTGAAACAGTTAAGTATGCATTTTCCTAATTCAGCAGTTTACCAGAAGACAATTGAAGTCAAAACAAAATGTTCTCTAAGTGAAGGCTGAGATAGGATGTTTACTGCGCATAAAGGTGCGCAATTATGTAAGCATACAGCATGCATGCTTTTGATGCATGCTCTTGTACATGTTCACCTTTTAATTGGCTTACAAATATAAATAATCTTCTATTGGCCTAAAAGAAGGTGTGATTTTATGTATGTGGAACTACTATAAAAGTTTATGATTTGTATATATTTGCTGCCAGCACTATTCTGTTGTACAGTGTGCAGTGATTGTGAATAAAGTGAAGAAAATCAGAGACCTCTGTGTTTTGGTATCATGACTGGGTTTTTGAGTCGAATTTCGGTTTGTGAATATGTCTTTATTCAACAGTTTTCTCGTTAGTGAATATATACCTACTAGCGACTTGCCCGTAAAAAATGATGAAGAAATAAAATTTGAAGCCATGGCAATGCTATTTGCCACACAATGTCAAGCTTTTTGTACAGTGAGGACCTTCGGCACTCATTGCGAGCTTCTCCTCTGGTGTACTTTTGCTCTTCTGAGCACCTTCGGGGCTCATCACAAACATAAATATGTCTATATTTTTTTAAATAATAATCAATTAATTAGTTACTTAATAAATTAATATACTTTACCTATTTGTAATTAATATACCCAGCAATCAATAGCCTGAAGAGCTCTCCTCAGGTGTCCTTTGGCTCCTCTCTATATTTGTTTAAATACTAATTAATGAATGAATTGAATAATACATTAATATAGTTTACCTTTTTCTAATTTATATATGTAACAATCAATAGCCTGAAGAGGTAACAATCTCTTTTTATTGTCCTGCAGCATGTAATGTCCAGTTGGACTGTTGCTGGCCTGAGGAGATAGTGTCATGAATGTCCTAACAGTGCATTAGAAATAGGCTGTGTGAGTGAGGGCAAACCGTTGGTTTACTTGTGTAAAGCACTACTGTAGATTAGGGATGTCTCGAACAGTTTGCCGGCGGACTATTCGCAGCGATTTTTGCATGTGCACGTTCGCATCGAACGGCGAACACATGCGCTTTTGGGTTCGCCCCCTATTCTTTATCATTGAGAAAACTTTGACCCTGCACCTCACAGTCAGCAGACACATTCAGGGCCAATCAGCAGCATACACTCCCTTCCAGAGCCTTCCATCTGAAGGACAGCAACCCAAAAAGCCCTTTTTAGGGCTAGAACATCATTTATTTTATTTTATAATTTTTTTCTTTGTAATCTAATTGCATATGCCTGCCTGCCAGCGTGTGTGTGTGATAGGCTAACACCTAACAGCTTATATTGTGCTCAGTGAAATAAAACAACACTTTTTTGACTGTAATAGATTGAATATCAGTTGCCTGACAACAGGCGTGTGTGTGAAGCCTATTGCATCTACTCTGCCAACTTTTGCCAGTGCACAGTGATACGTCATATCTGGTGCAACCGTAGTGTACAGTGACATAAAACAACACTTTTTTGACTGTAATAGTTAGAATAGCAATTGCCTGCCTACAGGCGTGTGTGTGAAGCCTATTGCATCTACTCTGCCAACTTTTGCCAGTGCACAGTGACACTCATATCTGGTGGCACCTTAGATTGAATGCGCAGTGCCCCAAATTTTAAGTGGGAGGACCGACCAAGCATCTTTTTCCATCTCCCACTTCCAAAAATCCATGCCATATACACGTCCCCTGATAGTGGACGTAACAGGGATTAAACTGATAGGAATAGTACTACTTAACAGTACACACCTTATAATAACGCAGAGGCAACGAGTAGTGATGTCGCGAACCTAAAATTTTCGGTTCGCGAACCGCGAACGCGAACCTCCGCAAATGTTTGCGAACCAGCGAACATCAGCGAACCGCCATGGACTTCAATGGGCAGGTGAATTTTAAAACCCACAGGGACGCTTTCTGGCCACAATAGTGATGGGAAAGTTGTTTCAAGGGGTCTAACAACTGGACTGTGGCATGCCGGAGGGGGATCCATGGCAAAACTCCCACGGAAAATTACATAGTTGATACAGAGTCTGGTTTTAAGCCATAAAGGCCATAAATTACCTAACATTCCTAAATTGTTTGGAATAACCTGCTTTAAAACATCAGGTATGATGTTGTATAGATCAGGTAGTGTAAGGGTTACACCTTACATGACTGGGGGTCTATAGGTGACATTAGTACTGACCTTTAGCTGACTGGGTGTCTATAGAGGGACATTAGTACTGACCTTTATATGACTGGGGGTCTATAGGTGACATTAGTACTGACCTTTATCTGACTGGGTGTCTATAGAGGGACATTAGTAATGACCTTTATATGACTGGGGGTCTATAGAGGGACATTAGTACTGACCTTTATCTGACTAGGTGTCTATAGAGGGACATTAGTAATGACCTTTATCTGACTGGGTGTCTATAGAGGGACATTAGTACTGACCTTTAGCTGACTGGGTGTCTATAGAGGGACATTAGTAATGACCTTTATCTGACTGGGGGTCTATAGAGGGACATTAGTACTGACCTTTATCTGACTGTGTGTCTATAGAGGGGCATTAGTAATGACCTTTATCTGACTGGGTGTCTATAGAGGGACATTAGTACTGACCTTTAGCTGACTGGGTGTCTATAGAGGGACATTAGTACTGACCTTTATATGACTGGGGGTCTATAGGTGACATTAGTATTGACCTTTATCTGACTGGGTGTCTATAGAGGGACATTAGTACTGACCTTTAGCTGACTGGGTGTCTATAGAGGGGCATTAGTAATGACCTTTATCTGACTGGGTGTCTATAGAGGGACATTAGTACTGACCTTTAGCTGACTGGGTGTCTATAGAGGGACATTAGTACTGACCTTTATATGACTGGGGGTCTATAGGTGACATTAGTACTGACCTTTATCTGACTGGGTGTCTATAGAGGGACATTAGTAATGACCTTTATATGACTGGGGGTCTATAGAGGGACATTAGTACTGACCTTTATCTGACTGGGGGTCTATAGGTGACATTAGTACTGACCTTTATCGGACTGGGTGTCTATAGAGGGACATTAGTAATGACTTTTATCTGACTGGGGGTCTATAGGTGACATTAGTACTGACCTTTATCTGACTGGGAGTCTATAAAGTGACATTAGTACTGACCTTTATATGACTGGGGGTCTATAGAGGGACATTAGTACTGACCTTTATCTGACTGGGTGTGAGGAATTGACTCTGCTGGGTTTTGAACCCTGGTCCCCAGGCTGCTATACCTCTTCCCTACCACTGCGCCAGCCTGCCTGTTGTGAATTCCATTGAGACCTTATAAGCTTGACTCTGCTAGCAATTGTATCAGTACCTAAGTCTCTTCAGCTGTGTCTGGTCAGGTGTCTGGTCCTTGGCCTATATAAGGCACTTCCTGTCTATTGATCCTTGCCAGATTATTGTGTGGTTTCTGATCACTTCAATAAACCTTGTTCCTGTTTTCACCTACAAGTTTGCGAAACTGGATTATTGCTGACCTTGGCTACTGGTCTCCACAACTTTGTGATTTCTATATCATTACAGAATAATCTGGCCCTTTCATGGAGACCGCCGGGACAGATTCTGCATTGGCCCAGCAGGTTGCTTTATTTGCAAGAACTGTGCAGACCCAGGCACAGACCATCCAAGTGCTGCAGGACCAGGTAGCTGAACTGCAAAATAAATTTCAGTCAATGCACAGTGAGTATACCAGCTACAGGGCACGTGATGCTGCGGCTGCTACTGTTACACCTGCTCAAGAGGCCCGCTTGCCCCTGCCAGAAAAGTTTGGAGGAGATCGCAAAAAATTTAGGGGTTTCCTAAATCAATGCCGTTTGCACTTCATGATGTTACCTCACCAATTTCCATCTGAAAGAGAGAAGGTGGGATTTATTTTTTCCTTATTCAAAGATGAAGCCCTGGCTTGGGGCTCCCCTCTTCTGGAACAAGACAGTCCAGTCTTGGGTAATCTAAATTACTTTCTTGAGGCCATGTGCCTAGTTTTTGATGACCCAAATCGATGTGCTACAGCAGAAGCCACTCTCCTTCATTTGCATCAAGGGAGGCGCTCGGTGGCTGAATATGCTGCTGAATTCAGACAGTGGGTTGCTGATACTACCTGGAACCAATCAGCCCAGAGGTTCCACTTCAGAAAAGGTCTCTCAGAAGCTATAAAAGATGAGCTAGCTCGTGTTGATCTTCCTGCTGACTTTGATGCATTTGTGCGTTTGGCTATCCGTATTGATCGGAGACTTTCTGAAAGAAGATGTGAAAGACAGGGCTCTTTTAGACCAAGTACTACTCCAATTTCCTATTCAAGAACTTCTACTCCGATCCCACAAACACCTACAGACTCTAAGCCAGAGGCTATGCAGGTAAATCTAATAAGAGGGCCATTATCCAACGAAGAAAAACAGTGGCGACGCACTCACAATTTATGCCTGTATTGTGGTAGTGCAGGGCACTATGCCATCAATTGCCCTAGCAAATCCAAAAGAACAATAGCTATGGCGGCTGAGGGTGCACAGATTCGACACCAATCCCAGATTTCGGATCAACTGGATTCTGTCACACAACCCTTGTTTTCTCTGGCTCATAGTGAAGAGGGTATGTTGACTCAACATCCTCATTTTGTGGTGCCTATCACGTTGCAATGTGGTGATCGTAAAATTTCAACTACCGCTATGATAGATTCTGGAGCAGGCGGAAACTTTATGGACATTAAATTTGCAGCAGGAAATAGAATTCAGTCTATCCCTAATTCTTCACCTGTGTTAATGGAGACAGTTGATGGTTCTCCACTTACGTCAGGACCGGTTACACATAAGACTGTGCCCTTAATGTTGACTGTGGAAGTGAATCACCATGAGGCTATTTCTTTCCACCTAATTTCCTCAACACAGTTTCCAGTGATTTTGGGGGTACCTTGGCTTGCTCTGCATAACCCACAGATTGATTAGAAGATCAAAACTTTGTCCTTTCCTTCAGAACACTGCTTAATGAATTGTCAACCCTCTAAGGTAACACCTGTTGCCACAACAATTAATGAAATGGTTGCTACAAACTTGACTAAGCTTCCTCTACAATATCGGGATTTTGCAGATGTCTGTGATAAGAAGAATGCTGATCAGCTTCCACCACACAGGCCTTATGATTGCCCAATAGAGCTGTTGCCTGGAGCTGCTATCCCATTTGGCCGTATATATTCCCTTTCTGAGCCTGAATTGAAAGCTCTTCGTGAATACCTACAAGAAAATCTTGCCAAAGGCTTTATTCGACCATCTACTTCTCCAGCAGGAGCTCCTATTTTCTTTGTAGAAAAGAAAGAGGGCAGCCTACGGCCATGCGTTGAATACAGGGACATTAATAACATCACTGTTAAAAACCGCTACCCATTGCCTCTGATTCCTGAACTTTTGGAGAGGCTCCGCTCAGCTAAAATATTTACGAAGCTTGATCTTCGGGGGGCATATAATCTGGTTCGCATAAGACCCAATGATGAATGGAAAACAGCTTTCAGAACCAGGTACGGGCATTACGAATATCTAGTAATGCCTTTTGGGCTGTGTAATGCCCCTGCAACTTTCCAGCATCTTATCAATGATGTACTACGAGATCTCCTGGATCAGTTTGTTGTGGCATATTTGGATGATATCCTAATATTCTTTGATAATCTTGAAAACCACAGAAAACAGGTCCGTATAGTTCTAGAGCGCCTTCGTACCCACCGCCTATACATTAAACTAGAAAAATGTGAGTTTAAACAAACAGAAATTCAATTCCTGGGGTATGTAATAACTCCCAAAGGTTTAAGTATGGACGCAAGTAAAATTAAAGCTGTGCTGGACTTGCCCATCCCCAAGAATGAAAAAGATGTTCAGAGATTTGTGGGGTTTGCCAATTTTTACAGGCGTTTCATTAAGAATTTCTCTGCCGTTATTACACCGATCACTGAACTCACACGTAAAGGGACTCCTTTTCAGTGGTCCGATAAGGCGGATACCGCATTTTCCCGATTGAAGACTCTGTTTACCTCTGCCCCTGTCCTGGTACATCCTCAGCCGGAATTACCATTTATTGTGGAAGTTGATGCTTCTGATTCAGCTGTTGGTGCTATACTGTCTCAAAGGACTGGACCTAAGATGCTGTTACATCCGTGTGCCTTCTATTCCCGCCAGATGGTGCCAGCAGAAAGAAACTATGACATAGGGAATAAAGAACTATTGGCTATAAAAGCTGCCTTCACCGAATGGAGACATCTCTTGGAGGGAGCTACCCATCCAATTACTGTCCTCACAGATCACAAAAATCTGGAATGTATTCGATCAGCTAAGAGACTGTCAGCCAGACAAGCACGCTGGTCTCTATTCTTTTCAAGGTTTAATTTTTTGGTTACATACCGTCCTGGCTCCAAGAATGGTAAGGCGGATGCCTTGTCTAGAATAGCTGACCCCCTCCATACTACCGTAACCAAGACCACCATCTTGCCAGAGGATATATTTATAGGAGTAACATTTCCTTCTGATCTGATGTCTCGCATTAAAAAGGGCTACGCTGAAGACCCAGTTCTTCGTGATCCTCCTCGTGACCTCCATATGACGATGCGTAATGGGTTTTGGATTTTTCAACAACGTCTGTTTGCTCCGGAGTCAGTGCGACTGGACCTTTTACGTCTCTACCATGACTCAAAACCAGCAGGTCATCCAGGAATCCGAAAGACACAAGAGCTACTTGCCCGATCCTTTTGGTGGCCGAAGTATCATGAGGATGTTAAGAAGTATGTGTCCTCTTATGATGTGTGTGCCAGACATAAGACTCCTCGCTCATCCCCTGTTGGCTTGCTTCAGCCTCTTCCGATTCCTCATCGTCCCTGGGGATCTATATCCATGGACTTTATTGTGGAACTACCTCCCTCTAAGGAACACACTACCATTCTTGTTGTTGTGGACAGGTTAACTAAGATGGGTCATTTCATACCAGCTCGTGGTCTCCCTTCAGCTAAACAGACGGCTGACCTGGTTATTCGGGAAATATTTTGCTTGCATAGAGTGCCTGATGAAGTAGTTTCTTACAGGGGAGTACAGTTTACATCTCGTTTTTGGAAACATTTTTGTTCTAATCTAGGTATTAATGTAAATCTGTCGTCAGCTTTTCATCCGCAAAGTAATGGACAGACTGAGCGAACCAACCAGACTTTGGAGCAATATTTGCGGTGCTATATTAGTTACCTGCAGGATGACTGGCTGGATTTTCTACCCAAGCCGGAGTTTGCCTATAACAATGCCCAACACTGCTCCACTTCTTTGAGCCCATTTTTTGCCAACTATGGTTACCATCCGACCTTTCTAGTCAGTCTCCCAATTACTACTTCCATTCCTGCTGTCGCTGACTGGCTAACGGCCTTACGTGATTCCCAAGCACTGTTGAAAGAGGAATGTTACAAAAGAGCTGCTGATAGGCATAGAAAGGAGGCCCCAGTCTAACACGTTGGTGACAAGGTGTGGCTGTCAACAAGGAATCTCAAGCTTCGGATTCCTTCTCATAAATTGGGTCAAAGGTTCATGGGACCTTTTGAGATCATTGCTCAGATCAATGCTGTCACTTTCCGTTTACAACTCCCGAATTCCATGAAAATACATCCAGTGTTTCACGTTGCACTGCTTAAACCTTTTCATGAAAACACTTTCCCTGGCCGAGCCCTGCCTGCCCCACCTCCAGTCCTTGTGGATGGTGAGGATGAGTACGAAGTGGACAAAATTCTTGACTCCAGGATCTTCTGTGGCAAGCTTCAGTATCTGGTTCGCTGGAAAGGTTATGGTGAGGAAGAGAGTTCGTGGGAACCAGTGGACAATATTCACGCTCCTGATCTCCTTCGGTCTTTTCATGTGCAGTACCCTGCTAAACCAGGTAATAGGGCATCCAGAGGCTGCACCTATAGAGGCGGGGGTAATGTGAGGAATTGACTCTGCTGGGTTTTGAACCCTGGTCCCCAGGCTGCTATACCTCTTCCCTACCACTGCGCCAGCCTGCCTGTTGTGAACTCCATTGAGACCTTATAAGCTTGACTCTGCTAGCAATTGTATCAGTACCTAAGTCTCTTCAGCTGTGTCTGGTCAGGTGTCTGGTCCTTGGCCTATATAAGGCACTTCCTGTCTATTGATCCTTGCCAGATTATTGTGTGGTTTCTAATCACTTCAATAAACCTTGTTCCTGTTTTCACCTACAAGTTTGCGGAACTGGATTATTGCTGACCTTGGCTACTGGTCTCCACAACTTTGTGATTTCTATATCATTACACTGGGTGTCTATAGAGGGACATCAGTAATGACCTTTATCTGACTGGGTGTCTATAGAGAGACATTAGTACTGACCTTTATCTGACTGGGTGTCTATAGAGGGACATTAGTAATGACCTTTATCTGACTGGGTGTCTATAGAGGGACATTAGTACTGACCTTTATATGACTGGGGGTCTATAGGTGACATTGGTACTGACCTTTATCTGACTGGGGGTCTATAGAGTGACATTAGTACTGACCTTTATATGACTGGGGGTCTATAGAGGGACATTAGTACTGACCTTTATCTGACTGGTGTCTATAGAGGGACATTAGTACTGACCTTTATCTGACTGGGTGTCTATAGAGGGACATTAGTAATTACCTTTATATGACTGGGGGTCTATAGAGGGACATTAGTACTGACCCTTATCTGACTGGTTATCTATAGAGGGACATTAGTAATGACCTTTATCTGACTGGGTGTCTATAGAGGGACATTAGTACTGACCTTTATCTGACTGGGTGTCTATAGAGTGACATTAGTACTGACCTTTATATGACTGGGGGTCTATAGGTGACATTAGTACTGACCTTTATCTGACTGGGGGTCTATAGAGTGACATTAGTACTGACCTTTATATGACTGGGGGTCTATAGAGGGACATTAGTACTGACCTTTATCTGACTCGGTGTCTATAGAGGGACATTAGTACTGACCTTTATCTGACTGGGTGTCTATAAGAGGGACATTAGTACTGACCTTTATCTGTCTGGGGGTCTATAGGTGACATTAGTCCTGACCTCCTGCTGCAGTATTATTACTCCCAGGCTTGCTACTATTAGATATAATAACCTCAGTTTCGTTTCCTTATCTGTTGGTAACATCAAAATATGATTATTAAATATTTCATATTTGTTTGTTTTTTTCTCCCAAAGTGCACCCCTTTGTGTGTGTCCCACAGATGTGGCGTTTCCGCTCTGCGTATGTTGGATTTGCACAGCTCAAAAAGTATGAAAAGAGATCCCCCCCCCTTGAAGCCCATTAATGACATCATCAGTAAATTGTATGTAACAGATTCCAGTGTTTAGGGTTTATGACCCAATACTGCGATCATATCATTTATGACAAAAATCCGTATTTGTCGTTTTATTCAGACGCGCGTGCATCTTTGTGTTACATTTCCTGATACTTTTATTATCTTGATCTTTATATATTTACTAGCGACTTGCCCGTCAAAAAATGGCGGCAATAAGATTGTAAGGCAGGTAATGGTTTGGACGAGACATTCATTTTGTTGGCGGTCGGATATCCTTCGGCGCTCATTGCGAGGCTGTTGGTTGTATTTTTTTTCTGATAGGCGCTTTTGCTGTTATTCTTTGGTCGGCGGTGATGTGTTTTTTGCGCTTATTGCAAGGCTTTGTGTGCTATGAGCAGCGTTGGCGCTCGTTGTGAGGCGCGCAGTGAATGGCTTTTATGTTTAATGTGATAATGTTTTTTTTGTGTATATGTATTTTTGTATGCTAATGAAATAATTACTAAATGAATATACTTTACCTATTTGTAAGTAATATATGCAGGAAGCATTGTGCTGAAGAGCTGACAATCTGTTTTCATGTTCCTGCAGCATACAATGTAGGTTTTCAGTGCTGTGGAGCTGCTGTGTAAGTGTCAGCAATGTGTGCAGTGTGTAGTGTAAATAGGCTGCGTGCGCGAGGGGAAGCCGTTAGGGTAGCTGGGTACTTCTGCATTGTGTTAGTTAGTGTTGTAAAATGGCGGGGAATGTGTATGTGGTAAGCGGGTGTGGATGATTTAGCGTCCTTGTTAATAGTGTATCTTTACCTCGTACAGCTTTTTAGGAAAATCTTTTTTAGTTAGCTCTTCAGGTTATTGATCAATGGATATATTAATTACAAATAGGTAAAGTATTTTAGTAATTAATTAATTCATTATTATTAAAAAAATATAAATAATAAAAATATGCTTAATAGCATATTTTACACTGCGGTTACTTTACATACATTAACGCTTCACACTTCCTAATACATTTGTTCATTCACAATAGTTATTATCGTGCATTCATTTAATAAGTATTAATTAGTAATGGAAAATAAAAATGTAGACTTTACACTACACTAAAATGTTTTACTTTTTACTCTGCAGTTATATATCTGGATTACTGCTCATTGGCTGCCAGCGATAGCACTCTCAAAGCAGATACAAATCTAAATCACTTTATTATGCTCTGAGACCTGAATACATTTTTTAATTTACACTGCACACAAAAAATTATAAATTTAACACTGTACTTATATATCTGTCTTTGCGATGAGCGCCGAAGATTGATCGTTTCAAAGCACGAAACATGAAGGACACGAGGGAAGAGGCTCACAATGAGCGCCGAGGGTCCTCAGAGTACAAAAAGCATCATATTTTGTGGCAAACAGCATTGCCATGGCTTCAAACTTTTTTATTTATTATTATTGCCCCATCATTTGTGCCAGGCAAGTCGCTAGTGATATAATATAACATAATGCAATACAATATTATACAGTACACATGGGTTTTGGAACTGGGGGGGGGGGGTAAGGGGTAACCCCCCCCCCCAGTTTTCTTATCGTATGTATGTATGCGTATAGAAGCTAACAGGGGAGGAGAGAGGGGGAGGAAACACAGGAGAGAGGGAGAGGAAGACACAGGAGAGGGGAGAGGGGGAGGAAGACACAGTGGAGAGGGGGAGGAAGACACAGGGCAGAGGGGTGAAGAGAAAGGGAGTAAGGGAGTAAGGGAGTAAGGGAGAGGTGAGGGGAAGAGACACATGGGAGGGGGGAGAGACACAGGAGAGAGTGGGGGGTAGAGACACAGGGGAGAGGGGGGAAGAGACTAATGGGAGGGAGTAGTGAGGAGACACCGGGGAGAGGAAAGGGGGTAAAGACACAGAGAAGGGGGGAAGAAACACAGGGGAAGGGAGAGGGGGGAGAGACACAGGAGAGAGTGGGGGCTAGAGACACAGGGGAGAGGGGGGAAGAGACTAATGGGAGGGAGTAGTGAGGAGACACCGGGGAGAGGAAAGGGGGTAAAGACACAGAGAAGGGGGGAAGAAACACAGGGGAAGGGAGAGGGGGTAGAGACACAGGGGAGAGGGGGTAGAGACACAGGGGAGAAGGGGGAAGAGACACAGATGAGGGGGGAGAGACACAGGGGAGAGGGAAGGGGGGAAAAACACAGGGGAGGGGGGAAAGAAACACGGGAAGGGAGAGGGGGGTAGAGACACAGGGGAGGGGGGAGTGACACAGGGAAGAGGGAAGGGGGAAAAGACACAGGAGAGGGGGGAAAGAAACACTGGGGAAGGGAGAGGGGCTAGAGACACAGGCAAGGGTGGGAGAGACACAGGGGAGAGGGGGGGGAGAGAGACACATGGGAGGGAGTGGGGGGGGAGACACAGGGGAGAGGGGGGGAGAGAGACACATGGGAGGGAGTGGGGGGGAGACACTGGATAAACTTGCCTAGCTATGGTTTTCCCTATTGATGCAGTATCACCTACACTCTGCCTCCTCTCAGTAAGACTGCAAGTTAGTTATGATTCCAAAATGGCTGCTGTCCATGAGGTAGAAGGGTGTGGAAGGGAGTGTATGCTGCTGATTGGCTGGAATGTGTCTGCTGACTGTGACATGCAGGGTCAAAGTTTGCTCAATGATAAAGTATTGGGGGCGGGTCGAATATCGCATATGTTCGCAGTTCGCCGCGAACGCGAACATGCTATGTTCGCCGGGAACAGTCCGCCAGCGAACTATTCGCGACATCTCTAGTACCTTCCCAATAAAAAACAGTGTAGTTTTCTAAAGAAAATTTTTGGCAGAGATAAAAAAAGTGGAATATGGGATCCTCCTGATCTGTGGTGACTTTAACATGGTCATGCACCCGGAGCTTGATAGACAAGGTAAATGCAAGTTGACGACATTAAATAATTTAAGTAAAATCGCAACAGATTTCTCAGGTATAATGAAGGATAAGGAGTACTTCGATCTATGGAGACTAATGCACTCAAGCGACCGCCAATTCACTTTTTACTCTAATAGAGTTTCCTCGTCATCTCGAATAGATCACATTTTCTCCGATAGGGCCACAATAAGTTTGATTAAAAAAATAGAAATAGTACTGGCCCCCTGGTCGGATCACTCAATGAACCTCTTGGTTTTATATGATACAGTAAAAAAAAACAGAACAGAAATTGGAGACTGGATACATCACTATTAAAAGATCAGGAATTTATGAAAGATAAAAAAAAAAAAACTAGGGAATTCTTCAAAATAAATGAAGGAACCATGGGCTCACATAAAACAATATGGGGCACATACAAAGCCTTCATTAGAGGCATATTAATTGCCAGATCAGCAGAAAGAAGGAAACTAAGAGGAAAACCCCTAAAACTGCTGTATATGGAATTAATAAAGCTTCATCAGATTAACAGGGGAAAATATATCAAAGAGATAGGTGATAAAATATGCATTATAAATAAAGAAATTAGGGCAATACTGCAATTACAAGCCGATAATTTACTGTGGCGCTATCGTCAAAATCACTGGAAGTTCGGCAGTAAAACGGGGACATTTTTGGCGAATAGACTCAAAAAACAACAAGAGCAAAATAGAACAGCCAGAATAATTGACCTGAAAGGAAAATATCAATATCATCCAGATAAAATTGGGGAGGTTTTCCTAAACTTCTATAGGAAGCTATATAATTTGGAAAAGGACTCACAACTTACAGGCCCCACTAAAGTGGATATATCAACATTTTTGGATGGGATAAATGTACCATCCATCTCGGAGCCAGAAAGAATCTATCTAAACAGTAATATTACAGAGTTAGAGGTCTGTGAGGTAATTAACAGTAACAAGAGAAACAAAGCCCCAGGGTTAGATGGGTTTGATGCAGCCTTCTTTCAACTTCTTCTTCCAGAGATTAAAGAACCCCTATGTAATGTATATAATGATATTAAAATATCTGGGGAGATCCCAAGAGAAATGTCAGAATCTAAAATAATAAACTTATTAAAGGAGGATAAAAACCCAGATGATTGCAAAAATTATCGACCAATTACTTTGATAAATATAGATTTGAAGACCTACTCAAAAATGTTAGCAAACAGACTAAAAACGGTCATTCATAAACTTATACATACAGATCAAACGGCTTTGTTCCAGGGCGTTAAGCCTCGGACAGTACCAGAAGGCTCCTAAATATACTCGCACATGCTAAAGCCAGGGAAATGCCCATATTGGCCCTGTCATTAGACGCCGAAAAGGCGTTTGACAGGGTCAATTGGGTATTTCTAGAGGCTGTCCTGGTGAAATTCGGGTTGGGAGACTTTGCCCTGAAGGCAGTTAAAGCGCTTTATGGGGAAACAAAGACGCGCACAGTCAATCCTGATTTTGAATCAGTATCTTTTAGTATAAGCAATGGCAAGCGCCAGGGCTGTCCCCTATCCCCGCTCCTATTTATCCTGTTTCTGGAACCGCTGGCAATACGTATAAGGGAAGTGGCGGATATCAGTGGAGTCAAAATAGGGAAACATGAGTTTAAACTATTAGCATACGCGGTAGATATAGTAGTAACATTTACAGAGCCTGTGACATCATGTCAAAAGTTCCTGGACATTCTGGAGGAATTCAGTAGAATTTCCTACTTTAAAATAAATCAAACTAAGTCCGTGGCTTTGAAAAGAGGATTAAAGATAGAAGATAGGAAGGCTCTAGAGCATATGCTACAGTGTAACTGGCATTCCAATAGTATCACCCACCTAGGAATCAAATTCTCAATCCAATTGGGTAAATTGATTAAAGCTAATTTAGATGAAACCATGAGTAAAATAAACATTACCTTGAACAATTGGAAACAACTAAATGTATCATGGTTAGCTAAAATTGCAGCTATCAATATGAATATCATCCCAAAAATCACTTACTGTCTGAGATGTATTCCGGGAGCGCTGGCATATAACTACGTCAAAAAAATACAAGTGCAGCTAGATAAGTTTATCTATGGTGGGAAGAAACCCCGGGTGGGAAAAATAATAGCAAATCAAAAGGTCGAGAAAGGTGGGTTAAATTCCCCCTGTATATTAGATATTTACCAACAAATTTGTATAGCACATCTTATTAGCTGGAATTTAGTAAAGGAACAACCTAGATGGATGGAAATTGAGGAGGCCTTATTAAGAAATATTAAGATCCATTCCGTGTTGTGGCTACCTAGCTTGAACGAGACGGTGATTAGAGATCTCCCGAAGAATTTGGTTTCCCTAACCAAATTTTGGTATAGAAATAGACTATCCATGCAGCTAATTAACCTTCCCTCACTGGCTGCCCCAATTGATACATTGGAACGGGGGGGCTCTAACCCAATAATTAAATCTCTGAAAATCAAGGGTGACACACCCACAGCAAAACTGTTCGAAGATGGACAACTTATAGACCTACAAAGGATGTGTAGGAAATTTGGAGATATAAAATTGACTTGGCTAGAATATGAGTGTATTAAAAAAAGACTAGTAGTCTGCGGTTACAGGATCTCACAACATTTAAAAACAACTAAAATGGAAGATCTAGTGATAAAAAGAGATAATTTACAAACTATTTCAAAATGTAATAAAATTATAAATGAGAACCGCTCACTTAGAAAAAGTTCAGGTTTGATGTACTGGGAATCAACTATGGGAGAAACCTTTGAAGCGATGGTATGGTACCAAAGCTTAAGAACGGTAAAAAAAGCAGCAGGTCTGCCAAGGTATATAGAAATGTTTTTTAAGCTTTGGAATAATTGGTACCTCTCTCCTGAACGTATGAATAAAATAGACCCAAAAAATCTAAGTACCTGCTGGAGAGGATGTAATCAGTTGGGAACATTGTTTCATATGTGGTGGGAGTGCCCTAAAATAAACAGGTTTTGGATAGATTTGTGTCAATTATTAGAAGAAATATTAGCTAAAGAAATTAGGTGCTCCCCTTCATTGGTACTGTTCCATAGGAATTTGGAGGAATTCCGTGGTTCAGATGGTATCTTGATATGTCATATTCTGTTAGTAGCCAAAAGTTTGATAGTAAAATCTTGGAAAAATACCCATGTTCCGTCAAGAATACAGCTGGTGGCAGCAATACGAGAAAATAGAGAGATTATTGATCCCATAGACAAGAATTGGCTGATGGAAATAGGTACCCGTTTCCCTTGGCAGAAGTGGGATAAATTTGCAAGTTCTATTGGAGTATAGACAAACAGGACAGGATCATAATAAAAAAAAAAAAAAAAGTGAAAGAAGAGAGGGAAAGAGAAAAAAGAAAAGTTTTGTTATTATATATACAGACGCCTTTACTGAAAACACAAATATAGGGAAAAGTGCAGGAAGGCAGATAGTTAAGAAAGAGAAGTGATAAAGAATAATAGACCTTTCTCTAAAAGAGAGGGTAGACCTCGGTCCCTATATAGAATGGTTAGCGAAAAACTCTCTCACATAATGTTGGAATTAACTTTGGGTGGGGGGATGGCAAAAAGCCATTGATATAGATGCAAATATTAGAGAGGTGTTAAGATATGTCAAAGTATCTAACAGAACTCACAGACCTGGGTCTAAAGAAGTTAAGTTGTAATATAGGGGATACAGATGTAATGTTTTTTCTCTGTATATATATGTATATATATGTATATATTGTTTAAATCTGGTTTAGAGGTATAAGTTACTGCCAAAAGAGGAAAATAAGAGGGGAGAGGGGGGAAGAAAGAGTATTATCAGAAGAGTGTCATGAATCGTGATTGTTTGTCTGTTCTGTACTTTGTATCTACGTCTTGTTTTTGTACTTGTATTCTTTTGTCGGGAAAAAAAAAAAAAGATAGATATAGCAATCTATTTTTTTTGTAAATTAACAAAATAATTCAATAATTGTAATAAAAATAAATATTGAAAATCATATTGCAGATCAGAGGAGATCTTAAAAGGTTGAACTTGACAGGTTAAAAGTATTTTTTAAACCTCAATTACTATGTAACTATGTAACTATGATACTATACCCAAATTAAATGTCTTATCCATGGTTCCCTCTATGACTAGGCCCCAGGAAGTTTGAACTTTTTATTTTCTTTTCCTGTTCTTGGTATGTAACCTGTGACAGTTTCTTTCTTACTATTGAAGTATACATTTTTAATATCTATGTATTTTGGGAGTTTCCCAATAGTATGTTTTAAGAGTGTGTTTCTATATATCATAAATGTGTTTCTCAATTGAGAGTATTCTCCAAGGCCTCCCTGCCATCTTTTTCTCTCTTGCTGTCTTTCTCCTCATGTTGTCTGTTCTGCTCTCCTTCCTAATGTGTTCTCTAATATGTCCTTTCTCTATGATCTCTCCTTTAGCTTGAATATGGCAGTCTTAAATAGTCAATTCTTATCTAAGGTGTTTTCCTAATTATATACTGAGATCACTAGCTTACTTGGGAAACACAATAAAGTAATTTCCTAGTTTCTACCAAATTTTTAAAACAATGGCTTTGTTGACACACCTGTACTCAGAAAGATCTTAAGACACCTGAGTGAATGTTTAGATAAATATCTGGTATTTTGGTTCAGGAAATAAAATACTTGCCCCAACATTGTTTCAAGTGAGAAATAATGCAAACTAAACTAAGATTGCCAATACTCAAACACATATTTTAACCAACTATTGTTCATTCTAAGCCCACCTGTTTATACAGGACAGTTTTACTACGGCAAAATTAAACTCATGAGATGCTTTAATTCTAAGGGCCTCATTCTATTACCGGCCGTAAACCGCCCGCCGTAAATCTTGCAACCGGTCGTAAGCTCTGAAATCTAAAAAGTCAAAAAAAAATTCAAGACAGCTCTGTAAAGCTCTGTAAATGCTAGGGATCATATTGGGGGACATGAGGATTAAAAGTAACCCACTCTCAAGCTTGCACATCAGCCCAAACCCGAGTTTAAATTAACTGTTTATTTTCCGGCTGCGGCGTGGGCGGGTCTGAGGTACTCCAAGCACTCTGGACTTTTTACATGGATATTTGAGGTATATTAAAAAATATATATTTTACGGATTTGAGTATAGGGGAATTTTGTGCTATTTTTGCTAACACCGAAAATCACTTTATAGTCTTCTCAAAGTGCAGGATGGCTTTATTTGGGCTATATTTCGTGCTTAATTGGTGCTAGCGGGACCTCTTTCCTGCAAGTAAGCTGCGGCTCAGTTTTAGCCTTGCAGAGAGGGTTCCCGGAGCAATTGAATTGCAAATAGGATTTTCTTACGGCCGATTTCCTTGCGGCCGTTTTAGATCAAAGGATTTCCTCCGGCGCAAGTGGCCGCAAGAGATAGCAAGGCGCCGGCCGCAAGCCTGCCGGAATCCCCAGCCGGAGGGGAATAGAATAGCCGAATAGCTTGCGGCCGGTTCTTGCGGCCCTGCAACGGCTGCGGCCAATAATAGAATGAGGCCCTAAGAATGTATATATATATATATATATATATATATATATATATATGTGTGTGTGTGTGTGTGTGTATAAATCATGTAATATAAAAAGGATTATATTAAGTATTTGTATGCTGTTGTTCCGTGTTTGGTTCTGACCGTGGCTTCTTTGGCCAGATACAGATTCCTCAGGAGTCAGATGAGATGGTCTGATATGCCCATCTCTTTAAGAACTTATCACATGTTGATATTATGCACACAGTCAAGGGCATTAGCCTAGTCTGTGAATGAGAGGCAAATGTTTGTTTCTGGAACGCTCTTGTTTTTTATATTATCCAGCGGACATTGGCAATATGATTTCTAGTGCTTGGCTCTGCAAAACATCTGTTAGTTCTCGGTCCATATATTGTTGGAGCTGTGATTGCATTACCTCGATGGCATGTGAAATGTGTGCAATTGTTTGATAATAATGCAAGCAGCACTTTCACAGCATCATCTTTTAGGATTTTGAATAGTTCAGCAGGCATTCCATCAACTTCTTCAGTCTTGTTATCAGCAAGGCTTCCTAGGGCCCAGCTCTCTTCATTCTCCATGATGTCTGGCTCCTGTTCAATGGAGAAACAATTGAGGTTATCAATGCTGTTAAGATCTTTCCTGTATATATCATCTGTCTACTCCTTTCATCTCTTCTTTATATGATCTGCTTCTGTTAAGCCCCTACCATTTTTTTTATGATGCCCACTGAATGGTACTTTGAGATACCCAGTTTTCTTGAAGAGATCTCTTGACATTCTAATTTTGTTATCTTTCTCTATCTCTTTGCATCATTTTTTATAGAATATACTAGCGACTTGCCCGTCGAAAAATGCCGGTCAATAAAATTTGAAGCCATGGGAATGCTGTTTGAGACATAATTGAAACCGTTTTGTACTGTGAGCACCTTTGGCGCTCATCGCAGATTACAATCTCCCATGATGAGAATAATATTTGTTCTTAGTGTTATATCTAGGAGGTGTTCAGTATACTCACAGAATTGGACAACATCAGCATCCATGGCTGGAGCATGGATTTGGATCACTGTGATGTTAAATGATTTGCCTTGAATTCATATTTAAATCATGCTGTCATTTATTGGGTTGTAACCAAGGACTGCTTTTACCAGCCTTTGATTTATTATGAGGACTACTCCATTTATTCCGTGGGATTCTTGACCACAGTAGAAGATCTGCTGGTTGTCTGATATAAATTATTTCATTCCAGTCCTTCTGAGTTCACTAATTAACAGGTATCAGTGTTTAATCTTGTGATCTCATGTTTCACTACGTCCATTTTGCCTTGGTGATTATACATAAGTTATCTTGGCAAATACACTAGAGTGGGCTGCCAGTTCTCTGACCTCTCTGCGATGACCTGCCCTTCTTGGGTGACCCTACATGGTACAGCTCACACTTCACTGAAGAACACAAGGTGCCTCATTTAAATGTGATTTGGCCAATTGAATTGGGCTCTATATAAGCACAGAGCATATTTTTTTACAGAAGTTTTTAGTTTGTGAAGACCCTGCTTTTGGATAGAAGTTCACTAACTAAAAATGACTGTAATACAAATATGCTGTGTGCTTATATAGAGCCCTATTCAACTGGCCAAATCGCATCTGAATGAGGCCCAAGGACCCTTCACCACAACCAGCAATTCAGATCACTCTTTATAGCAAACTCATAGGGCCGCGATTCCTTGCGGGGGTTCAGTTAACTCGCGATTCAATTATACGGCCCCGCAAGGATCTCCCCTTACGGCCGGCCGCATATCTTGGAACCGGCCGTAAGCTCAGAAATCTAAAAACGCAAAAATAAATTCAAGCCTGCACTGTACAGCTCTGTAAATGCTAGGGATCATATTGGGGGACATGAGGATTAAAAGTAACCCACTCTCAAGCTTGCACATCAGCCCAAACCCGAGTTCAAATTAACTGTTTATTTTCCGGCTGCGGCGTGGGCGGGTCTGAGGTGCTCCAAGCACTCTGGACTTTTTACATGGATATTTTACGGATATTAAAAATAAAATATTTTACGGATTTGAGTATAGGATAATTATGTGCTATTTTTTCTAACACGATTTGAAAAAAATGTACAGTTTGGTGGCTCAGGTATAAAGTTCAAGAACAAAATGCAAATGTATAGATTAGGGTGCACCTTAGGATAAATATGATAAAGCCAAGTAGAGAGAAAAGATCCTATTTTAGGGCACACCTAATAATCCTTGTCTTAGAGCGAAGAGGATAAACTGTACAGTAAAACTTAACTTTTAATATTAATAATTAAAATCCATATTAAAATATATACACATAGGTGGCTGAGAGATGGCGGAGCTATGAAATTGGTGGAAATAATATATCTAAATAGAGAAACCTGCCTAAGGTATACTGGCCATATACAAAAAAAAAACCTTAGGCAGGTTTCTCTATTTAGATATATTATTTCCACCAATTTCATAGCTCCGCCATCTCTCAGCCACCTATGTGTATATATTTTAATATGGATTTTAATTATTAATATTAAAAGTTAAGTTTTACTGTACAGTTTATCCTCTTCGCTCTAAGACAAGGATTATTAGGTGTGCCCTAAAATAGGATCTTTTCTCTCTACTTGGCTATTTTTTCTAACACCTAAAATCCCTTTATAGTCTTCTCAAAGTGCAGGATGGCTTTATTTGAGCTATTTTATGTGCTTAATTGGTGCTAGCGGGACCTCTTTCCTGCAAGTAAGCTGCGGCTCGCTTTTAGCCTTGCAGAGAGGGTTCCCGGAGCAATTGAATTGCAAATAGGAATTTCTTACGGCCGAAACTCTTGCTGCCGTTTTAGATCAAATGCTTTCCTCCAGCGCGAGCGGCCGCAAGAGATAGCAAGGCACCGGCACCGGTCCTTGCGGCCCCGCAACGGCTGCGGCCGCTAATAGAATGAGGCCCATATTCTCTCTCTCCAAAAAAAAAAAAAAACGTGCTCTGCTACTGGAACCTCTGAGTTAGCTTAAACATCATGGCACAGTCAACATTAGAGTAGACAAAATAGGCTTGTATAGACTTGTATAGCAGTGTTTAACAGGAAGCAATATAATTTAACCTCCGAAACAAGGAAGGAAATTTTATAGTCAATAGAAAAATGCCATTACATATCCAAACTTTGTTCAACTACGCCCATTGTTTATACTCTAGATGAAGGAAAAAACTATTTTGGCAATCACATCTGATTTATTAACACAATTATGAGGGGTTAACACCTTGTGCATATACTCTATAGATCTATACATTTTGTCTACATGTAGAATTAAATAAATATAGATAGGTGGCTGTATTTAGTTATATTTTTGATCTCATGGCATGTGATATAAATTGGAATCTATGGATCATTATAAAAAGTAACATAATACTAATTTAATTGAGTACTATATATATTTTGTGCATCAAATAAGCACCCTTGCAAGCTTTTTTCCTTATGTGACAACCCCCTAGGTATGTATCAGTAAGTTTTTACGAGAACCAGTCTGAAGGAGCCATGTAATTGCTATTTTTACTGTAAGAACTCCTGTAACTATGTATCAGCCCAGTGGAAGTGTGTACAGGAGACATGTAATCAAGCCATAAGTTGTTATTTTAACTTCAATTCCATGAGGGCACATATCAGCAAGGAAAGTCTCCCTTCTAATTTTTCGCTAGCTGCTGAGATACCCACAAAATAGGTATTTTCTATTGTTCTCTAGCCCTAGGGCCCTATTAAATTCCAGCTTTGTAAATAAGAGGCTTGTACTTAAATCCTACGTACTGCAAAATTTCTCAAAGTTACAATGCTATTACAATCGCCCTGCTGCGAGCAACTTATGAGCTACGCAGCAGGGCCGTACGTATCAACACTGCGAAAATGTATATGAGGAGTGACAGCCTGGCTCCCGCACCTCAACAAGTAGTGCAGGGGTCCTAAACGGGACCTCCGCGGCAGTCCCTTACATAAGCCCTGCTGTGGGGCGTACTACAACTACCCCCCGGCACCTAAAATTAACCCCCCTCTATGCTGGGGGTCCCATTGGGACCCCCAAGTGTCCCCACATTAACCCCTTGCAGTGGGGGTCCCCGGTCTGCATAGAGTAGGCCCCCGCTGCATTTAAAAAATGTAAATTGCCTGCCGCGGCTCCTTAAAGTGCCCGCAGCACACTATTACTAATCCCAGCCGCGGCACCTAAAATGAACCCCCCTTTATGCTGGGGGTCCCCATGAGGACCCCCGCAGCCCCCCCACATTAACCCCCTGCAGCGGGGGTCCCCGATCGGCACCGATCGTGAACCCGCTGCATTTCAATTTTTACATTTCCCGCCTTGAGGGTCCTTAAAGGACCGTAAAGGTCCTGAAAGGACTCGCACTAAAAAATATGAACCCCAGGCAACTATAATTAACCCTATAATTCATGAGGGTCAATACAGACCCCCATAAACCAATAATTAACCCTATAACTCATGGGGGTCAATACAGACTCCCATAAGGCCTTAATTAACCCTGTCACTCATGGGGGTCAATACAGACCCCCCCATAAGGCCTTAATTAACCCTGTCACTCAAGGGGGTCAACACAGACCCCTATAAGCCTCAATTTACCCCCATCAGTCCCATAAGGGTATATTATGACACTTATGGGTCTGTTAAAACCTAATATCAACCACATAAGTGCCATGACGGTCCACAAGGACCATCATGACACTAACTACAAACACTACACTATAACCCCCAATAAACCATTAAATCTAAACTAACCCCCCTCTACACTAATCTATTAACACTTACACTACCTACCTACGCTACCTACCCCCTAATAAACCTCCCCACCACTCTATTTACAAAAAATAAAAAAACCTACAGTACAGAAAATAAAAAAATACATTACAACCCCCCCCACACTACAGGAAAAAAAATACACACCTGAAAAGGAAAGACAGACATACACAATACAATACATACATACAATACATTACATTACATACAATACATTACATGTAATACAAATCAAATACCCCCTATCTATCTATTGTATATTAGATAGATAGGGGGATGTATTTGATCTAGTTAGGATTAATTTTATATTAAATAGATTGTATGTTAGATAGATAGGGGGTATTTGATTTGTATTACATGTAATGTATTGTATGTAATGTATTGTATGTAATATAATGTATTGTATGTATTGTATTGTGTATGTCTGTCTTTCCTTTTCAAATGTGTATAATTTTTTTTTCTGTAGTGGGGGGGGGGTTGTAATGTATTTTTTTATTTTCTGTAATGTAGGTTTTTTATTTTCTGTACTGTAGGTTTTTTTATTTTCTGTAAGGTAGTTTTTTTTATTTTTTGTAATTAGAGTGTTGGGGAGGTTTATTAGGGGGTAGGTAGTGTTGGTAGGTAGTGTAAGTGTTAATAGATTAATGTAGAAGGGGGTTAGTTTAGATTTAATGGTTTATTGGGGGTTATAGTGTAGCGTTTGTAGTTAGTGTCATGATGGTCCTTGTGGTTAATGTTAGGGTTTTATCAGCCCCATAAGTGTCATAATATACCCTTATGGCACTGATGGGGTAAAATAGAGGCTTATGGGGTTCTGTATTGACCCCCATGAGTTATAGGGTTAATGAAGGCCTTATGGGGTTCTGTATTGACCCCCATGAGTTATAGGGTTAATTAAGGCCTTATGGGGGTCTGTTTTGACCCCCATGAGTTAAATGGTTAATGAAGGCCTTATGGGGGTCTGTATTGACCCCCATGAGTTATAGGGTTAATGAAGGCCTCATGGGGGTCTGTATTGACCCCCATGAGTTATAGGGTTAATAAAGGCCTTATGGGGGTCTGTATTGACCCCCATGAGTGACAGGGTTAATTAAGTGCTTATGGGGGTCTGTACTGACCCCCATGAGTGACAGGGTTAATTTTAGTTGCCTGGGGTTAATATTTTTTAGTGCGAGTCCTTTCAGGACCTTTAGGGTCCTTTAAGGACCCGCGAGGTGGGAAATTAAAAAATGGAAATGCAGCGGGGTCACGATCGGTCCCTATGGACCCCTGCGGCAAGGGGTTTATGTGGGGACATTTTGGGGGTCCAGATGGGGACCCCCGGCATAGAGGGGGGTTAATTTTAGGTGCCGCGGCCGGGATTAGTAATAGTGTGTCGCGGGCCCTTTAAGGAGCCGCGGCGGCGCATTTTAAATTTTTAAAAGCAGCGGGGGCCTGATCGGTGCGATCGTGGACCCAACGCTGCAAGGGGTTAATGAGGGGGTGCTGCAGGGGTCCTGATAGAGACCCATGCAGCATGGGGATGTATATAGGGAGCAGGCAGGAGCCTTACACTGCTGTCTCAGGCTGTTCCGAGGCAGCACATAGAGTTTTTAGGATCCTTTGCGGGCACTTTTTGTGCCCGTAGGGATTCTTCCGAGATGCGAGAATCGCTCGTAGATTTATGGCTGTGTGTGACTACGTAGCTCCATTTTTGTAGTCATATCGCAAAGCAGGCTGCAAGAGATTCGGCCCTCGCAAACAGCAAAAAACTGCCTTTTGTGAGCACCGAGAGAACTACGAGGGAGATTTTAATGAGTCCCCTAATATGTGCCTGCTGAGTGGAGCTCAATAGTCTACATAGCAATGCTCCTGAATTGTACCTACTATGTGAACACACTGCACTAGCCCTAACATCCTTCCTAATCCCTATTTATCTATTAACTATTAAAAATCCATCCATCTATCCATTTAATTATTATCCCCATGCCACAGAGGCCCTTATCTGGCACATGTGTTACTGAAAATGTACCCCTGCCATTGAGGTCCCCTTTGCCACAGAGGTCTTTAACGAACCCCTGTGTCACCTGCTGTTTACTCCATACCATGGGAGTCCTCCAAAGACCCACATGGTAACATTAACCCAAACCAAGAGGGTCTTCATTGATCCCCATGGCACCTAAGGTAACCCCTGTGCCATGGGGTCAAGGATGGCACCTTTCTACAACCACAGTCCATATTTGACCCCCATATAAGCTAACCCCCAATGTGCATCCATAAGGATCCCCCATAGTCCCTATGACAAAAAAATTACTTGAAAAAAAGATTTACATAAAGTAAAAAATGAACTTACTAAAAATAAAACTATACCTGTATGGGGGAAACTATATTTACCTATCCTGTGACACCTTCCAGCAATGATCAATGAAATCCTGGTCCTTAATCTTTTTCTCTGAATAAGTGGGTTGATCAAAGAATTCTATCCTCTTCAATCTTCTTTGAAGTCCATGATCCTCATCTTCTGGCCCTCATTTCTGGCTCTAAAAAAACGACTTCTAATGGATTGCCTCATAAGAGGAGCTCCTGCTCTGACTAATAGCTTGGGGTGTGCTTTCTGGCCTTAAATAGAGATTTTGAGGATTCTTATCCACTAAAATATGTGTCAGTCATATTTCAGCCAATCAGAATCAAGCATTTGATGTCACTCTGCTTGACATTTCCATTGTTTGATGCCATTGGATTCTATAGTGACCTCTATGGTTTTACAATATATGCCATGGGGGTCTGTGGAGACTCCCTTGGTATAGCGGTTAGTTTTAGGTGCAATTGGAGTCTATACGGACTCCATGGCTATAATTTAGATGGAAGATGCCAAGGTCATGGGGGCTAGCATGTGGCCTTGAGAAATCCCAGGAGAAGCCACCTTTTACATAGGTACATAGTAATTGAGGTAAAAAAAAGTTTTTTAGTCCATCAATTTAAACCTCTTTAGATCTCCTCTGATCTGCAATATGCAGATTAATTGTTAATTGATCCAGAGGAAGGCAAACAGAAAAAAGTGAAACTTTGCCAATTGTATCAAAAGGTGGAAGGATATAAAAAATTCCTTCCTGACCCCAATACTCCCTCTCTAATTATCCAGGATAGCCCTGTATGCCATTTTTATTTAAAAATATATCCAATCCCTTTTAAGAAGTTAACTTTCGAATACGCTGTCAACACTTTCCTTGGTAGAGAATTCCACAGATTAACCACCCTTCCTGTTACGAACTCTTTTCTTTCTTTAAGATGAAAAGTCTGTTCATAGTGCTTAGGCAGGAGGAATTCCAGGGATCCCCAGGCTCATGGAGGTAGGGGTATTAACCCCATTAATTGTGTTGGATATGAGAAATCAAGCCTCAAATCCGATACAATGATGGTGTTGGGTTGATATTAGAGTCAGATTTGATGCATGTATGCTTCTCAGAGGCTTTTCTTTTCTTTCTTTTTTTGCCGCTACAGGTGGTTGAAAGCACACACAGGTTTTTTAGAAAATCTCAGCACCCAAAGGGATTACATATATCCCTCGTATTGCTATATTCCACTATTGAAACAATGTGATGGCCATTTAGAAAATATCATTGTGACAGGTACTTGTGGATTATGATTTTAGGTACTTTTCAGGTTTTGCTGTAGGTTTCTTTAGGATGCATGAAGAGATTGCTGGTAGCAGATTTACAAGTAAAGTTGACTCAATATTTTTCCAGAGATCATCATGTGATGGAGGCACTTGTCCTTAAAAAACAGTCAAAATTTATTATTGAAAGCTCTAAAAATGCTTTAAGTCAAATACCTAAAGAATACTGAAAGCCTTAATTGTGCAATTTCTATAAGCTTATTTTGCAAATTCAGTTGTGACATTGGACCTATCCTGTTATGGTAGCGCAACCTATCCTGTTACAGTCGAGAGCCCATGCCCGTGTCTTGCGCCACAGTGTTGAAGTGATGAAAAGTTGTAGTGCACGCAAATAACTATTCCATCCTCCGTGTCGCATCTTGACGCCGCTGAGTCGACAGCGAGGCCATCGCTATGTTCGGAGCGGGCACTCAGCCCCCCAGGGCCTCGGGGGGCGCCTCTCATAGCTTAAGGCCTCTTCTGTCAGCGCGCCTTATGCAGCAGGTTGGAGGGGGAAATACGTTGTTTTGCCTGCACTACCTCCTGTTCACCACTTTACCACTGTGGCGCAGCGCACGGTTTTGTGCGCACTACTATGAAAGGACCGTGACATTTTTGATTGAAAGCAATACAAGACTCACAACTGGATATCTGTTTCAGCTGTAAATGTCTTAAATAGCACTGCATAACTCTATAAATCTTTTAGCACTCTACGGCATCGGTAACATTTACACTGGAAAATTGCACATAAAACATAACAGGCTGCTGAAAAAAATACATTTGCAAGTGCTCACTTTCTATAACTTCTTTCCTGCTATTACATGGCTCATAAAATTATATGGGTGCTTGCTAGGATCTGTGAGTAAACACCATGGCCCCCAAAATAGCATGAAATCAGAAACACATTCTAAGGCTTGGCATGTAAATCACCTCATTATTACTGTTTTTGCACCCTTCTTTCTGTGATTGTGGCAGGGAAGATGTTAATCCTAATTAAATTAAAGACCCCCTCTGTCCATGCCCCCACCTCCCTAATGAACTATGTAAAGTTTGGGGTCCCTGGAACCTTCTTTTCCTGACCCAGGGGTGAGTGATATACCCCCACATCGTACTGCTTACAGCACAAGCCCTGGATGGTGATGATTTGGGTATCCCAGCCTTTAGCCTGATTATTCAGCCCAGGAACAGCAATGTACAGGAGAAGATATTGGTCCATTTATATAGGGCCAGAAGGAACACAGCACACACACAGACTTGGGAAAATAATAAAAGCTTTCCCATCTTACATGACAGATACACTATATTTTACTAGCGACTTGCCCGTCAAAAAATTACGACCAATAGAATTTTAAATCTGGAAATGCTGTTTGTGACACATTGTGATTCTCTAACACTCTGAATCTTTTTGTTATCTACAAAGAAGTACCCCAATTGTTGTTTTATTTTTATTTATTTTTTTAACAATGTACTATTAAACCATATCAAACTTTGTAATTATCATGTATGGAATACTAATATAACAATCCATCAAATTTCTCAGAAAACATATTTTAAACCATTGCATGACGTTTTCCAATATTCAAGTCATATTGTAAACAGTGTGTAAGTTGTTTTTTTTTAACAATACTAACATTAAATTATTGAACTTTTTGTAAATGAGTCTCTTCAACCATGACAGAATGCTTTTTAACATACAAACTTTAATTTAAACTCCTGTTAAAACACATAGGTATTGAATCCAGAGGAAGACAAACAGTAAAAACCCTCATTGCAACTTAGCCAATTGTCTCAAAAGGGGAAAACAATTATTCCTTCCTGACCCCATTAAACGGATTACTCCCTGGATGAATACATTCTATTTAATTATACATTGAATTTTGTTAACAAATGTTTCTGCTGCAAATGACATAAATCTTTTTTAACATTTACTAAATGAATTTCTCCAGCTTTTTAACATACAATGCTAACAATTTATTTTGTTCATTATATTCACTATATTGAGCTTGAATATTGATTCCAGAGAAAGGCAAATTTCAATAAACGTAATTTAACTTTGTAAATATTTTGAAAGTGACTCCATTAACTGGATCAATAATCTATATATCATGAACCATTTTAATTTGTGAAGAAATGAAGATGCTGCTACTAACATCAAACCTTAATTACAAAGAATGCCTCAACTTATCAGTCCTTTTCAAACATATTTTTAAGCTTACAAATCTGTATGAAACATATTCAATTTTAAACAATTTCTAAAATGCAAACGTATTGTTTTGTGGAGCCAATCATGTCTAAACTGACTTCCAAGACATATCAATTTTTTAATTTTCCTTGAAACTGTTTTTCTTTTGAAAGATCACAGCAGCCTTTTATTTCTGTATTTGTGATGTAAGTCCTTATTTTTTGTTTTTTCCTTTTTTTCCTTTCTTCTTTTTGTGTTGGTTATTACTGTAATTTTCTGAAATTGTTGACATATTTTTGTAACTGAAATAGTGTTCCACTAAGAAGAGGACAATTGACCTTTAATTTCTTCCTTCAAATGAAACCACTATTATCTGTGATTACAAAACCTCGTAGTACACAATATTTTTGTAAAAATACGGCCATCGTGTAGTAGATCCCCCTGACTTGGAATGTCTTCAACTGAAACTTTAATTGCATCTGGGTTTGTGAACCTTGAAAAGCAACATAGAGTTGTCCATGTGCAAAAACAGCCTCTTGTAAAAAAATACCCACAAACTTAAGAGTTTGTCCTTGGGATTTATTGATGGTCATGGCAAATGCCATGATAACTGAAAATTGTCTCCTTTGAAGGACAAAAGGCAAACCACTCTGACTTGGATCTAAATCAATTCTTGGTATAAAAACTTGTTCTCCTTTATGGGTCATAATTTCTGCATGTATAAAATGATCTTTTAACTTGTGCACAATTAATCTGGTCCCATTACAAAGTCCTTTTTTTGGATTCATATTTCTCAATAACATGACAATTGCCCCTTTTTTTCAATTGCAAAACATGTGGTGGCATTCCAGATGGGGTTAAAGAATTCAATACTAAAATTCGATTCACTGTCTTTATCATCAGCCAGAACTGAATCTGCACTGTAATAATTCTTTTGATGTGCGTTGATGAATTTTAAAATTTCGTTATTTAGATTCAAGGCATCTATATTTTTTGATGTTAATATCACTTTGTTTGCAATGTCTGAGTAATCATCGTTATTCAGAGTGTTTAGAAAGTTTGCTGATATGAGTGATTCCTTGCAAACCATTTGTGATGGAATTTCAATGGTATCATTGGGTAAATCATGTATTTGTGGATGTTTTCCTTCTCCGATTTGAATGAGCCAATCATTGAATTCATTTTGGCCTTCGGATCTCATATTTAATTATAATTTGAGATGTGTAAATATTTTCCACAGTTTACTTGTCTTGATACATGTTTCAATGATATCAGTTCTATTTCCATGTGGCACAACAGGTAATGTTTGCCTAAAATCTCCTCCTAGCAGCATCACCGTTCCACCAAGTGGCAAATTATTATCCATCACTTCTTTTAAGAATCTATCAATACATTGCAAAGCATGACATGACATCATTGTTGCCTCGTCTATGATAATTAATTAACTTTTTTTACATTTTTTTGCTTGTAAAGAATTCAGTCGAATATCTGACACTGATGTTTCCAAAATGGGAACGGGCAGCTTAAATCCACTATGCACAGTTCTACCACCATCTAACAAAAGTGCTGCAATTCCAGTTGTTGCAAATAGCATAGCTATCTGACCCTGTGCTCGAATGTAACTCATCAAACAATTGTACAGATAAGTTTTCCTGATCCACCCGGGCCATCTAGATAGAAATACCGGTCTTTGACTATTTCATCATCTGTAGCATTTGTGATGGCATTAAATGCTTGTAACTATAAAGTATTTAAAGTTGCCAGTTTTTTTTTCAGTTTTTTGTTTTTGTAGCTCAGTGTCATAATCATCAAAGTTGATGTCATCTATAAGTCCTGGATCAGGCAAATTAAAACTTGCACTATTTAATCCATGAGCAAACAATATTTCTTGAATTTCCATTACATTTTTTAACAGGGCTATTGCCTCATTGTAACGTTTCATGAAGTGTTCAGACATATTTAATTTAAATGTTTCCCACACAGTAAATGCATCAGGTACATTGCAAAATATGCAAATTAATGCAAATTGTTGTCTCATTTGCTTTGGCATTTGACATAGTGCTGCTTCTTCCAGACACCTCTCCCATTCTGTATCATCAGATATGAAGTTTTGATGTCTTGCAGCTAATAGGAAACAATCATAAACTATGTCATTCACTGTGCGTAAATGTTCAAAACATGCACCGGGAACATGTAAAAGAAGTCATCTTAAACTGAAACATTCAATGTCCCTTGGACTGACGGTGTAAATTCGTGGTATCATTTTATGTGTATCTCTTCTTCATTGTCGCCATAGACATTTATAAATACATAGTGATATGGAATCTCAATGTATAAAAATTGTCTTGCCTGCGTATCCTGGCAGTTTAATTTAAACCATGCAGTAAGTGTTGTATCTTGGTGTTCACTTTGAGCTAAGGCAGTTGTTTCATTGCCTGCAGTAAAGCAAACAAACTGACTTTGAGGCAAATGTACAGCTAAATGATAGACAGCATGTGACTGATCATGCATCTCAAATTTCAGAAGCTGCCACATTGCTTCAGGAGCACTGACATAGCGAGCATCTAAATAATTTGAAAGTTCGTCATGTAAAATTGGATTTACCTTTTCGTTTGCAGCACCTTTGTATATATATTTATACACATATTTGATTGATTTAAAAGAAGTGCAAGCTTTCACATTTATGTGTGCATTGTACTTGATGAGCAAATGTGGATTGTATGGAACAACAAATCTATTATCAACCTTTTGTCCACGGATAATAGCTGTTTGTCCTTGTCTTCTTTTATACAAAGGGTATCCATCACAATTTGCATAAGTTTGCATTTGAAATTGTTTAGGAAATTGTTTAGTACATCATTTTATTTTCCATACATGGTGAATTAGGATTCATATCTCCACATGGCCCATGAATCTTTCTGTGTGTAACAATCTCCCAAAGTTTGGAATATTTTTTTGGCTCTGGCAATTCAGCAGTAATGACTGAATCCACGCTCTCTGCAGTATTCAACTTATCTTTTTCCTGCAGGATTAAAAGTATGTGAGCATGTGGCAGTACTCTTTTTTTAAATTCAATGGTATAAACAAAAGCCACACATTTTCTAAATAACTGTGCTTTAGTTCTATCATGTATTAAGGAATTGAGTTTGATTTTGAATACTCTTGCCACTAAATCTGGTCGGACAGAAGTAGTTTGTCCCAGATTCAAATTTTCCTTGATCTCTGGCCATTGAGGATTACATGTGAATGTAATGAATAAATCTGGTTTAACAAATTTTGTGACATTAGCCATGGCATCATTATATCTTTCTCGCATATTGCGAGGAGATCCTTGGAAAATGGATGGCAAAATAATTGCTCTTCATTCTGGAATGTCTTTGTTGTTAGCCAATTCAGTGACATAATCCATCAATCCACAATACTGTTCCACTCGTAGCTTATTTTGTTGAAATTTTATGAAATTTAGATTATTTGCTCCAACTTGTAGATAGAAATCAATAATCCATTGTTGAGTGAGTTTGCCCCCACTTAAAATTGGATTAATAGAATCCCAAATAGCAGTTTGTGCCACTTAATATTCCAGCATAGAAATATTGCATCTAACACAAACTTTACTATTGGGATAACTTTTCAATTGTAATTTTGGTTCCCATCCAGGTTCGCCATTTGGAAAGAAAATGGGATATGTCATTGGATCTAAATTACAACTTAATATATTTATGTTTATAAAAGGTTGTTCTTCATTGCATGGATATACTGTATTCTAATATCCAGCTGAAAAGGTGGTTCACCAGCTTCATTTTTAAAATCCATGGCAACCTCATTGACTGTTGGTAAATTATACCGTCTTTGATCAGTGTTGCTATCTCTTTTTAACACCATATTTACTCTTGGAATTGTCAATTGATGTCTTGGAGCATGTTCCTGTTGTTCTTTTTCAAGCTGTGCTAATTGTTTGTATGTTTGACTGTATGGATTGTTGGCCATAATTTTATCCAGCTGTTCAAAGACTATGTGCAAACACTGTTTATTTTCTGGAAGCTTCCATTGAATCTAAGACATATAACTGGGCAAATTTCCTTTGCTCTCCTTCTTGTGGGTGTAAATGTGAAGTTCGGTGGTAAATTTGTCCTTGAACTCTAAAACAGTAAGGATCATGTCCTGGTACATTTTTGGCTAATGTGGCACCCATTCAAGCAAATAAAATTGCACTGTTATAAGACCTTATGTTTTTTGGGAAATTTGTATAATTTGGAAATGTTGGATCGCCCATGATACTTTGTAAGTAATGTGGAAATGGGTGTCTTTGTGGAAGTCTTACCTTTCCTTTCTGACAGCAACTAATGAAATCTCCGTCAGTTGGTCTTTCCTTTAGAAAATGATAGGCCCCACAAAATTGACAAACCCCATTAAGTAATCCACAATAATGAGTGTCTACTTTTCGTGCTCTGCTAAACACATTCTCATGCACTTCCTCAACATAGATATCACTACAACTTTCTATATCAACATTGGTGTCATGTGTCTGAACATTGGTGTCAGTAGGCAATATAGTATCATTGGGCAATGGTACTTTTTTGTTTCTTTGAAGCTCCAGCAAACTCAATTTGTGCTTTCTTACTAATTTTTCTTTTATTTAAAAGTCTCTGTTGGTCTTCTTCTCTTAAGCATTGGAAAGTTTCAGGTGACTGTTCATCTCTCCCCCTTTGCTTCCTTTCCCTTGCCAATCTTCTTTTGTGTTCAATGTTTTCTTCTCCATTATCCGCCATTGTAATCTGCAATTGTAAATAGAGATGTAATTTGTTTTTTGTTTTGTTTTCTGTACATATTGTTTGTAGCTGGTTTCAATCTAAAAGTAAATTGGATTAATTAAAGATTGCAAACATTTTAAAATCTTTTCCTTTTTTTTCGATGCAATAAATGAAACCATTTTTGTAGTCTTTTATTGACATACATTAAATAGCAGAGGACTGCACATATATATATTTTGACTACTGAATTATCAATTCATTACTAAATGAATGTACGTTAGTGAATTAATCCAAAAATTAGATCAATTTTAAATCTAAAAAGTTACTTATAATGTCATAAAGAAGATAAAACATAAACAGCTATTATCAAAGTATAGATGTGTTCTAAAAGAATGTTCAATTTTCTTAAAGATGCAATGAATGTAGATATGATGTCTAACTGATGTTCTTTAAAACGTAATTACTTAAGCATATATATACAGTATATCTTCCTCTTTTTTTTGTTGTTGTAATGACCAATTAAAATCTCCAAACCTTCTTCATCTTCCTTTTTGTTTGTTTTTTGCAAAAGTACATCCTAAAAACCTAATTTATTTGCAAGTTGTTCCAATCAATCTGGCACTACATAGACACCTTTTTATTTACTGTATTTGTTATTCATACTTTATTTTTGGATAGATGTTCATTCCCTAAAATGTTCATTTTAAATATTATGCTATGTGGTTATATCGCTCCCTATGAATCCCTAATATACATTTCTTAATTAATCATTAAGGGTCATCAATCCCAAACCATAAGGGATGGATAAAATCATATACCTGTGAACTTGCTGTTCTTTGTGTCCAAATCCTTGCGAATTCACTCTCTGTCTTGAGTCCGGTCCAGAGATGATTAATCTGTCAAATAACATGAAAATAAGTTGTAATCATTGAATTCCATTTCTTCTTGATTGAATTAACTCCATATAATAGGTGCTTAGAAAAATGTAATTTTTTTTCTTAATTCTTCTAACCTCATCTTGTTTTTTATCTTATTATTAATTAATATTTCCCAAACAAATGTATATAAATCAGCTGTAAGACAGATATATAAGTGCATGTTAAAAATTGTTCTTACTTTTTTTGCATTTTTTTTTAAAATGATGACTAATAATTAATTAAAATATTATTATACGTTAATTACCGTATATACTGGAGTATAAGCCGACCCGAGTATAAGCCGAGGCACCGATTTTACCACAAAATACTGGGAAAAATGAGTGACTTGAGTATAAGCCGAGGGTGGAAAATGTGCTGCCCCCTGTGTCCCTCTTGTGCCCTCTGTGTTCCCCTCTTGTGTGCCCTTTTCTTGTGTCCCCCCTCTCTCTCCCCTGTGTCTCTTCTCCCCTCTCTCTCCCCTGTGTCTCTTCCCCCCTCTCCCTTCCCTGTGTCTCTTCCCCCCTCTCCCTTCCCTGTGTCTCTTCCCCCCTACCTTATCACCCTCCTCAACCTCCCTCCTCAACCCTCCTCCTCATGCTCAACCCCCATCAAACTGCCTCCTCACCCCCCCTCCTCATCCTCAACCCCCATCCTCAACCCCCATCCTCAACCTTAACCCCCCATCCTTATCCTAACCACCCTCCTCATCCTCCCTCCTCCTCCCTCCTCATCCTCAACCTCCCTCCTCAATCTTCCTCCTCAATCTTCCTCCTCAATCTTCCTCCTCATCCTCAACCCCCTCCTCAACCTCCCTCCTCAACCTCCTCCTCAACCTCAACCCCCCATCCTCAACCTCCCACCCTCAAACCCCCTCCTCATTCTAAACCCCCTCCTCAACCTCCCTCCTCAACCCCCCTCTTCAACCTCAAACTCCCCATCCTCAACCCCCCCATCCTCATCCTCAACCCCCCCATCCTCAACCCCCCCTCCTCAACCCCCACTCCTCAATCCCCCCTCCTCAACCTTAACCCCCCATCCTCATCCTAAACCACCCTCCTTATCCTAAACCACCCTCCTCATCTTCCCTCCTCCTCCTCCCTCCTCATCCTCAACCTCCCTCCTCAACCTCCCTCTTCAACCCCCCTCCTCAACCTCAACCCCCCGTCCCCAACCCCCCACCCTCAAACCCCCTCCTCATTCTAAAACCCCTTTATCAACCTCCCTCCTCAACCCCCCTCTTCAACCTCAAACTCCCCATCCTAAACCCCCCATCCTCATCCTCAACCCCCATCCTCAATCCCCCCTCCTCAACCCCCACTCCTCAATCCCCCCTCCTCAAACCCCCATCCTCATCATCAACCCCCCCATCCTCATCCTCAACCCCCCATCCTTTATTATTATTATTATTATTATTATCTTTTATTTGTATCGCACCAACATATTCCGTAGCGCTGTACAGGGGACTCATCCTAAACCCCCATCCTCATCCTATACCCTCCCCATCCTCATCCTAAACCCCCATCCTCATCTTAACCCCCCATCCTCATCCTCATCCTAAAACCCCCTCCTCACTTTACCCCTCCTCATCCTAAACCCCTCTCCTCACTTTACCCCTCCTCATCCTAAACTCCCCTCCTCACTTTACCCCTCTAAATACCTCCCCCTCTCACTTCCCCTCACTTACCTTTATCTGCAGCTGTTCCTCCGCTCCTCCACGCTCCTTCCTGCGTCTTGACCCGGCCAATTAGCTTATGCCAGCTCCGACACATGAAGGAGCATGGAGGAGCAGAGGAACAGCTGTAGATGGAGGTGAGGGGAAAGGGAGAGGGGGAGGTACTTAGAGGGGTAAAGTGAGGAGGGTGGTTTAGAATGAAGAGGGGGTTTAGGATGAGGAGGGGGTTGAGGATGAGGAGGGGGGAGGGAATGACACACGGGGGGTTAGAGAGACACGGGGGGAGAGTGACTCGAGTATAAGCCGAGGGGGACCTTTTTAGCCTTAAAAAAAGGGCTTAAAAATTCGGCTTATACTCAAGTATATACGGTAATCAATAACTATTATTCATTTTAGCAACATTTAATGTCACCTTTTTAGTTCCCTAACTCCATAATTAAATGATATACCTGTCAAGGTGATCTTTATGGTGTTCAAAGGCTGCAAACGTCACTCTCTGTGTTGAGTCAGCTGCAGATCTGATGAAATTGTGAAATAAGATTGAAATCCTTTTTAATATTTTGATTCATCCCTATCGGTCAATCACCAGCAACACACATATATTGGCATAGATGCAAAACATAAAAGCATATTCCTCAATGTATTGTTAAATCAAGCCATTTTTTTGGGAATGATTACTAATTATTAATGAATTCATATATTAATATACATTAATTAATCAATAAGTGTTATCAATTCAAATGAAAAACTAATTCCTATTTTTTTTTTTTGCTGTACGAATATAATTTAATTATATACCTGTCAAGATTATCCTTATGCTGTTGAATGCCTGCAAACGTCACTCTCTGTGTTCTGTCAGCTGCAGGTAAGCTGAAACTGTCCAAGAAGATAAAAATAATTTGTAATATGTTGATTCATCCCTATCAGTCAATCAGCATCAACACAGATATATTAGCATAGATTGAAAACATAAAAGCAATACTCATCAATGTATTGTTAAAGCAAAACATGTTCTTGGTCCTGATTACTACTTATTAATTAATTAATATATTAATATACCTTAATTAATCTATAACTGTCAACAATCACAACTAAGAAGACTTAAATCCTTTGTTTGTCCCCAAGAACATAATTTAATGATATACCTGTAAAGGTGCTGTTTATGTTGTTGATAGGCTGCAAATGTTACTCTCTGTGCTGATTCAGCTGGAGCGTCACTGAAAGTGTAAAAAAAAAAGGAAAATCATTTGTAATATTTGAATTAATCCCTATTAGTCGATCCACATCATCACAGATATGTCAGTGCATCTTAAAAGATACTTTTTTTTTACCTTTTTTTTATCTTAGTCTTTACACATTAATAAATTAATGTACATTAATAATAAATTAATCACTGACTAAATATAATCTAAAGATGTAAGCATTAATATATTCCTAAACTAAAGGCATTGTATCCATTTTTGGGTGGTTTATAATGATTACTAAGAATTAATTAATTAAATAATGTACATTAATAATTAATGAATCAATGTGTAAATGTCTTTGCAATTTGTTGGCATTAATCATGTATTAATAAACGTTAACCTTTTTTTTTCTTAATAATTACTAATTACTAATTAATTAATTAAAGTACATTATTAATTAATTATTCAATGAATTAATATCTTACAAACAGATAAGCATGAAATTATTGCTAAACTAAATCAAGCGTCAAGACTTGTTTCCTCAATTTTTTTATTTTTTTTTATTAATAATGAATTAATTAATTTATTAATGATTATTAATAGAGATGTCGCAAATTGTTCGCCGGCGGATTGTTCCCGGCGAACATAGCATGTTCGCGTTTGCGGCGAACAGCGAACATATGCGAGATTCGACCCGCCCCCAATACTTTATCATTGAGCAAACTTTGACCCTGCATGTCACAGTCAGCAGACACATTCCAGCCAATCAGCAGCATACACTCCCTTCCAGAGCCATCTACCTCATGGACAGCAGCCATTTTGGAATCATAACTAACTTGCAGTCTTACAGAGAGGAGGGAGAGTGTAGGTGATGCTGATTGAATAGGGAAATCAATAGCTAGGCAAGTTTATTCAGTGTCCAGTGCAGTGCTGAAGGACTCATCAGATCTCTGCTGTAAACACAGCACCCCAAAAAGCCCTTTTTAGGGCTATAACATCATTTTTTTTCTTTGTTTTTTTTCTGTGTAATCTAATTTCATTTGCCTGTCTCCCTGCTAGCCCCAGCTTGCAAGTGTGTGTGTCAGGCTCACAGCTTATACTGTGTGTGCCCAACGCATACAATATAATATTGTTTACTAGTTGTCTACTTTTAAAAAACACAAACTTTTATTTTCTTAAATCTAAGTGCATTTGCCTGACCGTCAATCAAAGTTCATTTGCTTGACCGCTACCCATAGTGTGTGTCCTGCTTTCAAGTACTGTGCCAGAGAGCATGTTGTGTGCATGCTTGAGCTCTAAACAAAAGGCTTTTTAGGGTCTTAGTCCCTCAAATACAAGTTTTATTTTAACACCTTTCTGTTTATAAGCACTTTGTGCACAGTGTTGTTCATTTTTGGGAGTTTTTGTGGTATTTTTCTTAGTTTAATTTAAGTTTTAGTTTTCTGGGAGACAGGCTCAGCTCTTTATCCCAGGAGAGTGAGCTGTCTCCTGGATACTTTGCCACACCCCTCCCTTAGCACTTTCACTCCTGGAGCTTTTTTACTTTGACTCTTTTTCTTTTAAAAAGTTTATTAGGTTTTGTTGAAGTTTTTGTTTGTTTGGTGTTGGGTTTTATGTTTTGGGGGGAGAGAAGACAAGTAACATCTTTGTAGGCAGTGGGGGAGTTGAAGTTTTGTTTAAAAGGCTTTTTTTAACATCTGACACAGAGACACAGAGGGGTTAAAAAGCCTCTGTGTTCTCTGTGTTCTTGCAATTAGCAACACATTGCAACAGGCCATTAACCCTTCCACTGCCAAACATCATCACTCTCTCTCCCTTAGTTTTGTCTTTTTGTTTCTTTTTCACACTTATATATTTAAAAAAAAGAAAACAATAGAAAATCATAAAACAAAAAATAAAAATAAATAAAACAAATAAACTAAAAAAAAAAGGGTCTAAACATGAGGGATAAGACCATTAAGAAGCCTCACGGATCAAAAGGGGGAATAATGGCCCCTGAAAATCCTAGCTGCAGCACTGCACAGCATAGACCCCAGGCAGATAAGGCAGCCCCAGCTCCTGGTGGTTCTGCCAGCAGACCTACCCCTGTGGCTAATACCTGGTCACAGGTGGTTTCTGCTGGCCCCAGTAATACCACCGCTGGGGCTGAGGGGCAGATCACCAGGAAGCATGGGGTTAAATGTCAGATGTCTGGGGTCTACAGCATTGATATCTATCTGCGTGCTGCAGCTAATGTCATCAGCCCCTCTGTTATAGTAGCAGCCAGCAAAATGTACGGGAAAGCAGTTTTCTTTACCCGTACTCTGGCTGCTGCTCACATTCTTATACAGAGAGGCATCACAGTGGGGGGATTATATGTCCCAATAGAACCCCTGGAAGGGTTGGGCACAAAAGTAACACTCTCTAATGTGCCCCCCTTCCTACCAGACTCCCTCCTGCGCCCCCACCTGCTAAACCTAGGGGAAGTAAAATCACCATTTATTAAAATTCCCCTGGGGTGCAGAGAGAGAGAGCACTTCGTCATGTGCTCTCTTTCAAGAGGCAGGTACAAATGTGCCTGCCTCAGGGCGCAGAAAACATAGAGGGGTCTTTTGGGGTTCCATTTGAGGGGGTGCTCTACAGGATTTTTTTCAGCACTACGGAGGTGCAGTGCTATCATTGCAAGGGGTTGGGGCATACACGTAGGAATTGTCCTAATGTAAAGCATCATGCCCCAGCCCCAGCAAATGGCACCTCCGTCAGTACAGCACCCATCCCCGCTGAGCCCATAACAGCGGGGACCTCAAGGGTCATAGCCCCCCCACAGAGCTCAGGCAAGGAGGCCGTTCCTGAAGCCGCCACCACGGCCTCCAAACCCCCTTCTTCCCCAAAAAAGCCATCTGTGTCTGTGGTCTCCAGCAAGACTGCAGACACGGGGAAAAAGGGGAAGAATGTCACCGGTCCTCCCAGTGTCACAGCTGCATCTCCCAAGTCCCAATCTGCACCCACCATAATTACATCAGTTAGTGTGGGGGCACAGTGTAAGCAGAGGGATAATAAGCCCAATGCAGGGGAGGCAGCTAGTGGCAGCTCCTCTTCCAGGAGTGACGTCCCCAGGAAGAGGAAGCATAAAACCAACAGGGAGGTTGCTGATAAGTGGGAAGTGCTCTATAGTGGAGCACCTCCCTCTAAAAGCAAGAAGAGGAACAAAACATCTCCTCCTCATCGGGTGACATTGTCTGGCAGGTTATTAAGCTCAGCCAGCCGGTGCCAGACCACACATCTCTCTCGCCAGACCCTATAGGGGTTAATGTGGAAAAGGGTCTGGAGGAAAAGCAGGGGCAAGAGGGTCTCCCAAGTGAGGCAGGGGTAGACAAGAAAGATCAGGTTCTGCCTCTGGCCTTTGAGGGGGGTCCCAACAAAGCCCCTGCTGAATGGGTAGTCAGTGTCCCTGAGGTGCTGAGCTTCAAGGGCACCAGTCAGTCTCCTCCTCCAGTGTCACTCTCTAGTGACATACCTCGGGCTTTGTTAGAGCCCCAGGCCGAGTCACTACTGGAGTGGGGGAATATAGGCATGACCCCCATTCAGGACCCCATGGATTTGTCTGTCAGGGGGGATGTGGCACAAGGGGAAATGGAAATGGGGGAGGGTGATAAAACAGGTTTTCCTGTTAACATCATGGGAGAGCCTGTCTACCCTCCTCAGCCGTCCACTGACCCTAACATCGGTGCCATCCAAGCTGAGCAAGCAGCGGTGGAACTGGCAGAGGAGGCATATAAAGCCTCCAAGGCTTCCATTAAGGAAGCCATGCCAGCCACTTCTGTCCAGCCAGCTACCCCTGAATGCACTCCTGAAGCTACAGGGGTGCAGCAGCAATCCAAGGGTCCATTATTTACCTTGAAGGGTGCTAAAGGGACTCCTTCTGTATCATCTAAGAGGGGGTCCCTGAGAATAAAGCTGAGGAAACTGACTCCAGCCGGGGAGGATGGAGTAAAAGCCCTCAGCCAAGAGGAGCCCAGGGGTGACCCACTAGAAGGAACATCAGATTCTGGGTGGGTTGTCCCTGTCAAGGAAATAGATCTATTCCTTGAGAGCACCCTTCATGGACAAAAGAAAAGGAAGGTGCGGCTGGCCTTGGAGAGGTGGAAGAATATGTCGCGTTCGGAAATTCTATAAAATGTGCGTGTCCTATCAGCAGTCTCAAGGGTCTGAGGAACGCACAATGCCTGACACGCAGTAATGGCTTTGCACATCAGCACGCTAAATACCAATGGCTGTCAAGACAGTTTCCGCAGGTTCCAGGTACTCTCCTATTTATATCAGGGAGGGTACTCTGTGAGCTTCCTGCAGGAAACTCACACCACTCCAGAGGCTGAGGCCTCGTGGCAACTGGAGTGGAGAGGCAGGGTCTTCTTCCGCCACTTCACATTGGCGTCATGTGGAGTGGTGACCCTGTTCTCAGAGTCTTTTCAGCCAGAGCTGCTGCTTGTGAAAGCTTTTATCCCAGGCCGTCTAATCCACCTCCTGGTCAGAGAGCAGGGTAGCATCATTAACCTAGTTAATATATGTGCCCCTGCTGGAGGGCCCGAGAGAGTGAGGTTCCTCGCCAGACTGTCCCAGTTTTTGGAGACGGTTGACGCAGATGTGTGTTTGGTACTCGGGGGTGATTTCAATTGCACCCTCGACGCTCTGGACCGGAATAGTCCAGAGCCGTACCCGCCTTCTGCGTCAGCGCTGCAGGAGATCATCGCCCGCTTCTCCCTGGAGGACATCTGGCGAGAGCAGAACCCAGGGGCATCAGACGGTTTCACCTACGTCAGGGTGAGAGCCGGTCTGGTATCCCACTCACGGATCGACAGACTATATATATCTAGTCACTATATGTCACGAGTCGGTTCTTGTGCCATTAGGCTGGCTCCGTTCACAGACCACAACTGTGTGTCTGTGACAGTGGCGCTAACGCCAACAGCGCCACGAGCCGCCTATTGGCACTTCAACAATGCTTTGTTGAAGGACCAGGGGCTCGTGACAATAATCCGGGAGTTTTGGACGGACTGGAGGGGTTGCAAGGGGGACTTTGCCACGTTAATACTGTGGTGGGACGTGGGCAAGGTTCATTTGCGACTTCTGTGTCAGGAATATACCAAGGGTGCGAGTGGGCAGCGCAAAGCTGAGTTGGAGTCACTCCGGGGGGAGGTACTCCATCTGGAGCAGAGGCTGTTCACTTGTAGGGACCAATCCCTGCAGAGCGAGTATGTAGAGAGGAAGGGTGTCCTCTGTGACCTGGAACGACACCAGGCCAAGGGGGCATACGTGCGCAGCCGCTTAGGTTTTCTCAAAGATCTAGACCGCGGCTCGCGCCTCTTCTACTCACTGGAGAAAAAGGGGGGTAACAGTAGGCACATCACCTGTCTTCTAGATGAAGACAGTGCCCCCCTTACAGATCCGGAGAGTACCTGGGATAGAGCCCGGAACTTTTATAAAGATCTTTACTCTCCGGATCCCATTTCTCCAGAAGCCTGCAGGGTGCTATGGGAGGGGCCCCCCACAGTCAGTGAGGGTGTAAGAGAGCGGCTTGATATACCACTATCTTTTCAAGAGCTCTCTGAAGCCCTCCGTGCCATGTCCTGTGAGAAGTATCCAGGACTGGACGGACTGACTGTAGAGTTTTTCCAATTTTTTTGGGAAACTCTGGGACCTGATTTCCATCTGGTCCTTGGGGAAGCCCTGGAGACCGGGGAGATGCCCCTGTCTTGTCGCAGGGCAGTACTTGCCCTGCTGCCCAAAAAGGGGGATCTCCGGCTTATTAAGAACTGGCGACCGGTCTCTCTGCTCAGCACGGACTACAAGATTGTAGCTAAAGCCATCTCGCTTAGACTTGGGTCTGTGCTGGCAGAATTGGTTCACCCTGACCAGTCCTATGCGATCCCGGGCCGGACTATCTTTGATAGTATCTTTCTGGTCCGGGATCTATTGCATTATTCTCGCAGGACTGGTCTGTCACTCGCCTTTCTCTCTTTAGATCAAATGAAGGCGTTTGACAGGGTGGACCATGGTTACCTCATAGCCACTCTGCAAGCGTACGGCTTTGGCCCACAGTTTGTGGGCTTTATAAGAATGCTGTACGCCTCTGCAGAGTGTTTACTTAAAATCAATTGGTCCCTAACAGCACCTTTGGTATTTGGACGAGGGGTGCGTCAAGGATGTCCCTTGTCTGGACAGTTATATGCACTGGCCATCGAGCCTTTCCTCTGCCTACTGAGGAAAAGGCTCACAGGGCTGGTGCTAAAAGATCCAGACATGCGGATTGTCCTTTCAGCTTATGCTGACGATGTGCTCCTCGTGGCCCAGGATCCAGTTGATCTTGAGCTGGCAAAACAGTGCCAGGAGGTATATTCAGCTGCCTCCTCCGCTCAGATCAACTGGTCCAAATGCACAGGCCTTTTAGAGGGTAATTTACAGGTAGACTCTTTGCCTCCCACGTTTTGTGACATCACGTGGGAGGCAGATGTCATTAAATATCTGGGGGTCTACCTGTCCGCTGCGGACGCTTCCGTCCCAGACAACTGGAGGGAGTTAGATGGCAGTGTCCTCTCTCGTCTGGGACGATGGAGGGGTCTAGCAAAAATGCTTTCCCTTAGGGGGCGGACTCTAGTGGTGAATCAGCTGGTGGCTTCTCAGATCTGGCACCGGCTGATTTGTCTGAGTCCGACCCCCGAGTTTGTCACCAATATCCAGAGGAATTTGTTAGATTTCCTCTGGATGGGAAGGCATTGGGTCTCTGCAGGGGTGTCAAGTCTGCCTTTGGTGGAGGGTGGACAGGGAGTAGTTTGTGTGTGCTCCCAGTTGTCCACCTTCCGCCTTCAGTACCTGCAGAGATACCTATATGCAGATCCCTCTCCGCAGTGGTGCGCACTGGCATCCAGCTTTTATCGCCAGTTGCGCAACCTGGGGTATGACCGGCAATTATTTCTGATCGGGCCCGAGGGGTTTGGGAGAGACCTCTCTGTGTTGTCGGCATACTACCAGGAAACCCTCAAGGCCTGGAGCATGGTCTCCGTGACCAGGCAGGGCGTGCCTTTGGGGGATGAAATATTCACGGAGCCCCTGCTATTTAATCCAGCAGTGGGGGCTCCAATGTTACAGTCCCCCTGTATCATCCACCGCCTTAGTCATGCACGGATGACCCGAGTCGGGGATCTCCTGGAATACGGGCGTTCTGATTGGGTGTCACCCCAGGAGCTTGCGCTCTGTTTGGGATATGTGACGCCCAAAGTCTCAGGGCGCTTGCTCCAGGAGATTAGGGATGCCATCTCCCCCGACTCGCGCACCTTCCTTCGCGGGGCTTTGCAGGCCGGAGTGCCACATGCACCTTTCAACACCCCTGCTCCGGCTGTTTGCATTGGACACAAGCCCCGTGTTTCCCCTCAGGCTCCTCCTGTCCCCAACCTCTCAAAGTTGAGGGACATACCCTCGGCATGCTTTCGCGGCATGCCGAGGAAGAGCTTATATTCTCTCGTGCTCCATACAGTGCACTTCCTTGCCCTTGTGACCCGTCCCGATACCATCTGGAGGCGGGTCCTACCAGCTGACGAGGGCAAGAGGCCCCGGTGGAGGGAACTTTATTCTGATTTAGTTCCACGACCCACCGGGGACTTGAGTTGGAGAGTGCTCCATGGTGCACTGAGCACGGGAGAGTACTTAGCTAAATTCACAGACTCTCCCTCCACTTGTCCATTCTGTGGCAAGGGAGAGTCCGTGTATCATATTTATTTTAGTTGCGCCAGACTGCAGCCCCTCTTGTCACTCTTGAGGGGCCTCCTCCTGCAGTTCTGGCTGCATTTCTCCCCTCACATTTTTATTTTTGGGCGCCCAGTGTCCCGGGGCAATAAGGCCAGGGACCTCCTCATCAACCTGCTCCTGGCATTAGCCATATTGGCTATATATAAGTCCAGGAAGCAGTGTTTGATAGGGGGGGTTCCCTTGTCACCTGAGGCCATGTTCCGGGTGCTGGTGCTCTCCCGTATCCGGGCAGAGTACCACCTGGCTTTGTCCACTGGGGGAATGGATGAGTTTGTCTCCCAGTGGGCTTTAGATGGTGTGCTCTGCTCGGTATCCCCCCATTCGGTTTCTTTTTCTCTTAACCTCCTAAAATGATTTTTATTTAGTTTACAGATCATGTTTCTCATAATGTCAAAATACACTGTGCCAAGTTCAACCAATCCAATCTAGTTGGGGTACCAACAGTCCACATTTAAAAAACCCAAACTTTTATTTTCTTAAATCTAAGTGCATTTGCCTGACCGTCAATCAAAGTTCATTTGCTTGACCGCTACTCATAGTGTGTGTCTTGCTTACAAGTACTGTGCCAAGTTCAACCAATCAAATCTAGTTGGGGTACCAACAGTCCACATTTAAAAAACCCAAACTTTTATTTTCTTAAATCTAAGTGCATTTGCCTGACCGTCCATCAAAGTTCATTTGCTTGACCGCTACCCATAGTGTGTGTCTTGCTTACAAGTACTGTGCCAAGTTCAACCAATCCAATCTAGTTGGGGTACCAACAGTCCACATTTAAAAAAAAATGACAGGCAGAGGCAGGACACCCCGCAGAGGCCGTTGTGGTCGTGGTGCTGTGATTCCCTTTGGCCCTACAATAATACCCAGTGTTCAGAGGCCAGTTACCCTGAACTTGAAAAGTTCAGAGGACGTAGTTGACTGGCTAACACAGGACACCCAATCTTCTACAGCTTCCGCTTGGAACATTGACGCACCATCCTCCTCCAGCTTAGCTTCGGGCACCTCTCAAGTTACCACTCACCCGCCTGCCACCACCACCAACACTAGTACCACAGCCAATTCAATTGATCAGTCAGAAGAGTTATTTACACATCAGTTTGAAGAAATGAGTGATACGCAACCATTATTGCCAGAGAATGTAGATAACAGGGATATGTCTCAGTCAGGCAGCATTACAAACATGTACGTACGATGTGATGATGATGTACCCGCTGCTGCTTCCTTTGTTCAGTTGTCATATACAAGTGAGGCGGGTGATGATGATGACGATGCGTCCGTGGATGTCACGTGGGTGCCCACTAGAAGAGAAGAAGAACAGGGGGAAAGTTCAGATGGGAAGACAGAGAGGAGGTGGAGACAAGTTGGAAGTAGAGGGAGGTCATCGCAACGAGCTAGTGGCACAGTCAGACAGCATGCATCAGCACCCGGGGTCAGCTAGACAGCACGCCAATCAACGCATGCTGTTGCCACCACCAGAATGCCGTCACCGCCGAGCTCAGCAGTGTGGCATTTTTTTTGTGTGTCTGCCTCTGACAACAGCGATGCCATTTGCAACCTGTGCCAAAAGAAACTGAGTCGTGGGAAGTCCAACACCCACCTAGGTACAACTGCTTTGCGAAGGCACATGATGTCACATCACAAACGCCAATGGGATCAACACATGAGTACAAGCAGCACACAAACTCAAAGCCGCCATCCTCCTCCTGGTCCAGCATCTTCATCCACATCAACCACTGCTGTCCTCCTTGCCCCCTCTCAACTATCCACCACTTCGTCTTTCGCCTCTTGCTGTTCCTGCTCATCTCCCCACAGTCAGGTGTCTGTCAAGGGCATGTTTGAGCGTGAGAAGCCAATGACACAAAGTCACCCCCTTGCCCGGCGTCTGACAGCTGGCTTGTCTGAACTCTTGGCCCGCCACCTTGTACCATACAAGCTGGTGGAGTCTGAGGCGTTCAAAAAGTTTTTGGCGATTGAGATACCGCACTGGAAGGTACCCGGCCGAAATGTCTTTGCCCAAAAGGCAATCCTCAACCTGTACTCGATTGTGCAAAAGGAAGTAATGGCATCTCTGGCACACAGTGTTGGGGCAAGGGTCCATCTGACCACTGATACCTGGTCTGCAAAGCATGGTCAGGGCAGGTATATCACCTACACTGCGCATTGGGCAAACCTGCTGACGCCTGCCAAGCATGGAATGCGTGGCTCTGCAGAGGAGTTGGTGACACCGCCTGCTGCCACCTCCTCTACTCCTCCTACTCCATCCTCTTCCATAACCTCCTCAGCTGAGTCCTCTTCTGCTGCTGCGTCTTGCTCCACATCAACAGCACCCCCCCCCCCCAGCTCCCCAGATACTATTCCACATCCCGGATACGGCAGTGTCATGCGGTCTTGGGGTTGACTTGCCTCAAAGCAGAGTCACACCGGGCCAGCACTTCTGTCCGCCCTGAACGCACAGGTGGATCAATGGTTGACTCCGCACCAACTAGAGATTGGCAAAGTGGTTTGTGACAACGGAAGAAATTTGTTGGCGGCATTGAATTTGGCCCAGTTGACGCATGTGCCGTGCATGGCACATGTGTGTAATCTGATCGTACAATGCTTTGTCCATAAGTATCCAGGCTTACAGGACGTCCTGAAGCAGGCCAGAAAGGTGTGTGGCCATTTCAGGCGTTCCTACACGGCCATGGCGCACTTTTCAGATATCCAGCGGCGAAACAACATGCCAATGAGGCGCTTGATTTTTGACAGCCCCACACGTTGGAATTCAACACTCCTAATGTTCGACCGCCTGCTCCAACATGAAAAAGCCATTAACGAGTATTTGTATGACCGGGGTGCTAGGATAGCCTCTGCGGAGCTGGGGATTTTTTTGCCACGTTACTGGACGCTCATGCGCAATGCCTGTAGGCTCATGCATCCTTTTGAGGAGGTGACAAACCTTGTCAGTCGCACCGAAGGCACCATCAGCGACATCATACCATTTGTTTTATTCCTGGAGCGTGCCCTGCGAAGAGTGCTGGATCAGGCCGTAGATGAGCGTGACGAGGAAGAGGAAGAGTTGTGGTCACTATCACCACCAGAAACAGCCTTATCAGCATCGCTTGCTGGACCTGCGGCAACGCTGGAAGAGGATTGTGAGGAAGAGGAGTCAGAGGAGGAATGTGGCTTTGAGGGGGAGGAGGAAGACCAATCACAACAGGCATCCCAGGGTGCTCGTTGTCACCTATCTGGTACCCGTGGTGTTGTACGTGGCTGGGGGGAAGAACATATCTTCAGCGAGATCACTGAGGACGAGGAACGGGACATGACTAGCTCGGCATCCAACCTTGTGCAAATGGGGTCTTTCATGCTCTCGTGCCTGTCGCAGGACCCTCGTAAAAAAAGGCTGAAGGGGAACAACATGTACTGGGTGTGCACGCTACTAGACCCCCGGTATAAGCAGAAAATGCCTGATTTGTTACCAAATTACCGCAAGTCAGAAAGGATGCAGCAGGTCCAAAACAAATTAACAAGTATGCTTTACACAGCATATAAGGGTGATGTCACAGCACAAGGGAAATATAACAGGGGAAGAGGTGAAAGTAATCCACCTCCCACGACCATGCCGGCAAGGACAGGACGTTTAAAAGACGTGTTGTTGATGGAGGACATGCGGACCTTTTTCAGTCCTACGCATCGCATCAGCCCTTCGGGATCCACCCTCAGAGAACAACTTGACCTACAGGTAGCAGACTACTTCACCTTAACTGCAGATATCGACACTCTGAGGAGCGATGAACCCCTTGACTACTGGGTATGCAGGCTAGACCTGTGGCCTGAGCTATCCCAATTTGCAATTTAACTTCTGGCCTGCCCCGCTTCAAGTGTCCTGTCAGAAAGGACCTTCAGTGCAGCAGGAGGTTTTGTCACCGAGAAGAGAAGTCGCCTAGGGCAAAAAAGTCTAGATTGCCTCACCTTTATAAAGATTAATGAGGGATGGATCATGGATCCCGAAGGGACTGACACTGGGCGATACATTCGACTGAAAAAGGCCTGATGAGATGAGCTGCCTTCGGCTAAAAATGGTTCACACGCTGCTGTATGTTATCTGTGAATGCCGGATGACTTGCGTGAATTATCCGCCACCAACTAGGGTTCAAGAAGACGCAATGTTTTATGGCACTTTCTGCCTGGGGAACAAAGGTCAATTTTTCAGGCCGCTGCAACAGCAACGGCTGCAACAATACCTATTTTTTGAATTTCAATTTTTATGTCAGAAGGCGTACGGCATGTAATGAAAAAGAAAGCATATTGAACAGTCTTGCATAACACAACAGTTGTGCAAAAATACATATTTACAATGAAGACATTTTGTTAAAATTAGGTGGCTAGGCCTTCTTTTTTTTACTTTTTTGGTTAATACATTTTCTTTTTTTTTACTGTGATTGCAATTTTTAAGAGAAACCTAAGACATGGTAAAACAGACAATAGTAAAGAGTATATCAGCAATTAACACCAAAGTCCTATTATCTATCATCACTCCAGCAGTAGCTTATTATTTACAATATCTAACCTGCTCAATCACCCTTGGGTTACCCAAGGGGAGGCTTCAGTAGGCGACCTCTCCTTTCCTCGGATGATTTAGCCGCCGGTTGCTTCTGAAGGGTCTCCTCCAGGGCTCCCCCACTCCGGTCCTTTCCCCCGAGTCACTTCAACCATTAACAAATGTTTTATTATATTAGGGGGGCACTAAATGGGGATGTTATCCAGGGATCCCAAATTGTCTGGAACTAAGTGATTCTATCCAAGACTACATGGTTAAATCTCTCGTTGAGCAGTAAATAGTTGATTTTTTTTATTAATTCCTAAAAGTTTTAATTTGGGTTTTTCCAACTACTAGCTATGTGTATTTTTTCTTTCAAAAAATATTTTATTAGGTCAATCTTAAATATTTTAGAAGCTAGTAAGCATGTTTCTTCCCATAGTTTTATGACTGCCGAACACTCCCACCAGACATGAATAAATGTAGCCTCATTACCACTGTTCCTAAAACATGAGCTGCTCCGTTTTGGATCCCATTTATTAGCTTAAAAGGAGTAATATATGTCCTGTGTAGGACCTTTATTGAAGTCTCAAGCAGACTATAATTTAAAGATCCCCTACTTAAGCCTTGCCAACTTTTATCCCATGTGCTGTCTGCCAACTCGGTGCCCAAATCCCTCTCCCAGGCTTTGGTATAGTCTGGTTTGTTTGCCCATGAGCTTTCATTAAATAGTTCATACATGAGGCTAATAATACCAGGCTGAAAGGGGGAATCCCTACATTTTTTGAGTAGCCAGGTGTTTCTTTGGGGGGTTCCCCTACCACTTATCGTATATATAAAATGATGTATCCTGCAAAAATTATAGTGTTCAGCCAGGGGTAAATTGTATCTATCTCTCACCCACTCAAAGGTCATTATTTTGTCGTCATGCCACCATGGACCAACCCTTAGTAGGTTCTGAGACGTCCACCAACTGAGAGAGCTTTCCGGAAGATGTATCTTAAAGTGGGGATTGGGTACGATAGGGGTAAGATCTGATACCCGAGTGTCCAGTTTTTGTGTCCAGTTCATCTCCATCCATATTTTTAATGAGTGCTTATTCAACAGGTTTTTCAAGTTTCTCAAAAAAGTATACAGGCCTGGAATCCATATTACTGTATCCCATGTATAAGGTGACATGCTTACATTTTCCATAAATACCCAGAGCGGCTAATGTGTTTTGGAGAATGCGCCAGAGGAATAAAAGCCAGCTGCCTTGTAATACAGTTTGAGATTCGGGTCCCTACCCTCTTTTGGAAAGACTATGAGGTCGGCCTGATTCAATTAAGGGGGCATAGGTTCTCCATTTAGTATAGCGTTAAACAAAGATGTTAAGTGCGGGGGTAAGCAAGGGCTCAAATTTCTTATAGTACAGATGAGTAAAACCGTCTGGCCCTGGGGACTTGCCAAATTTAAGATCTTAGATTGTAGATTTAACTTCCTCTTGGGATATGTCTAGGTTCAAGCTGTCCAATTGAGGTACAGGTATTTTGTGGACTTCTTGCTGTAGTAGGAAGGACTTTATGTCAGATCCGCTGCAGCGGGATTGGGATGAATATATGGTCTGATCGAAGTTTTGAAATGTTTCTTGGATAGCATTGGGGCTAAAGGAGGTTTGGCCATCAGGTAGTCTAAAGATACTGTATATTATGTCCTCTCTTGGGGGGTAAAGACACTAATAATTCCTCCAATAAAATTCTGCTTTTTTTTGCGGGCAAGGTCCCTGGTTAGCCCCTTGGGTTATCTGTTAAAAAGAGTGGTGCAGAGACTGTGGGGGCTGTTAGCCTCCTTGTCCCCGTGTGGCCGTTTAGAATCCCTGCTGCTGCATGTTTCAGCTTTATTAAGGTGTAATTGTACAGCGTTTGACTCAAGTAGCTGCCTGTGCTGGGTCAGTTTGGCTTAATTGCTGGGCCCTTTTCCTGCCAAGATGGCGACCATCAGTCCATGGGCCTCTATGTCCCCTTCACTACCTTTGTCCTCGCTTGTGTGCTTATTTGGGATGGCCCCCCTTTATATCTCCGGCCCGTGGCCTTGTAAGGGTCGCCCCCTCAATCTCTGAGTGTGGATATGCAGGGATGGGGCGTTGAATCAGGCCTACCTTCTTCTCTGCTCGCTGCAAGATCAACAATACCTAATTTTTCAGGCATGTGTAAATGCCTAATTTTTCTGGCCTCTGGTGCTGCACTGTGGCTTCAACAACCAAACCCCCAAAAAAGGCACATAACAGGGATTAAACTGATAGGAGTAGTACTACTTAACACACCACTCATATCTGGTGTAACAGTAGTGTACATTTAAAACAAAAACAAAAAATGTACTGTAATAGATTGAATAGCAGTTAGTTGTCTGCAAGCGTGTGTGTCAGACCTACAGCATCTACTCTACCAACTTCTGCAAGTGCACAGTGCCACTCATATCTGTTGTCACAGTAGCTTGCATGCATAGTACCGATCTGTCAAAACCTGTAATGATGAATGAGGTCTAGAGTAGCCTGGTTCCCTTATCCTCTACAGGTTGAGACCTAATGTTTGGGTGACTCCAGACCAACACATGAGTACAAGCAGCACACAAACTCAAAGCCGCCATCCTCCTCCTGGAGCAGCATCATAAGCCTCATCCGCCACTCCGTCTCTCTCCTTGAGCAGTTCCTGCTCATCTGCCCATAGTCAGGTGCCTGTAAAGGACATGTTTCAGCGTAAGAAGCTAATGTCACAAAGTGCCCCAAAATTGAAGTGATAGGACCAACAAAGCATCTTTTTCCATCTCCTGGTTCTAAAAATCCAGGCCTTATACACGCCCCCTGATAGGTGACGTAACAAGTATTAATGTGAGGAATTGACTCTGCTGGGTTTTGAACCCTGGTCCCCAGGCTGCTATACCTCTTCCCTACCACTGCGCCAGCCTGCCTGTTGTGAATTCCATTGAGACCTTATAAGCTTGACTCTGCTAGCAATTGTATCAGTACCTAAGTCTCTTCAGCTGTGTCTGGTCAGGTGTCTGGTCCTTGGCCTATATAAGGCACTTCCTGTCTATTGATCCTTGCCAGATTATTGTGTGGTTTCTGATCACTTCAATAAACCTTGTTCCTGTTTTCACCTACAAGTTTGCGGAACTGGATTATTGCTGACCTTGGCTACTGGTCTCCACAACTTTGTGATTTCTATATTATTACAGAATAATCTGGCCCTTTCATGGAGACCGCCGGGACAGATTCTGCATTGGCCCAGCAGGTTGCTTTATTTGCAAGAACTGTGCAGACCCAGGCACAGACCATCCAAGTGCTGCAGGACCAGGTAGCTGAACTGCAAAATAAATTTCAGTCAATGCACAGTGAGTATACCAGCTACAGGGCACGTGATGCTGAGGCTGCTACTGTTACACCTGCTCAAGAGGCCCGCTTGCCCCTGCCAGAAAAGTTTGGAGGAGATCGCAAAAAATTTAGGGGTTTCCTAAATCAATGCTGTTTGCACTTCATGATGTTACCTCACCAATTTCCATCTGAAAGAGAGAAGGTGGGATTTATTTTTTCCTTATTCAAAGATGAAGCCCTGGCTTGGGGCTCCCCTCTTCTGGAACAAGACAGTCCAGTCTTGGGTAATCTAAATTACTTTCTTGAGGCCATGTGCCTAGTTTTTGATGACCCAAATCGATGTGCTACAGCAGAAGCCACTCTCCTTCATTTGCATCAAGGGAGGCGCTCGGTGGCTGAATATGCTGCTGAATTCAGACCTTGGGTTGCTGATACTACCTGGAACCAATCAGCCCAGAGGTTCCACTTCAGAAAAGGTCTCTCAGAAGCTATAAAAGATGAGCTAGCTTGTGTTGATCTTCCTCCTGACTTTGATGCATTTGTGCGTTTGGCTATCCGTATTGATCGGAGACTTTCTGAAAGAAGATTGGAAAGACAGGGCTCTTTTAGACCAAGTACTACTCCAATTTCCTATTCAAGAACTTCTACTCCTATCCCACAAACACCTACAGACTTTGAGCCAGAGGCTATGCAGGTAAATCTAATAAGAGGGCCATTATCCAACGAAGAAAAACAGTGGCGACGCACTTACAATTTATGCCTCTATTGTGGTAGTGCAGGGCACTATACCATCAATTGCCCTAGCAAATCCAAAAGAACAATAGCTATGGCGGCTGAGGGTGCACAGATTCGACACCAATCCCAGATTTCGGATCAACTGGATTCTGTCACACAACCCTTGTTTTCTCTGGCTCATGGTGAAGAGGGTATGTTGACTCAACATCCTCATTTTGTGGTGCCTATCACTTTGCAATGTGGTGATCGTAAAATTTCAACTACCACTATGATAGATTCTGGAGCAGGCGGAAACTTTATGGACATTACATTTGCAGCAGGAAATAGAATTCAGTCTATCCCTAAATCTTCACCTGTGTTAAAGGAGACAGTTGATGGTTCTCCACTTACGTCAGGACCGGTTACACATGAGACTGTGCCCTTAAAGTTGACTGTGGAAGTGAATCTCCATGAGGCTATCTCTTTCCACCTAATTTCCTCAACACAGTTTCCAGTGATTTTGGGGGTACCTTGGCTTGCTCTGCATAACCCACAGATTGATTGGAAGATCAGAACTTTGTCCTTTCCTTCCGAACACTGCTTAATGAATTGTCAACCCTCTAAGGAAACACCTGTTGCCACAACAATTAATGAAATGGTTGCTACAAACTTGACTAAGCTTCCTCTACAATATCGGGATTTTGCAGATGTCTGTGATAAGAAGAATGCTGATCAGCTTCCACCACACAGGCCTTATGATTGCCCAATAGAGCTGTTGCCTGGGGCTGCTATCCCATTTGGCCGTATATATTCCCTTTCTGAGCCTGAATTGAAAGCTCTTCGTGAATACCTCCAAGAAAATCTTCCCAAAGGCTTTATTCGACCATCTACTTCTCCAGCAGGAGCTCTTATTTTCTTTGTAGAAAAGAAAGATGGCAGCCTACGGCCATGCGTTGATTACAGGGACATTAATAACATCACTGTTAAAAACCGCTACCCCTTGCCTCTGATTCCTGAACATTTGGAGAGACTCCGCTCAGCTAAAATATTTACGAAGCTTGATCTTCGGGGGGCATATAATCTGGTTCGCATAAGACCCAATGATGAATGGAAAACAGGCTTTCAGAACCAGGTACGGGCATTACGAATATCTAGTAATGCCTTTTGGGCTGTGTAATGCCCCTGCAACTTTCCAGCATCTTATCAATGATGTACTACGAGATCTCCTGGATCAGTTTGTTGTGGCATATTTGGATGATATCCTAATATTCTCTGATAATCTTGAAAACCACAGAAAACAGGTCTGCATAGTTCTAGAGCACCTTCGTACCCACCGCCTATACATTAAACTAGAAAAATGTGAGTTTGAACAAACAGACATTCAATTCCTGGGGTATGTAATAACTCCCAAAGGTTTAAGTATGGACGCAAGTAAAATTAAAGCTGTGCTGGACTGGCCCATCCCCAAGAATGAAAAAGATGTTCAGAGATTTGTGGGGTTTGCCAATTTTTACAGGCGTTTCATTAAGAATTTCTCTGCCGTTATTACACTGATCACTGAACTCACACGTAAAGGGACTCCTTTTCAGTGGTCCGATAAGGCGGATACCGCATTTTCCCGATTGAAGACTTTGTTTACCTCTGCCCCTGTCCTGGTACATCCTCAGCCGGAATTACCATTTATTGTGGAAGTTGATGCTTCTGATTCAGCTGTTGGTGCTATACTGTCTCAAAGGACTGGACCTAAGATGCTGTTACATCCGTGTGCCTTCTATTCCCGCCAGATGGTGCCAGCAGAAAGAAACTATGACATAGGGAATAAAGAACTATTGGCTATAAAAGCTGCCTTCACCGAATGGAGACATCTCTTGGAGGGAGCTACCCATCCAATTACTGTCCTCACAGATCACAAAAATCTGGAATGTATTCGATCAGCTAAGAGACTGTCAGCCAGACAAGCACGCTGGTCTCTATTCTTTTCAAGGTTTAATTTTTTGGTTACATACCGTCCTGGCTCCAAGAATGGTAAGGCGGATGCCTTGTCTAGAATAGCTGACCCCCTCCATACTACAGTAACCAAGACCACCATCTTGCCAGAGGATATATTTATAGGAGTTACATTTCCTTCTGATCTGATGTCTCGCACTAAAAAGGGCTACGCTGAAGACCCAGTTCTTCGTGATCCTCCTCGTGACCTCCATATGACGATGCGTAATGGGTTTTGGATTTTTCAACAACGTCTGTTTGCTCCGGAGTCAGTGCGACTGGACCTTTTACGTCTCTACCATGACTCAAAACCAGCAGGTCATCCAGGAATCCGAAAGACACAAGAGCTACTTGCCCGATCCTTTTGGTGGCTGAAGTATCATGAGGATGTTAAGAAGTATGTGTCCTCTTGTGATGTGTGTGCCAGACATAAGACTCCTCGCTCATCCCCTGTTGGCTTGCTTCAGCCTCTTCCGATTCCTCATCGTCCCTGGGGATCTATATCCATGGACTTTATTGTGGAACTACCTCCCTCTAAGGAACACACTACCATTCTTGTTGTTGTGGACAGGTTAACTAAGATGGGTCATTTTATACCAGCTCGTGGTCTCCCTTCAGCTAAACAGACGGCTGACCTGGTTATTCGGGAAATATTTTGCTTGCATGGAGTGCCTGATGAAGTAGTTTCTGACAGGGGAGTGCAGTTTACGTCTCGTTTTTGGAAACATTTTTGTTCTAATCTAGGTATTAATGTAAATCTGTCGTCAGCTTTTCATCCGCAAAGTAATGGACAGACTGAGCGAACCAACCAGACTTTGGAGCAATATTTGCGGTGCTATATTAGTTACCTGCAGGATGACTGGCTGGATTTTCTACCCACGGCGGAGTTTGCCTATAACAATGCCCAACACTGCTCCACTTCTTTGAGCCCATTTTTTGCCAACTATGGTTACCATCCGACCTTTCTAGTCAGTCTCCCAATTACTACTTCCATTCCTGCTGTCACTGACCGGCTAACGGCCTTACGTGATTCCCAAGCACTGTTGAAAGAGGCTCTTTTGAAAGCTCAGGAATGTTACAAAAGAGCTGCTGATAGGCATAGAAAGGAGGCCCCAGTCTATCACGTTGGTGACAAGGTGTGGCTGTCAACAAGGAATCTCAAGCTTCGGATTCCTTCTCATAAATTGGGTCAAAGGTTCATGGGACCTTTTGAGATCATTGCTCAGATCAATGCTGTCACTTTCCGTTTACAACTCCCGAATTCCATGAAAATACATCCAGTGTTTCACGTTGCACTGCTTAAACCTTTTCATGAAAACACTTTCCCTGGTCGAGCCCTGCCTGCCCCACCTCCAGTCCTCGTGGATGGTGAGGATGAGTACGAAGTGGGCAAAATTCTTGACTCCAGGAACTTCCGTAGCAAGCTTCAGTATCTGGTTCGCTGGAAAGGCTATGGTGAGGAGGAGAGTTCGTGGGAACCAGTGGACAATATTCACGCTCCTGATCTCCTTCGGTCTTTTCATGTGCAGTACCCTGCTAAACCAGGTAATAGGGCATCCAGAGGCTGCACCTATAGAGGCGGGGGTAATGTGAGGAATTGACTCTGCTGGGTTTTGAACCCTGGTCCCCAGGCTGCTATACCTCTTCCCTACCACTGCGCCAGCCTGCCTGTTGTGAATTCCATTGAGACCTTATAAGCTTGACTCTGCTAGCAATTGTATCAGTACCTAAGTCTCTTCAGCTGTGTCTGGTCAGGTGTCTGGTCCTTGGCCTATATAAGGCACTTCCTGTCTATTGATCCTTGCCAGATTATTGTGTGGTTTCTGATCACTTCAATAAACCTTGTTCCTGTTTTCACCTACAAGTTTGCGGAACTGGATTATTGCTGACCTTGGCTACTGGTCTCCACAACTTTGTGATTTCTATATCATTACAATTAAACTGATAAGAGTAGTACTTACAAACACGCCACTCCTATCTGGTGGCACCTTTGACTGCACGTGCCGTGCCCCAAAATTGAAGTGATACGACCAACAAAGCATCTTTTTCCATCTCCTGGTTCCAAAAATCCAGGCCTTATACACGCCCACTGATAGGTGACGTAACAAGTATTAAACTGATAAGTGTAGTACTACTTAACACACCTTATAATAATGCAGAGAGAGGCAACGCAGTGAGAGGAGTCTGAAGAAGAGGAGTCAGAGGAGGAAGGTGCCTTTGAGGAGGTGGAACACCAAACACAGCAGGCGTCCCAGGGGTCTTGCTGTCACCTTTCGGGGACCCCTGGTGTCTGAGTGGAGGAAGAGACCTTCAATAACATCAGTGAGGACAAGGAACGGGACATGGCTAGCTTGGTATCCAACCTTGTGCAAATGGGGAGTTTGCGGTTGTGCAAATGGACTGTTTACGGTTGTTTGCGGTGCGTTAAACGGGGAGTTTGGTCTGTCACTGTGAAGCGGGCCTAACCCTTCCACTACCTGATGGATACAACATCATACCTGATGTTTTAAAGCACGTTATTCCAAACAATTTAGGAATGTTAGGTAATTTATGCCCTTATTGGCTTAAAACCAGACTCTGCATCAACTATGTAATTTTCCATGGGAGTTTTGCCATGGATCCCCCTCCGGCATGCCACAGTCCAGGTGTTAGTCCCGTTGAAACAACTTTCCCATCACTATTGTGGCCAGAAAGTGTCCCTGTGGGTTTTAAAATTCGCCTGCCAATTGAAGTCTATGGCGGTTCGCCGGTTCGCGAACATTTGCGGCGGTTCGCGTTCGCAGTTCGCGAACCGAAAATGTTATGTTCGTGACATCACTAATTATTAATATAATGTACCTTTTTGAATTGAATATTCATCAAGCAGTATCCTGAAGAGCTAACAATCTCTTTTGATTTTCCAGCAGCAGAAAATGTCCAGTCAGACTGTCATCACCTAAGGAGAAAGTGTCAGTTCTGTGTCAAGTGTGCCCTATATAAAGGCTGCGTGCGCAAGACAAAACCATTGTTTTCGGCGGGAAAGCCGCCATTTCACAATGTTAATGTGTAAATGTGTAAGTTAGTGTTGTAAAATGGTGCCGTTAGTCTATGTTTTACGCGTTCCCCGGTTATTTTCCGTCCTTCCTATTAGTATTTTTCTACCACATATGTGTCTGGCTGTGTTTTACGCGCTTCCTGGTCGTGTAGCCTCGTTTTCATTTTTTGGGGTGGCCATTTTTTTTCTCGCTTAAGCGATTTTTGAGTTGGAAAATTCATCTAAATCGAGTTTAATTTGTGTTCCACCTCACTCACAGATGTCCTGGCTGTTGCCCCATGCTGTCTGTGATGTTTCTGTACTTTTTTTAGGTGTAGTTAGTGTTTTTTTCAGGTTTTTGGTTGGGCCACTAATCTCATAATTTTTTGCATCTCGTATCATTTTTTTTCTAAGTCCCGCGTCTCGTATGTGCTCCAGGTTTAACGACTCGCCTCGCTAAGCGAGGCTAGTCAGCGATGAACGCCTGCGGTGCTCATCGATAAGTTGTACGCACCACGCAAACAACGTGACAACGTCTCGTAGTTGGACAATTATAATATGTGATGTATCATGAAACAGAACAAACTTTAAGAACTGAAACTTCACATGGCAGATACTGATTACATCTAATAATTCTAGCTGTCAGTTTAACTCTTTATGTACTGGTTATATCTGAATATTTAGTATATAGAATCAAAATATATTGATAACATACTTAGATAATATCCTTTACTTATTCATAGTACATACCAGTTAACGTACGTATATAGTATTCTCTCTTTTACATTATTGGCTTGATAATGTACAAACATTTTTATACAGTTAAAAACAATGACTGGAGTTATAAACTAGTGTACTAAATCTTTGTTCATTGATTGGAAACATTATGGCTTGGTTTCTAACAGAGGCATCAGAGGAGTGACAGGAACAGTTGATTTAGAGAAAAAACAAATATATATATATATTCAATATTTAAATATCTAATGAATAGGTATAACAGGTGTTAACTTAAATTTGCAAATTACAACATAAGCAACAAACATTTAATATACAGCAAACAGAAATCTATAGCAAAATACAAATATTTATTACAGAAGTATTAACCAATGTCAGCCTGCTCCAAAGCTCAGTGGTCCAAAAGGGAACCGCTTGACCCCAAAAGTCCATCATGACCATCCTCAACAGCGGGGGGGGTTATGATGCCCTCTTCTCCCAATCCCTCAAACGTTGAGTTGGGGCCTATGTACCTCTAAATGCTCCCTTACCCACTCTTGAGAGCCCAATGAACTCCATAGTACCTATCCCCTATAAGGTTCCCTATGAACCCCTATCGGCAACCTTTTGAACCCCAATTGACATTAACTGTAAGCCCATAAGAAGGGGTGAACTACTGATCTCCATGGTACCCTAACCTTCTCCAATAGGGGTCTTTATGGATCCCCATGGAGTCCATTAGGATGCCCAAAGTCCCTCCCATTAACACCTCCAAGCCTTATCTAAATAATCTAAAATAACAGTAAAAAAACAACAATAAAAAAATGTAAAACATTACTGGAAATGAAAAAAATGCAGATAATAAAAAGTAATGACAATCAAAGTAAACAAAAATGTAAAAAAAGAAACAAATTAAAACTTTAAAAGAAAATTAAGAGGTTATTAAGAATAACTTGTAGTCTTTCAGCAGTTCAAAAATCAATGGAAAAGTTTGCCGTTATTTGTGGCTTAGTGTTGCTGCAATCCCTTGTAATAGTTATCTCAGTGTTTCCTGGATGGGTGAATGGAATATTTAGGGATATTTACTTTGTTCTTTTTTTTTTTTTTTTTTTTTTTTTATAAACATATTTATAATTACACCATGCAAGAGAGAGTAATAGGCAATACACAAATATAAAACATATCCTCTCAACATCTTTGATATCTCTCAAGTTTTAAATATAATTTTACAATCAACAGAAAACAGAGAGGGGGAAAGAGGGAGGAAAAAGAGAAGAAAAAAAAAATTCACTCTCTCTCTCTCCTTACCTCTCCCTTAATATTCGTTGCGGGAGCGTTATCAGTGTATATTTCATCGCCCCCATTTTTCTAGCTTGATGTTAGATATTGGTCCCAGAGCTGCCATTTTATTATACGAGTGGCCTTGGGGATATTATCTCGGGAATTAACCAACGAATCTAATTTCATCATTTCTCTATTTTTTGAGATAGTGTTCTCTAATTCTTTCCAGGAGGGTACTTGTGGTTGTTTCCAATATTTCAGTAATAACCATTTAGCAACTAGACATATGTGTGATATTAATAATCTTTACCCTAGTGGGAAGATTTCCATTTGCGAGTGTAAAATAAATATTAACGGAATACAAGGAATTTGTTTACCAGTGAGAGCCGAAAGTTCTTTACTTACTTTCGTCCAGAATATTTTAATTTTTTTGCAATCCCACCACATATGAATGGTTGTGCCTGGTAGTCCGCATTGTTTCCAGCATAGGCCATCTAGGTTATTATATATTGTTTTTAGTCTATAGGGGACATAGTACCATCTATGGATTAACTTAACCATCATTTCATTGTATGAAGAGTTAATTGATGATTTCTTAACAATACTAAAAGTTTTAATCCAGTCTTCCTCCAGTGTTATGATTTTCAAGTCATCTTCCCAGGCTAATATACCCAAACTCTTTTCAAAGGGAGTGTTTTCATCAATTATATTACTAAATTTAGAAATGATGTGTGACGATTCATCTTTAATTAAATATTCTTCCATTTTCCAGATTTTGTTCATATTAATAATTTTGTATCCTAGGAGAGTAACGTATCTTTGTAGACCTTCATAATCTAACCAAGTATTTTTATCTACATTAAATTTCTCTTTGAGTCTTTTCAATTCCATTAAATTCCCTTTTTCAAATAGATCTCCCACCTTTCTAATATTATGTAGTTTTAGTAAAGACAGAAATAGTCCATTCAAATTATTTTTAAGAGAATCTATTGGTGCTGCCAAAGATGGTGACTGCACTATTGATAGTTTTGTTTTATTTTTATGCCATATGTTGATAATATATTTAATATTAGGAGGCAATTCTAAATTCCCTTTCTGTTTATACTCGGTAATCCATAATATATTATCTATTGGGATTCTACCCGATAGTGAGTCCTCTAATATTAGCCATCTTGGACTATTTTGTTTATAGTTATATCCGGCTGCTTGTGTGAGTCTAATTTTTTTATTTAACTCTTTAATAGAGGGAGCATTTAGTCCCCCTTTCTCCAATTTCTTGCATATTGTAGATTTTTTAATTCTTGTTTTTTTCCCCAGATAAATATAGTCGTCTAATGTGTCTTGAATGTTCTTTATGCAATAAACCGGTAATTTACCTGGGAGACATCTCATTATATATGTAATTTTAGGAATTAAACTCATGTTAACTGCATTTATTCTAGATAACCATGATAACTGTAAAGATCTCCAATCATTCACCTGTTTTCTTATTTGTTTCAATATATCATTATAATTATCTTTAAAGATATTTTTTATATGGTCTGGGAATTTTACCCCCAGGTGTACTATATGGGAGGACTTCCAGCAGTAAGAGTATGAATTCACTAACCTATTTTTTTCTTCTAATGGTATGTTATAGGTCAGGACTTCGGTTTTCTGTTGATTAATTTTAAAATAGTAAAATTTACCAAATTCCTCCAGACTGGTCTGTAGTGCTCTACAGGAGTATTCAGGATTTGTTATTGTTATGATAATATTGTCCGCATATGCCATTATTTTATATTCCTCTTGTCCTATTTCAATCCCTCTGATTTCTGCCGAGTCTCTAATTTTAATCAGTAAAGGTTCGAGGAATAAGACAAAGAGCAATGGTGACAGTGGACAACCCTGACGAGTACCGTTTGATATTAAAAATTTACCCGAGCTAAATTGTGACGATGAAATATGTGCTATAGTATTTAAATAGAGGGGTTTTATTGCTGTTGAAGCAAAACTTTTCAAACCAAAACTCTCCAGAACACTCTCTAGGAAGTCCCACCTGACCCTGTCAAAGGCTTTCTCTGCATCTAATGACAGGGAGGAGATCCTCTTTTTTTTTGTATAGTACAGGATGTCTAAAAGACGCCTAGTATTATCCGACGCTTGTCTATTCGAGATAAATCCTGTTTGGTCTGGATGAATTAGGGAGGGTATAATCTTGCTTAGTCTATTAGCCAAGATTTTAGAATAGATTTTAATATCAACGTTAATTAAGGAGATTGGGCGATAGTTTTTATAATCTTCTGGATTTTTTCCTTGTTTTAGTATATTAATTATTCTTATTTCCGTTAATTCTGATGGAATCATTTCTTCTTGTTTTATCTCGTTAAAGAGGTTACATAAAGTACTATTTAATTCTTTACTTAGATATCGATAAAATAAGTTATTAAATCCGTCTACCCCAGGAGTTTTATTTATTTTATTTTTGGACACAATTTCAGATATCTCAATACTTTCTATTTGCTTATTCAGGAAGGTAAGTTGGGCTTCCGATACTTTGGGGAACTTTATATTATCTAGATACTGTTTAATCACTTCTATTCCTGGCTTAACTAATTGATGATCTTTCTCTAGATTATATAAGTTACTATAGTAATCCTGAAATACTAGTCCTATTTTGTCTGGATGCGTTTGAGGGATGTTATTAAAATCTAGATTTTTTTCGATATTATTTTTAATGTACTGTTTCTTCAATTTGTTGGCCAGAAATTTCCCTGATTTACCCCCTTCAAAAAATTGTGTCTGCTGAAATTTCCATAGTATTTTATCTGATTGGAGCTGGAGAATCTTTTGTATTTGGCTATTTATATCTTTTATTGCTTTACTATTTTCACTATGTGGGCTCTCCCTAAAGATATCTTTCATCTTATTTAAATCCAGATAGAGAGTCCTTAGAGACTTACCTCTTGACCTATTCACTTCAGCTGCTTTAGCAATAAATATACCCCTCCTATATGCTTTATACGTACACCACAAGGTTATATCTGAATTAACAGATGGCTTATTAATTTTTAGAAATTCCAGTGTTTCTTTTTTTAAGTATGCAACAAATTTTTCATCCTTCAGGAGCCAGGAGTCCATCTTCCAACTACTCTTTTTTCTTTGGGTGTTTGTATTTAGGTCTTGTATGATTAATTCATTTAAAGAGTGGTCTGACCATGGTGTAGGACGGATATTTATCTTTTTAATTACTTTTAAAGTTGGAAGGTCAGTTAATATATAATCTATTCTGGAAAATGAGTTATGTCTATATGAAAGGTGAGTATATTCTCGTACACCTGGATGTAAGATCCTCCATGAGTCTATCAGATTATTATCTTCCTTGATTTTACGAAATGCTTTTGAAATACAATTTGTTTGTGACATCAGTTTCTTAGTTCCAGCTATTTGTTTATCTAAATTATCGTCAAATGGCATATTGAAATCACCACATATTATTAGCAAACCTCCTTTAATTTTATTAATTTCTTTAAGAAGTTTCCTAAGGAAACCTATTTGACCTTTATTTGGTAGGTAGGTATTAACCAGTGTTTAAACGCCCGTCAATCTGACCGGTCCATATAATGTATCTACCCTCTGGGTCTATCTTACTGCCTTCTTCTACTAATTTCAGGCTATTTTTAAATAAGATAGAGACCCCTTTTGATTTTTTCTTAAAGGTAGAGTCTATTCTATTTGTATATTTTGTATTATTCATATATTTTAAATTTTCCTGTTTTAAATGTGTTTCTTGCAGACAAAGGATTTCCGCATTTAGTTTATAATATTCTAAAAAGGCCGTTTTTCTTTTTGTTGGGGAATTGAGACCATTAACATTATGTGAAATTATTTTTATTTGCATTTTAATTTGTTAAAAGAGTATATGTAGTGTTCCTCGAATGCTTCCCTGACTCGGGAGAGGGAAAGAGAGAGAGAGAGAGGAGAAAAAAAAAAAAAAAAATACATACAATAAAAAAAAACGCCCTACAAAAATGTAAGGGTAGTCTTAAGACCAGCTGCAGCTTAACAAAGGAAGTCAGCTGATCTTTGGCAAGACGCATTTGATCTCGAGAAGTGAAAATATATCGCTCTGTTGCTGAGCGAGGGGGTGAGAACTAGGGTACCAAAAATTTAAATAAGGGTTCAGGGGGACATAAACAATATAATGCATTTGCTACAGACCACCTTTATAGTGATTATCTTTTGCTCCACGAACAGTCTAGAGGGGAAATCTCCCTAAGCATATATTTTAAAATGTATCTGTTTTTTGCTTGAGCTTGGCTCCCCCCCATAAAATCGTGTCTACACAATTCTGATTATGCCCATTCCATCTAAAAAACAGAGAGTATTTATTAAATTTCAACCGTCAGAGGAGAAAAAGGATTTCACTAGGTAATCAATTTTATAAGTGTCAATGGAATCTTCTCTATGTAACTCTATTATCCCCTTAATTATCTTTTAAAATATCATATATTATACAGTACAGTTTCTCCTCTGGAGGCACTTGCCTACAGATGATCTACCATAGTGAATATGTCTAATCTTAATTTAGTTGCTACACACTACTATTAATTTTCTTATCAAGTGTTTTCATATAGTGTTCAGTGCAGTTTCCATTCTGAACGCAATTAATTACAAGTGATCTATCCCAGTGAATATCTCTAGTCTTAATTTGGTTATTACCAATTACTATTCCAACTATTTTACTTTCTTAGGTGTAAAAAATGTACTTGCTTATCTTATCTAACTAATTAATTAAATTTTATGTGACAAATTAATATTTTAAGTTATATCTCAAACTCATAAAAACGTGATTCTCTACCTATGATTTCTTTATAGAAATATTTATGTTTGATAGTGTCTATCTATCACCCTTCCATTTAAACTTAGAGTCCTTCAAAAAAAATCATTATGACCCTCTAACTGTAGCACTTTTATTTAATAATCTTTATGTTAACCAGTATTTATCTGTCCCCCTAACCCTACTACTCGTATGTGGTCTTATTATTACTCTCTATATTAAACTTCTTACTCCCAAATTTTTCGAGTACCCATGTCTCAATTCTACGGTTGCCAGGGATTATATAACATTTTTTTTCTTTTTCCAATCTAAATTTCCTGCTTTCAGATCCAATTTTCTAGCTACCTCTTTATTACTGTCTATATGTATATCCCATTCCTTTAATATTTCTATAGCTTCTTGGGCTGAGTTTGTTTTAACCCATTTTGAATCTTTATAGATTAATAAGCCTGCTGGCTGAGCCCATTTATATCTAATTTCTTTTAGCCTAAGTGTTCTAGTGATTTGTGTAAATTCCCTTCTTTTCCCCAACGTATATGTTGATAAATCTTGAAATATTTTTATATTATCATATGGATGGTCTAGCTGTTTCTTTAAAAAAGCGTTTTTTAAGACCAAGTCTTTTGAAGAGAAAAAATGTAATTTTGATATAATGTCTCTAGGTATAGATTTGTCCATTGTTTTTGCCAGAGGAAGTCTATACAGATCATCCATTTTCCATTGATCTTTCTGTACTTCCGGTACCAAATGGTTAAACAATCCTTTAACATATGACTCCAGGTCTTCTCCTTGGAGTGTTTCAGGTATCCCTCTCAAGCGCAGATTATTCTTTCTGGCTCTATTTTCCAAGTTGTTGATTTTTATATAGAGATCCTCATTTTTATTTTCTAAGGCAGTTAAACAATTGAGGATGGCATTATTGTCCGTTATAATTTTATCGCATATATTTTCATTAGCTTCAATTCTTAAAGATATATTGTTAATAGATTCGGTAATTTCAGACATTTGTTTTGAAAGGTCTCTTGTCAAGTTAACTTGAAATTCTTTTAAGATGGACTTTAGTTTAGAACATGTAAGTGTTTCCTCTTCTTGAGTGGAGTCATCATCCAGATTTTCCTGGGAGGGTTTTTCGGGGTACTGGTTTTCTATAAGGTCTAAACTAGTATCCGTATGAGAGGAATCTGGGGCATTTCCTTTATTTCTAGGGGAAAAGAAATTTGCTTGTTTTGTTGAGTCTTTTATTTTCTCCTTTAGCTTTGTTTTATTAATTGTATTACTTTTTTTGTTTGACATTGTTAGGCTTTTGTAATCTTCTTGTTTTTACTTTAAGACTTTCTTTTTTTTTTTTTTTTTCTTCTTCCTTTTCTTTCTCCCCCTTTTTCCCTTCTTTCTCTCTCCTTCTCTTTCCCCTACCCCTTTTCCTCTCTTTCGCTTTCTTCCCTTTTTCTTCCTTTTTCCTTTTTTCTCTTCTTTTCCTATCCCCTTCCCCCTTTCTTTCTTTTTTCCTTTTCCCTCCTTCTCTCTCTCTTTCTTCTCCCCTCTCCTCCTTTTTCTTCTTCACATCTAGCCCTTTAACCTCCACACATTTACTCTCTTTTCTCTCTCCTTCCTTCTCTTGGGCAAATAGTTCTTTTCTTTTTTGATTAATTTTATCAATAGGTAGAAATATTTTTTAGAGATAGGTAGAGTTTGCTTAGTTGTTTTCAGAGGTTATAATACTTCAAAACTAATAATTGGTTTTATTTATCTGTTCCTGGAGGGAAATAGTAGTCAACTTTCCAGGTCGCAGGTTTAACTAATTTGTAAAGAAGTTATTGCCTTCTTATTCTTCTGGATCTTCAATTTATAATTTGTTTAGTGATCCACTTTAGGGGGGATTTTTTTGGGGGGGCTCATGAGCCGCCTTTCCTCTTGGTCTTTAGGCAAGAGATATTTAATGTGCCAATGTTCACTTATTATAAATTTTTTCCTTTATACAGCGTAATCTATGTACCATAAAATATAGAAATAAAGGGCGGTATCAGCCACAGCCAAGCCACTTACCCTTCCTCCCAGGCAGAACGAAGACAGACCCAGCACACAGCGCTACCGGCGCCTCTTCAGCTTCCGCTCACCACCCTTACTTTCCGTGCTCCAAATGCAGCGCAGTACGAGATGGAAGGTGAGTAGAGAAAATAATTAGTTATATGCCAGCTGTGCTGGCTTCTTATTTAGTATATCCTTGCCAGGTAACTCTTTTCTGGGTCCCTACCATGTAGGGCTGTGAGTATGGCGTTTTCAGCGTAGTACTACTCCAGCTGATGTCTTCTGCTTGGCGGGATTTTTTTTTTTTTCTACCTCCGGGCTGTAATATCACGCCAGAAATTTATTTTTCACACTTTGCTTACTACGCCAGTCTCTATTATTCAAGTCACCCAGGGTCAGTTACCTGTTCACTATTCTTGTGTTCCTTTCTTCTTTAAGAGATTTTATACATCTTAGGGGGTCTAACCTGGAAGGAGGTATTCCCGGCTTAAATGGCTGTTATGGCTGTTCGCTTCCACATCGGGATATATCAGACTCTTTCGGGTTCGCCGCTTTGCAGCATTATTCAGATGTTAGAGTATTAACTCCGTGCAGGAGAGAGACATATGTCTCCGGCGTCCGTCCCCCTTACAAATTGACACGGCAGTCTCACACTGACGTGCACGTCACTTCCGGCGCCTCCATGCTCCCCTCATTGAGGTGCATCCATTTACTTTGTTCTTAAACATGGTGTAATCTGCAATATAGGGGAATAGAATGGGGGCCATGATTTTTTTCCCCATAAACTGCAGTGACCATTTACACATTTGGAGAGTAATGCCATAAAATACATGAAATATTGTGTATGAAATACACAATTTTAGGATGTCACTTTATAGTATTTATCCATTTTGAAAAATAATGTAAATCTGATACTGAAAGCACTTTAGTCAAAGAACATACTAAAATATTTTGCCAATTCAGTTTAATTTGCTTACCTTGAAATGTGAAGTTAGGGAACTGTATATCATTTACAAATTGCTTACAAAAAAAAAAGAGAAAAAGATGTTATCATTCCCCACCAGTTGAAATATTGCAACATCATTAAATCTGTGGTTTTATCTTAAAATATTCATGGAGCTATTTATATAGCTTGAGAAATTGTAGCTTTGTATTACACTGGAATGTTTGTGACTGCATTATAAAATAGTACATTATTCATGGGAAAGCAAAGTACCCACATAATTAATTATTCATTTATGCTTCTCATTATTTCAGTCTCCTGCTATGTACTGCTATTGGTGCCCACATTCAAGTCATTGCAGCTTTACTTGTACTATTTGTAATCTCTTTATCTGAAAGTATGCTGTACTCATTCAGAACAAATAATATCATTCAGAAAAATAAAAGTATGAATGTTTTAGAGAAAACAAACCTAGTATTAAAGTGTATCTGTATAATGTTTTCTGGCATTCTATTTGTAAGGCTTATTATAGGCTAAATTGTTTTATACCTAGGTATTGTTAAGTTGTAAAGATCCTTGTAAAATACAATATTTTTTTACATTTGTGTACAATCGGAGCAGTGCTGTGATAAACCACCTCATGCAAATTATACTCTATTTTATAATTTGTTGGAAATAACTCATTTTATTTTGTAATTTATATATGAGACCAATACTATAGGAAACCATAAACGAGAGTATTTTAGCACTGCATGCAACTCCCTACAGGAAAAGCTAGTACTGGATAAATCATTTTAAGAATAATTTATTTGAGTGATATAAAAGAGCTATGCAGGAAATATTATAGAAAGAAAAAAAAGGCCAGAATAGAGAAATTAAACCAAAGAGATAAACAGAAGAGATTAGCTCAGTATTTGAACTAGGTGAATAATACATTTAAATAGGAGTCATGGGCAGGGTAACAGACGCGGATGGTCCAATTGCAAAGGAGAATAAGGGATGAAATGAAGTTGCACATAAAATTTGATATAAAGGGAAAAGTACATGAATCATGGTGTGCTATAGATACATAGAACAACGTATTTTAAAATATATTCAATATTAAAGGGTCAGAAATGAAAAAGTGAATTTCAAAACAGAACACAGTATACATACAGTGATGAATAAGCCAATAACTAACATTTGGTATGTAGTAAAATGTAATCAAATGTGATATAATGATAGAGGTAAGCTAAGACCAGCACACCTAAATGCTGATAGATTAATTACACTGTTAATACTAGCCAGTAACAACAAACACACAAAATGCGAAGCGAGGGCCTCAGTTGCTGGCATGGAGCGCCGAAGGCCCTCCATGCCAGCAACTGCGACCTTTGCAAAGTTCACGTCGCAACCCAAACAATACGACACACACATTACGACACTCGCAAACAACATACGACACACGTTCACACACATTACGGCCTCGCAACACTCGGACGCAACTCGCGAACATTACAAAATTTCAAACACAATACATACACACAGCACATACATAAAAACCTTACCTACACCAAGAGGGAGCACCCACGACTTAAAAAATGCAACTTACACCTTTATTTGACTCGAAATAAAAGAGTTTAGACAGTAAACAATTTGATAAGCGACACAAAAAATGGCCGACTAACAAAACTAAAACGAGGCTACACACGCAAACACCATACTAGACACGTTACCCCCATTACGACCTCGCAAACATCGGACGCAACACGCCGACATACAAACATTTAAAACACAATAAATACACACAACACACACATAAAAAGCTTACCTACAGCAAGACCAACCATCCAGCACCTTAAAAAAACAAGTTACACCTTCATTTAAATAAAAATTAAAACACTTTAGACACTAATACAATCGCTAAGCGAGAGAAAAAATGGCCGACGAACAAAACGAAAACGAGGCTTAAGACGTACCTATACTACACTTACTCGCAATAATGAAACACATACTATGCGGAACGTATCACAATCAGATTAAACACCGTTTTGAACACTACTACGCACAAAATGGCGGATGGAACGCAAATTGTAAGCTGGAACGCAAATAGCGCATGCGTATTGCGTTCTAACGGTCTAACTTTCCAGAATTTTCTACAAGTTTATAAATACTGCCTATTTCACACACAAAAATACATTTATCCTCAGGTGATGAACGGAGTTACTTCATAGATAACTGCTGCTTTTACTTGAGAAGATAATTCTTTTATAATTTACTACTTTACACTGTGCAACTTACAACTGAGAGGTAAGCTATAATATATTACATTTTATTATCAAGACAGGTCAAAAAAAATAAGGTTCATTTAACCAAAAATAAAATTAAAATAATTCAATATCAAAAAGAGGTTTATGTAGAGTGACATGTGACATGGACATATATGTGTATCATGTATAGTGACTGTAGAGTGACAGGTGACACGGACAGACCAGACCATCGGACGAGGACTTTAAACACAGGACCAGACCAGCGGTATAGGACTTTCAACACTGGACCAGACCATCGGACGAGGACTTTCACCAAAGGACCACAACATCGGACGAGGGCTATCGCCAGAGGACAACAACATCGGATGAGGCCTATCGCCAGAGGACCACAACATCGGACGAGGGCTATCGCCAGAGGACCACAACATCGGACGAGGGCTTTTGCCAGAGGACCACATCATTGGACCAGGATTTCACACAGAGGACTACACCATCGGACGAGGACTTCCAACAGAGGACTACACGATTGGACAAAGATTTTCAACTGAGGACCAACAAACATTCGGATTTAAATCACACTTCAACCAAGGTACAGTATAATAAGTATAAAGGGAGAAAACTAAAGAAACATCTTTCATCTGCATCCGTGTTAACAGAAAAAAATAAATTACTATGTCCCTTATTCTATTTAAATTGCCACTATGCAATACAAAGCTCAATAACCACATCAATGCTTTTTTTTAGCAAAAAAGTTTTTCAGTGGTAAACATCTATCCACAAACAAGGTTTTCAAGAACTAAAAAATTAGTTACAAAAAATATGTTAACTGCTTATTTACAGCAGGATTCCATTGGCCAAATTTTAATTCAATGAGGCCAGGAATTATAACTTTTAACTAAATATAACTGATACATTAATGATTTACCTTTTTTCCCCAATTGTGCACAATAATCTTTAACAGTAATTACAAATTTAAATACACACAATTACATTTCTTTTTTTTCCTTTACAGATTAATATGGCTGATAACGAGACCAAAGAAGAGAAGAAGAGACGTCAAACTAGAGAAAGACAAGAGAGATGGGCCGCCCAGCAGACACCTGAGGAGAAAGAAATTCGACGAGAAAAAGAACGCAAAAGACTTGCAAATAAAAGACTATCAGCTGCAATAATGAAAGATACGACAAAAAAAAATAAAAAGCTAATAAAGCATTTACAACCTGTTCCTCAAACATCAGATGACATTTTACAAAATACAATTCAAGACAGACCAAAAAAAGCAACTGCAAAAACAAAGCATTTACAACCTCTTACTGAAACCTTACAGGACATTTCAACAAAACAAGGACAACATATACCAAGAAAAGCCACGAAAAAAAACTAAACATTTAGAACCTGTTGTTCAAACATTTCATGACTTTTCACCTGATGAATATGAAAGTCAAAATCCTATATGCTTTGCAAATTGTCCTTTACTCAAGTCTTTAGCAGTAGAGGTTCATAGTTGTGGGGACATGAGTACTCAATGTCAATTTTGTGAGGCTTATTATTTTAAACAGGAGAGACCCAGAGATGGACAATTTATTAGTTGTTGTCAAAAAGGCAAGTTCAAACTTCCAGAAAGGAAACAATTTCCCAGTTATCTACAAAATATTATGACTGAACCTACTTTTCCAAACTACAAAAATTTTAAGACAAACATAAGATCCTACAATAGTGCCATATCCTTTGCATCTATGGGGGCAACATTAGCTGCTAATGTACCAGGACATGGTCCTTACTGTTTTAAAGTCCAAGGACAAATTTATCATCGGACTTCACATTTACATCCAGAGCAAGGAGAGCAAAGAAAATTCGCTCAATTATATGTCCTAGATACAATGGAAGCTGTTGACCAACGTATGCATATGGAAGAAAATAAAAAATGCTTACCCACTGTTTTCATAGAGCTAAATAACATTATGGACAACAATCCCTACAGTAAAGCTTACAAAAAATTGGCAGAAGTAGAAAATGAACAACTACTTCATGCACAAAGACATCAATTACTCATGCCAAAGGTTAATATGGTGCTTAAAAGAGACAGACATACTGATAAACGTCGTTATAACTTGCCAACATCAAATAAGGTTGCAATGGTCTTTCAGAATGATGAAGGAGAACCACCATTTCTAAGAGACATTAGAGTATATCCCAGAAATGAGGAGCAACCATTTATTAATATTAATATCTTAAGTCCAAATTTAGATCCAATGACATATCCCATCTTTTTCCCACATGGAGAAGCAGGTTGGCAACCAAAATTAACCCTTCCCAGTTACCCAAATGCTAAAGCCAGAATCCAAAATAATGTTTCTATGCTTGAATTTAAAGTAGCTCAAATTGCCATTCGAGATGAATTTAATCCAATTTTATGTGGTGGAAAACTAACAGAACAATGGATTATTGATTCATATTTGCAAGTTGAGGCAAATAATTTAAACTTTATAAAATATCAACAAGATAAACTACGTGTAGAACAATATTGTGGACTCATGGACTATGTTGCTGACATGGCTACAAGCAGAGACATGACAGCTGGCAAAGCCATCATTTTACCATCTTCCTTTCAAGTATCTCCTCGAAATATGAGAGAAAGATACAATGATGCTATGGCTATTGTGACAAAATTTGGAAAACCAGATTTATTTGTGACATTTACATGTAATCCACAATGGCCAGAAATTAATCAAAATCTACTTCTTGGACAAACTGCTTCTGATCGACCAGATTTAGTAGCCAGAGTTTTTAAGATCAAATTAAATGAATTAATACGTGACTTCACTATAAATCAGTTATTTGGCAAATGTCTTGCTTATGTATATACCATTGAATTTAAAAAAAGAGGACTTCCACATACACATCTTCTGATAATACTTCAAGAGAAAGATAAATTAGATACTTCCGACAAAGTGGATGCAGTCATAGTTGCTGAACTACCAGATCCAGAACTATATGGTAGACTATATGAGATTCTTACTCATCGCATGATTCATGGTTCCTGTGGAGACCTGACTCCACAATCACCATGTATGGAAAATAATAAATGTTCAAAAGATTTTCCAAAAGATTATAGAGACAAAACATATGCAAATTGTGATGGATATCCACTTTATAAAAGAAGAGAAGGAGATAGTGCCATTATTCGTGGAAAAAAAGTGGACAATAGATATGTAGTACCCTACAATCCACATTTACTCATGAAGTACAACGCCCACATCAACGTAGAAGCCTGCACTTCCATCAAATCAATTAAATATGTCTACAAATATATTTACAAAGGCTATGATGCAGCTACTGTAGTCGTCAAAAGTGCAGACAACCCTGAATGTAGTGAGTTAGTACATGATGAACTTGCATCTCATGTAGATGCTCGCTATGTCAGTGCACCAGAAGCTATGTGGCGGCTTTTAAAATTTGAAATGCATGATAGATCACATGCAGTATATAGATTAGCAGTACATTTGCCACAACGACATTTAGTCTATTTCCATGCTGGAAATGAAATGAATGCATTGGCCCAAGGTGAAGATCGTCACACTACACTAACTGCATGGTTTGCATTAAATTCAAATGATGCTCAAGCAACACAATACTTATATATTGAAATTCCATATCACTATGTTTTTGTGAATGGATTATGGAAACCAAGAAAAACCAGAGGCAATAAAATAATTCCACAAATTTACACAGTCAGTCCAAGAGATGTTGAACGTTTTTGCTTACGGATATTACTTTTAAATGTTCCAGGAGCACAAAGTTTTGAACAATTAAGAACTGTTAATGACATTGTATATGAATCCTTCCATTTAGCTGCAACACATAGAAACTTACTCGCTGATGATACAGAGTGGGAAAGATGTTTAGAAGAAGCAGCACAATGTCAAATGCCACGACAGATGAGAGAACAATTTGCTTTTATTTGTATCTTCTCAAATGCTCCAAATGCATTAGCTTTGTGGGAGACTTTTAAAAGTAATATGGCTGAAGACTTTATGCGACGATACAATGAACCCATTGCACACTTAAAAGCGTTAATGGAAATCCAAGAAGTATTTTTAACTCATGGATTAAGTTGTGCAAGTTTTAATTTGCCTGATCCAGGTCTTATAGATGACATTAACTTTGAAGATTATGACATTCAACTACAAGCAGAAAGAACACAAGAAAGACTTGCAACTTTAAATACACTACAATTGCAAGCATTTCATGCCATTAAAAATGCAATAGATGATGACATGGTGACAGAGCGTTATTTCTATCTTGATGGACCTGGCGGGTCAGGAAAAACCTATTTGTACAATTTATTAATGAGTTCAGTACGAGTACAAGGACAAATAGCAATGGCGTTTGCCACTACTGGAATTGCTGCACTTTTATTAGAAGGTGGAAGAACTATTCATAGTGGATTTAAACTGCCAGTGCCTATTTTAGAAAATTCGGTGTCAGATATTCGCATGACATCCTTACAAGCAAAGAAATTTAAGAAATGTAAATTAATTATAATAGATGAGGCCACAATGATGTCATGCTATGCCCTACAATGTATTGACCGTTTGCTTTGTGAAGTCATGGATAATATTTTTCCATTTGGTGGAAAGGTAATGTTGTTGGCTGGCGATTTTAGACAAACATTACCTGTCGTTGTACATGGAAATCGAACTGACATTATCGAAACCTTTATCAAGTCAAGCACAGTATGGAAACATTTTACCCATCTTCAACTGCAACAAAATATGAGATCAGAAGGACAAAATGATTTCAATGATTGGCTTATTAAAATTGGAGAAGGCAGAACAGAAAAAATACTACATTTAGCTGACGACACTGTAGAGATCCCACCTCAGATGATTTGTCAACAAGATATTATATCGGCTATATTTGAAGGGAGCATAAATAACTAAGAATATTCCGAGCTTGCCAACCAAGTCATACTGACGTGTAAAAATAAAGATGCATTAATCCTCAATAATGAAATCTTTAAAAAAATTAATGCACCACAAAGAAATTATCACAGTGCTGATTCTGTACTTGCTGATGACAATGAAAGTCAAGCTAACTTTTTGACTGAATTCATAAACTCTCTAACTCCTTCTGGAATGCCACCACATATTTTGCAGCTAAAGAAAGGTGCAATTATTATGTTATTGCGAAATATGAACCCCAAAAAAGGCCTATGCAATGGGACAAGATTAATTGTTCAACAATTAAAGGACCATTTTATAGATGCTGAAATTTTAACTGGGACCCATAAAGGAGAGAGAGTTTTCATACCAAGAATAGATTTAGCACCAAGTGAAAGTAGTCTCCCTTTTATACTTCAAAGAAGAAAATTTCCCATTATTATGGCATTTGCCATGACCATTAATAAATCACAAGGTCAAACTTTCAAATCTGTGGGTATTTTTTTGGAAGAACCAATATTTGCACAAGGTCAATTGTACGTTGAATTGTCACGGTGCAAAAATCCACAGGCTATTAAAGTTTACATTAAAAACAATGAAAGTCAAGGTGATTTATTAGAAGATGGACGTATTTTTACTAAAAACATTGTCTACTATGAAGTACTATAACTTTGCAGGATACAAACTAAAGCCATGCAAACATTTTTTAAAAGCATTCAAAAATACATAACAATTTGTTGTGTAATTCAGTCATAATTAATGGAAGTAATGTTTATGGATAATTCGCCTCACAAAATACTTGCCAAGCATTTTTAAGAAAAATTATGTTACAATGTTAAGTCAATGTGTTAATGTTTCTAATGTTACAAGTTTAAAAACAATATTTTCAAGTTATTTCATAAAACAGATTATAAAGTTTATGTTAAGAGCTCAAGCACCTTCTAAGTCACAATGTAAATATTGTCTGTTATCTTAAGATTACTACCTACATTCATGTTTATCGCCAGTTTATGTGGTCAGTAAGGAATGAATTTCATTACGTACGTTTTAAGGAGAGTTTTTACTGTATGCCTTCCTCTACATTCAATGTATATTCAACTTAACAATTATTCTGATACAAATTGCATGTTAATACTTATTAATTTAAAGTTCAAATGTTTTTACATTCAAATGTTAATACTTTTAATACAAAATTAAGTTGCAAAATGTATTCACTGTGTTCCTGTTTATAATGTTCGAAATTATACAAATGTTTTGTCAACTTCCAAAGTTACATAAAAAATAAAGTTCAAGTTTAAAAATATATACTTTGAAGGTTATTGCTTACATATATTTTAAACTTCATGTTAAAATTAGGGACGTTTCAACAAGGCTTTTTACTTTTTGCTTTCCTCTGCATTCAATGTATATTAAAGTTAACAATTCTTCAGATACAAATTTATGTGACAAAACCATTACATCAACATTTTACAAAAATACACGTTCAGATCACAATACTTACAAGTGTCAAAAATCTATATTAATAACTAAACAACTTGACAAACATATACATCACATTGCCGTCATTTTTTGACGGACAAGTCGCTAGTATATATATATAAAGGAGATTGTGCCATTAAACTAGTGTATGAGTGTTAGCAAAATTGGGTAGAGTGGGTTAGGCATACAAGTGATTACCTTTCTGCTTTCGCTTCTCCTGCATTGTTGTGTCTTAAGGATATAAGGGGCTGTGGGTTCAATCCCATTACCCTGACAGATTTGGCTAATAGCGGCTTGTTCTGCCTTTCTAACTGCAAGTATTCCTCTCTCCCCTATGTATTGATGTAGAAGAAGGGAGGTGATTGCTTGTGAGCTGTTCTGTCCCACCTATCCCATGACCTGCCATTTAGTGTTTAAGCTGATATCCTCTGACTGAACAACATAGGCAGGCAGAAAAAGCATCAGCTCTGAGAGTTGATGCTTAAATGATTACTGTGGTCAAGTTTGTTTCTATATATGTTCTTTTGAATAACTAATGAGCAGAAAAGATTTTAGAAAGTAAACAAATGTAATGCAATATACTAAATTCTTCTATCCTGTTGACATCCGTTGCCTTTTATCAACTAGTTCTGTCTGCGACTGTCTCTGGAGGTTGGGTCCTTGAATGCTAATGAACTTTCTATTACTGCTATTTAAAGCTTTGGCAACTGTATAAAGTGTGTATAAAGCATCATAGGGAGTTTTTGTTGTTGTTTATCATCAACATACAGATGTTTTCTAATGTTAATAATTATATTCAGCTTGATAATAAGTTGTGAAAGGATTTTAAGGCATAACAAACTTTCTCGATATACAGTGCCTTGCAAAAGTATTCATCCCCTTGGCATTTTTCTACAGTGTCTTGCAAAAGTATTCACCCCCTTGGCATTTTTCATTTTTTGTTGCCTCACAACCTGGAATTAACATGGATTGTTTGAGGATTTGCATGTTTTAATTTACAGACCATGCCAACAATTTTGAGGATGTTTTTTTTTTAAAAATGTTATTGTGAAGCAAACAACAAAAAGGACAAAATAACAGAAAAAGTAAATGTGCATAACTATTCACCCCAATAAAGTAAATACTTTGTAGAGCCACCTTTTGTGGCAACCACAGCTCCAAGTAGCTTTGGATAAGTCTCTATGAGCTTGCCACATCTTATTACTGGGATTGTTGCCAATTCCTACTTGCAAAACTGCTTCAGCTACTTCAAGTTGGATGGTTTGCGCTTGTGAACAGCAATCTTTAAGTCTGACCACAGATTTTTTGTTTGATTGAGGTCTCGGCTTTGACTAGGCCCTTCCAACGCATTTACATGTTTCCCCTTAAACCACTCAAGTGTTGGTTTAGCAGTGTGTTTGGGGTCATTATCCTGCTTGAAGGGTAACCTCCGTCCTAGACTCAAATCTCGTACAGAGTGGTACAGGTTTTGCTCAAGAATATCCCTGTATTTAGCACTATCCATCTTTCCCTCAACTCTGACCAATTTCCCAGTACCGGCTGCTGAAAATCATCCCCACAGCGCTGATGCTGCCACCACCATGTTTCACTGTGGGGATGGTGTTCTTTGGGTAATGTGTTGGGTTTGCGCTAGACATAGTGTTTTCTTTGATGGCCAAAAAGTTCAATTTTAGTCTTATCGGACGAGAGCACCTTCCTCCATACTTTTTGGGAGTATACCACATGCCGTTTTGCAAACTCAAAACGTGCCATTTTGTTTTCTGCTGAAAGTAATGGCTTTCTTCTGGCCACTCCTCCAGGGTTACCTTAGGTCTCTGTGCTGCCTCTCTGATTAATTCCCTCCTTGCCCAGTCTGTGAGTCATCATTTCACTAATTATGTGACTTCTGAAGGTAATTGGTTGCACCAGAGCTTTTTATGGGCTTCATAACAAAGAGGGTGAATACATAAGCACATGCCAATTTTCTGTTTTCTATTTCTAAAAAACAGTTTTATGTATATATTTTTCTCATTTCACTTCACCAACTTAGACTATTGTGTTCTGATCCATCACATAGAATTCAGATTAACAGAACATTGAACTTAAGGCTGTAATGTAACAAAATAGGTAAAAAGTCAATGGGGGTGCATACTTTTGCAAGGCACTGTAATGGTAAGTTATGATGGGATACAAATAGTGAAACCTAACTAGGTACTCCCTGGGACGATGACCTGCATCAGTTCATTGAGACAGAACTTTGATTGGCTTAGTATGACTCAGTGGGTGGTATTTAGAGTATTTAAGTGGCATTCCTGAGAGCACTGCACTGTTTTTAACATATTGCAGTGGTGATCAAGCAGTATGTGAAATGCGTACATGTCGACAATGTGTTTCTTTTCATTTACATTTTTTTTGGAGGTTGTTTAGGCATGGACTTTCTTACTAAATTATTGGGATTATATATCATTAGTGGTTGAGAGTAGGGAAGTTGGGAGGTGGTTGTCAGAAAGTCGATGGGTGACATTTTGGATGCTATACTGAGGTCAACACCATCCACACATTAATTGAAACATTTTACCATGAGTGGAATGTTTGGGCTTGTCATGTTACTGGTATCATAATAAAGCTGACTGATTATCTCTCTTCTTTTCAGTATGAGGAAGTTCAGCAGCTCCAGAGGACCAGGTCTAACATTAAAGAGCAGGGTGAACATATTCTGGTTACATTGATATATGTAGGTTGCAAGAAATAAGTTTATCTAGTTTCGATGTGAAGAGATATTTATTGACATTGACTTTTTGTTTAAGTTGATGAGGTGGGGAAATGTGACAAAACATTTTGCAGTTAGTTAGACTGTTAAAGGTTGGCAACAATTTGTATGGCATGTGATGAAAGGATGTCAAGATCTTTCTTTATTTATACATTTGCAGAACATGTAAGATTTATTGTGCTTTTTGTGTTAAATTTACTTTTTCTTTATATTTCTCTTTATTATTATTATGTAAGAATAATTCAGCTCTACTGAAATTGTCATACAATCATGTTGATTTTATATTGTTATATAAATGCTAATATTCAATACATCCATATATATTTTTATTTTATAAAGTTCAAAAAGGGGATAGTGGCGGGAGGTGCGGGGGGGGGGGGGGTGTCGGTGGGAGTGTTGGTTATCTCTTAAATTTGTTTTTTAAGATAGGGGAATTTATTTGGAGAATGTTTTATTACATAGGATAGAGTTAATAATGTTTCAGATAATGGCTCATTTCAATGGCCTCAGTTTCTGGGAACGTTTAAAATATTTAAGCTTAAAAGTATATCTTCCCTGTTTTTACCTTTTTCTAATCTAACACATGTGTACCCTGGTGGTCCAGTGGTTAGGCTTCAGTGTTTTCACCAATGTGACCTGGGATTGATGCCAAGTAGGGAATCAAGAGGTCATACCACCCTAAAGCCGAGCAGGGTTGGGCCTGGTCAGTACTTGGGAGACCACCTAGAAATACCAGGAGCTATATGCTGTTGCCCACTGAAGAAGGAACTGGCAACCCAATATCTGCCATGAATACCAAGTGGATCAGCATGACCATGGATATAAAGATGTCCTGGTGTGTTATTGGTCCATGAGTTCACAGAGAGTCGGAAAAGAAGTGAAAACGCAAAAAATAAATAAATCCAACTATGGCATCCAAGACAACTTCAACCGTGTCTACACTGACGCAAGGAAAGGAAGTAGCTACAACAAAAATTTATTCAAACAGTATTTTCACGATTTCACTATTACAACCTATTATCATTTTCCCTTTTATTTTACTAGACAAACAAGAGAAATTATTAAACTGTAACAATATATCCAATGAGATTATTTCAACAACATCAATAAATTAGCCAGAAATTATTATACAGTATGCACCTTTAATGCTGTATACCACACTAGTGTTTTTTGGCTTAATATCTATGACTAAGACTATTAAGTACATTCATGTAACCTGGGCATTTTGTTTGCTTTGCCGAACAGTATTAACCATTAACATGATATAGTTTACAGAACACGTTCAAATTAAGAATAATTTCTTTGATAATATATTAACATGCAGGCAGAATTTGTTTACATTGTCGCTTGTCATAACAACTCCAAATAATAATGGAATGCCGACTGGCAAGGATCCTCAGTATTAAGAAAGTAATTTAACAGGCCAATCCTACTGTAATGTACATGAGGAATGATTTTAACATTGAAAGGTGGTTGAGAGGTTGAATGTTTGAATTTAATAATCAAGTAATACACTTTATCACAAAGTTGCACTTCTCTCCTCAATATACTTTTAAACAACAATAATTTCTAGGGATGCACTAGTAGCATTGAGCATACTGTGGCGGTCATTGAGAAAGGTGTACCATCTGTACCTGTGCCATAATGTATCACAGCTTGTGATGGTGCTGTAATATATAACACATCAACGCCAGCCCATTTCAATACAATTACAGATGACCTAGAAGGGACTATTTGTGCTGATACATCCACGTTACCACTGCAAGATGATTGCAGTAAGTAAGAATATAAAACATATATTTGTGTAACTTAAGAGGCCTTTGTTCACTTTACCTAACAGTAATAACTATCAAAAGGATATGGTCTACAGGATATGTTTAAATTAAGAACCAATTATATGTAAACATGCAGGCACAGTTTGTTTAGATTATTGCATGTTATAGCAACGATAACCAATAATGGAATGCTGATTGACAAGGATCTGCAGTACTAAGCAAGTAATTCAATTTACTAATCCTATCTTAATACATGACACATGGTTTTAAAATACATTCCTGCTAAACATGAGGTTGAGAGGAAGATAATGGTGTATATAATATAAAGGTATATGTAATATAATATATCATTTTTGTTATTATTATTATTAATATTATTATTATTTCCTGGTGTCTAATGGTAATTGATCCTTGGTGCCTAGTGGATTGAAGTGATCAAAGCACTCTCCTGCTCTGCTCTGTGATCACTTAACCAGGACTGTTGTGTTGAACAGACCTTCGGTTGCACCTGGCTGTCGTTTTTTTCTTAATAATAATAAAATGATATACTGTATACAGTATCTCACAAAAGTGAGTACACCCCTCACATTTTTGTAAATATTTTATTATATCTTTTCATGTGACAACACTGAATAAATGACACTCTGCTACAATGTAACGTAGTAAGTGTACAGCCTGTATAACAGTGTAAATTTGATATCCCCTCAAAATAACTCAACTCAGCCATTAATGTCTAAACCATTGGCAAAAAAAGTGAGTACACTCCTAAGTAGAAATGTCCAAATTGGGCCCAAAGTGTCAATATTTTGTGTGGCCACCATTATTTTTAAGCACTGCCTTAACCCTGATGGGCATGGAGTTCACCAGAGCTTCACAGGTTTCCACTGGAGTCCTCTTCCACTCCTCCATGATGACATCACAGAGTTGGAGGATGTTAGAGACCTTGCACTCCCACACCTTCCATTAGAGGATACCCCACAGATTCTCAATAGGGTTTAGGTCTGGAGACATGCTTGGCCAGTCCATCACCTTTACCTTCAGCTTCTTTGGCAAGGCAGTGGTCATCTTGGAGGTGTGTTTGGGGTCGTTATCATGTTGGAATACGGCCCTGTGGCCTTGTCTCTGAAGGGGGATCATACTCTGCTTCAGTATGTCACAGTACATTTTGGCATTCATGGTTCCCTCATTGAACTGTAGCTCCCCAGTGCTGGCAGCACTCATGGAGGCCCAGACCAGACACTCCCACCACAATGCTTGACTGCAGGCAAGACACACTTGTCTTTGTACTCCTCACCTGGTTGCCGCCACTCACGCTTGATACCATCTGAACCAAATAAGTTTATCTTGGTCTCATTGGACCACAAGACATAGTTTCACTAATCCATGCCCTTAGTCTGCTTGTCTTCAGCAAAATGTTTGCAGGCTTTCTTGTGCATCATCTTTAGAAGAGGCTTCATTCTGGAACGACAGCCATGCAGACCAATTTGATGCAGTGTGCGGCGTATGGTCTGAGCACTGACATGCTGACCCCCCAGCCCTACAACCTCTGCAGCAATACGGGCAGCACTCATACGTCTATTTGCCAACATGTGCTGTGACATACTGAAGCAGAGCATGATACCCTCTCTTTGTAGACTGGGCCTCAGGGCAGTACTCCAACATTATAACAACCCTAACACACCTCCAAGATGACCACTGACTTGCCAAAGAAGCTGAAGGTAAAGGTGATGGCCTGGCCAAGCATGTCTCCAGAACTAAACCCTATTGAGCATCTGTGGGGCATCCTCAAATGGAATTTGGGGGAGTGCAAGGTCTCTAACATACACCAACTCTGTAATGTAATCATGGAGGACTCCAGTGGAAACCTCTGATGCTCTGGTGAACTGCATGCTCATGAGGGTTAAGGCAGTGCTTGAAATTAATGCTGGCCACACAAAATATTTACTCTTTGGGGGCAATTTGGACATTTCCAAAGGGGTTTGTTGCCAACGGTTTAGACATTAATAGCTGTGTGTTGAGTTATTTTGAGGGGACAGCCAATTTACACTTACTGATTTACATTGTGGCAGAGTGTAATTTCTTCAGTGCTGTCACATGAAAAGATATAATAAAATATTTAAAAAAATGTGAGGGGTGTACTCACTTTTTTGAGATACTGTATATAGCAGATGTCTGTTGCCCTAATGGGTAATACAGTTCTCTTGAATGTTCTATTATAAATGCATTTTTGATGAGCAAATAACTTTCCTGTAGCTTGAGATTTTGCATTTTATGACTGATTAGGGATGGGAAATTTTCCTACCAATTTTCACATAATTCTTTCAAAATAAAAAGTGAAGAAAATGGCTGAACAGATTTGTTTACAAGTTGGTAATGTAATAGTGATCTCAAAGGTCTCATTGCCTTTCAGGATTTCTGTAGATAGCTACAGCCAGATTTGCATTATAATAGTTAAAAAAATAGATTGTAACTAGCTACTTGCCCATCAAAAGTCTCTTTCCTGTTTCTGTTCCCCCTATCCCTCCCCTGTGTCTGTTCCCCATCCCATGTGTCTTTTGCCCCCATCCCTTCCCTGTTTTTCTTCTCCCCTCCCCTGTGTCTCTTCCCACCCCTGTCCCTCCCCTGTGTCTTTCCCCCTCTCCCTCCCCTGTGTCTCTTCCCCCTCCCCTGTGTCTCTTTCACACCTCTCCCTCCCCTGTGTATCTTTCCCCGTCCCCTGTGTCTCTTTCCCCCCTCTCACTCTCCTGTGTCTCTTCCCCCCTCCCCTGGCTCTCTTTTCCCTCTCTCCCCTGTGTCTCTTTCCCACTCCCTCACCTTTATCTCTTTTTACCTCACTCCCACCCCTGTGTCTCTTCACACCATCTCCCTCCAGTGTGTCTCTTTCCCCTCCCCTGCGTCTCTTCCCTCTCTCCAATCCCCTGTGTATCTTCCCACCTCTTCCTCCTTTGTGTCTCTTCCCCCCTCACCCTCTCCTGTGTCTCTTTCCCCCCTCTCCCTCTCTGTGTCTTTTAACCCCCTTTCCTCCCCCTCTTTCCCCCTTATTGTCCTCCTTCTACTTTCTGCCTCCCCCCCCCCCTGTTTCCCATCCTCCTCCCTCCTTTCCCTCATCCTCCCTCCTTTCCTTCCTCCTCCCTTTTCCTCATTCTCCTCCTCCGTTCTTCCCCATTTTCCTTCTCCTCCTCCTCGCTTTCCCTTTCTCACCTCCTCCCTGCAGCGCGGCTCCTGGCTGTGTCCGAACCGGCACTTTCTAATGACGTGATGTTACATGCGCGTCACGTCATTAGCATATGCTGGTTAGGACACAGATATCATTCATGACATAATTTATGACATTAAGCGACCACATTCATGATATCACATGCAATATAAATAATACTATCAGCTATTAGATTTCTGTAGTATAAAAATGACATTGTCCGTGATAATACTGATGACATCACACTAGACCCCCTATGATGGCACTTAATGGTATTACTATTCGAACAGATAATTTTGAGATGTAAAATAATGAAAATATTCATATTTGAAACTAGTCAGGATGTCCCAAATGATTAAATCAGAAAAATCTTTGCAGGAGGAAGGAGATACATTAAGGGTTTATTCCTGCATTTGTCCATCCTTAAGCTGCCCCATCCTGCAATATTAACTATACTTTAATGTAATTCTTTGCAAATATATATATACTAGCGACTTGCCCGTCAAAAAATGACGGTCAATAACATTTGAAGCCATAGGAATGCAGTTTGACACATAATTGAAACCATTTTATACTGTGAGGACCTTCGGCGCTCATTGAGAGGCTTGCGCTGAGCGCCTTCGGTGCTCATCACATGCCTCACAATGAGCGCCTTTGGCGCTCATTGCGAGCCGCTCATGTCGTGTACTTTAGGTCCTCTGAGAGAGAGATATATTTCTATGTAGTTAACTTATAATTAATGATTTATTCAATTAATTAATTAAGTAATAATTAATTATTTCTGCAATAAATAAATATACTTTAATTATTTATAATTGATATATGCAGCGAGTAATAGGCTGAAGAGCTAACAATCTGTTTGTATTTTGCTTTTGCATATAATATACATTGTGAGTGTTAGGGCCCTGCTTATAAAGTGTAATGTATGTTTGAACTGTGCATTCTAAATAGGCTGCGCGCGCGAGGTAAAGCTGTTGGTTTATTGTGTAAAGCGGCATTGTATAGTCCTAATGTTATTAATGTGGTACGCATCTCGTGAGCATTTTCCGGCTTTTCTAATAGTGTATTTTGTAGGTCGTAGTGTGATGTGTAAAGTACTACGCATTTTGCAGTGTTTTGCACGGACCAGGGTCGTGTAGCCTCGTTTTCATTTTTTCCAGTGGCCATTTTTTTCCTTGCTTAGGCAATTTTCGTGTGGCGAAAATCTTCGAAATCAAGTTAAATTTGCGTTCCAGCACACTCACAGACATTCTGGCTGTTGCCCCATGCTGTCTGTGATGTTTTTGTAATTTTTTTAGGTGTAGTTAGTGTTTTTTGGGGGGGGTTTGGTTTGGCCGCTAAATTCGTAATTTTTTGGGACTTGTATCTTTTTTTTTCTAAATTCCGCGTCTCCTATTTTTTTCGTCTCAGATTTTTTTTTGCTGTCCTGCTAAGTTCTCTGAGTTTAACGGCTCGCCTTGCTACGCTCATTGCCTAAGTGCCCCAAGTTTAACGGCTCGTGGGCAATGAGCGCCTTCAGCTCTCATTGCCTAAGTGCTCCGAGTTTAACGGCTCGTGGGCAATGAGCGCCTTCAGCGCTCATTGCCTAAGTGCTCCGAGTTTAGCGGCTCGCCTGCAATGAGCGCTTGCGACGCTCATCGCTAAGTCGTACGTACCACGCAAACAGCGTGACGACGTCTCATAGTTAGACAATTATAATATGTGATATATATATATATATATATATATATATATATACACACACAGTCATATAATTTGTTGAGGAGAGAAACAATCTCTTATAACACAAATCACTTATGCAGGAGGTCAAGGGGCTTCTGATTTTATTTAGGTAGCAACATTATTCATAGGGGTTTATTAGATAACATCAACATTAGCTGCGTGTATCTAAAGCCTACCTAATGAAATATGGTAATTCTTATGAAATCCTTTTCCTGTAATCTTCTTGCTGACTTTAAGATTTACTTTTATGTGAGTTATTTATTTAGTGAATACAAATGTGTCTGTAGATCACATATATAGTTGTGAGCATACGAGCCCGCTCGAGCCGTTGCTCACGCTTGCGGGCTCGCACAACTCACAACTCCTCCTGCACGCTCGCCGCTCTTAACTCCTACCCCGCCACTCTTAACTCCTCCCCTGTCCATCCTAACTCCTCCCCTGTTGTGCTTAACTCCTCCCCTGGCTGCTCTCAACATCTCCCCCCAGATGCTCTCAACTCCTCCCCCTGCTGCTCTCAACTCCTCCCTGGGGAGGGACCGGCAGACATGCTGGGGACTGAGGTGAAAGAGACAGCCTGGAGGAAAAGAGAGACAGGAGGGACACAGACAGGGAGAGTCAGGAGGGACACAGACAGGGAGAGTCAGAAGGGACACAGACAGAGAGAGAGAGAGTGACAGGAGTAACACAGAGAGAGTCAGGAGGGATACAGATAGAGAGAGACAGGAGGGACACAGATATAGAGAGACAGGAGGGACACAGACAGAGAGAGACAGGAGTAACACAGAGAGAGAGACAGGAAGGACACAGACAGAGAGAGACAGGAGGGACACAGACAGAGAGAGAGACACAGGAGGGACACAGATAGAGAGACAGTAGGGACACAGACAGAGAGAGACAGTAGGGACACAGACAGGAGGGACACAGACAGAGAGAGACAGTAGGGACACAGACAGAGAGAGACAGTAGGGACACAGACAGGAGGGACACAGACAGAGAGAGACAGGAGGGACACAGACAGAGAGAGACAGGAGGTACAGAGAGAGAGAGAGAGAGAGACAGGAGGTACACAGATAGAGAGAGACAGGAGGGACACAGAGAGAGACAGGAGGGACACAGACAGAGAGACAGGAGGGACACAGACAGAGAGAGACAGGAGGGACACAGACAGAGAGACAGCAGGGACACAGACAGGGAGAGACAGGAGGTACACAGAGAGAGAGAGAGACAGGAGGTACACAGAGAGAGAAAGAGACAGGAGGGACACAGAGAGAGAGACAGGAGGGACACAGACAGAGAGACAGGAGGGACACAGACAGAGAGAGACAGGAGGGACACAGACAGAGAGACAGCAGGGACAAAGACAGGGAGAGACAGGAGGGACACAGATAGAGAGAGACAGGAGGGACAGAGATAGAGAGAGACAGGAGGTACACAGAGAGAGAGAGACAGGAGGTACACAGAGAGAGAAAGAGACAGGAGGGACACAGAGAGAGAGAAAGGGGGTACACAGAGAGAGAAAGAGACAGGAGGGACACAGACAGAGAGAGACAGGAGGGACACAGACAGGGAGAGACAGCAGGGACACAGACAGGGAGAGACCGGAGGTACCCAGAGAGAGAGAGACAGGAGGTACACAGAGAGAGAGAGACAGGAGGTACACAGAGAGAGAGAGACAGGAGGTACACAGAGAGAGAAAGAGACAGGAGGGACACAGACAGAGAGACAGCAGGGACACAGACAGGGAGAGACAGCAGGGACACAGACAGGGAGAGACAGGAGGTACACAGAGAGAGAGAGACAGGAGGTACACAGAGAGAGAGAAACAGGAGGTACACAGAGAGAGAGAGAGACAGGAGGTACACAGAGAGAGAAAGAGACAGGAGGGACACAGAGAGAGAGAGAGACAGGAGGTACACAGAGAGAGAAAGAGACAGGAGGGACACAGACAGAGAGACAGCAGGGACACAGACAGGGAGAGACAGCAGGGACACAGACAGGGAGAGACAGGAGGTACACAGAGAGAGACAGGAGGTACACAGAGAGAGAGAGAGACAGGAGGTACACAGAGAGAGAGAGAGAGGAGGGACACACAGAGAGAGAGACAGGAGGTACACAGAGAGAGAAAGAGACAGGAGGGACACAGAGAGAGAGACAGGAGGGACACAGATAGAGAGAGACAGGAGGCACACAGAGAGAGACAGGAGGGACACAGACAGAGAGAGAGTGACAGGAGGGACACAGATAGAGAGAGACAGGAGGGACACAGACAGAGAGAGACAGGAGGGACACAGACAGAGAGAGACAGGAGGGACACAGACAGAGAGACACGAGGGACACAGACAGAGAAAGACAGGAGGGACACAGATAGAGAGAGAGACAGAAGGGACACAGATAGAGAGAGACAGGAGGTACACAGAGAGAGACAAGAGGGACACAGACAGAGAGAGGGTGACAGGAGGGAAACAGATAGAGAGAGACAGGAGGGACACAGATAGAGAGAGACAGGAGGGACACAGATAGAGAGAGACAGGAGAGACACAGACAGAGAGAGACAGGAGGGACACAGACAGAGAGAGACAGGAGGGACACAGACAGAGAGAGACAAGAGGGACACAGATAGAGAGAGACAGGAGGGACACAGATAGAGAGAGACAGGAGGGACACAGACAGAGAGAGACAGGAGGGACACAGATAGAGAGAGACAGGAGAGACACAGACAGAGAGAGACAGGAGGGACACAGACAGAGAGAGACAGGAGGGACACAGACAGAGAGAGACAGGAGGGACACAGATAGAGAGAGACAGGAGGGACACAGATAGAGAGAGACAGGAGGGACACAGACAGAGAGAGAGTGACAGAAGGGACACTGACAGAGAGAGACAGGAGGGACACAGAGAGAGACAGGAGGAACACAGACAGAGAGAGTCAGGAGGTACACAGAGAGAGAAAGACAGGAGGGACACAGACAGAGAGAGACAGGAGGGACACAGACAGAGAGAGAGTGACAGGAGGGACACAGACAGAGAGAGACAGTAGGGACACAGAGAGAGACAGGAGGGACACAGACAGAGAGAGACAGGAGGTACACAGAGAGAGAGAGAGACAGGAGGGACACAGACAGAGAGAGACAGGAGGTACACAGAGAGAGAGAGACAGGAGGTACACAGAGAGAGAAAGAGACAGGAGGGACACAGAGAGAGAAAGAGACAGGAGGTACACAGAGAGAGAAAGAGACAGAAGGTACACAGAGAGAGAAAGAGACAGGAGGGACACAGACAGAGAGAGAAAGTAGGGACACAGACAGAGAGAGACAGTAGGGACACAGAGAGAGACAGGAGGGACACAGACAGAGAGAAAGGAGGGGCACGGATAGAGAGACAGGAGGGACACAGAGAGAGACAGGAGGGACACAGAGAGAGAGAGACAGGAGGTACACAGAGAGAGAAAGAGACAGGAGGGAAACAGAGAGAGAGAGACAGGAGGTACACAGAGAGAGAGAGAGACAGGAGGGACAGAGAGAGAGAGACAGGAGGTACACAGAGAGAGAGAGACAGAAGGGACACAGAGAGAGACAAGATGGACACAGACAGAGAGAGAGACACAGGAGGGACACAGATAGAGAGACAGTAGGGACACAGACAGAGAGAGACAGTAGGGACACAGACAGGAGGGACACAGACAGAGAGAGACAGTAGGGACACAGACAGGAGGGACACAGACAGAGAGAGACAGTAGGGACACAGACAGGAGGGACACAGACAGAGAGAGACAGGAGGTACACAGAGAGAGAGAGAGACAGGAGGTACACAGATAGAGAGAGACAGGAGGGACACAGAGAGAGACAGGAGGGACACAGACAGAGAGACAGGAGGGACACAGACAGAGAGAGACAGGAGGGACACAGACAGAGAGACAGCAGGGACACAGACAGGGAGAGACAGGAGGTACACAGAGAGAGAGAGACAGGAGGTACACAGAGAGAGAAAGAGCCAGGAGGGACAGAGAGAGAGAGAGACAGGAGGGACACAGACAGAGAGACAGGATGGACACAGACAGAGAGAGACAGGAGGGACACAGACAGAGAGACAGCAGGGACACAGACAGGGAGAGACAGGAGGGACACAGATAGAGAGAGACAGGAGGGACACAGATAGAGAGAGACAGGAGGTACACAGAGAGAGAGAGACAGGAGGTACACAGATAGAGAAAGAGACAGGAGGGACACAGAGAGAGAGAGACAGGAGGTACACAGAGAGAAAAAGAGACAGGAGGGACACAGACAGAGAGAGACAGGAGGGACACAGACAGAGAGACAGTAGGGACACAGACAGGGAGAGACAGCAGGGACACAGACAGGGAGAGACAGGAGGTACACAGAGAGAGAGAGACAGGAGGTACACAGAGAGAGAGACAGGAGGTACACAGACAGAGAGACAGCAGGGACACAGACAGGGAGAGACAGCAGGGACACAGACAGGGAGAGACAGGAGGTACACAGAGAGAGAGAGTCAGGAGGTACACAGAGAGAGAGAGACAGGAGGTACACAGAGAGAGAAAGAGACAGGAGGGACACAGAGAGAGAGAGACAGGAGGTACACAGAGAGAGAAAGAGACAGGAGGGACACAGACAGAGAGACAGCAGGGACACAGACAGGGAGAGACAGCAGGGACACAGACAGGGAGAGACAGGAGGTACACACAGAGAGAGAGAGAGGAGGTACACAGAGAGAGAGAGACAGGAGGTACACAGAGAGAGATAGACAGGAGGTACACAGAGAGAGAGAGACAGGAGGGACACAGAGAGAGAAAGAGACAGGAGGGACACAGAGAGAGAAAGAGACAGGAGGGACATGGAGAGAGAGAGACAGGAGGTACACAGAGAGAGAGAGAGAGACAGGAGGGACACAGAGAGAGAGAGAGACAGGAGGTACACAGAGAGAGAAAGAGACAGGAGGGACAGAGAGAGAGAGAGACAGGAGGTACACAGAGAGAGAAAGAGACAGGAGGGACACAGAGAGAGAGACAGGAGGGACACAGACAGAGAGACAGCAGGGACACAGACAGGGAGAGACAGCAGGGACACAGACAGGGAGAGACAGGAGGTACACAGAGAGAGAGAGACAGGAGGTACACAGAGAGAGAAAGAGACAGGAGGGACAGAGAGAGAGAGAGACAGGAGGTACACAGAGAGAGAAAGAGACAGGATTGACACAGACAGAGAGAGGCAGGAGGGACACAGACAGAGAGACAGCAGGGACACAGACAGGGAGAGACAGCAGGGACACAGACAGGGAGAGACAGGAGGTACACAGAGAGAGAGAGACAGGAGGTACACACAGAGAGAGAGACACGAGGGACACAGACAGAGAGACAGGAGGTACACAGAGAGAGAGAGACAGGAGGTACACAGAGAGAGAGAGACAGGGGGTACACAGAGAGAGAGAGACAGGAGGTACACAGAGAGAGAAAGAGACAGGAGGGACACAGACAGATAGACAGCAGGGACACAGACAGGGTGAGACAGCAGGGACACAGACAGGGAGAGACAGGAGGTACACAGAGAGAGAGAGACAGGAGGTACACAGAGAGAGAGAGACAGGAGGGACACAGAGAGAGAGAGACAGGAGGTACACAGAGAGAGAGACAGGAGGTACACAGAGAGAGAGAGACAGGAGGTACATAGAGAGAGAGAGACAGGAGGGACACAGAGAGAAAGAGACAGGAGGTACACAGAGAGAGAGACAGGAGGTACACAGAGAGAGAGAGACAGGAGGTACACAGAGAGAGAGAGACAGGAGGTACACAGAGAGAGAGAGACAGGAGGTACACAGAGAGAGAAAGAGACAGGAGGGATACAGAGAGAGAGAGACAGGAGGAACACAGAGAGAGAAAGAGACATGAGGGACACAGAGAGAGAGAGACAGGAGGTACACAGAGAGAGAAAGAGACAGGAGGGACAGAGAGAGAGAGAGAGACAGGAGGTACACAGAGAGAGAAAGAGACAGGAGGTACACAGAGAGTGAAAGAGACAGGAGGGACACCGAGAGAGACAAGTGTATGGTGAACCCCTGACCTCACGTTCTTTGGGCCTCATTCAAATGCGATTTAGCCAATTGAATAGAGCTCTATATAAGCACAGAGCATATTTTTTTACAGAAGTTTTTAGTTAGTGAAGACCTGGCTTTTGGATAGAAGTTCAGTAACTAAAAACTTCAATAAAAAAAATATGCTATGTACTTTTATAGAGGCCTATTCAATTGGCCGCATCACAATTGAATGAGGCCCGTTGTCAGTATCACATATATAGTTGTGAGCATGCGAGTTGTTGCTAACGCTTGCGGGCTCGCGTAGCGAGCCCGCGGCCCTCGCAAAGCCAGGGCACTGAGCGAGAGCCTCAGTTGCTGGCATGGAGCGCCGAAGGTGCGCCATGCCAGCAACTGCGACCCTCGCAAACTTCACGTCGCAACGCAAATAACACGACACACACATTACGACACTCACAAACAACATACCACACACGTTCACAAAATTAAAAACACAATACATACACACAGCACATACATAAAAAGCTTACCTACAGCAACAGGGAGCATCCAGGACCTCAAAAATGCAACTTACACCTTCATTTCAATCAAAATAAAAGAGTTTGGACAATAAAAAATTTGCTAAGCGAGAGAAAAAATGTCCGCCGAACAAAACGAAAACGAGGCTACACACGCAAACACCATACGAGACACGTTACCAGACATTACGACCTCGCAAACATCGGACGCAACACGCCGACATACAAACATTTCAAACACAATAAATACACACAACACACACATAGCAAGAGGGAGCATCCAGGACCTCAAAAAACCAAGTTACACCTTCATTTAAATAAAAATAAAACACTTTACACACAAATGAAATCGCTGAGCGAGAGAAAAAATGGCCGACGAAAAAAACGATACGAGGCTACAGCCCTCTCAACACGTAAAACACCACAACACACTCGCAAAACAACACATGAAACTCGAAAAAACCCACGAAGCACCGACGGATAATCCGCAAAGACGCATAACACAGATAACCCGCCATTTTACGCCAATGCGGAAGTACACCACAACGCTAACGGTTTCGTCTTTCGCACGCACACTATTACACTGCACACATTCAGCACGCTTACACAGCAGCTCCACACCACTAATGCTGCAGCAACATCAAAACATGTCAGCTCTTTAACACAATGCTTCAAAATAGGTAAAGTATATTCATTTATTCATCTATTATATATTTTAGTATTACACACCAAACAGCATTAGCTACCTTACGATTTGATTGCCGTCATTTTTTGACGGGCAATTCGCTAGTAAAGTATAACTATTAAAACTTTTTTTTATTTATGCCTTTGAACATTAGCACTATAGTCTTGAGATCTTTTCCTAGTCTGTTATATGAATATATATTTTATATACAAATAATTCAAAACAATATCAAAATAAATACAACAAGTTTTCTATAAAGGTTCACAAATCATTCACAGCAGTAATTCAACTCATTGTCCATTTACAGTAATCAAGTGTGTGGTTATCACTTCATAGATTACTTAATCTGTAATGCTGTTAGAAAAAAAGTTAAGGTGATTCTTCTGGAGTTAAGTATGCCCATTGATTTAACTTCTCTCCATTGATATCTATCCACCTTTGAACATACTGTTGCCTATTAAAAATGAAGGATGTTTAAATATATAAATATATTGTAACGGTGCAAAGCTGTAGATGTAACTTTGATGCATTTCTATATTGACACCTTCACATAACTGTCATTACCTTTCTTTGAATTTTTGGAATGGGCAAATGATTCTTGATAAGGTTACAGATGTGCATAATCCTTACAGAACCTTTATTTTTTAAAGCTTTTCAAAGAGAATTTTGATGAGGCAATTATACTCAGAAAATGAACAATGCTGTGTAGAAATATATTAAGGGGACTGCTAAAACTCTTATTTTTTTACGTCTCTGTACTTTTTATCCTATATGTACAATACTATTACAAATGATCATCATTCTTGGTAAAATTTATATGTAAAATTTTGCATTGTGATTACACTTTCTTATCAGAAAACTGAAATATATAATTTGCCAAAAATAACAAAAAAGTTATAAAACTATGTTGGAAAATGCATCATTACTTTTGCATTTTTAGAGACGTTGTCTGAAACTAGTAAGGCATTTTTGTGAACATCTATTTTTTTTACATGGAAAAAAATATACATATTTTAAGGTTCCCTCTGCCAGCAATATCTTTGTCTTTCTGCAATATATAATTTAATAAATTTAGAATTTGAATTACAAAATAGAATCACAATAATAATTGATACTGTAATTGTAAATTATTATAAAAGCCCTGGAGACTGTAAAAATATTTAACTATTCATGTAGATTTGATACACCTGAAACTGACAAGAATGTTAAAGGATCTTATCTACCTGCTTAATTAGCAACCTAAAACCCCAAGAGCAAAGGATTGTATTAAATATCCTCAGTTTACAGGACATACAAAATGTACTAAACAGAACAGAAAAAAACAATATCCACAGAAAAGACTGCTTTTAACATATTAAAAGAGTAAATGCTACTATTTTTTTTATTTTCAAGGCTTATGCCAAAAATAACAACTCCACAAGACCTTCGCAATCAAAATCCAATGCAGCAAACAAATCTAAAATTTAAATTTCACTTTCACTGACTAACAACTTGACCCAACAAAGTCTGCCAGCTAGTCTCATCAACACAATATTTAAACACATACCAATTAACAGTCATCAAAAACTACTGTTACTTACAACATTCCCAATACATATTGACTAATCAATGAGAACAAAGGGCTAATCCAGATACTGAATTAACCCTTATCCATATAAGTTCTACTCAAAATGCATAATGTTTATATAACAAATATCTTCACAATCCAGAAAGAAAGGTCAGAAGCTAATGAAAATTACATTGAAGTAAAGTAAATATAATATAACTAGCAACTTGCCCGTCAAAAATGACGGCAATACAATGTGAATCCTGGCAATGCTGTTTGCACACAATGGGAGCCTCTCCCCCTCTAATTTACTGGCCTCGCGATGAGTGCCTTTGGCACTCATTACGAGTCTCTCCCTCTGTCTACTTCCTCCCTTGTGTCTCATTTCCCCCCTCCTCTCCCTCCCTTGTGTCTCCTTTCCCCCTCCTCTCCCTCCATTGTGTCTTCTTTCACCCCCTGTGTTTTTACCCTCTCTTCCTCCCCTGTGTCTTTTCCCTGTGTCTCTTCCCCCTGTGTCTCTTCCCCCCTGTGTCTCTTTCCCCACCTCTCCCTCCCCTGTGTCTCTTGCCACCACCTCTCCCTCCCCTGTGTCTCTTGCCCCCCTCTCCTGTATCTCTTGCTCCCCCTCTCCCTCCCTTGTGTCTCTTCCCCCCTCTCCCTCCCCTGTGTCTCTTTCCCCACTGTGTCTCTTTCCCCATGTCTCTTCCCACTCCCTCATGTCTCTTCCCCCCCATTTCCCTCCCCTGTGTCTCTTTCCCCTCCTCTCCCTCCCCTGTGTCTCTCCCCCCCTCTTCTCCCCCTGTGTGTCTATCCCCTCCCCTGTGTCTCTTCCCCCTCCTCTCCCTCGCCTGTGTCTCCCCCTTCCTCTCCCTCCCCTGTGTGTCTCCACCCTCCTCCCCTGTGTCTCTACCCCCTCCTCTCACTCCCCTGTGTCTCTCCCCCCTCCTCTCACTCTCCTGTGTCTCTCCCCCCTCCACTCACTCTCTGTGTCCCTCCCCCTCCAATCATTCCCCTGTGTGTCTCCACCCTCCCTCTCACTCCCCTGTGTCTATACCCCACTCCCTTGTGTCTCTCCCCCCCTCTTCTGTGTCTCCTCCTCTCTTCTGTGTCTTCCCCCCGCCTTCCCTGTGTGTCCCCCGCCTCCTCTCTCTCCTCCTCTGTCTGTTTCGCGAATGCGCGGCCCATTGCGCAATGCGCATGAGCATGTGCGGGCGTTGCAGCAATTGTAGTTGGCAAACTGTGATTTGTCGCAAGCGTGACGACAAATCCCAGTTTGACAACTATTATATGTGATGTATATCCAAAATAATGAGAACAAACAAAACAGAGCATGAAAAAAACAAAAGCAAAACAAACAAGTAGATAGAGAGACACAAAATAAATTGCTAGTTTAGCTACTTATAGAAAATATTAAAGCAACTTTATATATTTTCATAATCATGGTGAATCATAATCCTAATGAAATCCTCTGCTAGACTCATCTACCATACTCATCACTCAGTATCTGCATTACCTCTCTGTCAGTCACCCAGCTGGCTTCCCATAGGCTCCAAAATAAAATATAAACTATTTACCCTAAATGATAAAGCCCTGTGTCTCTTTCCCCACCTCTCCCTCCCCTGTGTCTCTTGCCCCCACCTCTCCATCCCCTGTGACTCTTGCCCCCTCTCCCTCCCCTGTGTCTCTTGCCCCCCTCCCCTGTGTCTCTTGCTCTCCCTCTCCCTCCCCTGTACCTCTTCCCCCCTCCTTCATGTCTCTTTCCCCCATTTCCCTTCCCTGTGTCTCTTCCCCATCTGCTGTGTGTCTAACCCCCTCCTCTCCCACCCCTGTGTGTCTTCCCCCACCCCTGTGTCTCTTCCCCCTCCTTTCCCTCCCCTGTGTCTCTCCCCCTCCTCTCCCTCCCCATGTGTCTCCCCCTCCCCCCCTGTGTCTCTCCCCCTCCTCTCACTCCCCTGTGTCTCTTCCCCCTCCTCTCACTCTCCTGTGTGTCTCCCCCCTCCTCTCACTCCTCTGTGTCTCTCCCCCTCCTCTCACTCCCCTGTGCATCTCCCCCCTCCTCTCACTCCCCTGTGTCTTTCCCCCCTCCTCTGTGTGTCTCCCTACCTCCTCTCATTCCCCTGTGTCTCTCCCCCCACTCCCTTGTGTCTCTCCCTCCTTCCTCTGTGTCTCCCCCCCCCCCCTGCCTTCCCTGTGTGTCACCGACTCCTCTCTCTCCTCCTCTGTCTGTTTGGCGAAAGTGCAGCCCTCTGCGCAATGTGCATGCGCGGCCCGTTGCGCAATGCGCATGCGCATGCACGGCCGTTGTGGCAATTGTAGTTGGCAAACTGTGATTTGTCGCAATCGTGACGACGAATCACAGTTTGCCAACTATTGTATGTGATGTATATCCAAAATATTGAGAACAAACAAAACAGAGCATAAAAAAAACAAAAGCAAAACAAACAAGTAGATAGACACAAAACGAATTGCTAGTTTAGTTACTTGGAAAATATTAAAGCAACTTTATATATGTTCATAATCATGGTGAATCATAATCATAATGAATGCCTCTGCTAGACTCATCTACCATACTCATCACTCAGTGTCTGCATTACCTCTCTGTCAGTCACCCCACTGGCTTCCCATAGGCTCCAGAATAAAATTTTAATGATTTACCCTAACGGATAAAGCTCTCAGTAATAATGGACCCTTTCTGGTCTTACTGTCCCAACTGTCCTCTTCGCTCTGCTAATAAACTTTTTCTTTCCTTCTCTTTTATCACTTACTCTCATTCCCGCCTTCAGGACTTTTCTTGTGCTGCTCATATTCTTTGGAATTCCTTGCCACGCTCCACTAGACAATCCTCCTGCCTCAAATCCTTCAAAACCTCACTTGCATAATATATTGTATCTCACCCATACCTTCTGGACTGTAAGTTTGCAAGTTTTTGTCTTATTGAGTGCTTTGTATGCTTGAATTTAAACTCAGTAACAGGGACCTCCATTCTTCCTGATTGACATTAGCCACATAGCCAGTTGAATCAAAGAGTTTTTATAATGACCATAAGGAACACTTTGTCACTTGTTAATTTGAGCACTTTGCCAATTGAGCTTGGAGGGTAAAGCCAACCCTAGCCCACGTGTGTGTGTGTGTGAGGGGGGGTATTTTGAAGGGGCAGAAGGTGTGAAAATGGTGTTTGTCTGAGAGAGTGTACCACTGCTAACCTACTGGGCCCACTGGGAAAACCTTTATAAAATGATGTACTGGAAAGAATAAACTTGATGCTGTGTTTGGGACACATATGAATGGTATGTTTTATTTAGAAGGACTTTTATTTACCTAGTTACATATTTACATATCAAATCATGATGGCTATGCTGATCTACTGATCCTGTGTTCCGATGCTTCTGCTGAATATCCTGATATGATCTTCGGGCACCGAGAAGTCCTCCGCCCTATTGATCCTGAGGCAAAGTTCCTGTACTATATTTGGGGGAAAAGGAGACCCCCTCCCCTAGTTTGCGAAAGCACTCTCTTCTTTCACCATGATCAATAGGCCCTTTAGTTCTTCATCACTTTCAGCCATAAGGTTAGTATCCTCCATGTATCTGGGGTTACTGATATTTTTACCAGCATTTTTTCAAGCTTTGGATTTGTCAGGTCCAGACCTAAGCATTATGTACTCTGCGTATAAGTTAAATAAATAAGGTGACAATATTAAACCTTGTCACATTCCTTTCCCGAATCTTAAACCATTTGGTTGTTCCATGTTTGGTTCTGATCGTGGCTTCTTGGTCCACATACAGATGATCTGGTACTCCAATCTCTTTAAGAACATTGTGTCAATATAGTCAAATGCTTTAGAATAGTCTATGAAGAAGAGGTACATTTTTTTAGGAACTCACTTGCTTTCTCTAATAACCAGCAAACATTGGCAATTTGATCTCTCTCTGCAGAACCCAGCTTGCACATTTTGTAATTCCCAGTACATATACTGTTGGAGTCGAGCTTGTTGGGGCTCAAACATTACCATGCTGGTATGTGAAATTAGCGCAATTATTTGATAACTGGTTGCCCCTTTTGGCACTGACTTTGGGGATTTGGATGAAGACTTGCATTTTCAGTCTACTGGCCAATGTTGAGTTTTACAAATCTGTTGGCATAGCACCATTTTAACAGCATCATCTTGTAGGATTTTGAATAGTTTTGCTGGGATTTCATCAAATCCTGCAGTCTTGCTATCAACAAGGCTTCCTATAACCACTTCACTCCACTCTTCAAGATGTTTGATTCCAGCTCATTGGGCAAACTATTGAGGTCATCAATGCTGTTAAGATCCTACCTTTCTCATACTCATTATAAAAAAAATATACTCTCTAGCTAACATTCTTGTAAAAAATAATATAATTATTATTTTCTAAAAAATAAAATGTGCATATCTGTTTATCTATATGTTTTTACTTCTTTTGTTCTATTATTTTTCTTTTTTAGAAAATGGTATGTCATGTTGACTTAAAGGGGACAAATTTCATTCCCCTTTCCAAAACAACCATTAATATAGATGGTGTATCTGATTCTCATGTCTCATATTCTTTTTCCTCCTCCATAGGTGATAGGAGATTACTTATATTTAGATGGATGTCAGATATTTGTCTCTTTTGATCTTCTTTTTCTATTGATCTTGACTCCACCAATAGATTCTCAGGAATTACTATATTGACTCCTCTTCCTGATGTCCAGGAGTTGCACTTTCTTGATTGCTCTGACTAACACACCAGAGTCTCAGATGCCAGAGCCATCTTTTCTGGGCACTCTACAGTTCCCGGCTCAACAGAAAGCGTCCCAGGTTCAAGAAGATTCTGTCAGTCAGAGGCTGTTGATGCTTTTCTCATAGCCATAATGGGGTCTTTCATGAGGTCCAAGGCCGTAGTTTGTACTACTGATGTCTCCCCATCTTTAACAGTTACCATATCTATTATGGAGATTAAATACATGAGTTTCCATATTTTGCATGGCCACTCTCTTACCCAGTTTTCCTTTGGGTGAAATGTGCACTAAGGGCCTCTTGACACTCTTTTCTTTTTATTCGTGCAGATGGATCTTGTCCACTTGGCTCTGCAATAAAAATAAATCAAAGTCTGTGATTTTACCTCTACAGCTTTCCTGGCTTTGTATTGCTCTTTTGGTTCCCATTTGCCAACCTCAGAAAATGCAAACTTTTTTCCTTACATATTCCAATTTAATTTGATATAAATATCATCTTCATTTGCAGAGCTCTAGGCTTTCCAAATATAAGACCAATAGTTTTTTGGGCATTGGTGGTTATTATGTCCATTTTTTTTTGCATAGGACATATGTTCTTTCTGTAGTCTGGTGTCCTATTTTCTCACACTAATGGCAAAAGAGGTCCTCTTTGCACTGCTGGGTATAATGCCCATACCTATTGCAGTTTCCACAAAAGAGTGGCATGCCATTATAGAAAAGAACATTTTTCCATCCAATGTTTACGATTCTTCATCCCTCCAAACTAATGGTCATGAAGTATAAAGGAAACAAAGAATTTTTGTTTTCAATTACAAATCCCAAATTAATTTTGTGATTTTCCCTGATTTACGACCTGGAAGCAATAGTCCCTCAGGTAGGTCAATATGTTTTCTTCAGGTACATGTGGGGTAAACATGCGTACAGTTACAAGTCTGTTGTGAGTCTCAAATAAAATTAAACTCACTACTTTAAATTCTTCTGTTTTTTGTCTTAAACTTCTCATACTTTTGAGCTGCAAAAGCTTTCAATACAAAAGTAACATCCTATGAACCTCTCTGTGGGAAGTCCTGTACTTATAATAAATCCTGTATTTTTACAGATAAAGTTTTTCCAGGATTATTTTTATGACAAATTTTAAACCCTTTTGTTTTCCTCCTGATCAATTTCAAAATGAATGGTGCTGGCCCAGTCCAAGATAGGAGCTTCAAAGAATGTATTATCCCAGTCTGCAGCTATAATGTAAAGAAAGCATGACACTAGTTAGAAAAACACAAACAAATTAGATACTTAGTAGGTCTTGATAAACCCTTTACCCAATAGCAGCAAGTGCTGAACCCACCAAATTGAGGAAGCCCCAAGTCCTAGAGAGTTCAGCTATACCCCATCTGACAAGATCCAATGAAGGCCGAAACGTACATCTAGGATTTGCTGTTTCTCCTGTTCAGTGTAGAAATGTCTGGTATTTTGGGGCTGGATCACACTATTGAATGAGACCAGACTGGTGTATTACTTGTCATTGCACAAGTGAGCTTAAAGAGGTTTCTCTCAGAGTGGGTTATTATGTCCAAAGAACTAAACAACTAAGGTTAGTTTGTTCCATGATTGAGAGCCTCTAATTAGTTTTTTTTTTATGCAATAAAGTACTGCAAGCTGTGGGTTTCCAAAATAACCCAGTTTACAATCTGCATAGATCAAGGTTTGCTTTCAAAGTCCACAATTCTACCTTCAGATTCAAAATAAAATGTCAAATTAACATCTTTCTTATTGAAATTGGCTCCCCAACCCAAAAAAGATCAGAACATAAATGCAGGTCATCAATGCTGTTAAGATCCTACCTTTCTCATACTCATTATAAAAAAAATATACTCTCTAGCTAACATTCTTGTAAAAAATAATATAATTATTATTTTCTAAAAAATAAAATGTGCATATCTGTTTATCTATATGTTTTTACTTCTTTTGTTCTATTATTTTTCTTTTTTAGAAAATGGTATGTCATGTTGACTTAAAGGGGACAAATTTCATTCCCCTTTCCAAAACAACCATTAATATAGATGGTGTATCTGATTCTCATGTCTCATATTCTTTTTCCTCCTCCATAGGTGATAGGAGATTACTTATATTTAGATGGATGTCAGATATTTGTCTCTTTTGATCTTCTTTTTCTATTGATCTTGACTCCACCAATAGATTCTCAGGAATTACTATATTGACTCCTCTTCCTGATGTCCAGGAGTTGCACTTTCTTGATTGCTCTGACTAACACACCAGAGTCTCAGATGCCAGAGCCATCTTTTCTGGGCACTCTACAGTTCCCGGCTCAACAGAAAGCGTCCCAGGTTCAAGAAGATTCTGTCAGTCAGAGGCTGTTGATGCTTTTCTCATAGCCATAATGGGGTCTTTCATGAGGTCCAAGGCCGTAGTTTGTACTACTGATGTCTCCCCATCTTTAACAGTTACCATATCTATTATGGAGATTAAATACATGAGTTTCCATATTTTGCATGGCCACTCTCTTACCCAGTTTTCCTTTGGGTGAAATGTGCACTAAGGGCCTCTTGACACTCTTTTCTTTTTATTCGTGCAGATGGATCTTGTCCACTTGGCTCTGCAATAAAAATAAATCAAAGTCTGTGATTTTACCTCTACAGCTTTCCTGGCTTTGTATTGCTCTTTTGGTTCCCATTTGCCAACCTCAGAAAATGCAAACTTTTTTCCTTACATATTCCAATTTAATTTGATATAAATATCATCTTCATTTGCAGAGCTCTAGGCTTTCCAAATATAAGACCAATAGTTTTTTGGGCATTGGTGGTTATTATGTCCATTTTTTTTTGCATAGGACATATGTCCTCTCTGTAGTCTGGTGTCCTATTTTCTCACACTAATGGCAAAAGAGGTCCTCTTTGCACTGCTGGGTATAATGCCCATACCTATTGCAGTTTCCACAAAAGAGTGGCATGCCATTATAGAAAAGAACATTTTTCCATCCAATGTTTACGATTCTTCATCCCTCCAAACTAATGGTCATGAAGTATAAAGGAAACAAAGAATTTTTGTTTTCAATTACAAATCCCAAATTAATTTTGTGATTTTCCCTGATTTACGACCTGGAAGCAATAGTCCCTCAGGTAGGTCAATATGTTTTCTTCAGGTACATGTGGGGTAAACATGCGTACAGTTACAAGTCTGTTGTGAGTCTCAAATAAAATTAAACTCACTACTTTAAATTCTTCTGTTTTTTGTCTTAAACTTCTCATACTTTTGAGCTGCAAAAGCTTTCAATACAAAAGTAACATCCTATGAACCTCTCTGTGGGAAGTCCTGTACTTATAATAAATCCTGTATTTTTACAGATAAAGTTTTTCCAGGATTATTTTTATGACAAATTTTAAACCCTTTTGTTTTCCTCCTGATCAATTTCAAAATGAATGGTGCTGGCCCAGTCCAAGATAGGAGCTTCAAAGAATGTATTATCCCAGTCTGCAGCTATAATGTAAAGAAAGCATGACACTAGTTAGAAAAACACAAACAAATTAGATACTTAGTAGGTCTTGATAAACCCTTTACCCAATAGCAGCAAGTGCTGAACCCACCAAATTGAGGAAGCCCCAAGTCCTAGAGAGTTCAGCTATACCCCATCTGACAAGATCCAATGAAGGCCGAAACGTACATCTAGGATTTGCTGTTTCTCCTGTTCAGTGTAGAAATGTCTGGTATTTTGGGGCTGGATCACACTATTGAATGAGACCAGACTGGTGTATTACTTGTCATTGCACAAGTGAGCTTAAAGAGGTTTCTCTCAGAGTGGGTTATTATGTCCAAAGAACTAAACAACTAAGGTTAGTTTGTTCCATGATTGAGAGCCTCTAATTAGTTTTTTTTTTTATGCAATAAAGTACTGCAAGCTGTGGGTTTCCAAAATAACCCAGTTTACAATCTGCATAGATCAAGGTTTGCTTTCAAAGTCCACAATTCTACCTTCAGATTCAAAATAAAATGTCAAATTAACATCTTTCTTATTGAAATTGGCTCCCCAACCCAAAAAAGATCAGAACATAAATGCAGTGAAAATAAAACTGATCTTAAACAGTAAAGATCTTAAGATGTGTGAAGCTTTATACCAACCAATGAATATTTATGTAGGAGAGGGCAAACGTGGCTCCCATAGCAGTCTCACATCTGTGGAGACTGAACTGTCCATCCAAAAAAATATATGTTAACAAAAAGTCAATAGATCTTCCACTAAAAGATCCCAGTTCAGGAATATAACCAGAATGATGTTTCAAAAAAAAAATCAATAGTCATGAAACGTGCTTTATGTAGTATATAAGTGTACAATGAAGACAAATCAATAGTCATCCATCTACATTCATCAATCCAATATGCTTCATGTAGGTCACATAACAAATGCTTATGCTTATTTGTTTTGCTTTTGTTTAGTTTTTGCCTTTATTCATTCATGACTGTATGGTTAGCTTCATGGTAAAGACAATTTGGCCTCTATTAAACTGTCCATATTGTAGTTACTGTAGCCCGTAATGTAGCTCGCAAAATTAACTGCTATTAAATTGGACTGTTTTAGCAACCCGCAATCGATCTGCGGGTTACAGGCTGAAAATTGTTATGTTTGGCAAAATCGTAACTTCTACACAGCTAAGCCTTTAATCTGTCAAGTCTGCAATCGCTATAATCACAATTAAATTGCTACAATTCCTTAAGACTGTAATTGTTTTCACACCCGTAAATGGCAAATGTAGCTAAAAATCCTACAGGGGTTAAACACCTGTGCAAGGGGGTTAAACACCTGTTCGTAACCCTGTAAAAGCAAATAAAAAATCAATACTGCACTTTAAAAGATGGGGAAAGCCATGTAAACATTAGAATGAATTGCACAAGTCTCAACTCGCAAATCTACAATAAAAAAATATTTATTTTTATGTGTTATATCGATCCTGGCAATCAATGAATTAATAGATATCATTGAACTCGCATGGCCTAGAAAAGTAGATTTATTGAATTTTTTAGATTGCAATATTTCTGGATTGCGGGTCCGATTGCAAATCGCACTTCTAAACACTAAATGATTGTGGTTTAACCTCCCTGTTTTACCGACATTTTTTTTTACTCCCTGTTTATTAGATATATAACCATCTGATAATACTAGTAGTTCTAGAGGGAATGTGCATTTGGAAATCTTTACCACATATCCCAATAATGGGTTCATGTAATTTGAAAGAATATATCTACTAATATACTTTGGTAGACTCAGTACACAATCCCAATGAAACTGTTTATTAGAAATCAGACTGAGAACTTAGCATCCAAATAGTACTTGATATATATGCAAAAATAGAAAATGTAACTGTTTCAGGAGTAGCATCTCTTTTTCAGAGACCTTCTGACTCAAGGGCTATGGTGTGCCCCACAAACTGGCTAGTATAACTGATGTCTAATAGACTTAGAGACACATTTCGGGGGTTAAATTGATCTCGGGTATCCATGACTTAATACATATCAGGCCACCCAAGCCTTAAATGGTTTCTATAGCAATGCTAGTCTTTATAAAAACTCCCGATGTTAAAAGTACGTATTCCATATGCAAAATGCAGTACAGATACAGATATCTACTTTAGTTGATAATGGAACCGTATATAAAATATGTTGATGATGATGAGTAGAAAGTTGATTGAAACACCTCTGTATTGTAACAGGAGTGTTTACTCTGATTGTATACTGTAAGGAGAAACACATTTTGAGTTATTGCCTGCACAGATTCATAAATAGTATTACTTTTAAATCTACAGCAGGGTATTAAAAATGTTTACAAAAAAAAAGGATCCCCAAAGTGAAAGTGGAGCTATTCCCCTTACACTATGTCCATGTAATAATGTGATTGGCCACAATTTTGTTAAAATGTACAGGTTTGGTTGCATTTTTTTATTAAGCAATGTTTTGAAAAAAACACACATGTTTTTTAATATAAAACAAGCTTTTTTAATAACTAAAATATTTGTTCCAAATACATTTTTGCGTTAGATATAATTGCTAGGTCATGCACACTGTAAATTATGTAATTTCCATTAGTTTTATCACATCACCATATTTCCCATAGAGCCACATTCCCCAATGTGTTGTATTGTACGTGTATACAGAATTAAAAGGGTAAAGTGTATAAAATAAATAACTCTACTACATTCAGCATTTGGTGTCACCTAAACAAACATAAGTAGAACATAAAAAAAACAAAAAACAAACAAACATATAGTGTCCTTTTTAATTCCCTATTTTGCAAAGTTACACTAAAACAGGTCACTTACTTTACCGATGTATTCAGCTGACCCTTCATGTCTATGATTGTGCTACTTATAATTCTCTAGAACAACCAATATTCACAATACTACAAGATGCTTTCCCATGAATTTTCAAACATTTGTAATATTCCGAGTTGCTTTTTCAGAAATTTCCACCAAGTTGCTTTTCAATGGTAACTTAACTGAGCAAAAACTCGTAATATTAAGGATTTTGAAAAAAAAATATTTATGTGCACTGAAAAGCTGCCACAAATGCTTTTGCTGAGACCTTCAAAAACATTTAAACAGACAGGACAATAATAAAAAAGCATGGAAAAAATTGGGATTTTAAATGAGGAAAATTACGATTCAATGCTCAACATTTGCATAGGCACAAATTTGAAATGTATTTGTTTTTAATTAATATGCTTGAGTCATTACACATATTGGAACATCAAAAGTGCTGCTGAGACCTGGCAAAAACAGTTAAAAAGATAGTGCAGTTTTAAAAATGCACATAAAAGCATGTAATTGCATTGTTATTATAATAATAATAATAATAATAATTTATTATTATTATTATTATTATTATTATTATTATTATTATTATTAACTTTTATTTGTAACACACCAACATATTCCATAGCACAGTACAGGGGATAAGAGCAAGGAAGAATACAATGTTTACAAACTGAAGAAAATGGAGGGCCCTGGTTTGAGTTTAGAATCTCTTATAGAAAGTGCTTTTTCCAAAGCCTTGATTGGAAACCCACTACTTACAATCTAAAGGGCATGGAAGGGATAGAAAAGTAGTCAAGAATAAACAGATAAGCTGTAGCAAAGGGTGAGGAAAGAAGTGAAAGTTTACTTAGGTAGGAAGTATAGGTATGCAACTTTAGAAATGCTTTTCATTTAGTAGGAAAGTGAAGAGATCTCATAGAAAGTCACTTGAGGTTATAAACTCTAGTATGTAATATGTTAAGGAGAGAGAGACAGAGGAGATGGGAATGTTTTTACTTATGAGCTTTAGAAGAGGCAGGAGATAGTGACTGGAGGAAGGAGAGTAGCTCATGGAAGCTTAAAAGAGGAGAGCATGGAAGGTGAGATGGTTATATTGAAGACACGATGTGAAAAAGAGGAGCCTGATGAATAGGCAGGAGGTTCTGGTGAAGGAGAGGGTACAAGGAAACATTGTGAAAAATGATTCATGTGGTAATAGTTGATAGGTGGTGCTAATTGATGAGCTGTAAGGAATATATGTGACTCAATAGATTAAGAGTTACCGGTGGGGGGGGGGGGGGGGGGGTCTATAAAAACAAGCAAAATGGTTATGAATGAGAAGAGAGGGTGAGGAGTGGAGGGGAGGAAAGGAAGGAGAGGAAGGAGAGCAGAGAGTGTATTCACAAATATACTGGGCAATAAACAGGGGGGTTAACTACGGGTAAGCAAAATCAACATTTAAAGTGAAACAGACTCCCCTAAGTTATCATAACAGAAATATTAATATTAAAAATCAATGTGAGAGTAAAATGGCATCTGATGAAGGTTATATTCCTTTGAAATGTATACAAAGAGAGGATTTAGTATGCTTACATTTCTTGGGCAAAAAAGAGAATCTGACAATTCACATATTATCTAAACCTATTAAAGCTAATATGTCACTCTTAAAACCTGGTATGGAAGAAAAACATCAATATAAACAAAGCAGAGAAGAGAAAAAGGTCTCCCATTCTATCCAGTATGCCCTATTAAATTACCCTTATTAATTGTAAATAAACCATGAAGAAGTATTTGAATCGAATGAGTAAATTATATTAGCAAGTATAACAAATTAATTAAAAACGACAATTTAAAATATAAAAGGTTGCCCTTGCAGCAGATAACACCCTCACGTATTTCTTAAAATAATACAATAAGTAATATTGAGTCTATGTGTATAACATCCCAGATGGTAATCTCCAAACCACTCGGGAAATAAAGGGCATAGGAATTAGTGTGATATCCTAAATATAAACAAAGAACCTAATATGAGTGGCATAGGAGGAGCCCGCCACTTACTCCCTAAATTTGCACAAAAGAGAAGGCTAATCTAACTCTTCTCCAAAACTAACCCTACTGTAAAAGGAAAAACTATTTGGAATACCTTGGCCCTCATTAAGTTCCAGTCTGCAGACTTGAAATTTTCAACAGTTACAGACTGATTAAATTGAACAAGGCCTCAAGTACAGGGCTAAAACATCAAGACTGCAAACCCTTCCCGCAGCCACAAGCTGTTAGTGGGCTGTACTAGATGCGGCCTGCAGTTACAATCCAATCCCATAATTACAGAGTGTGACACAGGCTCAGAGCCAATACAAAGCGGGCCAAAGGAAAATGATAGAGAGAGATTATAAAGCTGTAAGTAATCTTTCTGAGCAGGTTCTTACAGTGTTATGTTATTCTAATAACAATTTTACACTTAAACTTTGATTACACATATTTTCTGATTACACATAATGCAAATATACATACAGTGCTTTGCAAAAGTATTCACCCCCCTTGGCATTTTTCGTGTTTTGTTGCCTCACAACCTAGAATTAACATGGATTGTTTGAGGATTTGTAATCATTTAATTTACAGAACATGCCCACAACTTTGAAGATGTTTTGTTTTTTATTGTGAATCAAACAACAAATAGGACAAAGTTACAGAAAAAGTCAATGTGCATAACTTTTCACCCCCAAAAAATCAATACTTTGTGGAGCCACCTTTTGCGGCAATCACAGCTCTATGTCACTTTGGATAAGTCTCCATGAGCTTGTCACATCTTACCACTTGGATTTTTGGCCATTCCTCCTTGCAAAACTGATCCAGCTCCTTCAAGTTGGATGTTTTGCGCTTGAGAACAGCAATCTTTAAGTCTGACCACAGATTTTCTATTGGATTGAGGTCTGGGCTTTGACTATTGCCATTCCAACACATTTACATGTTTCCCCTTAAACCACTCAAGTGTTGCTTTCGCAGTGTGTTTGGGGTCATTGCCTTCTGGAAAGGGAACCTCCGTCCTAGCCTCAAATCATGCACAGAGTGGTACAGGTTTTGCTCAAGAATATCCCTATATTTAGCACCATCCATCTTTCCCTCAACTCTGACCAGTTTCCCAGTCCCGGCTGCTGAAAAACATCCCCAGAGCATGATGCTGCCATGACCATGTTTCACTGTGGGGATGGTGTTCTCTGGGTGATGTGATGTGTTGGGTTTGCGCCAGACATAGCGTTTTCTTTAATGGGCGAAAAGATAAATTTTAGTCTCACCAGACCAGAGCACCTTCCTCCATACATTTTGGGAGTCTCCCAATTGCCTTTTTGCAAACTCAAAATGTGCCATTTTGTTTTTTGCTGAAAGTAATGGTTTTCTTCTGGCCACTCTGCCATAAAGTCCAATTCTATGGAGCGTACGGCTTATTGTCGTCCTATGTACAGATACGCCAGTCTTTGCTGTGGAATTCTGCAGCTTCTCCAGGGTTACCTTAGGTCTCTGTTCTGCCTGTCTGATTAATGCCCTCCTTGCCCGGTCCATGAGTTTTAGTGGGCTGCAGTCTCTTGGCAGGTTTGCTGTTGTGTCATGTTCTTTCCATTTGGTTATGATAGATTTGATGGTGCTCCTGGGGATCATCAAAGATTATATATTTTTTTATGGCAGTGTTTGGTTAGTGGTGCCTCTTGCTTAGGTGTCGAAGCAACTGGGGACTTTAAAAAAAGGTGTGTATATGTAATGAACGATCATGTGACACTTAGATTGCACACAGGTGGACATAATGTCACTAATTATGTGACATCTAAAGGTAATTGGTTGCACCAGAGCTTTTTATGGGCGTCTTAACAAAGGGGGTGAATACATACGCACATACCAATTTTCTTCTGTTTCTAAAAAATAGTTTTATGTATATATTATTCTCATTTCACGTAAACAACTTAGACTATCATGTTCTAATCCGTCACATAAAATTCAGATTAACAAAACATTGAACTTAAGGCTGTAATGTAACAAAATAGGTAAACAGTCAAGGGGAGTGAATAATTTTGCAAGGCACTGTATAGTAAATAACACACATAGATACGCATATAGCTAGGTACATACACACACACCCGCCCTATTTCTCCATCCCTAGTCATAGGCACATCGGCTTCAGGGTCAGAGGTGGAGGGGCCTTATCCTGGGGGGGTTATAGTGTGGTGGATGGACAGGCCTCATGGTCAGATGAGGCCGAGCAGGATGCCAGTTCATGGTCAGAAGGGAACAAGGCTGGGGACAGGTAAACGGCCCCAAACTACAGTCATGAGCGCCCCGCTATTACAGCAGTGGGCACAGCAGAAAAGCATGTTAGGTCCATCAAGCACCATTTTAATGACACCAGGGCCAAGGTGAGGAGGATGATGGCCAAGTAGGCCAGTGAAGCTGCAGCACCAAGTGGTGGCCCCCAATTGTGAGTTACAATGAGTGTGCGAGTGTGCTCAAGGACTTACTGAGCCAGGTGCCCGCAGCTGGAGCTTCAGGTCTGGCGGATATCACATACACCAACATGCCACCACATGTACATCACACACACTAAACATGTACATGATGACCAACAAGGACACTGACATGTCAGCTCAATGGAATTAACAAGGTTTAGATGGATCAGTCATGAGTGAACTCAGCACGAATAATCAACTAAAATAAAGTTCATGTATGGTTGTGCCCACTGCAGCGTATGCAGTTACAGACTGCAGCCGGAATCAAAATAGCTTTAGGAGACAAGAACAATCAAGATCAAGAACCAAATAATAGATCACATCTAGCAAATTTTAGCTACTCATAGTTGCAATTAAGTGAATCATGCAGGTTCAAGCCTAGATGTCAGATAGTTAGGAATTAACAGAAACCAATGTTTTATTCATCATAATTAACACATATACTTTAATTTTCCCTTTTCCAGGTTCCAGGAGGTTTGGGTCCAGTGGTGAGGTACAGGTGGGGGCATCGCTCCATTGTAGCAGGATGCCAGGTAATGATCCCCCACCCAGCAGGCACCGGCACAGGGGGAGGAAGAACCAAGACGAGCTGAGGGCCTTGGTTATGAGGAGGAGGAAGACTTCATCTGGGCTGTGGAGTCACCTGCAGGACCATCTGCCACACCAGTGGCATTTGACCCCATTTTACCCCTCCTCCAATGACTACACCCATCACCAGGGCCCTCTAACTGGAGTGATAACCGTGGCTTGCCACCACCACCTCCAACTCCCCCTAGCAGTGCATCCTCCTGGCTCCCACCAACAGACCCACCACCACTACCACTATCACCCCTATGTAGCCAGGCTCCAGTCGAGCTTCGGCTCTCCCCACTGGACCTCCACCACCACCTCCTCACCCAGCAATGCCCCCCCCCCAGAAGGGACCACCATCCCTGGGTCCAGCAAGCCAGGCTGTTCAGGGTGTGATGCTGACTGTCATGTAATAGATACTGGACTGCCTTCAGGGGATCCAGGGCAGCATCTCTGCCAATCACGCAGAGGTCATGAGCAGCCTGGCCAGGTGAATTAGGCAGGAGAGGAGTCATCACCTGATAACAGAGTCCTACCTTGCCGGGCTGCTCAGGATGGGGGCGGATCAGAGCGCAAAACAGCATGTGACTGCAAATGGTATGCGCAGTGCTCTGATCGCCAAGCACCACCTCCTCCACCCCGGAGGCCACCCCTGAGCATTCGCAGCCTGGCCCCTCCTCTCCTCCCCACCGCCACCAGCACCACCACTGCGTTTGCTGCTGCGTCCAGGGTGGATGCCTCCCCCTGCACCCTCCCATCCCACCACCACCACCACCTGAGAACTAGCTAATGGTTAGTAATGTTTGCAGATGGAAATCAGGTGAGTTGGTATATTGTTACAGTATTTAGCACTGTACTGCACATGTATGTTTTTTGTTTTTTTTATTCTCCTCCTCTTTTTTTTTTACCACTGTTTTCAGATTTTTTGTTTAAGGAGCATACTGTATATGTAAAACTAGTTTGGATCCAGGTGTTTATGCGTCTGTTCAATGGAGCAGATGATTACCAGAGGTAAGTGCTTTGCGCATTACTGGTTACTTTGGTTAAATGGATTGATTTCTGATGATCCTTTTTTAAATCAGATTCCTGTTGCAGTGGTGTAGTGACTACATGTGACCATAGTCGGTGCTATACATCATGATTATCCTAGACCATGTCATTACCCCCTTTAGGTATCCCCTTTTTCCCCAAAAAGCCTCTTGCCTTTCCATGGCCTGCGCACACCACACAACATGACATTAATGTATCGACTTGTACATGTCTGAGTGTGCTCTGTGTATGAAACAAAGCTTTGTTATACCATTATCACTGTGTCAGTGTGTTTTAATGGTTGGGGTTTTGAGACCTCCACATACATCACATTTGTGTCACATACCTATATCAGTAAACTAATGAGCCCAAGTTACCGTGCAATAGATTCATACATATAATAATAATATTACTAATATAATAATAGAGGTTTAATACACATGAGAGGTCCAATTTGTGATACTGTGGAGTATCAACATTCCCCTGAAGGCCTGATACCAAAACACTTGATGTAATTTCACCAAATGATAACGAATATACATCTTGGCAATGGCGTGGGACTTTCCAGGATGGGCATAGCGGAGATTATACCTGATGGAGGTGAGTTGGCTGTTGCCTCTGCACATAATCCATGCAGCCCTTCCTGATGGGTTTGAATAGATTAGTGTGGTGTATATTTACCATGTACTTTATATATGTCATGTGGCGATGTATTTTGGCCACTATTTATTTCCCATCATATATTTATTTAGATCTGATAAGTGAGATGTATATAAAAATATCTTTGCATTTTTATGGTCCACATTACATAGTTAAATAGTTACATAGTAACTAAGGTTGAAAAAAGACTTTCAGTCCATCAAGTTCAACCTGTTAAGATCTCCTCTGATCTGTAATATGCAGATTAGTTATTAATTAATTAGTTGTTAATTAATTATTAATCAATTATTTAATTATTTCTTTTTAATTTTTTTAAATTATTAATTAATCCAAAGGAAGGCAAACAGAAAAGAAAAACATGTAAAACTAAGCCAATCGTCTCAAAGTGAAAACAAATGATTGCCTTCCTGACCCCAGATACTGGCAATCGGATTTCTCCCTGGATCAATACTCTCTCACTAATCATCCAGGATAAACCTGAATTCCCTTTTTAATTAGAAATAAATCCAGTCCCCTTTTAAAGTTATCTATCGAATCCGCTGTCACCACCTCCTCTGGTAGAGAATTCCACAGATAACCACTCTGACTGTGAAGAACCATTTTCTTTCTTTAAGGTGGAATCTGTTTACATCTAACCTCAAGGGATGTCCTCTTGCCAGTTTAAAACTTCTTGGCACAAAAAGCTTCCTTGACAAATCTTTATTATGACCCTGGATGTATTTATATAAGGTAATCATATCTCCTCTTAGAAAACTTTTTTTTAGAGAAAATAAGTTTAATTTGGTTAGTTTTAATTTTGGTTAGTTTAGTTTCTTTATAACTTAGCCCCTCCATTCCCCTTATTAGTTTTGTTGCCCCCCTCTGTACCTTTTCCAGCTCTAAAATGTTTTTATGAAGTGGTGCCAAAATTGTACTCCATATTCCAAATGAGAACGTGGTAGGGATTTGTATAGTGGCAGAATTATATTTGCTTCCCTTGCTTCTATATCCTTCTTAATACATACTAAGATTTTATTTGCCTTTGCAGCTGCTGCTTGGCTTTGAGCACTGTTACCTAGGTGGTTGTCCACAAGCACCCCCAAATCCCTTTCAAAATCTGAAACCCCTAGATTTGCATCATTAAGATTATAAATTCCATGGCTATTTTTCCTTCCCAGAAGCATAACTTGAAATTTATTCAAATTAAATTTCATCTGCCATTTAGATGCCCATTCCTCAATTTTATGTAAATCCATTTGGAGGGAAAGCACATCATTATCTGATTTAATTAACTTGCACAACTTTGTGTCATCAGTGAAAATGGAGATACTACTTTCCAGTCCCACCTCTAAGTCATTAATAAATATGTTAAAAAGGAGAGGACCTAATACTGAACCCTGAGGAACCCCACTTACCACATTAGTCTAATCGGACTTTGCAAAATCCAAAAAGACTACATCCACTGAGTTGCCTTGATCCAGGTTCCTACTAACCTCCTCATAGAAACTAATTAGATTTGTTTGACATGACCTATCCCTCATAAATCCATGTTGACGCCTACTTATAATCCTTTTCAAATAGACATATTCTTGTATATTATCCCTTATTAACCCTTCTAAAAACTTCCCCACTACAGAAGTGAGGCTCACTGGTCTATAATTCCCCGGATTTGCTCTTGCTCACTTTTTATATATAGGTATAACATCTGCTTTTCTCCAGTCATCTGGTAGAGACCCTGTGTTGAGTGAATCTTGAAAAATTAAATATAATGGTTTGGCTGTTATAGACCTCAGTTCCCGTGGATGTATTGCATCAGGACACGGGGCTTTATTAACATTTATTTTTTCCAACCTCTTTTGGATTACTTCCTGTGTTAACCAAATGTTTGGCAAAGGTAGTGTAGCCCCATTATGTTGCAGTGTTCCAACCACTGGTACCTCCCTTGTGTATACTGAAGAAAAGAACCTATTTAGCTCATCTGCCTTTTTCAGACGGCCTGTGTCACATTGTAATGTCCCTATAGCTTTCTTCCTCGCCTTCTTCCCATTAATAAACTTAAAAAACATTTTAGGGTTAGAACCTCTGTGAGTGAGAAAGGGATAACATGTCAGGCAGTTTCATGGTTTATTGTTGCGAATTTAATCAAGCAGTGTGTTGTAAACTGCTTTATGCATCTTGCAGCAACACTTTTCATATTGGCATATCCATTACCATTTCAACAAATTAGATTTCTTTTTTTTTAAGGTCTATTTGTTCCTTGGGGATTGTTGTGCAATGAATTATAATGCCTTCCATTGCTTTCCCCATATTTTAAAGTCCAGTAGAGTGTTTTTATTGTCTTTTGCAGCGTTAAGAACTAGTCTGTAAACCATTGGCGCGTTCAATTTGGAACCTGTAATATATTTGGCTACATTTGCCATTAACAGGTTTGACTGTAATTGCGTCCTTGGGGAATTGTAGCTTTTAGAGATTATAACATTTGCTGGCAGGAATACCTGGGTCAGAGTTACAATTTTGACAGCACGGTAGGAATTTTCAGCCTATAACCCACAGATCAATTGTAGGTAGCTAAAATAGGCCAATTTAATAGCAGTAACTTCAGAGGACTACATTACGGGCTACAGCAATTGCGATTTTGACAATTTCATAGGCACCCTTTTTTGCAGATTTGGGTCTGGTAAATAGCAGGAAGGGTCTGGGAGTTAGAGAGTTTTTCATGTTTGCAAATTTGGTTTTGGTGAATAGCAGGAAGGGTCTGGGAGTTAGAGAGTGTTTCTTGCATTACAAATCAATATAACTTGATATATTATAAATCAATACATAACAGTCTCATAGTCATAAATATGATACAACAAAAAAATGTATTTAATATGTTTGGGTCATTATATATATTGGAACATCAACAATGGCAATAATATACCTTCAACATAACACATATCAACCTCAAGGGTAACATAGACTGCAGTATGAAGTTAATACAAATCAAAAACCCACATAAACTACAACAGGTGCCAAATCCATTGACTACCAAAGGGCAGGCCACACCCCAAAAAATACTCATCAACAGTATTGATCCTGACCATAGTATAGTACTGAGAGCAATCATAAACATTACATCCATGGGAAGATATGTCATCTGCATACTATTAGTAGTAATACACAGGGGGGTGGGAAATTATGGTCAACCTCTGTTCTTAAAAAGAGGAGTTGGTAACACCAGTTTCCCTAAATGGGGGCCAATAATCCATAATGGAGGTAAACGTCACAGGTATATCACTATATAGAACAGGCCATGACCTGGATTGTCATGGGGGCATGTTAGGAACAGGGTGTTATATGCCTATTGACATGGGGATAAAGTAGTAAATCATGATAAGAAATATTGCATTAATGTGTAATAGCTGTTGAGGAAGTCCAGCAATGACACAATGAAGCTATGGAGAGGGAGATGGAGACCCAGAAAACATACCTTTATCAATTGGAATCTGTCCTTTTCAGTCCTTTTGAATCCCACGCCATTGATGTTATGCATGTGACAACATTGGTTACATAGTTACATAGTAATTAAGGTTGAAAAAAGACTTTCTCTCCATCAGGTTCAACCTTTTAAGATCTCCTCTGATCTGCAATATGCGGATTAAATATTAATTAATTAGTTGTTAATTAATTATTAATCAATTATTAAAATGTTTATTTTATTTAATTTTAATTATTAATTAATCCAGAGGAAGGTAAACAGAAAAATAACCCAAGTTAGACTTCGCCAATCGTCTCAAAGGAAAAAAAAATAAAAAAATTCCTTCCTGACCCCAGATACTGGTGATCGGATTTCTCCCTGAATCAATACTGTTTCTCTAATTATCCATGATAACCCTGAATTCCCTTTTTAAGTAGAAATAAATCCAGTCCCCTTTTAAAGTTATCTATCGAATCCGCTGTCACCACCTCCTCTGGTAGAGAATTCCATAGATTAACCACCCTTATTTTGAAGAACCCTTTTCTTTCTTTAAGGTGAAATATTTTTACTTCTAACTTCAAGGGATGTCATCTTGTCAGTTGAAAACCTCTTCGCTCAAAAAGCCCCCTTGACAAATCTTTATACTGACCCTGAATGTATTTATATAAGGTAATCATATCTCCTCTTAGATGCCTTTTTTTCTAGAGAAAATACGTTTAATTTGGTTAGTCATAACTTAGCCCCTCCATTCCCCTTATTAGTTTTGTTGCCCTCCTTTGTATCTTTTCCAGCTCTAAAATGTCCTTTTTATGAACTGGTGCCCAAAATTGTACTCCATATTCCAAATGAGGGCATACTAGAGATTTGTATAGTGGCAGAAAATAATATGTGAGCTTACTGGATTTGGTTATACACCCCTAACTAGGCAAATTCAGAAATGTTACATATTACTTTCATTCGTGGGAAAAATTTACATTGGATGTGTGTTATCTATATGTGTGTGGTGTACATGTGTGGGTATGTGAGGGGATGATGGTGTAAATGATATTTACCTGGCATGGTGGCAGCATCCTGTGTGACCACCAGGCCTGGAGCTTACACTACAGTATCTGGGGAGATAAAGTCCCTAAACAACTACTCACACTCATTGAACTGGACTGTCACTTGGGGGCACTACCTAAAGCTCGCATTGCTCTTGCCTCCTCTTCAATCTTCATCTTCACCTTGGCCAGCTGTCATCATTGCAATGCCTGCCTGACCTCTCATGGGGCGAGGCTTAACATTCCTCCGCCCTTATACGAATGTGGCACTGGCATGGATGGCATGGATGAGGATCATCATCCCCGTGTACCTGTAGTTTGGGGACCTCTGCTTGCCCACAGTCTCTTGTCCTCCCAATTGTGGATGAGATTCTGCTCTCCCTCTCTGACCTTGCACGTCCCTCCGTCCCTCAATCAACCACACCTACTGCCCCCCCAAAACTCCCATTACTACCACTCCTAGCCCTCACTCCTCCTCCCTTCATTCCCCTTCCTCCCCTCCTTTCCCTTATTCCCTGTCTCTCCTCTCCCTCTTGACGCTCCTCTCCCAATGGCAACCTCTTTACTCTTCTCCCCCTCTCCTCCTCCCCTCCTCTTCTCTCCTCACTCCTCATCAATCCCAAAAATAAAAGAAGGATAAATCAAAATGAATGTAAATTCAGTAAAATTGCAGTGATTGGTGTAACTTTGCTAGCGTCATGTAATTCTGCCCCTTCAATATTAATGAGTTTATTTCTCTATTGACTCAAGCCCACGATTTACATCTTACAGCCTCCACGTGAACCATGCCTTTTAAGTAAGATTTCACAGGGTTGTAACCATATGAGATTGCAATATTCAGGAAAGCCTGTTATTTACACAGCCAATATTAAATGAGTTTGTCATCATGACATCCATTAGATGTAACCTACAATCGGAGGCTATGAATTAATGAGAGCCAATGAGTAATTTTTGCCGATTGAGCTCACAATCAAGCATGCTATAAAATGCATTAGATAATCTGTTCTAGTCCATGTGGGTTACATGATATCTATTAACCCCTTGAGTCCTGGGATCAATATTACTCAGAAATAACAGTTAAAATTATTGTTTTTAATTGCATATTTGTGGGTTGAGATTGTTGTGGAATTAATTCTAATGTGTTTACATGTCTTCCCATGCATTTAAAGTACAGTATTGTTTTTGCGAGTCCTATTTAGTACTCTAATATTTTAGCAGGTCAGACTTTATTTGCGAGCTTGAGTTACGTGTCTAAATAAATACTGATTTTGTGTAACTTTAATTAATTAGCGTTCGTAATGCTCAAACTGGGCTAAAACTAATGGAGTTTTAAGCCCAAAATTGCGTCTTTGGCTGCCCCATAGTTATTGCGGGCGGATAACGAAATTGGATAGCAAGTGGCTAATAGAATATGCGGCAATTTTAAGAGTGGTTTTAAGTATGTATAAATTCACAATTTGGACAATAGAATAGGCCCATAGTCTCAAAACATGGCACACAATTGTTTTACATTGAGTAACTGCCATAGAATATTAAGAATAAAACAATGTTTATAAGCATTATTAATGAATGAAAAGACATCTGGATTTCAGCTATTAGTTATTCTATGGTAATCTACATATTAGATTTCTGGAACTATTTTTAAGTAAATTGAAAACTGTCGGTCTTCTGTTCCAGTAAATCAAAAAACTATCTGGTACTTCATTATATTATGTCATAAATATCAATATTTACTATTATACTGGGAACACAGAAGCTTTTAGTAAAGACACTTCTATCAAATGCACAAATTGTTTAAGTGTACTTTTGCTTCATTTTCAAAACGTGTTTTATTTTAATAGTACTCTATTTCATCTGCAGGAGTTTGCAGAGAAACTGTAAATCTGCCAAATATAGTATGCACTCTTTTTGCTTTACTGTGATAAAAAAAGTCTCAATTTTGCTTTACAGCCACTTTGCCTGCTCATGAAGAGAACTCATTTCAGAAATGTGTTCTCAACTAATATCTTCAACTTTTCATTCTCCCAGGTTAAAAAGAAGGTTCAAACACATGTGACATTCATTGTAATTTCAATAGTATTTTGCTTCTAAAATTATTACATATTTTGAAGAAATATTTGTAAGTGTTTGCTTTGTATTTTCAATAATGTCATAGTAAAACAAATAAAAAAATAAGCAGAAACATTTCATGAGTTTGTACAGCATATGATAAATGGCAAACCAAAACGTATTGTTTTGTGTGGTCTAGGTCACATTGGTATGGATTGATTTATTAAAGGCCCACTGTAGTTCAAGAAAAAAATTATGTTTTTTCATTATGTTCCAACTAACAATAATCCAGCTATGTAAACCATGCAAGTAAAACATTTTGGGAGGGGGGGGGGGATGTTAACTTTTGAAGACACTTTTCAATGAGTGCAATAATCTGTTTTGTGTTTGTCACATCACTTCCTAAGAGCTAGACCATTGGGGTGCGTTTTTATTGAAGGAACGGGTGAAGATGAAGGGAACTTGGTTAATATTGGAATTGACACTACAACGTTTTTTGGAGCATCAGTATTTGGTTATCTGGGGCATTGCAGCACCTTTGCTATATATATTTGTTACTTGGGAAGAGGAATGTGATATGGTGCATGCATTAAGAGTTGACACCACACTATAGAATATCTTATTAAGCTTTGAGTGAGCATCTAAAATATGTTTTTAGCATGAGATGAGGTCATCCACTACAGCATACTAATTTATTTGAAGGAACACAGAAAAATAGGTTGCAGTACTTATAGTAGTTACTGTATAAGCTAAAATTCTAACACTTTTTTTTTAAATTCCTACAAGAACATTCTATGTAAGAGAAGGTAAGTGATGTGAGTTCCAATATACAGAAAAACAATATTTAGTTTAAAGGTATATGCAAGTGAGTTGGATTATGAATGCATCTGATAGAGGAGAATTAGTAGTGTATGAATAAAATAAATTTCATGAAAAAATACCAAAATAAACATTTAAACAGTTACCCTAAAGTTTGCTGAATTTCTTGCATTTGCAAACTATTTTCTATCTATGTTGACACCCCCTGAAAATCCTAGCAAAAATTAGCATACACAATACATTGTATCTTTTAAGTCTGCGAATGGAGTTGCAGCTTTCCCTTATATTTCTGTAATATCCAGAACAAGGTCTGTGTCCCTTAATTCACTGATTGTTTTATCTACATCCCAGGTGAAACTTCCCCCAGCCCCAGTGATTTGCCCCTGTAATCCCCCCAGCCCCAATTATTTCCCTCATCACCTCCCCTAGCCTCAGTGAATTGCCACTGTGATCTCTCCCAGCCCTAGTGAATTGCCCCATCACCTCTCCCAGCCATAGTGAATTGCCACTGTGATCTCTCCCAGCCTTAGTGAATTGCACCATCACCTTTCCCAGCCACAGTGAATTGCCCCATTGCCTCTCCCAGCCCTAGTGAATTGCCCCATAGATCTCTCCCAGCCCCAGTGAATTGCATGCACTCACTCACTCACACAGAGACATATGCACTCACACAGAGACACATGCACAGAAAACTTTGCAAGTCATTGCAGGACCATAAATCATGCATAAATGCTTATTTGCTTAAAATACAAATTAGAATAGGAAGAAGAAGCTGAAATGTTTGGTTTCAATACAATTATAATTTATCAGAATTTATGAAGGAGAGGCTATATGTCTAAAGAACAGCCGTGTAACAGCTCAAGCATTTTTACTTGAATGTCAATTTATGGCTGCAAAGCTGGGCATGCTCACAAAGACAGGGTACATTTTACAAAAATGAACCCTCTCAGGAGCCTAGTTCAATCCTGGGGGTGTAAACAACACCTGCAACAGTTTTTTTTTTAATGCAAAGCTAAAAAATCATATTGCATGCAAATAAATGTAATCATAAACTACTAATTATCCTCTATCAGATGCATTCATAAACCAGCTCACTTAAATATACCTTTAAGTACAACAATGGCAACAGATTGATTATTGTTGACCATTGAGCCAATCAGATTGCAGTTTATGTGACAAAAATCAAACATATATTTTTTATAAAGGCAACTCCTGAAACATGGTGCTGTCAAAGGTCACAGTTATGACAGAAAAATAATTGACTAGTGAGATACTTGCAAAGCATGTCCTGCTTTTTTAATTTTTTAACTATTATAATGTGAATAAATAATGAAAACTACTAAACACTACTAAACCAACTTAGAATTTCTTGACAATTTCAAAATATGTCTCACTTAAGAAATAGGTGAAAAATTAAACTTCGCTATTTTATCAACAAGTTACTCTTTATGAGCTTATCTCACTGTGTAACAATATTTGTATTTCAGTCCTGACCCATTGCTATGAATGTTATTGACCTATGTTATATGTACAGTTAAATAATTACCGTATATACTCGAGTATAAGCCGAGGCAACTATTTTACCACAAAATACTGGGAAAAATGAGTGACTCGAGTATAAGCTGAGGGTGGGAAATGTGCTGCCCCCTTTGTCCCTCTCGAGCCCTCTGGGTCCCCCTCTTTTGTTCACTTTTCTTGTGTCCCCCCTCTCTTTCCCCTGTGTCTCTTCTCCCCCCTCCCTCCCCTGTGTCTCTTCACCCCTCTTCCTTCCCTGTGTCTCTTCCCCCCTCTCCCTTCCCTGTATCTCTTCCCCCTCTCGCCACTCTGTGTCTCTTCCCCCCTCCCTTCTCACCCTCCTCAACCCCCCTCCTCATTCTCAACCTCCCTCCTCAACCCCACTCCTCATCCTCAACCCCCCCTCAACCCCAACTCAACCCCCCTCCTCAACCTCCCTCCTCAACCCCCCATCCTCATCCTCAACCCCCCCATCCTCAACCCCCTCCTCAACCTCAATCGCCCTCCTCAACCTCAACCCCCCTCCTCATCCTCAACCTCCACATCCTCAACCTCAACCCCCCTCCTCATCCTCAAACTCCTCCTCACTCTCCCTCCTCAACCTTAACCCACCTCCTCAACCTCCGTCCTCATCCTCAACCTCCCTCCTCATCCTCAACCTCCCTCCTCAACCCGCATCCTCATCCTCAACCCCCCCATCCTCAACCCCCTCCTCAACCTCAACCCCCCTCCTCATCCTCAACCCCCTCCTGAACCTCGCTCCTCAACCTCAACCCCCCTCATCAACCTCCGTCCTCATCCTCAACGTCGCTTCTCGTTCGCGGCGAACTGCGAACATATGCGATGTTCGATCCGCCCACTATACTTTATCATTGAGCAAACTTTAACCCTGCACCTCACAGTCAGCAGACACATTCCAGCCAATCAGCATCATACCCTGCCTTCCAGACCCTTCTACCTCATGGACAGCAGCCATTTTGGATTCATAACTAACTTGCAGTCTTACTGAGAGGAGGGAGAGTGTAGGTGATGCTGATTGAATAGGGAAATCAATAGCTAGGCAAGTTTATTTAGTGTCCAGTGCAGTGCTGAAGGACTCATCAGATCTCTGCTGTAACACAGCACCTCAAACCCTTTTTAGGGCTATAACATCATTTTTTTTTTTTTTTTTCTGTCTAATCTAACTTCATTTGACTGTCTCCCTGCTATCCCCTGCTAGCAATTGTGTGTGTCAGGCTCACAACTTATACTGTGTGTGCACAGTGCAACCAATACAATCTTGTTTTGTCTACTTTTAAAAAAAACAAACTTTTATTTTGTTAAATCTTAGTTCATTTGCCTGACCGCCAATCTAAATTCATTTGACTGACCGCTAGCCAGTGTGTGTGTCAGGCTTACAAGTATTGTGCCAAGTTCAACCAATCCAATCTAGTGGTGTACCAGCAGTCTACATTTAAAAAAACAATAATTTTATTTTCTTAAATCTAAGTTCATTTGCCTGACAGCCAATCTAAGTTCATTTGCTTGACCGCTAGCCAGTGTTTGTGTCAGGCCTACAAGTATTGTGCCAAGTTCAACCAATCCAATCTAGTGGTGTACCTGCAGTCTACATTTAAAAAAACAATAATTTTATTTTCTTAAATCTAAGTTCATTTGCCTGACAGCCAATCTAAGTTCATTTGCCTGACCACTAGCCAGTATGTGTGTCAGGCTTACAAGTACTGTGCCAAGTTTAACCAATCCAATCTAGTTGGGGTACCAGCAGCCTACATTTAAAAAAACAATAATTTGATTTTCCTAATTCTAAGTTCATTTGCCTGACCGCAAATCTAAGTTCATTTGCCTGACCGCTAGCCAGTGTGTGTGTCAGGCTTACAAGTACTGTGCCAAGTTCAACCAATCCAATCTAGTGGTGTACCAGCACTCTACATTTAAAAAAAACAACCCTTTTTTTTTGGTGTAATCTAATTTCATTTGCCTGCCTGCCAGCGTGTGTGTCTTAGGCTCACATTGTATACTGTGCCCACTTGCCCAGTCAGTGCCACCACTCATATCTGGTGTAACAGTCAGTAGTGCACATTTAAAAAAAGAATAACATTTTGACTGTAATACATTGAATAGCAGTTACTTGTCTGCAAGCGTGTGTGTCAGGCCTACAGAGTCTATTCTGCCAACTTCTGCAAGTGCACAGTGCCACTCATATCTGTTGTCACAGTAGCTTGCACGCATAGTACCACTAATCGGAAAAAAAATGACAGGCAGAGGCAGGACACCCCGCAGGGGCCGTCGTGGTCGTGGTGCTGTGATTCCCTTTGGCCCTACAATAATGCCCAGTGTTCAGAGGCCAGTTACCCTGAACTTGAAAAGTTCAGAGGACGTAGTTGACTGGCTAACACAGGACACCCAATCTTCTACAGCTTCCACTTGGAACATTGACGCACCATCCTCCTCCAGTTTAGCTTCGGGCACCTCTCAAGTTACCACTCGCCCGTCTGCCGCCACCACCAACACTAGTACCACCGCAGATTCAATTGATCAGTCAGAAGAGTTATTTACACATCAGTTTGAAGAAATGAGTGATGCGCAACCATTATTGCCAGAGGATGTAGATATGTCTCAGTCAGGCAGCAGTAAACACATGTACGTACGATGTGATGATGATGATGTACCCGCTGCTGCTTCCTTTGTTCAGTTGTCAGATACAAGTGAGGCGGGTGATGATGATGACAATGCATCCGTGGATGTCATGTGGGTGTCCGAAACAAGAGAAGAAGAACAGGGGGAAAGTTCAGATGGGGATACAGAGAGGAGGAGGAGACGAGTTGGAAGCAGAGGGAGGTAATCGCAACGAGCTAGTGGCACTGTCAGACAGCATGCATCAGCACCCGGGGTCAGCCAGACAGCACGCCAATCAATGCATGCTGTTGCCACCACCAGAATGCCGTCACCGCAGAGCTCAGCAGTGTGGCATTTTTTGTGTGTGTCTGCCTCTGACAACAGCGATGCCATTTGCAACCTGTGTCCAAAGAAACTGAGTCGTGGGAAGTACAACACCCACCTAGGGGCTACTGCTTTGCAAAGGCACCTGATGTCACATCACAAACGCCAATGGAATCAACACATGAGTGTAAGCAGCACACAAGCTCAAAGCCGCCATCCTCCTCCTGGTCCAGCATCTTCATCCACGTCAACCACTGCTGTCCTCCTTGCCCCCTCTCAACCATCCGCCACAACATCTCTCGCCTCTTGCTGTTCCTGCTCATCTGCCCATAGTCAGGTGCCTGTAAAGGACATGTTTGAGCGTAAGAAGCTAATGTCACAAAGTGCCCCAAATTTGAAGTGATACGACCAACCAAGCATCTTTTTCCATCTCCCGGTCCCAAAAATCCAGGCCTTATACACGTGCCCTGATAGGTGAAGTAACAAGTATTAAACTGATCAGCGTAGTACTTACAAGCACGCCACTCCTATATAGTGGCACCTTTGATTTCACGCGCCGTGCCCCAAAATTGAAGTGATACGACCAACAAAGCATCTTTTTCCATCTCCCGGTTTTAAAAATCCAGGCCTTATACACGCCCCCTGATAGGTGCTGTAACAGGTATTAAACTGATAAGAGTAGTACTTACAAACACGCCACTCCTATAAGGTGGCACCTTTGATTGCACATGCCGTGCCCCAAAATTGAAGTGATACGACCAACCAAGCATCTTTTTCCATCTCCCGGTTCTAAAAATCCAGGCCTTATACACGCCCCCTGATAGGTGACGTAACAAGTATTAAATGGATAAGATTAGTACTTACAAACACACCACTCCTATATGGTGGCACCTTTGATTGCATGTGCCGTGCCCCAAAATTGAAGTGATACGACCAACCAAGCATCTTTTTCCATCTCCGGTTCCAAAAATCCAGGCCTTATACACGTCCCCTGATAGGTGACGTAACAGGTATTAAACTGATAAGAGTAGTACTACTTAACACACCTTATAATAATGCAGAGAGAGGCAACGCAGTGAGAGGAGTCTGAAGGAGAGGAGTCAGAGGAGGAAGGTGGCTTTGAGGGGGTGGAAGACCAAACACAGCAGGCGTCCCAGGGGTCTTGTTGTCACCTTTCGGGGACCCTTGGTGGCTGGGTGGAGAAAGAGACCTTCAATGACATCAGTGAGGACAAGGAACGGGACATGGCTAGCTTGGTATCCAACCTTGTGCAAATGGGGAGTTTGCGCTTGTGCAAATGGACTGTTTGCGGTGCGTTAAACGGGGAGTTTGGTCTGTCACTGTGAAGTGGGCCTAACCCTTACACTACCTGATCGATACAACATTATACCTGATGTTTAATGCACGTTATTCCAAACAATTTAGGAATGTTAGGTAATTTATGCCCTTTATGGCTTAAAACCAGACTCTGCATCAACTATGTAATTTTCCGTGGGAGTTTTGCCATGGATCCCCCTCCGGCATGCCACAGTCCAGGTGTTGGTCCCGTTGAAACAACTTTCCCATCACTATTGTTCGCCGGGTTTGCCGGTTCGCGAACATTTGTGGCGGTTTGCGTTTGCAGTTTGCGAACCGAAAATGTTATGTTCGCGACATATCCTCCTCACCTCTTGTGCCTTTGGCAGTCTGGTCTCACGAGATAAGGCGAGCTGCCAATCTGGCAGGTAAATGCACAGGAAATATGGGTTTGAGAATTGTGGAGCCTCAAAATATATTTTTTTGTTGTGAGGGGGGGGGGGGGGGGTTGGGAATCATATACATACTTCAGTCCTCCTATCTACTTCAGAAAAAAAAACTATTGCCAATGTTACATTGCACATGATAAATATGAAGTATTAGGGGAACATACACCACACTACTTAAGAGGAAATACCAATGTGCAAAAACACAGGAACGGCAACAGTTGCCCTAATTCTCTAATAAATAATGAACACTGCTAAACACTACTAAACCATATGTCTCACTAACCATTGAAAGGATATGGAAACAGTGATAACAGGATAACAAAACTATATTATATATACAACAGATACATACAAAATTTGGACTATGTAATCCAATCCAGTTACATTTATCCAGTCTATTCTGAAAAACAAAAATCTGAAAAAAAGGCAGTCAAAACAAAAAAAAAGGCAGAGAAGGATAAAAAAAAACTTTCCAAAATGCATGTACAATACAGTGATAAATATTGTAACTGTAACAATATACCAACTGACATGGTCTTCATCTGCAAGCATTACTAACCATTAGGCAGGTGTCATGATAAATCACTAGCTATGACCATTAATAATGAAGTGTCCTCTCAAAATGAATGCTTAGCTGTGACCACAGTCAGTAGTCCAAGAGTACTATCTTTATCTCTATCTGATATTTTTTAGCAATATTGATATCTAGTGATGTCCCGAACAGTTCGCCTGCGGACTATTCACAGCGGTTTTGGCATGTTCGCGTTCGCAGCGGACGGCGCACACATGCGCTTTTTGAGGAAACTTTGACCCTGCACCTCACAGTCAGCAGACACATTCCAGCCAATCAGCAGCATACACTCCCTTCCAGAGCCTTCCATCTGAAGGACAGCATCCAATTTAGAATCATTCTGAAGCTACATTTGTTGAGAGAGGACAGATATTGTAATTGCTGCTGATTTAATAGGGAAATAGATAGCCAGGCTGTGTATTTAGCTTCCACTACAGACCTGAAGGACTCATCTGATATCTGCTGCAAGGACAGCAACCGAAAAAGCCCTTTTTAGGGCTAGAACATCATTTATTTTATTTTATAATTTTTTTTCTGTGTAATCTAATTGCATATGCCTGCCTGCCAGCGTGTGTGTGTGACAGGCTAACATCTAACAGCTTATATTGTGCTCAGTGAAATAAAACAACACTTTTTTGACTGTAATAGATTGAATAGCAATTGCCTGCCTACAGGCGTGTGTGTGAAGCCTATTGCATCTACTCTGCCAACTTTTGCCAGTGCACAGTGATACGTCATATCTGGTGCAACCGTAGTGTACAGTGACATAAAACAACACTTTTTTGACTGTAATAGATTGAATAGCAATTGCCTGCCTACAGGCGTGTGTGTGAAGCCTATTGCATCTACTCTGCCAACTTTTGCCAGTGCACAGTGATACGTCATATCTGGTGCAACCGTAGTGTACAGTGACATAAAATAAACCTTTTTTGACTGTAATCGATTGAATATCAGTTGCCTGCCTACAGGCGTGTTTGTGAGGCCTACAGCGCCTACTCTGCCAACTTTTGCCAGTGCACAGTGACACTCATATCTGGTGTCACAGTAGCTTGCACGCATAGTACCACTAATCAAAAAAAAATGACAGGCAGAGGGAGGCCACCCCGCAGGGTCCGTTGTGGTCGTGGTGCTGTGATTCCCTTTGGCCCTAGAATAATGCCCATTTTTCAGAGGCAAAGTACCCTGGACTTGAAAAGTTCTGAAGACATGGTTAACACAGGACACCCAATCTTCTACAGCTTCCGCCCGGAAGCTAGACGCACCATCCTCCTCCAGCTTAGCTTCGGGCAGCTCTCCAGTTACCACTCGCCCGCCCGCCTGCCGCCACCACCAACACTAGCAACACAGCCGCTTCACTTGATCCACCAGCAGAGTTATTTACACATCCGTTGGAAGAAATGAGTGATGCGCAAACATTAGTGCCAGAGGATGTAGATAACAGGGATATGTCCCAGTCAGGCAGCATTACACACATGAACGTACGGTCTGATGATGATGATGATGTTGTACCCGGTGCTGCTTCCTTTGTTGAGTTGTCAGATACAAGTGAAGCGGTTGATGATGACGATGTGTCCGTGGATGTCACGTGGGTGCCCGCTATAAGAGAAGAAGAACAGGAGGAAAGTTCAGATGGGGAGATAGAGAGGAGGAGGAGACGAGTTGGAAGCAGGGGGAGATCGTCGAAAGTAGCTAGTGGCACAGTCAGACAGCATGCATCGGCACCCGGGGTCAGTCAGACAGCACGCCAGTCAACGCATGCTGTTGCCACCACCAGAATGCTGTCATTGCAGAGCTCAGCAGTGTGACAATTTTTTTGTGTGTCTGCCTGTGACAACAGTGATGCCATTTGCAACCTGTGCGAAAAGAAACTGAGTCGTGGGAAGTCCAACACCCACCTAGGTACAACTTCTTTGCGAAGGCACATGATGTCACATAACAAACACCTATGGGATCAACACATGAGTACAAGCAGCACACAAAGTCAAAGCCGCCATCCTCCTCCTGGTCCAGCATCTTCAGCCATGTCAACCACTGCTGCCCTGCTTGCCCCCTCTCAACCATCCGCCACTTCGTGTCTCACCCTGAGCAGTCCCTGCTCATCTGCCCACAGTCAGGTGTCTGTCAAGGACATGTTTGAGCGTAAGAAGCCAATGTAACAAAGTCACCCCCTTGCCCGGCAACTGACAGCTGGCTTGTCTGAACTCTTAGCCCACCCGCTTTTACCATACAAGCTGGTGGAGTCTGAGGCGTTCAAAAAATTTGTAGCTATTGGGACACCGCAGTGGAAGGTACCCGGCCGAAATTTCTTTGCACAAAAGGCAATCCCCAACCAGTACTCGATTGTGCAAAAGGAAGTAATGGCATCTCTGGCACACAGTGTTGGGGCAAAGGTCCATCTGACCACTGATACCTGGTATGCAAAGCATGGTCAGGGCAGGAATATCACCTACACTGCGCATTGGGTAAACCTGGTGACGGCTGCCAAGCATGGAATACGTGGCTCTGCAGAGGAGTTGGTGACACCGCCACGACTTGCAGGCAGGCCTGCTGCCACCTCCTCTACTCCTCCTACTCCATCCTCTTCCATAACCTCCTCAGCTGAGTCCTCTTCTGCTGCTGCTATGTCTTGCTCCACATCAACAGCACCCCCCCAGCTCCACAGGTACTATTCCACATCCCCGATACGGCAGTGTCACGTCGTCTTGGGGTTGACTTCCCTGAAAACAGCACTCCTGTCCGCCCTGAATGCACAGGTGGATCAGTGGCTGACTCCGCACCAACTGGAGATCGGCAAAGTGGTTTGTGACAACGGAAGAAATTTGTTGGTGGCATTGAATTTGGGCAAGTTGACACATGTGCTGTGCATGGCACATGTGTGTAATCTAATTGTACAACGCTTTGTGCATAAGCACCCAGGCTTACAGGACGTCCTAAAGCAAGCCAGAAAGGTGTGTGGCCATTTCAGGCGTTCCTACATGGCCATGGCGCACTTTACAGATATCCAACGGCGAAACAACATGCCAGTGAGGCGCTTGATTTTCGATAGCCCCACACGTTGGAATTCAACACTCCTAATGTTCGACCGCCTGCTCCAACAAGAAAAGGCCGTTAACAAGTATTTGTATGACCGGGGTGCTAGGACAGCCTCTGCGGTGCTAGGGATTTTTTTGCCACATTACTGGACGCTCATGCGCAATGCCTGTAGGCTTATGCTTCCTTTTGAGGAGGTGACAAACCTGGACAGTCGCACCGAGGGCACCATCAGCGACATCATACCATTTGTTTTCTTCCTGGAGCGTGCCCTGAGAAGAGTGCTGGATCAGGCCATAGATGAGCGTGAAGAGGCAGAGAAAGAGTTGTGGTCACCATCACCACCAGAAACAGCCTTATCAGCATCGCTTGCTGGACCTGCGGCAACGCTGGAAGAGGATTGTGAGGAAGAGGAGTCAGAGGAGGAATGTGGCTTTGAGGAGGAGGAAGACCAACCACAACAGGCATCCCAGGGTGCTCATTGTCACCTATCTGGTACCCGTGGTGTTGTACGTGGCTGGGGGGAAGAACATACCTTCAGTGAGATCACTGAGGACGAGGAACGGGACATGACTAGCTCGGCATTCAACCTTGTGCAAATGGGGTCATTCATGCTGTCGTGCCTGTTGAGGGACCCTCTTATAAAAAGGATGAAGGAGAACAATCTGTACTGGGTGTCCACGCTAATAGACCCCCGGTATTAGCAGAAAGTGCCGGAAATGTTACCGAATTACCACAAGTCGGGAAGGATGCAGCACTTCCAAAATAAATTAAAAAGTATGCTTTACACAGCGTTTAAGGGTGATGTCACAGCACAACGGCAATCTAACAGCGGAAGAGGTGAACATAATCCTCCTCCTCCCACGACCACTTTACAGACGTGTTGTTGATGGAGGACATGCCGAGCTTTTTAAGTCCTCCCTCAGAGAACGACTCGACTGTCAGGTAACAGACTACCTCGCCATAACTACAGATATCGATACTATGAGGAGCGATGAACCCCTTGACTACTGGGTGTGCACGCTTGCCCTGTGGCCTGAGCTATCCCAATTTGCCATAGAACTTCTGTCCTGCCCTGCTTCAAGTGTCCTCTCAGAAAGGACCTTCAGTGCAGCAGGAGGTTTTGTCACTGATAAGAGAAGTCTCCTAGGTCAAAAAAGTCTAGATTACCTCACCTTTATTAAGATGAATGAGGGATGGATCCCGAAGGGACTGACAGTGGGCTATATATTCGATTAAAAAAGGCCTGATAGATGAGCTGCCTTGAGCTAATAATGGTCCACGCGCTGCTGTATTTTATCCCTGAATGCCGGATGACTTGCGAGACTTATCCGCCACCAACTAGGGTTCAAGACACAATGTTTTAGGGCACTTTCTGCCTGGCAAACTAACATCAATTTTTCTGGTCGCTGCAACAATACCTAATTTTTGCATTTAAATTATTTTATTTTAGAAGGCGTACAGCATGTATTGAAAAATAAAGCATTTTTGAACAGTCTTGCAGAACAGTTGTGCAAAAATACATATTTACAATAGAGACATTTTGTGAAAGTTAGCTGGCTAGTCCTTATTTTTACTTTTTAGGTTAATCATTTTTCTTATTTTTTACTGAGATTGCAATTTAAGAGATACCTAAAACATGGTAAAACAGACAATAGTAAAGAGTATATCTGCAGGAAACACCAAAGTCCTATTAGCTATCATCCCTCCAGCAGTATTAGCTTATTATTTACAATATCTAACCTGGGCAATCACCCTTGGGTTACCCTAGGGCAGGCTTCAGTAAGCGACCTCTCCTTTCCTGGGATGATTTTGCCGCTGGTTGCTTCTGAAGGGTCTCCAGGGCTCCCCCACTCAGGTACTTCCCCCAGTGTCGCTTCAAACTGTAACAAATGTTTTATATTTGTAAAGTGACCCAATGATCCCCCTTGATAGAGGTTTAGCTTTACAAATTTTGGAGAACCAATTTAAGACCGGTGTCCCCTGTTTCTGGGTCAGGGAGTGTGTGAAATGCCTCAGCCTACAGTAATTGTAATGTTCTGACAGCGGTAGCTCATGCTTGTCCCTCAGTTCCTCATAGGTGAGCATCTGGCCCTTTACTAACCAGTCTCCCAGTCTATCTAGTTTCCTTGACCTCCACCAGTGTTGTGATGTTGTGCTCATGTGTTTCGGGGCCTGAGAGTGGTCAAGAATTGGGGTCATTTGGGTGGATCCAGGGAACAAACCTGTGTGTTTCTTGGCCCATTTCCAGTATGATAGTGAGTGTCTGATTAGGGGGTTTGGCAAGTTTTTAAGGCTCTGAGGCAATTCTGATAGCCAAGCCACCTTGTCCCAGGTTAAGGGCCTTAAAGTGTGGTTCTCTAAATACACCCAGGCCGGTTGATGACATATAGAATGTGCTATTGGGAGGAAAGATAGGTGATGTAACAGGTATTAAACTGATAGGAATAAATAGTACAACTGAACACACCACTCCTATCTGGTGGCAATTTAGATTGCACGCGCAGTGCCCCAAATTTGAAGTGGGAGGACCGACCAAGCATCTTTTTCCATCTCCCTGTTCCAAAAATCCATGCCATATACACGTCCCCTGATAGGTGACGTAACAGGTATTAAACTGATAGGAATAAATACTACAACTGAACACACCACTCTTATCTGGTGGCACCTTAGATTGCACGCGCAGTGCCCCAAATTTGAAGTGGGAGGACCGACCAAGCATCTTTTTCCATCTCCCGCTTTCAAAAATCCATGCCAAATACACGTCCCCTGATAGGTGACGTAACAGGTATCAAACTGATAGGAATAAATAGTACAACTTAATACACCACTCCTATCTGGTGGCACATTACATTGCACGTGCAGTGCCCCAAATTCGAAGTAGGAGGTCCGACCAAGCATCTTTTTCCATCTCCCTTTTCCAAAAATCAATGCCATATACACGTCCCCTAATACCCTAATAGTGGACATAACAGGGATTAAACCGATAGGAATAGTACTACTTAACAGTACACACCTTTTAATAACGCAGACAGAGGCAACGCAGAGAGAGGAGTCTGAAGAAGAGGAGTCAGAGGAGGAAGGTGGCTTTGAGGAGGTGGAAGACCAAACACAGCAGGCGTCCCAGGGGGCTTGTTGTCACCTTTTGGGACCCTTGGTTGCTGGGTGGAGGAAGAGACCTTCAATGACATCAGTGAGGACAAGGAACGGGACATGGCTAGCTTGGTATCCAACCTTGTGCAAATGAGGAGTTTGCGGTTGTGCAAAGGGACTGTTTGCGGTTGTTTGCGGAGCATTAAACAGGAAGATTGGTCTGTTACTGTGAAGCGGGTGTAACCCTTACACTACCTGATCGATACAACATCATACCTGATGTTTTAAAGCATGTTATTCCAAACAATTTAGGAATGCTAGGTGATTTATGCCCTTTATGGCTTAAAACCAGACTCTGCATCAACTATGTAATTTTCCGTGAAAGTTTTGCCATGGATCCCCCTCCGGCATGCCACAGTCCAGGTGTTAGTCCCCTTGAAACAACTTTCTCATCACTATTGTGGCCAGAAAGAGTCCCTGTGGGTTTTGAAATTCGCCTGCCCATTGAAGTTTATGGCGGTTGATAAAAATTTGCGTCCGTGGTTCGCGAACCGAAAATTTGTTGTTTGTGACATCACTATTGATATCACATTCATCTGGTTTACAGGTATTCCATTTTAAAGGATTCTTATGATATCATACGTTTGCAACAAACCTAAAGCATCTGTTCTCATATAAAAATTGTGGAGAGAATGACATGCTTCACTAATGCATGTATTAGTGCTGGCTTTGATTAATATGCCATTGTGGGACTTTGCAAGTCCACCGCCATAGCTGTATTGTATAAAACTGGATATATGATTTAATTAATATCGAGTGACCTACATTTTTAGGAGGGGATGTCATTGATACAATGTCTATCTCATAGTTACTGTGAATACATTTAAATTAATCAATATTTTTAACAATGCTGCAGATGAAGAAGATGCCTTAATGGACATGAATTGTGACTAAAATCAAAAAATAGGCCATGATCATTTACTCTGTAGCCAGGCTAGATTATGTTAACCCTTGGACCAATAGATTGTCACTGAGGAGTGCTGTTGAGAATGTCCAAAAATATGTGCAGCCCTTACATCCTCCTCCTCCTTGCCAACAGGGCCTCAACGCCATGTGGCAGCATGCCTTCTTCCTAGTTGAGGGGGGTTGCAGGGGAGGCATCCTAGAAGGACGCAGCAGTACCTGAAGTGGCATAGGCATTGAGAAAGGTGAGTAGTGGCCAGGCTCTGGTTATCTGAGGACTGTAGCAGCCTGGTCATGTAAGACTTCATCATGAGGTTATGCCTCCTCACTTCCCTATAGATCTCATGCAGATTGCTGTCCGTGGAGGCCTGGTTTGAGGAGACACTGGTCTGGACTCCTAAGTAGCCTCAACTTGCTGCCACATCAGGACCAGCATCTCCCCAATATTGGCCTCCAATGATGTACCTTGGAATGGAGGTCTGCTCTGGGCGGTCATGGCTGGAACCTCGGTTGGTCCCGGGCGCCAACCTGGGTTGGTTGTTGTGCACCTGGTGGTATGTGATCCAGGTTGTGCTCCTGCTGGAAGGGGGAATAGGTGGTTGTGGTGATGGAGAAAAATCTCAGTGGTCTGTCCAGTAGGAGGGCCAGGGTGTGTGATTCATTTTGTTGGAGGTGGGGGACAATGGAGTCCAATGGAGGTGGTGGCAGAAGGTTCAACAGGTGTCCCCAATGTCCAGATGAAGCATTCCTCCTTCTCATCCTCATATCACGGGCCCTCTGATTCTTTTCTTGCCTCCTCCTTCTCCTGGTCCAGTTCCTATCTGGCTCACTAGTGGACCCTGTCCTCCTGCCAGCTTAAAAATAGAGAATGGTATATGTGTTAATTATATTAAATGATCCTTTGGTTGCTGTTTTTTCCTATCTGACAGTTTGTTGTCTTGAACCTGGATGTTTCACTTAGTTCCTACTGTGTGGAGCTATAATTTGTTTGATGTAATCAATTCTTGATTCCTACTGTGGTCTGTATATGCGTACACATACTCTTTAGATCTTGTTCGGCAATGTGTCAGACTAAGCAATCACATATCAGGAATAGTTGTTAACATGATGCTGAGAGGTGTTACCTGATAGGCTAGTATACTACACTGCACCTCCTTCCCCTTTTACTTTCATACCTAGAACCTGAACACGTCTATCCACCTCTTATCTTACAAATGCTGCCTCTGACCTGGAAATATATCCCTCTGCTAAGGACCTGAACACATCTGTCCTCCTCTTACCTACAAACTTTGCCACTGACTTGGAACTATTCCCCTCTGCTAAGGTGGTTATCTCTTCTCCTGCTAAAATGGCTTCAATTCTACACTGTAACATTTATTTAATCCATATAATTGTGATTTGTTTGATCAACTTACTCGACTTCCTTGTTTGTTTAGGGGCCTAGCTATGTTATCTCTGTTTGTTTAATCATGCCCTCCCCCCATCTGCCTATTTCTCCTCCTACGCCCCCTCTGTATTCCTTTGATAACCCCTTTGCTCACTCACTTCGCTCACAGCTTTTTATTTTGATACCTGAACGCATCTTTCCACCTCTCACCTTACAAACGCTGCCTCTGACCTGGGGTCATCATTTACATGTGCTTTGTGTTTCCTATGTGCATGTGTGATGTACATGTGATGAAATGTTGGTGTATCTGATATTCACCTGATAAGAAGACTGGATCCAGGCTTGGAGCTCCAGTGACGGGCACCTGGCTCAACATCTCTTTGAGCACCAATCTCCCACTCGTGAAACTTTACTGTCTCTTGGGGGCTACCACTTGGTGCTCTTGCTGCTCTCTTTCTCTGCCATCATCCTCCTCACCTTGGCCTGGCAGTCATCGAAGAGATCTGACATCCCATTCTGCTAGGTCCACTGCAATCACTGTGGCTGCTAGCTCCTTCTAGCCAAGGCCCTGGGCCCAGGCTTAACTTCCGTCCCTCCTGCAAGGGTAGTGGGGCAGACACGGATGGCACTGAGAAGGACCATCATCTCCTTGTGCATGTAGTTCCTGGCCCTGTGCCTGCCACCAGCCTCTTGCCCTCCCAACTGGGAACAGGGATCCTGTCCTCCCTCTTCTGACCCTGAGCCCTGTCCCCCCAGGCTGCACTACCACCCCCTGGGATCAGGCAACTCTCCCTCTGATCCTGTACTTGGAGTGTCTATAACTATAGGCTATTTCCTCCCTCCCTCTACCTCACATTCACTCTTCTCACCTCCATACCCCTTCTCTCCCTTTACCTCCACTCAACTTACCTCCACTCCCTCTATCCACACCTTCACTCCCTCTCTCTACACCCTCACCTCCGCTCCCCAGGGCCACCTCTATCTCCTCTCCTCTCATCCTCTTCTCCTCCACACTTCTCCCCTCCTCTCCCATCCTCTTTTCACCCTCCATCACAATCCCAAAAATAATATAATGATTAATGAAAATAGGTGTATATGTATATATTTATGTTGTAAAAAAAGAATGCATGTTTTAAGTGTTTTTTTATATGTTATGGTAAAGGGTCGGGGTGATGACGATGGTGGGTATGTGTGGATGTAGTGACCTATCTATATATGTGTAGCAAGGTGTCTTATTACTCTATGAGTATGTATATTATGTGTTATCAGTTAATACTGTATGTGTTTTGATGGATTAAGTGTAAAAAAAAACTGTTTTGAAATAGAAAAGAAGAATAAACCGCAATAACCACCTCTCCAAAATCACCTACTCTCACTCTCCAAAATCAAAACCTCAAGCTCCTGGACCTGCAAGATAATTTGTCAAAATCTACAACACAGTCGATGCATGGGCATGAAGTTCGCAGCTTTATTATCTCTCCCTGTCACTTATCCCTTAGGCCATTTTCTATTGGATACAAGGGCTATGGTGCACACTAAAATTACAGGATTAGCTTTACAATGCGAGCGGCATGTATTCACACTAGTGATGTCGCGAACATAAAACTCTTATCAGTTTAATACCTGTTACGTCACTTATCAGGGGGCGTGTATAAGGCCTGGATTTTTGTTACCGGGAGATGGAAAAAGATACTTGGTTGTTCGTATCACTTAAATTTTGGGGCACGGCGAGTGCAATCTAAGGTGCCACCAGATAGGAGTGGTGTGTTTGGAAGTACTACTCTTATCAGTTTAATACCTATTACGTCACCTATCAGGGTGCGTGTATAAGGCCTGGATTTTTGGAACTGGGAGATGGAAAAAGATTCTGGGTCGGTCCTCCTACTGTCAAAGGGCCGGGGGGGGCGCGCTCTCGTCGGGCTACCTGGTTGATCCTGCCTCAAAGATTAAGCCATGCACGTTTAAATACACACAGCCGGTACAGTGATACTGCGAATTGCTCATTTAATCAGTTATAGACTGGTTCCTTTGATCGCTCCATCTGTTACTTTGATAACTGTCGGAATTAGAGAGCTGATACATGCCGACGAGCGATGACTCCCCGTGATGCGTGCACTTATCAAAAATTAGGTATTGTTGCAGCCGCTGCTGTTGCAGCGACCAGAAAAATTTACGTTTGTTTCCCAGGCAGAAACTGCCCTAAAACATTGCGTCTTGAACCCTAGTTGGTGGCGGATAAGTCACGCAAGTCATGCGGCATTCAAAGATAAAATCAGTGGCGGCCCGTCCAGAGGGGCATCGGGGCAAGCACCCCCCCAAAAGTTTTCAGTGACCCAGAAATAAAAAAAAGACAAGTAATAATTAGAAATAATCATAAAACAATAAAATATCATCTTTAAATTAGCATTTAAGTGTTCTTTCTTAAGTATGCTTTCATTCAAAAAATTCCCTGGGACACTGTCACTTTAAGATAACCCCTTGTATGCCTTAACTGCTGTGTGATATCCATTGTAACTAGCTTCCCTGGACTGTGTGATCATATTACACTAACCTGACATTGTGAGAGCGAGTCATGACAGTTAATGAATGCCGCCCAGCCACCAGGGAGAAGCTATGCATGGGCAGTGAAAATGTATCAATTTCAATAACTGACAGCCTTTCAGCATCATCCAATTAATGCTGAGAGGCTGTCTAGTTTCCATGATCCGCACATAAGCCCACCCAGACCGTTAGCCCAGGGCACCCACTAACAAATAGAGACCCGAGTTAGTGTTTGACTGACAGGTGCCCTGGCAGCCCTGCTATACAAATCTGACCCACTAAGCCAGCCCCCTCTGTTTCCCGCTCCTGGTGCTAAAGAACCCATCTACAAGTAAGTAGAAACACTGCCCTCAGTGCCCTGCCTTGCCCAGCCAAAGCCCCTAGTCCCCCTAATAAAAAAAGGGTCCCCCAGTTACCCCACTATGCCTACCTGTCACCCACCCACCCACCTAGGCCAACAATGCCTGTGCCACCCCCCCGATCACCCCCATGGGGCCTGTGCCACCCCCCGATCACCCCCACCTTGGCACCTTAACCTACCTAACTAGTATCAAGCCACCTACCTACCACCCTGACCCAGTGACCCCATCCTGACTCAACTACCAAGCCACCTACCTACCACCGTGACTAAGTGACCCAACTACCAACTTGGTAGTTGGGTCAGGGTGGGGTCACTGAGTCAGGGTGGTAGGTAGGTGGCTTGGTAGTACCAAGCCAAGCCACCTACCTACCACCCTGACCCAGTGACCCCACCCTGACCCAACTACCAAGCCACCTACCTTCCACCCTGACTAAGTGACCCAACTACCAAGCCACCTACAAATCAATTAAAAACATAACCCCCCCCCCCCCCGTATTTTTATTCCATTTTTCAAAGTAACAGGCACTGTATCTTTAACATTGCAGTTAAAAAAAAAAAGGATACATTGCCTGTCACTTTTACAGATAAAATAAAAATAAGGGAAGGGGAAAAAAAAAAACAATAATAAAGTAAACAGCAGCTTACCTGTCAAATTGACCCCTCCAGCGGTGGCCTTCTGCCCTGGATAGTCGGGCATTCCAATCAATTTTGATTAAAGCCCACGTCCTTCAATCTTGATAGAAGCCCTTGTCCTCATCTTGATTGAAGCCATTGTCCATCCATTCTGGCCCATTGCAAGAGGCCTAAAAAACCTGACGCTCTAAAAAAAAAAAACAATCTAATGAAGCTCCTCCTACAAGGAGCTCCCCCGGCTACTAATTTTTTCCCACGCTCCTCCTTTTATTCTATTTTTTGAAGGACTCTGATTGGCTGAAATTTTGATAGACATTGATTTCAACCAATCAGAGTCTTTAAAAAATTAGCAAAGCAGATATGGAAGCCTGTAAGGGCAAAAAAGTTTAGTGTGACCCTGTATGTATTATACATATTACAGGGCTATTTATGTGATATACATGTTACAGGATAATATCCTGTAAAATGTATAGCAAATAAATAGCACTGTAATATGTATAATAAATAATGTCTAATAAAAATACATGAGCATTAATCAAATAATTAATAAAGTACATCAATCAATCAATTAATAAATATCAATTAATATATTTTTTTGTTTTATGTATATTGCTTTATGTGTGTGTATATATGTATATATATATATATATATATATATATATACAGTATATATATATTTATATATATATATATATTGATTGATTTATATATTGATTGATTTATATATTGATTGATAGATATATTGATATATATATATATATATATATATATTGTATTTTTTTTTAATTTTTTTTTTATGTACAGTTTGGACCTATATGGTTTTGATTGGTTATTTAAGGTTTTTAAGGTGCGGTTGGGGCCTATATGGTCACACTTGGTCTTTTAAGGTTTTTAAGGTGCGGTTGGGGCTCATATGGTCACACTTGGTTATTTAATGTTTTTAAGGTGCGGTTGGGGCCTATATGGTCACACTTGGTCTTTTAATGTTTTTAAGGTGCGGTTGGGGCCTATATGGTCACACTTGGTTATTTAAGGTTTTTAAGGTGCGGTTGGGGCCTATATGGTCACACTTGGTTTTTTAAGGTTTTAAAAGTTACGGTTTGGGTCTTGAACGTTCTAATTTTTTGTTGTTGTTGTTTTCTATCACCCCCAGGTGCAAACCCTCTGTGGAAGCAGATTTGTTTGGACTCGGTTGACTTACTGAACGTGATTACCCTGAGAAGAAGAGCCGACTAATAATAAGTGTCACTGCTTTAATTTTTCTGTTAATGCGTATAGGTGCAATTATGATATTGCTGTAGTCTTGTCACATGAGTTTTTTCAATCTATATTGTATACCAATGAATTTAACACATTGTTACTTTACTTCTTGACATTGCTGCATTGCTGATCATGTATTTCAATGGGCATTGCAAGTATAAGGTCATTGGGCGGGGCGTATAAAGGTCATTATGATGTCAGGGGAGGAGTTATAAAAATGGGTGTGGTTTGGAAAAGGGTGAGGGGCTCCATTTCGCCCTGGCGCCCCTCCAACTTGAAAGTTCACCAGCCGCCACTGGATAAAATACTGCAGCTTGTGGACCATTTTTAGCTCAAGACAGCTCATCTCATCAGCCCTTTTTTAGTCTAATGTATCGCCCAGTGTCAGTCCCTTCGGGATCCATCCCTCATTCATCTTTATAAAGGTGAGGTAATCTAGACTTTTTTGACCTAGGCGACTTCAGTGACAATACCTCCTGCTGCACTGAAGGTCCTTTCTGACAGGACACTGGAAGCGGGGCAGGCCAGAAGTTCTATGGCAAATTGGGATAGCTCAGGCCACAGGTCAAGCCTGCACACCCAGTAGTCAAGGGGTTCATCGCTCCTCAGTGTGTCGATATCTGCAGTAAAAGAGAGGTAGTCTGCCACCTGTCGGTCGAGTCGTTCTCTGAGGGTGGATCCCGAAGGGCTGTGGCGATGCGTAGGACTAAAAAAGCTCTGCTTGTCCTCCATCAACAACAAGTATTTTAAACATCCTGTCCTTGCCGGCGTGGTCGTGGGAGGAGGAGGATTACTTTCACCTCTTCCCCTGTTAGATTCCCGTTGTGCTGTGACATCACCCTTATGCGCAGTGTAAAGCATACATTTTAATTTCATTTGGAACTGCTGCATCCTTTCTGCCTTGCGGTAATTCGGTAACATTTCAGGTACTTTATGCTTATACCGGGGGTCTAGTAGCATGGACACCCAGTACAGGTCGTTCTCCTTCAGCCTTTTTATACGAGGGTCCCGCGACAGGCATGACAGTATGAAAGACCCCATTTGCACAAGGTTGGATGCCGAGCTACCCATGTCCCGTTCCTCGTCCTCAGTGATCTCACTGAAGGTATGTTCTTCCCCCCAGCCACGTACAACACCACGGGTACCAGATAGGTGACAACGAGCACCCTGGGAGGGCTGTTGTGATTGGTCTTCCTCCTCCCCCTCAAAGCCACATTCCTCCTCTGACTCCTCTTCCTCCTCCAATCCTCCTCCAGTGTTGCCGCAGGTCCAGCAAGCGATGCTGATAAGGCTGTTTCTGGTGGTGATGGGGTCCACAACTCTTCCATTTCTTCATCACGCTCATCTATGGCCTGATCCAACACTCTTCACAGGGCACGCTCCAGGAAGAAAACAAATGGTATGATGTCGCTGATGGTGCCTTCTGTGTGACTGACAAGGTTTGTCACCTCCTCAAAAGGACGCATGAGCCTACAGGCATTGCGCATGAGCGTCCAGTAATGTGGCAAAAAAATTCCCAGCTCCGCAGAGGCTGTCCTAGCACCCCGGTCGTACAAATACTCATTAACGGCTTTCTCTTTTTGGAGCAGGCGGTCGAACATTAGGAGTGTTGAATTCCAACGTGTGGGGCTTTCACAAATCAAGCGCCTCACTGGCATGTTGTTTCGCCGCTGGATATCTGAAAAGTGCGCCATGGCCGTGTAGGAACGCCTGAAATGGCCACACACCTTTCTGGCCTGCTTCAGGACGTCCTGTAAGCCTGGGTACTTGTGCACAAAGCATTGTATGATCACATTACACACATGTGCCATGCACGGCACATGTCCCAACTTGCCCAAATTCAATGCCGCCAACAAATTTCTTCCGTTGTCACAAATCACTTTTCCAATCTTCAGTTGGTGCGGAGTCAGCCATTGATCCACCTATGCGTTAAGGGCGGACAGGAGTGCTGGCCCGGTGTGACTCTCTGCTTTCAGGCAAGTCAACCCCAAGACGGTGTGACACTGCCGTATCCGGGATGTGGAATAGTATCTGGGGAGCTGGGGGGGTGCCGTTGATGTGGAGCAAGACGCAGCAGCAGAAGAGGACTCAGCTGAGGAGGTTATGTAAGAGGATCGAGTAGGAGGAGTAGAGGAGGTGGCAGCAGGCCTGAATGCAAGTCGTGGCGGTGTCACCAACTCCTCTGCAGAGCCATGCATTCCATGCTTGGCAAGCGTCAGCAGGTTTACCCAATGCGCAGTGTAGGTGATATACCTGCCCTGACCATGCTTTGCAGACCAGGTATCAGTGGTCAGATGGACCCTTGCCCCAACACTGTGTGCCAGACATGCCATTACTTCCTTTTGCACAATCGAGTACAGGTTGGGTATTGCCTTTTGTGAAAAGAAATTTCGGCCGGGTACCTTCCACTGCGGTGTCCCAATAGGTACAAATTTTTTGAACGCCTCAGTCTCCACCAGTTTGTATGGTAAAAGCTGGCGGGCTAAGAGTTCAGACAAGCCAGCTGTCAGATGCCGGGCAAGGGGGTGACTTTGTGACATTGGCTTCTTACTCTCAAACATGCCCTTGACAGACACCTGACTGTGGGGAGATGAGCAGGAACAGCTAGAGGTGAGAGACGGAGTGGCGGATGGTTGAGAGGGGGCAAGGAGGACAGCAGTGGTTGACGTGGATGAAGATGCTGGACCAGGAGGAGGATGGCGGCTTTGAGTTTGTGTGCTGCTTGTACTCAGGTTTTGATCCCATAGGTGTTTGTGATGTGACATCATGTGCCTTCGCAAAGCAGTTGTACCTAGGTGGGTGTTGGACTTCCCACGACTCAGTTTCTTTTGGCACAGGTTGCAAATGGCATCACTGTTGTCACAGGCAGACACACCAAAAAAGTGCCACACTGCTGAGCTCTGCAGTGACGGCGTTCTGGTGGTGGCAACAGCATGCAATGATTGGCGTGCTGTCTGGCTGACCCCGGGTGCCAATGCATGCTGTCTGACTGTGCCACTAGCTCCTTGCAATGTCCTCACTCTGCTTCCAACTCGTCTCCTCCTCCTCTCTGTCTCCCCATCTGAACTTTCCCCCTGTTCTTCTTCTCTTCTAGCGGGCACCCACGTGACATCCACGGACGCATCGTCATCATCATCACCCGCTTCACTTGTATCTGACAACTCAACAAAGGAAGCAGCAGCGGGTACATCATCATCATCATTACACCGTACGTTCATGTGTGTAATGCTGCCTGACTGAGACATATCCCTGTTATCTACATCCTCTGGCAATAATGGTTATGCATCACTCATTTCTTCAAACTGATGTGTAAATAACTCTTCTGACTGATCAATTGAAGCAGCTGTGGTACAAGTGTTGGTGGTGGCGGCAGGCGGGCGAGTGGTAACTTGAGAGGTGCCCGAAGCTAAGCTGGAGGAGGATGGTGCGTCAATGTTCCGAGCGGAAGCTTTTGAAGATTGGGTGTCCTGTGTTAGCCAGTCAACTATGTCCTCAGAAGTTTTTGAGTTCTGGGTAACTGGCCTCTGAACACTGGGCATTATTGTAGGGCCAAAGGGAATCACAGCACCACAACCACGACGGCTCCTGCGGATTGGCCTGCCTCTGCCTTTTTTTTGCGATTAGTGGTACTATGTGTGCAAGCTACTGTGACAACAGATATGAGTGGCACTGTGCACTTGCAGAAGTTGGCAGAATAGACTCTGTAGGCCTGACACACACGCTTGCAGACAAGTAACTGCTATTCAATGTATTACAGTCAAAATTGTATTCTTTGTTTAAATGTGGACTACTGACTTTACCACCAGATATGAGTGGTGGCACTGACTGGGCAAGTGGGCACAGTATATGCTGTGAGCCTAAGACACACACGCTGGCAGGCAGGCAAATGAAATTAGAAAAAAGTGTTGCTTTTTTTTAAATGTAGACAGCTGGTACACCACCAGATTGGATTGGTTGCAATGGGCACAGTATCAGTTGTGAGCCGGAGACACACACAGACTAGCGGTCAGACAAATGAACTTAGATTTAACAAAATACAATTTGGGTTTTTTTAACGGTAGACTGCTGGTACACCACCAGATTGGATTGATTGCACTGGGCACAGTATAAGTTGTGAGCCTGACACACACACTGGCTAGTAGGCAGGCAAATGAACTTAGATTAGAGAAAATAAAAGTTTTGGTTTTTAAAAGTAGACTGCTGGTACACCACCAGATTGGATTGATTGCACTGGGCACAGTATCAGTTGTGAGCCTGATAAACACACAGAATAGCGGTCAGGCAAATGAACTTAGATTTAACAAAATACAATTTTGGGTTTTTTAAAAGTAGACTGCTGGTACACCACCTGATTGGATTGGTTGCACTGGGCACAGTATCAGTTGTGAGCCTGACACACACACTGGCTAGTAGACAGGCAAATGAACTTAGATTAGAGAAAATACAAGTTTTGTTTTTTAAAAGTAGACTGCTGGTACACCACCAGATTGGATTGATTGCACTGGGCACAGTATAAGTTGTGAGCCTGACACACACACTGGCTAGTAGACAGGCAAATGAACTTAGATTAGAGAAAATACAAGTTTTGTTTTTTAAATGTAGACAGCTGGTACACCACCAGATTGGATTGGTTGCAATGGGCACAGTATCAGTTGTGAGCCGGAGACACACACAGACTAGTGGTCAGACAAATGAACTTAGATTTAACAAAATACAATTTGGTTTTTTTTAACGGTAGACTGCTGGTACACCACCAGATTGGATTGATTGCACTGGGCACAGTATAAGTTGTGAGCCTGACACACACACTGGCTAGTAGGCAGGCAAATGAACTTAGATTAGAGAAAATAAAAGTTTTGGTTTTTAAAAGTAGACTGCTGGTACACCACCAGATTGGATTGATTGCACTGGGCACAGTATCAGTTGTGAGCCTGAGAAACACACAGAATAGCGGTCAGGCAAATGAACTTAGATTTAACAAAATACAATTTTGGGTTTTTTAAATGTACACTGCTGGTACACCACCTGATTGGATTGGTTGCACTGGGCACAGTATCTGTTGTGAGCCTGAGACACGCACAGACTAGCTGTCAGGCAAATGAACTTAGATTTAACAAAATACAATTTTGGGGTTTTAAAGGTATACTGCTGGTACACCACCTGATTGTATTGGTTGCACTGGGCACAGTATCAATTGTGAGCCTGACACACACACTGGCTAGTAGGCAGGCAAATGAACTTAGATTAGACAAAATAAAAGTTTTGGTTTTTAAAAGTAAACTGCTGGTACACCACCAGATTGGATTGGTTGCACTGGGCACAGTATAAGTTGTGAGCCTGACACACACACTGGCTAGTAGGCAGGCAAATGAACTTAGATTAGACAGAAAAAAACAAAAAAACAGACTGATGTTATAGCCCTAAAAAGGGCTTTTTGGGGTGCTGTCCTTGCAGCAGAGATCAAAAGAGTCCTTCAGGACTGTATTGGACACTGTGTACAGTAGCCTAGCTATGGTTTTCCCTATTGAATTAGTATCACCTACACTCAGCCTCCTCTCAATAAGACTGCAAGTTAGTTATGATTCCAAAATGGCTGCTGTCCATGAGGTTGAAGGGTCTGGAAGGCAGGGTATGATGCTGATTTGCTAGAATGTGACTGCTGACTGTGAGGTGCAGGGTCAAAGTTTGTTTAATGATAAAGTATAGGGGCGGATCGAACATTGCATATGTTCGCAGTTCGCCGCGAACGCGAACATGCTATGTTTGCCGGGAACAGTCCGCTGGCGAACTATTCGCGACATCTCTAATTCACACCCCAAAAATTCGCGACCGCAAAGGGTTTATGACTTCAGCCCTAAGGTCGGAGTTTACGGACTTGAGTTAATAGAATACATCTAAATATTTAAAGAAATAACACTCACAGCCAAAATTATGGGTTTGAGGCATTTGCGAGCAGCTAATAAAATAGGGCCCAATGTGTCACACAGAGGATAATGTTTATTTAATAAATGATTTATTGTATGAATTGTGATTTATGTTTATGGACAGTATGTGTATGTGGAATGGCTAAGGTGATTCAGTAGTGATGGATTCACAGCAGCACATATGGTAGTTTGATCAGCATAACCCATTGAGCACATTATGCATAAAAAAAAAAACAACAACATGATTTTGCATTTGTTCAGTTTGTGGATTAGGCATAGCTGCAAATCTCATTATGTATGTGTGTGTGTGTGCTGTACTCAACATTGTATGGGAATAGTGGGTGATCTAACCCATACCGAGTCTGCTCACATATTGATCATGCAATGTTACTTGTTAGAGCCTATGGGACAGCAGCATGTTACAATAGAGCTAGTACCTCTTGGTGGTCTATAGGCACATGAATTGTTTTTCTGGCTCAGTTACATCAGGGCAGCCATCTACAGAGCTCTTTCAGATTATAGTACAGGGACAGAGGTGGCCACACTCATAATCAACAAACATAATATGACAGTGCTAACTGTTTTAAACATAAATGAATTAACATCTTAACATATGATGAGAGTGTTTTTGTAGCATGGTATTTATAAATTTGAAATGAGTATATTGTTGTTGTTGAGGCATTCAGTCAGGTCTGACTCTCCGTGACCCTATGTACTACAGCACGCCAGGCCTTTCTTTAGTTTCTGTTGTACTTATTGTGATACCCAGGAGGCACGCCTGGACTTTAGAGGAATATGGACTATTGTGGGCCGTGAGGGGAACCTGGTACCAGAACACAACTCCTTGCCACCAAGAACAATGCCTAAAACCCTGAATACACAGACTGTGGTTACCATGAATAATGGATAATATTACTGCAAATGTTTCTGTGTGGGACCATAATGTGTTATTGCAACAACCAGGGAGACTCTAAGACCGTTTTGGACTATTGGACTGGTGTGGGCCCTGGGCTAACATGGATTAGCTGTGCGGTCCATTTTACCTCCATTTTACCTTCCAAGCCTGGGTACTGGGACTGTTACAGACATATTGTTATTTAAGTCATGTTTAACTGCCTTCCCTCTTGGTTATGGTAAGCCATGCTATGAGTTTTCATTTGTGTTACGGTGTTATTTTCATTTATTGATGTATGGATGGTACCCAGTCATGTTTGGTCTTTAAATACTGCATTTTCCCAGGGAATTTAATAAAGTGTATTACCAGAGTCCCTGAGGGGTCCAGTTACTGTGTTACCTGTTGTGGGGTAGAATGTTTTCAGCAGACTAAGGGAGTCAAACTGGCCCTATAGATAGGTTAAACAGACACTATGAGCCTCATTAAAGATCGAGTTATAAGTTACGATCTTGAAAAAATGCTGTCTGTCTAACTCATAACTTTGATGTGTCTCTTTCGCAGGGCTAAAATCACAATTGCTCCAATTCCCCAAGCTCGCAAACGTATCCAAACTCGTAAACCGCAAATGGAGGAGAAAATCCTACATGTACTCGATAGGACCTGCAAAGGGGTTAAACACCTATTTGTAGAACTGTAACTGCAAACAAAAGATCAATCCTGCACTGTAAATTATGGGGAGAGCGATGTACATTAGAATTAATTGCACAACACTCACACAACACAACTGCAGGAAATAAGTTTTATTTTTATGTGTCATTTCGGGGTTAAATGATCTTGAGTATCAAGGAGTTAATACATATCAAGCCCACAATATGGACTAGAACAGTATTGGCATACATTTCAGAATTCTTCATTTTCAAAGTTGTTCAAATTATGTAACGTAATGAACAGATATTCCACATCTGCTATGAAAACTCTTTCATAACACATTTAAATAAGGTCTTGTTTTTGTTTCTACATCATTGCAATGGTTCTGGTAGCACAGTTTATATGAGCTACAAATATTCTTACACGTCAAGTTATATTTCATGAATATACTCTAGTTGCAATAATTGATCTTTATAACCAGGCATGATGTTTAAAACCTTATAAATTTAATTTTACAATTCAAAAATGTTTACATTATCACTCACAATAATAGTTTGCTGGTTTGCCACATCCTTTCCTGCAAAGGGGATTTTCTTTCAAGCCCATGCTACAGTTTTATTGGACATATATAAATAAATATATATGTATATATATATATATATATATATATATATATATATATATATATATATATATATATATAGTGGATATAAAAAGTCTACACACCCCTGTCAGGTTTCTGTGCTGTAAAAAAATGAGACAAAGATGAATCATTTCAGAACTTTTTCCACCTTTAATGTGACCTATAAACTGTACAACTCAATTGAAAAACAAACTGAAATCTTTTAGGTGGAGGGAAGAAAAATAAAAAATAAAAATAATGCGGTTGCATAAGTCTTCACATCCTCTTATAACTGGGGATGTAGCTGTGGTAAGAATTAAGCAATCACATTCCACAACAGTGACATTAACAAGAACTGGAGCTCCCTCCAAAATGTATGAAAAGACGAGAAGAAAACTGGTCTGGGAGGCTACCAAGAGGCCTACATCAACATTAAAAGAGCTGCAGGAATATCTGGCAAGTACTGGTGGTGTGGTACTAGAGGTATCGCGAATAGTTTGCCGGCGGACTGTTCCCGGCGAACATAGCATGTTCGCGTTCGCGGCGAACTGCGAACATATGCGAGATTCGACCCCCCCCAATACTTTATCATTGAGCAAACTTTGACCCTGCATGTCACAGTCAGCAGACACATTCCAGCCAATCAGCAGCATACACTCCCTTCCACACCCTTCTACCTCATGGACAGCAGCCATTTTGGAATCAGAACTAACTTGCAGTCTTACTGAGAGGAGGTAGAGTGTAGGTGATACTGCATCAATAGGGAAAACCATAGCTAGGCAAGTTTATTCAGTGTCCAGTGCAGTGCTGAAGGACTCTTGTGCATTATTATTATTATTATTACTACTATATAATGTGTAGATGTACCAGCTGGGCATGCATTATTATTATTATTATTATTATTATTATTATATAATGTGTAGATGTACCAGCTGGGCATGCTCTTGTGCATTATTATTATTATTATTAGTAAAATACTACTACTAATAATAATAATAATGCACAAGAGCATGCCCAGTCGGTACATCTACACATTATATAGTAATAATAATAAGAATAATAATAATATAGAAGAGCATGCCCAGCCGGTACATCTACACATTATATAGTAATAATAATAATAATAATATAGAAGAGCATGCCCAGCCGGTACATCTACACATTATATAGTAATAATAATAATAATAAAGCACAAGAGCATGCCCAGCCGGTACATCTACACATTATATAGTAATAATAATAAGAATAATAATAAAGCAGAAGACCTCCCCTGTGTCTCCCCCCCTCTCCCCTGTGTCTCCCCCCCACTCCCTCCCATGTGTCTCTCTCCCCCCTCTCCCCTGTGTCTCTCCCACCCTTGCCTGTGTCTCTACCCCCTTTCCCTTCCCCAGTGTTTCTTTCCCCCCTCTCCTGTGTCTTTTCCCCCTTCTCTCTTCCCTGTGTCACTCCCCCCTCCCCTGTGTCTCTACCCCCCTCTCCCTTCCCGTGTTTCTTTCCCCCCTCCCCTGTGTCTTTCCCACCTTCCCTCTCCTCTGTGTCTCTCCCCCCTCATCTGTGTCTCTTCCCCCTTCTCCCCTGTGTCTCTCCCCCCTCTCCCCTGTGTCTCTACCCCCTCTCCCTTCCCCTGTGTTTCGTCCCCCCTTCTCTGTGTCTTTACCCCCTTTCCTCTCCCCGGTGTCTCCTCACCACTCCCTCCCATTAGTCTCTTCCCCCCTCTCCCCTGTGTCTCTACCCCCACTCTCTCCTGTGTCTCTCCCCCCTCCCATGTGTCTCTTCCCCTCACTTCTCCCTTACCCTGTTTCTCTTCCCCCCTCTGCCCTGTGTCTTCCTCCCCCTCTCCACTGTGTCTTCCTCCCCCTCTCCCCTCTCCTGTGTCTTCCTCTCCCTCTCCCCTGTGTTTCCTCCCCCTCTCCCCTCCCCTGTTAGCTTCTATACGCATACATACATACGATAAGAAATCTGGGGGGGGGTTAATATTGTATTGCATTATGTTATATTATATCACTAGCGACTTGCCTGGCACAAATGACGGGGCAATAATAATAAATAATAAAGTTTGAAGCCATGGCAATGCTGTTTGCCACACAATGTGATGCTTTTTGTACTCTGAGGACCTTCGGCGCTCATTGTGAGCCTCTTCCCTCGTGTCCTTCATGTTTCGTGCTTTGCAACGATCAATCTTCGGCGCTCATCGCAAAGACAGATATATAAGTACAGTGTTTAATATATAATTTTTTTTGTGCAGTGTAAATTACAAAATGTATTCAGGTCTCAGAGCATAATAAAGTGATTTAGATTTGTACTTGCTTTGAGAGTGCTATAGCTGGCAGCCAATGAGCAGTAATCCAGATATATAACTGCAGAGTAAAAAGTAAAACATTTTAGTGTAGTGTAAAGTCTACATTTTTATTTTCCATTACTAATTAATACTTATTAAATGAATGCACGATAATAACTATTGTGAATGAACAAATGTATTAGGAAGTGCGAAGCGTTAATGTATGTAAAGTAACGGCAGTGTAAAATATTCTATTAAGCGTATTTTTTTTATATATATTTTTTTTAATAATGAATTAATTAATTACTAAAATACTTTACCTATTTGTAATTAATATATCCAGTGATCAATATCCTGAAGGGCTAACTAAAAAATATTTTCCTAAAAAGCCGTACGAGGTAAAGATACACTATTAACAAGGACGCTAAATCATCCACACCCGCTTACCACATACACATTCCCCGCCATTTTACAACACTAACTTACACAATGCGGAAGTACACAGCTACCCTAACGGCTTCCACTCGCGCACGCAGCCTATTTACACTACACACTGCACACATTGCTGACACTTACACAGCAGCTCCACAGCACTGAAAACCTACATTGTATGCTGCAGGAACATGAAAACAGATTGTCAGCTCTTCAGCACAATGCTTCCTGCATATATTACTTACAAATAGGTAAAGTATATTCATTTAGTAATTATTTCATTAGCATACAAAAATACATATACACAAAAAAACATTATCACATTAAACATAAAAGCCATTCACTGCGCGCCTCACAACGAGCGCCAACGCTGCTCATAGCACACAAAGCCTTGCAATAAGCGCAAAAAACACATCACCGCCGACCAAAGAACAACAGCAAAAGCGCCTATCAGAAAAAAAATACAACCAACAGCCTCGCAATGAGCACCGAAGGATATCAGACCGCCAACAAAATGAATGTCTCGTCCAAACCATTACCTGCCTTACAAACTTATTGCCGCCATTTTTTGACGGGCGAGTCGCTAGTAAATATATAAAGATCAAGATAATAAAAGTATCAGGAAATGTAACACAAAGATGCACGCGCGTCTGAATAATACGACAAATACGGATTTTTGTCATAAATGATATGATCGCAGTATTGGGTCATAAACCCTAAACACTGGAATCTGTTACATACAATTTACTGATGATGTCATTAATGGGCTTCAAGGGGGGGGGATCTCTTTTCATACTTTTTGAGCGGTGCAAATCCAACATACGCAGAGCGGAAACGCCACATCTGTGGGACACACACAAAGGGGTGCACTTTGGGAGAAAAAAACAAACAAATATGAAATATTTAATAATCATATTTTGATGTTACCAACAGATAAGGAAACGAAACTGAGGTTATTATATCTAATAGTAGCAAGCCTGGGAGTACTGGGAGTAATAATACTGCAGCAGGAGGTCAGGACTAATGTCACCTATAGACCCCCAGACAGATAAAGGTCAGTACTAATGTCCCTCTATAGACCCCCAGTCAGATAAAGGTCATTACAAATGTCCCTCTATAGACACCCAGTCAGATAAAGGTCAGTACTAATGTCACCTATAGACCCCCAGTCATATAAAGGTCATTACTAATGTCTCTCTATAGACCCCCAGTCAGATAAAGGTCAGTACTAATGTCCCTCTATAGACCCCAGTCCGATAAAGGTCAGTACTAATGTCACCTATAGACCCCCCAGTCATATAAAGGTCAGTACTAATGTCACTCTATAGACACCCAGTCAGATAAAGGTCAGTACTAATGTCCCTCTATAGACCCCCAGTCATATAAAGGTCAGTACTAATGTCCCTCTATAGACCCCCAGTCACATAAAGGTCAGTACTAATGTCCCTCTATAGACACCCAGTCAGATAAAGGTCATTACTAATGTCCCTCTATAGACACCCAGTCAGATAAAGGTAATTACTAATGTCCCTCTATAGACCCCCAGTCAGATAAAGGTCATTACTAATGTCCCTCTATAGACCCCCAGTCACATAAAGGTCAGTACTAATGTCCCTCTATAGACACCCAGTCAGATAAAGGTCATTACTAATGTCCCTCTATAGACCCCCAGTCAGATAAAGGTCATTACAAATGTCCCTCTATAGACACCCAGTCAGATAAAGGTCAGTACTAATGTCCCTCTATAGACCCCCAGTCACATAAAGGTCAGTACTAATGTCCCTCTATAGACACCCAGTCAGATAAAGGTCATTACTAATGTCCCTCTATAGACACCCAGTCAGATAAAGGTCATTACTAATGTCTCTCTATAGACCCCCAGTCAGATAAAGGTCAGTACTAATGTCCCTCTATAGACCCCAGTCCGATAAAGGTCAGTACTAATGTCACCTATAGACCCCCAGTCATATAAAGGTCAGTACTAATGTCACTCTATAGACCCCCAGTCAGATAAAGTTTTGAAATGTTTCTTGGATAGCATTGGGGCTAAAGGAGGTTTGGCCATCAGGTAGTCTAAAGATACCGTATATTATGTCCTCTCTTGGGGGGTAAAGACACTAATAATTCCTCCAATAAAATTCTTTTTTTTTTTTTGTGGGCAAGGTCACTGGTTAGCCCCTTGGGTTATCTGTTAAAAAGAGTGGTGCAGAGACTGTGGGGGCTGTTAGCCTCCTTGTCCCTGTGTGGCCGTTTAGAATCCCTGCTGCTGCATGTTTCAGCTTTATTAAGGTGTAATTGTACAGCGTTTGACTCAAGTAGCTGCTTGTGCTGGGTCAGTTTGGCTTAATTGCTGGGCCCTTTTCCTGCCAAGATGGCGACCGTCAGTCCATGGGCCTCTATGTCCCCTTCACTACCTTTGTCCCCGCTTGTGTGCTTATTTGGGATGGCCCCCCTTTATATCTCCGGCCCGTGGCCTTGTAAGGGTAGCCCCCTCAATCTCTGAGTGTGGATATGCAGGGATGGGGCGTTGAATCAGGCCTACCTCCTTCTCTGCTCGCTGGAAGATCAACAATACCTAATTTTTCAGGCATGTGTACATGCCTAATTTTTCTGGCCTCTGGTGCTGCACTGTGGCTTCAACAACCAAACCCCCAAAAAAGGCACATAACAGGGATTAAACTGATAGGAGTAGTACTACTTAACACACCACTCATATCTGGTGTAACAGTAGTGTACATTTAAAACAAAAAAAAAATTCTACTGTAATAGATTGCAAAGCAGTTAGTTGTCTGCAAGCGTGTGTGTCAGACCAACAGCGTCTACTCTACCAACTTCTGCAAGTGCACAGTGCCACTCATATCTGTTGTCACAGTAGCTTGGACGCATAGTACCGATCTGTCAAAACCTGTAATGATGAATGAGGTCTAGAGTAGCCTGGTTCCCTTATCCTCTACAGGTTGAGACCTAATGTTTGGGTGACTCCAGACCAACACATGAGTACAAGCAGCACACAAACTCAAAGCCGCCATCCTCCTCCTGGTGCAGCATCATAAGCCACATCAACCACTGCTGTCCTCCTTGCCCCCTCTCAACCATCCGCCACTCCGTCTCTCGCCTTGAGCAGTTCCTGCTCATCTGCCCATAGTCAGGTGCCTGTAAAGGATATGTTTGAGCGTAAGAAGCTAATGTCACAAAGTGCCCCAAAATTGAAGTGATACGACCAACAAAGCATCTTTTTCCATCTCCTGGTTCTAAAAATACAGGCCTTATACACGCCCCATGATAGGTGACGTAACAAGTATTAAACTGATAAGAGTAGTACTTACAAACACGTCACTCCTATCTGGTGGCACCTTTGACTGCACGTGCCGTGCCCCAAAATTGAAGTGATACGACCAACAAAGCATCTTTTTCCATCTCCTGGTTCTAAAAATCCAGGCCTTATACACGCCCCCTGATATGTGCTGTAACAGGTTTTAAATTGATAAGAGTAGTACTACTTAACACACCTTATAATAATGCAGATAGAGGCAATGCAGTGAGAGGAGTCTGAAGTAGAGGAGTCAGAGGAGGAGGGTGGCTTTGAGGAAGGTGGAAGACCAAACACAGCAGGCGTCCCAGGGGGCTTGTTGTCATCTTTCGTGGACCCTTGGTGTTGTACGTGGCTGGGTGGAGGAAGAGACCTTCAATGACATCAGTGAGGACATGGAATGGGACATGGCTAGCTTGGTATCCAACCTTGTGCAAATGTTGAGTTTGTGGTTGTGCAAATGGACTGTTTGCGGTTGTTTGCGGTGCGTTAAACGGGGAGTTTGGTCTGTCACTGTGAAGCGGGTGTAACCCTTACACTACCTGATCGATACAACATCATACCTGATGTTTTAAAGCACGTTATTCCAAACAATTTAGGAATGTTAGGTAATTTATGCCCTTTATGGCTTAAAATCAGACTCTGTATCAACTATGTAATTTTCCGTGGGAGTTTTGCCATGGATCCCCCTCCGGCATGCCACAGTCCAGTTGTTAGACCCCTTGAAACAACTTTCCCATCACTATTGTGGCCAGAAAGAGTCCCTGTGGGTTTTAAAATTCGCCTGCCCATTAAAGTCTATGGCGGTTCGCCGATGTTCGCCGGTTCGCGAACATTTGCGGCGGTTCGCGTTCGCGGTTCGCGAACCGAAAATTTTAGGTTCGCGACATCACTATGTGGTACATGTGACAACAATCTCCTGTATTTTTCATATGTTTGGGCTATGGGGTAGAGTGGCAAGATGAAAGCCTTTTCTTACGAAGAAAAACATCCAAGCTATGCTAGATTTTGGAAAAACACATCTGAAGTCTCCCAAAAGCATGTGGGAAAAGGTGTTATGGTCTGATGAAACCAAGGTTGAACTTTTTGGCCATAATTCCAAAAGATATGTTTGGCTCAAAAACAACACTGAACATCACCAAAAGAACACCATACACACAGTGAAGCATGGTGGTGGCAGCAACATGCTTTGGGGTTGTTTTTCTTCAGCTGGATCTGGGGCCTTAGTTAAGTTAGAGGGAATTATGAACCATTCAAAATACCAGTCAATATTGGCACAAAACCTTCAGGATTCTGCTAGAAAGCTGAACATGAAGAGGAACTTCATCTTTCAGCATGACAACGACCCAAAGCATACATCCAAATCAATAAAGGAATGGCTTCACCAGAAGAAGATTAACGTTTTTGGAATGGCCCAGCCAGAGCCCAGACCTGAATTCAATTGACAATCTGTGGGGTGATCTGAAGAGGGCTGTGCACAGGAGATGCCCTCGCAATCTGACAGATTTGGAGTGTTTTTGCAAAGACTAATGGGCAAATCTTGCCAAGTCAAAATGTGCCATGCTGATATACTCATACCCAAAAAGACTGAGTGCTGTAATAAAATCAAAAGGTGCTTCAACAAAGTATTAGTTTAAGGGTGTGCATACTTATACAATCATATTATTTTATTTTTATATTTTTTCTTCCCTCTACCTAAAAGATTTCAGTTTGTTTTTCAATTGAGTGGTACAGTTTATAGGTCATATTAAAGGTGAAAAAAATTACTGAAATGATTTATCTTTGTCTCATTTTTTTACAGCACAGAAACCTGACATTTGAATAGGGGTGTGTAGACTTTTTATATCCACTGTAAATATCTATATATATCTATATATATCTATATATATATATATATATATATATATATATATATATATATATAAAAATATAAATAAATATATATATATATATATATATATATATATATATATATATATATATATATATATATATAGAATAAATACTCAGGAAAATATTTGTATAAATATTTACTGACTCATAGAATGATTGATATACTTGAGCAAAGACTTGACCTGGTATTTAAAACTCATCATTACACTTCTTATAACTATGTTGCACCAACTCTAAATTGAGTGATAATTCCTGAAACAGCAGTGGTATGTTCCTAGTATTTTATGTCACTGCTATATTTGCACGTGCTGAATGTGTAAAGTCTAAATCAGCACTCTGTATTTATCATGCTAGGCATATAAATAGCAAAAACTCATTATATGCATACAATTATAGAACCGATGTTTTTTTGAACCGAGAAACTGCTTACAGTCACTGCATAAAATATATCTCTTACACCTTCCATGAACTTTAATGAGTAATTTTGTATCCCTGCTGCATTCAGTATAACAGTTTCATACTAAACCCTAATTTGACACTGCTCTGAAATGTGGATACCTTGTTAGACTTTCAGTGACAAATGATTACTATTTGTCATATAGAGTAAAGCAGGTCAAAATCCAAATTGCATTTAATACTTCTGGTGGTAATTTGCTGTCAAGATTGCAGCAATAGGAACAAGAGTGAAATCCAGTGACAGTTTGTATTTAATCAAGCTATAAATAATAATAGCATCTTGTATAACACCAGTCTAATCTCCCCAGTATTCAAAACACTGAATTTCAATGAGTTCATGCAAGCATTGTCTGGAGCTTCTTGGTATTTTTTCAGATTTGTCTACAATACTTATACAGCATTAGACAAAGAAAATATGATATCCAGCCATAAAGTTTTGATTTGGCTTATAGAAATAAAAAAAATAAAGTTTGTCTTCACTTATCTTTACTGATGTATAAAGATTAGACTTTGACCCAAACATGTTTGACTAGACTATACTAAAACCTTATTATATCTCATGCTGAGAAAAGGTTGGTACTTTGTTGATTGGTTGCCAGTATAAGTTTGTAGTATATGTGAAAATATAATTAATATTAATAATAATAATAACATAATTATAAAGCAGTTTTTTTTAAGAAGGTACTCAACACACTTAAAAGGTATATCTAAATTTCCTGGATTATGAATGCATCTGATAGAGGATAATTAATAGTGTATGAAAACATTTTTTTTTGTAATAAAAATACCAAAATAAAAAATACCAAAATAAACATTTAAACACTTACCTTGAATTTAGCATAATGTCCGGCAATTTCTGACAGTTAAATATTAGGGTAAACACCCCATCCAAACCCTGGCTAAATTACCATAAAATAAAAAATTAGTTTTGGCCAATCAGGAGCAAGCAGAGGTTAGTTGAAACATTTGCATAGCACTCAGGTTCCAGTTGTGCTGCAAAGCAGCCTGAAATATGTAGTCATGTTATCCATGTTAAAAGGTACTATTAATTTCATATAAGAGTCTCTCTGTGCAGCACATTCACAATTGATTACCACACCTGCTGATTGTCTATTTCCTGCACCAACTACTGTGGTATGCTTTTTTTCTCTCACTATCTCTGGTGACAGGCTATTAGACTAGCTAAAATAGACAATGAAAAGTAAGTTGCAAAGGAGAGTAAGACTAACCCTAAAACATGTTTTAAATATATTAATGGGAAGAAGGGCAGGAAGGAAGCTATAGGAACATTACAATGTGAAACAGGCCATCTGACAATCAGTGACCAGAAAAAGGCAGATTAGCTAAATAGGTTATTTTCTTCAGTATACACAATGGAGGTACCAGTGGTTGGGGCACTGTAACAAAATGGGGCTACACTACCTTCACCAAATAATTTGTTAAGGCAGGAAGAAATCCAAAAGAGGTTGGAAAAAATAAATGTTAATAAAGCCCCGGGTCCTGATAGAATACATCCAAGGGTACTGAGGGAACTGGGTCTGTAAAAGCAAAATCATTATATCTAATTTTTCAAGATTCACTCAACACATGGTCTCTACCAGATGGCTGGAGAAAGGCAGAGGTGATAACTATATTTAAGAAGGGAGCAAGAACAAAACAAATCAAGGAAAAAAGACCTGTAAGCCTCACTTCTGTAGTGGGCAAGCTTTAAGAAGGGTTAATAAGGGATAGTATACAAGAATATTTCTATTCAAACTGGATTATAAGTAGGAGGATAGGTCATGTCAAACAAACCTATTTGGTTTCTATGAAGAGGTTAGTAGGAACTTGGATCAAGGCAACTCAGTGGATGTAATCTTTTTGGATTTTGCAAAGGCTTTTAATACAGTGCCACATGGAAGACTATTGTGCAAACTAAGGGATACAGATATTGCAGTAAATGTCTGCTCATGGATTGAGAGCTGGCTAAAAGACAGGAAGCAAAGAGTTTTTGTAATTGGAACATACTCAGATTGGACTAATGTATTAAGTGGGGTTCCTCAGAGTTCAGTATTAGGTCCCCTCCTTTTTAATATATTTATTAATGACTTAGAAGTAGAAATGGAAACTATTGTCTCCATTTTTGCTGAAGACACTAACAGCCTTATTAAAATGCGATTCAGTAAATTCAACGGGCTCTATTTAAGCACACAGCCTATTTAATTTACAGAAGTTTTTAGTTAGTGAAGACCTTGCTTTTGGATAGAAGTTCACTAACTAAAAACCTCTGTAAAAAACATATGCTGTGTGCCTAAATAGAGCCCTATTCAATTGGTCAAATCGCAATTTAATAAGGCTGTAAGTTATGAAAGGTAATTAAATCAGATAATGATGTACTTTCCATCCATCTAATGTAGAGAAATGGGCGACTAAATGGCAGATGAGATTTAATACGAATACATGTAAAGTTATGCATCTGGGAATGAAAGACAGCCATGCAATTTATAATCTCAATGAAGCAAATCTAGGAGGTATCTGATATAGAAAGGGATTTGGGAGTGTTTGTGGATGACCACCTAGATAACAGTGCTCAATGCCAAGTAGCATTTGGAAAGGCAAGTAAAATTTTTAAATGTATGAAGAAAGGTATAGAAGCAAGTGAAGCAGATATAATTCTGCCGCTATACAAATGTCTAGTACGCCCTCATTTGGAATATGCAGTACAATTTTGGGCACCACTACATAAAAAGGACATTTTAGAGCAGGAAAAAGTACAGAGAAGAGCAACAAAACTGATAAGCGGAATGGAGGAAGAATGGAGGGGCTAAGTTATGAAGAACTAAGATTAACCAAATTAAAATAATTTCCTCTAGAAAAAAGGTGTTTAAGAGGGGATATGATTAACATATATAAATATATCCAGGGTCAATACAAGGCTTTGAGATTAGAAGTTAAAATATTTCACCTTAAAGAAAGAAAAGGGTTCTTCACAGTAAGGGTGGTTAATCTGTGAAATTATCTACCAAAGGAGGTGGTGACAATGGTTTTGATAGATAACTTTAAAAAGGGATCACATATAATAGGTGTGGTCTTGCAACTTTGTTGGTAACGCTCTGGAATGTTACGACCTTGCTCATGCGCAATGAGCCAGTCTTAGCCATTTGGCTTTTTCTGCATGAAATTGTTGTATTTAGTCTGTTCCAGACTTCTGACAAGCTATTGGACACTGCCAATTCCTGGTGTCTCCTGCTTCAAAATTACAGGTCACTCTCATCTCTAGCTCAGCCCTAAGGGTCCATTTTCTCGGTAAATAATACCTCCTTTCAGTTAGTTTGTTACGTAGTTCTCAAACGTGATTTTTTTTCCCCCCAACAACTTCTTATCTTCTTTCCTTTGATGTCAATGGAGTTGCCTCACACACTTGTATATCATGATGGAGAAAACCCCATCTGGGTTAATATGATTCTCACTGTAAAGCAGAAATTGATGGAGCAAAGCAAATATTTGGAAATCACTTATATGAGAGGCAGCTTGGAGATAAGCTTACATTTTAAATAATTTTCTTTAGTACTCTTATTCTTCCATTTGTGGCAGGTTGTACTCTGATTAAGTGGGGATGGAAGCATTACAGAGTTTCTTTAAATTAAAAAAGCAATAATTAAAATAATAGTAAAAAAAAATTCCTTTACTTAATATTTTCTATTGTTTTTATTATGATGGATAAAAAATGTTGCCATTTCAAAACGTTTCATTAGAAAGGTAGACACAAGCTTTGACTGAAAATGGATCAAAAGTTTTCAGTATTATTATATTACAATATGCAGAAGGGAATCCTCAATGGATAAAAGAAGCTGTGCTTAATATGTTTATTGTTTTACAAAAGAGATAACACAAAGAGATAACACAACGTTTGGGGACATGCACAGCAAAAAATGTTTTGCCTGTCCCATGCAGGAAATGAAGACTGACCAATTAATTAATTACACAGATTTTTCAACGATGCATTGAAAATAAAATTCTTCTCTGGTTTTTAAGCCATTTATTGAAATCAAGGAACAAATTGAAAAGTAGATTGGAGAAAATGGAAGCTATGTGAGTCTGTGGCATGTGAGTTAAAATGTATCAAACTGGTAAATCAAAATATCTATATACGGTAGATAAGAATGTAATAGTTGATCAAAAGATAATGTGAAGGAGTCAATTAAATATTTTTAGGAACCCAGCCCTGTGTTTTTCAAGTTATGGAAACTTAAACTTTACATTGGTTCATTAATTAGTAAGGATCAGTACAAACAAGCAGTTGACAACTTATGAGTAAACTTAAAACGTAAAATTAAATTAAATAGAACTTCATATATAATGCATGTCTAAAATTAATAGCACAAATACAACAGTTGTTGCAACAGATGTGCCCAAGAGATTAAGAGAGCATGGTATTGCATGACAAGTTAACTCTAAATCAAGTGCCTCAGTCAATAAAAGATATCCCTAACATGAAGGAAGACTGAACTAATAGAAGAAATTGTTTTTATACCATATCTTTGAAGGTTCTTCATACACATGATCACTGATTACTAGAACCCACGATCACGGATATCAGATTTCAGAGTAGATTAGATTACATAACATATGTATTTAAATCTGGATGGAGATTTAGCAGTGATTGGTTGAAAAAAGATCCAAGGCTGCTAGCTGTGTTGCGTCTGGTTCAGCCTGATGACATCAAACTTTATGGATGATTCGGATAACAGCATACAGAAGTAAAGAATGGGCATTATGTGAAGAATAAAGGAAAATAAGGTATGTGCTAAATATTAGTGACAAGGCTTCTCAGTTTCCCAAGTTTACATCAAACTTCAACATTGAAGTGATGCATACTGTATATTTTTATTATTTATTTACACTGTGTTTGCACTTGGATTCCCTTTGTGTTTGTTATTTTACTATGTCGTAGGTATCAATAACATTTACAGCTGTGGCCATTATATTCTAATTAGCGACTTGCCCGTCAAAAAATGATGTCAATAAAATTGTAAAGCTGGGAATGCTGTTTGTGACACAATGTGAGTGTACTGGGTGGCTCAACTATATAGACCGCTATAGCACAGTAATAAACCTATGTAATAACACTATAAGTGGAATGAGGGTCATCCAGGAACCTCATGACACAAAGTTTTTGCAGTACACTATGTTAACCCTGTCTCTTATGGGTGTCCATAGAGACCCTTATAAACCTCTATTTAACTTTATTAGTCCCATAAGGGTATGTAAAGACCCTTATGGGACAGTTAGACGCCTAAGATAAATCCGATAAGTGCTATGAGGGTCCTCCAGGACTCTCATGACACTAAGTAGAAACACTACACTGCACTACACCCCTCCCCAATAAACCATTAAATGTAAAGTAAGTCCCCTGTACTGTAACCTATTAACATCTATACTACCTACCGTACCTAACTTCCCGCTAATAAATTCCGCCACCCCACTAATTACAGAAAATAATAAAACCTAACTCACAAAAAGTTATAAAACTTAAGTTAAAGAAATTTAAAAAATTACATTACAGCAAATAAAAAAACTGAAGACACCAAAAACAAAAAAAATTACAGAAAATAATAAAACCTACATTACAACTTCCCCCACCCCCACAGTACAGAAAATAAAAAAACATTACACACCTGAAAAGGAAAGGCATACAATATATATATATATATATATATATATATATATATATATATATATATATATATATACACACATTATTGCACATTAGAATACAATACCAAAAAAACATAAATACAATGCCTACCTATCTAAAATACAATACATACTATCTAACATACATACATCCCCTCTACAAAAAATACAATAAATCCTAGGTAACATACATACCCCCCTCCCTATATAAATCCTAACATAAATACATCCTTTCTATCTAAAATAAAATAAATCCTAACAGAAATACATACATCCCCTCTATGTAAAATAAAATAAATCCTATGTAGCATACATACATCCATTCTATGTAAGATACCAAAATAACCTAACATACATATACATCCTCTCTATGTAATATACAATAAATGCTATCTACATACCCAAACCCTAAATCTAACCTAAAATACAATAATTAAGACCACTTACCTTTGCAGATCTACCTTCAGATCAGCAACCTAGGAAAAAAGGAAAAAAAGAATTAGTACAAAACATTTACTGTACATAAAATAAATAAAGATTTTAAATATTCTACATATGCTACTCAAATTCCCTTTCCTGCTTCATTTCTTCTCCTCTTCAGCCCCTGGTAAAAAAAAAAAAACATAACATTATTACTAAATACATACACACATAAAATGAAATAAAAGATACATAATATACATTTAATTACGTCCGCGCAATGTCTCCGGCCTTGTCTTCCTCTGCCGCTGCTGGGCCCTGGAACAATCTGCGTTGTTAAAAATTAAAAATTAAAAAAATGAACAGAGGTCCTTCCTGGCGGACCTCTCAGATGCTAATGAGGCCTCTAGAGGCTTTTCTGGAATCAAATGCAATGGTGGCTTCTGATTGGCTGAAAACACTGTCAATCAAATGTCAGCCATTCAGAAGGCACCAAGGTGTGGGCTAATCAGAATGGGATACACCCCCATATGCCATTGTGATTGTGTAATGCACCTCTCAATCTATTTTTCAACCAATCAGAAGGCTCTATTGCCTTCAGCCAATCACAATGGGATACACTCCCAAAGAGTGATTGGCTGAAGGCATCTACGTCTTGTGATTGGCTGATGTCAGTGTCAATCAGAGAACAGCCAATACAAAAGCGCAGATGTGTTCAGCCAATCACCGCGTGGGGGTATATCCCATTGGGATTGGCTGAATGGAATTGCGGCTTCTGATTGACTGTTGTCATTGTCAATTAGCCTGCAGCCAATCAGAATGTGCAGATGCCTCCAGCCAATGACATCGTAGGGGTGTATCCCATTGTTATTGGCTGAAGGCAATAAAGCATTGTGATTGGTTTATAAAAAAGTGACAGGTGCATTGAGAATGGGATATGGGGGTGGTTCACACCTTGGCGCCTTCTGATTGGCTGAAATAGTATTGACAGTGTTTTAAGTCAGAAGGCGCCATTGGCAATTTTCTTCCTGAAAATGCTGTTGGAGGCTCATTAGCGTCGAGAAGGTCCGCAAGTACAGACCTCCGTTATTTATTTTTTTTTTAGAGCGCAAATTCTTCCAGTGCCCAGCCAGGGCAGAACAGGAGAAGGCCAGATACATAGCGGGAGGTAGGTACAATGTATATCATGTTTAAACAGAAAAACGAAGTCAGAGGTGCTCATCAGAGAACAAACCAACCTTAATAGGTGAGTCCTATGGCCATGATACGCCACTCTGAGAGCAACCTCTTTTAGCTCACTTGTGCCCTTCACAGGGAGAAATATCCTGTAGTATATCAGTCTGGTCCCACTCAAAAGAGTGACCCAGCCCCAAAATAACAGGCAATTCTACCCTGAACAGGAGAAACAGAAAACCCCAGACGCGTTTCGGCCTTTATGGGCCTCGTCAGTGAGGTGCAGCTGAACTCCCTAAGGCACAGTGAGCAAGGGGTCCACGTCTGGAGTCCCCTATTACCCCTAGGGAGACTAAACCCTAAGGGTAATTTGCATAAACAGAAAAACTAAGTCAGAGGTGCTCATCAGAGAACGAACCAACCTTAATAGGTGAGTCCTATGGTCATGATACGCCACTCTGAGAGCAACCTCTTTTAGCTCACTTGTGCCCTTCACAGGGAGAAATATCCTGTAGTATATCAGTCTGGTCCCACTCAAAAAAGAGTGACCCAGCCCCGAAATACCAGGCAATTCTACCCTGAACAGGAGAAACAGCAAACCCCAGACGTGTTTCGGCCTTTATGGGCCTCGTCAGTGAGGTGCAGCTGAACTCCCTAAGGCACAGTAAACAAATGACCTTTAGGGTTTAGTCTCCCTAAGGGTAATAGGGGACTCCAGACGTGGACCCCTTGCTCACTGTGCCTTAGGGAGTTCAGCTGCACCTCACTGACAAGGCCCATAAAGGCCGAAACGCGTCTGGGGTTTGCTGTTTCTCCTGGGTTTATTAGGGGGTAGTTAGTGTATGTGTTAATAGGTTAGTGTAGAGGGTAGTTAGTTTAGGTGTGATGGTTTATTGGTTGGGTATAGTGCAGTGTAGTGTTTGTAACTGGGCCATGAGGGTGTTTATATACCCTTATGGGACTGATAGGGTTAAATATAGGCTTATGAGGGTCTGTATAGACCCACATACCAGACGGGGCTAAATAGGCTTAGAAGGATTTTAATAGGAGCAGTTATGGTTACTTAGGTACTGTTAGGGTTAAATCTGTAGTGTTAGGATTAAATAGTTGCAAGTTTGGGTTAATTTGGTATAGTTAGGGTAAACAAGGTAGAGGTTACACTTTGTGTAATGACGGTCCTGGATTACCCTCATGGCACTTATAGTGTTATTACATGGATTAATTAGTGTCCTATAGGGGTCTATATAAAAACCCTATTGGACTAATAGAGGTAATTATTGGCTTATGGGGGTCTGTATTGACCACATGAGTGACAGGGTTAATGAAGGGCTTATAGGGGTCTCTATTGACCCCCATGAGTGACAGGGTTAATTAAGAGCTTATGGGGGTCTGTATTGACTCCTATGAGTGAGAGGGTTTATTAATGGATTATGGGGGTCTGTATTAACCCCCTTATGAGTGACAGGGTTAATTATTGGGTTAGGAGGGTCTGTATTGACCCCCATGAGTTACAGGGTTATTAAGGGGTTATAGGGGGGTCTGGATTGACCCTCATGAGTGAAAGGCTTAATCAAGGGCTTATGGGGGTCTGTATTGACCCCCATGAGTGACAGCATTAATTAAGGGGTTATGGTTGTCCTGATTGACCCCAATGAGTGTCAGGGTTAATGAAGGGGTTATGGGTGGTCTGTACTTGACCCCCATGAGTGTCTGTGTTAATTAAGGCTTATGGGTGTCTGTATTGAGCCCCATGAGCTACAGGGTTAATTAAGGGGTTATGGGAGACCCTCATGAGTGACAGGGTTCATTCTGGGGTTAGGGGGGTCCTGACTGGGTTAATTAATGGATTATGGGGGTCTGTATTGACCCCCATGAGTGACATGATTATTTAGGGGCTCATGGGGCTCTGTATGTAGCCCCATGAGTGATAGGGTTAATAGTTATTTTTTGAGTGTCCTTAAATGACCTTTACAGTCCACAAGGCGGGAAATGTAATTTTTTATTTCAGTGGGGGTCCCCGATCGCATGCACTGAATATGCAGTTATTTATGTACTATATAACTTAATTAAATGTGTTTATCCTCACTAGTTTGTCCGATCAGCTTGAGACAGACATTTTGGAGAGTGAAGTGCGTTGGGCCTTAGAAAGCCTTGCTGATAACAAGGATGCAGGCGTTGATGGAATCCAGGCTGAACTGTTCAAAATCCTAGAAGATGATGCAATAAAAATGTTGCTTGCATTATGCCAACTAATTTGGGAAACTCAACATTAACCAGTAGACTAGAAAAGGACGGTTTATATACCAATCCCAAAAATGCTGTTGATATTTCTCCAAACAATATTAATTCCAGCTTTAGATTCTTCCAGGCCGGCCTTATGCATGATGTATTTTGCATTTAAGTTGAATAAATAAGCTAACAATATACAACCATGTCCCAATCCTTTCCTGATCTTGAACCATTTGGATGTAACATGTTTGGGACTGATAGTGGCTTCTTAGTTCCTATATAGATTTTTCAGGAGGTGTATGAGATCGTCTGGTACTCCCATCTCTTTAAGAACTTCATGTATTGAGAAAAAGGAAAAGACACTCAAATTGACAATGAAAATACCCATTTAAAGAGATTTAATAATCATACAGACTATGTAAAAATTAATAAAATATAACTTTTTTTTAAACATAGACATACAAAAACAGTATATAACGACAATTAAATAAAACAATGATTCAAATGTAAAAAATTAACAACAATTGGCTAGACCCACCTTATTTAAATAATAAAGACCTTTACAAATGTGGTCATATTCATTATGTGATGTAGGCTTGCATTAGCTATAACTTGAAACAATCCTAGGAGCATCAGTGAGTGTATGGAGGGAACTCCTTTTATGAGTTAATTGTCAATTTCTATTATCTCCTTGTGTACTTTTTGTATTCTTAGGGGCTGAGCTGGAATAACTATGTTGTAAATAAGCTTTAATCAAAGAAGAGACAGAAAGTCATCAGTTTGATAACAGCAGCATTTTAACCAACAGACATCATGGCAACTGCTGATTTATAATAAAGAAGTTTAATCTCTCAGCATTTTTATTCATGTGGATATGTTATTTATTAATTTCATAAACTACAAAGGCCAAGTGTTCTAAAGCTAGACAATACAATGGGCACGCTCATTAGATTATAATACTATTGCCTAAATAAAATAGTCTTAACTCTAATCCAATATAATTATAAAGTTAGATGATATAAATGATGTACAGTTTTATTAACCCATAATTATGAGGGCTCTGTATCAGCAATTAAAAAGCAAATATTTTAAGTAGTATGATCTAACTAGGATTAAGATTTATTAGGGTCATTTGGGTTCAATTTATAGATTTTACTTTACTTACTGATGCTCCTAGAATTATTTCAAGCTACAGCTAACACTGGTCAACAAAGATTTTGTCTTAGAGCAAAAAAGGGTTGTGCTATATGTGATTTATCCCACGGATTTCGAAAATGGTCTCAGAATTGTTCTATCACCCATAATATTAAAGTGACGTCCTCTTTAATGTAATACATTGTACTATATAACAAATTCATACAGCATTAAGACATGTTCATTTTTCATCAGTAAAATCATAGTATTATTTTTAATTGTCGTAAATTCTACTGATTAGTCAACTTAAAAAGGGCCCAGAGTAATAAACATTTGAGTCATATTCTGTCACGTGATGCTCTTGAGGCATGATGAGTCACGTGTTTGCTTGTTTACTGTATCAGCGCGCCTGGCCAGTTGGTGGAAAGAATCTGTTTCTTTGTGTAGTTCTATGTACATGTTATGTTTTATAATAAGTTGAACAATGCCAAGTAATTGTATTTATCATCCAGACTCATTTTGCTACATTTGCAGTAAATTTTACTCCACTTATTAAGGTGTTTTACTCCACTTATTAAGAAGTGTTATGAGCTTTACTTTGGATGCAAAGTCAGTGAACAAGATAAAAGTTGGGTCCTTCCTTTTTGTTGCTGTACCTGTGTCAGACTTCTCAAAAGTTGGTCAACGGGTCCTCGGCACATAAATTTGGCTGTTCCAATGATTTGGCAAGAACAAAAACATCACTCAACAGATTGATACTTTTGTCTTACAAACATTTTAGGCATCAGTTCTAAATCAAAGCACACTGTGACATATGCAAATTTACCACCTGCCAACAGGCCAGTGCTGCATAGTGAAGAATTGCTTGTACTAACGCCTCCAGAAGAAATAATACTTAGTGTTGATGAACAAGAAAAAGTTCCTGTAGCGCATGGTGATGATGATATAAGGCTTGATCAAACTTTTGAGGCTTCCTGTTCATCGTTACAACCACATTCCCTTAACTAATGAGATCTCAATGACATCATCTGATACTTGAACCTACATAAAATGCAAGCAGAACCTTTAGGCTCCAGGTTGAAAGGCTGGAATCTTCGCCATAAGGAAAACAAAGTGTTTTTTTTAGAGATAGGCATAGTGACTTCAAGGATTTATTTTCCCTTGAAGATTAACTTGTTTTTGTAATGATATTTATTTTGTCATGGAAGCACTTGGTAACAAAACAAAGGATTGGCATTTATTTATCAATTCTTCTAAAGTTAGCTGAAAGCAGTGCTTCTTCAAAAAGGAAATAAGTTTCCATCAGTGCCACTAGCTCATGCTGCCAATATCAAAGAAACGTATGAGAGCATGAAACCTGTGCTTGTTCCCCATCTCTCTCCCCTGTGTCTCTTCTCCCCTCTCCCTCCCCTGTGTCTCTTCCCCTCCTCTCCCTCCCCTGTGTCTCTTCCCCTCCTCTCCCTCCCCTGTGTCTCTTCCCCCTCTCCCTTCCCTGTGTCTCTCCCCCACTCTCCCTCACCTGTGTCTCTTCCCCTCCTCTCCCTCCCATGTGTCTCTTTCCCCCTCTCCCTTCCCTGTGTCTATTCCCCCTCTCCCTTCCCTGTGTTTCTTCCCCCCTCTCCCTTCCCTGTGTCTCTTTTCCTCCCCCTTCCTTATCACCTTCCTCTTCCTCCCTCCTCAACCCCCTCCTCAACCTCCCTTCTCATCCTCAACCTCCCCTCCTCAACCCCCCTCCCCATTCTAAACCCTCCTCCTTCTCGACCCTCCTCCTCAACCCCCTCCTCAACCTCCCTCCTTAAGCACTCTTCTCAATCTCCCTCCTCAACCCCCCTCCTCAACCTCAACCCCATCTTCATCCTCAACCCCCATCCTCAACACCCCATCCTCAACCCCCCATCCTTATCCTAAACCCCCTCCTCAACCTCTCTCCTCAACCCCCCTCCTCAGCCTCTTCCGTAAACCCCTTCCTCAAAACCCCTCCTCACCCCCCACCTCCATCCTCAACCCCCCTCCTCATCCTCAACCCCCTCCTCAACCCCCCTCCTCATCCTCAACCCCCTCCTCAACCCCCCTCCTCATCCTCAACCCCCCTCCTCAACCCCCCTCCTCAACCTCAACACCCCCTCCTCAACCTCCACCCCCCATCCTCATCCTCAAACCCCATCCTCAACCCCCTACTCATCCTAAACCCCCCCTCCTCAGCCACCCTCCTCATCCTCATCCTCCCCATCCTCATGCTCAACCCTCTCCTTATGCTCAACCCCCTCCTTATGCTCAACCCCCTCCTCATGCTCAACCCCCTCCTCATGCTCAACCCCCTCCTCATGCTCAACCCCCTCCTCATGCTCAACCCCCTCCTCATGCTCAACCCCCCATCCTCATCCTAAACCCCCCTTACTCATCCTAAAACCCCCTTCTCACTTTACCCCTCTAAATACCTTCCCCTCTCCCTTTCCCCTCACTTACCTCCATCTGCAGCTGCTCCTTCGGTCCTCTTCGCTACTTCCAGCTTCCTCTTGACCAGGCCAATGCTAATGATGTGGCGCGCATGTGACGTCACGTCATTAGCATATGCCGGGTCCCGACGCAGACGGAAGGAGCATGGAGGAGCTGGGGGGGCAGCTGCAGATGGAGGTAAGTGAGGGGAAAGGGAGAGGGGGAGGTATTTAGAGGGGTAAAGGGAGGAGTGGGGTTTGGGATGAGGATGGGGTAAAGGATGAGGATGGGGGTAAAGGATGAGGATGGGGGGGGGGGTTCAGCCTTAAAAAGGGTTGAAAAACTCAGCTTATAATCGAGTATATACGGTAGTCCTTTACTATGTATGTATTTTAAATATATGTAATGCTGTAAACTTAAAATCACTGTCTCTCAAAATCCTTACGTGCAATTTAGAAATTCTAAAAAGATATTTGTATTCAGCACAAAAAACAGTATAAGGTTCACCTATTTTGACTTCTGAGACAAAAAAAAGTAATTTTTTGTTGACCAGTGTAATTAGAGCCTACATCACATAATGAATATAACCAAATTCTTAAAGGTCTTTATTATCTAAATAAGGTGGGACTAGCCAAATGTGGTTAATTTTTTACATTTTAATTGTTGTTATATTTAATCAATATTTTATACTGTTTTTATATGTGTATGTTTAAATAAAAGTTATGTTTTATAAATTTTTACCTAGTCTGTATCATATCAGTTCTCTTTAGGTGGGTATTCCCATTGTTAATTTGAGTGTCATTTCCTTTTTCTCAATACATGAAGTTCCTAAAGAGATGGTGGTACCATGCAATCGCATCCACCTCCTGAAAAATCTATATAGGAACGAAGAAGCCACTGTTGGATTAAAACATGTTACAACCAAATGGTTCAAGATCAGGAAAGGAGTGAGACACGGTTGTATATTGTTAACTTATTTATTTAACTTATATGCAGAATACATTGTGCATAAGGCCGTCCTGGAAGAATCAAAAGCTGGAATTAATATTGCTGGGAGAAATATCAGCAGCCTCAGATGCATGGATTATACTACTCTTATAACTGAAATAGAGGAGGAACTAAAGGTCCTATTGATGAGGATAAAACTAGAAAGTAGAGAAGCTGGCCTGTTGCTCAAGTTTAAATAGATGAAGATCATGGCAAACAGCAATTTAATTTTCTAGAAAATGAATGAGGAAGAAGTGTAGGGAGTGACTGTTTTTTTTTCTGTCCTTCAAGGCCTCTTCAAAGGGTGACTGCAGCCATGAAATTAAAATAGGTTTGCTTCTGGAGAGGAAAGCTATTGCAAGTCTGGAAAAATAATAATGTCAAATTACTGTACTACTGATGGTAAAAAATGAATAGTGGCAAATTACTAATAATGGCGAATTACTGTACTACTGATGTTCCCAAAATTCTTCTGAAAACAATTATGAAGGCAGCCTAGATTATAGTTTTCACAACACTGACAAAAAAACGTTTGTACTTCTCCAATGCTCAGCCAAGGCTAATCACAGCCAAGACACTGTGAAAAATATCTGCCGCCAAGTCACCAAATACAAACTAATACAGGGAAAATGATATAATTCATTTATGATCCTCAATACTCTCACTTAAATTGTCACCACTCTAAAAATATCCATGAACTAATGGTTATGTTTTGGCAAGCTGATGTAATGTGACATTAATAAAATAAAAATCACTTAGATAATCACATTTTATAAGCAACTATTTTCAACTACATAAGTTAAATACTTTCTAATAACAGTTACAAACATTAAGGCCGATAGTGCATATGATCCCAGTGTTGATAAAAGTCGATTTCAGCCATTGCCACATTATCTTTAGAATTATTTCAAGCAAAACCCTTGCTTACTGTAATCTCCATTCTACTTAACTGTATTATAATTATTCACTACATTCCCCTTTACAGTATCAGTTTATATATCCCTCAACCCCTCATTTTCACTTTTTGCACTTATTCTCCTCCATTATTTCTGCCTTTCTTCTATATTACTGTTACATATTTCTCTCTAATCATCTATATCATTCTTTCTTATTTTTATCATCCTTCAGTCCCTCAATTCTATCTCCTTAATCTTTCATCTCCTCCCTCATACTGCACCTCTTCCTCCTTCCTTCTACCCCGTCATGCTTTTTTACATAGAACGTGATTATCTTGCTAACACAGTATTTGGATCATCACTTAGAATATCTCTCCATTTCTTCAATAATTCACAGTCATATCATTTGGTAGAATATCACACTGAGTTGCCTGAGAGACAGCACTAGCTTCTGACTTAAACATGAAGAAAAGACATAAAGATTGCCTTGCTGTATTCTGTATTTTGTAAAACCTTATATATATAGCTTTTCCTCTGTGATCTGTGATTTTCTTTTTTGCCCAAGTAAAACATTGGGGCTACTGCTTAAGTATCACCATTCCTTATTACTGCTCCATTATTTAAAGGATTAATTCACCAACATGCACACTAACCATGATGCCTGATCTACAATATGAGCTAAAATTAATTAAATAATACACTGTCTGTGCAGGCAGCAAGATCACTAACAATATGTGCAGCTGCTAAGCTTACCACACTCTCATGCCTCATTTCTGCATGTCACTGGCAAACCTTATATGTGCACCATAAATGATTTTACCCACATAATGGTATGCTGCAGTCTGTTTAAGGTCCTTGTGTTACCCGGAGTCCGATATACTTTTAGCTTTGATTTAATAAAGGCTTTAAAAAAAAAACAATAGCTTAACTTCAGCATAAAAGAAACATCTACAGAAACAGGCTTGATAGTTTTCAGGAACACCCTGGCTGGCCTGAGACCGCTTCTCGGGCTGCAGGTAAAACAATAACTGTTCATAAAGAGGGGTGGTACCTTTAAGTTTAGTTTATTTCTGTCAGCTGCAATGAATCCTTTGTAGGTTCTCCACTTTTAAAGCAAACAGTCGCTCAGGTAAGTGTTGCAGTCACACAGACTGTTCCTCTTACTGGCAACTTCCTCTGCTGCTCTGAAAGTCCTGGTAGGTCCTGTACAGGAGCTCTGTCTCGTTCTCCTCTCAGGCCACACAGAAACACTCAGTGTCTCTTCTTAAGCTGCTGGCTTTATTCTCCAGGCAATCCAACTTACATGCCAGTGTCTCTCTGTACTTTAATCTGTATTATAAGCAGTCTGTAATGATATAGGAATCACAAGGTTTTGGAGACCAGCAGCCTAGGTCAGCAATGATCCAATTCAGCAACTTGTAGGTGAAACAGGAACAAGCTTTATTGAAGGGAACAGGAACCACAATAATCTGGCAAGGTACATAGACAGGAAGTGCCTTATTTAGGCCAAGGACCAGACACCTGACCAGACACAGCTGAAGAGACTAGTCACTGATACTATTGCTAGCAGAGTCAAGGTTTATCAGATCTCAAGGAAATTCACAAAGGCAGGCTGGCGCAGTGGTAGGGAAGAGGTTCAGCAGCCTGGGGACCAGGGTTCAAAACCCAGCAGAGTCAATTCCTCACACAGTCTTCCTGACTGTCTTACTTCAGAGCTTATATCAGCTCTCAGGATCCAGTCTTCCTGACTGTCTCACCTCACAGATTCTCCCAGGGGGGACACAGGAAGCCTGGGAGTGAGGTTGCAAGCAAATTACACCCTTATTTGGCATTTTTCGTCACTCAAAAATCGCGAGGAAAAAAATGGCGGACAATAAAACGCAAAATTACAGAAACTGAATGAAAATGCCAGGCTCACAGAACTTACAAAACACACGACGCTGAAGACAGTAACATGAACAAAGCCAGGCACGCGGGACTTAGAAAATACACCACACCAAACACACTAAAACTTACAACAACAACACCAGACACAAGGGACTTCTTAGTTTTTTGGTTCCCATTACCCATTTCCCCCTTCTCTAACTGTATGTTGTGGACAGGTGTTCAATGGCTGTGCAGCCTTCCCCTTACGCTGTGTGATGTCATTTCCTGCCCCAGCCTAATGACGTGCCAGCATGGGAAGGCTGCACAGCCATTGACATCTGTCCAAAACTTACAGTAACATAAGGGGGAGATGGGCAATGGGAGATGGGGAAGGGGAGATAGAGCGAATGGGAGATGGGGAAGGAGAGAAAGTTCAGGGAGAAATGGTGTAGATAGCACTGCCCCCCCCCCCCCCCCCCGAGCAGGCCTCGATTACACCGGCTGTAGATCTGCCCCTGCAGCACAGTGTGTGTTATGGTCCTATAGTTTCAATCTTTTTCATCTGGGGAACAACTGATTACCCTTTACCTTCCAATGCCTCAGGCTAAGAAAACATGCAACACACTAACTTTTAATCTAGTTTTATAAAAGAATTAGAACAGAGTACAGATAACTGTAAATAAATTATGTACGGTAATGATCTATCTATAGCTGTGAATAATGGTAGTGGTATGCTTCAAATGTTACTCCCCCACCCCCCCTTCCTCATTATTTCTGAGGACAAGCTGGTGAGGTATCAGGGACTAGCAATGGACCAAGGACAAGAAGTTGAAAACCACAGCTGTAATCAATACAAAAATCATTCTATGAACACTATTTGATGTGGAAAGCTCTCTCTAATGTTATCAACATATTAATAGAATAGCATTTACAGGTAATTCAGATATCAAGACCAAAAGTACTCAGTCATCATGCTGCTAATTATAATGCAATGGTACTACTGCTTGATATATTATTCTTCTGAATTAAAATTATTATTTTAAAAATAATTAATAACAATTTTGGAAATATTTGGGAAAGTTCCACACATACTGAATGGATGGTTTTGATAGCATGCACAAAACATCTAATTCATATAGGCTTTAGTTGTTTGTGTGACTTTTTCATCTAAAGTCTTTGTTAAATACCACTTCTCTCAAAGATAAATACTAACTCCAAATCTGTGAAGATAAACTACACCTAACATTTGCAGTTTCACAGTTGGGAGAAAACCATATGTATGCATACCATGAGTTAGTGATTAAAGTTGACAGTCAAAGACAGATATAACCCACAGAGAAATAAAATATAAACTATGGGTATTGATAATGGACATACTGCAAAATCCATGAAAATCTGAGGAATTCAAAATGAAATAATGTATTCAGCATATGGTAAGTGATAATATTTTTATTTTGATACGTTGTCTGTTTTCAATATTCATATTGCAGCAAACAATGAAAACATATGTACATAAAGTATCAATTCAGCATCTATGATTAGAACATTAGAGAAAACAAATCTGAAAAAATATGAGCTGAAATGATTTTATTTAACTGTTATACTTTATCTGAATGGGAAATGTATTTATTGATTGAAACAAAAGTAAAGCAAGGGTGTGGAACAAATTCAGTAAGCTGTTGCAGGGTTGGAAAAGACTCTAAAGGCATTTTCTCCTTAGACATTGCAGGAATTAGCCCCTCCATAGCTTAGTTTAACCTAGACTATCAGCCCTATTAAATTCGAAGCCCATCGGCACACCTGCAAAGGCTGCGGGCTTGCAATTCGGTGCGCTACAGAGCTATTAAATTCAACCATGCCGCGAGTTACGGCCCTTAGACGCAAGCCCGTAAACCATTCTTGGGCACATAGCATGTGCGGCCGTGAACATGATCTATTAGTCAAACCCATAGTTATGATTTAGATGGAGCCAATGGCAAAAGAGATCGTCATCATTACCTCACTGAAAAAAAGAGGTTAGATTTCAAAGCGTTACGGGTTTCAATTATGAGTTTCGATCGGACCTGCATTCCAGAAATAATGCAATATTGATAAATCAGTAAATATGATATTCAAATCCATGCGAGTTCCATTATATGTATTAACACATTGATTGCCGGGATCGATATAGCACGGAAATTTAACAGAAAATAGTATTTTATATTTCAGATTTGTGAGCTTAAGAATGTTGTGCTATTAACTTTAATACCTATCATCACCTTCCCTTTAATTTTGAGTACAGAAGTGTGTTGATATTAGCATTTACAGTGCTACGGATGGAACTTTAACCTCCTTGGCTTTTTGGCTCCTTATGCGGGTTACAGGGTTTTATGCCACTGGATTTCTAGCAATTTAATAGCGATTTTCGAATGTAACAGTTACGGATTTGAAAAAAACATAATTTATGGCCCCGGAGTTCAAATTTCGACATCATGCTGATTTTTTTCGCCCTTAACCTGCAAGTTGTTTGGGGGGTTCTTTATGGGGCCAATTTTATAGCCATAGGTCTTGCGGGCTACGTTATGGGCTATGGTTTTACATTTTGAGGGAATTTAATAGGGCTGTATCTTGACTATACTTCTACAAGTAGTCAAGATTCTCATGATAAAATAATTTACATCACCATCTTCAAGGACTCAAGAAGCAAGTCCTGGAACAAGGTAGTGAAATATTTTTTTTTTATATAATGACCCAATAAATTACTATTTCTGCATTAATAATTTTTGATTTTGATAATACAGTCATTTTCTGTAACTTATTCCAAAACTCTACTTCTATCAACAACTTCAAAATTTGCTAATATGAATTGTACAGGATCTACAGTATATGTACTACTTCCATATTAGTACTGAATGATTCTATTATTTATCCCTTGTAGTTAATTACTATTATTTCTCTGTGCAGATGTTTGCTAAACTATAACATGGTCATTTGTTACTGGATACATTACAGAGGGTTCCCGGATGGACCAGTGGTTATGATTTGGTGCTTTCACAGCTGCAACCTCTTGGCTTGAGCCAAGAGGTCACAGCACCCTGGAGCCATGTAGGGTTGGGCCTGGTCAGTACTTGGATAGGTCACCACATACGAATATCAGAAATTGTATGGTGTGGCCCACTGGAGAAGGAACTGGCAACCCACTCCAGTTTCTCTGCCATGAATACCAAAGGTCTCAACATGGTGTGTCCATGAGATCACAGATAGTTAGACATAACTGAGCAACACAAACACACATATTACAGAACTGCAATGCAATGCTATGTGCCTCATGGTGTCTTGCTCTGGATAAGAGTTTTGTTACTGTCTGTTATCTTGTAAAAATACTACTACCATTATTAACACTATCATCTATAGTTTTCTTAACTCAACTCTGTAAAACCCTTAAAAGTATATGTAAGTGAGGTGGAATATGAATGAATTCTGTAGAATGCATCATCTAGTAAAAAATGTTTGCATGAAAAAATGCAAACATTCTTTGCAGAAAAGAAAAAAAATGTGCTGGGTGTGATGTAGACACCCCATCAACTGATATTAGCATATTGGATATCACATTTTTATGAGATATTCAATATGCAGCACATGCTGATTGGCTAAAGGAAAGAAAAGTGTCTGAAATCATGTGACTTCCCACAGTAGGGTAGACTACAGGTGCTAACTGAGCATGTCTGCACAATCCCCAGGCAAAAAAGAAACATTGTATAAGCTATGCTAATTATCCCAGGGAAGTTCAGGGGGTGTCAACATTGACAGAAAACTCTTTGCAAAAGCAGACACTATAAATTATCCTCTATTAGATGCATTAATAACCCAGCTCACTTACATGTACCTTTAAAGGGACCTGGAAGGTTTCTGGAATATTATATACTTTTTTTTTGTTCTGCAATATCATCATGATGGGATATCTAACATTGACTTAGGCATATTTTGAGGGAACAGAGATAAAAAGTTATGTGTTCAAAGGGAGACATTGAGCTGTTAACTTTGGAGTGGTTGTATTATTATTATTTTTCTTGTTATATTTCCTGTTGGGTGCTGTCTTTGGAATATACAGCAAGTTTAATTGTTAGTTAAGCACTTTTTCAGCCAGCAATAAGATTATTTAGTATTTTCATTCAATGTGCATGGCTTTGGAGAAGTGCTTTTTAACAAGAAAAATAAAAACATTAGCTCATTACCTTTAAACTCATTTATATGACACAACATGACAACATCTTAACTCTCAATTGTCCATAATGTAACACTGTGTGAAAACAATACATTGTATGAAATTATCAGTAAAAGCCACTCATTTCATACATTTCCTGGAAAAATAAGATGAGCTCATAGGAATTGCACCTTTTAAAAGATTTATTTTATCCACTTTCCCTGAAAATACGTAAGTGTGCCTTCAGCTAATAACTTTAGAAACCACAGACCATTTACAGCTGCCAGTAGTAAAGAAGCACATTCTCTGATGAACAGTAAACATGTAGCAGATGATTTTCAATTATTCTTCATTTTAAAGAAGTTGACTTTTTCATCAACTAACCAGATCTGAATATATGGAACAATTAAAACAGATGTTAATTACCAAAGGAAAACAAGGGAAGATAAAAAACTAATGACACTCTATAATAATAGTTATAGCCATCCAAATTATAGTTGACTAGCAAGCATCAGTAGGTACATTTTCATTTGCAACAAAAGGTCCTTTTATACATACACCTATACAATTAAAACATGTAATTATTTTCATTTTTATATTTGTGTTATTCAAAATGTTTCAAAGGTGGGATGTTAGTAATGAAAAGGGTCAAGAATAAAATAAAGCATTGAAAACAGAAAAATAACTAATAACAGTTATAATTTTCTTATGTTGAGCAACTATCTGTCAAAAATATGATGCAAAGAATTCAATCAAGCCTCAGATCATAGGATGACTTTTTTCTATTGAGATAGAGTATCCTTTATGTATAAGTTGATCTTTTTTAGAAAACTGACATTTAAGAATGCCATTTAAAAGGAAAAGTTTTTTTCCACGAATGGCTTCAAATACATATACTGGTAGGTACCCGCTGTTACTGTTTTTTTGCATTGCTTGATTCCTGCTTCTTTGTATATAGATTTTTTTTTCATTTCTATGATTGGCACTTGGATATAAAACTCATGTTCCCATTTTTATTTGTAGTGTGACTCTGTTCTTCCTTCTTGATTAATTTAAATCCTTGCCGTCTGAAAATGATTCACTCTGATTTTTTTCTGAGAATATCTGACTTTTTCAATATTTAATTGTCTTAGTCATTGCTGGAAGTTCTAATTTTAATTTGCCAATGCAATGAAACTGCTATGAAAGTATTCCTGAATTAAGAGGTTATAATTTACTGCAAACAAAGTTGCATTTATAAGAATATTGTGTATATGTTAATTCAGTGTGCCTTGATATAGATGTATTGGTATAGGGTATTGTAGATTTGCATGCAAATAATAAAGTGACTAGTAGCTCAGTACTTTCATATTTATTCTAAAAAGTGAATTGTACCTGTAAAATGATGAACTTTAGTTAGTGTTTGTTTGGCATTTTATAAGTACATTTACAGATGCAAAAATACAGAGTGGGAACTGGGAGACATTTGGTAAAAAATAATATCGTAAGAAGGGGGGCAACAATGTGATAATGATGAATTTTGCTTATATATGAGCAAACGTCTCAGTTTGTAAAAACATATAATAATATAGAAATATAATTGTGACTACTATAATATTAAACCTAATTTTAAATTTACTTTGAATGAAAAATCAATGCATCCCAGACACAAACAAAAAATAAATATCTACCCTATATTAAATTATTACAAAAAAACAATAAAAGTAGCAAAACCAGCTATAATAGGAGAATGAAAGCATGTAGAATATAATTTAAACATATTACCAATGATTAAATGCACATATTACCTTTGCAGTTATATTAATCTGATGATTTTTACAATGTATAACTTATGCAAGACTGAAAATAACTTTGGCAGTGCCAGGTTTATGCATACATTTATCACTATAGACCTGGGGCCTCATTCTATTATCGGCAGTAAAACGGCCGCAAAGTTGCGATTCCTTGCGGGGCTCCCGTTACCTTGCAATTCAAATAGACTGCGCCGCAAGGATATCCCCTTACGGCCCGCATATTTTGCAACCGGCCGCAAGGTCTGAAAACTTTAAAAGCAAATATAAATTCAAGACGGTACTGTAAAGCTCTGTAAATGCTAGGGATCATAATGGGGGACATGAGGATTAATAGCAACCCCCTCTCAAGCTTGCACATCAGCCCAAATCCAAGATTTCATTAACTGTTTATTTTCCGGCCGCAGCGTGGGCGGGTCTGAGGTGCTCCAAGCCCTCGGGACTTTGTCCACGGATATTTGACATAAATTAAAATAAAAAATATTTACGGATTTGAGTGTAGGGGAATGTTGTGCTATGAATGCTAACACCTCCAATCACTTTATCGTCTCATCAGAGTGCAGGATGGCTTTATTCTGGCTTTATTATGTGCTTAATTGTGTTCTTGCGGGACCTTTTTGCTGCAAGTAAGCTAAAGCTCGGTTTTAGCCTTGCAGAGAGGGTTCCCAGGGCAATTGTATAGCAACCGGGATTTTCTTGCGGCCGAAACTCTTGCGGCCGTTTAAGATCAAAGGCTTTCCTGCGGCGCGTGCGGCCGCAAGGGATAACAAGGCGCCCGCCGCAAGCCTGCCGGAGTCCCCGGCCGGAAGGGAATAGAATAGGCAAATAGCCTGCAGCCGGTCCTTGCGGCCCCGCATCTCCTACGGCCGATAATAGAATGAGGCCCCTGGTATTCTGCATATTATTATTATTATTATTATTACTTTTATTATTCTTAATTTGTTACAAACCAACATATTTCATAGTGCTTTATGGGGTCAAGTACAAGGCAAAGAACAAAATTAACAAATTGCAAAAGAATGGCGTGCCCTGTCTTTAAACCTAAAATCAAATTAACATAGTGCAATCTCAAGAGATAGTATTGTAACATATATTATATTACATATTTCTTGTTAGAAACAAGAGTGAAAGAGATGAAAAAGAAAAGCAGAGAGTTAAAGTAAAAATAAATTGGAGGGAAGGAGAGGGAGAAGGACTTACTGGTGTAGTAAAACAAATAGATGTATTTTAAGCAAAATTAAAACTTATTTCAGAAAGAAAGCATTATTTCCAAAGAAGCATAGACTGGGCTAAAATGCTAAAATGTGTTATTGACTATTATAGAAAGGGGAACCTAATACAAAAATATTGCTTGTTGTTCCGTTATTGTACATAATTCTGGTGAATTATACATGACATGCACTGAACATTATGTATGCATATTGTGATTAATAAGAATATATATCTGCTAATAGATTGGTTATTATTTTTATTGAATGATAGCAGTTAATCAGCTAGATATACCTACATATTTATGGCATAAATAGGTATTATAGTAAAATCAATTTTCCTTACCTTTGCATATATTAATTAATATTATACATACTCTAAACAATATTATCTCTCCTTAGTTTTTAATTTTTACATAAATATCACTATTCTATAAATATTCTGTAAACAAAAATATTTAATAAGCTATAAAAGATTTTATGTCTTCATTCACTAGCAGGCCTTATTTTGATCTCTGCTCTTACATTTCTTTAAATCAATTATTGTTCAAGTGTCTGAAATTTGAAATATTTTATAATTACAAGTGGGAGTTTGGCTTTTACAAGCCTACCATTGAACTAATGCTTTTACAGTTCCTGGGAGACTAGCCTTCAACTTTACTACATATCACTTATGTGTGAAATTGACAGTACAAGGGATTTTAAAACAGTATATAGAGGTTTTAAATTGATGAATGATGTAAGTAAGTTTATTGTGACTTTTATTGACATATTGATTTTTTTGAATATTTTTAGTTAAATAATAATATTTTGTAACACAGGCATTTTTCTTAGGCCGAAAAGATACTACATTTAATATATTTAGAAAATGTGTGCTGGTTGTATGGACATTTCCTCAGCTTATAAAATAATATGTACCTTACCAATAGTATTTAACAATACGTATGTGATTACAAAAAAATCATATCTTTTCACTTATTAGAAATTTGGATCTCATTTGGACTTTATTGCTCATGCCTAGCTAAAGTGCTGATGTCAAACTGAATACCATACATTAAGCCATTGTAGTATTGTGTAGTCTGGTAAAACAAGGACTTTTCAAAATTTGGTGTTAATAGTTGGAGTTTTACAGTCATACTTCACAACAGAGAAATGATTCACATTTTGTGGACAATACTATACATGGATCAGATCACTAGGCTGATCACTAGGCTATGTTTTCTATATCAGACTGTGCCTAGCCATGACATTTTGAGGTGTTTACAGAGGATGGGGGGATTTGCGCTTTTCAGCAGAAGCGCTTTGATTACCTCTTTTGGATTTTTGCTAACCCTGATCTTTTGCTCAGTCATCAACAACAATGCGTTGGGTCTGTGGCCTGTCTTTTTGCTTCCTATTATCACAACACAACTAATTACTTTCCCTGGAATCCATAAAATCCATAAAAAGAAATCCTCATAATTCCAAGTATTAAATTAAAAAGATCACAAACACTAAATGGACAACTATGAATAATCAGTTTATACGTTTCTTTGTACTAACTAATACCATGCATTGTTTAGAGTGCCTTAAAAACATCCACTTTTTTAAGAAAAAAAGTTCTGCTATATAAAATATGTAAAATATATGACAATTATAAAACAAAAAATGCTAAATTATGGAAGAATTGTTACAGGAAGCTTTGTAAAATATGCAATGTATTCATAGCAAATAAGAAAAATATCTACATTGACTGTACCAATTAATTTGTCACCAACTATAAAAGGCTTCCTAAACTGTAAGAAAAGGTTAAATAAAAGTAACACATAAGAAAATCATTATAATGTACCAAGGAAAGGAAAATAAGCAATAATGAAACAACTTTATGGAAGATAATATTTTTTCACCTTGATAAGTACTCACAGACAACAGATAAACACAAGTATGTTTTTGTTTTAAGCAAATAACTATACGAAAAATTTTGTTTAAGGATCATATAATATTTTATATTGTAGCATATATGAGGCTTTGTATGTGCCCTAAAATATACCACTTCTACTTAGGTTGGTGGAAGAAAATGGTATAACATGAAAATATACAATAAATACATTAAGCTTTGGTTCAAGCATATTTGCAAACATTGGATAAACTGACAATTGTTTTTCTCAATTACATCAATATAAAATCACCAGAAATGTAAATCAAAATATAACTAGAGGCAGATGATATTTTGCAACAGGTTAGGTGGACTAAACATTAAACTGTTCAGTATATAATGTGCACTAAAAATTATCTGACATGCTGAAAGTTTCTACTCAGCCAGCACCTTCAAAAAGCTACACTCATGGGAATATCACTGACTGATTGTTTATGTGACAGTACATTAAAAACACCATACCCCTGAACTGTATCAAATGTTTATGGAAAGGAGATCACAAAAGAGTGTCACACGCTAAGGGCCTCATTCAATTGCGATTTGGCCAAATGAATAGGGCTCTAAATAAGCACATAGCATATTTTTTTTAAAGAAGTTTTTAGTTAGTGAAAACCTTGCTTTTGGATAGATGTTTACTAACTAAAAACTTCTTTAAAAAAAAAATGTTATGTGCTTATTTTGACCCCTATTCAATTGGCCAAATTGCAATTGAATGAGGGCCTAAATGTTTAAGAGGACATTTTGGACAATTCCATGTGGTAATAAAAGACTTGTGTTACTTTAACAAGCTAATTTGAAGAAAAGTAAAAACTACTTTCTATCTAGTGAAGCACTTGAATAAATGTCACAATGGTGCTAGGGAGATGTGGAAATAGGGCAGAACTTTGATTCAGAAGAGGCAAATTATTTTTTCCTGGTCAAAAACATTTATCCACATGACTCATTAATTACCAAGACATCTTAAAGGGACACAAATATGATTTTGAAATTTTTTAATTGAATTTGTTTTAAGCAGGAAGCTAAATTTAAAGATAATTGTTTGCTTTCAGTCTTTTCTCTTCCTTCCTCATTGCTATTTTATGGGCAGAATGGAGTTGTCTTCTGCCATTTGTATTTTTAGAAAGAGATCACATACATAGTTGTCAGTGTTTGGAATCTTTGGTAACGTACTTGCGTCCCTGCAAGCGAGGCGAGCCGTTGACACACGCTCGACTTAGGCTTTTGTGTCGCTCTCACAGCGAGGGTCCCCTGCGAGCCTCGCAACTTGAGGTGAGCCATCGACCACGCAGGACTTAGGCAAGGCTAGCATTTGAGGTACGAGGGACTAAGGCTGCAATGAGTTCATTGCGAGGCCCGCACGACTTTCAAACAGCATAGACATGAGCCCACAAGCCGCTAATGTCGATGGCCGCGATAGTCGCCAAAAAATGTTGCACTTTGCCAATGATCGCGTGGTATGCAGTTTATTCATTTAACTGCCGAAATTGCTTCAAGCGCGTAAATCCAAAGACCCCCCCAAAAAAACAAATAATTAAGAAAACGTTATAACACACTCACACACAGCACAGGGGTAGTGCCAGGAAGCCTGTGAGTGAGGTTGCAAGGAAATTTTAGCACTATTTGGCGTTTTTCATCGATCGAAAATCTGCTAAGCGAGGAAAATATGGCGGCCGAAAAAACGTAAAAATTAGGAAACAGGATGAAAATGAGGCTGACGCGGGACTTAGAAAATACACAACGGCAAAAACACTGCAAGACTGTAAACACTGCAAGACTGTAAACACTTACCCGAACTACGCAAACCCCGCAAACGATCATCACGAGGCACGTAATTTCACCCATTTTGTACTGACCAAGCACCTAACTCCATAAAAGTACGCTTTACACCATGAAATGGCGGAAAAGCGGTAAACTGCGCATGTGCAACCTTGTCCTCACTCTTGCACTCTATAAATACTGGAAAGTTTCCAGAATGTTCTCACTTTCTCCACAGATGACGAACTGAGTGCCTGGACCTTATCAGAGGACACATTTAATTAAGTGATTGCCACCTCTTGATGAATTACAGTGCCTTGCAAAAGTATTCACCCTCCTTGACCTGTTACTTATTTTGTTACATTACAGCCTTAAGTTCAATGTTTTGTTAATCTGAATTTTATGTGATGGATCAGAACACAATAGTCTAAGTTGGTGAAGTGAAATGAGAAAAATATATACATAAAACTATGTTTTAGGAATAGAAAACAGAAAATTGTCATGTTCGTATGTATTCACCCACTTTGTTATGAAGCCCATAAAAAGATCTGGTGCAACCAATTACCTTCAAAAGTCACAGAATTAGTGAAATGATGTCCACCTGTGTGCAATCTAAGTGTCACATGATCTGTCATTACATATACACACTTTTTTGAAAGGCCCCAGAGGCTGCAACACCTAAGCAAGAGGCACCACTAGCCAAACACTGCCATAAAGACCAAGGAACTCTCCAAACAAGTAAGGGACAATGTTGCTGAGACGTACAAGTCAGGGTTAGATTATAAAAAATATCAAAATCTTTGCTGATCCCCAGGAGCACCATCAAAACTATCATAACCGAATGGAAAGAACATGGCACAACAGCAAACCTGCCAAGAGATGGCCGCCCACCAAAAACTCACGGTCCAAGCAAGGAGGGCATTAATCAGAGAGGCAGCACAGATACCTAAGGTAACCCTGGAGGAGCTGCAGAGTTCCACAGCAGAGACTGGAGTATCTGTACATAGGACTACAATAAGCCGTAAGCTCCATAGAGTTGGGCTTTATGGCAGAGTGGCCAGAAGCAAGCCATTACTTTCAGCAAAAAACAAAATGGCACATTTTGAGTTTGCAAAAAGGCATTTGGGAGACTCCCAAAATGTATGGAGGAAGGTGTCTGATAAGAATAAAATTGAACTTTTCGGCCATCAAAGAAAATGCTATGTCTGGCGCAAACCCAACACATCACATCATCAAGAACACCATCCCCACAGTGAAACATAGTGGTGGCAGCATCATGCTGTGGGGATGTTTTTCAGCAGCCAGGACTGGGAAACTAGTCAGAGTTGAGGGAAAGATGGATGGTGCTAAATACAGGGATATTCTTGAGCAAAACCTGTACCACCCTGTGCGTGATTTGAGGGTAGGATGGAGGTTCACTTTCCAGCAGGACAATGACCTCAAACACACTGCTAAAACAACACTTGAGTGGTTTAAGGGGAAACATGTAAATGTGTTGGAATGGCCATGTCAAAGCCCAGACCTTAATGCAATAGAAAATCTGTGGTCAGACTTAAAGATTGCTGTTCACAAGCGCAAACCATCCAACTTGAAGGAGCTGGAGCAGTTTTGCAAGGAGGAATGGGCAAAAACCCCAGTGGTAAGATGTGGCAAGCTCATAGAGACTTATTCAAAGCTACATGCTACTATGCACATTGACTTTTTCTGTTATTTTGTCCTATTTGTTATTTGCTTCACAATAAAAAAAAAAAAACATCTTCAAAGTTGTGGCCATGTTCTGTAAATTAAATGATGCAAACCCTCAAACAACCCATGTTAATTCCAGGTTTTGAGGCAACAAAAAATGCTAAGGGGGGGAACACTTTTGCAAGGCACTGTAGGACAAATACATTAAAACATAATAGGTAAGTTATGATTTTTATTTATTTAATAATGTATTAATTGAAAAAATATTAAAGGAGTTTAATACATACTACATTTTAGGATGACGTCATTTAAGACATGGCAAGTTAGCTCAAATTAGTATAATTAGTTTAATTATTTATTCATTGCTAAAATAATAAATAACTTTACTACATGCTACATTTTACAATTATGTAATCTAAGACATGCTAAGTTAGCTCTCTGATTTTGTTACTATAAATAGAAAGCTAACAGATAAACCTTTAATATTCATTAATTGATTAATTGATTAATTAACAGGAAAATCAATTAAAATAAATGTATATTTTAGACTGACGTTACTTAACACGTTGCAAGCTGTATGTATAACACTTTTCAGGTGTTTCTGAATTTCACAGTCACACAGATTTTGCCTGCACTGGCTGTTTAGTAACAGACTGACACATGTCCATGAAGTAAAAGAGAGAAACCTAAAATAACAAATTAGACTGTGTTTCATTACATTAATTTAATTTAATTCATAATTACTCTATTAATAATGATTAATTGCTTAAAGTAATTACTTTGAAACAAAAATGTGCAAAAACATTTTTTTAGCATCATTTCATTGAAGTCATGCTAACTTACGTCTTTATGATTTGTAGCCAATACAGACAAATATCACATATATAGTTGTGAGCATACGAGTTGTTGCTAACGCTTGGGGCCGCATTTGCGGTGGTGGAGCATCCCACGTAGGCTGTGTTTGTCCGCAAATGCGAACCCTCGCGAAGCGAGTGGCCACATTTGCGGTGGTGGACGATCCAACATTGGCTGTGTTTGTCCGCAAATGCGGCCCCTCGCGAAGCGAGGGCCCGCATTTGCGGTGGTGGAAGGTCCAACGTCGGCTGTGTTGTTAACACACACACACACATGCACGACTTAAAAAAAAAAACCTCAAAGGCCCCTCAGTCGCGGTTGACACACATACGCACACGTAAAAGCCAACTGCGTCCCTCGCAAAAAAAATACGTCTGCCTCGCAAACAAATACGGCCGCGAAACGACCCATTCCCAACACGCAAAACCGGTAAAAAATGGAGTGCATGAAAACATCAGAAACACAAGAAATAAACACAACGAACATATAAAAAGCTTACTTACAGCAAGGGGGGGGCATCCGGCACCTCGAAAAGTTAAGTTACACGTCCATTTAAGTCCAAAAAAAACGAGTTTAAACTGCCAAAAATCACCTAAGCGAGAGAAAAAATGGCCACCGAACAAAACGAAAACGAGGCTTCAGACGTAACTATACTACAGTGACTCGCAAAACTGAAACACATACTATGCGGCACGTACCACACTGATATTAACCACCATTTGAAAACTACTACGCATAAAATGGTGGATGGAACGCAAATTTTAAGCTGGAACGCAAATAGCGCATGCGTATTGCGTTCCAGCGGTCTGAGGCACTTGAAAGTTTATAAATACTGCCTACTTTCCAGAAAATTCTACGGATGATGAACGGAGTGACTGGATAGTTAACTGCTGCTGTTACTTGAGAAGAGAATTGTAAGCTATAATATATATAATATATAATATATATAAGGTGTAACGGATCTACTGGCACCCCGACCGGGTACCTCCATTGATAGACGCGTCCTAGTTTGCGCCGAGGCCTACAAGCACCGCACCGGACACCTCAACCACCACAGACTCCACAACCGCCGTTGTTTAGCTGGAGCCGCGCCGTCTTCCTTCCACCCTGTATGAATCTCCAGCATCCAGGACCGTGTGGGGAAGACCTCTCCTCCAAGGAGGACACATCAGGAACAAGCGTTTAGTAGTTACAGCTCAAGGGAGTATGCAAAAGCATAGCAATCCCCAGTAGCATATAGCGATCCCCTCTAAGAACGAGATGAGACTACGTTTTGAAGGGTCAAGTAGAACTAAAACTTTAATGACAGGGGATCTCCTTTTATGCAATGGTGCCCTCTGAAGGGCTACACCCACATAATTATCACAGCCAATTATATACATGGTTCAACCCCCACGTCTCCTCCCCTCAGATAACAGGTAACACAATTAAAACAGACACAATTTTAACCACATTCTGGATGTACCCCAAATACAGGGGGTACACCTTTAAGTCCCGCACCATTCAATAGCTCTCACCCAGGGGAACAACATATACAAAAATGGCATGAATCAGACCAGGGGTTCAAAAGTTAGTAAAAGTATGTTTTTCACATAACACACAGACATTTCACAAATCCCCCATACAATACACATATAGGACAATAGGTGAGTCACACCTCCCTGGCAACTTGGATACAATCAGACATTAATTAGATCATTCTTCTTTGTTCTTATCAGAGAATGAAAACACTTTGGAAAATGCAAGGATCCTTTACAACTTTCTTATTTCTTGAATCTCTGTAATAGGATTATCTATTAGCCTAGGTCTGCAAAAGTCTGGCTAATATTCTGAGCCAATATATTCTGTAGAACATAAAACAACATATCTACAGTACAGCAATGTGATCATATTTTAACCAAGAATTAAATAAACATAAAACAGGGTAAAACAGTGATGGGTTCCGTTACAGCTGGGGTCTGAGCGCATAAAACTACCGAATAGCACTCAGATCCTTTTCACACAGTTCAATTGCCATGGAGCTAAACCGAATGACCCCCCTGTATGTAAAGGGCCAGAATGAGTGACATACTCTCTGGTATGGCCGAATACTGTGTTTACAGGGCAATATATCCCAGGGCCATAGTCGCAGGGCAGGAGGCTGGCAAATAGTCCTCTCCAAGACAAAGTGGCGAAGGGCACTTCGTCACATATGGTATAATATATTACATTTTATTATCAAGACAGGACAAAAAAAAACAACTTTAACTATGAAAATGTGATTCATGTATAGTGATATGTGACATGCACATTTATGTGTGTAGGCCCTAAAACAAACTAATGTTAATTAAAACTAATTAAACAAGTATATTTAAATGACATTAATTTATTGCAATTCAATATATAACCAAAAGCTCAATCTTCCTCCTTTTTTTTACTATTCAAACAGACTCTGCATCAACAGCGTCACTCAAGAATTTGCACCGTGCATTGTGAACCAGAATCCCTTTTAAAGAACACAAAGAAAGAAGAAGAGGTAAGATAGAAAAATACATTACATGCTGAAAAAGACCATGCTTTCCTAAATCAAAAAGAAGAAATATATAATTAACCATTTCACGTTCTTTTTCAAACAGACACTACAAGAAGACCGGCGGATTAAGATTGGCAGGAGGGGACCCTCTGTCATTCGACACTTCAATCAAGGTAAAGTATAACAAGTAGAAAAAAAAAAGGAACTATATATGTTTAATGGCCGCCAATATAACAAATGCAGCAACCAAAAAGTAGTGAACACAAAATAGGATAATGCTAAAAACATTGCCATAATATCCAAAATAGAAAAAAACATTCACTTTCACTGTAGAAAAACATTTAATCTTCATAAAAAAGACTAATTAAGCAAATAAAGTATGCAACATATGGTAAACACAAAAAACAGGATTGTACCAAAAATCACACAAAAAACATAAAAACAACGCTAAAAACATTGCAATCATATCGCTAAAAACATTGCAATCATATCCAAAATAAGAAAAACATTAATAATTACAGTATAAAAAAGCATAACTGGAATATACAAATACAATTAAAGTATTTTTAAAAGGTTGCACAAAAAACAGCATAGCAGAAAAATTCACCATACCAGATACAATAGACCAAAATAATGAAATATGTTATTCATTACAAATACATTCAAATCAAATAACATTTTCATTTTTCTTTTACAACAGACACTGCGTGAAGACCATCGGATGAAGACTTTCAACAGAGGACCAACAAAGATTCTGCTTGAAATCACACTTCAACCAAGGTACAGTATAACAAGTAAGAAAAGAGAAAACTAAATAAACATGTTTGCTCTGCATCCATGTCAACAGAAAAAAAAATAACAATCACTAACTATGGCCCTCATTTAATTGCAATTTGGCCAATTGAATAGGGGTCTAAATAAACATATAACATATTTTTTTAAAGAAGTTTTTAGTTAGTAAACATCTATCCAAAAACAAGGTATTTACTAACTAAAAACTTATTTTAAAAAAATATGTTATGTGCTTATTTAGAGCACTATTGATTTGGCCAAATCGCAATTGAATGAGGGCCTATAACTTTTACCAAAAAAATAACTGATGCATTTCTTATTTACCTCTTATTTGTCTGTTATGGACAATAATGTTTAACAGTAAATTCAAACTTCAATCTAGCCAAAAAAAAAAGAAAAGCAGCATAGTCCACAAAAGTCTCAAAACATAGACTAAATAAAATTTGTCATTCTAAATTACCAGTCGTAATGTACAATATTAACCATAAAACCTAAACACACACAGAAAATAGAATATTGCAACAAATAGTACTAACACCCCAAGAAAAAATAAAAAAAATGAATTGACCGAACATATAAGCTTTTAAATAAAATATCAAAATACTATTATGACAATCCCCTGTAGTAAAAATTACAAAGACAAATTTTTGCCCTCTACTATGCCTATAAGTTAAAAGTACAACCAAAAAATAAATTGCCAAAACAACTAAAATATACATTTTAATTACCTACATCCTTCACCTACATCCTTCACTGTGCTATTCATGTAAGGCAAAAATTACAACGTACCACAGAAAGCAAAACCAAAAAAATAAAAAACACACTTATTTAACAATACAAAGAAAGTACCACTAGAATGAACTACAAGCACATATAAACAAACTGTTGATAATAAATAAAAATAAAAAACTTAACATCTCAAAGTAAACTAATTATAAATTAGTTTCTTTTACAGATTAACATGGCAACTAACGAGAGCAAACAAGAAAAGAAAAGACGTCAAACTAGAGAAAGACAAGAGAGATGGGCCAACCAGCAGACACCAGAGGAGAAAGAAATTTGATGAGAAAAAGAATGCCAAAGACTTGCAAGCAAAAGACTATCAGCTGCAAAAATTAAGATACGCCAAAAAAAGCTACTAAGCAAATAAAGCATTTGGAACCTGTTCCTCAAACATCAGAGGACATTTTACCTAAACCAATAAAAGATAAACCAAGAAAAGCCACAAAAACAAAGCATTTAGAATCTGTTGTTGAAACATCACATGACATTTCACCTGATGAATATGAAAGTCAAACTGCTATATGCTTTGCAAATTGTCCTTTACTCAAGTCTTTAGCAGTAGAGGTTCATAGTTGTGGGGACATGAATACTCAATGTCAGTTTTGTGAGGCTTATTATTTTAAACTGGAGAGACCCAGAGATGGCCAATTAATTAGTTGCTGTCAAAAAGGCAAGTTCAAACTTCCAGAAAGAAAATAATTTCCAATCTATTTACAAAACATTATGACTGAACCTACTTTTTCAAACTACAATAATTTTAAGACAAACATAAGATCCTACAATAGTGCCATATCCTTTGCATCTATGGGGGGTAACATTAGCTGCTAATGTACCAGGACATGGTCCTTACTGTATTAAAGTCCAAGGCCAAATTTATCATCGGACTTCACATTTACATCCAGAGGAAGGAGAGCAAAGAAAATTCGCTCAACTATATGTCCTAGATACAATAGAAGCTGTTGACCAACATATGCAGCTGGAAGAAAATAAAAAATGCTTACCCAGTGTTTTTATAGAGCTAAATAACATTATGGACAATAATCCCTACAGTAAAGCTTATAAAAAATTGGCAGAAGTAGAAAATGAACAACAACTTTATGCACAAATACATCAATTACCAATGCCAAAGGTCAATATAGTGCTTAATAGAGACAGACATACTGATAAACGTCGTTATAACTTGCCAACATCAAATGAGGTTGCAATGGTGTTTCAAAATGATGAAGGAGAACCACCATTTCAAAGAGACATTAGAATATATCCCAGAAATGAGGAGCAACCATTCATTAATATGAGTATCTTAAGTCCAAATTTAGATCCAATGACATATCCCATTTTTTTCCCACATGGAGAGGCAGGTTGGCAACCAAAATTAACACTTCCCAGTTACCCAAATGCTAAAGCCAGAATCCGAAATAATGTTTCTATGCTTGAATTTAAAGTAGCTCAAATTGCCATTCGAAATACATTTAATCCAATTTTATGTGGTGCAAAACTAACACAACAATGGATTATTGATTCCTATTTGCAAGTTGAGGCCAATAATTTAAACTTTATAAAATATCAACAAGATAAACTATGTGTAGAACAATATTCTGGACTAATGGACTATGTTGCTGAGGTGGCTACAAGCAGAGACATGACAGCTGGCAAAGCCATCATTTTACCATCTTCCTTTCAAGGATCTCCTCGAAATATGAGAGAAAGATACAATGATGCTATGGTTATTGTCACCAAATTTGGCAAACCCGATTTATTTCTTACATTTGCATGTAATCCTCAATTGCCAAAAATTACACAAAATTTACTTCTTGGTCAAAGTGCTTCCGATAGACCAGATTTAGTAGCCAGAGTTTTTAAGATTAAATTAAATGAATTAATACGTGACATCACTATAAGTCACTTATTTGGCAAATGTCTTGCTTATGTATATGAAAATGAATTTAAAAAAAGAGGCCTTCCACATGCACATCTTCTCATAATACTTCAAGAAAAAGATAAATTAGATACGTCTGACAAAGTGGATGCAGTCATTGTTGCTGAACTACCAGATCCAGAACTATATGGTAGACTATATGAGATTGTTACTCATCGCATGATTCATGGACCCTGTGGTGAGCTTAATCCACAATCACCATGTATGGAAAATAATAAATGTTCCAAAGATTTTCCAAAAGATTATAGAGACAAAACCTATGCCAATTGTGATGGCTATCCACTTTATAAAAGAAGAGTAGGAGATAGTGCCATTATTCGTGGCAAAAAAGTTGACAATAGATATGTAGTACCCTACAATCCACATTTACTCATGAAGTATAACGCCCACATAAAAGTAGAATCCTCCACTTCCATCAAATCCATTAACTATGTCTACAAATATATTTACAAAGGTTATGATGCAGCTACTGTAGTTCTCAAAAGTGCAGACAACCCTGAAAGTAGCGAGTTAGTACATGATGAACTTGCATCTCATGTAGATGCTCGCTATGTCAGTGCGTCAGAAGCTAAGTGGCGGCTCTTAAAATTTAAAATGCATGATAGATCACATGCAGTATATAGATTAGCAGTACATTTGCCACAAAGACATTTAGTGTATTTCCATGCTGGAAAGGAAAGTAATGCATTGGCCCAAAGTGAACTTCGTCACACTAGACTAACTGCATGGTTTGAATGAAATTCCACAGATTCAGAAGCAACACAATTCTTTTATATTGAAATTCCATATCACTATGTTTTTGTGAATGGATTAATATAGACATAGAAAATGCAGAGGAAATAAAATAATCCCAAGAATTTACACAGTCAGTCCAAGAGATGTTGAACGTTTTTGCTTACGGTTATTACTTTTAATGTTCCTGGAGCACAAAGTTTTGAACGCTTAAGAACTGTTAATAACATAGTATATGTGTAATGATATAGGAATCACAAGGTTTTGGAGACCAGCAGCCTAGGTCAGCAATGATTCAATTCAGCAACTTGTAGGTGAGACAGGAAAAAGCTTTATTGAAGGGAACAGGAACCACAATAAGCTGGCAAGGTACATAGACTGGAAGTGCCTTATATAGGCTAAGGACCAGACACCTGACCAGACACAGCTGAAGAGACTAGTCACTGATACTATTGCTAGCAGAGTCAAGGTTTATCAGATCTCAAGGAAATTCACAAAGGCAGGCTGGTGCAGTAGTAGGGAAGAGGTTCAGCAGCCTGGGGACCAGGGTTCAAAACCCAGCAGAGTCAATTCCTCACAATATGAATCTTTCCACTTAGCTACAAGACATAGAAACGTACTAGCTGATGATACAGAGTGGGAAATATGTTTAGTAGAAGCAGCACAATGTCAAATGCCACAGCAGATTAGAGAACAATTTGCATTTATTTTTATCTTCTCAAATGCTCCAAATGCATTAGCTTTGTTAGAGACATTTAAAAGTAATATGGCTGAAGACTTTATGCGACGATACAATGAATCGATTGCACACTTAAAAGCGTTAATGGAAATCCAAGAAGTATTTTTAACTTGTGGATTAAGTTGTGCAAGTTTTAATTTGCCTGATCCAGGTCTTATAGATGACATAAACTTTGAAGACTATGACATTCAATTACAAGTAGAAAGAACAGAAGAAAGACTTGCAACTTTAAATATGTTACAATTGCAAGCATTTAATGCCATTAAAAATGCAATAGATGATGACATGGTGACAGAGCGTTATTTCTATCTTGATGGACCTGGCGGATCAGGAAAAACTTATCTATATAATTTATGAATGAGTTCTGTACGAGCACAAGGTCAAATAGCACTGCCGTTTGCCACTACTGGAATTGCTGCACTTTTGTTAGACGGTGGAAGAACTGTACATAGTGGCTTTAAACTGCCAGTGCCTATTTTAGAAACCTCGGTGTCAGATATTCGCATGACATCATTACAAGCAAAGAAATTGAAAAAAAGTAAATTAATTATAATAGATGAGGCCACAATGATGTCATGCTATGCCCTCCAATGTATTGACCGTTTGCTTCGTGAAGTCATGGATAATACTTTTCCATTTGGTGGAAAGGTAATGTTGTTAGGTGGCGATTTTAGACAAACATTACCTGTCTTTGTACATGGAAATCGAACTGACATTATCGAAACCTGTAATAAAGTCAAGCACACTATGGAAACATTTTACCCATCTTCAACTGCAACCAAACATGAGATCAGAAGGCCAAACTGATTTCCATGATTGGCTTATTAAAATTGGAGAAGGCAGAACAGAAAAAATAACACATTTACCTGAGGACACTGTGGAGGTCCCACCTCATATGATTTGTCACCAAGATATTATATCGGCTATATTTGAAGGTAGCATAAATAACCAGGAATATTCAGAGATTGCCAACCAAGTCATACTAACGTGTAAAAATAAGGATGCATTAATCCTCAATAATGAAATCTTAAAAAAAAATGAATGCACCACAAAAAAATTATCACAGTGCTGATTCTGTACTTGCTGATGACAATGAAAGTCAGGCTAACTTTTCCACTGAATTCATAAACTCACTAACTCCTTCTGGAATGCCACCACATATTTTGCAGCTAAAGAAAGGTGCAATTGTCATGTTACTGCAAAATATGAACCCCAAAAAAGGCCTATGCAATGGGACAAGATTAATTGTTCAACAATTAAAGGACCATTTTATAGATGCTGAAATTTTAACTGGTACCCATAAAGGAGAGAGAGTTTTCATACCAAGAATAGATTTAGCACCAAGTGAAAGTAGTCTCCCTTTTATACTTCAAAGAAGACAATTTCCCATCATTATGGCATTTGCCATGACCATTAATAAATCACAAGGACAAACGTTCAAATCTGTGGGTATTTTCTTGGAACAACCAGTATTTGCACATGGTCAATTGTACGTTGCGTTGTCACGGTGCAAAAATCCACAGGCTATTAAAGTTTACATTGAAAAGAATGAAAGTCAAGGTGATTTATTAGAAGATGGACGTATTTTTACTAAAATCATTGTCTACTATGAAGTACTATAACTTTTTATTAAAAAAAATAAAACACATGCAAAAGAAATTTGAAAGCATTGAAAAATAGAAAACAATGAACAATTCAGTTATAATTAATGGAAGTACTGTTTATGGATGATAAGCCTCACAAAACACTTGCCCTGCATTATTTTTACAAATTATGTTAAAATGTTATTTAACTATGTTACTGTTTCTAATGTTACAAGTTTGAAAACAATATTTTCAAGTTCAAGTTTCAAAAAATATACTTTCAAGTTCTTTACTTTAACATATTACAAAGTTCATGTTAAGAGCTCAACCCCGTTTTAAGTCACAATGTAAATATTGTCTTTTATGTTAAACATTAATCCAGGGAGTAATCTGATCGCCAGGAAGGAATTAATATTTTCCCTCTCTGATACAATTCGCTACGTTTCAACAAGGGTTTTTACTGTTTGCCTTCCTCTGGATTCAATGTATATTTAAGTTAACAATTCTTGAGTTAAAAAAACATTACCTCAAGTTTACAATACTTATTAATTTAAAGTTCAACTATTACATTCAAATGTTAATACTTTTAATACAAAATGCTTTAACAGTTACTGTTCACCAAAAGAACATTTTACAAAAATGAACATGTTTAATATCACAATACTACTTATTTCATCATAACTAAAATCTTACAAGTGTCAAATATAGTGATGTCGCGAACATAACATTTTCGGTTCGCGAACCGCGGACGCGAACTTCATCAAATGTTCGCTAACAGGCGAACCGGGCGAACCGCCATAGACTTCAATGGGCAGGCAAATTTTAAAACCCACAATAGTGATGGGAAAGTTTTTTCAAGGGGACTAACGCCTGGACTGTGGCATGCCGGAGGGGGATCCATGGCAAAAAAAAATTACATAGTTGATGCAGAGTCTGGTTTAAAGCCATAAACGGCATAAATCACCTAACATTCTTAAATTGTTTGGAATAACATGCTTTAAAACATCAGGTATGATATTGCATCGATCAGGTAGTGTAAGGGTTACACCCAGTTCACAGTAACAGACCAATCTCCCTGTTTAATGCACCGCAAACAACCGCAAACAGTCCCTTTGCACAAACGCAAACTCCCCATTTGCACAAGGTTGGATACCAAGCTAGCCATGCCCGTTCCTTGTCCTCACTGATGTCATTGAAGGTCTCTTCTTCCACCCAGCCACCAAGGGTCCCCGAAAGGTGACAACAAGCCCCCTGGGACGCCTGCTGTGTTTGGTCTTCCACCTCCTCAAAGCCACCTTACTCCTCTGACTCCTCTTCTTCAGACTCCTCTCTCTGCGTTGCCTCTGTCTGCATTATTATAAGGTGTGTACTGTTAAGTAGTACTATTCCTATCGGTTTAATCCCTGTTATGTCCACTATTAGGGTATTAGGGGACGTGTATATGGCATTGATTTTTGGAACAGGGAGATGGAAAAAGATGCTTGGTCGGACCTCCTACTTCGAATTTGGGGCACTGCACGTGCAATGTAATGTGCCACCAGATAGGAGTGGTGTATTAAGTTGTACTATTTATTCCTATCAGTTTGATACCTGTTACGTCACCTATCAGGGGACATGTATATGGCATGGATTTTTGGAAGCGGGAGATGGAAAAAGATGCTTGGTCGGTCCTCCCACTTCAAATTTGGGGCACTGCGCGTGCAATCTAAGGTGCCACCAGATAGGAGTGTCACTGTGCACTGGCAAAAGTTGGCAGAGTAGGCACTGTAGGCCTCACACACACGCCTGTAGGCAGGCAACTGATATTCAATCGATTACAGTCAAAAAAGTGTTGTTTTATGTCACTGTACACTACAGTTGCACCAGATATGACGTATCACTGTGCACTGGTAAAAGTTGGCAGAGTAGATGCAATAGGCTTCACACACACGCCTGTAGGCAGGCAATTGCTATTTAATCTATTACAGTCAAAAAAGTGTTGTTTTATTTCACTGTACACTACGGTTGCACCAGATATGAGGTATCACTGTGCACTGGCAAAAGTTGGCAGAGTAGATGCAATAGGTTTCACACACACGCCTGTAGGCAGGCAACAGATCTTCAATCTATTACAGTCAAAAAAGTGTTGTTTTATTTCACTGAGCACAATATAAGCTGTTAGGTGTTAGCCTGTCACACACACATGCTGGCAGGCAGGCATATGCAATTAGATTACACAGAAAAAAATTATAAAATAAAATAAATGATGTTCTAGCCGTAAAAAAGGGCTTTTTGGGTTGCTGTCCTTGCAGCAGATATCAGATGAGTCCTTCAGGTCTCTAGTGGAAGCTGAATACACAGCCTGGCTATCTATTTCCCTATTAAATCTCCAGCAGCTACACTATCTGTCCTCTCACAACGAATGCAGCTTCAGAATGATTCTAAAATGTATGCTGTCCTTCAGATGGAAGGCTCTGGAAGGGAGTGTATGCTGCTGATTGGCTGGAATGTGTCTGCTGACTGTGAGGTGCAGGGTCAAAGTTTCCTCAATGATAAAGAATAGGGGGCGGACCGAAAAGCGCATGTGTCCGCCATCCGATGCGAGCGCGAAAGCGCCAAAATCGACGCGAATAGTCTGCGGGCGAACTGTCCACGACATCTCTAGTCAAATACGTATATTAATAACTAAACAACTTTCCAAACATACACATCTCATTGCCGTCATTTTTTGATGGGCAAGTCGCTAGTCACATATATAGTTGTCAGCAATGTGGGTTGTTGCTAATGACTTTTGGACCACATTTGCAGAGGTGCAGGCTCCCATGTCAACTGCAATGAGCCACAGGCTCATTGCCGCCCGCAAATAAGGACCCTCGCAAAGCGAGGGGCCGCATTTGTGGAGGTGGAGGATCTACGGCGCCTCACAACCGGTTACAAACCACTACACAAATGAGACGAAATGACTAAACACGCAATGACTAACTACGGACTTACACAAAAATATACCAGCCGCGGGACTTAGAAAAAATCCATTACGGACTTGCAAAAATACGACATTAACGGGCAACCTGCGCACAGCGCCAAACATTAAAAAACACAAAAATACAAACAAAAATAAAAAAAAAACCTTACCCACACCAAGGGGGGACACCCAGGACCTCTGCAACACAGCTTAAACCTCGAGATCGGTCAAATTTACAAAGTTTAGCCACTTGAAAATCTCCTAAGGGAGAGAAAAAATGGAAGCCGAAAAGACAGAAAACGAGGCTTCACGACCCCTAAAGCCGCTAAATACCACAAAGCAAATGCGGCTTTTACAAAAACACGTACGACCTACAACATACACCATTAGCAAGGATGCTAAATCATACAAACCCGCCTACCACAGACACATTCACCGCCATTTTACAACACTAATTTACAGAATGCGGAAGTACCCAGCTACACTAATGGCTTCCCCTCGCGCACGCACACATTGCTGACACACCTCGGCTCCACAACACTGCAAACCTACATTGTATTCTGCAGGAACATGAAAACAGATTGTCAGCTCTTCAGCACAATGCTTCCTGCATGTATTACTTACAAATAGGTAAAGTATATTACTTTATAAATTTACTAATTATTTCAATAGCATCACAAAACACATATACACAAAAAAAATAAACACTATCGCAAGAAACTCAAAAGACATTCACTGTGCGCCTCATTGCAGGCGAGCTGTTATGTTAAACCGTAGCACTTTGGCAATGAGCGCTGCAGGCGCTCATTGCAGGCGAGCCTCGCGTAGCGAGGCAAGCCGTTAAACCGTAGCACTTAAAAAAAAATACGAGATGAAAAAAATTACGAGATAAGCGGCAGAACCAAAACAATATAAAAAATACTAAATACACAATAAAAAAAAAAAATAAAGGTCACTTACAGCATGGGGAACCAGGCAGCACGTCTGGAAGTGAGTTGGAACTCCAATTTACATCGATTTAGCCGAGTTACAAAGATCGAAAATCGGCTAAGCGAGAAAAAAATGGCCGCCGAAAAAAATTAAAATGAGGAGGCTATACTACTACGACTGCGTAAAACACAGCTACAGACGTATGTGTTTGAAAAAACAACAAGATAAAGGATGCGGATTAACCGCGCAATGAGTAAAAAGACAGTAGCGAGTACATTTTACGAAACGCAATTACAGATTTACGCATTAACACAGACCAACGCATTTGATGAAATAAAGGTTGAAAGTTAAAAAAAAAAAAAAAAATGTATTTATTTTAAGAAAAAAAAAAAAGGGACAAATGTAGCATCATGTTATATGTTAAACAAATTTCACAACATTTAACCGTCATTTGACCGTTTGACCATATTTACTTTTAAACCGTAGTACTTTAGCGGACTTAGCGATGAGCGCCGCAGGCGATCATCGCCTGGCGAGCCTCGCGCAGCGAGGCGAGCCGTTAAACCGTAGTACTTTGGCAATGAGCACCACAGAAAAAATGGCGGAAGAACAAAACGAAAACGACGCTACAGCACTATAACACGGAAAACACGTACCGATAATCCCCTAAGACGCATACCACACATTATCCGCCATTTTAGGATAATGCGGAAGTACACAGCTACGTTAACGGTTTCGGCTCGCGCACGCACACTATTACACTGCACACGTTCATCACGCTTACACAGCACCTCCACACCACTAATGCTGCAGCAACATCAACACAGATTGCCAGCTCTTCAACACAATGCATAAAAATACGTAAATTCATTTATTAATTTGTATTCTATATTTCAGTAGTACACAGAAAACAACATTAGCTACCTTACAATTCCATATGTATATTAATAACTAAACAACTTTTAAAACATACACATCTTATTGCCGTCATTTTTTGACGGGCAATACGCTAGTAAGATATAAAGTCTGATTATTAATACATTTATTCATTAATTGATTTCACATCAATTATATAGAACTAAAATATATTACATTTTAGCATGACGTCATTTACCACATTAGAAGCTGTATATATTTGTAGTGTATAACATATAGTAATTACTGAAATCTGATTTCACATTTTGCAGGTGTATGTGAATTTGTCAGTGACATATATTTTGCAGCCAGTGGACTAAAGACAGCTACTTAGAAGGACAAGGTACAGTATATTTAATTACATGAATTGATATCAGATTTTGTGATTTTGATTCCCCCCCCCTGTGTGTGTCTTCAACGCCTTCTACCTCAACTACTGTATGTCTCCCCCCCCTGTGTGTATTCAGCACTCCCTCCACTGTACCTATTCCGCCTCCTCTCCCCCCGTGCCTCTTCCACCTCCTGTCCCCCCAACCTATGTCTATTCACCCTCCCCCCTCTCACTCCCCTCTTCGACCTGGCAGGTGGCCTTTTATAATGCACTCTCTATATTACATTGTATTCTCTATATTACACGGCCTTCAGTCTAGATCTCATACTGCACTCTCACTCTATGAGAGACACGCACTACACTCTCCCACACATACACACTGCACTCTCACACACACACACACTGCACTTTCACTATCTCACACTCTCCCTACCACGCACTCTGCACTATCCCTCTCTATCACACACTGCTCTCTCTCTATCATACCTTGCACTCTCTGTGCTTTTCCTACTCACTCACTTGGGTCAGTTTGTCGCCCACAACACGCACACCCACTCATGTCATGCTCCTCTACACGCCGCACAATGGCCACAAAACATTAAGCAATTTTTTACTAATTACATGCGAATCTTAATCCATTACAACTTCATATAAATTCAATTCAAGGATTACAGAAGATTTCAATGCTTCATTTTTATAATCTGTACATTCCAAGTAAAGAATTACATTTTACATTACAGATTACAATGGCTGAAAAGACTGAAACCAGGAAGGAAGCTAAACAACGGATGGCCAGGTAACGACTACAAAGATGGCAAGAGAAACATTCAGAGGACACCAAGAAACAAAGACAACAACAAGAGCGTGAGAGAATTTATAAGAAATGACACACTGTATTCAGAACAGTGAAAAATGAAATTGAAGAGGTAAGCTACATAACATTATTACTTCACATCCAAATGGGTCATTAAGAGAATTGCAACATTGCAAATAAACATTCATATTTAGAATTACAGATTTCAATGGATGAGCAGCCAGAAACCAGCAAGCAATATGAAGAACGTCTGCACTAGGAACAAAACAAAAGATGGAGAGAGAAACAATCCGAGGACGTTAAAAAAAGAGTACGAGAACAAGAGCGTGACCCCATTTATAAGAAAAGACACATGGTTGATCCACAAACTCTGCACAAGAGAGATAGAAAAGTAAAAAATATTGTTACACAAACATGTGAGGAGCATGCTCATGATACCATTGTAGATATGGATTTTAATGTTGAACTTGCTTCACAGGATAATCCATTATTTACACATATAAATGTAGAGACTCACAATTGTGGTATGTTGAATGTGCTTTGTCAATTTTGTGGGGCTTATCATTTTCATAATGAAGTTCATTAGTTGCTGTCAAAAGGGAAAAGTAAAACTTCCCCAAAAACAAGAATTCCCAAAATATTTACAACGTATCATGACTGACCCAACTTTCCCAAATTACCAAACTTTATAAAAATATATACTATCTTTTAATTGTGCCATATCTTTTGCATCTATGGGTGCAAAATTAGCTGGAAATGTTGAAGGACATGGCCCTTACTGCTTTAAAGTACAATTGCAAATTTACCACCGTTTACACCCTGAGGAAGGATAGCAAAGAAAGTTTGCTCAACTATATGTTCTAGATACAAATGAAGCTGTTGAACGACGTATGCAGCTTCCTGAGAATAAAAAATGCTTCCCTATTGTTTTTCATGAGCTTGTTAAGATAATGGCAAAAAATCCATACAGTCAAGCTTATAAAAAACTGTCAGAAGTTGAAGAGCAAAAATGCATTCATGCTGAACAAAATCAATTGGCAATGCCCAAAGTTAATATGGTTCTTAAAAGAGACCGACATACTGATAAACAACGTTACAACTTATAAGGTTGCAATGGTTTTTCAAAATGAGGGAGAACCACCTTTTCTGAGGGATATTAGAATATATTAACATTAGTATAATAAGTACCATTTTGGATCCAATGACTTATCCAATTTTGTATCCCAATGGGTAGGCAGGTTGGCAACCAAAATTAATACTTCCCAGTTATCTAACACTAACAATGTATCAGAAATAATATTTCCATGCTTGAATTTAAAGTGGCTCAAACTGCAATTAGGGATGAATGTAATCCCATTTTAAGTGCTGGAAAACTGACACAACAATAGATCATTGATTCACACTTGCAAGTAGAAGCAAATGATTTAAATTTCATCAAATATAAAAAAAATAAACTCTGTGTTGAACAGTATTATGGCCTCATGGATTATTGTGCTTGAAACCAAAATCTTGCCGCAGGCCAAGTCATAATTTTCCCAACTTCCTTCCAAGGATCTCCTCGCAATATGCGAGAAAGATACAATGATGCTATGGCTATTGTATCTAAATTTGGCAAACCTGATTTATTTATTACATTTCCATGTAATCCTCAATGGCCAGATATTGTTGAGAATTTAAAAGAGGGACAGAAAGCTTCTGATAGACCAGACTTAGTGGCTAGAGTCTTCAAAATAAAATTTACTGCCTTAATACATGACATCACCAACAATCAATTAATTGGAAAGTGTGTGGCTTATGTTTATACCATCGAATTCCAGAAAAGAGGCCTGCCACATGCACATATGCTTTTCATACTCCAAGAAAATTATAAATTAAGTACATTTGCCACAAAGACAATTAGTTTATTTCCATAGTGGCAGTGAAGAAAATGCTCTGGCACAATTAAACTGTAAGGATATTGAGGCAAGACAATATTTATACAATGATATTCCATATCATTATGTTTTTGGCAATGGGTTATGGAATCAAAGAAAACAGGGTGGTAATAAAATTATAACCTGAATGTATACTGTAAGTCCAAGAGACATTGAACATTTCTGCTTACGTTTACTACTTTTAAATGTTTCTGGTGGACAAAGTTTTGAAGAACTGAGAACTGTCAATGACAGACTTTATGACACATTTCAATTAGCTGCCAGACATAGAATCTTCCTTGCTGATGAGACAGAAAGGGAGAGATGTCTAGAGGAAGCAGCACTATGTAAAATGCCACAGCAAATGAGGGAACAGTTTGCATTCATTTGCATATTTTGCAATATTCCAAATGCATTAGCTTTGTGGGAAAAAATTAAAATACATGTGTATGAAGACTTCTTGAAACGTTATAATGAGTGCATAGCAGAATTAAAAGCATTAATGGAAATTAAAGAAGTCTTATTATGTCATGGATTAAGTTGTGTCAGTTTGAATCTCCCAGATCCAGGATATAGAGATGATATAAACTTTGAGGACTATGATGCTGATGTTGAAAAACAAAAAATAATCAATTTCCACTTTAAATGATTTGCAAAAGCACGCTTTCAATGCCATACAACAAGCACTAGACGATGACTTGCTCAAAGAGCGTTATTTTTATCTAGATGGACCCGGTGGATCTGGAAAAACTTTTCTATATAATTTGTTGATGAGTTCAATTAGAGGTAAAGTTGAAATTGCACTTCCCTTTGCAACAACTGGAATTTCTGCACTATTGTTAGAAGGTGACACAACAGTACATGGTGGATTTAAGCTTCCAGTTCCAATTTTAGAAACATCAGTGTCAGATATTAGAATAAAATCACCTCAAGCAATAAAAATTAAAAAAGCAAAATTGATTATGATAGATGAGGCCACTATGATGTTGTGTAGTGATGTCCTGAACAGTTCGCCCGCGGACTATTTGCGGCGATTTTGGCATGTTCGCGTTCGCAGCGAACGGCGAACACATACGCTTTTGGGTTCGCCCCCTATTCTTTATCATTGAGGAAACTTTGACCCTGCACCTCACAGTCAGCAGACACATTCCAGCCAATCAGCAGCATACACTCCCTTCCAGAGCCTTCCATCCGAAGTACAGCAACCCAAAAAGCCCTTTTTAGGGCTAGAACATCATTTATTTTATTTTATAATTTTTTTCTGTGTAATCTAATTGCATATGCCTGCCTGTGTGTGTGACAGGCTAACACCTAACAGCTTATATTGTGCTCAGTGAAATAAAACAACACTTTTTTGACTGTAATAGATTGAATATCTGTTGCCTGCCTACAGGCGTGTGTGTGAAGCCTATTGCATCTACTCTGCCAACTTTTGCCAGTGCACAGTGATACGTCATATCTGGTGCAACGGTAGTGTACAGTGACATAAAACAACACTTTTTTGACTGTAATCGATTGCATATCAGTTGCCTGCCTACAGGCGTGTGTGTGAGGCCTATTGCATCTACTCTGCCAACTTTTGCCAGTGCACAGTGATACGTCATATCTGGTGCAACCGTAGTGTACAGTGACATAAAACAACACTTTTTTGACTGTAATCGATTGAATATCAGTTGCCTGCCTACAGGCGTGTGTGTGAGGCCTATTGCATCTACTCTGCCAACTTTTGCCAGTGCACAGTGACACACATATCTGGTGGCACCTTAAATTGCACGCGCAGTGCCCCAAATTTGAAGTAGGAGGACCGACCAAGCATCTTTTTCCATCTCCCGCTTCCAAAAATCCATGCCATATACATGTTCCCTGATAGTGGACGTAACAGGGATTAAACCGATAGGAATAGTACTACTTAACAGTACACACCTTATAATAACGCAGACAGAGGCAACGCGTATAATCTTCCATGCTGTGCAGTGGAAGCCCCCAGACTCTGACCTGTGTATAATATTCCATGCTGGGCAGTTGAAGCCCCCAGACTCTGACCTGTGTATAATATTCCATGCTGGGCAGTGGAAGCCCCCAGACTCTGACCTATGTATAATCTTCCATGCTGGGCAGTGGAAGCCCCAGACTCTGACCTGTGTATAATCTTCCATGCTGGGCAGTGGAAGCCCCCAGACTCTGACCTGTGTATAATCTTCCATGCTGGGCAGTGGAAGCCCCCAGACTCTGACCTGTGTATAATATTGCTTGCTGGGAAGTGGAAGCCCCCAGACTCTGGGAGTCTCAAGAAGAGGAGTCAGAGGAGTAAGGTGGCTTTGAGGAGGTAGAAGACCAAACACAGCAGGCGTGCCAGGGGGCTTGTTGTCACCTTTCGGGTACTCTTGGTGGCTGGGTGGAGGAAGAGACCTTCAATGACATCAGTGAGGACAAGGAACGAGACATGGCTAGCTTGGTATCCAACCTTATGCAAATGGGAAGTTTGCGGTTGTGCAAAGGGACTGTTTGCGGTTGTTTGCGGTGCATTAAACAGGGAGATTGGTCTATTACTGTGAAGCGGGTGTAACCCTTACACTACCTGATCGATACAAAATCATACCTGATGTTTTAAAGCATGTTATTCCAAACAATTTAGGAATGTTAGGTGATTTATGCCCTTTATGGCTTAAAACCAGACTCTGCATCAACTATGTAATTTTCCGTTGGAGTTTTGCCATGGATCCCCCTCCGGCATGCCACAGTTCAGGTGTTAGTCCCCTTGAAACAACTTTCCCATCACTATTGTGGCCAGAAAGAGTCCCTGTGGGTTTTGAAATTCGCCTGCCCATTAAAGTCTATTTGTGGTTCGCCGATGGTCGCCCGTTCGCGAACATTTGATGAAGATCGCGTTCGCTGTTCGTGAACCCAAAATTTTATGGTTACGACATCACTTATGTTGTGCCAAGCTCTGCAATGTATTGATCATTTATTGTGTGAAGTCATGGGTAATGATTTGCCTTTTGGTGGAAAAGTCATGTTATTAGGTGGAGATTTCAGACAAACATTACCTGTGGTTGTATGTGGAAATAGCACAGACATTGTGGAAACATGTATAAAGTCAAGTCCACTATGGAAAGAATTAACACACCTTTGATTAGAAAAAAATATGAGACCTGAAGAGCAAAGTAAATTCAATTATTGGCTAATTTCAAATTGGAAAAGGAAAAACCGACTTAATAAATAATTTACCTGATGCCATTGTTGAAATCCCAGCGGACATGATTTGTAAAGATTCAATCATATCAGCTGTATTCCCAAATGGAATAACTACAGAATATTCTTCGGACCTTGCACAGAAAGTAATATTAACATCCAAAAATAAAGATGCTTTGGATCTCAATAACAAAATCTTGAAATTAATTGATGCACCACAAAAAAATGATTACAGTGCAGATTATGTTCTAGCTGATGACAAAGAGAGTCAATCTAATTTTACAACAGGATTTCTAAATACATTAACTCCCTCTGGAATGCTACCACATGTTTGCAACTGAAAAAGGAGCAATTGTCATGTTACTGAGAAATATGAATCCAAAAAAAGGTCTTTGTAATGAGACCAGAATAATTATTAAGGATTTACAAGGCCATTTCATACATGCAGAAATTCTGAATGGGACACATAAACGTGAAGCAGTATTCATACAAAGAATAGATTTGGCTCCAAGTGAGACTAGCTTGCCTTTTGTACTTCAAATGAGACAATTTCCCATTATTATGGCATTTGCTATGACCATTATTAAATCGCAAGGATAAACATTTAACTTGGTTGGACTATTTTTAGAAGAACCAATATTTGCCCACAGACAACTCTATGTGGCATTTTCATGATGCAAAAAAAAACCCAAGAAATTAAAGTTTACATTAAAAAAATGAAAGTCAAGGTGAATTATTAGATGATGACCGAGTATTTACAAAAAAAATTGTCTACTATGAGGTGCTGTAAATTCAATCCAAAAACAACAAACGAACAGAAAAAAAAAAAAAATAAGTGGTTTCATCTCAAGGACACACTTTTACGTCTCTTGGGCACTTTTTAGAGGACCACTATTTAAAAGCAAAAAAATACAACAAACAGTACAGTGGTTACATCCCAAAGATAACATTTTTGGTCTGTTGGGCTCTTTTTAGAGTACCACCATTAACAAAAAAAAGGTACAGTAGGTACAACAAAACACAAATTAAAACAAGCCAAGCCTTCAAAACAATTGACAAAGCATTCAACAAAGTTTACAAATACCATTGTTAACCATATTCAAAATGAAAACATGTTTTCTAAATATTATAGTTTGTAGTTTATCAATATACTTATTACTTGCATTCTATGTCATTAGAAGTGTATTTCAAGTTTGTTTATACAGTTTGTCATGGCTGAAGCATGCCAAGGCACCAGTTGTGCAATAGCTTACAAAGTGATGCCCTCAGCCTTATAAGATAGGCTTACTGTGCCAGGGGAAAGGGGCCCACTGAGATGGGCTAACATTAGGGACGTTGTGATTTATGTGTCATTTCTTGTTATGCCTGTTTAAAGTCGCCTGGGTGCCACTGGGCCCATATTGTGGTACCCACGTTTATAGTTGGGGTATGCGTATGTCAGCTCCTTCCCTTGTCCAATGTTTGAGTCCCGTGGGATCTGTTGGCCCTTCTGGCTTACCCAATTTATGTGGTTTATGGGGAATAGCCAATTCAAGTGAATCTTCATCAGGGGTTATCACCCTCCCACCCCCCAACAGCCAGGGTCACTGTGCCCTTTTCCCCCTCCTTTAGGTAAAATATTCTTCTGGGGTACCCAACAAAACAATAGCTCCACTGAGGACTGTATCTGCCGCATCTGCCAGTCTGTACTCCTCCTGATGGCCTTGTCTGGGAACTCCACTCCTAGGGGCTGCGCTGAGCTCTCTGTCTCCCAGCCTCCTTTCTCTGGAACTTCTGTCTGGGTACAGCTCTCACCTCCCTCTGTATCTTTAGTCCCTGGAGCCTTGGGCACTGGGTCCACCTGACCTGCTATTACTGTCTGGGATGCACCAATCATTAATGGTATTACCCTCATCTGTGCCATTCATAGCAATATTTTCCTGGGCCTGGCCCATTTGTTTATCCATATAGACACAGTCCTGGTCAGAATCCATAATATCCTCTCCCAAGATGCCTTGACATGTTATGGGACCCTCTGAGGGCAAGTCCTCAGTGGTTACAAAGTCCATACAGTCCTCTTCTGACCGAGCCATATCTAAATCTGGGCTCCCTTGGTCTCTGGCACATCATCTCTGGTTGCTGAGTCTGTCCCTTGAACTGTGGCTGGCTTCCTGACATTTGTTATCAGCTGAAGCTGCATGCTATGTTCACAGTCGATATTTGGTTCTTTCAAGAACCCAAGAGAAAAGTGGCTCCACTCCAGGCCTTCTCCTTGGCTTGGCACTTCTGTGGCACTGCTGTGGTTTGGCCCTGTCCCCATGCCTCTAACTGGGCAAGGGTCAACCCCCTAAAGATAGGGAACCATTCTTCTTCTTACCACAGTCTCCCCACTGCATGAAGGCATCCGTGTTACTTTTAGAATCCCTGAGATCATAATTCATACCTTTCTCTTGTGACCCATTCTTGGCACAATTTAGCTGGGTCCTTGTAGCCTCTGGAAGGTGACTTTCCTCCATGCCTGTATGGCAGGTCTCTTCCCAACTTGGTGGCCAAAATCCCTTTCGGGATGCTTCCTCCAGTAGGGACAGATAGCCTGCTTCCAATTCTTATTCCTGCTGTATCAATGGCATAAGTGTAAACACCTTATCTGAGCCACCCCCAGAGAGTTACAATTTCTCTCAAGCACATCCATTGTACGCTGACAAGTGCCCACCTCACTATCCAGAGGGCCATATGCCAGCTCCCAGAGTGGCTCTTTCAGCCCCAACAACAAATAGGGCTCCACCCGAGGGATTCCCAACCAGGCTGCATACTGATTCTCTAAATCACTTTACTGCACCACCAGGTCTTCCAGCAACTCTGTCAGCTCATGACCCGACCATAGTACCATAGACCCCATCCATTGGTTGAGAAGCACTGTTTCTTGACAGTCCATTCCAAGGATAAAAAAATGTTCTGTCTTCACTGGGGATAAGCATTCCCCATGTTCCTGTATTCCACAGAGGTCCCAGCCTATTTCCCAAACCTCTCCCCACAGGTGTGACAAGTTAATTTTACCTCTGCACAGTAGGAAGAACTTTTTAGCCCTTAGGTTAGAGAGATGTCTGTGACTTGTGTAGCATAAGGATCTAAAAATAACTTACTTCAGTAAACAGACTTCCTAGCATCAATAACGAAATTCACACTTTATTATGTGAACCAGTATAACATCTTTATTACTGTACATCTTTATAACAATAGACCAATAAATTCAAATGTGCATCCAAACCTCTTCTAGGTCTCGTTATCACCCCTGCCTGCCAGTCTAAGACAATAACCCATTGTTTTCCCTTGGCATTACTGTATTCTTGGTAGGGAACAATTACATACAATAGGCATATAGACAACAGACCGAGGCTTGTGGTAATAAAGAGAGATACTGGTGTCATGTGACTCCTAGGGGTTAATTATCTCCCTAATCTTGTTAATAAGGGACTAGTCCATTACTATGAAATATTGGGCATATACAATAATTCCATTGTAAGTGCTAGCCCCCCCCAAAGCACAACACAGACATACATCCCATCACCTTCACCATATGCATATGCACACCCCAACTATAAACATGGGTATCATAGTATGTGCCTAGTTGTACCCAGGCAGCTTTAAACAGGCACAACAAGGGATAACACACAAATCACAATATCGCCAATGTTAACCCATCTCAGTGGGCCCCTTTCCCCTGGCACAATAAGCATATCTTATAAGGCTGAGGGCATCAGTTTGAAGGTATTGCACAACTGGTGCTTTGGCATGCTTCAGCCATGACACCATGTTTATAGTTGGGGTGTGCATATGAACATAATGGGAGTGATCGGATGTATGTCTGTGCTGTGCTTTGGGGGGCTAGCACTTACAAGGGAAATATTGTATATGCCCAATATTTCAAAGTAATGGACTAGTCCCTATTAACAAGATTATGGAGATAATTGACCCCTAGGAGTCGCATGACACCAGTATCTCTCCCACTATCACAAGCCCTTAGACTAGTGTCTCCATGTTTATTGTATGGAATTACCTCCTACCAAGAATACAGCATTGCCAAGGGAAAACATTGGGCAATTCTCTTAGATTTGCAGGCATCTGTGATTACGTCAGCTAGAAGGATTGGGTGTAACCATGGATGCACATTTGAATTGATTGGTCTGTTGTTGCTAGAATGGGGTATAAATATGTCTGATGGTTTCAGTAATAAAGTTGTCATACTGGTTCACATAATTAAAGTGTTAAATTCGTTATTGATTCTGGGAAGTCTGTTTGCTGGAGTAAGTTATTTTCAGAACTTAGAAAGATCCTTATGCTACACAAGACCATAGACATCTCTCAGTGTAACCTAAGGGCTGAAAGTTCTTCCTGTGGTACAGAGGTAAAACAAACCGTTTACACCTGTGGGGAGAGGTTTGGGCAATAGGCTCTTATCATACCCCATGCAACATGCAGGTTGTGACATAGTTGGTATGGGTTTAAGTCATTCATATTATCAGTTGATTTTTAGTGGGGTTATGCCTTTCATTGTATCTATTTACCTGTATAATTACTGAGAGAGTATTGAGCCAGGGAGTAATTTGTTCGCCAGTATCTGGGGTCAGGAAGGATTTTTTTTTTTTAACCATTTGACAGAAATGGTGACGTTTTACTTGGATTTTTTCTGTTTGCCTTCCTTTGGATTCAATATAAACATTTACACATATGTTAAACAACATGTAATGCATATTACTTTCAATCTATGTATTTCAAGTTTAGTTGCTCAGTTCTTCTAACTTTCATTAATTCAAATTAACACTTGAATTGTATTTTGTTATGCGTTTCATTGTATGTATTTACTCGTTTTGCCCTTTTACTGTATAATTACTGAGAGAGTATTGTCCAAGGAGTAATCCGATTGACAGTATCTGGGGTCAGGAAGGAATTTATTTTTTTACAAATTGGAGACAATTGGCTAAGTTTAACTGGTTTTTTTCTGTTTGCCTTCCTCTGGATTCATAAAAATTCCTGAAAGTTCAACATTCTTAGAATATTGATGTATAGGTTACAATAAAAACTGTTAACATTTTATCAAAGTATGGTTTCTGATTTGTTTACATATATTAATATATATCAAAGTTGTATGTTATAACAATAAACAAATTAAATAATAATTTCATTTATTTCTCAACTTTTGCATACATATGGAATATGACAATTAAAAAAAATAAATAAAAAAGGTCAAGGGGGAACAGACTCGCATTGGGTGGAAAACAGCATTTCTAGATTTACAATTTAGAATTTACGGGCAAGTAGCTAGTCCATATATAACTAAATGTTAAGTGAACTATTGGCTACAGTTCCTACACACCCCTGCAATAATAATGCTGGACACTGGAGGATGGCCTATTAAGTAAATAGGCATGTATTGTAACCCCAATAGAGGAAAAAAACAGGACATGAATGCAATAAAAGCTATGTGGTGTGGTGGCACCTAACATGAGCTATTTAATTATGCTTGCAGTGTATGGTTAAGCAAATACTTAGCATCTTTTTTCTTAACATATGGAACCTGTAAATGAACAATCATTGAAGTCAACATTCCACAATATTGTTCTACACAGAAACACAGATTTAATGTTATTAATATACAATATCTACCTTGGAATTGACATAATATAAAGACATTAGCATATGATCAATATCAAAAACTATTGCCTGCAGGTCTGTTATTTCATTCATGGAGGGTACTGTATTAGTTATCAGTTAGATCACATTACTTGAATACACATAATATTACTATCTGGCAATGTATTTGACATCTTGTGCCATTATTAGAAGATAAAATCTCCATAATAATATCCAGCAAAAATATGGTGAGTGTACCATGTAATCATGAGGTCTTGATAATTCTTGACAAAGCTGAAGTAGCATTATATGTTAGGTCGGAGTTAAGCTTTGAATGTTTGCAGTACATGTGGTATCATCAATAATTGTAGCTGTTTTCTTTTAGGTAGAGTGAAATACTACTTATTTCACTCTATATTTACATGATTAACACTAAATAAGGTAGACTTTATTTGTCAGCTTCTCAGATGACTTGCTGGTTCATTATTACCTCAAATGCCTTTGTTGTTTAAAAGTTAAGATTCTTTAATTACACATTTAAATTAGTAAGGGAAATAATGCACATTCTGAGTACACTTGACTTTACTCACAGAACAACTCACAGAACTTCCCACAGATCTTTCCAATAAATAGTATTTCCGCGTTAGCTAAGGATTCTAAGTTGTTGTTGTTTAGTCATGCAGTTGCGTTTGACTCTCCGCGACTCTATGGACAGCAGCACACCAGGTACCTCTCTCAGTCACTGCCCCTCTGAGCTCCATCAAGTTCATGTTCATTCCTCCCTAACATGGTCAACACTACTCTCTCCCTACTGTACCACATACACACTTCAACCTTTCGATTGTAAGTCTGTGAGTTTCAATCCTGCAAGGTGCTTTAGGGAAAGCACTATGGACACCGGATTCCAAGCTCAAAGACAGGCCCGTTCATTCTTTGCAATGTATGAATCTTGAACTTGTCATGGCCTGTAACTTAACTTATGCATAGCTCTACGGAATATGTTGGCGCGTTACAAATAAACGATAATAATAATTGCATCAGTGACTTAATCTATTTATCACAGCCGCTGTCATGGCCAAAATATTTGAGCTTCAGCCTCATGATCATACCTTCTAGTGAACAGTTTGTCTTGATTTCCTGAAGTACTGATTTATTGGATCTTCTAGCAGTCCAGGGGACTCTAAGCAGTCTTCTCCAACACCACAATTCAAAGGCGTAAATTCTACAGTGCTCAGACTTCTTTATGGTCCAGCTCTCACATTCGTATGTTACTACTGGGAATTCCATAATTCAAACTATGCTGACCTTTGTTGATAGTTTAATATCTTTACTTTTTACTAGCTTGTCAAAGCTTGCCATAGCTTTCTTTCCCAGAAGCAAAAATATTTTAATTTCATGACAACAGTCCCCATCTGACTACTGTCACTGCCTCCATTTCTTCCCTGTCTATTTGCCAAAAAGTGAGATTGTCATTTGCAATTATGTTTGTCTTTTTAATGTTGAACAGTAGGTCAACTCTTTCACTCTCTTCTTTAACCTTCATCATCAATAGGTCCTTTAGTTCCTCCTCACTTTCAGCCATCAAGTTAGTATCATCAGCTTATCTGAAGTTGTTGATATTTCTACCAGCGATATTGATGATTACATCTTTGGATTCATCCAGTCCAGCCTTACGCATGATTTACTCTGCATATAAGTTGAATAAATAAGGTGACAATATACAACCTTGTCGCACTCCTTTTCCGATCTTGAACTAGGTAATATCATGAAAAAGAGGCTTACAAATGCCACATTAAAATTATATGTACAATACAAACAACCTTTTGTGCAAAGCAATGTTACTACAGGCTATAGTCCATCTCTTTAATATTTGGTCGCTGCAGATCTCAGTTTATGCTGTACTTCTAGATGAGGTGCTTGCAACAGAATAATGTTAGGATTGGGTTACCAAGACAATATAATATTAGCACTCACTTTGGCAATATTTCTATAGGTTTAACCAACTATGGACTTTTTTAATAAATTAAATATATTCAAGAATATATTTTTGCTTGTTTAAGTTGAATAAATAAAGGTTAAATTATAAATTCTTCTGTTGAACCACATCCAAGCACAAGCAACATTTCAGAACTTCAGTAGTTGAACTAAACATATTTAAATGCACAATCTTCTCCTTTTCTATCCTTGCTTCTCAGTGAGAATTTTAACACACAAAAATTGCAATATAATTCATTAAAGATATTATTTTTTTAATATATAAATTTTTTTAATTAAACCCTTTTAGCCATTTTTGCTCTTTAGTCTTTGAACTTTTTGTTCTACTTGGTAAATAGTGACATGTTTATAAAAACTTGCCTAGTGAAAATAGCACAGAGATTTTATAGATTTTTGTGTGCAATATATGTTTTGGAAGGTAACTTTGCTGTGATTTATTTTATTGCTAAATATTTCTAAAATAAACAGAAACGTTTGCTTCTTTCTCCCACTCTCTGCTAAGAAATGTGCCTGATTCAGTCACCACAGCAACAAATCTCAAACTAATCATTCAGTACAAATTTACTCTATAGGTCACTTTATTTGTTTGCTTTTTATTACTAAAGCTTTACCTGTTGTATTTCTGCTGGTTTGTAATTGCCTTTACCCAATTAGTTCTACAGAAAACCCTTAGGGATTAGCCAGTTTCTGGACAAAATAACTTTGCAATTTACTGACCTTGTTTAAAAAAAAAAAAAAGATTTATAGCATTGTGGGTGTTTCTTAATGTAATGGTGTCAGTTCAAGTTATTAGAAGTTGCTACTAAACTGTAAAAAAACAACTAATCAGACCTCTAAGTTTAATTAGTGTATATCTCCTAATTTCTCCTTATATCAGAATTATACCAGAGATGAGAACATTATTAATGTGATATTTTTCAGACTACTTGGTAAATAATAATTAAATGAAGGTCATGAAGGATATAGTAGACAGTTGCTGATATTAAAGAAAAGTCTGTATTAATATAGTTGCTTTTCAAGCCAGGAAGGAGAATGTTGGAACCAAAACAAACACAGGGCACCCTTATGGTATCTGTGGATTGTCACTATATATATATATATATATATATATATATATATATATATATATATATATATATTTTAATTCTCTATTTGTAAAAGAACAATCCACATATAAAACATCAAATATCACATTCATGTTGATGGTTACACTGTGAGTTAACACAAATGCTTTAAGAGCAAAGTTGAAGCATCAGTGAGAATAACAAATACATTTATTAAGACCATGGCAACTTAAAGACCAAACTATTTAAATTCAATTAAATTACGCTGTTTTGCACTGTTTTCAGAATTTAGTTTTCAACTACAGGTATACTAAAGCTCATTAACTATTTTTACACCAGCATTGTATCTCAAACTGATAACCATATTCCTTGACTTAAGAGAAAACTGAACAGGAAGTTGTTCAGTTAACATAGCAACATGATAAATAGCCATATTAAATTCCAGCCTTGTAAGTCCAACGTGAGTCTTGCAGCGACTGCGGGGTGGGAATTTGCCCTACTTATGTTGTTATTAAATTAGAAATGGCTGCGAGCTATGAGCTTGAGAGGCAATTTCGTAAACCAGTTTGCGGCCGTCGGGTTGCATGCTTGAACGCAAACAATTAAGCAATTACGTAGTTACGGGTTCAGATGGAGCCAATGGAAAAAGAGATAATTAGCGTTACGTCACTGAAAAAGGGGAGGGTAGATTTCGAAGTTCTATATGCTTCAATTACAGTTTGTGAACTGACCCACAGACCAGATATAGTGCAATATTAATAAAGTAGTAAATATGATATTCTATTACATGCGAGATACAGTATATATCTTAACACATTGATTGCAGGGATCAAAATCACACAAAATATGAACATGAAATAAGTATTTTTTGGAGCTGATTTACAGGCTTGAGAATGCTTTACTATTAATTCTAAGACTTAACATCATTTTCCCTTATAATAAATGTACAGTAGTGTGTATTTATTTGCCTACGAAGTGGTACGTATTGGATTTTACCCCCTTTGCGGGTGCTCTCGAGCACACGTAAGCCTTTGGTCTCCGTTTGTGTGTTACATGCTTGATCGCGAGTGACAAGGTTGCAATTTATTAGCTGAATCGAACAAGTAGCGTTTACGGGCATGACAGATCAAAGTATTTACGTACGCGAAGTTCAACGTAGCTCAAATCATAGGTGATTTTCGGCTGTCCTGCGCGGTAACACTCAAGTCCGCTGCGAACAACATTACGGGCCTAATTTAATAGCTATAACACGTAAATCTCGGGATACGAGCTACGTGTTAACATGTAGCTCCAATTTAATAGGGCTGAAAGTATGAACACATCTTTAAATGGCAAGTGCCAAATCTACTGCTTGATATTAGAAGACAGGATAGAGCATATGAGAACAAGATATTTATGCTAGTGAATCAATACCAGAAATCTTACTGAATCAGTATTAAATATAGTAAAAAGTAAACTGATTTTTGTTTTGAAATTCATTTTGAGATACTTCTTCTGCAGCCTCATTAAATTTGGGCTATGTGTTAAAACGTGGCCCGTAACGTTGAAAGTAAGACTTAAGGCTATTAAAATAGCCCCATAAATGTCCCCGCAAACGATTTGCAGGGTAAGCGCAGGAAGGCCGAAAAATTCCTATGGGACGTGAACGTGGAACTTTGTAGCCCGTAAATCCTTTGATCTGTCAAGCCCGTAAGCACTACAATTCCAATCATGCTAATAAATTGCAATAAAGTCACCCACGAGCTAGCCCGTTAAACGCAAATGGAGCCCAAAGCCCAACGGGTGCTGGAGAGGACACGCAAGGGGAGTAAAGACCAATACGTAGCCCCGTAAATGCAAATAAAAACACACTACAATTCTTTTATTAAAAGGGAAAGTGATGTTAAGTCTTAGAATTAATTGCACAACATTCTCAAGCTCGCAAATCGGCCCGAAAAAATACTTTATTTCATGTTTAATTTCCCTGCTATATCGATCCCGGCAATCAATGTGTTAATACATATACTGTAACTTGCATGTAATAGAATATCATATTTATGGCTTTATTAATATTGCATTATTGTGGAATGTGGGTCCGATCGCAACTTGGAATTGAAGCCTGTAGGGCTTTGAAATCTAAACTCCCCTTTTTCAGTGACGTAATGCTAACAATCTCTTTTTCTCTGAAAGTGAGGAAATACAATTATTGTTACAGATTTGCAATGCAGCTAAGCACGGACAAGTTCTAATAATGGGAGACTTTAATTACCCTGAAATAACTGGATAAATGAGACCAGCAGCTCAGCTAATGGGAGCAGGTTCTTGAGTACACTCGGTGATCATTATCTGGCCCAGGTAATACAAGTACCTACTAGAAATGGGGCCATCTTGGATTTAGTCATCACAAGTAATATTGATATAATATCAAATGTTAAAATAGGGGAACCCTTGGTGAACAGTGATCACAAAACAGTATAATTTGAGATTGAATACAAAAAACAGAGTTGTAAGGGGCCAACAAAAACTCTAAGTTTTAAAAGGGCTAACTTTAATGGGCTAAGGGCAGCAATACTACATATAGACTGGGACAAAGAACTTACAGGGAAAAATACTGAAAATAAATGGGCAACATTTAAATCCTTACTAAATAAACATACTCATCGGCATGTACCATGTGGAAATAAAATGAATAGGAGTAAATCATATCCCATGTGGCTTAACAATGACTTAAAGATCATGATGAGGAAAAAGAAACATGCATTTAAATTTTACAAGAAGGAGGGAACAGAGGCAACTTTATGTGACTATAAGGAAATCAACAAGGCTTGCAAAAGGACTATTAGACTGGCTAAAATAGAAAATGAAAAGTCAGTTGCAAAGGAAAGTAAGACTAACCCTAAAATATTTGTTAAATATATTAATGGGAAGAAGGTGAGAAAGGAAGCTATAGGAACATTACAATGTGACACAGGCCATCTGATAATTAGTGACCAGGAAAAGGCAGATGAGCTAAATAGGTTCTTTTCGTCGGTATACACAAGGGAGGTACCAGTGGTTGGGACACCTCAACATAATGGGGCTACACTACCATCACTAAATAATTGGTTAATACAGGAAGAAATCCAAAAGAGTTTGGAGAAAATAAATGTTAATAAAGCTCCAGATCCTGATGGAATACATCCAAGGGTACTGAGGGAGCTGGGTTCTGTAATAGCCAAACCATTATATCTAATCTTTCAAGACTCACTCACTACAGGGTCTCTACCGGATGACTGGAGAAAAGCAGAGGTGATACCTATATTTAGGAAGGAATCAAGAGCAAATCTGTGGAATTATAGACCAGTGAGCCTCACATCTGTAGTTGGGAAGCTTTTAGAAGGGTTAATAAGGGACAGAATACAAGAATATGTCTATTTGAACAGGATCATAGGTAGCAGTCAACACAGAGTTATGAAGGATAGGTTGTGTTAGACCAATCTAATTAGTTTCTATAAGGAGGTTAGTAGGAACTTGGATCAGGGCAACTCAGTGGATGTAGTATTTTTGGATTTTTCAAAGGCATTTGATACAGTGCCACATGGAAGACTAGTGAGCAAACTAAGGGATACAGGAATTGCGGTAAATATCTGCTCATGGATCGAGAGCTGGCTAAAAGACAGGAAGCAAAGGGTTGTTGTAAAAGGAACATACTCCGATTGGACTAATGTGATAAGTGGGGTTCCTCAAGGTTCAGTATTAGGTCCTCTTCTTTTTAATATATTTATTAATGACGTAGAAGTAGGACTCGAAAGTACTGTCTCCATTTTTGCTGATGACACTAAGTTGTGCAAGGTAATAAAATCAGATAATGAAGTACTTTCCCTACAAAGGGATTTGCATAAATTAGAGAAATGGGCATCTAAATGGCAGATGAGCTTTAATACAAATAAATGTAAGGTTATGCATTTGGGAAGGAAAAATAGCCATGCAATTTATAATCTTAATGGAGCAAATCTATAGGTATCAGATATTGAAAGGGATTTGGGAGTACTAGTGGACACCTGGGTAGCAGTGCTCAATGACATGCAGCAGCTGCAAAGGCAATACAATATTAGCATGTGTTAAGAAGGGTATAGAAGTAAGGGAAGCAAATATAATTATACCACTATACAAATCCCTAGTACGCCCTCATTTGGAATATGGAGTACAATTTTGCGCACCACTTCATAAAAAGGACATTTTAGAGCTATAAAAAGTACAGAGAAGGGCTATAAAACTAATAAGGGGAATGGAGGGGCTAGGTTATGAAGAAAGACTAATCAAATTAAACTTATTTTTGCTAGTAAAAAGGCATCTACGAGGGGATATGATTACCTTATTTAAATACATCCAGGGTCAATATAAAGCTTTGTCAAGTGAACTTTTTGTAGCAAGAGATTTTCAACTGACAAGAGGACATCCTTTGAGGTTCAAGGAAAAAAGATTTTACCTTAAACAAAGAAAAGGGTTCTTCACAGTTAGGGTGGTTAAACTGTGGAATTCTCTACCAAAAGAGGTGGTGACAGCAAATTCGATAGACAACTTCAAAAATGGGTTAGATTTATTTATGAATAAAGAGGGCATTCAAGGCTATCCTAGATCACTAGCGAAGGAATATTGATCCAGTGAGAAATTTGATCGCCAGTTTCTGGGGTCAGGAAGGAATTTTGCTTTTTTTCCCCTTATGAGACAATTGGCAAAGTTTCAATGTTTTTTTTTTTTGTTTGCTTTCCTCTGGATCAATTAACATTTAATAATAAATAGTCCACATATTAAAAAGATCAATAGAGATCTAAAAAGGTTGAACTTGATGGACTAACTCTTTATTCATCCTCCAATACTATACTAATAATAATAATTTAACAACTAATTAATTAATAACTAATCGGACTATTGCAGATCAGAGGAGATCTTAACAGGTTGAACTTGATGGACTGAAAGTCTTTTTTCAACCCTATTTACTATGTAACTATGTAATTATGTATGAAAAACAGTTTAATTGTTAGCAGTCCTAAACTGTTATATGAAATCATAATCCAGAAAGCAGTGGTTCCCAAACTTTTTAATGGACCACTTAAAAGTTGATTAGGGTCTTGGACCCTTTCTGAATCGCTACCTTGTCATGGTGAAGGGGCTTGTATACCTCAGTGAAGCTGTGAGCTATGCCATGTAGGGTCACCCAAGATGGAAAAGTCATAGCAAATGTTCAGTTCATACAAATTGCGGTCCATTGGAGAAGAAACAGTCAACCCACTACCGTGTCTTTGCCAAAAAAATCATATGGATAAAATCATATGGATACACAACCAGAAACACAGACACATGTGCCTGGGTGCTGCTGTCCACATGGTCACCAAGAGTCGAACATGACTGAGCGACTGAACAACAACAAGGGTCTTGGAGAACCACTTGATAATTGCTGAGGGTTTTTGCAGACCACCTAATCATTCTTATGCCAGTTTCTTAACTCTTATCTGTCTCTCTGACATATACAGCCTCCTACTCACACAATCTCTCTCACTAATGCTAAATAGACAAATCCAATATTAGGATAGAATTATATAATTCCTTCTTCCGCCTCATGATGTCTATTTGACCAAGCAGCACATGGAGGTCACTGCTCACTCTTCTGCAGTGAGCTCATCTTCAGAAAGGGGGTGGGCCTCTTGTTCTGATTACTGATTGGATGATAAATAATTTAATGTATCTTAAATAAATCAGTATGCATTGACCAATTTAGAAAGGAAGGGTGGGTGAACATTAACAATTAATTTGGACTGGGTGTTTTAGCATCTAGACATTGGTTTAATGGGACTCATGCACAGTTTGTTGCACATGCATATTACAATGCCACTGGTAACAGTGAAACCACCAGTGTGCTTACATGTCTCAGCTTGGACAGTTTGGTTGTTGTACAAGTGACTCACTTTTATATGAAAGGAGCTGCCATTCCATTTGCAGTGCTGCGCTGTCTGTTGATTAGTGTAAATGGATTTTATACAGGAACAATTAACATTAAATTAAAAATAAGCTTGTTCAATGAAAATGGGGCCAGGGTCCAAAGTAAATAAAAATAAACACAAACTTTTATAGCAGACATAAACAAAGGAAAAAAATACATATATTTTTTCTTTAAGAAATGTAAATATAATTAAAATATTGTGTTTCCATTACGTTTTTATTGGTGTCTGGGGATGAAACAAGAAAATTCTGGATTACATGGTCTTTTAACAGAGGTTTAACATTTGTCAATACATTGTCAAATATAGTTATTAGTATACAAAAAAACATTATAAGATTTTAGAAAACTTCCTTCTACATTCCAGCTTCTGACACAGATATTTAGGACAAATGGAAATACTTTATGTAGATTGTTTGGGACAAAGTAGATTTTGTGAAGACATTTTAGAGAAGTCTCTCTATTACAGAGGAGTTTCTGCAACCTCTGTAGGTATATTTAAAGGAGGATAGTTACACCTCATTATCAAGATCTTTCCCAAGTATCATTACTATGTGGGTCCTCAAGAAATATTATTTGAAAATATGCTTGTGGTAAAATTAGATCAGGATTATGTAGGGTTTGTACAAAGTGTATAATCCACAGAAATTTAAAAAAATCTCATTTGGACATGTTGGTATTCTACCAGAAGATCACCTGCCTCTAATAGCTTTTCATTTTTGTAGAAATTACAGAGTCTAGAGAATGCTTTGTTTTCCAACAATGCAAAATTATGTTTATTTTGTATTGTTAGTTTTTAGTTTTAATTGTATATATGTTCAGTATGATTATAGAATTGTCTGTGTATTGGTCCACATCTACTGTAGGAGACAGTAGATGTACTCTATGGACCATATTAAAATCCAAGCCTTTAGCAGTACCGGTACTCCCACAAAGCCTGCAGGCTTGAAATTCGGATGAGTAACAGAGCTATTACATTCAACTATGCTGCGATCAACGGGCCGGAGCAGTAGGCCCGTAAACTCTTTCTGCGCGCGCCAGCTCTTAGGTGGCTGAAATGGATGCCGGCCGCATTTACGATGCAAACCCGTAATCACTGAGTGTGACGCAGGCCTAATGAGCCAATAGAAAGCGGGGAACCATAATTAATGCTGCAAGAAGGCGTTTTAAAGGGCGCAAAAAACGTAAATCATTATCTGTGCTGTAGATGAGCAAGTGAACACACAGGTCTAGGTGTTGGTGGGTTTGTGAGCATTGGAAAGAGAGAGACAGAGAGCGAGAGAGAGAGAGAGAGTAGGAGCCCCCAGAGGAGATGAACGGCCTGCCCGCTATAGAATCATACATGGTGGGAGAGATGTGAGGCCTAGCCAGAAGGCATTAGAGGTTGCAAATAGGGATGTAAAGTCTGTCAAACACAGATATAATGACAGCCGGCTGAAGGTGAAGAGGAAGATGGCAGAGTAGGCAAGAGCTTCACGTACAAGCAATGGTGGGCCAGCAGCCAATAATACATACTGTAGATGGGAGTAGACCCTGAAGGAGTGGATTGAGCCAGTGGCAGTACTGGGCCTACCAGGACAGGTAGACAGGCCTCCTCATCTCAAACCTCACCACTATCTCAACCTGATCCCCAGCCATCCAACATAGTGGCACCCCATGCTCAAACACCACCTAGACGTGGAAGAGTGAGACAGGGCACGGGCACGGAAGGTGGGGGCCCAGTGCTGCATAAGAGGCGGTCCTAGGACCATCCACCTCTTGAACACTCCTCATTGAACACTGATTGGTATAGATGTTGACATAGTATTGGCTACAGAGTGTGTACATGTCTGGTTATGTTTAACATTTCAACAATTGAGGTTCATTGTGGATTGACCTTGAGATGAGGTGTTGTAGTTAATCAGAATATTGTTATGATTGATATCTTGCTCTTGTCTCTGTAGGTGTTAATAGCCAAATCTCATGACCATGAAGGCATGTTCTTTATCTTCGAGCAGTTCCCAACAGGGATTTGATCAGTGTCATTCACTACTGCAGATGGAGCTGAAATGCAATATATTACTACATATTTCTTCACTAATGAACATGACTGGTGTAAGTTTCAATCATAATGAATAGTGTCCCGGCTTTAGAGTTGCATGGTCCCATTAGGACCTGCTAATCCAAAGCAGTAGTTATACATGCATTTTTTTTGCATTTCATCCCGTTAACAGTATGAAAGTGGATTAATGTATTTCATGTCATCAACAAACAAAATGAATAATTTCCTTGGTTTGACATTAGGATAAATGTACATGTGTTTAGGGGTAATGTGAACAGTGTAATCTGTTTGGCCTTGGTACCACCCATATACCAGTGGGATGTGATATCAGCATGGCACAACTATTGCATGTAGATAGTGATAGTACTCTTTGCTAAAAGATTGTGTTCACAGTGAAGCATGCCTTTCTGTATAACCCATCCTCAACATATTCTGGGAATGCTGATTTAACAGGACAGTATCAATATGGTTATCACTGCTCGTAGATGACGTTCATGTTAATTGGTTTATTGTAGTTTCCAGAGCAAAAACAATGTACTATAATAACAGCTTATTATTGTTCTAACACTTCCTCTTTATGTTTTCCAGATGACTATCATCTTTTTCAGAATCATCATTAATGTATGAAAACACACTGTGTGTAGAATTGATTAGTATCACATGATCCATGAGTTCTAGCATCTGTTTAATATAGCAGATGAAGAATATATGGTTGCTGTATGCGCATTAATGGTTATTTCTATGAAATGGCATGTTATATGATCTTCCTATGTCACATCCAATTATGGTTCCTGCGGTGTTCTGACCACATGTGACCCTAGTGGATGCTATGCTTTATCAGTATCATGTTGTCTGTCAGTTAACCATTTTGGTGTCCTTTTATGGCCCACAGCCTCTTGCCCTTCCTGGATCCGCCCACCCCACACCCATGATAATAATGCACAGTCTTGTCCATTGCTGATTGTACTCTGTGTATGAAATAAAGCTTTGTTATACTGTTCTCCCTGTGTCAGTGTGTTTTCAATGGTTGTGTTTATGGTACATCCACATACATCCCATTTGTGTCACATTCCTATATCTGTAAACTAATGAGCCCTAGTTACTATGCAATAGATTAATACATGTAATACTACTACTACTAATAATAAGATCGTAAGATATCATATAATATATATAATATATGATAATAAATGGTTAATGCATATGACAGGTCCAATTTGTGATAGTGTGGAGTGTCAAAATTCCCTTGAAGGCCTGATTGAAATATGACCATAGCTGAGATTGTCCCTGATGGTGGTGAGTTGGCTGTTGGTCCACATTCCTCTGCACAGCCTTCATGTGTGTTTGCAGCCCTTCCTGATGGGTTCAAGTAGATTAGGGTGATGTATTTTCCCTGGTTCCTCTTCTCGCTTTCTGCCCTGTGGCGGTAAAGGGGCTTGTGTACTTCAATGAAGCTGTGGGATATATCATGTAGGGTCACTGTACGTGGGCAGGTCATAGGAGAGAGGTCAGACAAATCACAGTCCACTGGAGAAGGAGCTGGCAACCCAATCCAGTATATTTGTCATGCAAGCCTTGTGGAACAGCACAGGCAGAGACCTAGCTAAATGTGCTGCAGTCCATAGGGTCACAGAGAGTCAGACACGACTGAAGGACTGAACAACAAATAATAAAATGTTCCCCTGGTACTTGATATATGGGCTGTGGAGGTGTAATTTGGCCACTATGTCTTTTCCCAATGTACTGTAGATATGATGAGCGAGATGTATATGCAATTATATATATATTCCAGGGTACACATTAGAGCCTCTGTGAGTGAGAAAGGGTTAATGTGACAAGCAGTTTCATGTTTTTATGTTGCAATTTAATCAGGTAGTGTGTCTTTAATTGCTTTATGCATGTCACAGCATGGCTATTCATATTGGCATATGCATGACTATTCCAACATATGATGAAATATTGCCTGTTTTGAATTTGGGGATTGTTGTGCAAGTTATTGTAATGCCTTTCAATGCTTTCCCCATATGTTAGTCCACTGGTGTGTTTATATTGTCTGTTACAGTGTTCAGAGCTTGTCATTGCCATTTACGGGTTTGAACACAGTGTGGATTTGTAGCAATTTAATAGCGATTTGTGATTGTAACATTTACGGGCTTCACAGATCAAAGGCTTTGTGGCAACTGAGTTCCGATTTCGACAGGGTTTTCCTGCCTGTAACCCACATATCATTTGCTGGTCTCTGTAAGAGGCCAATTTAATAGCCGTAAGTCTAGCGTGCTCCGTTACAGGCTACGGATTTTAACGTTGCGGGAATTTAATAGGGCTGTATGTGATGTAGTGCTACTAATTCATTCTCAATTTGCACCCAAATTGATTTATAAGAAAAAACATGCAATTAATTCATCAGTGCTTACTGGTATGCTACATAATATTTATCTAGGTTGGTAACTGACAGGCCATACATGCATTAATAATACACAAGTTTGTTTTATTTATTGTTGGGTTTTTCTGTCCCCATATCATTTTAAAGAAACATTTTTGCAGAGAATCAGTATCTGGCCAATACAGTGATGCTGGCAAATATTATTATCATTTTTTTTTATTATCATTAATATTATTATTTAGAAAACTATATTTTTGGAAGGAGGGTGCAGCCAACAACAATATATCAATAAGCACATTTATACATTAGTAAAAGATTACATAGACATATTTAAAAATCTCACTGATTTACATTCTACTATGTGTACACTAGCTCCTACTGATTGTGTAGTAGTCACTCTCCACCATCTCCAGATAAATAATATGTTAAAGCTGGCTTCTAATAAAATTTCAGTATTTGCAATTGAGCAAAATCTGTCAAAAGTTACCACTGACTAGAATTTCATGCTAAAATGGCTTCCTCTGTTTTTTTTATTATTGTATTTATCCATAAAGCTTTATTAAATATTCCTTAAATTAATTTCTTTACGTACAAGTTCTACACCAAACCCCACCATAATGTGGGGATCACACATAATGGCTGTTTGACACCCATGGTAAACTAAAATGAACCCCTAATGTGCCATGGGGGTCCTCAAGGATCCCCATGGCAATCTAAGTATTAAAAATGAGACTTGGTGCCTAAGACCTTACTTAAGTGACTTCAACTTTTAATAAATGTGCTTTAAAAACTCAAATTTGTCATCTTTATTACTCAAATCACAGAACAGGCATTACAAACTCACCTGTTCATGATATATACATATGTACACATTATCCAATATAACATCAAGCAAAGGAATAGTAGTAGATCAGGCCTGTTACCTCGGTGGGCCCTCCTTCCTGGAAGACTCTATTACAACAGTCCTATATCGGCAAAAGCCAGATATATTGGCAAATCCCTGTGCCTATATAAATTACAATATGTAAATTGGACTATGTATATATAAATCCATGAAGTACAATAAAATCAAATTCACACCATACAATGTGCATTTCTTGGGAGAGCGTCCTCTAAATTTTCAAAATATATTCCTCTTGTAGGTTGTAATGGCAGGAAAAATAACACTGGTCAACAAAATTTTACTTTTTTTGTCTCAGAAGTCAAAACAGGTGAACCCTCTAGTATTTCTTTTTGTACTGAATACAAATATCTTTTTAGAATTTCTCTATCACGTAAGGATTTTGAGAGACAGTGATATTAAATTTACAGTATTACATATCTTTACAATATGTACATAGTAAAGGACTAACTCCTTTAAAAGGTAGAAGCATAGGGTTTTCTCCTGCATTTTTTCTCAGGAACATCCCTCTTAAGGGTTTAACATTAATCAGCAACCATTGATGGACTTGCCCTGGTAACGCTTTTCCATTTTGGAAATGTCCTGGTGGAATCATTCACCATGTTCATTGCTGGGAAAGAAGTATAGTATTATAATAGGGAAATCCTTTTCAAGCTTAAAAAATGCTGTTTCGCTAGTTATCTAGCTTTGTCAAAAGCAACCGGTATATTAAAAATTACACCTGCACTATAAAATAAAAATTAATGCCTCATTATAAAAAATTATGGTAAGCTAAAATTAACTCCTGATTTGCCATTGGGGTCTCTGAGGATCCCCATGGCACCCTATATTTTAAATACTACACCTACAGTATAAAATAAAAATTAACCCTACATTATAATAAAACACTAATTACACAAAAAGTCCTATTGCATAAATAAAAAATTAACCCTAAGTACAAAAAATAAAAAACCTCTAAATCAGAGACCATAATAAAACACTAATTGCAATAAAATAAAAAAACTACATTACAATAAAAAAACAAATAAAAAACAAGATTATTTTAAAATAATTAATAAATTAAAATAAAATAACAAATAAAAACTGTATAAATAAGATAAAATAATAATTTTCTACCCTAATGATCCTCCAGCAATGATCAACGAGCCCCTGGTCCATCACTTTGAGCATTCTGATTGGTTCAATGAAAATTCACACTCTAAAAGAGCAGGGTGACATATTTAAGCCACAAAAGAGTGGAGAAAGTAATTTGCAACGAGGGTACTCCTTATAGGGTTAGTTAGTGTTAATTTTAATTTTAGAGTGGAATTTTTTATTTTTGAGGGGCCTCTTCCAGGCCCAGAAGATGAGAACAATGGTGTATATCAAGAAAGAAGAGGATGTGAATGTCTACAATAAACATGAATAGCCTGAATGATATAGGGCAGAAAAATGAGGACCAGGGCTTCGTTGATCATCGCTGGAGGATCATTAGGGTAGTATCGCATCACAGTACTGAGAGTGATCATGTACGTCACATGCATGGGATATGTCAACTACACAATATTGTTGGTTGTTATACACTGGGGTGTGAGAAATGTCATCATAGCAAGTAAGAGAGGAAACAAGTGCTCTGGAAAAATGAATTATGCCCTGATGATCCTTTTTTCTACCCACTCCCATAAAAAATGAGTTTCACCAACACTAGACATTAGTGTTTATATCATTTATTTTGCCCAGTAGAAATTAATTTGCCCAGTAGGAATTAATGTGTACCTTTTAGGAATTACTATAAGTGTACTCTTTCTTGATTATTTCAGATATCATCATAGACAATCTCTGACTTTAAACAGAGAAGTGTGCGACACTAATTGTGAACTAAATTTGAACCGCTATTCCATAATGGAGGTGAACGCCACAGGTATACAGCACAGGCCATGTACTGGATTGTCATAGGGGGGTATGTAAGGAACAGGGTGTTATAGGCACAGATACATGGGGATATAGGAACAACTCAAGACAAGGGGTATTTTATCAATGTGTAATAGCTGTTGAGGAACCCCAGCAATGACACATGGAGGCTGCAGAAAGGCAGATGTAGACCAGAAAACTTATCTCAATCAAGAGGAATCTTGGGTACACCTGCCCTGTAAAGGTCCACGCCAGGGTTGTGCATGTTACAGCATGTATGCCCATAATAACTATGTAAAATGTCAGTTAATGTTATTGTGTTCATTAATTATTAATAATACATGTAATTTGGTTAACAACCGTTCAGTGGAATGGTGATCCAGAACAGTGTTATAATGTAAATATGGCAAAAATATTAATTCCCAAAAATCAGTATTACTGTTGTTAACACATGATTTGAATTTTCGTGATAATAACGTAAAATAGTGCTTGAAGAAACTTTGGGCATATTAATATGTGGCCATTCTTGGTGTCACTGTAATTGACTGTAATATTCAGATGACAATGTTTTTGATCGAAAATAAGGCTAAATATTTTATCATGATGTCACAATAAATGCAAATGTAGGTGTTGTGTATGTGAATTGATGTTACATAATGATGATGTTAACATCAGATTTAACAAAGAAAGTGTAAACATGAGTGGTTGAGCATAAGGAAAGATGATCTATTTACAAATGATTATTATATGAATGATGTCCAAAATCAGAAACCATTAGGAACACGCAGATGCAATGATTATGGTATAACATTAAAAGTGTCAAATTGGAAACAAAGCTAATAATGTATAATAATAATCATGAACAACATCTACTAGAATTATATTAAAAGTGTCAAATTGGAAAAAAGCTAATAATGTATAATAATAATCATGAACAACATCTACTAGAATCATTTAGCAATGCCTGTGTGTATAGTATAGTGCTTTATACTGTATCTGTTATCATCTATAAGCAGTTCAAACCATGCTGCATCTTTCATGAGAAATCACTTGCCATGACCATTAATAATGATGTGGGATCTCACAAGAAATGCTTAGCTGTGACCACAATCAATAGGCCAAGAGTACTATTACCATCTCTATGTGATATTATTTAACCACAGTAATATCACATTCAATTGGTATACAGGTGTTATTAGATTTTAACTGATTGTTATCATAGCATAAGTCTAAACACATACCCATTAAAATTGATAGAAGAGAAAGGTCATCAGCCTTAATTGCATCAGAAAAAAAGTATCTGCTCTCATATTGTTATGAGGATGACATAGTTAACTAGCGCATTTATTAATGCTGTTTTTGGTTAACATGCTATTGTAGGATTATGCTAGTCCACCGCCATTTGTGCATTGGTACAAATTAAACCTATAAATAATCCTGGGCTTTAAAAAACATGATATATGTGTTGATTTATGGCATTTGAGATAATCCTGCTGGGGGATTTCATTTATAGAAAGCAGAGAAAAAAGTACACCTTTAATTCCAATGATTTTAAATACCCTAATAGAATGATCCTCCATATGTGGAAAAAGAATCTAAATCAAAATACCTTATTAAAATATGATTTTATTAATGTACACAATATACACAAAACAGTAAAATAACTAAAAACACGGTAGTCCGGCCATCTACAAAATTTCATTACATAGATGCAAATCCTAAATGATAAGTGAATTGATCCAACTGTACATCTATATAGAATATGATATGAATCTATACAGATTAAATCAGAAATAGAGATAAATTCCACAATGGGCTAGTAGATACAAATCTATATAGTTAGTTAGAAATTCATACAGTAGAACATAAGTATACGGTATCTAGACGATCCCTGTTGAAGCTGGCGCGAAACGCGCGCGTCGGATCACTTCCGGTTCCGGGCGTCTACTTCCGGTTTCCGGTTTCCTACTTCCGGTTTTCGATTCCATGCTGTTGGATCTCCTTTTGCATGGGATCCAAGCTCAGCTGATGTTATGAGTTACACATGCAATCCACAGAGGTCATTCTGAGTGGGTAAGTGGGCAGGTGGCGGGCATAGTCCCAGAATAGACAGTATAGCTATTATTTATACAGGCAGTCAGGGAGGTAACTAGCGGGCCTCCATATACTTCTACTGCTAGTGTATTTTCAGAGAGGGCCACAGTGGTACAACTATAGTCTCCCCTACCTGCCTATACACTCCCCACTATAGAATGAAGGTGGCACTTGCATTATGAATGTATAAATATGCAACCTAGATACCGTATACTTATGTTCTACTGTATGAATTTCTAACTAACTATATAGATTTGTATCTACTAGCCCATTGTGGAATTTATCTCTATTTCTGATTTAATCTGTATAGATTCATATCATATTCTATATAGATGTACAGTTGGATCAATTCACTTATCATTTAGGATTTGCATCTATGTAATGAAATTTTGTAGATGGCCGGACTACCGTGTTTTTAGTTATTTTACTGTTTTGTGTATATTGTGTACATTAATAAAATCATATTTTAATAAGGTATTTTGATTTAGATTCTTTTTCCACATATGCAGGATCATTCTATTAGGGTATTTAATATCATTGGAATTAAAGGTGTACTTTTTTCTCTTTGCTTTCTATGGTCAATTTTCACACTGCCAATGATATTTTCTTAATAACTACATAATTTAGGAGATATGTGTTCATATCCGATTATTATATTTGTTTTCTAGAGATACCCTGGATAATTACTCTTTATTCCTCCTTTTTTTCCAATGGATTTCATTTATAGAATGGCTAACTGAACAGCATTCCTCAGTGACCATCAATTGGTGAAATGTGAACCATAATCATACGCGTCCATAGAGAAGAGTATTGTGGAACATGTGATGGTAGTTAGCCAGGTGGTTACAAAATATCACAATCACATAGGCCATGATTATCTACTCTCTAGACGGGCATGAATAAGTTAACATTTTAACCAATATATTTTCACTGAGGAGTGTTTTTGAGAAGGTAAAATGTTAGCCCTATCTTCTCCTCTGCCTGAACATAGGGTCCCCACCCCCAAGGTAGCTGCACAGACCCAGGTGTGGGGAGCATGGAGGGAGGCAGGGAGAGGCCAGGCTGCGCATATGCTGGTGAGGACTTTGGGGTGCATGAGGTGGTGCTGGTGACAAGAGGACACTGTGTAATGCCTATGTTCAGTTGGATGAGCACACTCTTGTTCTGCACCACCTGCAGCAGCCTGGCCTTGTAGCACTCCATCTGTAGATTGTGTCTACTCACCTCCCAAAAGAACTTCCTGTGGCTGCTGCCCCGCGAGGCCTGTTCAGAGGAGACACCGGTTAGGAGGCTCTGAATAGTATACTGTCGCCTCTGCACAAGGACTAGGATCACCTCCGCAGTAACCTCCAATGGTGGGTTATTGGCTATGGGAGGAGGTGGTGGTTGTGTCTGAGTGGGGAAGTGCTGACGAGCAGATAGTATCTGTGTAATGATGTTGGGCCTGGTGGTGGGGGCCAGGAGAAGCAGGTGGTGGTGGGGCTAGTGGTGGCAATGAGCTGCTGTCTGTCCAGAAGGAGAGCCCAGGTGGCAAATCAATCTGGGGAGGAGGAGGCAAGTGGAGTTGAGTGCCATGGGTATGGCGGATGACAATGCTGGGTCCCCCCACTGACCACATAAATTGGATATACTCCTCCTCCTCCTCATATCCTGAGCCCTTTGATGCTCGCCTTGGCTCCTCCTCCTCTTGACACAGATCCTGGGGGGGCAGGGGATCCTGGGGGACAGGGATACAACCCGGAATATCTTCCTGTGGCTACTTCTTAGTCGACGTCCCTAGTCTTCTGGCAGCTGAAATGAGAGAACAATTGATGCTTTGGTGTTCCTATATATCTGACATCATGATGTTTTGAATGGATGGTTCAATTATATACAATTGTGTGGAGTTACAATTTGTTAACAATGATCATTGCTTTGTATTATGAGCTTGATCATTAATGACTCATAACAATATATTTATTTTGGCTGCTGTATGCCCTTTACAACACATGCATAAACATACTCTGCTAAACTTGCTGTGCAGTGTGTCATACTAACCAATGTGTGACCATCTCTCAGCATTAGTTTGTAACATGCTGAGATGTGGTCCCTGATAGGCTAGTACACAACACTGCAAATCCATCCCTACAAAGTCTGTATCTGCACACACTGCAGTGGACACACTCATACATGTATTCTCTATTGCACGTTTACTTAACAATATATTTTGTCATCAATACTCATTGTAATGTGTTATGTGTATATATTTAACACACATTTAATTCTGCACTCCAATGAAAGTGATATGTGAGCTTCCTGAATTTGAATAGGGATAGATTTTGCATCTACCCCTAGTCAAATCCATGAAGCTTAGATATTACTATTATTGGTAAGCAGCATATACATAAAATGTGTGTGTTGTGTACATGTGTAGGTATGTGATAATTCATATATTTAGAAAAAGGAAAGACACTCCCACACCCACATAAAAAGAACTAAGAATGATACAGATTATGTAAAAGTTAAAAAAACATAACTTTTATTTAAACATAAACATAAAAAGACAAAAACAAATTAATATAACAACAATGAAAATATAGCAAATTAATAATAACAGGCTAGTTCCATCTGATTTAGATGATTCGGTCAAATTTATTATGTTATGTAGGCATCAGTAAGTGAAAAAATATAAGTTGATCCCAAATGACCCTTATAAATACAAATAGTAGTTGCGTGATAGTGTAAAAAATACCTGTGTAAAATAAATATCATAAAAATGCCCTATAGACGTTTAATTGCTTAACACTATTCCCTTTAAACCCAGCAACGCTGATCAAAAAAAGGTGCTAATTGTATAATGACAATAGTTAATAAAGAGTGCTTTTCCAGTGCAGTGATTAATTGTGCAAACAATGCTAAATTTGTGCAAATGGTGCAGATTACAATTTAATACAAAATTATTAGTATATTGATCCTATGGGATTAATCTTAGAAATATATATCCTGTTTTACAGATAAAATTGGTGTGCATTAAGTACTGTATAAATGAGAATATCCTATTACTCAGGTCCCTACAGAGACTGTTGTGGCAGCTTCGGAACCGGCCACTGGCTCCTATCTTATATATATGCCTGCCACCCTAAAAGAGATCACATCTAAATAACTGGAGCAGCTTAGATCGGGATCTGCCACTTAACCCTTACTCACACTCTGACAGTTAACTATACTGATATCCTAATCTACATTGGATGTTAATAATTAAATAGTAAAAACATAAATGCTAAGCTCACAATCTCATATCACATATACTGCAAATGGTCACATTTCAGTATATAAAATCACAGTCATCTAATTCAGTAATTAAGTGAGGTAACTTAGCAGAGTGTGTAGTCCGTTTGAAAACATCCGATACAGAGTTCTACGTCATTTTGATGATGAGTTTGTATGATGCCTGGAAATCCGACGTGTCTACGTAATCAGGATGGGACTGCACACTGGATCTGGCCTGGCTCTAGCATTTCACCCGCTGCTTCTTTCCGAGGCCAGACTTAGTGGATGGAGGGAATGCCTTTTATGAGGTAAGAGTTAATTGTCAATTTCTGTTAACTCCTTGTGTACTTGTTGTATTCTATGGTGCTGAGCAGAAATAACTATGCTGTAAAGAAGCTGTATTTAAAGAAGAGCCAGAAAGACAAGTTAGATAACAGAAGCATATTACCAAACAGACATCATGGCCACTGCTGATTTATAATAAAGAAGTTTAATCTCTATGGGCCTCATTCTATTATCGGCCGTAGGAGATGCGTGGCCACAAGAACTGGCCGCAGGCTATTTGCCTATTCTATTCCTTTGCGGCCGAGGGCTCCGGCAGGCTTGCGGCCGGCGCCCTGTTATCCCTTGCGGCCGCACGCGCCGCAGGAAAGCCTTTGATCTTACACGGCCGCAGGAGTTTCGGCCGCAAGAAAGCCCCGGTTGCTATTCAATTGCTACGGGAACCCTCTCGGCAAGGCTAAAAACCGAGCCGCAGCTTACTTGCACCAAAAAGGTCCTGCTAGCACCCAGTTAAGCACATAATAAAGCCATAATAAAGCTATCCTGCACTTTGATGAGACGATTAAGTGATTGGAGGTGTTAGCATTCATAGCACAACATTCCCCTACACTCAAATCTGAAAATCATTTTTAGTTAAATTCATGTCAAATGTCCGTGGACAAAGTCCTAAGGGCTTGGAGCACCTCAGACCCGCAAAGGCTGCGGGATTAGCCTCCGTCAAGTCCTTAAATGGGTAAAATAGACCTGCGGGTCGTAAAGGGCTTACTTACAAGTCGTAGCATAGAAAAGCCATCCTGTACTTTTATTAGAAGTGAAAGTGATGTTTGGTTTTAGAATTAATAGCTCAACATTCCCCTACTCTCAAATCCGCAAATAAAGATATTTAACTTAATCTATCATGCAAGCCCGCACGGGTTTGAATAACGAGCTACGTGCTTGGAGGGCAATCATCCGCCAAACCCGTACGTGCTTCACCAAGAAGCTACGGCCAGAAGTCTCAAGCCCATAATCCTGGTTTTCCTGGCGCCACCTGAAATCAATTAACCAATAGAAAGACGACAATCAAGGCCACAAATAGTTTAAAAGTGAGGGAAATTCGTAAATCTGTGACTGTGTTGTATGCTGTGCAAGTGGACACACAGGTCTTGGAGTTGGAGGGTTTTGAGAGAGAGCAAGAGAAAGAGTGAGGAGAGGAGGAGAGATGGTCGGTCAGAAAGCCTGCAATGTGAGTACCATGTACACCTTAATACCCTCATATGTACACACATGTACCCCACACAGATAGATAACTGACGTTGAATTGCACTGTAAGATATCTGGATGTGACTACAGATATATGAGGCAGCAAAAATCATGTAATTCCAGTGTAAAGAAATATTCTTGTCAGAATTGTTAGCAATGAAATATATGTCCAATACCTCCTCCCACAACTGATTATGATACCGTTTTGCAAATCTATTGATGTTACTGTCATGTTTGCTGTTGGTTCAGAGTGCATATAAAGCATACATGACAACTCCATTGCAATTCTCTGTTTATTGTCATGAGTTCCCCTGTCACACTCTACTCCATGTTAAACTGGCCCATTTATAGCTGTTTGGCTTAACACTCCTACTGCTTAGAACCCATGTACATCTTGAAACTAGGTATAGCGGATGTATCCTGTTTTATGTGGGCCTTTCAGTATGTGCTGGAAGAGTGCCGCCGCCGACTCTAGGGATGCGGCTGCGATTGCGTCCCCATGTAGCCGTCAAAAATAGTTGGTACACCCAAAGCCCCTAACCCTCTAACCCTAACCCCCTAAACCCCACTTTCTACCCCCTAACTGTAGCCAGAACCCGAAACTAATAACCACTTACCCGGCCTGCTTAGCTGACGTAGCTAGAGTCGGTGGCGGTGCACTTCCAGAGATGCCCACATACAACAGGATATGTCCGGTATAGCTGGTATATCCCCATGAGACTACATGTATGGATGTGCACACTGCAGCATATGCAGATACAGACTCTGATGGACTGCAAGTTTGTGTTGTGTACCAGCCTAATCTGGACCATGTTACATTAACATGTTAGCTCACATTCCTGAGGATTGGTCACAAATTGGTCTGTCTCACACACTGGCCAACAGATTAAGATGAGCACGTGTCCTAATTAACTGCAGTTGGCACACCGCACCAGCATTACATATATTCATATGAGTCATGGGACCTTTCCTGTTATCTGACCTTGACTAGTGATAGCAGCAGTGAGCAGCCTCTACATGTCACAGCATTTTACTGGAGATTATATAATCATGCAGATTTAGTGGGTTATGGGGGGGTTAGGGTAAGGGTTTCGGATTAGGGTGAGGGCTTGTGTGTAAGGTGAAAATGATGTATATAACAGCGGCAGCGCCATCTATCAGCCCCTTGGTCCAACTGCTGCTGCCAGCAGTCGCTGTCACATAATAGGAAAGATCCCAGCCAGGATCCACAATACTAATGATGCAGATCAATTTTTATTTGCGTCAAACAATTACAAGTCACTATGATCTCAGAGATATGGAAACACACATCAATCAATTTTCAGAACAACAATACTCAAATACAAATCTTGTCTCATTTCAGTACCAGCCAGGCGTACCCTGCTTCCTCAGGGACCTGAAACACCGGGCCCAAGATGCATGACCACCTGCAGCAGGACCACCTGCAGCAGGACATATTGCAGAAAGTCCACCTGGGCCCTCCACAAGATGCCACCATTGGCTCAGCAATGGCCCCTCCAGCCAGGATGATTATGGCGCCATCTGGGTCCCACTCAATGTGGGCTGGCCAAATGTGGGGACAGCCAATGTGGTCCCATCCCAGTTGGGCCCAGGGTATGGAGCCACAGGTAATGGTTCCCTGGAGCATGGGCCCCCCGGCAGGGCATGTGGCTCCAACAGGCCCTGCAGGCCACTCCGGCCCCACAGGCCCTGCAGGCCACTCCGACCCCACAGGCCCCGCAGGCCACTCCGGCCCCACAGGCCCCGCAGGCCACTCCGGCCCCACAGGCCCCGCTGGCCACTCCGGCCCCACAGGCCCTGCAGGCCACTCCGGCCCCACAGGCCCCGCTGGCCACTCTGGCCCCACAGGCCCCCAGGCCCCGCTAGCCACTCCGGCCCCGCAGGCCCCGCTGGCCACTCCGGCCCCGCAGGCCCCGCAGGCCACTCCGGCCCCACAGGCCCCGCAGGCCACTCCGGCCCCACAGGCCCGGGCTGGCCACTCCGTCCCCACAGGCCCCGCAGGCCACTCCAGGCCCCTCAGGCCCCGCAGGCCACTCCAGCTCCTCAGGCCCCGCTGGCCACTCCGGCCCCGCAGGGCACTCCGTCCCCGCAGGGCCACTCCGGCCCCCTCAGGCCCCTCAGGCCCCGCTGGCCACTCCAGCCCCACAGGCCCCGCTGGCCACTCCCAGCCCCGGCAGGCCCCGCAGGCCACTCCAGACCGGCAGGCCCCGCAGGCCACTCCAGACCGGCAGGCCACTCTGGCTTGGCAGGACACTCCGCTCAGCCGTGCCTCCACCCAGAGGACTCAATGGTCTGGGTCCAGGCCAGGTAGTCCAGCGCTGTCAGCGGCCCAGTGCCATTATTTCCTCGCTCATCTCCAACATGAGCGGGAGCAAAATCAAGAATTCATGCTGGAGATGAGACGGCATAATGAGCGGGTGTTTCATGAGTTGAGGAGGCATCACCAGGTCATGGAGAGGGGACATAATAATGAGCTGATGTTGCAGGAGTTGAGGAGGCATCACCAGGTCATGGAGATGGGACAGCAGGAGTTGAGGAGGCATCACCAGGTGATGGAGGAATATGCTGGAAGGGCCCAAATGGCCAGAGAAGGCCATCCACTTGACCAGGCTTCCCCCTCAACCTCCCAGACCTTGCCCCCAGCATCCAGGGCAGAAGAGTCGCCAACCCATCCAAGACGTTGAGGCTGGCCTAGGACAAAGGTTGGCAAAGGCCAGGAGGGTCAAGACCAACACAAGCGAAAGCGGAAATAGGTCAGAACATGTTCATGTTGCATATAGAAGCAATTGATGTCCAAGATCTATTGACGTTGAGGTGTTTCAGTCAATGCATATATTTTTCTAATTGATGTCTCGTTCTTATTGCTTTAGGTTCAAATCGACACACACGGAGTGGTTGCCTCACATTTTCTTTTTTTTTGTTATATAATTTGCCGACATAATAAATCTTATGTATTGCTCACATTATCATTGTTTGTTTTCGTTTGTACTGTACCATGACTGTTAAACACCACATGAATGCTACAAACTAACGTTACTGTATTAGTACATACATCTCCCTTCAATATACCAGCCCTGTGTTAATGTAGGGTTGGGGTAACAGCCACTAGTGCAGCTGAGGGTGGATGTAATATTCCTGAGTTTGATTCCAGTAACAGCTATGCATGATATTCGTGTTTCTGACACATGGAGATATTCATTCAGGGTAAATATCAAAAGTGAGTACACCCCTAAGTGAAAGTGTAAATATTTTCATGCACTGACTTAACCCTCATGGGGATGGAGTTCACCAGAGCTTCACAGGTTGCCACTGGAGTCCTCTTCCACTCCTTCATGATATCATGGAGATGGTAGATGTTAGAGACCTTGCACTCCCCACCTTCCATTTGAGGATGCCCCCACAGATGCTCGATAGGGTTTAGATCTGGTGACCTACTTGGCCAGTCCATCAACTTTTTACCTTCAGCTTCTTTAGCCAGACAGTGGTCGGCTTGGAGGTGTGTTTTGGGGTCGTTATCATGTTGGAATACTGGCCTGCGGCCCAGTCTCCGAAGGGAGGGATCATGCTCTGCTTCAGTATGTCACAGTACATGTTGGCATTCATGGGTTCCCTCAAAGAACTGTAGCTCCTCAGTGCTGGCAGCATGCATGCAGGCCCCGACCAAACATATATGCATGTCTATATATGTTTTATATAATATGTTGTGTGGATTACCCCTTTATGCATTTACCTAATGATGTCAGATGCTGCCTCCCCTCTCTCTGCATCACTGTTTATGTTCAAGTTGAGGGTTTCATCTCATAGCAATGTTTTTGTGTTTGTTGTGACGTATCCATTTATCTGTAATTCAGGGATTATTTCAACTACTTTTGCTCAGTATAGATGTATACTTTTGGTGTCGGGAGTGTCATGGTCGGGGCCTGCATGACTGCTGCCGGCACTGGGGAGCTACAGGTCATTGAGGGAACCATGAATGTCAACATGTACTGTGACATACTGAAGCAGAACATGATCCCTTCCCTTGGGAGACTGGGCTGCAGGGCAACATAACATAACGACCCTAAACACACTGCCAAGATGACACTGCCTTGCTAAAGAAGGTAAAGGTGATGGACTGGCCAAGCTTGTCGCCAGACCTAAACCATATTGAGCATCTGTGGGGCATCCTCAAACTGAAGGTGGTGGAGTGCATGTCTCTAGCATCAACCAGCTCTGATGTATCATTAAGGAGTGGAAGAGGACTCCAGTGGCAACCTGGGAAGCTCTGGTGAACTCCATCCCCATGAGGGTTAAGGCAGTTCTGGCAAATAATGGTGGCCACACATAATTGACATTTAGTGCCAATTTGGACATTTCAAATTAGGGGTGTACTAACTTTTGTTGCCAATGGTTTAGACATTAATGGCTGTGTATTGAGTTATTGATGGGTCAGCAAACTTACTTTACATTGTAGCAGAGTGTCATTTCTTCAGTGTTGTCACATGAAAAGATATACTAAAATATTACCAACAATGTGACGGGTGTACTCACTTCTGTTCTATACTGTATGTTCACTATTAGGATGTGAGCCACTTACAGACACCTGTCTCATTTGTCTGGCTTTGTGTCATATAGATTGTTAATACCAACCTTCCCTCATGGTTGAAATCAGTAATGCAAACACACTGTGAGAATTCTATTGACACCCCTAACTGATGGTGCAGAGCACAGATGTGGAGTATGAAGGTCCTTTCATTAAAGTTACAGAAATGCTATGGTATCAACATTGACGAGGCAGACACAAACAACATCTCGGATAAATCATATTTACTATTTACAGAAATTAACAAAGCAAGCTTGCCACAAAGTCACAGGTTGACTAATCATCACAGGTATGCAAAGGATCATGGTTGAGGGGGGTAGGATACAAAATCCAAGGAACACAGGGAAATAGGGATATGAGAGCAGAATGCAGGCAAGGGAAATTACGTTGATATAGATGATCATGGGATTTACAGTGTATCACCCAACATTAGGCAATATAATTGATCTCATTATTGTTACTACATATATATATATATATATAACAGTCAATAAGGAAACGCCACAATAATACAGGATAAGGTGATATACATATGGGGAGAGCAAAATGTATGCTTGTGTGTTAAACGGACACTCTGTATAAGTGCTCAATCAGTGAATGCTATGAGCCCATGAGGTCAGTTCTCACGCAACAATAAGCAGCCCCTACATAGATAACCTTGGTCAAAAAGATGGGGACCTGACCAGGACCATATCAGTCAGATGTTACTTATTCCAGAGAACTCACAACAAACCAGGCAATATCAAGGGTAGTTTGTTCTCTGATTGAGCATCTATACTCACTGTTGTTGCATATGCATAACTGAAGATTAACGTAACCTCATTAAGTGTTAAGTCCCAAGCCTGGATTTACTCTTCCCCATATGCACAGGGAGGGTCATATCAGCACTGAAGAAAAGATCTGGAAGGGTTTGTTCTGCAGGCTTCACAACAGTCCAAGTAGTGGAGAGGATAGAATGTCTAAACTAATAGGTACATATGAATCGAGGTAGACTATATAAGCATACACATGCTGTGGATATACCAGGAACATCAGCTGACAGATGTCACATCACATCTGCATTGTATAGGGAAATTGTCTCCTGACACATATCGGCTATTCAGTCAAGATAATCAGATATCACACTGGATCCAACAAAGCAATGAAACGGACGCATGCACATACATGAGGACATTGACATGGCCATGGAATGTCATGATGTTTATCGTCATGCCTTGTTCTGACCGTGATCTGGAATACAAACACACAAATAATATATTAGTGGAAACCTTACATATGCCATATGAGCAGCCACCAACAGATGCAGGTATGTCGGCACACATGTTATGCATTGGGATCTCGCACAAGCTAACCATCTGTCAGATGATAATGATGGCCCAGACTAATTTGTCCTGATGTGGGAATATTATGATTAGTCTAATTATCATTTATTTGTATTGTGCAAACATATTCCGTGGTGCTGTACAGGGGAGAAGAACACGAAAATATACAGTATGTAATATTGCCAGTGCCAGAAAATGGAGGGCCCCGTTTTGAGCGTAAAGTCTGGTGATAACTGATTTCTTCCCAAAGGCCCCCAACAAGATTAGAAAATCACCACTTCCAAGCTAAAGGTAATGGACATGGGGAAGAGTAGATATGGAATAGCAAGGTTAATAAGTAAGTGAGAGATACATAGGAAGAAAGTTGTGTCAAGTAGAAAGTTATGCATTAGTCAGAGAGGAAAAGGATCAGATGTAAAGTGCGATGCACTATTATGTAATAAGGTATCTGCCCCATGTGGACAGATAATGTAATTTGCAGATGGGACAGTCAGGAGACACATAGTTTAACCACAGCTTGAGGAAGATTAGCTGATGGGCGAATAAAAGGGCAGAGGTGGGCATGAGAGGTGAAATGAAAATGTTGGAGACAAAAAGGGGAGAAGTAAAGAAGAGTCTGAGGAAAAGGCAGGGGATGTGAGGAAGAAGGCAAGAGAAAACATTGTGTAAAGGGTTAATCGGGATAGTTAGCAGAAGTTGCTAATCGTTCAGGTGTCGAAGACTTGTGTGACTCAATAAATTAAGGGTAAACAGGGGTGGGTGGGATGAGGAGAGAGACAGACAGACAGACAGAGAGAGAGACAGAGAGACCAGTGCAGCCTGTAATAGAAATGGAAGATCACAACTATCACACATTGATGCATGTTCGGACATCCACATGTGGTTCTCTACCTTGGATAGATCAAGTGGAGTATTCAACGAAGAGATCTGTTCCCACATGACATGTCTGCATGGTCCGATAAACCTTTCGGACCGCTTCAGCAATACATAGGGGATTTCCTGGGGAAAAGAAAGTTAGGCCTACATTAATGGAGTTATTATTCATTTCCTCTCATGCATACATGCACATGTTTCCCCCAAATACTCACTTACAATGTAGACGACATTAATGTAGCTGATGTTCTGTTGCTGTACAGGTCGTTTCCCATGTCTGTGTGGGTAAACAATGTGTTGACACACGGCAGCATTTCTGTAATGGCAATATGATGATATGAGTCACACAATCCATATATTGATATATTGCACAATGATTCCTAGTTAACACATCCTTGAGACTATTCCTGTTATCTGACTGAGAATGCTTTTACCAGCATTCGCTGACAAAGAACAGGAGAGATCCCCTCTTTGCATCCCATGAGGTACATTTATTATGGTTTACAATATGCTGGTATGTTCATATATCCAGATTGCTATGAATTGCATTGACCTCCATGGGATGTGGAATAGCATGATCAGACAATGGGAACATTACTGTTCTGTGAAGATGTTTTTAAATATGATTGTGAGGCCTATATCCATTGATATTGTGGAATACATCAGACCATCCATTTAGCTTAGCTTCTGGAGGTTTGCAGATATCAATATATATGATGTGTATGGGAATGTGCGCATACTTAACATTAACGGATATCAGAGCAGGCTGTATTTGATCCAGTGTTAGGAATGCGTCACGAGACATATGTTACATCACAAAGCTATCCTCTACTGTGGACTGTTGGATATTCTGTATGACAATGGGGAAGGAGAAAAGAGATGTATTAGTAACCATAATCAAGGTACATTATAGTTGGTTGTTATTAGTTTCAGACTTACATGGGAAGTACTCCCGAATGACGTGGGCACGTAGTCGTGACCCCTGAACGTTATCCTCACCAGGGGCTGGTACTGAACGCTCCGCCGGTTCAAGCGTGGCATCATCAATGTTCCCCAGACAGTTGGCCTGTACTTCTATATTGTGCAGACAACAGCAGGCCATGATCATGTGACAAACCTTCACTGGTGTATACTGTAGAGCCCCGCCAGTGGAATGTAAACATCTGAAGCACATCTTCAGGAGGCCAAAGGTGTCCTCTATTACATTCCGGGTTCTGGCATGGGCCGCATTGTACCTCTCCTCCCCCTCTGTGTGTGGATTGTTCACAGGGGTCAACAACCACGGCAAACACCTATATCCTGCATCACCTGAAGGAAACAAAAATGGGAGATGTAGATATGAATATAATGTTGTGCTGCTCGTTAAAGCATCTGTAAATATACACAATGATTAATGTGACGTTAGTTTAGGGATCTCTGGGTTGGAACTTCCTACTCCTATGACCAGGTCACATCGGGTTAGGCACAACAACAAGCTACGATGCAATGGCTCAGTCGGCACACCTTCTTTAGGGTGCACCGCAAATGAGCGCGGACAATACTGCGCTGACAGAAGTCGACGACAGTAGCACACTGCTTAAAATTGTGTGGCAAAATGTGCGTCAATCAAAGAGTGCAAGATGGGGAATCTATTGCCTAATGGGCCAAAACCCTCTAACCCGAGCCCTCAGACCCCATACCTAACCCGAACCATTGAGACCCCATGCCTAACACTAACACTCAGAACCTGAAGCCTAAGCCCAAAGACCCCTAACCATAAAACCCCTAAAACCACCCTTAAGTCCTTATCTTAACTCCTGCGCACAGATGTGGTGCGCGCTATGGAGGGACTCTATTTTGTCTGTTGGCGCATGCGTCGTTGCATATATATATTGAGAGAGAGATTGAGAGATTGAAAGAGAGAGATTGAGAGAGAGATTGAGAGATTGAGAGCGAGAGATTGAGTTTGATTGAGTTTGAGTTTGATTGAGTTTGATTGAGTTTGATTGAGTATGAGTTTGATTGAGTTTGATTGAGTTTGATTGAGTTTGAGTTTGATTGAGTTTGATTGAGTTTGAGTTTGATTGAGTTTGATTGAGTTTGTTTGAGTTTGAGTTTGATTGAGTTTCATTGAGTTTGATTGAGTTTGATTGAGTTTGAGTTTGATTGAGATTTGATTGAGTTTGAGTTTGATTGAGTTTGATTGAGTTTGAGTTTGATTGAGTTTGATTGAGTTTGATTGAGTTTGAGTTTGATTGAGTTTGAGTTTGATTGAGTTTGATTGAGTTTGATTGAGTTTGATTGAGTTTGATTGAGTTTGATTGAGTTTGATTGGGTTTGATTGAGTTTGAGTTTTAATTGAATTTGATTGAGTTTGATTGAGTTTGATTGAGTTTGAGTTTGATTGAGTTTGATTGAGTTTGATTGAGTTTGAGTTTGATTAAGTTAGATTGAAATTTCTACACATATTTGCAATACACATAGGTGTTCCAAATTGCTTCTTCAATGGGGCTTGACAAGAACTTAATATGCAAACTGTAACTGACCCTTCCACATTGTTTAGGAAAGTATTGATCTAGCGTGTTTCATCAGCGCCACTCAGGTCCAGAGTGAGAGGTGCTGTACACCCCTCCCACTGCTGTCACAGGCTCTGTCCACTTAAGGTTGATTACTGCAGTTAGTTACAACATTGATATCCAAGCAGAAAGAGTGTTATAGGCGATCAGAATGGGGGACGAGGGAAGAGCAGGCAAACCCACTAAAACATTTCTTAATTTCTCTTTCTTTTCTTTTCAGGTGGTGATGGAGGGAGAGGAGCAGAGGGGAAAGGAGTGGCAGGGAGTCCTGGGGTGTGGAGGTGGGTAGGAGGAGGGGAGGAGTGAGGAGGAGGAGGTAGTAGTTGAGGAGGGGGAGGTAGTTGAGGAGGGGGGAGGTAGTTGAGGAGGAGGAGGGAGAAGAGGAGGAGGAGGAGGAAGGAGAGGAGGAGGAGGGAGGAGAGGAGGAGGGAGGAGAGGAGGAGGGAGGAGAGGAGGAGGAGGAGGGGAGGAGAGGAGGAGAAGGAGGGAGGAGAGGAGGAGAAGGAGGGAGGAGAGGAGAGAAGGAGGAAGGAGGGAGGAGAGGAGAGGAAGGAGAGAGGAGAGCAGAGTAGGAGGGAGGAGGGAGGATAGTAGAGGAAGGAGGGAGGAAAGGAGAGGGGGAGGGAGGAGAGGAGAGGAGGGAGGAGGGAGAGGAGAGTAGGAGGAGGAAGGAGGAGGAGGAGGGAGGAGAGGAGGGAGGAGGAGAGTGGAGAGGGTCCTCAACCCCAGTCTGGAGAGCAAGAGGCTGGCGGCAGGTCCAGGGCCCACAATTATAGCCAGGAGGAAAACATGGTCCTCCTGGAGGCCATCCGTGCCCGCCCCGTCATCAACTCGGGGGGTAGGGAAGTCAAGGCTGGGCCCAGGGCTAATGACTGGCAGCAGGTGGTCGATCTGGTTAATGATGTGGTGGGCCGTGGACGGAGTCTGCGGTCCATTAAGCACCGGTTTGACGACATCAGGGCCGCGGTGAGGAAGAAGATGGCGCAGGAGGACAAGGGGCGGAGGGTCAGGTACCTTGGTCATGAGGTTATTGCAAGGGCCATACTTGCATCCTCAGCCGCAGCTGGAGCTTCAGGCCCGGTGGAGCAGCAGGACCCAGCCTCCATGGCAGGTGAATATGACATACAGCAACATGCCACCACATGTGCATCACACACACTACACATGTACATGACACTGACATGTCAACTCCATGAAATTAACAAGGGATAGATGGATGCATCATTAAATTCATGAAGCTGACAAATCACTGTCATTCCTGGTCACCACAACAGTAATCAAGCAATAGAGCAGGTGTGTCCAAACTCGGTCCTGGTGGGCCACACACATGCCTGGATTTGATAACCCTGCTGCGCACAGGTGACTCAATCGCTTCTTCAGTCATCCTGATTGACTCACCTGTGCACAGAAAGGATATCTTCCAATCCAGGAAAGAGTTTGGACACCCCTGTAATAGAGAGTCCATGTATTGGTGTGCCCGCGCAGCCTATGCAGTTACAGACAGCAGCTGTAATACAGATAGCGTTGTGAGCCGAGAACCATCAAGAACAGAAACCTAAGAATAGATAACAGCTAGTATAAGATAGCTAATCAGAGTTGCAAAGAGGAGAATCATCCATATTCAAGGCTAGATGTCAGATAATTAGAAATGAACACATATCAATGCGCTAATCAACATACTAATGACATGTGCCTTTCTTCTCTATCTCTCAGCATCCAGGAGGAGCTCTGGGTCCTGTGACCAGGCAGAGGAGGCGGGGCCATCAGCCCCGTACCAGGATCTTCCAGCACAGGGGGAGGAGGAAGGAAGATCGGAGGGACCTGGGTCGGAGGATGGGCTGGTCATTGACCTTGCCAGTTCTACTGGTACAAGCCCTGGGTCTATGCCTATCCTCCAAAGACTTGCTCTGGGGCCCTCCCACGCCCAAGGGACAGCACCTCCTTCCCGACACAGTGTGCTGGCCTGGTCGCCACCGGGCGCATTGTCACCCCAGGCGCCAGCTGTGGACCTCCCCACTACACCTCACCAGGCCCACCCAGGGGTGTCGTCGCCGCAGAGCCAGGCTGTGCTGGTGGAGATGCTGGCTGTCATGCAGGAGCAGCTGGCAAGCTCGCAAAGGACGAAGGCCACCATGCAGAGGATTGATGCCAGCATCTCTTGCCTCCGGTCGCATATGACCCAAAGCCTGGCCAGGCTGTCCAGGGAGGTGAGGAGGCACCACATGACAGCTGAACACCTTCAGGTCAGGCTGCTCAGACAGGAGATGGTCCCCAGCCCGACATCAACGGGGATCTCCCAATCCCCCAGTCAAGAGAAACCTGGCCCCTCCTCTCCTCCCATGTGTCCGCCACCGGCCAGACCACCGCTGCCTGGCACCGCCCCCCCTTCTATCCAAAAGCAAGGTCTTCACTAACTACAAACTTCTGTAACTAAATATATGCTCTGTGCTTATATAGAGCCCTTTTCAATTGGCCAAATCGCAATTGAATGACGCCCGTAGGGTCTGCAGACATGTTTTGGCCTTCTCAACAGCACTCCTCAGTGACCATCAATTGGTGACAGGTTAAACAGAACACAAAGGGCCTCATTAAAATGTGATTTGGTCAATTGAATAGGGCTCTTTATAAGCACATGGCATATATTTTTAAACAAAGTTTGTAGTTAGTGAACTTCTATCCAAAAGCAAGGTCTTCACTAACTAAAAACTTCAGTAAAAATTATGCTCTGTGCTTATATTCAATTGTCCAAATTGCAATAGAATCAGGCCCAAAATATACCATCACATAGGCCAAGATCCAAAGATCTGGAGCTGGGCTAGATTTAGTTAGTAGTGTGATCAAGAAATTGTCACTAAGGAGTGCTGTTGAGAAGAGATGCTGCAGGCCCTATGATGTTTTCAGGCCTTATTTTGTAGGTTTTGTCTTTTTTTGCTTCTTTCTTTTTGTTTTTTTTAGGTCCATGAAGGCATCTCCTGCATCTGCAAGCATTGTGGAGGAATTATATGAGGTGTAAGGTTTTCCTAGTGCCTCTCAGGTAGACATGCCTTCAATGGCAGCCCCCTTAACATGTAGCTCCCACAATCTTACAGCTATCATATTGCCAGATATCTCAGACATGATTGTTGTTAGATTAAATGTAGACTAATACCGCTATGGCGGTGGACATGCAAAGTCTCACAATGGCATGTTAATGACAGCCAGCAATAATATATGCACTAGTGAAGCATGTGATCCTGACCTCAATATCAGTCTGAGAACAGATCTTTGGGTTTGATGTAAGTAACATTAAATCTTGCTTCTGACCTTTGTGTCCTCTCCATAATAATGGCTATTTGCCCATATTTCTGATTATCCACCGACCTAGCTAATAGTTAGTAATGCTTGCAGATGGGAATCAGGTGAGAACTGTACTGTACATACATCGTGATTATAGCTTTTTTTTTTTGGATCCTCCTCCGCCTTTTTTTATTTGACCACTTATTTCTGATTTTTGGTCAACACACTGTATGTGTGAAACTGGATTGGATTACACAGTCCAGAGGTTGAATTATCTGTTTCATTGAGCAGATCTAGTTACAAGTTGTAAGTGCTATGCACATAAATGGTTTCTTCAGTTAAATGGAGAGATTTCTGGTTCCGGTTGCAGCGGTGTAGTGCCCGCATGTGACCCTGGTAGGTGCTATGCATCATGCTTATTCTAGACTATTAGATTGACCCCTATAGGTTTCCCCTTTTTTCCAGCCTCTTGCTCTCCGAGGACCCGCCCACACCACACCCATAATTTTAATGCAGTTTTGACCACTGCTGATTGTGGTCTGTCTAGCAGATAAAGCTTTGTTATACTGTTATGTGAATGCACAATCTTGACCACTGCTGATTGTGGTCTGTCTAGCAAATAAAGCTTTGTTATACTGTTATGTAAATGCACAATCTTGACCACTGCTGATTGTGGCCTGTCTAGCAAATAAAGCTTTGTTATACTGTTATGTGAATGCACAATCTTGACCACTGCTGATTGTGGTCTGTGTAAAAAAGAAAGCTTTGTTAGACCTTTCTGACTATGTCCTTGTGTTATGAATATTTTTGGCTCTGTGACATCCACATGCATTACATTAGTGTCACATTCCTGTAAATGTAAACTGATGAGTAGAGATGTCGCGAATAGTTCGCGGCGAACTGCGAACATATGCGATGTTCGATCCGCCCCTATACTTTATCATTGAGCAAACTTTGACCCTGCAGCAGACACATTCCAGCCAATCACAATCATACCCTGCCTTCCAGACCCTTCTACCTCATGGACAGCAGCCATTTTGGAATCATAACTAACTTGCAGTCTTACTAAGAGGATGCTGGGGGTAGGTGATACTGCATCAATAGGGAAAACCATAGCTAGGCTACTGTACACAGTGTGCAATACAGTCCTGAAGGACTCTTTTGATCTCTGCTGCAAGGACACCCCTGTGTCTCTTCCCCCCCTTATCAACATCCTCCCCTCACCTTAGCACCCAACCCTAACACCCCTCACACTTATCCATAACACCCATCAACCTAACACCTAACCCTAACACCCCTCACACTTATCCCTAAGACCTAACACCCCTCACACTTATTCCTAACATGCCTCACCCTAACAACCCTTACACTTATCCTTAACACCCCTCACCCCTAACACCTAACCCTAATACCCCCCTCACACTTATCCCTAACACCCCTTACCCTAACACCTAACCCTAACATCCCTTACCCTAACACCCATCACACTTATCCCTAACACCCCTCACCCTAACCCCTAACCCTAACACCCCTCACACTTATCCCTAACACCCCTCAGCCTAACCTTAACACCCCTCACACTTATCCCTAACACCCCTTACCCTAACCCTAACACCCCTCACACTTATCCCTAACACCTAACCCTAACATCCCTCACCCTACCACCCCCCACACTTATCCCTAACACCCCTCACCCTAACACCCTAACCCTAACACCCCTCACACTTATCCATAACACCCCTTACCTTAACCCTAACACCCCTCACACTTATCCCTAACACCTAGCCCTAACATCCCTCACCCTAACACCCCCCACACTTATCCCTAACACCCCTCACCCTAACACCTAACCCTAACATCCCTTACCCTAACACCCATCACACTTATCCCTAACACCCCTCACCCTAACCCCTAACCCTAACACCCCTCACACTTATCCCTAACACCCCTCAGCCTAACCTTAACACCCCTCACACTTATCCCTAACACCCCTTACCCTAACCCTAACACCCCTCACACTTATCCCTAACACCTAACCCTAACATCCCTCACCCTACCACCCCCCACACTTATCCCTAACACCCCTCACCCTAACACCTAACCCTAACACCCCTCACACTTATCCATAACACCCCTTACCTTAACCCTAACACCCCTCACACTTATCCCTAACACCCCTTACACTAACACCCCTCACACTTATCCCTAACACCCCTCACCCTAACACCTAACCCTAATACCCCCTCACACTTATCCCTAACAGCCCTTACCCTAACACCTTACCCTAACATCCCTTACCCTAACACCCATCACACTTATCCCTAACACCCCTAACACCTAACCCTAACACCCCTCACACTTATCCCTAACACCCCTCACTCTAACACCTAACCCTAACACCCCTCACACTTATCCCTTACACCCCTTACCCTAACCCTAACACTCCTCACACTTATCCCTAACACCTAACCCTAACATCCCTCACCCTAACACCCCCCACACTTATCCCTAACACCCCTCACCCTAACACCTAACCCTAATACCCCCTTACACTTATCCCTAACAGCCCTTACCCTAACACCTAACCCTAACATCCCTTACCCTAACACCCATCACACTTATCCCTAACACCCCTTACCCTAACCCTAACACCCCTCACACTTATCCATAACACCCATCAACCTAACACCTAACCCTAACATTCTAACACTTATCCCTAAGACCTAACACCCCTCACACTTATTCCTAACATGCCTCACCCTAACACCCCTTACACTTATCCCTAACACCCCTCACCCTAACACCCCCTCACACTTAGCCCTAACACCCCTCACCCTAACACCTAACCCCCTCACCCTTAACCCTAACACCCCTTACCCTAACACCCCTCACACTTATCCCTGTGTCTCTTCCCCCCCCTTATCATCAAGGTAGGGGGAAGGATGATGAGGGAGGGGGGAAGAGACACAGGGGAGGATGATGAGGGAGTGGGAAAAAGACACAGGGGAGGATGATGAGGGAGGGGGTAAAGAGATACAGGGGAGGGTGATGAGGAAGGGGGGAAAGAGACACAGGGGAGGATGATGAGGGAGGGGGGAAGAGACACAGGGGAAGATGATGAGGGAGGGGGAAAAGAGACACAGGGGAGGATGATGAGGGAGGGGGGAAAGAGACATAGGGGAGGATGATGATGGAGGGGGGAAGAGACACAGGGGAGGATGATGAGGGAGGAGGTAAAGAGATACAGGGGAGGATGATGAGGGAGGTGGGAGGATGATGAGGGAGGGGGGATGAGACACAGGGGAGGGTGATGAGGAAGGGGGGAAAGAGACACAGGGGAGGATGATGAGGGAGGGGGTAAAGAGATACAGGGGAGGATGATGATGGAGGGGGATGTTAGGTTATTTATGCCCTTTATGGATTAAAACCAGACTCTGGATCAACTATGTAATTTTCCGTGGGAGTTTTGCCATGGATACCCCTCCGGCATGCCACAGTCCAGGTGTTAGTCCCCTTAAAACAACTTTTCCATCACTCTTGTGGCCAGAAAGAGTCCCTGTGGGTTTTAAAATCCGCCTGCCCATTGAAGTCTATGGCAGTTCGCCGGGTTCGCCGGTTCGCGAACATTTGCGGTGGTTCGCGTTCGCGGTTCGCGAACCGAAAATTTTATGTTTGCGACATCACTACTGATGAGCCATAGTTAACATGCAATAGATCAATACATATAAATCTGTTGAGGAGTCAGAATAGCTTTAGATATCATATGATCCCAAATATCATATCTACTACTAATATAGGGTTAATACCCATGACAAGTCTGATTAGCGATACTGTGGAGTAGGAACATTCCCCTGAGGGCCTACAATGAATAGGACAGGTGACACTGGAGTGGTTTTCCAGTTCCTTCTCTAGTTGATTGGGATTAGTCTGACCTCTCTGCTAAGATGTACCCCCCTACACTGGCCCTATGTAGTATAGCTCACAGCTTCATTGAAGTACACAAACCCCTTCACCAACATCACTTAGTATATGTGTGAATACAGTTAGTTGCCCAATAATGAACATGCATTGGCTAAATATCCTTTGGTTATCATATGTTGTAATGGTCATGCACACGCCAATATGACAAACCATGCTGCAACATGCATAATATGATTAAAGCCACACTACCCAATTCAATAGCAAGAGTAAAACATGAGTCAGATCATATGAACCCTTTGCCACGCACATGAGCTCTATTGTGATCCCTTAAATCTCTATCTAATTGCATATACATCTCGCTCATCACATCTACATTTGGTAACACAATTATTTTGCTAATTACACTGCCACATTGCATATATCAAGTAGCAGAGAAAATTTTTAATGTATGTTTTTCAGTTCTTCAGTTGTGTCTGACTCTCTGTGACCCTATGAGCTGCAGCACATTCAGCTAGGTCTCTGCCTGTGCTGTTGTCCACGGTTTGCATGCTAAATATACTGGTGTGGTTTTTGAGTTCCTTCTCAAATGTATTGGACCTTGTCTGATCTCTCTGCTATGACGTGCCCACCTACAGTGGCCCTACATGTTATAGCTCAAAGCTTCATTCAGGTACACAAGCCCCTTCACATCACTTAGCAATGCTGAAGGGGACCAGGGGAACATACACCACACATATCTACTCTGACCCATCAGGAAGGGCCGCAAGCTCTGGGATCGACAGCAAACTCACCGCCATCAGGCATAATCTCTGCTACGCCCATCCTGGTGGGAGCCATGTGCCAGGTGTCTAGTTATTCCCATTTGGTGAACTTCCAAACTGTTCTGCTATTTATCAATTTACATGGGTGAGGGTTGCTAAGTGGTGGTGGTGGTGAAGCAGCTTGTGTACCTGAATGAAGCTGTGAGCTACTGTAGGTGGGCAGGTCATAGCAGAGAGATCAGACAAATCCAAACCACTCAAATCTCTTTGGCATTCAAACTTTGGAGAACTGCACAGGCAGAGACCTAGCTGAATGTGCTGCTGTCCATAGGGTCACAGAGAGTCGGACACAACTGAAGAACTTAACCACATATATTGAAATATTCCCCTGGTACTTGATATATGCCAAGTGGCGGTCTGATTTGGCCACTATTTGTGTTCTCATAATGTGGATGTGATGAGCGAGATGTGTATTCTATCGTTGATCAACTATATAGCTGTGCATCGAATGTGCGCTGTCATCTGCGCGCCGACACATGCGCGCATCAACAACAGCAGGCCCGACAGGAGGCTAGCGGATGTAATGATTAGGATTTGGCTGTGGGGTGTAAGGGTTAGGATTAGGCTGCGGCTACAAGGGTTAGAAGGGTTTATGGCATTAGGTCATATCACTTGCGCCTTTCATTAACGTGCAGTAGTCACAAACATTAGAACTGCGGCAATGATGTGGGCTGCTCATGTCAGCTACATGTTGTCAAAACACATTTTGCTGTGCTCGCCAATGTTGGGGGTGACATATTCTATTATAGGGCTGTTTTAGAGGCTACAATGGAACCTGTATGTGTGTTGACCAATCAAACATATGAGGAATTATTAAACTAATTTTACCAATTGTTAATTTGGAGGCTGTAATGCTTGGGCCTCCATTTTAGGGTTACAGGCTTAAACCATGCAGACTGCAAAAATCCGTAACAAAAGGGATACCTTCAACCTCCAAGCACCCTATGGGCTTTAAGAACGAGCTACGGGCTTGGGAGGACATGCGCCCTCCAAGCCCGCACTCAAATCCAATATAAATATAAAGTTAGATGATATAAATGATGTCCAGTTGTATTATCCCATAATAACAAGGGCTCTATATCAGTAATCAAAATATTAATAGTAATATGGTCAAACTAGGACCAAGATTTCCACTCTAGGGGCTTCAATCAAATGCGATTTAGCCAATCGAATAGGGCTCTATATAAGCATATAGCATATTTTTTTACAGAAGTTTTTAGTTAGTGAAGACCTTGCTTTACTAGCAAACAGCATCTGTAAAAAAAAAAAAATGCTATGTGCTTATATAGAGCTCTATTCAATTCGCCAAATTACATTTGAATGATGCTCTAGGTCCTACATGGACTTTCACCAAAAAGTATACTTCCACCTAAATTGTACATTCACTATACATATGTCATTATTATTTATTACTGTCCAGGAAATGCAGATATACGTAGGTGAAAGATAAATATATGGTAAGAAATATTCTTATTTTAGCTTATTCTTAACTGTACCTGGTTCCCACACCCTGCCAGTTTTACCTGGTTCAAATCCTGCTAGCTTTACCTGGTTCCAAAACCTGCCAGCAGTGCCGCACTCACCGTTTTCTTCTCTGCTCCTCCAGTCCTTTGGCCTGAACTACTTTCTGGATCAATCCGGGCATTGCCCATATGCGCATCCCGAAAGTAGTTACTGGCCGGAGGACAGGAGCAGCAGAGGAAGAAGACAGTGAGTACAGGCCTCAAGCTACTGGCAGGGTTTGGAACCAGATGCAGCTGGCAGTATTTGAACCAGGTACAACTGGCAGGGTGTTTGAAGCAGGTCCGGGCTGTTAATGACAGGGTATTGGAACCAGATATGGGCCGTATGGCACTCATCAGGAGTGATGCAAAAGCTGGCAGGATTTGAACCAGGTACAACTATTAGGGTATGGGAACCAGGTACGGGCCGTACGGTGCTGATACCGGCAGGGTGTTAAAACCAGGTACGGAACATAGGGTGCTCATCGGGAGCCCTGCAATGAGTGCCTACAGCTCGGGGTGCTGCAGCCCTGCAATGAGGGCCTTTGGTGCTCATTGCAGCTAAGTCCCCTAAGCCTCCACCCCCGCAACTGCATCCCTTGCTTCATGAGGGCCGCAGTTTTGGTGTACACAACTGTGTCCCTCGTGTCCTGAGGGCCACAGTTGCGGGTTCGCTATGCAAGCCCTGCAAGCGTGATGACAACTCGGACGATTCACAACTATTATAGTTTGATGATTGGTTCTGACAATGCTAACGGAAAAACTTTAACTTCTGTGGCAAGGCATTTTTTTAAAAACATAAATCAAAATCCGCAACTGAAGCTTTGATTTTGCAAATTAATCAATCTCAGTATTCGGAAGGGCAACATGGAACAAGAGCTTTTGACATTACTGGACATGGTATGCCAAATGGATTGAATGAACAATATAACTTTATGCCTTTTTTGTAATATACTTTGATCAAATAAGTTGTTTATGAATATCTGATAGTATTCTAAAGGTTTGAGTCTCCTTTTCTTTCATCATAAGGAGACAGTATATCAGCTATACTTTCATAGAACTTCCTAATTGTATGTACATGAGATAAATGGTCTGTATTTCATAAAACAATTCCTTATATATATTTTTAATCGTCGTTATATTATTTTTTTTCTATTTTTTTCTGTATATTTTTAAATAAAATGTTATGTTTTATTAATTTTTACATAGTTTGAATCATTCTGAGGTTCTCTTTTAGATGGGTATTCCATTGTCAATTTGAGTATCTTTCCTTTTTCTAAATATATTGAGTTTCCCTCCACTCATAAATGGGATGGCCCTTTATTGATATTTAAGTTTATTGGGTACTTTACCTATTACACATGATTCAGGACCACTCACCATAGAAACCTACTCAAACCTTATTCAGGGATGTGATATTTACCTGGCATGGTGGCTGAATCATGTGTGGCCACCAGGCCTGGAGTTCCCACGACGGTAGCTAGGGCAATCCATTCCCTCAACAACTTCTCCCACAAATTGAACTGGACAGCCGTGGGGGGATGCACCACCTATAGCTCTCACTCTTGCCTCCTTTGCAATCTTCCTCTCCACCGCAGCCCGACTGTCGTCACATCCATGCTAGACAGATCTCACATCCCGTTAGCAAAACCTAGGTCATTGACGGCAGCTGATACTTTACTCCAAATCAGGGCCCTGGTGGCAATGTCCCTCCCCCTTGAAGGGTTTGTGGCATGGCAGATGGCATGGAGGAGGACCATCATCAACTTGTGCCTGTAGGATGGGGATCCTGCCTTCCCTGCTCTGATCCAGATGACTCACCCTCCACACCAATCCCCCTCCCAGGATCAGGCTCAGGCCTCTCCCTCCTCTGTCACTGCACTATGTGTGCCTACCTCCTAGGTTACCTTCCGACCTTCCATTTCCAAAACTACCACTACTGCCACTCCTAGCTTTCCCTCCTCCTCTCCCTCCCTCATCACTACTACTGTTCCCTCCTCTCCCTTCCATTCTCTACCTCACTCCATTCCTCTCCCTCACTACCCTCCTTCCCTTTCATCCCTTCCTCTCCCTCTTTCCCAACTCTTCTTTCCTCTCCCCCTTCGCCTCCCTCTTCACTCCTCCCTCCATCATCAGCACCAAAAATAATGTATGTTTGAGTTATTTTAATACATGTATAAAAGTTCTACTTACAAAACATAAACATCTAGTTATCTACTTACTACTAAAAAAGTCAATTATTTCACATAACAAATATGTAGAACCTCTTTTTAATGTATGTATTATAGCAGATTATTTACACCTTTGTGAGATTTAATTTAAAAAGTTCTACATATGTATTACAGTATGTCATATAATATACTTTTTGTATTATTAAGTAGATAAGCTTTGATCTCATACCTTGTGGCTATAATCTATTTATCTTAAAAATACTCTTTTGTGTACTGTCAGAGATTGTGTACATGTTTTCTGCAGTTTTTATGTTTTGTAAGTACAATCTTTCAATGTGTATTAAAATAACCAAAGTGATGTCAACTTACATTTTTGCTTTTTTTTCATCTATTTTTGCACTTATAAATGATAATGTGTTGAGAATCTGAAGAGAATTTGCGAGAAAAAAAGAAAAGAAAGTAGTACATTACAGAAAGAGTAATAGATAACTGGAATAGCCCTTCTTTAGGAAGTTGTAGAGTTAATAACAATTAAAGAGGATAAATCAGAAAGGGCCATCTTCAGACTTAATAAGCCAGACTTTTGGGTTGATAGAAAGGGTGCCAGCAAGATGGGCCCTTTTTAGTTATTATTTTTCATTAAAATCGTTTGTTTCTATATTTGAGGGAGGAGCCAAAGAAAAAAAAGAGGAGAAATAAGACAGGAAACAACAATGAAAAAAACAGGAAAAAGTCAGGGAAGAGAGAGGAGATAAGGGTAAGAGGAAAATACTGAAATGTATTTGTGCTGTAGTCAATGCCTTGGCCTGAAATCTGCTGTTCATGTTTTGCTAATATATCATATCACTGCATAAAAACAGGCTTCCTCCCACCTTCGCTATCATATCACTAAATCACATAGGCTTTCTCCTTATTACCTCACTTCAATTTGATTCTTTACATGATACTTTACCAGGTTAATACAATGTGAGGGTAGGTGGGAATGGGTGATGAGGTAAAGGGGAAAGGGAAGTATGAAAGTGAGATAGGGAAAACTGAAGAAGCTGTATCTATTACAAGATTTAAAAAAATACATGCAAAAGCCTGGTGCAAAAATACATGCATAGAAAATAATGTATTCATTTTTAATTACAAAGTGTGTGTACCTTTATGCAAATACAATTTCTGCTGCTGTTAGCTGCCCATTGCATCCACCAGGGTTGCAGTGTAAAGGGGGGGTGGGGTCAAAGGCTTTGGTGGTTCAAAGCTTTCCTGGGAGAGACAAACTGCTCCATAGCACTGGCGCTCTAGTGGCAGATTCCAGTAATGCCTAACTGAGTTAATTTTGCTATTTTGCTATTTTGTGCCCCCCCCCCCCCCCCCCCCACAGTTCTTACACCGATTTTAGTGATTATGTGTTGGTAAATCTAAGTGTAAAGTAAGTGTTTGTGAGATCAGTGAGATTTAGAAACAACTACTCTTAGATCTCCAAAAGCTTCTTCTCTCATTCTCTCACTAAGTATCCCTCTAGTGCCTTATTTCTGCATGTTAATGTGAAAAGCTCTACAAAAACAGTCAATGTTAGTGTGGCAAACTTGCATTTTATTATCTCTTCCTTTCAATTAACTTTGTGTTTCCTGTTTCCTACCGCAGTGTGACAGCAAGAAATTCAGTAAAATTGTGAAGATTGGTGTAATTGAAGTGTCACATAATCCTGCCCTTTTTCTGGCAAACCCTGGATTTGCGATTTGATAGTGAGATGAGTAAAATTAGAGGCAAATGAATACTTGTGTAACTTTGCTGAAAAGCCCACCCAGTAGAGAAAAACAACAAACGACTTTACGACTTACAATTGTGGAATTGAATAGGGCCCTAATGTACTCATTATCAAATATAATTGTAAAAAATGTTTTGTTCTTAAATAGTGATGTTGCGAACATAAAATTTTCGGGCGAACCGCCATAGACATTAATGGGCAGGCAAATTTCAAAACCCACAGGGACTCTTTCTGGCCACAATAGTGATGGGAAAGTTCTTTCATGGGGACTAACACCTGGACTGTGGCATGCCGGAAGGGGATCTATGGCAAAACTCCCACGGAAAATTACATAGTTGATGCAGAGTCTGGTTTTAAGCCATAAAGGGCATAAATCACCTAACATTCCTAAATTGTTTGGAATAACATGCTTTAAAACATCAGTTATGATGTTGTATCGATCAGGTAGTGTAAGTGTTACACCCGCTTTACAGTAACAGACCAATCTCCCCGTTTAATGGACCGCAAACAACCGCAAACAGTCCCTTTGCACAACCGCAAACTCCCCACAAACGCAAACTCCCGCAAACTCCCGCAAACTCTAGCAAACTCCCGCAAACTCCCCACTCCCTAAAATAAAATATAACTACAGTATATTCTATATATCATAGAAATGAGGGATGGAAAATTTTGATTGAGTACCTTAGATTATTTTTGCTTATCGAATTTGTTTTTTTGTTTGATTTGCTCTATTAAAAAATATAAAACAGCCCAAACACACAAAGTGAAGTTAAACGTAACATTGTATGACTGATAAGAACTAGTTCACCCCTCTCCTCTCTTGCTTTAGTCATCCATTAGGTAAATAGAAAATCAAGCTGTAGGGTAGTTCAACCAGCCTCACAGGTAATTGTGCTGTCTCTGAATGGCATTGACGCTTCCATTTTCAGTACTGAGTATAGATCCCTAGAGGTCAAGAGGCAGTACAATAGTTCATGTCTAACACATTACATGTTTTTATATGTATCAAAAGTTGCCTAGAGTAAGTGCTTAAGAAAGAAAGAAATGCATTAAATATCTCCAAAGAAGGACTCAGTTAAGTAGGGAATGCAAAATGAAATGTTAAATCGGATGAGAGAGTCTATTTATAATATTTTCTATTTTATTGACAAGAAGCCCTAAGAACACACAGGTCTGATGCTGATGCTTGAACACCCTATAAAATGCTTTAATCCAGGGTTGAGCAAGTTCGGTCCTGGAGAACCACTCACAGGCCAGTTTTTGAGGTTATTCCTGTTGCGTACAGGCAAGACTTCAGTTTCTTTACTTAAACAAAAAAACAAAGTAGAGGCTCTCAATCATAGAATGAACTAACCTTAATAGGTTAGTTCTGTGGACATGATAACCCACTCTGAGAGCAACCTCTTTGAGCTCACTTGTGTCCTTCACAGGGATAAATATCCTGTAGAATATCAGTCTGGTCCCACTGACATTGTTACCATACCACCCAGCTAAGCAACACTCTCCATCTCACCAATTAAGAACTTTCCATTTCTAGTTAAATGTGTGGAATTAGTAACTTGCAATTTGTAATGTGAGCAAGTAGCTAGAGCTTTTGCCCCCCGGGGCTATCACAGTGTTTGCCACTCCCCCAGGTGAGAACATTATACATTATGAAGTTGAATAATAAGAGTATTGCAGTGAATAGTGATACATTTTCTATTGGACAAATGTATTCATAATAAAGCGGCAAGCTTTCAAGATATAACGACTCTCTTTATCAAGTCAAAAAGCGATACTGATACAAGTATGAACTAAAAACAGTAAACAGCAAGAGAAGGAAAATAATGGAAAAACAAGAAAGACAAAACTCATTGGCCAGAGTTAAATGAGAAACAGGCCAGCATTGTGAATAATGTCCTAATAGGTCAGTAAGTAAGTCTATAGATCAGGTTGTAGATAAGAAGAAAGCAACAGAGTAATATAAAGAACAATACATTTCAGCATAGCATGTAGCTTACAAAAACAGTAATAGAAGGAGGGAGGTAAGTGGAATGGGTTAGCTATAAGACATTAAGATAGTGGGCCAGAAAGCCTAAGTCGATGTTAATGCCCAAATCATTTGTATTAAAAAATTGAATCATTTTTAATTCAAAAGTTTTCCGCTGTTGGATAGTTCTAAAATTCCCTCTGAGTACTTTTATTTTGAGGTTCTGGATGGAGTGATTCTCCTGGGTGAAATGGTGTCCAACTGGAGTACAATAGCTGTCTTCATGGTGCTTTTTGATGGAGCTTCGGTGGAGGTTCATTCGCATGTGCAGTTTCTGGCTGGTTTCCCCAATGTAGCACCCCATAATGTACATTACATTTGATGATGTACATAAATATGAGCCTCTGATGTTGTGTGTCTTGTTGTTGTGCTTGGCTGTGTCCTCTTTGCAGATGTGTTGGCATAGTTTGCAGTGACTTTTATTGCAGGGTTTGGTCCCAATTTCTCTGTTATGCTGTTCATTTGGCAATCTTCTGTTCACCAAAGTTTGTCTTAAATTTGGTGGCTGCCTAAATGCAAGAATGGGGGGTTTGGGGAATATATGTTTCAATTCTGTGTCCTATGTGAGTTGTGGTTGTAAATCCTTAAATATTTTGCGTATTCCTTCTAGAACCGGATGGTATATGGTTACCAGAAGTGTGAAGTTGTTTCTTTGGTTCTGAATTGCAATAGGTGTTCCCGGGGTGTTCTGATGGCAGAGGTTACTTTCTGAGTGATAATACAGGGTTTGTAACCCTTCTGTCTGAAGGAGGCAGACAGTGTTTTAAATGTTTATCACGGTGCTCTATGTTTGAACATATGCAGTGGTATCTGATGGCTTGGCTTTGAATTACCCCTTGTTTAGTATGGGAGGAGTGGAAGCTAGAGTTGTGGAGGTAACTACATCTGTCTGTAGGTTTCCTATAGCTGGATAAATTAAGTTTGCCATTTGTAATGGAAATGGTGGTATCCAGAAAGTTAACCTGTTCTGTGGAGCAATCCATTTTAAATTGAATGGATGGGTGAAAGGTATTGAACGAATTATGGAAGTCTTTGAGTTTTCCTTCCCCTTCTGTCCATATGATGATAGGTCATCTATGTAATGCTATTTATTGCTCTTTATTTTGCTCTGCTGTGTTTTTATCTACAACCTGATCTATAGACTTATTTACTGACCTATCAGGACATTATTCACAATGCTGGTCTATTTCTCACTTAACTCATGCCAATGAATTTTTTTTTTCTTTCTGCTTACTGTTTTTAGTTCATACTTGTATTAGTATCGCTTTTTGACTTGATAAAGAGAGGCATTATCTCTTGAAAGCTTGTTGCTTTATTATGAATATGTCTGTCCAATAAAAAAGGTATCGCTATTCACTGCAATATTCTGATTTTTCAAATGGATTACTGGACATTCACAGCTACCTCACTCTTCATATATATATATATATATATATATATATATATATCATACGACTTGGCAATGCATACGACTTGGCAATGAGCACCGAAGGCACTCATCGCCTGCGAGCCTTGCAAAGGGAGGTGAGCAGTGAAGGCAATGAAACACGTGGGACTTAGAGCCAAAGGAGCACCAATCACACATTGAAACAGGCGGGACTTTTTTTTTTTCTTTCTGCTTACTGTTTTTAGTTCATACTTGTATTAGTATCGCTTTTTGACTTGATAAAGAGAGGCATTATCTCTTGAAAGCTTGTTGCTTTATTATGAATATGTCTGTCCAATAAAAAAGGTATCGCTATTCACTGCAATATACTGATTATTCAAATGGATTACTGGACATTCACAGCTACCTCACTCTTCATATATATATATATATATATATATATATCATACGACTTGGCAATGCATACGACTTGGCAATGAGCACCGAAGGCACTCATCGCCTGCGAGCCTTGCAAAGGGAGGTGAGCAGTGAAGGCAATGAAACACGTGGGACTTAGAGCCAAAGGAGCACCAATCACACATTGAAACAGGCGGGACTTAGGCACAAAACACTTCGTAAATGCGGGATTGACTTCGACTTCAAGCAGTTGACCAACGCGGGAGATATGCGGGACGTAGAAAAAAAAACGAACCAAGCAAAGCAAAAAACACTAAAAACACAAAAAAATACAACAAAAATATCACACACAGCACAGGGGAACAGTCAGGATGGGAGTGAGGTGGAACGCAAATTTAACTCGAACTTGGTGAGTTTCAGCACTCAAAAATTGCCTAAGCGGAAAAAAAAATGGCAGCCGAAAAAAATGAAAACCAGGCTACACGACCCTGAAGCGTGCAAAACACCGCCAGGCACGTATGACTTTGCCAGGGACATACGAGGTACAAAAATACACTGTCGGGAAACACAAGGCGCGTAACACAATTTTACAACGCTAATCTACACATTATGATTCTAAAATGGCGGCTTTCCCGCCTAAACCGAAGGTTCTGTCTCGCACACGCAGCCTATGTATAGGGCACAATTGCCACATTGCTGACACTTTCGCCTCAGGTGATGACAGTCTCACTGGACATTTTCTGCTGCCGGTAAATCCAAAGAGATTGTTAGCTCTTCAGGATATTGATTGCTGGATATTAATTATAATTAGGTAAAGTATATTAATTTATTGATTAATTATTAATACAAAAAAATATTTATTATTTAAAAAAAATATGAATATATCCATGTTAACACCTTTATGTTTTGCATGTATGACAATTAAATATGATACTCTCAATGATTATTAATTAATTGCATTTAACATAAAAATGCTTTGTTCATTAATTGCTTAATTATTAATTAATTAGTAATAATAAAAAAATAGTAAAGTGGCCCAATAAATATGTACAATTTACAGTGCACTTTTAATATTTTATAGTGCAGTTATTTATGAATATATCCATGCTTACACCTTTACATTTTGCATGTATGCCAATAAAACATGATACTCTGAATGATTAATGAATTAATTGTATTCAAAACATTACAAATGCTTTTCATTTCATTTTACAGTTTAATCATCTGTGCAGCTGATTGAATACACAGAGTGACGTTTGCAGCATTTAGTATATCATTTAATGATGCTCTTTTTTAGGAGAAAAAAATTAAGGCTTTTTATTTTCTATTAATCACCGTTATTGATTAAATTAATTAATTAACATCTATTAATTAATTCATAAATTATTAATTAGGAATCATTATAAAAAATAAATATTGTCTATTTTATAATGCATAGATTTAATATTGCATTTATATATCTGAAGTAATGATCATTACGTACATTCATTGATTAACTATTAATTGTTAATAATTACAGAGATTTTTTTTTTTTTTACTTGCCCTAAATTCAGGTATATTTTCAAATGTATATATCTATATGCCTACTCATTGCCTAACAGGAATAGGACCTTATAAGCACTTAAATATTTAAATCATTTTATTATATCATGACACTTTTTAATATTTTTTTAAGGCATTTACTTATTAATATATTGATGATTAGGCCTTTACATTTTTCATGTATGCCAATTAAACAGGATACTTTCACTGATTAATGCATTCATTTTAACAAAACATTAAACATTATTTTTACATCATTTTACAGATTCCCCAACTCTGCACCTGCCTGAAGACAGAGGATGAGCTCTGCAGGATTTGATCTGCTATAACATCAACTTTACAGGTTTATGATTTAATGGTGACATTCTTTAGCAAAACAGGGTTAAGTATTTTTATTTTGCATTGATCACAGTTATTGATTAATTAATTAATGTATTTTATTTTATTAATTAATCAATAATTAAAACAAACAAAAAAAACCTTATGAATGCATATATGCTTAGCCATTTATGTGTTAATGAATGACAATTACACCTCATAACTTGATTTATTGATGAATTAATTTAATCAAAACATTTCAAATCCTTTTCAGGCCAATCTATAGTTTGCTCATAGCTCTTTGGGTTTGCCCTTCTTTAGGAACACATGACTACCTGTTTATTTTTTGCAGTCATGACAGTTTTAGATTATTTCATTAATGTATATTCATTTATTAATTACTTCATAATTCATTATAAAAAAAAGCATTTTACCATTAAATTATTGATCAATATATATATGCTTAGCTCTTTAGCTTTTAATGTATATTAATATATATTTTAATAAACCATTAATTGATTAATTAATTAATTAAATTAGTTTTGCATTCATGACAGGTAAAAAAAATATGTACAATAAAAAAAACAATATCTTACACCTGCATTTACAATTACAGATTAAAATGGCGGACAACGCAGAACACAAGAATGAACGTAAAAGAAGAATGGCAAGGGAACAGAGGCAGAGATGGAGAGATGCACAGACCCCTGAGACTTTGCAACCCTTAAGAGAAGAAGACCGACAGGGACTTCTAAATAAAAGAAAAATGACTAAGAAAGCACAAACTGAGTGTCCTGGAGCTTTAGAGAGAAGAAAAAGTAAACAAAAAATGTCTGAAAAACATTGCCTAATGACCCAATAGTGCCTCATGACACCAATGTTCATACAGATAACATTAATGTAGATATAGAAAGTTGTAGTAATATCTATGTTGAGGAAGCTCACGATAGTGCTTTATTTATAGCACTAACAGTAGACACTCATTAATGTGGATTAATGAATGTGGTTTGTCAGTTTTGTGGGGCCTGTCATTTTCTGAAGAAAAGACCAACAAATGGAGAGTTTATTAGTTGCTGTCAGAAAGGAAAGGTAAGACTTCCAGAAAGACACACATTTCCTGAATATTTAAAAAGTATAATGAGTGATCCAAAATTTCCAAATTACAAAAAAACTTATAACAGTGTAATTTAATTTCCTTCAATAGGTGCAACATTAGCAGAAAATGCCTAAGGACATGGTCCTTACTATTTTAAAGTAAAAGGACAAACTTACCACCGGACTTCTCATTTACACCCAGAAGCAGGAGAGCAAAGGAAATTTGCACAGTTATATGTCCTTGATACAATGGAAGCTGTTGAACAACAAATGATGCTTCCTGAAAATAAACAATGCTTACCCATAGTCTTTGAACAGCTCAATAACATTATGGCCAGCAACCCATATAGTCAAGCATACAAAAAATTAGCAAAAATGCGCAAATAAATCAATTGCCAATGCTAAGAGTAAATATGGTTCTCAAAAGAGATCGCCAGACTGATCAAAGATGATATAATTTACCAACAGCAAATGAGGTTGCCATGGTCTTTAAAAATGATGATGGGGAACCACCATTTGAGCAGAATATTAGAATATATCCACGCAATGAAGACCAACCTTTTATAAACATAAATATTTTAAGTAGTAATTTGGATCCAAAGACATATCCCATTTTATTTCCAAATGGTGAGCCAGAATGGCAACAAAAATAACAATTGCAAAGTTATCCCAATAGTGAAGTTCATGTTAGAAACAATATTTCTATGCTGCAATATAAAGTGGCACAAACTGCTATTCAGGATCGATTTAATCCTATGTTATGTGGGGGGAAACTCACACAACAATGTATTATTGATTCCTATCTACAAAGTCGAAGCAAATAATCGAAATTTTGACAAATTTCAACAAAACAAGCTTCGAGTAGAACAATATTGTGAATTGATGGACTATGTCGCTGAATTGGCTGCAGAGACATTCCTGCTGGAAGAGCAATGATTTTGCCACCCTCTTTCAAAGGATCTCCAAACAATATGCGAGAAATATACAAGGATGCCATGGCTATTGTGACCAAATTTGGCAAACCGGATTTATTCATTACATTCACATGTAATCCACAATGGCCAGAGATCAGAAAAAAATTAAAACTTGGCCAAAATACTTCTCACCAACCAGATTTGGTGGCTAGAGTATTCAAAATAAAACTAAATTTATTAATTCATGATATAACTAAATCACACTTAATTGGGTAAATGTGTTGCTTTTGTTTATACTATTGAGTTTCAAACCACATGCATATATACTTTTAATACTGCAAGAAAAAGATACATCGAATACGGCAGAGAGAGTGGATTCAGTAATTACTGCTGAACTGCCACATCCAAAAAAACATTCAAAACTTTATGAGATTGTAACTCATAGAATGATTAACGGTCCATGTGGAGATATCAATCCAAATTCACCATGTATGGAAAATAAAAAATGGACGAAAGAGTTCCCAAAACAATTTAAAATGCAGACTTATACTAATTGTGATGGATACCCTTTGTATTAAAGAAGAGAAGGGCAAACAGCTATTATTCGTGGTCAAAAGGTCGATAATAGATATGTGGTTCAATCCACAATCCACATATGCTGATGAAGTACAATGCACTCATCAATGTGGAAGCTTGCACTTCTCTCAAATCCATCAAATATGTGTATAAACATATATACTAAGGATATGATGGAGCAACTGTTGTTGAACAAGACAATCCAGTTTTACATTACAAACTTTCATCTTATTTATATGCTCGCTATGTAAGTGGGCCAGAAGCAATGTGGCATCTTCTCAAATTTGAGATGCATGATCGGTCACATGCTGTGTATCGATTAGCTGTCCATTTGTCACAAAGTCAATTTGTTTGCTTCACTGCAGGGAATAAAAGAAATATTTTAGCACAAAGTGAAGATAGAGCAACAACACTTACTGCTTGGTTTCAATTAAATTGTCAGGACATTGAGGCCAGAACATTTTTATACATTGACATTCCATATCACTATGTAAATGGCCAATGCCGACAACAAAAAAAGATAATCATAAAATTATCCAATAAATTTATACCGTTAGTCCAAGAGACATTGAACGTTTCAGCTTAAGATTACTTCTTTTACATGTTCCCAGTTATGAACATTGACGCACAGTCAATGACATAGTTTATGATACTTTCCAATTAGCTGCAAGACATCAAAACATTTTGGCAGATGATACAGAATGGGAGAGATGTCTAGAAGAAGCAGCACTATGTCAAATACCAAAGCAAATGAGCAAATTTGCTTTTATTTGCATCTTTTGCAATGTACCTGATGCATTAGCTTTGTGGAAAACATTTAAATTACATATGTGTGAAGACTTCTTGAAATGTTACAATGAGACCATTGCTCTATTAAAAGCATTAATGGAAATTCAGGAAATCCTTCTTTGTCGTGGATTAAATTGTGCAAATTTGTATCTGTCTGATCCAGGAATCATAGATGAAATTAACTTTGACGAGTATGACACTGAGATTGAATACCAAAAAACACAAGAACAATTTTGAACTTTAAATGCATTCAAATTGGAAGCATTTAATGCCATTACAAATTCAATAGACGATTACATGTTTAAAGAGTGTTATTTCTATCTAGATGGCCCGGTGAATTTGAGCACAGGGTCAAATAGCACTGCCATTTGCAACAACTGGAATTTCCGCACTTTTGTTAGAAGGTGGTAGAACTGTGCATAGTGGATTTAAACTGCCAAATCCCATTCTTGAAACATCAGTGTCGAATATTCTAATGAATTCATTACAAGCCAAAACATTTCCAAAAAGTAAATAAATTATAATAGATGAGGCAACAATTACCTGTGGTGCCACATGGCAATAGGACTGACATTATTGAAATGTGTAAAAAGAGAAGTAAACTGTGGAAAATATTTACACACCTTAAATTAGAAATAAATATGAGAGAAATATGCAAAGAATCACTAATATCGACAATCTTTCTCAATACCATCAATAATGAGGATTACTCAGACATTGCAAGTAAAGTCATATTGACATCAAAAAATATACAGGTAGTGTAATGATATAGGTATCACAAGGTTTTGGAGACCAGCAGCCTAGGTCAGCAATAATCCAATTCAGCAACTTGTAGGTGAAACAGGAACAAGCTTTATTGAAGGGATCAGGAACCACAATAATCTGGCAAGGTACATAATCAGGAAGTGCCTTATATAGGCCAAGGACCAGACACCTGACCAGACACAGCTGAAGAGACTAGTCACTGATGCTATTGCTCGCAGAGTCAAGGTTATCAGATCTCCAGGAAATTCACAAAGACAGGCTGGCGCAGTGGTAGGGAAGAGGATCAGCAGCCTGGGGACCAGAGTTCAAAACCCAGCAGAGTCAATTCCTCACATTACCCCCGCCTCTATAGACGCAGCCTCTGGATGCCCTATTACCCGGTTTAGCAGGTTACTGCACATGGAAGGACCGAAGAAGGTCAGGAGCGTGAATACTGTCCGCTGGTTTTCCACGAACTATCATCCTCACCATAGCCTTTCCAACGCACAAGATACTGAAGCTTGATGCGGAAGATCCTGGAGTCCAGAATTTTCTCCACCTCGTATTCATCCTCACCATCCCGAGGACTGGAGGTGGGGCAGGCAGGGCTCGGCCAGGGAAAGTGTTTGCATGGAAAGGTTTCAGCAGTGCAACGTGAAACACCGGATGTATTTTCATGGAATCTGGAAGTTGCAAACGAAAAGTGACAGTATTGATCTGAGCGATGATCTCAAAAGGTCCCATGAACCTCTGACCCAATTTATGAGAAGGAACCCTAAGCTTAAGATTCCTTGTTGACAGCCAAACCTTGTCACCAACATGATAAACTGGGGCCTCCGTTCTATGCCTATCAGCAGCTCTCTTGTAACATTCCTGAGCCTTCGAAAGAGTCTCCTTCAACAGGTCTTGGGAATCTCGTAAGGTGGTTAGCAGATCAGTGACTGCAGGAATGGAAGTAGTAATTGGGAGACTCACTAGAAAGGTTGGATGGTAACCATAGTTGGCAAAAAATGGGCTCAAAGAAGTGGAGCAGTGTTGGGCATTGTTATAGGCAAACTCCGCCGTGGGTAGAAAATCCAGACAGTCATCCTGCAGGTAACTAATATAGAACCACAAATATTGCTCCAAAGTCTGGTTGGTTCGCTCAGTCTGTCCATTACTTTGTGGATGAAAAGCTGACGACAGATTTACATTAATACCTAGATTAAAACAAAAATGTTTCCAAAAACGAGATGTAAACTGCACTCCCCTGTCAGAAACCACTTCATCAGGCACTCCATGCAAGCAAAATATTTCCCGAATAACCAGGTCAGCCGTCTGTTTAGCTGAAGGGAGACCACGAACTGGTATGAAATGACCCATCTTAGTTAACCTGTCCACAACAACAAGAATTGTAGTGTGTTCCTTAGAGGGAGGTAGTTCCACAATAAAGTCCATGGATATAGATCCCCAGGGACGATGAGGAATCGGAAGAGGCTGAAGCAAGCCAACAGGGGATGAGCGAGGAGTCTTATGTCTGGCACATACATCACAAGAGGACACATACTTCTTAACATCCTCATAATACTTGGGCCACCAAAAGGATCGGGCAAGTAGCTCTTGTGTCTTTTGGATTCCTGGATGACCTGCTGGTTTTGAGTCATGGTAGAGACGTAAAAGGTCCAGTCGCACTGACTCCGGAGCAAACAGACGTTGTTGAAAAGTCCAAAACCCATTAAGCATCGTCATATGGAGATCACGAGGAGGATCACGAAGAACTGGGTCTTCAGCGTAGCCCTTTTTAATGCGAGACATCAGATCAGAAGGAAATGTAACTCCTATAAATATATCCTCCGGCAAGATGGTGGTCTTGGTTACGGTAGTATGGAGGGGGTCAGCTATTCTAGACAAGGCATCCGCCTTACCATTCTTGGAGCCAGGACGGTATGTAACCAAAAAATTAAACCTCGAGAAGAATAGGGACCAGCGTGCTTGTCTGGCTGACAGTCTCTTAGCTGATTGAATACATTCCAGATTTTTGTGATCTGTGAGGACAGTAATTGGATGGGTAGCTCCCTCCAAGAGATGTCTCTATTCGGTGAAGGCAGCTTTTATAGCCAATAGTTCTTTATTCCCTATGTCATAGTTTCTTTCTGCTGGCACCATCTGGCGGGAATAGAAGGCACACGGATGTAACAGCATCTTAGGTCCAGTCCTTTGAGACAGTATAGCACCAACAGCTGAATCAGAAGCATCAACTTCCACAATAAATGGTAATTCCGGCTGAAGATGTACCAGGACGGGGGCAGATGTAAACAGAGTCTTTAATCGGAAGAATGCGGTATCAGCCTTATCGGACCACTGAAAAGGAGTCCGTTTACGTGTAAGTTCAGTGATCGGTGTAATAACGGCAGAGAAATTCTTAATGAAATGCCTGTAAAAATTGGCAAACCCCACAAATCTCTGAATATCTTTTTCATTCTTGGGGATGGGCCAGTCCAGCACAGTTTTAATTTTACTTGCGTCCATACTTAAACCTTTAGGAGTTATTACATACCAAAGGAATTGAATTTCTGTTTGTTCAAACTCACATTTTTCCAGTTTAATGTATAGGTGGTGGGTATGAAGACGCTTCAGAACTATACAGACCTATTTTCTGTGGTTTTCAAGATTATCAGAAAATATTAAGATATCATCCAAATATGCCACAACAAACTGATCCAGGAGATCTCGTAGTACATCATTGATAAGATGCTGGAAAGTTGCAAAGGCATTACAAAGCCCAAATGGCATTACTAGATATTCATAATGCCCGTACCTGGTTCTGAAAGCTGTTTTCCATTCATCATTTGGTCTTATGCGAACCAGATTATATGCCCCCCCCCCGAAGATCAAGCTTCGTAAATATTTTAGCTGAGCGAAGTCTCTCCAGAAGTTCAGGAATGAGAGGCAAGGGGTAGCAGTTTTTAACAGTGATGTTATTAATGTCCCTGTAATCAACGCATGGCCGTAGGCTGACATCTTTCTTTTCTACAAAGAATATAGCTCCTGCTGGAGAAATAGACGATTGAATAAAGCCTTTGGCAAGATTTTCTTGTATGTATTCACGAAGAGCTTTCAATTCAGGCTCAGAAAGGGAATATATACGGCCAAATGGGATAGCAGCCCCAGGTAACAGCTCTATTGGGCAATCATAAGGCCTGTGGGGTGGAAGCTGATCAGCATTCTTCTTATCACAGACATCTGCAAAATCCTGATATTGTAGAGGAAGCTTAGTTAAGTTTGTAGCAACCATTTCATTAATTGTTGTGGCCACAGGTGTTAACTTAGAGGGTTGACAATTCATTAAGCAGTGTTCTGAAGGAAAGGACAAAGTTCTGATTTTCCAATCAATCTGTGGGTTATGCAGAGCAAGCCAAGGTACACCCAAAATCACTGGAAACTGTGTTGAGGAAATTAGGTGGAAAGATATACTGTAGTCTCATGGTGATTCACTTCCAGAGTCAACTTTAAGGGCACAGTCTCATGTGTAACCAGTCCTGACGTAAGTGGAGAACCGTCTACTGTCTCCATTAACACAGGTGAAGAATTAGGGATAGACTGAATTCTATTTCCTGCTGCAAATTTGATGTCCATAAAGTTTCCGCCTGCTCCAGAATCTATCATAGCTGTAGTTGAAATTTTACTATCACCACATTGCAAAGTGATAGGCACCACAAAATGAGGATGTTGAGTCAACATACCCTCTTCACCATGAGCCAGAGAAAACAAAGGTTGTGTGACAGAATCCAGTTGATCTGAAATCTGGTATTGGTGTTGAATCTGTGCACCCTCAGCAGCCACTGTTTTTCTTCATTGGATAATGGCCCTCTTATTAGATTTACCTGCATAGCCTCAGGCTCAGAGTCTGTAGGTGTTTGTGGGGTCGGAGTAGAAATTCTTGAATAGAAAGTAGGAGTAGCACTTGGTCTAAAAGAGGCCTGTCTTTCCAATCTTCTTTCAGAAAGTCTCTGATCAATACGGATAGCCAAACGTACAAATGCATCAAAGTCAGCAGGAAGATCAACACGAGCTAGCTCATCTTTTATAGCTTCTGAGAGACCTTTTCTGAAGTGGAACCTCTGGGCTGATTGTTTCAGGTAGTATAAGCAACCCACTGTCTAAATTCAGCAGCATATTCAGCCACAGAGCGCCTCCCTTGATGCAAATGAAGGAGAGTGGCTTCTGCTGTAGCACATCGATTGGGGTCATCAAAAACTAGGCACATGGCCTCAAGAAAGTCATTTAAATTACCCAAGACTGGACTGTCCTGTTCCAGAAGAGGGGAGCCCCAAGCCAGGGCTTCATCTTTGAATAGGGAGAAAATAAATCCCACCTTCTCTCTTTTAGATGGAAATCGGTGAGGTAACATCATGAAGTGCAAACGGCATTGATTTAAGAAACCCCTAAATCTTTTGCGATCTCCTCCAAACTTTTCTGGTAGGGGCAAGCGGGCATCTTGTGCAGGTGTAATAGTAGCAGCCGCAACATCCCGTGCCCTGTAGCTGGTATACTCACTGTGCATTGACTGAACTTTATTTTGCAGTTCAGCTACCTGGTCCTGCAGCACTTGAATGGTCTGTGCCTGGGTCTACACAGTTCTTGCAAATAAAGCAAACTGCTGGGCCAATGCAGAATCTGACCCGGCGATCTCCATGAATTGGCCAGATTATTCTGTAATGAGGTTTTGGAGACCAGCAGCCTAGGTCAGCAATAATGCAATTCAAAAACTTGTAGGTGAAACAGGAACAAGCTTTATTGAAGGGATCAGGAACCACAATAATCTGGCAAGGTACATAATCAGGAAGTGCCTTATATAGGCCAAGGACCAGACACCTGACCAGACACAGCTGAAGAGACTAGTCACTGCTGCTATTGCTAGCAGAGTCAAGGTTATCAGATCTCCAGGAATTTCACAAAGGCAGGCTGGCGCAGTGGTAGGGAAGAGGATCAGCAGCCTGGGGACCAGAGTTCAAAACCCAGCAGCGTCAATTCCTCACAGGTAGATGCCTTGAATCTAAATAATGAAATTTTAAAATGAATTAATGCACCCCAAAACAACTATTACAATGCAGATTCTGTTCTGGTTGATGACAAAAACAGTAAATCTAACTTTACTATGGAATTTATTCATTCTTTACCTCCCTCTGGAATGCCACCACATATTTTGCAACTTAAAAAAGCGGCAATTGTCATGCTACTGAGAAATATGAATCCCAAAAAAAGACTTTATAATGGGACCAGATTAATTGTGAAGGATTTAAAAGATCATTTTAAACATGCAGAAATGATGAATGGTACCCATAAAGGTGAACCAGTTCTTATACCAAGCATTGTTTTGGCTTCAAGTGAGAGTGGTTTGCATTTTCTCCTTCAAAGGAGACAATTTCCCAGTATCATGGCATTTGCCACGGTCATTAATAAATCCTAAGGGCAAACTTTTAAGTCTGTGGGTGTTTTTTTTATAGGAACCTGTATTTACACATGGACAACTCTATGTTGCATTTTCAAGATGCAACAATCTGGAGGAAATTAAAGTTCATATTGAAGAAAACCCAAGTCAAGGTGATTTATTGGAGGATGGACGCATTTTTAGCAAAAGCATTGTGTACTGTGAGGTTCTGTAAATATAGAGAACAGTGGTTTTTATCTATTACTCTTTTTAGAGAACCACTATTTCACATAGGAAACGCTATGTGCCATTTTCAAGAACTACAAGAATAACAACAACAACAAAAAATCAACGACAAAGTAAAATATTGAAATGTGTTAGAAGTTACCTTTTTGCATGATTGGCCCCACAAAACAATTAGGTGGAATTTTCGTACAATTGCAGGATAAATGTTACTATTTTAAGGTACTATTTCAGATGTTAACATTGTCTTTTAAAAGGTGGGGAAAGTTGTTACATTGTATATAATTAAGGATTTATGTTAGTAGGAGGATAACCATTTGTTAATAAATTAAAATGTATAATTAAATAGAGTATTGATCCAGGGAGTATTACGATCACCAGTTAATGGATTGTTTTCCCCCTCTTTGATTGTTTGCCTTCCTCTGGATTCAATACCTATGTGGTTTACCAGGACTTGAAATAAAAGTTGAAAGTTACAAAGCATTATGTAATGGTTGCAAATATTTATTCAGAGACAGTTAACCAATTCTTATGTTACTCATGCATACCTCTGAATTAAAAATGTTACTATTGTTAAAAAACGTTCAACATTGCTTCAAATATAAGTTGCATGTTACAAAGTATTATGTAATGGTTTACAATATGTATTCATAAAAACATCAGCAATTGTAATATTATTCTTGCATACATGTGAATTAAAATGGTTAATATTGTTCAAAAATTATGATTTACCTGAAGGTTAAAAAAGGAAAAAAATTATTATCATAAATGTTGTACTTCTTTGTAGATAACAAAAAGGTTAACAGTGGCAGAGACTCACATTGTTTGGCAAACAGCTTTCCCAGCATTAAAATGTTATTGCCCCGTTATTTTTGACGGGCAAATCGCTAGTATATATATATATATATATATATATATATATATATATATATATACTAGCGAATTGCCTGTCAAAAAATGACGGCAATGAAATTGTAAGGTAGCTAATGCTGTTTGGTGTATAAGTAAATAGTAGAGGGGCGGTGGCTCAGGTATAAATGATAAGTACCAAATTCAAATGGATGATAACAGGGTGCTCCTAAGGATAATAGGGATAAGTAGTACCAAAAGAGAGAAAAAGATCCTTTTTTAGGGCACTCCTGGGAAATCCAATTCTCAGAAAAAGAGATTGAACTAAATGTAAAACTTAACTTTTAATAGTAATAATAAAATCCACTTAAAATACATAAACGTAGGTAGCAGAGAGTTTAAGTATATAGAGTTTACTGGGAAAAATGCCACTATAGTGGAAAATGCCACTGTAAGGTAGACCATATAAAGTGCAATGTGCTGGTATAGTCACTGAAAAAGTGGCTGGTATATAAGAAAAAAAGTGTAATATAGTGCTAATAGTGATAAGGTGCCAAGTGCTATGACACAAATAAGAAATATATGAAAGTGAACCAAGTATATCAGTAATATATGGTTGCCTATAAGGTGCAATATAAGTAATTATAAGCAGCTGATTGCTGATCAGAAACCAGTAAACAATATGATAAATGTGGCAAGGGGTAAAGGATAGGGGTAGAAGATATTGAGAAATAAATGCCCCCAGAATACTGATGTCCTGTTAGGTAATGTTCTCAATATCTGTGTATCTCAGATACCCAAATACCCCAATAACAGCGTTGCCTTCAGGATATACCCATAACCAATAGCTACTGCCTTCCAAATCCACTAAACATTGGCTAAAATAGCCTAACTAATGCAGCTGTGAAGGGGCTTTATGCTATGGGCCTGAAACTGAAAACGCTGACTCTGTGCTAGTCACGCCGTGGTCTAGACGCAAGGTAATGACGTCATAGACTCGCGACGGCGTTCCTACGTGCACCCGACGCACGTTTCTTGAATTTCATCAGGGGTTACGCCTGCCTTTCCTATAGGCCTTTTTAAAGGCAGGCGTTGTCATGGCAATGCAAAAAAAACGGGATTAAAAACAAAACAGTGAACGGATATCACTGTGCACCATTAAAAACTAATAGATCATCTCTTAAAAGATGGAAATGAACTCCAAAGAATGTATAAAGCTAAATAATACCATGATGGTACTTATCAAAGAAGTAAATAATTGAGTCCAAATATATATGATGTAGGTGAATATAACTGTGCTATATATTGCACCTATAAGTGTACTTGGTTAATAGAGAGCCCATGTGTGGTAGACCTAATGGATGTCTTCATTGAGAAATATATTGAATATTAATTATAGGCATATATTATAGACATAAATTATATGTTGACTATCTATATCTTGGGGCTTATCTATTATCAACATAAAAAATATAGGATGAGTCCTCAATAATGAACTATATTTAGAATACAGATGTTGGTCCCATCATGGTGAGCCTGCCTGATAATGGGCCTAAATAAAAGGCCTCCTTATAAGAATGCTACTGGAAAATACAGAATGACATGATCTAAAGAAATAGATCAGATATAGGGAGTAAAGGTGAAGCCTTCATTAAGGCCATTAGGTTTTTTAGTGCCTAGTAGATAAATCCACTTGGCTTCTTTCTTTAATAACTCTGTGTCTATATCTCCTCTCCTTATGGTTTTCTCAACATGATCTATAGCAGTAAATGTAAGGACTTTAGTGTCACCTTTATGTTTGTTATTAACATGCATGGCTATGGGGGTATCAAATTCTTTCTTGACACTATAAATGTGCTCAAGAATCCGTCTTCTGAGTTCCCTACAGGTTTTGCCTACGTATCTGGCTCCACATACACATGAAATTAAATATATAACACCCTCTGTTTTGCATGTAATAAGATGCTTTATTTTATAAGTATGTTTTTCTGAAGAGAAGGTTTTAGTTGGTTTTACATATTGGCATGCTTTGCATGAATGACATTTAAAGCAGCCTTTTGTTTTGTGTAACCATGATTGGCTTTTGTCTGTGTCCAAATGACTTCTAGATAAATAATCTCTTAAATTTCTAGATCTTCTACTAGTAATGGCTGCGTTGGTGGGTAAAAATGGTTTAAGGTCTTTATCATCCAATAAAATACCCCAATGCTTATTAAAGATTTTTTTAACCTCATGCCATTTACTATTGAACGTGCCAATGCACCTAATAGTATTTTCTGATTCTCTTGTTCTATCTTTTAGAAGATCTTCCCTCTTAGTGTTTTTGGCTCTTTGGTAGGCCTTTTTTAAGCTGTTTTTTGAATAGCCTCTTTCCAAAAAGCGGGATTGTAAATCTTGAGATTCCCTCTCAAAATCTAAGTCATTGGAACAATTTCTTTTTATTCTTAAATATTGGCCAATTGGTATGCCTTCAATTAATGCTTTTGGGTGACTGCTTTTGGCGTGGAGTAAGCTGTTAGTAGCCGTAGGTTTCCTGTAGGTCTTGGTACCCACAATGCCATCTTGTGTTTTATATATTAGTAAGTCTACGAATGTGATAAACTCATAACTAGATTCAGATGTTAAAAAAAGACCTAAATTATTAATATTCAGAGTCTTAATAAAGTCCTCTAACTGGGAGGTTGAGCCATTCCAAAGTATTAAAATATCATCGATAAAGCGGACCCAGAGATCTATATGTGAGGTGTATTTCTCCATTTCTTCACAAAAGACCATCTGCTCCTCCCACCAGCCTAAAAACAGGTTAGCGTAGGTAGGGGCACAAGCTGTGCCCATCGCTGTTCCCCGAGTTTGTTTATAGAATTTATCCATGAAGATGAAATAATTATGATTTAGAACAAATTCTAATAGTGTTAAGAGAAATTTGTTATGAGTATCATATTGCTTGCCTTGTTTGTTAAGGAAGTATCTAACTGCATTTATACCTTTATCATGGTGTATGCTAGTATAAAGGGCTTCCACATCTAGTGACACCAAGATGGTGTGTTCCTTAGATTGTATGCCATCTAATTTAGTTAATACCTCCTTAGAGTCTTTAACATAAGATGAAAGGCTAAATATAAATTCTCTTAGAATTTGATCCAAATATTTACTGGAATTTTCAGTTAAATTACCAATCCCTGATACTATCGGTCTTCCAGGGGGTTTCTGGGGATTTTTGTGAATTTTAGGTATGGTGTAAAAGGTTGCTACCTTAGGATTTTTTTTGAGCATAAATTCAAATTCTTGTTTACTGATGGTTTTATTTACTAGGCCTTTGTGTAGTATCTCTCATAGTACTTCTATGAATCTTTCTGTGGGGTCACAGCTTAATTTACTGTAGCAATTCATATCATTAAGCAGTCTAAGACATTCTTCAATGTAATCTTTTTTATCTAAGATAACAACATTGCCCCCTTTATCAGCATTTTTTATAATGATATCTTTATTTCCTTTTAATTCTTGTAGGGCTTGTGTTTCTTGTTTAGTAAGATTTGAAGATCTAGTCTTAGATAGAGCTAATTGTTCAAGATCCTTTTCCATGTTTTTAACAAAAAGTTCAATGTTAGGGCTAATGTGCAGTGGCGGAGTAAATTTACTCTTGTTTTTGAGTTGGGAAAAGGGTCCTTTAAGCTCTAATTCTTCATTTTCGGCTAATAGACATTCTAATGTTTTCAAAGTTTTCTGGTCCTCACTATTTAGGTACGTATTAGTACCTTTTCTTGAGAAATGTTTTTTCAAAGCAAGCTTCCTGGCAAATAAATGTACATCTTTAATCCACTCAAATAAGTTAAAATCATCTGAGGGAGAGAAGTTTAATCCTTTTTGTAATACAGATATATGATGGACTGAAAGCTGAAAATGTGAAAGGTTAAACACCTGTAGAGAATTTAGTTCTTTTTGCTTCTCTTGTGTGGTTTGAATATGCTTGGGGCCTTTCTTACCCCTCCTAGTCTTTGCTTTCCATCTAAAAAATTCATATTGGACCTAGTCTCCATTGTTGATGTTTCTTTGGGTCTAGTATCTATATCTGACCACTCTGATTCTGATGTATATGAATCATCATTTCTTTGTCTAGGTTCTCTGTATTTTTTAGGTCTTCTAAAGATGTTACCAGTTTGAAAATCATTAAGATCTCTTTGGAATTTCTTTTGTTTTCTTTCCATTAAAGTTTTTTGAAAGGTTTCTATATCTTTCTGTAATTTCATTTCAGACTCTGTAAATATTGGGTTCTCAGAGAATTCCTTTATTTTTTCTACTTTTGTTTTTAACACTTTCTGTATCTCTGTTAGTTGGTGTTGTTCCCACTCTAGGATCATGCTCATTAGTTCATTAGAGCATTTTATTAATATTTGATCCCATTTTTTTACAAAGTCCTCAGATAGATTTTGAATGGTTGGAAAGAGATTGATTCTGAGTCCTCTAGGGACTAATTTATTCCTTAGATAATTTTCTAAGCTTGCTATTTCCCATCTAATTTGATGTTGTTTTTTATACAATGTATTGAGATCAGAGAACTGATTTCTGAGGTTGGATTCATTTGGTCTTATCTTATTCATGTCACTAGTGAATACTAGTTTAACATCTTTTTCCCATGATTCTGGGTTCCAATTTTGTGATAGGAAACCCGTCATTGTTACAATATAAGAATCCTGGATAATATACCGGGCTTAACACCAGGATAGAACTATGTTCATAAACTGACAAGTAAATAGTAGAGGGGCGGTGGCTCAGGTATAAATGATAAGTACCAAATTCAAATGGATGATAACAGGGTGCTCCTAAGGATAATAGGGATAAGTAGTACCAAAAGAGAGAAAAAGATCCTTTTTTAGGGCACTCCTGGGAAATCCAATTCTCAGAAAAAGAGATTGAACTAAATGTAAAACTTAACTTTTAATAGTAATAATAAAATCCACTTAAAATACATAAACGTAGGTAGCAGAGAGTTTAAGTATATAGAGTTTACTGGGAAAAATGCCACTATAGTGGAAAATGCCACTGTAAGGTAGACCATATAAAGTGCAATGTGCTGGTATAGTCACTGAAAAAGTGGCTGGTATATAAGAAAAAAAGTGTAATATAGTGCTAATAGTGATAAGGTGCCAAGTGCTATGACACAAATAAGAAATATATGAAAGTGAACCAAGTATATCAGTAATATATGGTTGCCTATAAGGTGCAATATAAGTAATTATAAGCAGCTGATTGCTGATCAGAAACCAGTAAACAATATGATAAATGTGGCAAGGGGTAAAGGATAGGGGTAGAAGATATTGAGAAATAAATGCCCCCAGAATACTGATGTCCTGTTAGGTAATGTTCTCAATATCTGTGTATCTCAGATACCCAAATACCCCAATAACAGCGTTGCCTTCAGGATATACCCATAACCAATAGCTACTGCCTTCCAAATCCACTAAACATTGGCTAAAATAGCCTAACTAATGCAGCTGTGAAGGGGCTTTATGCTATGGGCCTGAAACTGAAAACGCTGACTCTGTGCTAGTCACGCCGTGATCTAGACGCAAGGTAATGACGTCATAGACTCGCGACGGCGTTCCTACGTGCACCCGACGCACGTTTCCTGAATTTCATCAGGGGTTACGCCTGCCTTTCCTATAGGCCTTTTTAAAGGCAGGCGTTGTCATGGCAATGCAAAAAAAACGGGATTAAAAACAAAACAGTGAACGGATATCACTGTGCACCATTAAAAACTAATAGATCATCTCTTAAAAGATGGAAATGAACTCCAAAGAATGTATAAAGCTAAATAATACCATGATGGTACTTATCAAAGAAGTAAATAATTGAGTTCAAATATATATGATGTAGGTGAATATAACTGTGCTATATATTGCACCTATAAGTGTACTTGGTTAATAGAGAGCCCATGTGTGGTAGACCTAATGGATGTCTTCATTGAGAAATATATTGAATATTAATTATAGGCATATATTATAGACATAAATTATATGTTGACTATCTATATCTTAGTCACGCCATATATTAAATAATATCAATGTATGGGGCTTATCTATTATCAACATAAAAAATATAGGATGAGTCCTCAATAATGAACTATATTTAGAATACAGATGTTGGTCCCATCATGGTGAGCCTGCCTGATAATGGGCCTAAATAAAAGGCCTCCTTATAAGAATGCTACTGGAAAATACAGAATGACATGATCTAAAGAAATAGATCAGATATAGGGAGTAAAGGTGAAGCCTTCATTAAGGCCATTAGGTTTTTTAGTGCCTAGTAGATAAATCCACTTGGCTTCTTTCTTTAATAACTCTGTGTCTATATCTCCTCTCCTTATGGTTTTCTCAACATGATCTATAGCAGTAAATGTAAGGACTTTAGTGTCACCTTTATGTTTGTTATTAACATGCATGGCTATGGGGGTATCAAATTCTTTCTTGACACTATAAATGTGCTCAAGAATCCGTCTTCTGAGTTCCCTACAGGTTTTGCCTACGTATCTGGCTCCACATACACATGAAATTAAATATATAACACCCTCTGTTTTGCATGTAATAAGATGCTTTATTTTATAAGTATGTTTTTCTGAAGAGAAGGTTTTAGTTGGTTTTACATATTGGCATGCTTTGCATGAATGACATTTAAAGCAGCCTTTTGTTTTGTGTAACCATGATTGGCTTTTGTCTGTGTCCAAATGACTTCTTGATAAATAATCTCTTAAATTTCTAGATCTTCTACTAGTAATGGCTGCGTTGGTGGGTAAAAATGGTTTAAGGTCTTTATCATCCAATAAAATACCCCAATGCTTATTAAAGATTTTTTTAACCTCATGCCATTTACTATTGAACGTGCCAATGCACCTAATAGTATTTTCTGATTCTCTTGTTCTATCTTTTAGAAGATCTTCCCTCTTAGTGTTTTTGGCTCTTTGGTAGGCCTTTTTTAAGCTGTTTTTTGAATAGCCTCTTTCCAAAAAGCGGGATTGTAAATCTTGAGATTCCCTCTCAAAATCAAAGTCATTGGAACAATTTCTTTTTATTCTTAAATATTGGCCAATTGGTATGCCTTCAATTAATGCTTTTGGGTGACTGCTTTTGGCGTGGAGTAAGCTGTTAGTAGCCGTAGGTTTCCTGTAGGTCTTGGTACCCACAATGCCATCTTGTGTTTTATATATTAGTAAGTCTAAGAATGTGATAGACTCATAACTAGATTCAGATGTTAAAAAAAGACCTAAATTATTAATATTCAGAGTCTTAATAAAGTCCTCTAACTGGGAGGTTGAGCCATTCCAAAGTATTAAAATATCATCGATAAAGCGGACCCAGAGATCTATATGTGAGGTGTATTTCTCCATTTCTTCACAAAAGACCATCTGCTCCTCCCACCAGCCTAAAAACAGGTTAGCGTAGGTAGGGGCACAAGCTGTGCCCATCGCTGTTCCCCGAGTTTGTTTATAGAATTTATCCATGAAGATGAAATAATTATGATTTAGAACAAATTCTAATAGTGTTAAGAGAAATTTGTTATGAGTATCATATTGCTTGCCTTGTTTGTTAAGGAAGTATCTAACTGCATTTATACCTTTATCATGGTGTATGCTAGTATAAAGGGCTTCCACATCTAGTGACACCAAGATGGTGTGTTCCTTAGATTGTATGCCATCTAATTTAGTTAATACCTCCTTAGAGTCTTTAACATAAGATGAAAGGCTAAATACAAATTCTCTTAGAATTTGATCCAAATATTTACTGGAATTTTCAGTTAAATTACCAATCCCTGATACTATCGGTCTTCCAGGGGGTTTCTGGGGATTTTTGTGAATTTTAGGTATGGTGTAAAAGGTTGCTACCTTAGGATTTTTTTTGAGCATAAATTCAAATTCTTGTTTACTGATGGTTTTATTTACTAGGCCTTTGTGTAGTATCTCTGATAGTACTTCTATGAATCTTTCTGTGGGGTCACAGCTTAATTTACTGTAGCAATTCATATCATTAAGCAGTCTAAGACATTCTTCAATGTAATCTTTTTTATCTAAGATAACAACATTGCCCCCTTTATCAGCATTTTTTATAATGATATCTTTATTTCCTTTTAATTCTTGTAGGGCTTGTGTTTCTTGTTTAGTAAGATTTGAAGATCTAGTCTTAGATAGAGCTAATTGTTCAAGATCCTTTTCCATGTTTTTAACAAAAAGTTCAATGTTAGGGCTAATGTGCAGTGGCGGAGTAAATTTACTCTTGTTTTTGAGTTGGGAAAAGGGTCCTTTAAGCTCTAATTCTTCATTTTCGGCTAATAGACATTCTAATGTTTTCAAAGTTTTCTGGTCCTCACTATTTAGGTACGTATTAGTACCTTTTCTTGAGAAATGTTTTTTCAAAGCAAGCTTCCTGGCAAATAAATGTACATCTTTAATCCACTCAAATAAGTTAAAATCATCTGAGGGAGAGAAGTTTAATCCTTTTTGTAATACAGATATATGATGGACTGAAAGCTGAAAATGTGAAAGGTTAAACACCTGTAGAGAATTTAGTTCTTTTTGCTTCTCTTGTGTGGTTTGAATATGCTTGGGGCCTTTCTTACCCCTCCGAGTCTTTGCTTTCCATCTAAAAAATTCATATTGGACCTAGTCTCCATTGTTGATGTTTCTTTGGGTCTAGTATCTATATCTGACCACTCTGATTCTGATGTATATGAATCATCATTTCTTTGTCTAGGTTCTCTGTATTTTTTAGGTCTTCTAAAGATGTTACCAGTTTGAAAATCATTAAGATCTCTTTGGAATTTCTTTTGTTTTCTTTCCATTAAAGTTTTTTGAAAGGTTTCTATATCTTTCTGTAATTTCATTTCAGACTCTGTAAATATTGGGTTCTCAGAGAATTCCTTTATTTTTTCTACTTTTGTTTTTAACACTTTCTGTATCTCTGTTAGTTGGTGTTGTTCCCACTCTAGGATCATGCTCATTAGTTCATTAGAGCATTTTATTAATATTTGATCCCATTTTTTTACAAAGTCCTCAGATAGATTTTGAATGGTTGGAAAGAGATTGATTCTGAGTCCTCTAGGGACTAATTTATTCCTTAGATAATTTTCTAAGCTTGCTATTTTCCCATCTAATTTGATGTTGTTTTTTATACAATGTATTGAGATCAGAGAACTGATTTCTGAGGTTGGATTCATTTGGTCTTATCTTATTCATGTCACTAGTGAATACTAGTTTAACATCTTTTTCCCATGATTCTGGGTTCCAATTTTGTGATAGGAAACCCGTCATTGTTACAATATAAGAATCCTGGATAATATACCGGGCTTAACACCAAGATAGAACTATGTTCATAAACTGACAAGTAAATAGTAGAGGGGCGGTGGCTCAGGTATAAATGATAAGTACCAAATTCAAATGGATGATAACAGGGTGCTCCTAAGGATAATAGGGATAAGTAGTACCAAAAGAGAGAAAAAGATCCTTTTTTAGGGCACTCCTGAGAAATCCAATTCTCAGAAAAAGAGATTGAACTAAATGTAAAACTTAACTTTTAATAGTAATAATAAAATCCACTTAAAATACATAAACGTAGGTAGCAGAGAGTTTAAGTATATAGAGTTTACTGGGAAAAATGCCACTATAGTGGAAAATGCCACTGTAAGGTAGACCATATAAAGTGCAATGTGCTGGTATAGTCACTGAAAAAGTGGCTGGTATATAAGAAAAAAAGTGTAATATAGTGCTAATAGTGATAAGGTCCCAGTTAGAGGACTTTATTAAGACTCTGAATATTAATAATTTAGGTCTTTTTTTAACATCTGAATCTAGTTATGAGTCTATCACATTCTTAGACTTACTAATATATAAAACACAAGATGGCATTGTGGGTACCAAGACCTACAGGAAACCTACGGCTACTAACAGCTTACTCCACGCCAAAAGCAGTCACCCAAAAGCATTAATTGAAGGCATACCAATTGGCCAATATTTAAGAATAAAAAGAAATTGTTCCAATAACTTAGATTTTGAGAGGGAATCTCAAGATTTACAATCCCGCTTTTTGGAAAGAGGCTATTCAAAAAACAGCTTAAAAAAGGCCTACCAAAGAGCCAAAAACACTAAGAGGGAAGATCTTCTAAAAGATAGAACAAGAGAATCAGAAAATACTATTAGGTGCATTGGCACGTTCAATAGTAAATGGCATGAGGTTAAAAAAATCTTTAATAAGCATTGGGGTATTTTATTGGATGATAAAGACCTTAAACCATTTTTACCCACCAACGCAGCCATTACTAGTAGAAGATCTAGAAATTTAAGAGATTATTTATCTAGAAGTCATTTGGACACAGACAAAAGCCAATCATGGTTACACAAAACAAAAGGCTGCTTTAAATGTCATTCATGCAAAGCATGCCAATATGTAAAACCAACTAAAACCTTCTCTTCAGAAAAACATAATTATAAAATAAAGCATCTTATTACATGCAAAACAGAGGGTGTTATATATTTAATTTCATGTGTATGTGGAGCCAGATACGTAGGCAAAACCTGTAGGGAACTCAGAAGACGGATTCTTGAGCACATTTATAGTGTCAAGAAAGAATTTGATACCCCCATAGCCATGCATGTTAATAACAAACATAAAGGTGACACTAAAGTCCTTACATTTACTGCTATAGATCATGTTGAGAAAACCATAAGGAGAGGAGATATAGACACAGAGTTATTAAAGAAAGAAGCCAAGTGGATTTATCTACTAGGCACTAAAAAACCTAATGGCCTTAATGAAGGCTTCACCTTTACTCCCTATATCTGATCTATTTCTTTAGATCATGTCATTCTGTATTTTCCAGTAGCATTCTTATAAGGAGGCCTTTTATTTAGGCCCATTATCATGCAGGCTCACCATAATTGGACCAACATTTGTACTCTAAATATAGTTCATTATTGAGGACTCATCCTATATTTTTTATGTTGATAATAGATAAGCCCCATTCATTGATATTATTTAATATATGGCGTGACTAAGATATACATAGTCAACATATAATTTATGTCTATAATATATGCCTATAATTAATATTCAATATATTTCTCAATGAAGACATCCATTAGGTCTACCACACATGGGCTCTCTATTAACCAAGTACACTTATAGGTGCAATATATAGCACAGTTATATTCACCTACATCATATATATTTGAACTCAATTATTTACTTCTTTGATAAGTACCATCATGGTATTATTTAGCTTTATACATTCTTTGGAGTTCATTTCCATCTTTTAAGAGATGATCTATTAGTTTTTAATGGTGCACAGTGATATCCGTTCACTGTTTTGTTTTTAATCCCGTTTTTTTTTGCATTGCCATGACAACGCCTGCCTTTAAAAAGGCCTATAGGAAAGGCAGGCGTAACCCCTGATGAAATTCAAGAAACGTGCGTCGGGTGCACGTAGGAACGCCGTCGCGAGTCTATGACGTCATTACCTTGCGTCTAGACCACGGCGTGACTAGCACAGAGTCAGCGTTTTCAGTTTCAGGCCCATAGCATAAAGCCCCTTCACAGCTGCATTAGTTAGGCTATTTTAGCCAATGTTTAGTGGATTTGGAAGGCAGTAGCTATTGGTTATGGGTATATCCTGAAGGCAACGCTGTTATTGGGGTATTTGGGTATCTGAGATACACAGATATTGAGAACATTACCTAACAGGACATCAGTATTCTGGGGGCATTTATTTCTCAATATCTTCTCCCCCTATCCTTTACCCCTTGCCACATTTATCATATTGTTTACTGGTTTCTGATCAGCAATCAGCTGCTTATAATTACTTATATTGCACCTTATAGGCAACCATATATTACTGATATACTTGGTTCACTTTCATATATTTCTTATTTGTGTCATAGCACTTGGCACCTTATCACTATTAGCACTATATTACACTTTTTTTCTTATATACCAGCCACTTTTTCAGTGACTATACCAGCACATTGCACTTTATATGGTCTACCTTACAGTGGCATTTTCCACTATAGTGGCATTTTTCCCAGTAAACTCTATATACTTAAACTCTCTGCTACCTACGTTTATGTATTTTAAGTGGATTTTATTATTACTATTAAAAGTTAAGTTTTACATTTAGTTCAATCTCTTTTTCTGAGAATTGGATTTCCCAGGAGTGCCCTAAAAAAGGATCTTTTTCTCTCTTTTGGTACTACTTATCCCTATTATCCTTAGGAGCACCCTGTTATCATCCATTTGAATTTGGTACTTATCATTTATACCTGAGCCACCGCCCCTCTACTATTTACTTGTCAGTTTATGAACATAGTTCTATCTTGGTGTTAAGCCCGGTATATTATCCAGGATTCTTATATTGTAACAATGACGGGTTTCCTATCACAAAATTGGAACCCAGAATCATGGGAAAAAGATGTTAAACTAGTATTCACTAGTGACATGAATAAGATAAGACCAAATGAATCCAACCTCAGAAATCAGTTCTCTGATCTCAATACATTGTATAAAAAACAACATCAAATTAGATGGGAAATAGCAAGCTTAGAAAATTATCTAAGGAATAAATTAGTCCCTAGAGGACTCAGAATCAATCTCTTTCCAACCATTCAAAATCTATCTGAGGACTTTGTAAAAAAATGGGATCAAATATTAATAAAATGCTCTAATGAACTAATGAGCATGATCCTAGAGTGGGAACAACACCAACTAACAGAGATACAGAAAGTGTTAAAAACAAAAGTAGAAAAAATAAAGGAATTCTCTGAGAACCCAATATTTACAGAGTCTGAAATGAAATTACAGAAAGATATAGAAACCTTTCAAAAAACTTTAATGGAAAGAAAACAAAAGAAATTCCAAAGAGATCTTAATGATTTTCAAACTGGTAACATCTTTAGAAGACCTAAAAAATACAGAGAACCTAGACAAAGAAATGATGATTCATATACATCAGAATCAGAGTGGTCAGATATAGATACTAGACCCAAAGAAACATCAACAATGGAGACTAGGTCCAATATGAATTTTTTAGATGGAAAGCAAAGACTAGGAGGGGTAAGAAAGGCCCCAAGCATATTCAAACCACACAAGAGAAGCAAAAAGAACTAAATTCTCTACAGGTGTTTAACCTTTCACATTTTCAGCTTTCAGTCCATCATATATCTGTATTACAAAAAGGAATAAACTTCTCTCCCTCAGATGATTTTAACTTATTTGAGTGGATTAAAGATGTACATTTATTTGCCAGGAAGCTTGCTTTGAAAAAACATTTCTCAAGAAAAGGTACTAATACGTACCTAAATAGTGAGGACCAGAAAACTTTGAAAACATTAGAATGTCTATTAGCCGAAAATGAAGAATTAGAGCTTAAAGGACCCTTTTCCCAACTCAAAAACAAGAGTAAATTTACTCCGCCACTGCACATTAGCCCTAACATTGAACTTTTTGTTAAAAACATGGAAAAGGATCTTGAACAATTAGCTCTATCTAAGACTAGATCTTCAAATCTTACTAAACAAGAAACACAAGCCCTACAAGAATTAAAAGGAAATAAAGATATCATTATAAAAAATGCTGATAAAGGGGGCAATGTTGTTATCTTAGATAAAAAAGATTACATTGAAGAATGTCTTAGACTGCTTAATGATATGAATTGCTACAGTAAATTAAGCTGTGACCCCACAGAAAGATTCATAGAAGTACTATGAGAGATACTACACAAAGGCCTAGTAAATAAAACCATCAGTAAACAAGAATTTGAATTTATGCTCAAAAAAAATCCTAAGGTAGCAACCTTTTACACCATACCTAAAATTCACAAAAATCCCCAGAAACCCCCTGGAAGACCGATAGTATCAGGGATTGGTAATTTAACTGAAAATTCCAGTAAATATTTGGATCAAAATCTTATGTTAAAGACTCTAAGGAGGTATTAACTAAATTAGATGGCATACAATCTAATGAACACACCATCTTGGTGTCACTAGATGTGGAAGCCCTTTATACTAGCATACACCATGATAAAGGTATAAATGCAGTTAGATACTTCCTTAACAAACAAGGCAATCAATATGATACTCATAACAAATTTCTCTTAACACTATTAGAATTTGTTCTAAATCATAATTATTTCATCTTCATGGATAAATTCTATAAACAAACTCGGGGAACAGCGATGGGCACAGCTTGTGCCCCTACCTACGCTAACCTGTTTTTAGGCTGGTGGGAGGAGCAGATGGTCTTTTGTGAAGAAATGGAGAAATACACCTCACATATAGATCTCTGGGTCCGCTTTATCGATGATATTTTAATACTTTGGAATGGCTCAACCTCCCAGTTAGAGGACTTTATTAAGACTCTGAATATTAATAATTTAGGTCTTTTTTTAACATCTGAATCTAGTTATGAGTCTATCACATTCTTAGACTTACTAATATATAAAACACAAGATGGCATTGTGGGTACCAAGACCTACAGGAAACCTACGGCTACTAACAGCTTACTCCACGCCAAAAGCAGTCACCCAAAAGCATTAATTGAAGGCATACCAATTGGCCAATATTTAAGAATAAAAAGAAATTGTTCCAATGACTTAGATTTTGAGAGGGAATCTCAAGATTTACAATCCCGCTTTTTGGAAAGAGGCTATTCAAAAAACAGCTTAAAAAAGGCCTACCAAAGAGCCAAAAACACTAAGAGGGAAGATCTTCTAAAAGATAGAACAAGAGAATCAGAAAATACTATTAGGTGCATTGGCACGTTCAATAGTAAATGGCATGAGGTTAAAAAAATCTTTAATAAGCATTGGGGTATTTTATTGGATGATAAAGACCTTAAACCATTTTTACCCACCAACGCAGCCATTACTAGTAGAAGATCTAGAAATTTAAGAGATTATTTATCTAGAAGTCATTTGGACACAGACAAAAGCCAATCATGGTTACACAAAACAAAAGGCTGCCTTAAATGTCATTCATGCAAAGCATGCCAATATGTAAAACCAACTAAAACCTTCTCTTCAGAAAAACATACTTATAAAATAAAGCATCTTATTACATGCAAAACAGAGGGTGTTATATATTTAATTTCATGTGTATGTGGAGCCAGATACGTAGGCAAAACCTGTAGGGAACTCAGAAGACGGATTCTTGAGCACATTTATAGTGTCAAGAAAGAATTTGATACCCCCATAGCCATGCATGTTAATAACAAACATAAAGGTGACACTAAAGTCCTTACATTTACTGCTATAGATCATGTTGAGAAAACCATAAGGAGAGGAGATATAGACACAGAGTTATTAAAGAAAGAAGCCAAGTGGATTTATCTACTAGGCACTAAAAAACCTAATGGCCTTAATGAAGGCTTCACCTTTACTCCCTATATCTGATCTATTTCTTTAGATCATGTCATTCTGTATTTTCCAGTAGCATTCTTATAAGGAGGCCTTTTATTTAGGCCCATTATCAGGCAGGCTCACCATGATGGGACCAACATCTGTACTCTAAATATAGTTCATTATTGAGGACTCATCCTATATTTTTTATGTTGATAATAGATAAGCCCCATACATTGATATTATTTAATATATGGCGTGACTAAGATATAGATAGTCAACATATAATTTATGTCTATAATATATGCCTATAATTAATATTCAATATATTTCTCAATGAAGACATCCATTAGGTCTACCACACATGGGCTCTCTATTAACCAAGTACACTTATAGGTGCAATATATAGCACAGTTATATTCACCTACATCATATATATTTGAACTCAATTATTTACTTCTTTGATAAGTACCATCATGGTATTATTTAGCTTTATACATTCTTTGGAGTTCATTTCCATCTTTTAAGAGATGATCTATTAGTTTTTAATGGTGCACAGTGATATCCGTTCACTGTTTTGTTTTTAATCCCGTTTTTTTTTGCATTGCCATGACAACGCCTGCCTTTAAAAAGGCCTATAGGAAAGGCAGGCGTAACCCCTGATGAAATTCAAGAAACGTGCGTCGGGTGCACGTAGGAACGCCGTCGCGAGTCTATGACGTCATTACCTTGCGTCTAGACCACGGCGTGACTAGCACAGAGTCAGCGTTTTCAGTTTCAGGCCCATAGCATAAAGCCCCTTCACAGCTGCATTAGTTAGGCTATTTTAGCCAATGTTTAGTGGATTTGGAAGGCAGTAGCTATTGGTTATGGGTATATCCTGAAGGCAACGCTGTTATTGGGGTATTTGGGTATCTGAGATACACAGATATTGAGAACATTACCTAACAGGACATCAGTATTCTGGGGGCATTTATTTCTCAATATCTTCTCCCCCTATCCTTTACCCCTTGCAACATTTATCATATTGTTTACTGGTTTCTGATCAGCAATCAGCTGCTTATAATTACTTATATTGCACCTTATAGGCAACCATATATTACTGATATACTTGGTTCACTTTCATATATTTCTTATTTGTGTCATAGCACTTGGCACCTTATCACTATTAGCACTATATTACACTTTTTTTCTTATATACCAGCCACTTTTTCAGTGACTATACCAGCACATTGCACTTTATATGGTCTACCTTACAGTGGCATTTTCCACTATAGTGGCATTTTTCCCAGTAAACTCTATATACTTAAACTCTCTGCTACCTACGTTTATGTATTTTAAGTGGATTTTATTATTACTATTAAAAGTTAAGTTTTACATTTAGTTCAATCTCTTTTTCTGAGAATTGGATTTCCCAGGAGTGCCCTAAAAAAGGATCTTTTTCTCTCTTTTGGTACTACTTATCCCTATTATCCTTAGGAGCACCCTGTTATCATCCATTTGAATTTGGTACTTATCATTTATACCTGAGCCACCGCCCCTCTACTATTTACTTGTCAGTTTATGAACATAGTTCTATCTTGGTGTTAAGCCCGGTATATTATCCAGGATTCTTATATTGTAACAATGACGGGTTTCCTATCACAAAATTGGAACCCAGAATCATGGGAAAAAGATGTTAAACTAGTATTCACTAGTGACATGAATAAGATAAGACCAAATGAATCCAACCTCAGAAATCAGTTCTCTGATCTCAATACATTGTATAAAAAACAACATCAAATTAGATGGGAAATAGCAAGCTTAGAAAATTATCTAAGGAATAAATTAGTCCCTAGAGGACTCAGAATCAATCTCTTTCCAACCATTCAAAATCTATCTGAGGACTTTGTAAAAAAATGGGATCAAATATTAATAAAATGCTCTAATGAACTAATGAGCATGATCCTAGAGTGGGAACAACACCAACTAACAGAGATACAGAAAGTGTTAAAAACAAAAGTAGAAAAAATAAAGGAATTCTCTGAGAACCCAATATTTACAGAGTCTGAAATGAAATTACAGAAAGATATAGAAACCTTTCAAAAAACTTTAATGGAAAGAAAACAAAAGAAATTCCAAAGAGATCTTAATGATTTTCAAACTGGTAACATCTTTAGAAGACCTAAAAAATACAGAGAACCTAGACAAAGAAATGATGATTCATATACATCAGAATCAGAGTGGTCAGATATAGATACTAGACCCAAAGAAACATCAACAATGGAGACTAGGTCCAATATGAATTTTTTAGATGGAAAGCAAAGACTAGGAGGGGTAAGAAAGGCCCCAAGCATATTCAAACCACACAAGAGAAGCAAAAAGAACTAAATTCTCTACAGGTGTTTAACCTTTCACATTTTCAGCTTTCAGTCCATCATATATCTGTATTACAAAAAGGAATAAACTTCTCTCCCTCAGATGATTTTAACTTATTTGAGTGGATTAAAGATGTACATTTATTTGCCAGGAAGCTTGCTTTGAAAAAACATTTCTCAAGAAAAGGTACTAATACGTACCTAAATAGTGAGGACCAGAAAACTTTGAAAACATTAGAATGTCTATTAGCCGAAAATGAAGAATTAGAGCTTAAAGGACCCTTTTCCCAACTCAAAAACAAGAGTAAATTTACTCCGCCACTGCACATTAGCCCTAACATTGAACTTTTTGTTAAAAACATGGAAAAGGATCTTGAACAATTAGCTCTATCTAAGACTAGATCTTCAAATCTTACTAAACAAGAAACACAAGCCCTACAAGAATTAAAAGGAAATAAAGATATCATTATAAAAAATGCTGATAAAGGGGGCAATGTTGTTATCTTAGATAAAAAAGATTACATTGAAGAATGTCTTAGACTGCTTAATGATATGAATTGCTACAGTAAATTAAGCTGTGACCCCACAGAAAGATTCATAGAAGTACTATCAGAGATACTACACAAAGGCCTAGTAAATAAAACCATCAGTAAACAAGAATTTGAATTTATGCTCAAAAAAAATCCTAAGGTAGCAACCTTTTACACCATACCTAAAATTCACAAAAATCCCCAGAAACCCCCTGGAAGCCCGATAGTATCAGGGATTGGTAATTTAACTGAAAATTCCAGTAAATATTTGGATCAAAATCTTATGTTAAAGACTCTAAGGAGGTATTAACTAAATTAGATGGCATACAATCTAATGAACACACCATCTTGGTGTCACTAGATGTGGAAGCCCTTTATACTAGCATACACCATGATAAAGGTATAAATGCAGTTAGATACTTCCTTAACAAACAAGGCAATCAATATGATACTCATAACAAATTTCTCTTAACACTATTAGAATTTGTTCTAAATCATAATTATTTCATCTTCATGGATAAATTCTATAAACAAACTCGGGGAACAGCGATGGGCACAGCTTGTGCCCCTACCTACGCTAACCTGTTTTTAGGCTGGTGGGAGGAGCAGATGGTCTTTTGTGAAGAAATGGAGAAATACACCTCACATATAGATCTCTGGGTCCGCTTTATCGATGATATTTTAATACTTTGGAATGGCTCAACCTCCCAGTTAGAGGACTTTATTAAGACTCTGAATATTAATAATTTAGGTCTTTTTTTAACATCTGAATCTAGTTATGAGTCTATCACATTCTTAGACTTACTAATATATAAAACACAAGATGGCATTGTGGGTACCAAGACCTACAGGAAACCTACGGCTACTAACAGCTTACTCCACGTCAAAAGCAGTCACCCAAAAGCATCAATTGAAGGCATACCAATTGGCCAATATTTAAGAATAAAAAGAAATTGTTCCAATGACTTAGATTTTGAGAGGGAATCTCAAGATTTACAATCCCGCTTTTTGGAAAGAGGCTATTCAAAAAACAGCTTAAAAAAGGCCTACCAAAGAGCCAAAAACACTAAGAGGGAAGATCTTCTAAAAGATAGAACAAGAGAATCAGAAAATACTATTAGGTGCATTGGCACGTTCAATAGTAAATGGCATGAGGTTAAAAAAATCTTTAATAAGCATTGGGGTATTTTATTGGATGATAAAGACCTTAAACCATTTTTACCCACCAACGCAGCCATTACTAGTAGAAGATCTAGAAATTTAAGAGATTATTTATCTAGAAGTCATTTGGACACAGACAAAAGCCAATCATGGTTACACAAAACAAAAGGCTGCCTTAAATGTCATTCATGCAAAGCATGCCAATATGTAAAACCAACTAAAACCTTCTCTTCAGAAAAACATACTTATAAAATAAAGCATCTTATTACATGCAAAACAGAGGGTGTTATATATTTAATTTCATGTGTATGTGGAGCCAGATACGTAGGCAAAACCTGTAGGGAACTCAGAAGACGGATTCTTGAGCACATTTATAGTGTCAAGAAAGAATTTGATACCCCCATAGCCATGCATGTTAATAACAAACATAAAGGTGACACTAAAGTCCTTACATTTACTGCTATAGATCATGTTGAGAAAACCATAAGGAGAGGAGATATAGACACAGAGTTATTAAAGAAAGAAGCCAAGTGGATTTATCTACTAGGCACTAAAAAACCTAATGGCCTTAATGAAGGCTTCACCTTTACTCCCTATATCTGATCTATTTCTTTAGATCATGTCATTCTGTATTTTCCAGTAGCATTCTTATAAGGAGGCCTTTTATTTAGGCCCATTATCAGGCAGGCTCACCATGATGGGACCAACATCTGTACTCTAAATATAGTTCATTATTGAGGACTCATCCTATATTTTTTATGTTGATAATAGATAAGCCCCATACATTGATATTATTTAATATATGGCGTGACTAAGATATACATAGTCAACATATAATTTATGTCTATAATATATGCCTATAATTAATATTCAATATATTTCTCAATGAAGACATCCATTAGGTCTACCACACATGGGCTCTCTATTAACCAAGTACACTTATAGGTGCAATATATAGCACAGTTATATTCACCTACATCATATATATTTGAACTCAATTATTTACTTCTTTGATAAGTACCATCATGGTATTATTTAGCTTTATACATTCTTTGGAGTTCATTTCCATCTTTTAAGAGATGATCTATTAGTTTTTAATGGTGCACAGTGATATCCGTTCACTGTTTTGTTTTTAATCCCGTTTTTTTTGCATTGCCATGACAACGCCTGCCTTTAAAAAGGCCTATAGGAAAGGCAGGCGTAACCCCTGATGAAATTCAAGAAACGTGCGTCGGGTGCACGTAGGAACGCCGTCGCGAGTCTATGACGTCATTACCTTGCGTCTAGACCACGGCGTGACTAGCACAGAGTCAGCGTTTTCAGTTTCAGGCCCATAGCATAAAGCCCCTTCACAGCTGCATTAGTTAGGCTATTTTAGCCAATGTTTAGTGGATTTGGAAGGCAGTAGCTATTGGTTATGGGTATATCCTGAAGGCAACGCTGTTATTGGGGTATTTGGGTATCTGAGATACACAGATATTGAGAACATTACCTAACAGGACATCAGTATTCTGGGGGCATTTATTTCTCAATATCTTCTACCCCTATCCTTTACCCCTTGCCACATTTATCATATTGTTTACTGGTTTCTGATCAGCAATCAGCTGCTTATAATTACTTATATTGCACCTTATAGGCAACCATATATTACTGATATACTTGGTTCACTTTCATATATTTCCTATTTGTGTCATAGCACTTGGCACCTTATTACTATTAGCACTATATTACACTTTTTTTCTTATATACCAGCCACTTTTTCAGTGACTATACCAGCACATTGCACTTTATATGGTCTACCTTACAGTGGCATTTTCCACTATAGTGGCATTTTTCCCAGTAAACTCTATATACTTAAACTCTCTGCTACCTACGTTTATGTATTTTAAGTGGATTTTTTTATTACTATTAAAAGTTAAGTTTTACATTTAGTTCAATCTCTTTTTCTGAGAATTGGATTTCCCAGGAGTGCCCTAAAAAAGGATCTTTTTCTCTCTTTTGGTACTACTTATCCCTATTATCCTTAGGAGCACCCTGTTATCATCCATTTGAACTTGGTACTTATCATTTATACCTGAGCCACCGCCCCTCTACTATTTACTTGTCAGTTTATGAACATAGTTCTATCTTGGTGTTAAGCCCGGTATATTATCCAGGATTCTTATATTGTAACAATGACGGGTTTCCTATCACAAAATTGGAACCCAGAATCATGGGAAAAAGATGTTAAACTAGTATTCACTAGTGACATGAATAAGATAAGACCAAATGAATCCAACCTCAGAAATCAGTTCTCTGATCTCAATACATTGTATAAAAAACAACATCAAATTAGATGGGAAATAGCAAGCTTAGAAAATTATCTAAGGAATAAATTAGTCCCTAGAGGACTCAGAATCAATCTCTTTCCAACCATTCAAAATCTATCTGAGGACTTTGTAAAAAAATGGGATCAAATATTAATAAAATGCTCTAATGAACTAATGAGCATGATCCTAGAGTGGGAACAACACCAACTAACAGAGATACAGAAAGTGTTAAAAACAAAATTAGAAAAAATAAAGGAATTCTCTGAGAACCCAATATTTACAGAGTCTGAAATGAAATTACAGAAAGATATAGAAACCTTTCAAAAAACTTTAATGGAAAGAAAACAAAAGAAATTCCAAAGAGATCTTAATGATTTTCAAACTGGTAACATCTTTAGAAGACCTAAAAAATACAGAGAACCTAGACAAAGAAATGATGATTCATATACATCAGAATCAGAGTGGTCAGATATAGATACTAGACCCAAAGAAACATCAACAATGGAGACTAGGTCCAATATGAATTTTTTAGATGGAAAGCAAAGACTAGGAGGAGTAAGAAAGGCCCCAAGCATATTCAAACCACACAAGAGAAGCAAAAAGAACTAAATTCTCTACAGGTGTTTAACCTTTCACATTTTCAGCTTTCAGTCCATCATATATCTGTATTACAAAAAGGAATAAACTTCTCTCCCTCAGATGATTTTAACTTATTTGAGTGGATTAAAGATGTACATTTATTTGCCAGGAAGCTTCCTTTGAAAAAACATTTCTCAAGAAAAGGTACTAATACGTACCTAAATAGTGAGGACCAGAAAACTTTGAAAACATTAGAATGTCTATTAGCCGAAAATGAAGAATTAGAGCTTAAAGGACCCTTTTCCCAACTCAAAAACAAGAGTAAATTTACTCCGCCACTGCACATTAGCCCTAACATTGAACTTTTTGTTAAAAACATGGAAAAGGATCTTGAACAATTAGCTCTATCTAAGACTAGATCTTCAAATCTTACTAAACAAGAAACACAAGCCCTACAAGAATTAAAAGGAAATAAAGATATCATTATAAAAAATGCTGATAAAGGGGGCAATGTTGTTATCTTAGATAAAAAAGATTACATTGAAGAATGTCTTAGACTGCTTAATGATATGAATTGCTACAGTAAATTAAGCTGTGACCCCACAGAAAGATTCATAGAAGTACTATCAGAGATACTACACAAAGGCCTAGTAAATAAAACCATCAGTAAACAAGAATTTGAATTTATGCTCAAAAAAAATCCTAAGGTAGCAACCTTTTACACCATACCTAAAATTCACAAAAATCCCCAGAAACCCCCTGGAAGACCGATAGTATCAGGGATTGGTAATTTAACTGAAAATTCCAGTAAATATTTGGATCAAAATCTTATGTTAAAGATTCTAAGGAGGTATTAACTAAATTAGATGGCATACAATCTAATGAACACACCATCTTGGTGTCACTAGATGTGGAAGCCCTTTATACTAGCATACACCATGATAAAGGTATAAATGCAGTTAGATACTTCCTTAACAAACAAGGCAATCAATATGATACTCATAACAAATTTCTCTTAACACTATTAGAATTTGTTCTAAATCATAATTATTTCATCTTCATGGATAAATTCTATAAACAAACTCGGGGAACAGCGATGGGCACAGCTTGTGCCCCTACCTACGCTAACCTGTTTTTAGGCTGGTGGGAGGAGCAGATGGTCTTTTGTGAAGAAATGGAGAAATACACCTCACATATAGATCTCTGGGTCCGCTTTATCGATGATATTTTAATACTTTGGAATGGCTCAACCTCCCAGTTAGAGGACTTTATTAAGACTCTGAATATTAATAATTTAGGTCTTTTTTTAACATCTGAATCTAGTTATGAGTCTATCACATTCTTAGACTTACTAATATATAAAACACAAGATGGCATTGTGGGTACCAAGACCTACAGGAAACCTACGGCTACTAACAGCTTACTCCACGTCAAAAGCAGTCACCCAAAAGCATCAATTGAAGGCATACCAATTGGCCAATATTTAAGAATAAAAAGAAATTGTTCCAATGACTTAGATTTTGAGAGGGAATCTCAAGATTTACAATCCCGCTTTTTGGAAAGAGGCTATTCAAAAAACAGCTTAAAAAAGGCCTACCAAAGAGCCAAAAACACTAAGAGGGAAGATCTTCTAAAAGATAGAACAAGAGAATCAGAAAATACTATTAGGTGCATTGGCACGTTCAATAGTAAATGGCATGAGGTTAAAAAAATCTTTAATAAGCATTGGGGTATTTTATTGGATGATAAAGACCTTAAACCATTTTTACCCACCAACGCAGCCATTACTAGTAGAAGATCTAGAAATTTAAGAGATTATTTATCTAGAAGTCATTTGGACACAGACAAAAGCCAATCATGGTTACACAAAACAAAAGGCTGCCTTAAATGTCATTCATGCAAAGCATGCCAATATGTAAAACCAACTAAAACCTTCTCTTCAGAAAAACATACTTATAAAATAAAGCATCTTATTACATGCAAAACAGAGGGTGTTATATATTTAATTTCATGTGTATGTGGAGCCAGATACGTAGGCAAAACCTGTAGGGAACTCAGAAGACGGATTCTTGAGCACATTTATAGTGTCAAGAAAGAATTTGATACCCCCATAGCCATGCATGTTAATAACAAACATAAAGGTGACACTAAAGTCCTTACATTTACTGCTATAGATCATGTTGAGAAAACCATAAGGAGAGGAGATATAGACACAGAGTTATTAAAGAAAGAAGCCAAGTGGATTTATCTACTAGGCACTAAAAAACCTAATGGCCTTAATGAAGGCTTCACCTTTACTCCCTATATCTGATCTATTTCTTTAGATCATGTCATTCTGTATTTTCCAGTAGCATTCTTATAAGGAGGCCTTTTATTTAGGCCCATTATCAGGCAGGCTCACCATGATGGGACCAACATCTGTACTCTAAATATAGTTCATTATTGAGGACTCATCCTATATTTTTTATGTTGATAATAGATAAGCCCCATACATTGATATTATTTAATATATGGCGTGACTAAGATATACATAGTCAACATATAATTTATGTCTATAATATATGCCTATAATTAATATTCAATATATTTCTCAATGAAGACATCCATTAGGTCTACCACACATGGGCTCTCTATTAACCAAGTACACTTATAGGTGCAATATATAGCACAGTTATATTCACCTACATCATATATATTTGAACTCAATTATTTACTTCTTTGATAAGTACCATCATGGTATTATTTAGCTTTATACATTCTTTGGAGTTCATTTCCATCTTTTAAGAGATGATCTATTAGTTTTTAATGGTGCACAGTGATATCCGTTCACTGTTTTGTTTTTAATCCCGTTTTTTTTGCATTGCCATGACAACGCCTGCCTTTAAAAAGGCCTATAGGAAAGGCAGGCGTAACCCCTGATGAAATTCAAGAAACGTGCGTCGGGTGCACGTAGGAACGCCGTCGCGAGTCTATGACGTCATTACCTTGCGTCTAGACCACGGCGTGACTAGCACAGAGTCAGCGTTTTCAGTTTCAGGCCCATAGCATAAAGCCCCTTCACAGCTGCATTAGTTAGGCTATTTTAGCCAATGTTTAGTGGATTTGGAAGGCATTAGCTATTGGTTATGGGTATATCCTGAAGGCAACGCTGTTATTGGGGTATTTGGGTATCTGAGATACACAGATATTGAGAACATTACCTAACAGGACATCAGTATTCTGGGGGCATTTATTTCTCAATATCTTCTACCCCTATCCTTTACCCCTTGCCACATTTATCATATTGTTTACTGGTTTCTGATCAGCAATCAGCTGCTTATAATTACTTATATTGCACCTTATAGGCAACCATATATTACTGATATACTTGGTTCACTTTCATATATTTCCTATTTGTGTCATAGCACTTGGCACCTTATTACTATTAGCACTATATTACACTTTTTTTCTTATATACCAGCCACTTTTTCAGTGACTATACCAGCACATTGCACTTTATATGGTCTACCTTACAGTGGCATTTTCCACTATAGTGGCATTTTTCCCAGTAAACTCTATATACTTAAACTCTCTGCTACCTACGTTTATGTATTTTAAGTGGATTTTTTTATTACTATTAAAAGTTAAGTTTTACATTTAGTTCAATCTCTTTTTCTGAGAATTGGATTTCCCAGGAGTGCCCTAAAAAAGGATCTTTTTCTCTCTTTTGGTACTGTTTGGTGTATAATAATGAAATATGTAATACATTACTAAATGAATATACTTTACCTATTTTGAAGCATTGTGTTGAAGAGCTGGCAATCTGTTTTGATGTTGCTGGAGCATTAGTGGTGTGGAGCTGCTGTGTAAGCATGCTGAATGTGTGCACTGTGTGGTATGAATATCCGTAGGTCGTTTGAGGCGTTTTGCGAGTTTCTTGTGGTGTTTTGCGAGTTTCTTGTGGTGTTTTGCGAGTTTAGAGTGCTGTAGCCTTGTTTTCGTTTTGTTCGGCGGCCATTTTTTCTCTCGCTTAGATTTTTATTTAGTCTCTAAACTCTTTTATTTCGAGTAAAATCGAGGCCTAAGTTGCATTTTTGAGGTCCTGGGTGCTCCCTCTTGGTGTAGGTAAGGTTTTTATGTATGTGCTGTGTGTATGTATTGTGTTTTACATTTTGTAATGTTCGCGAGTTGCGTCCGAGTGTTGCGAGGCCGTAATGTGTGTGAACGTGTGTCGTATGTTGTTTGCGAGTGTCGTAATGTGTGTGTCGTGCTGTTTGGGTTGCGACGTGAAGTTTGCGAGGGTCGCAGTTGCTGGCATGGAGCGCCTTCGGCGCTCCATGCCAGCAACTGCGGCCCTCGCTTTGCGAGGTCCTCAGGTGCTGGCATGGAGCGCCTACGGCACTCCATGCCAGCAACTGAGGCCCTCGCTTTGTGAGGGTCCTCAGTTGCTGGCAAGGAGCGCCTTCGGTGCTCCATGCCAGCAACTGAGACCCTCGCTATGCGAGCCCGCAGCGTTAGCAACAACTCGTACGCTCACAACTATATATGTGATTGTGATCGTTTGCCCCCTAGAGGATGGTGCCAAGTAAAGAAGAGTAAAGAGTTCTTGACAGGAGTGACGGAGTTAACTCCTGAAGACCTACTAATTGGTGCAGGTGCAGTTTCTCTTTAAAGCCTGGAAAGCAGACATGGAAAGGGGTGGCTGATGAGGCTCTGGCCTAAGTTGTGTACTGCTGCTGCTAGCAGCCAGAGCAAGCCACAAGAGAGGAGCTGGCTGGCTGATCCTGTGTGGATCTACCGTTTGAAAGTTGGAAAACAAACCTGGAGGAAATCTTGTTTTACTGTGGCTGCCAGTTTTGGATTACAGAAGGAAGTGTGTGCTGTCTTGAAGTCGTTGAACTAACAGAGCCGTCAGAGTGACTACACAGTCAGGAGGTGAAGTTACAAAAGCACCAAGTAAGTGAATGACAGACTGAGGAGGATTCCCAGGCAGAGTAGCCTAAAAGAGACAAGGTCTATGCCAGTGAGGAGTCTGGGAGTTGCAGCTAACAAGAGAACATTGTAAGCGGGTGTGCTGCTGATTAGGCTCTGTCCTGAGTCGTTTGGAAGCTGAAGCCAGAAGCTGGGGCCTTGCCTAGGAGACAAGCTGGAAGGAGCCTGTAAAGTACAGCTAGTTGAGAGGACTGACAGCTGCCTGAATTGCTGCGGGGGTGACCAAGGTGAATCGTTTGGAGAAGCAATGTGGTGAGTGAGATCCTGCGGTTTCTTGGAGTTGAAGGTACCAGACTGATTATGCCTCAGGGAAGTTGCTGAGTGTGGAACTGACAGAGGCCCTGTTTGAAGGTACCAGACTTATTATGCCCCAGGGAAGTTGCTGAGTGTTTGACCGGTACATATGCAATAATTTAATACTGCTGTATCAAAGGGTCCCTGGGGTGAAGCATACGGGAGAGACGGGCGGGCCCTATGCTTCATACGCGGCTACTGTAGAAACGTGGAAAAGACTACAGTATAGAGACTGTTTGTATCCTGGCCACAAGGTGGCAATATAGCATTAGTCGGAGACTATTTGTATCCTGGCCACAAGGTGGCAATATAGCAATAGTCGGAGACTATTTGTATCCTGGCCACAAGGTGGCAATCTTTCAGTAACCAGAGACTATTGGTAAACTGGCCACAAGGTGGCAATCTTTCAATCACCAGAGACTATTTGTATCCTGGCCACAAGAGGGCAATCTTTCAATAACCAGAGACTATTTGTAACCTGGCCACAAGGTGACAAATTATAATTAATAAAAGACTGTCTTTGTCCTTGCCACTAGGTGGCGCAATTCCTACGAAATTGCTCCTTCCCGAGTACAACGGCGTGGGAGCTCCCTCCTGCACAGGTATAGTCAGGGCGTTCCTGTGTCACAGTCAGTCCGTATATGTAGATGTTTATTTTCGTTATTTAAGCAGAGTTACTGCTCCTGTTTGCTTTTGTTATTTCATAATAAACATGTCTGCTGCCTCACCAGAAGGTATCCTTTTCTAACTCAAGAAAGCACAGCTCTACACGGCCATCCTGGTCACAATATATATATATATATATATATATATATATATATATATATATCTATCAAAAATGTATAATATTGGCAGCCCTGTAAGCTCCTCCTCTCCTGAGTCAAAGGACTCTGAATCAGACTCAGAGGAGAGAGCAGGGGCAGAAAAGCCACTAGCAGTTAGCAGCAGTTAAGGGTATTTTTGCTTCCACCAAAGAAGTGCCCCCGCCACCCATGCTATGCCACTGATTGATCTTAATAGTGGATGAGCTAGATAAAAATGTTGGGATAGATAAATACGTTTTTCATAAACGTATTCATTTTTTAGTTGCAATTATTTTTAGAAATGGTGCTATTTTATTCTTGTCAGCTTACAATCCAATGCTGAAGCAATATCTGGGTGAAAGAATATCTTGTGTTTTTATTTAAAATACACAACTTACTTATTTTTCGTTAACTATTTTGTAAAATATTTTTTTTAATCTATATTAAAATGATTTCACTATAGCATATGCCAGACATATATATATATATTTATATATATATATATATATATATATATAATCCAACAATATGTTTCATGAGAAAATAATGTTACAGTTTTGAAGAAAGGAAATAAAGCAATATGTTTTATACATGCTTTATTCAAATTATCATCCAACTTAATTAAGTCATATGGTCTGTGTCATCTGTGAAGATATTTGGTTAATTTTGAGCAGCTGTCTTCTTTTTATTTCTTCCAGCAGTTTAATTTAGGTTCCACCAAAAGGATATCCATATTTACCAAGGATTTAATCTTTAAATGTGAATGCGTAGGAAGGGTATTGAATGTATGCCCACAGAAAGTGTAATACAAATATATTAACTTCAAGATGGTGAAATGTATTTCTTTTGCAAATTAAAGACTTCTATAGACTATTTATAAAATGTTTGACAGAAACGTAATTATAAATTTAATGCAGGTAAAATATTTTGTGTATCTAGAAACAAGCATTTAAAAAAAATACAACTGACAGCTTTATTGTATGCAACAAGTGTAAGAAAGTGTCCCTGCTGTATATGGGTGAATTTTCATTCAGCATGCATGTATAAAGAGTGTGCAGTGTTTTTTTTTTATTGTTTTATCCTAGTAGCAGAAATTACAATATTGCTTGTCTTCATTTGATATACTGCTGCTGTTTTCACAACATTATTGTATTTTGTCATGTTTTTCTCTATGTATTACTTATTTGTGTTGCTCAATGGCTTCAACAAGTTTATCATCACTATCGGTTTGAACTTCGCTGACTGCCTTTTCCCTCTCTTTGCTATTTTGCAAACCTCCATAATCATGTCTAACAACTCTTTACCTCTTCTCTTTACCTAACATATTGACCTTTCTATCTGCTTTTTATTCAAAGGTTAGGTTTATTTAGTAATATAGCATATTTTTCCACTATTGTTCAGTTCTTATTCTGAAATAGTGAAATTAAGACATACTAAAGTCATATATTTCAGAAATATATTGATGTAAGTTGCTTAGAAAGACCAATGTGAGAAGAAATGTATTTTTCTATAAGTTTTCACCCACTGTACCATTCATCAGGTGTTTCTTCTTTATACTTCACCTCACTTTGTATATCTCATGTTGTTCATCATGTCTCACTTATTGCATCTTACCACCTCAAAACTATTTATAATAGTTCTAACATGGACTTGAGCAAAGGTAAACATGATAATTTAAACATATTTAAAATATGTGAGAACTGAACATGGAATACATTTCTTTGGCCTCCATTTAATTGTGCAAATCGCAAATACTATAGCCTGTAATGGAGCCTGTAAAAGTTACAGATACTTAATTGGCTACATTTTGCTACCACTCAAAATCTCCTCCTTAACTCCTCCTTTGATGTTTCCAGTGCTAAAGATGCAAAATCCATATTCAACAAGCCCACAATTGCCTTCAAACCCATAAATCACAAATGTAGCCAAATTGTAGTAAAAATATTACTGGTTCCAAATAGGACTCGCAAAGGCTTTTTCAAAGACATACGAGTGCCCTACCAGCCATTAAAAAGACAGTAAACCACTTTAGAACAATACAAAAGCAGGGATGTTCATCAGAATTAATTGCAACAACATTCTCCAATGAACAAATAACATAAAAAATATATTTCTGAAAATATGTTGGACAGTAAATATGTATAATTATTTGATAAGGATTGCACACTGCAAGCAAATGTTAGATGTTATTTGCAACAGTATGTGAAAGGATGGATTGTGCTCAGCCCTAAGACCCCTGTCTGGGGCCTCATGGTGCTGTTCCCCTATGTATTAGAGTTCGGGGTGTATGGTGACATATATGTTGTTCCATGGCTCAGTTCCATTAATGTATCATTGTTCCAATGTATGCTGATTATTACATGTATTACATGTTGGTTGTTGTAATATTATGTGGATGTTTGCTATGAAACTGCTGGTCTGTCTTTAAGGAAGCTAATAAAATAGGGACATAGGAACCAGAGTGAGAGATACTGCACCTATAGCCACATTAAATTCCAAGCTTGTATGTGCGAACATGAGACCCGCAACAGCTGCGAGCTTGAAAATTTGCGGATTTATGGAGCTATTAAATTAGAACATGATGCAAGCCATGGCTTGAGAGGCAAACCCGTAAACCATTTTTCGCTCGTTGGATGTGCGGCCGTGATCAATTAGTCAAACTGGTAGTCATGAATTTAGATGGAGCCAATGGAAACAGAGATCGTCAGAATTACGTCTTACGGAGTACAATTACCAGTTCCAATAAGACCCACATTCCAAATATAATGCAATATTGATAAAGCCGTAAATATGATATTCTATTACATGCGAGTTCAATTATATGTATTAACACATTGATTGCCGGGATTGATATAACACGGAAATTAAACATGAAATAAAGTTTTATTTTATTTGGCTTGAGAATGTTGTGCTATTAATGCTAAGTCCTAACATCACTTTCCCTGTTAATAAAAGTACAGTAGTTTGTGTATATGTGCATTGAAAGTGCTAAGGATTGGACTTTACCCCCTTTGCATGTCCTCTCTAGCACTCGTTGGCTTCTTGGCTCCATTTGCGAGTTATGGGTTGAATGCCAGTGATTTTGATACAATTTAATAGAGCAATTGAAATGTAGCGTTTATGGATCAAATCATTTGCGGACTCACAAGCCGAATTCTCATGTCCCATAGGTTTTTCTCGCTCCTACCACGCATGTCATCGGCGGGCTGTATTAAGTGGCCAATTTAATAGCCGTTAGTCTTGCGAGCTACGCTACCAGCTACGTTTTTACACTTTAGGGAAATTTTATGTGGCTGCTAAATTGTTAATTGTAATACTGTATAATAATTACAAAGCATCTACTAAGGTCACATGTGGTCACAACACCCCTGCAAGCATAATCTGATGAATATTAATCTCATCATACCCCTTTTCTTATAATAGAAGTAACCAGGAATGTTCATAGCACTTACATATGGTCTTCGTCTACTCAATTGAACAGATGCATAAACACCTGGACTATGTAATCCAAGTCAGTTACACAAAAAATGTGTGTTCCAAAAAGTTGAAAATAAAAACAAAAAGTGATCAAAACCTAAAAAAGGCAGAGGACGAAAAAAAAAAAAGAAGGCATGTACAGTACAGAGCCAAATACTGTAACTGTAACAATAAACCAACTTACCTCAGTGGCGGCTGGTGAACTTTCAAGTTGGAGGGGCGCCAGGGTGAAACATAGCCCCTCCCCCTTTCAAACCCCACCCATTTTATAACTCCTCCCCCTGATGTCATAATGACCTTTATAAGCCCTGCCCAATGACCTTATACTTGCAACGCCCATTGAAATACATGATCAGCAATGTCAAGAAGTAAAGTAACAATGTGTTAAATTCATTGGTATACAATATAGATTGAAAAAACTCATGTGACAAGACTACAGCAATATCATAATTGCACCTATACGCATTAACAGAAAAATGAAAGCAGTGACACTTACCATTAGTCGGCTCTTCTTCTCAGGGTATTCACGTTCAGTAAGTTGACCAACGAGTACAAACAAATCTGCTGCCACAGAGGGATTGCACCTGGGGTTGAAAGAAAACAAGCAAATCAATCAGACCATTCAAGAACAAAACCATACTTTAAAAACCTTAAAAGACCAAGTGGAACCATATAGGCCCCAAACATACCGGTTCTTAGCCACTTCTTCATTGTGTTTTTGAATACTGACTTGGTATCCTTGGTCCAGTTGAACTGCAATGTTCGCCTGTCCAAGCATCTCACACTTGATCCTGTTATGCAAGTGAGATTTAGAAGTTTCGTGTTTCGCCATTTTAACTGCTGGATGTTTGACGTCAGTCACTCCAGTTTTGGTCCAAGCAGCGTCACCACCAAATAGGATGCATGGAAAACAATATAAGGACTTCCTAGAAACGCTTCCACAAAGCCAGTTCTCCTTCTTGTACCATTCTATATTGAAAGTACGGATATATTGCTTCCCTCTATCTCTTGCGATTTGCTGCAGATTTATCTCTGGTTGGTCAGGTCCTAACCGTTTTACTTCCACCTTCTCCTCATAGGTTAGGGTGCCGAAAGGCTTCACAAGTAGAGAGTAAATAGTATTAATTTCTGATACAATAGAAGAAATAGATCACGGTATAGGCGGGGGAGGTCTGTATTGTTGTTGTGTTTTTTTGTTGTGTTTTTTTTTTTTTACTGTAAGGTAGGTGGGTTGCTAGTTGGGCCAGGGTGGGGTGTTGGTCACTGGGTCAGGGTTGTAGGTAGGTGGCTTGGCTTGGTAATACCAAGCCACCTACCTATCACCCTGACACAGTGACCACACACCAAACCCTGGCCCAACTACCAAGCTGGTAGTTAGGTCAGGGTGGGGGTCATTTTGTCAGGCTGGTAGGTGGGTTGCTAGTTAGGCCATGGTGGGGTTGGGTCACTGGGTCAGGGTTGTAGGTAGGTGGCTTGGTTTGGTACTACCAAGCCACCTACCTACCCCCAAGACCAAGTGACCTCAGCTGGTAGTAGCTGGGTGAGACTTAGGTCAGGGTGGTTAGTGGGGTCACATCAGGGTTGGCACAGGGCCCCATGGGCCTAATGTCTTTAGGGGGAGTGACGACCGGATCTGGGGGGGTAGGAGTGACCGGGTCCGTCAGGCTTATGCTGGGTGGGTGACCACATGGTCCGTCGGCGACTGAGGTGGCCAGATGGGCCTCCGGGGGGGGTGACCGGGGTGATGAGGTCATCACCGGGCTTGGCACGAGGCCACATGGGTAATTGTGTGGCAGGCAGGCATAGTGGGGTACTACTAGGGTAGCCCTAAGTTTATTAGGGGGACTAGGGGTTTGGCCAGGGCAGTTAGGACTTACTGTAGTAGGTTTGGTCAGTCTGAGTCGTTTCAGCCAGGGAGGTCTCAGTCTCAGCAGTAGCAGGAAACGAAAAGAGGGCTGGCTTATGGTGTAAGGTTTATATTAACAGGGGAGCTGTCAATCAAAATTAAACTCGAGGCTCTATTAGCTGGTGGGTGCCCTGGGCTAACGGTCTGGGTGGGCTTAGGTGGTTCTCCTGACAACTGTACAGCCTTCCATCATTGATTGGTCAATGATGGAAGACTGTCAGTCATTGAAATGGATACATTTTCACTGCCCATGCATAGCTTCTCCCTGGTTGGTGGGCGGAATCCATTAACGCTCATGACTCATTCATAGAGTCTAAAGGTTAGTGTAAGTGCAGTGTAATCTGATCACACAGCGTGCAGGGGAAAGCTACAATAGATAGTGTAGCACACAGCAGTTAATGCATACACACAAGGGGTTATCTTAAAGTGACAGTGTCCCAAGGAATAGTTTGCTTCATTCCTTACTTTAAAACACTTGAATGCTGACGTACACATTATATTTAATTGTTATTTATGTTTTACTAATAAAATATTGTGTTTTTTTTATTGCAGGTCACAAAAATATTTGGGGGGGCGCTTGCCCCGACGCCCCTATGGACGAGCCGCCACTGACTTACCTGATCCTCATCAACAAGCATTATTAACCATTAAGTAGTTGTCATGGTAAATCAATTGTCACAGCCATTAATAATGATGTGTCATCTCACAAGGAATGCTTAGCTGTGACCAAGAGTACATCACCATCACTATATGATATTGTTTAGCCGCGTTGGTATCACATTCGTCTGGGATACAGGTATTATCACATATTATTTGAAATAAACATTATGACACAAGGGTCAATGGCCATGATATCTGTTCATTACATCAGCCAAGAGAATGTGTTCTCATATTCAGATACCTGCGAGGATGTCATGCTTCACTTATGTGTGGATCAATGCTGGCTATGATCAATATGCCATTGTTGGACTTTGTAAGTCCACCGCCATATCTGCATTAGTACATATTATATTCAACAACTAGTTCAAAAACATGATACATGATCGTATTCAGGGCATGTGAGCTCAATGCTTCTGAGGGGTTGTCAGTAGTGGAATGTATCTTTTCATTCAAACTATCAGCAGAGCTTTCAAATGAAAAAGATGCCATCAGGAAAATATAAATTAAAGGAAAAAAAATACAAAGGCCTTACAAAATATAGGGATTGCAGCATCTCTTCTCAACAGCAGTCCTCAGTGACCATCAATTGGTGAAATGTTAAACATAACCCAATATATTCACAGAAGGATCATGGACCATGTGATATGTGGTAGCCATCTGCATACAAAATATCACCATCACATAGGCCATGATCCTCCACTCTGTAGCCAGGCTAGATTATGTCAACACTTGAACCAATAGAAAGTCACTGAGGAGTGCTGTTGAGAAGGTACAAACATAATTTTAGCCCGTACACAGGGCCCCCATCCCACCTGCCAGCATGCCTTCTTGACAGGGGGGGCATCCCCCTGGGAGGCAGCTGAACCTGAGGGGGTGGAGGCAGTGAGGGAGGCAAATAGTGGCCAAACTGTATTTGGCACCAGAGAGTAAAGTCACTGTTCGTCTGGATGAGCATGTTCTGGTAGTCCGATGATTGGAGCAGCCTGGCCAGATAGGATTCTACCATCTTGTGATACCTCCTCACCGGTTGCTGCTGTTCCGGGAGGCCTGGTTGGAGGAGACACTAGCCTGGAGAGCTGGGGTAGCCTCCACCTGCTCATGCAGTAGGACCTGAATCTCCTACCTGTTGGCCTCAGATGGTGGAGTGAGGAGGTGGTTGTGGTGGCTCAGTGGGGAGGAACTAGGGCCTGGCTGGAATCCATGTTGGTGGGCCTGGTGGTGGGAACCAGCTACTACTGGTAGTGGGAGGAGAAGGTTGTGGTAGTGGTAAGGACCTGCTGTCTGTCCAGTAGGAGGACATCGGTGATAAGTCTATTTGGGGGAGGATGGGGCCAGTGGGATCATATGGGACAGGAATGGCTGAAGGACCCTCAGGCCCCCTCCCCTTACCACATGAAACTGTAGTCCTCCTCCTCATATACTGGACCCGTTGCCCCTCTTCCCACCTCCTTCTCCTGCGCTGGCTCCTCATGGGTGGGGTCTCTGTCCATGTCATCTGGCTCCAATAGAGCCAGTGCTCCCGTCTCTGGTTTACAATCAGACCCAGACCTCCTGCCAGCTACAAGTGAGAGGAGAAAGGTATATGATTTAATAAGGTCGATTGACCCATTGATATCTGTGTGTTCCTAGCAATCGCACATCTAGATGTATTGAACCTGTATGGTTAATTTAATTTCCACTGTGTGGAGCTATCATTTGCTAGTTGTGATCAAGTATTTGGATCATGAGCCTGTTTGTTTTTGGCTCCTGATGGTCCTTGGATTCTTGCTGCAGCCTGTATATGCATTTTCATACTGTGCAGATAGCGCTGGCCAGTGTTCTATGCTAACCAATCAGTGACCATATCTCTAGTTATTGAGATGCTGCAAAGATGTGTTCCTTGATAGTTAGTACACTACAATGCACTTCCATCCCTGCACAGTCTGTATCTGCATTTGCTGCAGTGTGCACACCCATAAATGGACCCTGTATTGGATGGTTACTTGTGTTGTGCACAGTGATGGAAGTGATTTGTCAGCTTCATGGATGTGACGGCGGATGAATGATCCATCTGCCGCTATCTGAATCCTGGGAGCTGGCATAGTACTGTCAACAGTGGCCATCATTGACATGAATTTAGTGTTAGCTATGTGTATGTGTTGCACATGTGGTGTACATTTGGGCGTGTGTTGGTGTATAGGATATTCACCTGTGGGTACATCAACCCTGGAGCTTCAGCGATGGGCACCTCAATCAGCATGTCCTTGAGTCACTTAGGGGCCACCACTTCTAGCTGCTCTCTCATCCTAAACAATGTCAAGGAACAAAAGTGTGTAGGGCAATTGGATATACCAACCATAGCATATACTAAATGGAAGAAAAGGAAGAAGAATATAGCAAGGTTTGAGGTCTGAGGAGCAGTGGACCCACATTGGCCTTGAGCAGTCAGGCAAGTTTTTGCTTTCTTTATAATTTTGTTCTCTTTATGTAGATTCTTTCTATGCTATAGACTATTATATATTTTTTGTGCCATTTATTACAGGGCATTCAGTGTGTGAATGCTCTCATCTCTCCTTTCTATCCCCTCTGTGTTACTATTTGCTCCCTCCTGTCCCTTTGTTCCATGGGACTTATGTGTTTTTTTACACTGTCCTTTCTATCTTGTTAGTGTGATCTGAAGGGATGTTTTACATGCTTAGATTGATAGATTGTTTGACTGGCCCTCCTCCTTCAATTGCTATATTATTATTCTTTTTCTTCCCTTTAGTGTATGCTGTGGTTGGTATATCCAATTGCCCTACATACTTTTGTTCCTTGACATTGTTTGGGATATTTAGGTGTTAAGTACTAACTTTGTATTTCCTTTACCTGCTCTCCTCCTGCTGCATCATCCTCTTCATCTTTGTCCGGCTGTCGTCAAAGCGACACTTGATGGACCATACATCCTTATGTGGCTGCTACCTCCTTCCAAGCCTGGGCCCAGACCTAACATCCCTTCCCCCTGAGAGGATGATGGGGTGGACACATATGGTACTGAGGATGGCCACCAGCTCCTCGTGCTTGTAGTTGGGGACCCTGTGCTTGGCCACAGCCTCTTTCCCTCCCAACTGTGGATGGGGATACTGTCCTCCCTGCTCTGAACCTAAGGCCTGATGCTCCCCCCCCCTCTGCTCCCCCCCCCCCAGGTTTAGGGTGCTCCCTCTCGGTCCCTGAGCTTGTTGTTCCTATAACTTTGGGAGAGTCCCTGCCTGCCTGGACACCATAATCTCTCCCTCCCTGCACACCACTATCCATCCCTCCCTCCCCCTTCCATCTACCTCCCTGCCACTCTCCACTTCCCTTTCTCTCTTCTCCTCCCCACCTCGCACACCATAATTATGGGATTGGATTGTATCTTCAACCGCCATGTATTCTAAGCCACAAACAGCTTGTGGCAGCGGGAAGGGTTATGGGTTTAGCCTTCAGGTCTGTACTTATAGGCTTGCAGCCCTATTAAATTCCCCTAACATGAAAACTCGTAGCCCGTGAAAACAGGTAACCCTCTGTATACTTTTAAGTGTTAATTTGATTATTAATGATAAAACATTCATAACTTATGATTCTAGATTTTACATTTGTTGGTACCTGTAATAGTGTTTTTTAATTAAATTTATAAAATAACATTAGTAACCATAAAACATAAACTGATAACATAAATGCAGCTATGATAAAATAATTGTCTGCTGCATAATTAATTACTCATAAAATGTTTGCATACAAATATAGACAAAGTAGAAAATGTATGGCTTTAACCTGTATTACAAAAAGGGCAAAATGCAACCACTTGCCTTTTGTGCAACCTGACACATCTGCCTTCAGGGATTCTCAACTAATACAGTCTCCTAATTAAAAGCATGTTATTTATAGGTTAACTACAGACCTTTTCATAAAAATAGAACGATATGTGAGATGATACACTAAATACAGAGAACATGGATTTTGGTGAGCTCATGAACAACCCGTAAAGGGTGAATAGTTATAGCATGAAAACTTAAAGGAACTGTCATGACGGAAAGATGGTGACTGAATTAATGAACACATACAGAAGTATCTTAGGATACTTAATATATTTGGCTCAGCAACAGAAAATTATGTTCTCTAGGATGATTTGAGATTCTTCTTTGTTAAAGTACAGTATAATATTGCTTTCATAAAACATAACCTCAAGCTAAATTCTACTTGTAATTCTAATTATTAGAAATAAGAATGGTAATATTTTATAGAAAGGTTCAGAGGTTGCAACAACAAATGTACTCTCAAACATGCCCTTTGAGATTTTCCTGCTTTATACTGTCTTTGGAATGAAATGCACAAACATAAAAGGTAGATAGGGTTTAGGTCTGGTGCCCAGTGGTCTTGGGGGTATGTTTGGGGTCGTTATCATGTTGGAATACTGCCCTGCAGCCCAGTCTTCGAAGGGAGGGGATCATGCTCTGCTTCAGTATGTCACAGTATATGTTGGCATTCATGGTTCCCTCAATGAACTGTAGCCCCCCAGTGCCAACAGCACTCATGCAATTCATTCTAATGTCTTTCATCGCCTTCACCATCATTTACAGTATTGATTGATTTTTTTATTTGCATTGACAGTGCTACGGACATGTCTTTAACCCCTTTGTGCGTCCCATCTGGTACCCATTGGATTTTTTCTGACATTTGCCATTTATGGGTGTTAAAACATTTGCTATTTGCTGACTTGTGGAATTGTAGCAATTGAATATCGATTTGCACTTGTAGCAATCATAACTCTTGCTGACGTGAAAGATTAAAGGCTTAGATGGGGTGTAAGGTACAGTTGTAACAACCAAAGGGATTTTCAGCCCGTAACCCGTAGACCGTTTGCGGCTCACAAAAAGACGCAAATTAATTTACAGCCTACATTATGGGCTTTGGTAACTTGCAATTTCTCAATTGAATCAGGCCCCCTATCGTCACAGCATTGTATATTTGTGGACATCGAGCCTTATTCAATTGGCCAAATTGCAATTACATAAGCCTGTAATGTAGCCCATAAATATTACTGATATTCAGTTGGCTACATTTTGCTACTCGCATTCCAATCGCGAGTTACAGGCTCAAAAGGACTACGCCTTGTCAAAACTGTAACTCTGTCCTCTCTCCTACATTGATTTTTCAAGCCTGCAAATGTTGCCAGTTTTAAAGACACAGAATCAATATTCAATTACAACAATTCAACAAGCCCACAATTGCCTTCAAACCTGTAAATGGCAAATGTATAAAAAAAATTATACAAGTACTAGATAAGACTCGCAAGTTGGTTAAACATCTGTTCATATAACTGCAGCAGTAAATAAACACACACTACTGTACTTTAAAGTACTGTGAAAGCATGGAAAGGCATTAGAATTAATTGCACAACAGTCTCAAGCTTGTAAATCTGCAATAAAAAATAATTTTGTTTAAGTTTTATTTCGGTGATAAATTGATCCCGAGAATCAAGGGGCTCATGCAATCATGGAACCCACATGGACTAGAACAGTTGCTTTAATGATTTTTATTGATTTCTACAATGTTGGATTGGGAGTCTGATTGCAAATCGGACTTATAAACACTAAGGGCAAAATGCAATTGAACAATTGTAAGTTACTGGAGCCCGTAATGGAGCTCGTAAGCTAATTTTCTATTCAATTGGCATTTTTTGTGTGATCTACGGGTTACAGGCTTGGGGTTGTTACAACCAGAACTTACAGCCCATATAAGCCTTTGATCATTCAAGTGCGCTAGAGTTGCAATCGCTAAAATTGAAAATCGCTATTCAATTGCTACAAGACCACAACGCAATCAAGCCTGCAAACGGCAAATGTCGGCCAAAATCTTACGTGTTCCAAATAGGACCCACAAAGGGTTTACAGACTAGTTTGTAACACTGCCAAAGACAATACAAACACAACAATGGACTTCGAACATATCATACTCCTGTTAAGCTTTATAAATGAAGTCTTGTCCAAACCCATAGTTGTTTCATAGACTGTGGAAATACAGACTCATTCATACATATCTGGTGGAAATGTCCAATGGTTAAAGATCTATTGGAAAAAGTTCTTACATTAGCCTCTACAATGTTTAGCTCCCAAATTGACGTAAACATTGGAGTATGCCTTCTTGGTTTCCTAGTCCCAGATTTACCTTTCCATCACAACCAACTCTTCCAATTTTTAATGTTAGCCACAAAAAGCCATATTGCTTGACAGTGGAGATCATCAGCACTTATATCAGCTGTCATGTCTTCTTTCACATGTTTTTGTTAAAATTATGTATCTATCACTTTAAATGAACCCTTTGTGTGCCTTCCCCATTGCCTGGTCTTTCTCCCTAGTTAGGACTGCACTGCTGAATCATATTACTGTGTGAGATGTGTGAGCATCAGGATGTAAAGCTCCAAGTTGCATGAATTTTAATTGACTCTGCTACAATTGTATCAATTTACCTGACTGACAGCTTGCAACATCAGCCAATTAGTGCTGCAGGCTGTCTGGTTGCTATGTAGCTTTGAACTTACCCTCTGACCATTCCCTCTGAACACCCCCAAGCCTATGAGGCTTATTGTTATGATATGAGGATGGCTTTATAAGCTAATTATCTCAAACACTCCCCCACTCTGTTCCCGCTCTTTTTACTGACAGGATTCTTCTGTGCTGATCTCATCAACCAAGTAAGGTTGCACAGGCAGTGATACTGGAGTGGGTTGTCAGTTCCTTCTCCAGTGGAGCTGACTTGGAATAGAACCCAGATCAATAGCTGTAGAAGCACAGAGTTCTAACCTACTGCACAACCACTGCAGCAAAAGTAATAACCCAAATCTTATATAAATATAATTAATAAAATCTGTATATGTATTATGTGTCTCTGTACTCTGTATAGTGGTGCTTCTCTTCTACACTAAATGGTATTCCTATAGACAACGAGGAGGGAGAGGAAGGGAGACACAGAGGGGGGAAGAGATACAGGGGAGGGAGATGGGGGAGAGACACAGAGGGGGCAAAGAGACACAGAGGAGGGAGATGGGGAGAGACACAGAAGGAGGAGAGACACAGGGGAGGGAGATGGGGGAGAGACAAAGAGGGGGAAAGAGACACAGGGGAGGGAGAGGGGGAGAGACACAGAGGAGGGGGTAGTGGACACAGGGGAGAGAGAGGTGGGAGAGACACAAAGGAGGGGGGAAGAGACACAGAGGAGGGGAAGAGAGAAACAGGTGGGAAGAGACAAAGAGGAGGGGGCAGAGGGGGGAAAAGACACAGCGGGAGATGGATGAAGGAAACACAAGGGAGGGAGGGGGGGAAGAGACACAGAGGAGGGGGAGGGGGGAAGAGACACAAAGGGGGGAGAGATGGGGTAAGGAAACACAAGGGAGGGAGAGGGAAGAGACATAGAGGAGGGGGGAGAGGAGGGAAGAGATACAGAGGAGAGGGAGAGGGAGAGGGGGGAAGAGACACACAGGAGGGGAAGAGGGGGCAAAGAGACACAGAGGAGGGGGGAAGAGAAACAGAGCAGAGGGAAGAGACACAGAGGAGGGGGAGAGGAGGGAAGAAATACAGAGGAGGGGGGAGGGGGGAAGAGACACAGATGAGGGGGAGAGGGGGCGAAGAGACACTGAGGAGGGGGGGAAGAGAAACAGAGCAGAGGGAAGAGACACAGAGGAGGGGGGAGGCTCACAAAGAGCGAGGCGCGTGATGACCACCAAAGGCGCTTATGGCAAGGCCAGTAAAGTAGAGGGGGGAGGTAGAGGGGGGGGAAGGCTTGCAATGAGTGCCTTTAATGCTCATTGGGAGGTGCGTGATGAGTGCCAAAGGCGCTCATTGCGAGGCAAGTGATGAGCGCCAAAGGTGCTCATCGCAAGGCCTGTAAAGTAGAGAGGTAGAGGGGGGGTTTAAGGTCCAGTTGGGGCCTATATGGTCCCGCTTGGTGTAATGTGGGTTTTTAAGGTCCGGTTTGTGCCTATATGGTCCCGTTTGGTGTAATGTGGGTTTTTAAAGTCTGGTTGGGGCCTATATAATCCCGATTGGTATAATGTGGGTTTTTAAGGTCCGGTTTGGGCCTATATGGTCCTGTTTGGTGTAATGTGGGTTTTTAAGATCCGGTTTGGGCCTATATAGTCCTGCTTAGTATTTTAAGATTTGAAAGGTCCGGTTGGGGCCTATATGGTCCCGCTTGGTGTAATGCAGGTTTTTAAGGTCCGGTTGGGGCCTATATAGTCCTGCTTGGTATTTTAAGGTTTTAAAGGTCCGGTTGGGGCCTATATGGTCCAGATCGGTGTAATGTGGGTTATTTAAGGTTTGATTTGGGCCTCTATGATCCAGTTTGGTGTAATGTGGGTTTTTGAGGTCCGGTTGGGCCTATATGGTCTGAATTGGTGTAATGTGGGTTTTAAAGGTCTGGTTGGGGCCTATATAGTCCCGCTTTGGGTAATGTGGGTTTTCAAGGTCCAGTTGGGACCTATATAATCCCACTTTGTATAATATGTTTTTTTTTAGGTATGGTTGGGGCCTAGCCTCGTTTGGTTTCATACATTTTTTTAAGTACGGTTGGTGAGTGTCTTTACATTCATGCAGAAGAGAAATGTTATTAGTTGTCTAAATTCCAAGATTCTAAAATTTTTAAACAGTATCAAAAAATCAGTCGGTAGAGCCTATTTCAATGGGCGGGGCAAGTATAAGGTCATTGTGTCATGAATCAGCCACTGGCCATATTGGGTTTGGTGTGAACTATGCTGGGGCCATTTTGTGACTGGCAGCAGTGGCCATTTTGGGCTGGGTTATCTTCCACATGCTGTTGCCATGTGGAAGAACAAAAGGTTTGGGGCCCACTTGTTAGGGATATATGGTTATGTTGTGGTCTAGGGGATAAAGTATTATAAGTTTATCCCTTAGCATATTCCCATCCCTTCCATGTTTAGGCTCATTGTAATGGGTGTCATGTGAGGGAGCTGGTGGGATGTGTTGGTTGTATGTGTGTGAAACATTGGGTGTTATATTTGTAAATATGAATGTATGTTATTATATTAGTATGTCATTATATTGTGGAGGGGAAGTCAGTGAATACAGGCAAGCCTCCTTTGTTCCCAAAGGCCTGTTAATCCCATTAGCTAAGTGTCCAGCAGAGAACTAACAATGGGAAGCTCACAGCTGGAGAGCAGACAGGCAGGCACCCAGAAACAATGGGATGGCCTGAAGGCTTCTCAGCCTTCATAGCGTGGGCACAGGAGAACCAAGGTGCTTTCCCCTGGACATTCAAAGCCCAAATTAATTAGTTGGCCTCGCCTAGTGGGCGGACCTGGGAGGGGACTATTGGTTCACGCACAGTTCCCCTTCATGATTGGCCAGACGTCATTTGGGGCTGGATAACGGTAGCCACTTCCCCCATTCTTGTGTGATGTGGTTAAATATGCTGTTCTAAAATAAAACATGGTTCATAATTTTCATCAAGACTTTGTGTGCAGGTGTATTATTGACCCAAGGGCATATGCTGGCAGAGGAGATCGTTTCTGACTTCCTTCCAGGGTTCCCAGCGCACACTACCTTAAGCTGGGACTTATGCTCTTGCATCCGCAAAGAAGGTCCATTGGTCTTAGTCACCCAAATCTTAGGTCTAAAACCTACAGGAGATAAGAGGACTAGGATCCTCTATACTCCATCATCATTGTAGGTTGTGACAATTGGCTGGCAGTGGTGAGAGACTCTACAGAAAGACCAAGAATGGAACAGACGGATATCACCAAAGAAGCAACAAGACGGTTTAAAGCAGCCAGGCACTTATACCCCAGTAAGATGACCGCACAAGAGGTGTCCAACGTACTAGACCAGCATTGCCAGAGGATCTGGCAGGAGCGCAATGGAGCGAGAACTCCAGCTCAGCAAAGACTTGGCTACAGAGAGACACTGCAGAAACCCCAGTAACTGCTCAACAGGTAGGGCCAGATGAACTAAGTCTGCCCTCAGAAGTTCTAGGCAATGTGTATGGGCCAGAACTGCTAATGGAGCCAGGGGCTCAGGATAGCCACCCAAGAGACTGTGGGGAGGGCTATGTAATGCACTCTGGGGAGAAGGCCGTAGAGGTGAGGTTGGGTGGGAAGGATAAGATTCCCCAGCCTATAACAGATAACCAAAATCTGTACCCTGACACCCCAGGAGAGTTGCTACAAAAGGTGCTAGGGAAGCACAGAGCCCAGGTGGGCTATGTAATGGACTGTGGGGAGGGAAAGGAACTGGTTCTTAGCTACAGGGAACCAGGCCTCACACAGCAAGAGTGCCAGGGGCACCAAGAGAGTGCCAGGGGCACCAAGAGCCCGACAGGGGCAGCAAGCTTGCCAGCCTTGGCAAAGGAGCCCTGGGTGCAGTGTGGCACCATAGTAGAGGGTGAACCAAGTGGGGAGATACCCTGGATAACCAATGTCCAGAGGCCCACTGGAACAGACACCGCTCCAAAGGCCCAGTTAAACCTGGAGGACTGGGATAAGGGTACCAAGCAAAAGGCCATAGAAGAAGAGGGTCAGCTGAGGGCCCCAAAGCACAGCCTGGGTGGGAATTGCGAGACTCCCCAGCCTACATCAGAGAGCCAAAGCACAGTCATTCAACCAAAGGCAATAGAGGAGGTAAAGGATGAGTGTAAGCACAGCCTGGGGGGGAACAGTGTAGTTCTCCAGGCTGCAACACAGACAGACCCAGGGGAAGAAAACCAGGAGGGCCTGTCCAAAGATACAGATTCGGACTCCATCAGGGACGCTGGAGTCAAGCGCAGACCGGTATGTACTTTACTTCAGTTATTGTGTTATTGGGCTCCCAACAATAATGATTTTGCTGAGGGAAGTACTGGACTGCCCCCATGCAATCTCATAGGCCCAGAGACTGTTTTAGACACCCCAGCCCAGCTGTGGGGACTGGCTGGAGGGAAAGGGGTTGCTATGGGACAGGGGTTGTTTTATGGGGCTCCCAAAAATATGGTTTTGCCTCAGAAGAGTGTATGGGTGCAACCCACTGTGTCCCCAGAGACTTCCATGCTGCTGCCAAAAACAGAGAGATGGGATCCTGGAATGTTTGGGTGGGGGTTGCATGGGAAGAGCAATTTGCTCTATACAGTGGGAGCAAGGCCAAGGGCTGGGGGAGGTCTTTACTCTGCACGTTGGGACTGTGTGCGCACCGACATGAACTTGCCTAGCATGCAGCGGGCCGGGCCAAACCAGCAGATTCATGACTATCAGCGTAGCTGGGAAAATCTTTGATGTTCCCTGCCCGATTGGGGAAGGATTGTCATGAATCAGCCAGTGGCCATATTGGATTTGGTGTGAACTATGCTGGGGCCATTTTGTGACTGGCAGCAGTGGCCATTTTGGGCTGGGTTATCTTCCACATGCTGTTGCCATGTGGAAGAACAAAAGGTTTGGGGCCCACTTGTTATGGATATATGGTTATGTTGTGGTCTAGGGGATAAAGTATTATAAGTTTATCCCTTAGCATATTCCCATCCCTTCCATGTTTAGGCTCATTGTAATGGGTGTCATGTGAGGGAGCTGGTGGGATGTGTTGGTTGTATGTGTGTGAAACATTGAGTGTTATATTTGTAAATATGAATGTATGTTATTATATTAGTATGTCATTATATTGTGGAGGGGAAGTCAGTGAATACAGGCAAGCCTCCTTTGTTCCCAAAGGCCTGTTAATCCCATTAGCTAAGTGTCCAGCAGAGAACTAACAATGGGAAGCTCACAGCCGGAGAGCAGACAGGCAGGCACCCAGAAACAATGGGATGGCCTGAAGGCTTCTCAGCCTTCATAGCGTGGGCACAGGAGAACCAAGGTGCTTTCCCCTGGACATTCAAAGCCCAAATTAATTAGTTGGCCTCGCCAATAGTGGGAGGGGACTATTGGTTCACGCACAGTTCCCCTTCATGATTGGCCAGACGTCATTTGGGGCTGGATAACGGTAGCCACTTCCCCCATTCTTGTGTGATGTGGTTAAATATGCTGTTCTAAAATAAAACATGGTTCATAATTTTCATCAAGACTTTGTGTGCAGGTGTATTATTGACCCAAGGGCATATGCTGGCAGAGGAGATCGTTTCTGACTTCCTTCCAGGGTTCCCAGCGCACACTACCTTAAGCTGGGACTTATGCTCTTGCATCCGCAAAGAAGGTCCATTGGTCTGAGTCACCCAAATCTTAGGTCTAAAACCTACAGGAGATAAGAGGACTAGGATCCTCTATACTCCATTACCATTGTAGGTTGTGACACATTGGGCGGGGCATATAAAGGTCAATATGACAACAGGGGAGGGGGTTAAAACTGGGTGGGGTCTGTGTAAGGGGAGGAGCCAAGTCTTGCTCTAGCAACCCTCCAACTTCAAAGTTCACCAGCTGCCACTGCAATCTACCCCTATTACATAACAGTGTCCACTTAACAGACAAATAGATAGATAGATAGACAGATTCATTTTTAGGTTAATATTCAACAACCAACAACAAGCAATGATTGGATAAAACTGAACTGAATACTGAAATAATGTATGTGCAGGTTTCATTCAATCTCCTGTAGATTAATTCTTCCAAGATATACTGAATTTAATTGTAGTACGCATTTCAAAATTGTAACACTTATCTTTTATTTAGTAGTTTGTGCATGCTTTTTTCTTTATTTGGAAGGCAGGCAATACAGTACTATATGTATAATGTGCTCATTTGAAAACCTTGTTTTTAAATGTCCTCCCCTACTAGTAGAAATAAGATGTACAGAAACAGAAAGGCTATCTCTCAATGTTGCACATTTTCATGTAATTCTTAATAAATTAAATGTTGAATTGTGTGAAAGTACAAATGGGCTTTGTGTAAATAAGAAGCAATATATTAAAAGGACCAAAACAAAATAAAAAAATATAATATAATATAAATATAAAATATGAATTGAAAAATAATTTGGTAAAGTATTTGCTAGTATGTGAACAAAACCTATTCTAGAGGTCTCTGATAACAGATCCAAAATGTGTTTGATATGGAAGGAAATTATTTTGTCATCTATCTCCATTTACCTATGTGGGCTCATGTACTCAACAATAATGTATTTGGTAAGAAAGCATTCCCATGCTTACTTAATGTTTAATACTGAATCCTCCTCAGCAGCTAGTAAGATTATTATAAGTTCATGAATATGTATTTTTTTTCTATTTTCTTTGAAAGCATTTCTAATTTTTTATATCTATATATTTTAATGAAGTCAAATTCTGTGATACATTTTCACATTGATACAATAAAGTATCATCATTAATTATAAAATTCAGCTTGTACAAACTACTAAATATTGCTGTATATTATAAATTTTTTACCTTTTACTTCAAAAAATGGACAATGTGTAATAAGACCATAGGACCATAGTATTTCAATGGATCATTACAAATAACATCTAATTTTGAAAACAGCACAGATAGTTGTTGATGCCAATAAGGTGCACTCTTCAAGAATGAATGTTATTCATACCACTGACATATTGAGTGGTTATATTATATATTGTTCATCTCTGCATACATTCTAAATTATTTGTATTTTGCCTTTTACTTTGCTGTAGTGACTTTGCCCAAATGTAATAAAATAGATTTGCAAAGCTATTAAAATTACAAAATAAGGTATAAATATACATTAAATATGAGTTTTGAGAAGTTTCAGAATGTTAAAATGAAAAGTGTATGCCATGAGAAAAGATTTGCTGACCAGCAGCTTTACTATAAAAGTTTCATAGAATTCACTCTAGGTAATAAAAATGCAGCAGACAAATAATTTAAATAGTAATTTGTTCAATTTCTTCAGAAATATAATGTCACAGTAAGTAAGATTTTAATAGTCAAATAATGTTCTTTCTAGTGTCTGAAAAATGCACAGAAAGTGTGCCAATTCATTGTATCACTTATGTACACAAAGAAAAAAAAAAGAATAGAACTTGAAAAAGTAAAATGTAAATGCCTTTGTGTATATTTTTTCTAAGGTCTTGTATCTCTGGGTACACATTTTATTGACTGCATGATAACAAAAATTGTCATAGAGGGTGAATAGAAATAAATCTTAGGCAGGTAGGAATAAAGAAGTAAAATTATCTTATAATAGGAAGCGGAAAAAAAACCTCTATTGATGTAGATGATAAATAGATCCACACGTTCACAGTAAGAGTTGTCAATTGATACAAGTCAGCAATAAAACACTACACAGAGTTAGAATGTCAACTCCATCTGCTGCATCCATCACTTGAAAACCCTGACATATTTTATTTGGTTCTCTTTGTGAAATTAGTTAACACTAATAGATCAATAACAATTTCTTGGGATGGCTAAAAATTCATACTAAACATAAAATAGGACTAAGGGTCAGACCTAGCTTTGTGATGAATTAAAAGTGAGACCAGTTGTGTCAAGTGATTTTTATTTGCTATGTACAGTTTTCATGTCTGTTTAAACCACATATTATAACTAATGTTGACTTCTTAACAATGTATCTAATTTAACTGTGCATACTCCTAAAACCCTTACTCGAGACTGTCCATTACAGAAGCCAAAATAGGAGGGGTCAAGAAGGAAATAGAAGGAAACAAATTGGGTAAGACGATTATAGAAAAGCCACTCAAGCAGTTTTGAAGGCTATGTAAGTAGAAATATAGGGTGATAGTTAGATAGGAAGCAGAAACCGGATCAGATGAGGATTTCTTAAGTATGGGTGTAAATCTGGCATGTTTTAAAGAGGATGGAAACTTGCCAGTGCTTAGGGAAAAGTTAAATAGATGTGTGAGAGCTGGTAAAAATATGGTATAGAGGGGAGGTATTAGCTGTGATTGAATAGAATCACGTGGACAAGTTGTAAGGTGAGAGGTTGATAGTAACGTAGATACTTCATCCTCAGTTACTGGGTCAAATGAGTCCATAGTAGAGGAGGGATTGGAGAAGGGTAAAGGCTGGGTGTTGTCTCTTTGTTGACTTATGGCCATGCTGGGAGGAGAGTTTGTTATGGATGTTTTCAATTTTATTTTTAAAGTAGCTTGCAAAGTCTTTAGCTGTGAGACAGGAAGGGGCAGGAGGTGGGCAGAGGAGGGTATTGAATGAAGCAATTAAACATTTGGGGTTGGAGGACAAATTTGATAGTAACGATGAGAAGTAATGTTGTTATAAAGATTGAGGGCAGATAAGTAGGGTAGCAATATAAACTTGTAGTGGAGAAAGTCTGCTAAAGTACGAGATTCCCTCCATTTTCGTTCTGCAGTGCGGGAGCACCTCTGTATATAAAGTGTTTGTGTAGTGTGCCATGGTTGTGGATGAGAGCGATAGTGTCTGCTTGGTTATGGGGGCAAATTTCCAAATGTCAAGGGTGGAAGTTCAAGTATGTACTGTACCATTTTGTTTTCATGACTGCAGTGGATTGCCAGTTCCTTCTCAATTGGACCACAATTTGTCTTACCTTTCTGCTATGACCTGCCCATCTTGGTTAACCCTACATGGTATAGCTCAAAGCTTCATTGATGTTCACAAGCCCCTTCACCATGACAAGGTAGCAATCCAGAAGGGGAAATATATTCTTGACTCCACTGCATATTCACAGGGGATATTATTTATTTCATATCTGCTTGATTTCCCTTTTCCATAGATTTAATCTGAACTGTGCAAAAAGAGGCTCATGATCTGAACCACAGTCAGCTCCAGGTATATTTTTTCTGACTGTAAAGACTTCCTCCATCTCTGGTAACAAAGTAGATAGTCAGTCTGATTTCTATGTGATCCATTGGGTGATGGCCATGTGTAGATTCTCCAAGGCTGTTGGAAGACATTGACATCATTAATAACTAGCAACTTGCCCGTCAAAAATGACGGGGCAATAAAATGTTAATGCTGTTAAAGCTGTTTGCCACACACAGTCTCTGACACTCTTAACCTTTTTGTTATCTACAAAGAAGTACAACATTTATAATAAAAAAAATTTTTTTTTTAACTTTCAACTTGTATTTCACCAACAGGTAAACCATAATTTTTGAACAATATGAACTATTTTAATTCTCCTGTATGCAAGAATATTATAACAATGGCTGAAGTTTTGATGAATACATATTTTAAACCATTACTTAATACTTTGTAACATGCAACTTATATTTGAAACAATGTTGAACCTTTTTTTTTTAATAATAATAATAACATTTTTAATTCATAAGTATGCATGAGTAACATAAGAATAGGTCAACTTTCTCTGAATAAGTATTTTCAACCATTACATAATGCTTTGTAACACCCAACTTGTATTTCAAGTACTGGTAAACCACATAAATATTGCATTTAGAGGAAGGCAAACAATAAAACCCCCCATTAAAACTTTGCCAATTGTATCAAAGAGGGAAAAAATTAATTCCTTCCTGACGCCATTAACTGGCGATCGTGTTACTCCCTGAATCAATACTCTGTATTTAATTCTACATTTAAATTTATTAACACATGGTTATCTTCCACTAACATAAATCCTTAACTATATACAATATACAATGAAAAAACTTTGCACACCTTGTAAAATACATTGTTAACATCTGAAATAGTAACTTAAAATACTAACATTTAAGCTTGAATTGGCCGAAAATGCCACCTAATTATTTTGTGGGGCCAATAATGTAAAAAGGTAACTTCTAACACATTCCAATATGTAACTTTTTTCTTTGCCTTTTTTTGTTGTTGTTCACTGTTCTCTATGTTTTTTGCCATTTTATATAGTTTCTTAGTTGTACTTCATCAGCAAATGTGGATTGTATGGAACCACATATCTATTATCAACCTTTTAGCCACGGATAATAGCTGTTTGTCAATCTCTTCTTTTATACAAAGGGTATCCATCACAATTAGCATATGTCTGCATCTGAAATTGTTTTGGGAACTCTTTTGTACATTTTTTATTTCCATACATGGTGAATTTGGATTGATATTTCCACGTGGACCATGTATCATCCTATGAGTTACAATCTCATACATTTTTGAATGTATTTATGGATGTGGCAGCTCAGCAGTAATTACTGAATCCACTCTCTCTACCATATTCCAATTAGTTTTTTCTTGCAAGATTAAAAGTATATGTGCATGTGGCAGGTCTCTTTTTTGAAATTCAATGGTATAAATAAAAACCACACATTTCCCAAATAAGTGTGCTTTACTTATATTATGAATTAATGAATTTAGTTTTATTTTGAATACTCTAGCCACCAAATCTGGTCGGTCAGAAATATTTTGTCCAAGTTTGAAATTGTTATTGTGGATTACATGTGAATGTAATGAATAAATCTGGTTTCTTAAATGTAGTGACAGTAGCCATGGCATCATTGTATCTTTCTTGCATATTGCTAGGAGATCCTTGGAAAGAGGATGGCAAAATCATTGCTCTTCCAGCAAGAATGTCTAGGTTTGCGGTCAATTCAGTGACATAATCCATCACAATATTGTTCTACTCAAAGCTTTTTTTGTTGAAATTTGACAAAATTGAGATTATTTGCTTCGACTTGTAGATAGGAATCAATAATCCATTGTTGTGTGAGTTTGTGCCACTTTATTTTCCAGCATAGAAATACTGCTTTTCACACAAACTTTACTATTGGGATAACTTTGCAATTGAAATTTTGGTTGCCATCTTCGCTCACCATTTGGGAAGAAGATTGGATATGTCATTGGATCCAAATTACTACTTTAAATATTTATGTTAATAAAAGGTTGCACTTCATTGCCTGGATATATTCTAATATCCCGCTCAAATGGTGGTTCCCCATCATCATTTTTAAAAACCATGGAAACCTAATTTGCGATTGGTAATTTATACCGTCTTTGATCAGTATGGAGATCTCTTTGAAGAACCATATTTACTCTTGACATTCGCAATTGATTTATTTGCGCATGTGCCTGTTCTTTTTCAACCTCTGCTAATTTTTTGTATGCTTGACTATATGGGTTGTCGATCATAATGTTATTGAGCTGTTCAAAGGAATATTTTCAGGAAGCATCATTTGTTGTTCAACAGCTTCCATTGTATCAAGGACAGATAACTGTGCAAATTTTTTGCTCTCCTGCTTCTGGGTGTAAATGTGAAGTCCGGTGGTAAAGTTGTCCTTGTACTTTAAAACAGTAAGGACCATGTCTTGGGACATTTTCTGCTAATGTGGCACCCATTGAAGCAAATTAAATTGCACTGTTATAAGAACTAATGTTTTTTTTAAATTGGTATAATTTGGAAAGTTTGGATCACTCATTATACTTTGTAAATATTCTGGAAATGTGTGTCTTTCTGGAAGTCTTACCTTTCCTTTCTGACAGCAACTGACAGCAACTAATAAACTCTCCATCAGTTGGTCTTTCCTTCAGAAAATAAAAGGCTCCACAAAACTGACAAATCACATTCATTAATCCCCAATAATGAGTGACTACTGTTAGTGCTGTAAATAAATCACGTTGGTTTCATGAGGCAATATTGGGTCATTAGGCAATGTTTTGCAGACTTTTTTTTTTGTTTACTTTTTCTTTTCTTTGAAGCTCCAGCACACTCATTTTGTGCTCTTGTCATTTTTCTTTTATTTAGAAGTCTCTGTCGGTCTTCTTCCCTTAAACGTTGCAAAGTCTCAGGGGACTGTGCATCTCTTCATCTCTGCTTCCATTGACTTGCCGCTCTTCTTTTACGTTCATTCTTGTCTTCTGCGTAATCTGTAATTGTAAATGTAGGTGTAAGATATGTATATATTTTTTTATTGTACATATTTTTTTGAGCTGTCATCAATGCAAAACCTAAATAGAAGCAATGAATCAAGAAACTTACTTGAAATGCATTTGTAGTGTTTTCATTCAATTAATTAATTAATCAATCAATGCATTATTTTTAATTTGCATACATTAAAAGCTATAGAGCTGAGGATATATAAATATTGATCAATAATTTAAAGTCATTTTTTGTTATTGTTTTATAAACATTTTGAAGTTATTAATAAATTAATATACATTAATGAAATAATATAACACTGTCATCAATGCAAAACATAAACAGGTAATCATGTGTTCCTAAAGAAGGGCAAACACAAAGAGCTATGAGCAAACTATAGATTGGGCTGAAGGATTTTTTATGTTTTGATTAAATTAATTAAGCAATAAATGAAGTTATGAGGTGTAATTGTCATTCATTAAAACATAAATTGCTAAGTATATATGTATTTCTATTTTTTTTAATTATTGATTAATGATTAATTAATAAAATAATATGCATGAATTTATCTATAACTGTCATCAATGCAAAATAAAAAGACTTAATCCTATTTTCCTGAAGAATGTCATCATTAAATTATATACCTGTCAAGTTGATCTTATAGTAGATCAAATTCTGCAGATCTCACTCTCTGTCTTCAGGCAGGTGCAGAGATGAGTATTCTGTAAAATGAGAAGGAAATCATCAATATATTTATAGGTAAATGCATTAAAAAATATAAAATGTAGCACATGTCATAATATTATAAACTGATTTAAATATATTTAACTGCTTAGAGGGTCCTATCCCTGTCAGTCAATGAGCAGGAACCAAGATATATAAGTGCATTTGAAAATGTACCTAATTTTTGGGCAAGTTTCATAATTATTTTTTTTTTTAATTATTAAGAATTAATAAAAAAATCAATGAATGTACGTTAATGATCAGTACTTCAGATATGTAAATGCAATATGAAATCTATGCATTGTAAAATAGACAATTATTTTTTCTAATGATTAGTAATTATTAATTAAGTAATTAATATACATTAATTAATTAATCCATTAATAAAAGTGCTAAATGTAAAACAAAAAGGCCCTCATTCAATTGCAATTTGGCCAATTGAATAAGGCTCTAAATAAGCACATAACATATATTTTTTTAAGAAGTTTTTAGTTAGTGAAGACCTTGCTTCTGGATAGGTGCTTACTAACGAAAAACTTCTTAAAAAAATATATGTTATGTGCTTATTTAGAGCCCTATTCAATTGGCCAAATTGCAATTGAATGAGGGCCAAAGCCTTTATCACTTTCTCCTTAAAAGGAGCATCATTAAATTATGTACCTGTCATGGTGATCTTATTGCAGATGAAATGCTGCAAATGTCACTCTGTGTAAACAGTCAGCTGCAGAGATGATTAATGAAACAGTAAAATAAAATGAAAAGCATTTTTAATGTTTGAATCCAATTAATTGATTAATCATTAAGAGTATGAAGTTTAATTGGCATACATGCAAAATGTAAAGGTGTAAGCATGGATATATTCATAAATAAATGCTGTTTAAAATATTAAATGGAGCAGGTGTCATAATATAATAAACTGATTTCAATATTGAACTGCTTTGAGGATACTATCCTTCAGGCAATGAGCAGCAACACATAAATATAAGTGCAGTGTAAAATGTACAGATCTTTTTCGTCAGTTTAATTTTTTTTTTATTATTACAAATGAATGACTAATTAAGCAATTAATGAACATTAATAATTGAGCAGCAACACAGAAATATAAGTGCACTAATAATTGAGCAGCAACACAGAAATATAAGTGCAGTGTAAAATGTACATTTTTTTGAGGCAGTTTAATTTTTTTTTATTATTATTACTAATGAATGACTGATTAAGTAATTAATGAACATTAATAATTGAGTCGCAACACAGAAATATAAGTGCACTAATAACTGAGCAGAAACACAGAAATATAAGTGCACTAGCGACTTGCCCGTCAAAAAATGACGACAATGAGATGTATATGTTTGGAAAGTTGTTTAGTTATTAATATACATATTTGACACTTGTAAGTATTGTGATATTAAACATGTGTATTTTTGTAAAATGTTCTCTTGGTGAACAATAACTCTTAAAGCATTTTGTATTAAAAGTATTAACATTTGAATGTAAAAACAGTTGAACTTTAAACTAATCAGTATTGTAAACTTGAGGTAATGGTTTTCTAACATGCAATTTCTATCTAAAGAATTGTTAACTTCAATATACATTTAATCCAAAGTAAGACAAACATTATAAACCCTCCTTTAAATGTACCCAATTTTAACATAAACTTTGTAATATGTTTAAGTCAGAAACTTGAGAATATTTTTTTAAACTTGAAGTTTCTTATCTGTGTAACTAAGAAACTTAAAAAAACATTTTTACAACTTGGAACATTATAAATAGTAACATAGTGAATTAATATTTAAACATAATTTTGTATTAAAAGTATTAACATTTGAATGTAAAAACAGTTGAACTTTAAACTAATCAGTATTAAAATGCAATTTCCATCAGAATAATTGTTAACTTCAAGATACAATGAATGCAGATGAAGGCAAACAGTAAAAACTCTCCTTAAAACGTACCCAATTAAATTAATTCCTTACTGACGCCATGAACTGGCAATAAACATTAATCCAGGGAGTAATCTTAAGATAACAGACAATATTTACATTGTGACTTAAAACAAGGGTTGAGCTGTTAACATGAACTTTGTAATATGTTGATGTAAAGAACTTAAAAATATTGTTTTCAAACTTGTATAATTAGAAACAGTAACATATTTAATTAACATTTTAACATAATTTGTCAAAAAAATGCAAGTATTTTGTGAGGCGAATCATCCATAAACAGTACTTCCATGAATTATGACTGAATTGTTTCTTGTTTTGTATTTTTGAATGCTTTTAAATTTGTTTTGCATGGGTTTTATTTCTTTACTGAAAAGCTATAGTACTTCATAGTAGACAATGTTTTTAGTAAAAATACGTCCATCTTCTAATAAATCACCTTGACTTTCATTCTTTTGAATGTAAACTTTAATAGCCTGTGGATATTTGCACCGTGATAACGCAACGTACAATTGACCATGTTGCACATTCTTTTTCATTTCTTCCAAGAAAATACCCACAAATTTGAACATTTGACCTTGTGATTTATTAATGGTCATGGCAAATGCCCTAATAATGGGAAATTGTCTTCTATGAAGTATAAAAGGGAGACTACTTTCACTTGGTGCTAAATCTATTCTTGGTATGAAAACTCTCTCTCCTTTATGGGTACCAGTTAAAATGTTAGCATCTATAAAATGGTCCTTTAATTGTTGAACAATTAATCTTGTCCCATTGCAAAGGCCTTTTTTGGGGTTCATATTTCGCAGTAACATGATAATTGCACCTTTCTTTTGCTGCAAAATATGTGGGGGCATTCCAGAAGGAGTTAGTGAGTTTATGAATTCAGTGGAAAAGTTAGCCTGACTTTCATTGTCATCAGCAAGTACAGAGTCAGCACTGTGATAATTTCTTTGTGGTGCATTAATTTTATTTAAGATTTCGAGGCAATTGGGGGGGGGTGACCGGAAATGGAAGGATAGCCGCGAAAACGGCGTGAAGCGGAAGGAGATGGCGGTGCATGTCATGCTGACGGAGCAGTGAACCAGACACAGAGGTTAGCCCAAGGAGGTTGCAGAAACAGAGGGAGATACCCCTGCAAGGAATGAACCAGCGGATGAACCGCCGACTGTGGAGACAAGCGTGGTGCCGCCGGGTGACCAGAGAGTGCTGACAGCAAAAGAGGCACTCGCCCACAGAAGAGGGCTGGAGTGCTAAGCCAGGGGTGCAGTAGTACCTTAAAGGTCAGACAGACGATATCAGCAGCAGGGCTCCGGAATGACTCAGCAACGCAGCAGCGTATGAAGGTAAGGAATAAGGGAAAACCTTTTAACCCTTACCTTCAGTATAAAGAATGCTATAGAGACTGTTGTAAGACCCATATAAACTGCAACCTGTAACCTGCAAACCTGCTATAATGAACTGTGTAGTGTTTATAAACATAGTTTTAGCAAAACAAATATATTAAAAAGAAAAAGGGAAATCCCTGAGGCTAACAGCACCTAGATTTAAGAGTGCATTTGCATGACAAAGAAGATAATAGAGAATCGCTCTGTTTATTAAAGGTACACACCACATTAAAGCATATCATCGGCACAGGGAACAGATGCTGGGTTTTTGTGAAGTTGTGTCTTTAAACACTTGATAAAGTAAAAAGAGCAATACAGCAAAGAGTATAAAAAAAAAAAAAAAAGGATGGCGTCCAAAAATAAAACTAGAGTGCGGAAAAGCCCGAATTCAGAACCATCTACATTTTTCACGCCTAAGAGTTCTACAAATACTCTTGTAAAACACACCCCGAAAGAAGCTTTGGATAAAAGCATAGCGACATCCCCTACATCTGCATTAAGCAGAGACTTGGAACATCAAGAGAGAAACCTGCTTACTATAGACAAAATGAAAGAAATCTTGAAGAATTTTCAAGTAGAATTTTTGGCGGAAATAAAAAACCAAATAATGGAAAATGCCAAATCAATAAAAGAGGTGAACAAAAGATCTGCCGATTTGGAAGATAAGTTCGATAAACTGATCATAGATCATAATATGCTACGGGAACAATCAATAAAAATGGCTTCTCAAATCACGATATTAAATGAACAGATGAACAGGATGGAAGATAAAGCCCGGAAAAACAACCTCCGAATAAGAGGTATACCTGAAACTATAAAAAAAGAACAATTATCATTATACCTCACGGAACTGTTCTCTAAAATTACTCCAAATTTTTCCACTTTAGATCAGAAACTGGACACTATCCAAAGAATTCCACTTCCAAGCGATCTACAAAATAGAAGCTCAAGAGATGTTATAGTGAGAATTCACGATTTAACTACAAAAGAAGCAATAACTAAAGCAAGTTATATAAAGAAAACGTTTGAACATCCATATGAAAGTATACAAATATATGCAGATCTTTCAAAAAACACAATCAACAAGAGAAAGGAGTTTAATTCTATAATACAAAGCTTAAGGAAGAACAATCTTGTATATAAATGGACCTTCCCAGTAGGTCTATTGGTACTGCAAGGAGCATCTTGGCACAAGATTAAGTCCCCTGCGGAAGGTGAAAAATTTCTGAGATCTATAAATATCCTGGATCCTAAAGAGCTTTTGATGGAACTGCAAGCTCCTACGCCAGACTGGCAGAGGATGAAATGACTTGGACCAATTAAAGAGACAATTGATATTGCTCTATTTTTTCTGTCCCTTTTCTTCCCCTCACCCTTTTAGCCCTCTTTCCCCTCCCCCCTCAATATCCCTTGAGTTGGTGTTATGTAAGTAGCTGAGTTTAGGGTGTAACTCAAACAGGTCTAGTAACCCTGAAAAAGGGACTTTAAGAAAACAGTTTAAAACAATCGGGATAGATTGATACGGTGGGGGGAGTGGGATGGAAGGGGGGGGGGTGGATAGGGGACGAATGTGTAATTAAACAATACTTAGCAATCAATGGAAGCCGAAGATAAATTATAGTCTAGAAAAGGTAGAGTTATTATGGACAGGATATCTGGAAATAATAACACTTAAAAAAAGATGTAGAGAGATAATCTTATATATTAGAGCGAAACTGGAGTTAAGTAACTGCTATCTTCAAAATAATCCGCTAACCATTTCTGTACAATGGCTGAACCCCTGCTGAACAGAAGGTTGGAAAAGCTCAATAACAACCCCCTCTGTTCAAACTGTATGAATGTTTGTATGAATGGAAGTTTGGAAAAGCTGGTGCATTTGGGTTATAAAAATGTGCTAGGAACATTGAATCCAGTTATGGATGTAACAGAGATAAAAAAAAACCTCTATATCCAATGTCGTTAAAAATATTTAGCTGGAATGTAAAGGGGTTAAATGCTCCTAGTAAAAGGAAAACGATCCTCAGATATTGTAGAAAAGAGAAAGCAGACTTGATATTTCTTCAAGAGACACACTGGGGGAAAACTAAAATTCCTAACTTTGCGACAGGTGATTTTGACCTGCGGCATCACTCTACTGGGGAAAAGAAAAAAAGAGGAGTTTCTATTTTTTTTTCCATTAGTTTAGAAATAGTAGAAACAATTTCAATTATAGACCCAGAGGGACGATACATTCTGTGGAATGGACAGATTAACAAACAGAAAATCACATTAATCAATATTTATGCCCCGAATGAGAAACAGGGGAAGTTTCTAAAGCAAATAGCGAAATTAATGAGGAAGTTTGTTCAGGGTCCATTGGTGATGTCTGGTGACTTTAACCTGATAACAAACATCAACTTAGACAGGTCAAAAAAACCCGTAGATAAAAATTTAAAAAAAGTGAGCAAAGAGGCGCAGATATTTTCGGAATGGATTTTTAGAAACAATTTATACGACGCCTGGCGTGTCCAACACCCAAATCAAAAGGAGTTTTCTTTCTACTCAAATCCACATAAATTATATTCACGAATTGATTTAACATTAGTAAATGCACAAATAATTAATAAGATTACGCACACGGAAATAGGCAATATCGCCATCTCCGATCATGCTTATATCACAGTAGTAGTAGAAATTAATAAAGTAAAGTTGGATAGACCTCAATGGAGATTAGATGACACGATAATTAAAAGTGAGAAAAATCAAGAATATTTAAGTAAAGAAATAGTTAGATTTTTTGAGATTAATAGACACACGGTTTCTTCTTATTGCACGACTTGGAATTCACAAAAAGCCTTCACAAGAGGTTTGATAATTAAATTAAAATCTGAATTAATTAGGCAGAGAGGAGCTCCTCTAAAAAAATTATATATCGATTTAAATAAGCTAGAGTCTAAATTTATTTTAGATCCACAACCGCAAATAATGGCAGAGATTAAAATAATTCGGAATAGTATAAACAAGATCAACCAGCTAAGGTCAGACAGAGAAATCTGGCGCTTTCAACAGATTTACCACCATCAGAATAATAGGAACAGTAAACTATTAGCCACACAGGCAAAAAGAAAAAAAGAAAAGAAAAGAATATCTATGATCAGAGAAAAAGGAAAATATATTTCTTCCCCACAGGGAATCGGCCAAGCTTTTTCTAGCTATTACCAAGAACTATATAATCTGGAAAAAGCCACTTTGGTCAGTAAACCATTAGTTGAAGAAATACAAGGATTTTTGGATGAGATCCAACTGCCCAAATTAACTCTAGATGACCAAGCAGATCTCAATAAACCAATTACAAAACAGGAAGTTCTCCAAGTAATTAAACAACTGAAACCCTACACTACACCAGGGCCAGACGGATACAGTAATTTATTTTATAAAACATTCTCTCAAATATTAAGTCCCCAGCTTACAGAAGCATTTAATGAAATTAAAACCACTGGAATTATGCCCAATGAGATGACAAAAGCAGCACTGATAATGATCCCGAAGACAAATTTGGACGTACAATCTTGCGCGAACTATAGACCAATTTCACTCTTAAATGCAGATACAAAATTATACGCAAAGATTCTAGCCCTTAGAATTCAAAAATGTTTAGAAAAAATAATTGCAATAGATCAAATGGGATTCGTTTCTGGTAGACAAGGAACAGAGAACATTAGGAAATTAATGAACTTGGGCGAAATCTCAAGAATGAAGGGAGCTCCCACCCTTTTCTTGTCCTTAGATGCAGAAAAAGCGTTTGACAGAGTAGGGTGGGAGTATATGAGATTAACACTGTCCAAATTTGGCTTTGGTGAATTTGGGGCCAAGGCAATAGGGGCCCTGTATAGATCCCCTACAGCAGAAGTTACGGGCACGGGCTATAGAGCAAGCCCCTTTGGAATGACAAATGGTACCAGACAGGGCTGTCCGCTCTCCCCCACCTTATTCGTGTTAATGATTGAACCACTGGCAGAAGCGATTAGATCAGCCGCACAAATTCATGGAATTAAGATTGGGGAGAAGGAATATAAAATTAGTCTATATGCAGACGATGTTGTTCTGTCATTGACCCAACCAGAAGAATCTCTTTTCCATCTTACAAACTTAATAGCCAAATACAGTAAAGTGTCATACTATAAGCTGAATTACGGGAAATCAGAAACTCTTCTTTTTAATGTCCCAATGAGTGTGCTTTGCCGATTGAAATCGAAATATGTGTTTGATTGGAATTCAAAGTCATATAAACACCTAGGAATTATCTTTTTGGGAAATGTACAGAAAATGATGGATAGAAACTATAAGGATTTATATTTTAAATTCCAAAACATCATAGAGAATTGGCGAAAAGATAGATTTTCCTTCTCCAGGAGAATAGCGACAGTTAAAATGATGCTACTCCCCAGATTGAATTATATCTTAATGTGTATTCCCCTTAAAATTCCCAAAGGTTGGCTGAAGAAACTACAACGTGCAATTGACGTATTTATACACCATTCTAGATACATAAGGTTAAAAAAAAACACAATGGGAAGGACTTTTTTAAAAGGAGGTATTTCATACCCTCTGTTGCAGCCATATCAGGAAGCTAATTGTGTAGTACATGCCTTAAAGTGGCTGGTAACAGAGTGTGAATTACCATGGATAGAAATAGAAAGAGCCTTAAACCCAAACTACCACTTATCAGCTATGGTGTTTGGGGAAAAAAACTTTTTTTAAGGATTTAGCGGTAGAATCTTTGGTAATGAAAGAAATCCTGAAAAATTGGAGACAGATTAATAAGAAGTATAGATTAATTCCTAAAGGAAGCCTTATTACTCCAGTGAAATCACTGGTAAACTTAAATATGAGTGGCACTATGAAGGATTGGAAGAGCAAAGGACTAGTATCCTTAGGGGACACGGTGATCAATGGGCATATAGCCACTTTTGATCAAATTAAGGAAAAGTTTAAAATCACAGGAGAAGGATGGCTTGCATATGAAGCCTATAGAGCCACCTGTGGCACAATTAATGTACACAGACAAAGCACTAGAGAACTGAAGCCTATGGAAAAAATTCTCCTTAAATCAGAGAGAAAACATCTCATATCCAAATGTTTTAATATCATAAGATCTAATGGAGAACATGCTAAAACTAAGGGTATGAAACAGTGGGAACTGACCTTAAATACAGAAATAAAGGAAACAGACTGGGACACAGCGTTTAAACTAACAGATAGATTTATCAAACAAGTAGCATATAGAGAAACTTTTTTTAAAGTAATTAACAACTGGTACATTACCCCTATTAAAACTGCACAAATCTCTCACTCTCTAACAGATAAAATGTGCTGGAGAGAATGCGGGAGTACTGCCCATTTATTACACATTTTATGGGATTGCCCCAAACTAAAACCCTTTTGGGAAAGCTGTTATGAACTATTGGGTAAGATGGTGGGGACCCAACTCCCTTTTAGGGGAGAATGCAGTGTGTTACATGTCATTCCGGACGGGGTAAGCATGGAGGGAAAAGCAGTGGCCATTATGATTTTCGCAACAGCAAAGAATTTAATAATTAGGAACTAGAAGGATAAATCCCCTCCTCTCTTTGCTGACCTAGTCCGGAAAATAAAACACACCCGAGAATTAGAGGCAAACTACGTACAAAGAGGTACAATTAAGGTGGATCCATTAAAATGGAAAGCGTGGGATTCAAAACAAGTAACACCGGGGTAAAAATCCAAATCTTCCAGGGTTGAATGAGTTGCGAAAGGGAATGTATGATTGCTTCTTTTTTCTTTTTTTTGTTTGTTTTGTCATTTGTATTAATATTGTTCTGACGATGTAACAGATTGGACAAAAAGATATCAGTATATATTTATGTTTTGTATTGACTTTTTTTTTTTTTTTTTTTTTTTTTTTATTTATTTATTTAAGATTTCATTATTGAGGATTAATGCATCCTTATTTTTACACGTTAGTATGACTTGGTTGGCAAGCTCGGAATATTCCTGGTTATTTATGCTACCTTCAAATATAGCCGATATAAAATCTTGGTGACAAATCATATGAGGTGGGATCTCTACAGTGTCGTCCGGTAAATGTGATATTTTTTGTGTTCTGCCTTCTCCAATTTTAATAAGCCCATCATTTAAATCAGTTTGGCCTTCTGATCTCATATTTTGTTGCAGTTGAAGATGGGTAAAATGTTTCCATAGTGTGCTTGACTTTATACAGGTTTCGATAATGTCAGTTCGATTTCCATGTACAATATGTAATAGGTAATATTTGTCTAAAATCGCCACCTAACAACATTACCTTTCCACCAAATGGAAAAGTATTATCCATGACTTCACGAAGCAAAAGGTCAATACATTGGAGGGCATAGCATGACATCATTGTGGCCTCATCTATTATAATTATTTACATTTGTTCAATTTCTTTGCTTGTAATGATGTAATGCGAATATCTGACACAGAAGTTTCTAAAATAGGCACTGGCAGTTTAAATCCACTATGAACAGTTCTTCCACCTTCTAACAAAAGTGCAGCAATTCCAGTAGTGGCAAATGCCATTGCTATTTGACCTTGTGCTCGTACCGAACTCATTAATAAATTATAGAGATAGGTTTTTCCTGACCCGCCAGGTCCATCAAGATAGAAATAACGCTCTGTCACCATGTCATCATCTATTGCATTTTTAATGGCATTAAATGCTTGCAATTGTAAGGTATTTAAAGTTGCAAGTCTTTCTTGTGTTCTTTCTGCTTGTAGTTGAATGTCATAGTCTTCAAAGTTTATGTCATCTATATGACCTGGATCAGGCAAATTAAAACTTGCAAAACTTAATCCATGAGTTAAAAATACTTCTTGGATTTCCATTAACACTTTTAAGTGTGCAATGGGTTCATTGTATCGTCGCATAAAGTCTTCAGCCATATTACTTTTAAATCTCTCCCACAAAGCTAATGCATTTGGAGCATTTAAGAAGATACAAATAAATGCAAATTGTTCCCTCATCTGCCGTGGCATTTGACAGAAGCAAGTTCATCATGTACTAACTCACTACTTTCAGGGTTGTCTGCACTTTTGACGACTACAGTAGCTGCATCGTAGCCTTTGTAAATATATTTATAGACATATTTAATGGATTTGATGGAAGTGCAGGCTTCTACGTTGATGTGGACGTTGTACTTCATGAGTAAATGTGGATTGTAGGGTACTACATATCTATTGTCAACTTTTTTCCACGAGTAATGGCACTATCTCCTTCTTTTCTTTTATAAAGTGGATAGCCATCACAATTGGCATAGGTTTTGTCTTTATAATCTTTTAGAAATTCTTTGGAACATTTATTATTTTTCATACATGGTGATTGTGGATTAAGCTCACCACAGGGTCCATGAATCATGTGATGAGTAACAATCTCATATAGTCTACCATATAGTTCTGGATCTGGTAGTTCAGCATGCAATGACTGCATCCACTTTGTCAGAAGTATCTAATTTATCTTTTTCTTGAAGTATTATGAGAAGATGTGCATGTGAAAGGCCTCTTTTTTTAAATTCAATGGTATATACATAAGCAAGACATTTGCCAAATAACTGACTGATAGTGATGTCACATATTAATTCATTTAATTTAATCTTAAAAACTCTGGCTACTAAATCTGGTCTATCGCACTTTGTCCAAAAAGTAAATTTGGGGTAATTTCTGGCCATTGCGGATTACATGTAAATGTAAGAAATAAATTGGGTTTGCCAAATTTGGTGACAATAGCCATAGCATCGTTGTATCTTTCTCTCATATTTCAAGGAGATCCTTGAAAGGAAGATGGTAAAATGATGGCTTTGCCAGCTGTCATGTCTCTGCTTGTAGCCACGTCAGCAACATAGTCCATTAGTCCTGAATATTGTTCTACACATAGTTTATCTTGTTTATATTTTATAAAGTTTAAATTATTGGCCTCAACTTGCAAATAGGAATCAATAATCCATTGTTGTGTTAGTTTTCCACCACATAAAATTGGATTAAATGTATTTTGAATGGCAATTTGAGCTATTTCAAATTCAAGCATAGAAACATTATTTCGGATTCTGGCTTTAGCATTTGGGTAACTTGGAAGTGTTAATTTTGGTTGCCAACCTGCCTCTCTGTGTGGGAAAAATATGGGATATGTCATTGGATCTAAATTTGGACTTAAGATACTCATATTAATGAATGGTTGCTCCTCATTTCTGGGATATATTCTAATGTCTCTTTGAAATGGTGGTTCTCCTTCATCATTTTGAAACACCATTGCTGCAACCTCATTTGATGTTGGCAAGTTATAACGACGTTTATCAGTATGTCTGTCTCTTTTAAGCACCATATTAAACTTTGGCATTGGTAATTGATGTCTTTGTGCATGCAGTAGTTGTTCATTTTCTACTTCTGCCAATTTTTTATAAGCTTTACTGTAGGGGTTTTTGTCCATAATGTTATTTAGCTCTATAAAAACACTGGGTAAGCATTTTTTTAATTTCTTCCATCTGCAATCGTTGGTCAACAGCTTCCATTGTATCTAGGACATATAGTTGAGCGAATTTTCTTTGCTCTCCTTCCTCTGCATTTAAATGGGAAGACCGATGATAAATTTGTCCTTAGACTTTAAAACAGTAAGGACTATGTCCTGGTACATTAGCAGCTAATGTTGCCCCCATAGATGCAAAGGATATGGCACTATTCTAGGATCTTAAGTTTGTCTTAAAATTTTTGTAGTTTGGAAAAGTAGGTTCAGTCATAATGTTTTGTAAATAGATTGGAAATTCTCCAATGCTTCTTTCTTTGTGGAAGTTTGAACTTGCCTTTTTGACAGCAACTAATGAATTGGCCATCTCTGGGTCTCTCCTGTTTAAAATAATAAGCCTCACAAAACTGACATTGAGCAGTCATGTCCCCACAACTATGAACCTCTACTGCTAAAGACTTGAGTAAAGGAAAATTTGCAAAGCATATAGCAGTTTGACTTTCATATTCATCAGGTGAAATGTCATGTAATGTTTCAACAACAGGTTCTAAATGCTTTGTTTTTTCGTGGCTTTTTTTGGTATCTCTTTTATTTTTCTGCTAAAATGTCATCTGATGTTTGAGGAACAGGTTGTAAATGCTTGATTTACTTGGTAGTTTTTTTTGGCGTATCTTTCATTTTTGCAGCTGATAGTCTTTTGCTTGCAAGTCTTTTGTGTTCTTTTTCACGTCGAATTTCTTTCTCCTCTGGTGTCTGCTGGTCGGCCCATCTCTCTTGTCTTTCTCTAGTTTGACGTCTTTTCTTCTCTTGTTTGCTCTCGTTAGTAGCCATGTTAATCTGTAAACCAAAAAAATTAAATGTAATTGGGTATATTGAAATTTGGAATTACTGTTAAACATTATTGTCCATAATAGACAAATAAGAGGTAAATCATAAATGTTTCAGTTATGTTTTGTTAAAAGTTATAGGCCCTCATTGAATTGCGATTTGGCCAATTCAATAGTGCTGTAAATAAGCAGATAACATATTTTTTTGAAAGAAGTTTTTAGTTAGTGAAAACCTTGTTTGTGGACAGATGTTTACCAAGTATAAACTTCTTTATAAAAAAAAAAGTGTTGTGGTTATTTAGACATGTATTGAATTGGGCAAATTGGAATAGAATAAGGGACATAGTTAGTGTTTGTTCTTTTTTTTTTTGTTGTTGACACGGATGCAGATCAAACATGTTTATTTAGTTTTCTCCTTTTTTACTTATTATACTGTACCTTGGTTGAAGTGTGATTTCAATCAGAATGTTTGTTGGTCCTCTGTTGAAAGTCTTTGTCTGATGGTCTGGTCCTCTGTTGAAAGTCCTCGTCCGATGGTGTGGTCCTCTGTTGAAAGTCCTCGTCCGATGGTCTGGTCCTCTGTTGAAAGTCCTGGTCCGATTGTCTGGTCCTCTGGTGAAAGTCCTTGTCCGATGGTCTGGTCCTTTGGTGAATGTCCTCATCCGATGGTCTGGTCCTCTGTTGAAAGTCCTCGTCTGATTGTCTTCACGCAGTATTTGTTGTAAAAGAAAAATGAAAATGTTATTTGAATGTATTTGTAATAAAGCAAAAATTTCATTATTTTGGTGTATTGTATCTGTTATGGTGAATTTTTGTGCTATGCTGTTTTTTGTGCAACCATTTAAAAATAATTTAAATGTATTTGTATATTGCAGTCATTTTTTTTTTATACTGTAATTATTAATGTTGTTCTTATTTTGGATATGATTGCAATGTTTTTAGCATTATCCTGTTTTGTGTCCATCACTTTTGTTATACAAATGTAGACTTGTTTGTAAGTGTTATAGCTTGGTAAACAGTAAATAATAATATTAATTTAGTTTGCTATGTGTTTGTGTGATTTTTGGTACATTCCTGTTTTGTGTCTACCACTTTTGGTATGCTTATTTAGGCTTCTTTGTAAGGCTTATAGGTTCTTAAACATTAAAGAAGAATATTAATTTAGTTTGCTATGTGTTTGTGTGAGTTTTGGTACAATCCTTTTTTGTGTCTACCACTTTTGGTATGCTTATTTAGGCTTCTTTGTAAGGCTTATAGGTTCTTAAACATTAAAGAAGAATATTAATTTAGTTTGCTATGTGTTTGTGTGAGTTTTGGTACAATCCTGTTTTGTGTCTAGTACTTTTGGTAAGCTTATTTAGGCTTCTTTGTAAGGCTTATAGGTTCTTAAACATTAAAGAAGAATATTAATTTAGTTTGCTATGTGTTTGTGAGAGTTTTGGTACAATCCTGTTTTGTGCCCACCACTTTTCGTATGCTTATTTAGGCTTCTTTGTAAGGCTTATATGTTGTTAAACATTAAAGAAGAATATTCATTTAGTTTGCTATGTGTTTGTGTGAGTTTTGGTACAATCATGTTTTGTGTCTACCACTTTTGGTATGCTTATTTAGGCTTCTTTGTAAGGCTTATAGGTTCTTAAACATTAAATAGGAATATTAATTTAGTTTGCTACGTGTCTGTGAGAGTTTTGGTACAATCCTGTTTTGTGTCTACCACTTTTGGTAAGCTTATTTAGGCTTCTTTGTAAGGCTTATAGGTTCTTAAACATTAAATAAGAATATTAATTTAGTTTGCTATGTGTTTGTGTGAGTTTTGGTACAATCCTGTTTTGTGTCTACCACTTTTGGTAAGCTTATTTAGGCTTCTTTGTAAGGCTTATAGGTTCTTAAACATTAAAGATGAATATTAATTTAGTTTGCTATGTGTTTGTGTGATTTTTGGTACAATCCTATTTGTGTCTACCACTTTTGGTATGCTTATTTAGGCTTCTTTGTAAGGCTTATAGGTTCTTAAACATTAAAGAAGAATATTAATTTATATTGGCAGCCATTAAACATACATAGTTCATTTCTTTTTTGTACTTGTTATACTTTACCTTGATTGAAGTGTCGAATGACAGCGGGTCCCCTCCTGGCAATCTTAATCCGGCGGTCTTCTTGTAGTGTCTGTTTGAAAAAGAAAGTGAAATGGTTAATTGTATATTTCTTCTTTTTGATTTAGCAAAGCATGGTCTTTTTGAGCATGTAATGTATTTTTCTATCTTAGCTCTTCTTTCTTGTAGTTGTTTAAAAGGGATTGTGGTTCACAATGCACGGTGCAAATTCTTGAGTGACGCTTTTGATGCAGAGTCTGTTTGAATAGTAAAAAAGAGGAGAAAGATTGATCTTTAGGTTATATATTAAATTACAATAAATTAATGTCATTTAAATATACTTCTGTAATTACTTTCAATTAACATTACTTAGTTTTTGGGCCTACACACATAAATGAATCATATTTTAATAGTTAATTTAGATTTTTTTGTAATGTCATTTAAATATACTTGTTTAATTAGTTTGGATTAGTTGTTTAATTAGTTTGGATTGAGATTAGTTTGTGGCAGGGGCTATACACATAAATGTGCGTGCCACATGTCATAATACATAAATCACATTTTCATACAATTTTTGTTTTGTCCTGTCTTGATAATAAAATGTAATATATTATAGCTTACCTCTCAGCTCTAATTTGCACAATGTAAAGTAGGAAATTAGGAAACAATTCTCTTCTCAAGTAACAGCAGCAGTTAACTATCCAGTCACTCCGTTCATCACCTGAGTAGAAATGTAGAATTTTCTGGAAAGTAGGCAGTATTTATAAACTTTGAAGTGCCTCAGACCGTTAGAACGCAATACGCATGCGCTATTTACGTTCCAGCTTACAATTTGCGTTCCATCGGCCATTTTGTGCGTATTCTTTTTCAAAATGGTGGTTAATATCAGTGTGGTACGTTCCGCATAGTATGTATTTCAGTCTTACAAGTCACTGTAGTATAGTTACGTCTGAAGCCTCGTTTTCGTTTTGTTCGGCGGCCATTTTTTCTCTCGCTTAGGTCATTTTCGGCAGTTTAAACTCTTTTTTTTGGACTTAAATGGACGTGTAAATTAACTTTTGGAGGTGCCGGATACCCCCCCCCCTCTGCTGTAAGTAAGCTTTTTATGTGTTTGTTGTGTTTATTTCTTGTGTTTCTCATGTTTTGATGCGCAGCGTTTGGAATGGGTTGTTTCGCGGCCGTCCTTTTTGCAATGCGGCCGTATTTTTTTGAAAGGGACGCAGTTGGCTCTTACGTGTACAACGCAGTGTATTTTTTCCTACGTCGTGCGTATGTGTGTTAAGCGCGTGTGAGGCGCCTTTGAGTTTTTTTTTTTAAAAAGGCGCGTGTGTGTGTGTGTGTTAACACAGCCGACGTTGGAGCCTCCACCTGCGCAAATGCGAACCCTTTGCGGGGACGTGCGATGCTCCACCACCGCAAATGCGGCCCCTCGCTTCGCGAGGACCCGCATTTGCAGGGAACTGTTTCCCTCGAGTTAGCAACAACTTGTATGCTCACAACTATATATGTGATTGTAAAATGTAGATATTTTTGAGCCAGTTTAAATCTTTTTTATTTGTTATTATGACTAATTAATTACTAAATAAGTAATTAATGAATAAATATATTAGAAACAGTTAAGCATTAATATAGTCATAAAATAAAGGCAGTCACAATTTTTTTTCATATGATTACTAATTACTAATTATTAATTTAATGTCCATTAAAAATTAATTAATCAATTAATCAATATATTTGAAAGCATTAACCATTAATGTATTCATAAAGTAAAGGCATTGTAAAATCTAAGATTGTGCATATGTTTTTTTAATAACATCTATATTTTTTTTAGGAATAAGTAATTAATCAATAAATTTATATATTTTACCTATTTATAATTAATAGCCAGCAATCAATATCCTGAAGAGCTAACAATCTCTTTGGATTTTCGAGCAGCAGAAAATGTCCAGTCAGACTGTCATCACCTGAGGAGAAAGTGTGAGCTCTGTGGCAAGTGTGCCCTATACATAGGCTGCGTGCGCGAGACAAAACCATTGATTTAGGCGGGAAAGCCACCATTTCAGAATCATAATGTGGAGATTTTCATCTTTGTGTTGTAAAATGGTGGCGATATTCTATGTGTTATGCGCTTAGCAAGCATTTTCCATCCTTCCTAACTGTGTATTTGTGTACCTCGTACGTCCCTGGTAAAGTCGTACGTGCCTGGCAGTGTTTTGCACATTTCAGGGTCATGTAGCCTCATTTTAATTTTTTACGGCCGATATATTTTTTCTTGCTAAGCCGATTTTCAACTTCCAAAACTCATGAAAATTGACTTTCATTTGCGTGCATACTCACTGGCAGATGTTGTGGCTGTCTCCCCATGCTGTGTGTAAGTTTTTTTTTTCCAGTGTTTTTGTTGTTTTTGTATGTACGCGTTTCGCCTGTTAACTTCGTAATTATTTTTTCCTAAGTCCCGCAGTTTTTTATTTATTTTTTAAGTTCCGCAACGTGTTTTTTTCAAAATCCCGCTTTTCTGGGTTGATTTTTACCGTGAGTGAGGTGCTGTAGAGCCTCCACCTCCGCAAATGTGGACCCTCACTTTGAGAGGGTCTGCATTTGCAGCCAGAACTGCATCCCTCGATTTGTGAGGGACACAGTTCTTGCGAGCTCTCAATATATGTGATATATGTTATAGTCTGTAGGAGGAAGCAATTTCTGTATATATGCAAATGTACAGATTGTTATAATGTGATGTGTTTAAAGCATTACTCTCACGTACTAAAGATATAACTTGCTTTACAATTACCCTTAAGCTACAGTCATTTTAAGCACACTACATTAAATATATTTACTTGTAAGGTGGACCATATGCAAATAGCCATTTGTTGATTAATTGATCTGTATCTATAGCAACAGCTTTAGCTAAAAAAATACTGTATAAGCTGACCCGAGTATAAGCCGAGGCACCCTTTTTACCACAAAATACTGGGAAAACTTAGTGACCCGAGTATAAGCCGAGGGTGTGAAATGTGCTGGCCCCTGCGTCCCTCTTGTGCCCTCTGTGTTCCTCTTGTGTGCCCCCTCTCTCTCCCCTGTGTCTCTTCCCCCCTCTCACTCCCCTGTGTCTCCCCCCTGTGCCTCTTCTCCTCCCTTCCCTCCCCTGTGTCTCTACCCCTCTCTCCCTGCCCTGTGTTTCTTCCCCCCCTCCCTTCCCTGTGTCTCTTTCCCTCCCCCTCCCTTATCACCCTTCTCAAACCCCCTCATAAAACCCCCCCTCCTCAACCACAACCGACCCTCCTCAACCTCAAACCCCCATCCTCATCCTCAACCCCCATCCTCAATCCCCCTCCTCATCCTAAACCCCCCTCCTCAACCTCTCTCCTCAGTCCCCCTCCTCAACCTCAACCTTGCACAACTTAGTGTCATCAGCAAAAATGGAGACACTACTTTCCAGTCCTACTTCTATATCATTAATAAATATGTTAAAAAGGAGAGGACCTAATACTGAACCTTGAGGAACCCCACTTATCACATTAGACCAATCGGAGTATGTTACATTCACAACAACCCTTTGCTTCCTGTCTTTTAGCCAGCTCTCGATCCATGAGCAGATATTTACTGCAATTTCTGTATCCCTTAGTTTGCTCACTAGTCTTCCATGTGGCACTGTATCAAATGCCTTTGAAAAATCTAAAAAGACTACATCCACTGAGTTGCCCTGATCCAAGTTCCTACTAACCTCCTCATAAAAACTAATTAGTTTGGTCTGACACGACCTATCCTTCATAAATCCGTGTTGACTGTTAGCTACGATCTTGTTCAAATAGACATATTCTTGTATTCTGTCCCTTATTAACCCTTCTAAAAGCTTCCCAACTTGATCCCTTCTTAAATATATGTATCACCTCTGCTTTTCTCCAGTCATCTGGTAGAGACCCTTTAGTGAGTGAGTCTTGAAAGATTAGATATAATGGTTTGGCTATTACAGAACCCAGCTCCTTCAGTACCATTGAATGTATTCCATCAGGACCTGGGGCTTTATTAACATGTATTTTCTCCAATCTCTTTTGGATTTCTTCCTTCGTTAACCAATTATTTCATGATGGTAGTGTAGCCCTATTATGTTGCAGTGTCCCAACCACTGGTACCTCCCTTGTGTATACCGACGAAAATAACCTATTTAGCTCATCTGCCTTTTCCTGGTCACTAATTATCAGATGGCCTGTGTCACATTGTAATGTTCCTATAGCTTCCTTCCTCGCCTTTCCATTTTTAAACAAGTAGTTGGCGGGGAGGGACTAGATATAATTAATGGGGTAGAAAGTGTAGAGGGTATAAGGGATGAATTAACAACTCATAGGGGAGGAGATGGGGGAGGGGTAGTATAGTCAATAGGGAGGTAGTACTAAGTAATTCAAGTACAGTGGCAGGCACTTCAGAACTACAGCCTCATGACATAAGGTGTATGCTTGCTTATGCCAGAAGCTTGCCAGGAAAAATGGGAGAGTTAGAATTATTAGCAATTAATGAAAAATGGGATTTAATAGGCATTACTGAAACGTGGTGAGATGAATCTCATGACTGGACTGTTAATGTGGATGGTAATAACCTATTTAGGAAAGATAGAGGCAATGGTAAACGAGGAGGAAGGATTTGTCTGTATGTTAATCCTGAATTTAAGCCTATAGTCAGAGAAGATATTTATGGTGGACCTAGTGATAAAGCTAAATGTTTGTGGGTAGAGTTAAATAGCGGAGCAGCAAATTCCAAAATAATATTAGTAGGAGTATGCTATAAACCCCCAAATATAGCGGAAAGTGAGGAAATACAATTATTGTTACAGATTGAAAATGCAGCTAGGCATGGTCAAGTTCTAATAATGGGAGATTTTAATTACCCTGAAATAAACTGGATAAATGAGACCATCAGTTCATCTAGGGAAGCAGGTTCTTGAGTACACTCAGGGATCATTATCTGGCCCAGGTTGTACAAGAGCCTACTAGAAATTAAGCTATCTTAGATTTACTCATCACAAATAATATTGATTTAGAATCTAATGTTGGAATAGGGCAACCTTTGGGAAACAGTGATCACAACACTGTCTCGTTTGAGATTGAATTAAAAAAACAAAATTTTAAGGGGCCAACAAAAACTTTTAATTTTAAAAGGGCAGATTTTAACGGTCTAAGGGCAGCAATACAAAGTATAGACTGGGACAGAGAACTGGCAGGTAAAAACACTGATCACAAGTGGACAACATTTAAATCCTTACTAAATATACATACACATCGCCATATACCGTGTGGGAATAAAAGTAAAAGGAGTAAATTCCATCCAATGTGGCTTAACAATGATTAAAAGATCAAGATACAGAGTAAAAAACAGGCATTTCAATTATACAAACAAGAGTGGACAGAGACTGCTTTACAGGAATACAAGGAAATCAACAAGGCTTGCAAAAGGGCGATTAGACTGGTTAAAATAGAAAATGAAAAATGAATTGCAAAAGAGAGAGTAAGACTAACCCTAAAATATTTTTTAAGTATATTAATGGGAAGAAGGCGAGGAAGGAAGCTATAGGAACATTATAATGTGACACAGGCCGTCTGATAATTAGTGACCAAGAAAAGGCAGATGAGCTAAATAGGTTCTTTTCTTCGGTATACATAAGGGAGGTACCAGTGGTTGGGACACGGCAACATAATGGGGCTACACTACCTTTGCCAAATAATTGGTTAACACAGGAAGTAATCCAAAAGAGGTTGGAAAAAATAAATGTTAATAAAGCCCCGGGTCCTGATGGAATACATCCAAGGGTACTAAGGGAACTGGGTTCTGTAATAGCCAAACCATTATATTTAATTTTTCAAGATTCACTCAACACAGGATCTCTACCAGATGACTGGAAAAAAGCTGATGTGATACCTATATTTAAAAAGCGAGCAAGAGCAAATCCGGGGAATTATAGACCAGTGAGCCTCACTTCTGTAGTGGGGAAGCTTCTAGAAGGGTTAATAAGGGATAATATACAAGAATATGTCTATTTGAACAGGATTATAAGTAGGAGTCAACATGGATTTATGAGGGATAAGTCATGTCAAACAAATCTAATTAGTTTCTATGAGGAGGTTAGTAGGAACCTGGATCAAGGCAACTCAGCGGATGTAGTCTTTTTGGATTTTGCAAAGGCTTTTGATACAGTGCCACAAGGGAGACTATTGTGTAAACTAAGAGATACAGGAGTTGCAGTAAATATCTGCTCATGGATTGAGAGCTGGCTAATAGACAGAAAGCAAAGGGTTGTTGTAAATGGAACATACTCCGATTGGACTAATGTGGTAAGTGGCGTTCCTCAGGGTTCAGTATTAGGTCCTCTCCTTTTTAACATATTTATTAATGACTTAGAGGAAGGATTGGAGTGTGGTGTCTCCATTTTCGTGATGACACGAAGTTGTGCAAGGTAATTAAATCAGATAGTGATGTGCTTTCCCTCCAAAGGGATTTACATAAAATTGAGGAATGGGCATCTAAATGGCAGATGAGATTTAATCCGAATAAATGTAAAGTAATGCATCTGGGAAGGTAAAATAGCCATGCAATTTATAATCTTAATGGAGCAAATCTAGGTGTATCGGATATTAAAAAGGGTTTCGGGAGTGCTTGTGGACAACCACCTAGGTAACAGTGCTCAAAGACAATCAGCAGCTGCAAAGGCAAATCAAATATTAGCATGTATTAAGAAGGGTATAGAAGCCAGGGAAGCAAATATAATTCTGCCACTATACAAATATCTAGTACGCCCTAGTTTGGAATATGGAGTACAATTTTGGGCACCACTTCATAAAAAGGACATTTTAGAGCTGGAAAAGGTACAGAGGAGGGCAACAAAACTAATAAGGGGAATGGAGGGGCTAAGTTATGAAGAAAGACTAACCAAATTAAACTTATTTTCTCTAAAAAAAAGGTGTCTAAGAGGAGATATGATTACCTTATATAAATACATCCAGGGTCAGTATAAAGATTTGTCAAGGGAGCTTTTTGTGCCAAGAGGTTTTCAACTGACAAGAGGACATCCCTTGAGGTTAGAAGTAAAAAGATTCCACCTTAAAGAAAGAAAAGGGTTCTTCACAGTAAGGGTGGTTAATCTGTGGAATTCTCTACCAGAGGCGGTGGTGACAGTGGATTCGATCGATAACTTTAAAAGGGGACTGGATTTATTTCTAATTAAAAAGGGAATTCAGGGTTATCATGGATAATTAGAGAGGCAGTATGGATCCAGGGAGAAGTTCGGTCGCCGGTGTCTGGGATCAGGAGGGAATTGATTATTTATTTATGTTTTATTTTTATATACAACTAATTAATTAATAGTTAATCCACATATTGCAGATCAGAGGAGATCTTAAAAGGTTGAACTTGATGGACTTAAAGTCTTTTTTCAACCATAAATACTATGTAACTATGTAACTATGTAACTATGTAACTATGTAATTAATATATTTAAAACATATTTTAGGGTTAGTCTTACTTTACTTTGCAACTGACTTCTCATTTTCTATTTTAGCCAGTCTAATAGCCCTTTTGCAAGCCTTGTTGATTTCTTTATAGTCACATAAAGCTGCCTCTGTTCCCTCCTTCTTATAAAAATTAAATGCATGTTTCTTTTTCCTCATCATGATCTTTAAGTCATTGTTAAGCCAAATGGGATATGATTTACTCCTATTCATTTTATTTATGTTTATTTAGTAAGGATTTGAATGTTGTCCATTTATTTTCAGTATTTTTCCCTGTAAGTTCTTTGTCCCAGTCTATATGTAGTATTGCTGCCCTTAGCCCATTAAAGTTAGCCCTTTTAAAATTTAGAGTTTTTGTTGGCCCCTTACAACTCTGTTTTTCATATTCAATCTCATATGATACTGTTTTGTGATCACTGTTCCCCAAGGGTTCCCCTATTTTAACATTTGATATTATATCAATATTACTTGTGATGACTAAATCCAAGATGTCCCCATTTCTAGTAGGTTCTTGTATTACCTGGGCCAGATAATGATCCCCGAGTGTACTCAAGAACCTGCTCCCCTTAGCTGAGCTGCTGGTCTCATTTAACCAGTTTATTTCAGGGTAATTAAAAAGTCTCCCATTATTAGAACTTGCCCGTGCTTAGCTGCATTTCCAATCTGTAACAATAATTGTATTTCCTCACTTTCAGCTATATTTGGGGGTTTATAGCATTCTCCCACCAATATGCGTTTAGAATTAGCTCCTCCACTATTTAGTTCAACCCACAAAGATTCAATGATGCTGTTAGTTCTAGCATAAATATCTTCTCTGACTATAGGCTTAAATTCAGGCTTAACATACAGACAAATCCCTCCTCCTCTTTTACCATTTCCCCTATCTTTCCTAAATAGGTTATAACCATCCAGATTAACAGTCCAGTCATGGGATTCATCCCACCATGTTTCAGTAATGCCTATTAAGCCCCATTGTTCTTGTACTGCTAATAATTCTAGCTTGTCCATTTTCCCAGGCAAACATCTTGCATTAGCAAGCATACACTTTATGTTGCTATGGCTCTGCCGTTGTGAAGTGCTTGCCACTGTATTTGATTCCCCTATTAATACCTCCCTACTGTCTATTGTAACCCTCCCCCTTCTCCTCCTCCATGGGTAAAAAGTTAATGCTCCTTTTTTCCCTTATTCCCCTTCTAAGTGTAACCCAGCTACCCCCCTTGCCATCCTCACTAGCCCCAGCTCCTCCCTCCATACTAGGCCCAGCTAAACTGTGCTCCGTGAGCACCACCTCCCTTTCCAGAGGAGCAGTATAAATAAGTGCTGCAATTCTCCTCTCCAGATCTTCAATTTGAGCTTCCATAGAGGCAACATGCTCACACCTGTCACAGAGGTATGGACCCTGGATCATCTGTTCCAGTAGTGCATTCATTTGGCAGGATGTACACTGAGTGAGGTTGCCACTGGACTGACTCATGATTATCAGTTACAAAAATACAGTGAGAAAACAAATCAATGTATTTGTATAAAGATTGCTTTTCTACACGTTAACCCAAACAAAACAGAAAAAAAATATAAAGGTTTGTTTTCTGTTTTTTCTTATAATTAATCCTTTGGATTTCCTCCTTTTATTCAATCTCCAACACACTAACTACACTTACACTAGAAATGATTGCAAGCTCCCAAGCTCGCTCTTCCCTTGTTAAATAGACCCTGCCTACTCACCTGTACAATGATAAATGAGCACAGGACAGAAAACACTGCCCTGCCTCACAGAACTGATTCAACAGAACACGCCAAAATGCACACAGATATACCTTTACACAGGCCAAGCCACACCCACTCTCACCTGGACCAGGATTACAGCCCACAGGAAGAAAACACTGCACTGATTTACAAAACTGATTCAAACAGAACCTCACACAAATGCACACAGATATAACTTACACAGGCTAAGCCACACCCACTCTCACCTGTACACTGATTACTGCAACAGGACAGAAAACACTGCACTGATTTACAGAACTGATTAAAAAAAGGCTAAAGTAGTTGTTTTTCTTAGTATGTATAAGTTTTTTTTTAACTTTCAAACTTCTGGTTTGGTATGTGATCTTTATATCTAACTAGCTACTTGCCCGTAAAAAATGACGGGAATAACATTGCAAACCCCGTACAATTGTAAGGCTAGCAATGCTGTTTGCCACACAATGTGAGGCTATGGGCCCTCTGAGCACCTTCGACGCTCATCGCGTGCCTCGCAATATGCTCCTTTGGCGCTCCTTGTAAGCCTCTCCCCCTGGGTAGTTTATAGGCCTTGCATTTGAGTGTTACTGTCTTGGGTTTTGTTACTGCCTTGGGTTAAGTGTTAGTGGCTAGGATTAAGTGTTACTGCTTAGTACTATTTTTTATGTCCTTCGGGATAGTTTTCCATCCTTTGGCCTTGTTTTAGTCGTTTTTTTTTTTTTCGGCAGCCATTTTATTCTCGCTTAGGTGATTTTCGATCGGGAAAAAACATCAAATATGCCTCAAATTACCTTGCAAGCTGACTCACAGGCTCCCTGGCTCTCCCACTGTGCTCTGTGTGTAAGTTAATTTGAGGCATGTTTGTTGTTTTTTTCAGGTCTTTTCAGTTCAGTGGTCCGGTCATTTAAGTCCTAATTTTGTGAGGAGCACAGTGCATGTACGGGTTTTGGTCCTAAGTCGTACGGGTTGTAAGTCCCAAGTGCCTCAACTGCTCACCTCGCTTTGCAAGGTTCACAGTGCAATGAGTGCCTTTGGTGCTCATTGCAGCCTAAGTCCTGCGTAATCGACGGGTCGCCTCTCTTTGCGAGGCTCGCTATTGCGACTAAGTCCCGCATGCCTCAACTGCTTGCCTCGTTTTGCGAGGCTCATTGCAGCCTAAGTCCAGCATGGTCGACGGCTCGCTGTGCTTTGCGAGGCTCGCAGTTGCAGCCCTATGGCCCGCAAACAGCTCGCTTCGCAACCGGGCTCACAAAGCGCGACAAACCCGCAAATGGGACCAACGTTCTTGAACTGAAAACTATATATGCAAAATATACTCCTGTTTTGCAGGGCAACTAGCCAGCTTGTGGGGCATGCCATAGCCCCTAGTTAAGAAGTTTCTGTAATGAGACACAGGGACTGCTTTGTATTGATTTACCATATATAAATATAATTATATATTTTTTTTCTTGGTTGTTGTAACATATTTGAATTTTTTGATTGACCATTTCAGTTGTTAGCACCTTTGAGGGTCTTTATTGTGTGTTGCTGCAGTCTTGTTATTACACAGGTCTACTTAGCTCCTCACTAACCCTAAATAAGGGTGACAAATACATGTAGAGTTGGGACTAATGTGCATATATCTTTGTTCAACATACCTAAGAGTAAAATATTAATGAATATCCTGCACCCTAGCAAATACTAGGGACAAGACAAACAAGCCATTATACATGAACAGAACAGTTCCTTAATTCAATTTATTACACACTGACTAAGGGTTGGAAGATTAGTATCCCTCCACTGTGGAGTTCATATTATAAATAATATTTATCAATATGATGACTATATTCCCTACATTTGCCTTATTTTAAAATTCCCCTTTTTGTCCATGATTTTAAATGTTTTAATCGCTGTTGTGAGTCAGAACAATAAAGTCTAATTTATTATTTTTCACATTATTCCTGTTTGTTCTCTATGTCTTTATTGTGTATATATATATATATATATATATATATATATATATATATATATATATATAGTTCCTGTTTTTAAGTTTTTTTTTTGTATTGCATTTTATGGACTAGAGACAAGAGAAATTAAATGTATGTGTGTGTGTGCCTATAAAAAAAAATAAAAAAAATAAGAAAGCATATGGCAGGATGATAAGAATTTGTTTTTTCAAATAATTTTTTTGTAATTAAAACAAAATACAAATAATTAACAAAGAACAATTAATTATGATATACATAAATACAAAAATATATTTGTTAATTTATATGTTTCATAACAGTGATAAATAAAAAAAAATACAACTGGGTGGAAGAAGAGGGATAGTGGGGTCATTTAAGAAAGAAGAGGCATTATTAGGATGACCTTATGGACCGCAGTACCCCAAGCACATCTGTCTGCCACCGTCCCTCTGAGCTCCATCAACCTCATGTTCATTGCTTCAATTATCTCATCTATCAATTTCTGTCTCGACTCCCCTTCTTTAAGTGCCTTTAATCATTCCCAGCATCAGAGTCTTCTCTAGGGAATCCTGTCTTTTCATGATATGAAAAACTAAATAGTTGACAGAAATTGTCACTATCTTTGGGGCATAAGACCTATTCTCATAATATAAACTAAACTTTAATGGGATATGTATAAGAACTGGAATAACAAGGCCACTAATATGTGAGAAAACTAATCAAGGTTGTGGTTATGAATCCGCAAAATGCAGAATCCACATAGGAATCAAACATGTAAGTTAAATCGTGGCAATCCTCATATGCAAGTTGAAACTGCTTAATTTCATCCACTGACTGGACGTTGTCTAAAGGCTAGTGTACTGGCTGTTTGGATGGGCTTATAAAGCAATATCACTTTCGGTATTGGTGTGAAGCTATCTGCGTGACGTCATGACGTAATGACGCTCATTGCTTGATCACAAAAATGACATAGTGGCACTCACTGCTAGACCTTGTGGTAACATAGTTCTAAATATAACTATATTATAAATTGTCAACAATGGCTTCGAAGACTGCCGTATATCGTTTAGTAATCTCGATTTGAGCAATAAAATGAATGTGTTAGACTAAATACCCTATAGACACAATAAATGTATGCGGATAATAACCCAAATTATTATACCTGAATAATCTCTGTGGTGTCACTTGTTGTAACTTACTAACAAAATAATATAATATCCTGATAAAAGCTATGTAGATAGCATAGAATATATATTTAAATACTAATAGAGGTCAAAAAGTGAATGAACTACCCTAAAATATACATAAAGTATGTAATGCAAAGTGACAACTTTACAAATTTTGGAAACGATTATTTAAATAAAAAGAATGTGATTGTATGTGGTGTTGATTGTGTGATTGCCATCATTAAAAATAAATAGCAGATTTGTGGAAATGTGATGACTAGTAGGACTACTAAAGTAAGATGTAATATGTAGAGAAAAATGTGATGATAAGATTAAGTTGTTAAAATATTGTTGTAAATTTGAAATGTATAAACTAGTGTAAATTGAGTATGTGGAATCAAAACAGTGAAAGTATTGACCATTATAATTGCAGGATGGGACGATAAAGAGTACCAACAGTATAATGAAGTAGGCAGAACAACTCAGACTATTATCAATTACTACAAATAGGAGCTTAATGTTAGTGCAAAGGCATCCTTCAAAGGTAGACAGTGCAAAAACATTGTTAAAAGGAAGGCAGAGTAAGAATATCCTTAATTAAGTCCTTTAGGGTATTTACAGTCCAGGGTGAAAATCCATTTGCCTTTGAGTTGGAGGAGTTTAATATTTATATTTCCTCTTCTAATGCCAGGAAATAATCTGTCCAGCACCAGGAATTTCATAACCTCTGATTTGTTTTTGTGGAAGTATTTTATGTGCCTTGAAACAGGAGTATCCAGTTCCTTGTTTACATAATATACATGTTCTAGTATTCTTGTGCATAATGGGCAGATTGTTTTGCCTACGTATAATTTCTGGCAAGGGCATATCATCACGTATATTACATGTGTGGTATAACAGTTCAACAGTTAATAAAACTCTTCACCGGGTATTTCTTTCCTGTATTGGGGCCAGTGAAGGAATTGTTGGGTTGAATATATTTACATACCCTACAATGTCCGCATTTGAATAATCCATGTGTTGGTGTAAGCCAGTTGGAGGTGTATCCAAGTGCTTTGTAGAAATTGTTGACAAGTGTATCTTTAACATTGGTGTTTCTTCTGTAAGTAATAGATGTTTTTTCTGGTAAATATTCCTTTAAAGTTTTATCCTCTCAAAGGATTTACCAGTGTTTGTTTAGAATCCTTTGTATCTCTATCCAGTCATTTCCAAATTACATTATACATCTTATTTTGTGGTCAGATTCTTTGGTCTTGGGTTTATTGGGTTTATATAGAAGATCAGAAGATCATCTCTATCACTGTCTAGAGCTTTTTTATAAGCTCTCTTCAGGACACAATTTGGGTACCCACATTGTTTAAACCTGAGATGTAATTGGTTTGTTTGCTCTTTAAAATTGGTTGAATTATCACAATTTCTTTTAAGTCTCATTGGTATTCCAGCTTTGAAAGGAACGGGCATGGGGGGGGGGGGGGTGCTGTCTAGACCAATGTAGGAGTGAATTTGAGGCTGTGGCTTTTCTGAATATAGATGTGTGGATTTTACTTATTTTATCATTTGAGGGATTTAAATCCAGAAATTCTACTTTTGGTTCATCCTTTGAGTATGTAAACCTTAATCCCGAATCATTATGATTTAGAATCGTGATGAGAGCTTCAAATTCCTGTCTACAACCTGACCAAAAAACTAGAATACCATAGATGTGTCCTTTCCCAGTCCTTTCGCAATTGGCGTAACTCGAGGCGCAAGATGTCCCCATTGCTGTGCCTTTAATTTGTAAGTACCAGCATTTGTTGAAGACAAAGACGTTTTTTGTGAGTGTAAACCTAAGAAGTTGTATAATTAATTAATTTAATTCACATTCTGTGTTACTAAGCATACTTAGGTAATATTTGACAGTGGCAATCCCCTGTTCGTGGGGTATACTAGAATATAGTTGTTCCACATAAATGGTGATTAATAATATCTCTTTTGGGACTTGGATGCCATCCTTATGTTTTAGTCTAAAGTGTCCCTGAGATATGAAGGTAATCAAGTATTCAAGTATTCATCCACAAACATGCTTTTCCTTTCGGTAAGACAGTTATTGCTGGAGAACATCGGGCGTCGGGGTATAGGGCAGACTTTTTTATGCAGTATTGGCAGTGCGGAAAATGTCGCTACTGTTGAATATTTGGCAAGTAAATGGTCCTACGTAGCTTGGTCAATCAATTTTTTAGTTTTAGCACCACTTAGTATGTTTTGTAATTCTTTTATGAATTCTTTTGATGAATTTTCTTTAAGTACTTTATAGGTTGTTTTATCAAGCAGTATTTTATTGCACATTTTGAGGTAGTCAGATTCATCCACCAAGACAACATTACCTCCTTTGTCTGCAGTTTTAATAATTATGTTGCTTGTACTTAATTATTTGAGAGCTTTTTTTTCCAGTTGACTTATGTTCTGTTTTTTATGTTCTGTTTTAGTTACATTAGACACACTTTTAAATAGGTTATTTAGGTCTTTCCCCACCATTCCTATAAAGAATCGTATATAACTATACCCTGTAAAATCAGGGGTAAATTTACTTTTGTTGTTTTTTAGCATCGTATTTCTCTTGTTCATTAATGGTTCAGTATCTTGTTCATTTAGGAGGGTGGACAAAGTGTTGTCTCTCTAGGCCTAATTGGTTTAGCTCTTTTTCTTCCTTATTGGTGAACCATTTCTTTAGAGCAAGTTTCCGGAAAAAGAGGTTAACATCCTTAATGTTGGTAAACAAATTTGAGTTACTTGAAGGTACAAAAGTGAGACCTTTGGTCAATACAGATCTGTGGGATTTGTCTAGATTGAACTGGGACAAATTGATTATATCAATGTTATCAATTCTGTTAGTATATTGGTTCCTGTGTCAACATTAACATCAATAAGATTTTTATGTGAATAGGAAATATTTGCCCTTAAAGATGTATAGCATGTCTTGTTCCCTATTTGTATATCAGGAAGAATGTCTTCATCTCTTGTTACTTTCGGTTTAGTTGGCATTTGTATTTTAGATAGATGTTGCTGACCATATTGTGTATTAGAGTTTGAGGTTAGAAAAAGTCCATTGCCTGGCGCTCTGTCTGTATCTTTGGGCACGCCTCTTCTCTAAAAAACTTCGTTCAAGTGTTGTTTGGTTTTGTGTTGAACTAGTTATTGGTCAACTCAAAATAGTACTCAGGAATTGATTCTTTCATGTTTGTACCAATGATTTTGGAATTAAATCCTCTTTATCTGGTTTTTCATGATCTGATGAGCTAATATCACTTGGATTCACTCTTAAAGGTAATTTGAGAAATGTATACATTCTTCCTTGTTCATAATCCTAGATGTCTATTTTGTTTCCTTGAGATAAGTTCTTTCTTAAATCTATCAATGTTGTTGCATAGTTTAGTGTTTAAGTCTTCCAATTCTGGAATGTCATTAAATTGTTTCTAAATTATTATTATTTTGAGTCACTATTTCCTTGAGTATTTCTAGATTGCTAAGTTCTGCCTCTAGAATTAGGTTCATTAAATCACTTGAGCATGTGTTGGTGATATCAGTCCAAGATGTGATAAACTTTTTCTCCATCAGATGCATGGCGGGAGATAATTGCATTCTGAGACCTCTAGGGATCATTTTATTTTTAAGTAGTTTTTAAGGCTTGAAACCTCCCAAATCGTTCTGATCTGTTTTGTAAAAGTCTTGAACATTTCTTTGCAGGCTATAACTGCATTGTTACAAGTTAAAGTTTGTGGTCTAGATGACTCTGTCCTTGAAAATGTTCCTTCTGTACCTTCTCATGATATGGCCAAAATATTTGAGCTTCAGGCTCATGATCATACCTTTCCGAGAACAGTTTGTCTGGATTTCCTGTAGTATTGATTTAATGGATCTTTTTGCAGTTCAAGGGACTCTAAGCAGTTTTCACCAACACCGCAATTCAAAGGCGTGAATGTTACTACAGGGAATAGCGTACCTTTTACGATGCGGACGTTTGTTGATAACGTAATTTCTTTACTTTTCACTAGCTTCTCCAAGCTTTACCACAGCTTTCCTCCGCAGAAGCAAACGTCTTTTAATTACGCATGATGTACTCCATATATAAGTTGAATAAATAAGGTGAAAATGTACAACCTTCCTTCCCAATCTTGAACCATTCAGTTGTTCCATGTTCAGTTCTGACCGTGGCTTCTTGTTCCACTACAAATTCTTCAGGAGGCGGATGAGATGAACTATGCCCCATTTTGTGGTGATCCATATAGTCAAAGGCTTTAGAATAGTCTATAAAGCAGAAGTAGATGTTTTTCTTGAACTCTCTTGCTTTCTCTATTATCCAGCGGATAATGGCTGCGGAACCCGGCTTGCACATCTGGTAATTCCACATCTACACATTGTTGGAGCCGAGCTTGTTTATTCTTAATCATTATTTCGCTTTCATGTGAACTGAGTGCAATTGTTTGATAATTGGATCAATCTTTGGCACTGCCTTTTTGGTGGATTGTGATGTAGACTAACCTTTTCCAGGCTATTGGCCACTGTTGAGTTTTCCAAATTTGCTGGCATACGGTAAGCAACACTTTCACAGCATCATCTTATAGGGTTTTTAATATTTCCATCAACTCCTGCAGTCTTGTTATCTCACTTCACTCCCCAAGATGTCTGGCTCGAGCTCCTTGCACAAATTATTAAGGCCATCGCTACTGTTAAGATCCTTTCTGTATAGATCTTCAGGGTATTTCTGCCATCTCTTCTTTATCTGATCTGCTATTGTTAGGTCCCTGCCATTTTTGTCTTTTATCATGCCCACTTTGGCATAAAGGCTTACTTTGAGATCCCTAATTTTCTTGATGAGATCTCTTGACTTTCTCAATCTTCTTCTATTGCTTTACATCAGTCATTATAGAAGATCATCTTGGCTCTTCTTGGGCACATTTTTTGATACTACAGATTTATGGAGTCTCCTGCAAGTATGCTTTCGTCAGGCAGTGAGCAAACATAAGAACTAGAGAGCTATGAGCAAAAACCCATCTGGGTATGAGTCAGTAAGTCTTGCCAAATTTTGTTTGCAAATTAGTAGCTCTGCAAATTTGCTAATAAGAACTCTTGCAGTCAGCCTTAAGTGAGTTCTTATGAGAATAACTGGTTCTCTCATTAGGCCAACTACTTAGCTGCCTTGGGATGCATCCTTCTGAAGGGAGCCTCATTTTATACTTGTTCCTTGGTATAAAAAATAAAATATTGCAGCTCACAGACTCATTACTAGATGAACGCCTGAAACTAGAGAGCAGTACAAATATTACTGTAGTTTTATAATACTAGCTCTATACTAGAGTTTCATTAGAGCCCAAGAAGGTCTGCCTTATTATATATGCTCCTCATAATGTTTTCTACAAAGCTGGTACTGCCATCAATGTTGAATGGACAACCAGATATATGATTAAATGTGTCTACCCTGGACAAAGTGGCCTTGTAAGTTATTGTCAAGAGTTGGCAACTGTTTCTTTTAAATAACAAAAAAGAAAGATTTTTAACATCTCTAAAAATGCTAGAAGGAGGACATTATTTTATAAGCTCTGCCATAATCATGGTGAAGAAAATCCAGCATAACTGTTAAAAACTAAACTTTATTGGTTAAATTAAAATAATTACAGAACTAACTCCTGATAAAGAGCCACATTAAATTCTGAGCCAGTAACTCCAGTGTGAAGCTCATAATGGCTGCGGGCTTGACATTTGGGCGAGTTACAGTGCTATTAAAAGGCTGCTGGCTATGAGCTGGAGACGCAAAACCGCGAACCAGTTGTCGGCCGTTGGATTTGTGGGCTATAACGTGATCAATTAAGCAAGCCCGTAGTTACGTGTTGAGATGGAGCCAATGGAAGCAGAGATCATCAGCATTGCGTCACAAGAAAATGGAGGATGGATTTCAAAGTCTTACAGGGTTCAATTACGAGCTACGAGCGAACCCACATTCCAGTCAAAATGCAATATTAATAAAGCTGCAAATACATATATATATATATATATATATATATATATATATATATATATATATACATATATATATCTATATCTATCTATATATATATATATATATATATATAAATATATATATATATATATGATAAAAAGAAAGAAAGAAAAAAGGGCAACTATAACACGGATCAAATACAAATGTATCAATGTAATTAACATATGGTGATGGAGAAGATGAATAGGACACAAAAGGACCTTACTTGGTTACATTAAAGGACATAGTCCAATAGGTTTGGAGTCCACTCATAGAATGGCCTATGGAATATGCAGGTAGCAAAACCAAATGGCCAAACCATTCAAATCATGGCAGGCTTCCAAAAAGTGGCAATTTAGACCAGATAAAATAAAAACAATAGTGCTTTATTCTAAAATAACATATCGGTAACCCGAAAAAAAGGGAAAGGAAGAAAAAGGAAAACAAAAGTACTAAAGAAGTAATAAAAATATATAATGTGCTAGAGACGGTTAGATGATTGCTCATGTGAGTATCAGGCTTATGTAGGGAATACATTTCCCAAATATCCCCCACCAATTTATAATTGGCTCAAATAATTGAATATAGTAGTCCCCATAAATGGAGTTCTTTCAAAGATGCGCTGTGGGTATCCTGAGAAGGAGGGGCACTCAATGGAAGCAAAAATATCTACACATACACTAAGGTCCAGACAAAAGAGATCCTGTCTGTGTAAAATGGTGATATACAAATAATTGATGTGATTAGTCCTAGCAAAATAAAGGACTATGGTGGCTCAAAAGGCAATGAATTATAGTCATATATATTGTAAATGCTTACTAGGTGACATCCTATGATATGTTCCCCAAATGGACAGGTGCTAGAGTGTAACACAAACCTGACAGTATGCACACATATACTGATGCAGAGGAGTATAATGCTGTCTAGTCACTATAATGGCATAAGTGTACACATGACTCTAAATGATGCCTTAAAGATAAGGAAAAAAGCCTTATGGTAGCTCCTCTAGCAGATTAATAGTAACACAAGAGGCTGCTACTATGCTATAACAATAAGCTCAGGACTTACCTGTTTGTCAGCCTCCCTCTCATAGACCCAATACTCACATGGAATCACTCACTCGGCGTCTGACATCACAATCGCTCTAACACTGCTCAAAGCACTGGAAAAATCGCGCATGCGCTGTTCGAATCTCGGGCATGCGCACTAAAACCGACGCACGTTTCGCGATTAGAATCACTTCCTCATAGCCCTATGATGTCAGACGCCGAGTGAGTGATTCCATGTGAGTATCGGGTCTATGAGAGGGAGGCTGACAAACAGGTAAGTCCTGAGCTTAATGTTATAGCATAGTAGCAGCCTTTTGTGTTACTATTCATCTGCCAGAGGAGCTACCATAAGGCTTTTTTCCTTATCTTTAAGGCATCATTTAGAGTCATGTGTACACTTATGCCATTATAGTGACTAGACAGCATTATACTCCTCTGCATCAGTATATGTGTGCATACTGTCAGGCTTGTGTTACACTCTGGCACCTGTCCATTTGGGGAACATATCATAGGATGTCACCTAGTAAGCATTTACAATATATATGACTATAACACATTGGAATGTGATTGCATAATTCTGAATACAGCTACATCCCCAGTTATAAGAGGGTGTACAGACTTATGCAAGCACATTATTATTATTTTTTTTCTTCCCTCCACCTAAAAGATTTCAGTTTGTTTTTCAATTGAGTTGTATAGTTTATAGGTCACATTAAAGGTGGAAAAAGTTCTGAAATGATTTATCTTTGTCTAATTTTTTTACAGCACAAAAACCTGACATTTTAACAGGGGTGTGTAGACTTTTTATATCCACTGTATGTATTAACACAATGATTGCCGGAATCAATATAAAACAAAAAATATATATGAAATCAAGTATTTTTCTGAGCCTATTTGCGGGCTTGAGAATGTTGTGCTATTAATTCTAAGACCTAACATCACTTTCCCTTTTAATATTAGTACAGTAGTGTGTTTTTATTTGCTTTACAAATGCAACGTATTGGACTTTACCTCCCTTGCGGGTCCTCTCGAGCACACGTTGGGCTTTGGGCTCCATTTGCGTGTTACGGGCTTGCTCGCAAGTGACTTCTTTGCAATTTAATAGCTAAATTGCAAGCGTAGCGGTTACGGGCTTGATGGATCAAAGGATTTACAGCCGCAAAGTTCAACATTGCTCAACATGTAGGCTTTTTTCGGTCCTGCGGGTAGCAAAAAGCCCTAAGATCTATGTTACGGGCTACATTTAACATGTAGCCCAAATTTTATGTTTCTGAATGAATATAAAATCTGTGCAGGATGATGTGCATCATTAGTGCAATCAATAGCAAATTTAATATCCATAGGGCTTGATATTATTTAGAAACTACAGCGAATAGCAAATATAAATCCTAAATACATGTGTGCAGATCAGAATTGCAAAACTTTATTGACCTAAATACTTTTTCCCTGGAGTTAATTAAAATATACTTTATTACAAAAATCATACTATGTTAATAATCTCTTTGTTGCTACAACTTAATTGCGAGACTATCAGTCATGAGTGAGTGATCTTAGCAAAGCAATATCTACAAGTTACAAAGTTGCATATATAGACGTAAAACTTCTCTGCCACTACACTTCCATCATTATAGTTCCCAGGTAAAGGCCTTTTGTGCAATATGCCTAGGGGCAGGTAAAACCTAGTCTCTTATACAGTATATCCTAGTTTATGGATTGCCCATTCCCATGCGCACCCACAGGAGGACCCAGTTATCAAGTTATATAATTTCTGATCCATCGTCCAAATTGACTGTACCTTAACTGACTATATTGTCCATACTGACTATAGGTTAACATCATTGTAATACAGAGGAATGTATGCAGTTGGATTTGCTGAGGCTCAATGAGAAAGAGAATGAAAGATATTGTAAGGAAGATCTCTGCCTTTACTGCAGTCAGAAAGGTAATTTTACCAGTTGCTGCCCTAATACACAGAGAAACGAAAGAGGCAAAAGGAGAATACTTTCAGCAATCCACAAACTACTACTACAAAGCAAGTCTGCATCCTTTGTCATTTACGCTTGATCTGGCCAAGTTATTTTGTCTTCAAAGCTTTATCTTTCAAGCTTTATCTTTCTAAATGTTGGCCTCTGGCATGGTAATCCTTTATGTCAAAAACAGAGACTTCGCTATATTGTTGGTAAAGCATCAACCAAGAAACCGAATTCTTGTTTATTAGAGTAGAATGTCATCATCAAAAGAAAATGACTCTGGAAGTTTTTGTGCCATTAATTGCTTCTGTTATATTGGGCATATTTGGCTCCACAAGGATAATCCAAGTATTAGTTTGTGGATGGGGCAAATAACTGCCTTGGACTCTAGATATCACAGTAGATGCCTAATCACAGCAAAACCCCTGGCCAACATTCAACAGTTTGAGATACTTCCAACTCACCAGCCACATGTCTTTAATTGTATTTCTAGGTTTATTGTCAGTTCCCGGGGTCTGGAGAGGGATCCAGAAAACATCACAAGTATTACTTTTTGGCTTGTTCCTACAACCCTGGAAGAGACAATACTTCTCATCTGCTTTTCCAACTACTACAGTGGATTCATAAGAAATGTCATCAGAATCATAGAGCCTATAACTGTCCTCACCACGAAGGGAGCTAATTTCAGAGGATGTTCTAGGCCCAAGAAAGCTCAAGAAAGTCATTTTTTCCTATCCAGATCCTGGATAGGAGAACGGTGGAGGCTCAAAATGTCGAGGGGCCGCATTTGGGGAGGTGAAGGCTCTACTGCCTCACAAGCGGTTACAAACACCCACAGAAGCGGGACTAACACGGCATCTAACACGCAATTATGCAGAAGGTTCATTGCAGGCCGCGGGCCGCATTTGCGGAGGTGGATGCTCTACTGCCTCACAAGCGGTTACAAACACCCAAAGAAGCGGGACTAACACGGCATCTAACACGCAATGACTAAATACAGACTTACACAAAAAAATATGAGCCGCAGGACTTAGAAATAAAAAAAATCAGACTTTAATGGCCATTAAAAAAACAATAAATACACACAAAAATGACATTAAACCCTTACCCACAGCAAGAGGTGAAACCAAGGACCTCTGCAAGTGAAGTTACACCTCAATTTAAGACATTTAGAGTTTAGACACTCGAAAATCCCATAAAAATGGCCGCCAAAAAAAACGAAAATGAGGCTATACGACCCTAAAGCCGCTAAACACCACCAAGCACATACAGCTTTTCCAAAAAGCCGTACGAGGTACAAGATACACTTTTAGGAAGGACGCTAAATCATCCACACCCGCTTACCACATACACATTCGCCGCCATTTTACAAAACTAACTTACTGTGGCAAACAGCATTACCTGCCTTACAATTTTATTGCCCCATCATTTTTGACAGGCAACTCGCTAGTCACATATAATAGTTGTCAAACTGCAAGTTGTCGAAACGCTTGTGAGCCTCGTTTGCAAAGCGAGGCTAGTTGTTGAGGCACAAGCTCGCAAAAAATATGACTTTAACGGCTTAAACACCAAACTGAAAAAGACGGTGAAAACACACAAATATGCCTTGAATTCACTTACACACTCACTGTGAGTGGGGTTGCAAGTAAATTTGGGGCATATTTTGTGTATTTTAACAAACGGAAATCGGTGAAGCAGGAAAAAAAATGGCGGACAAAAAAATAAAAAAATTCTGAAGCAAGATGAAAACGAGGCACAGTAAGGCCAGGCATGCAGAACTTCGAAAATACACAGCGCAAAAGACAGCAACACTTACACCAACAATGCCAGGCATGAGGGACACAGACGAACAACGCCAAGCACAAGGGACTTAGAAAATACACAACTGCAAAGATAGTAACACTTACACCAACAACATCAGGTACGCGGGACACAGACGAACAACGCCATGCACGCAGGACTTAGAAAATACACTACGGAAAACACAGTAACACTTGCACCAACAATGCCAGGCATGCGGGACACAGACGAACAACGCTAGGAACGCAGGACTTTGAAAATAAAATCAATGGCAGTCAGCACGCACCACACAAAGATTCAGCAGAGACACAGAGGAGAAAGACACATGGAAGGGACAGGGGGGAGATGGTGGAAAGAGACACATGGCATTCTCAAGCACAAAAGTTGCAAGTTGCAGAGGCCAGTAATGAGCGGTGAAGTAGATGAGAGGAGAGGCTCGCAATGAGCACCGAAGGTGCTCAGAGGGGCAGAATATTGCATTGTTAGGCAAACAGCATTGCCGGGCTTCAAATTTTATGGCCTTCATTTTTGACGAGCAAGTCACTAGTAGTATCATATTCTCAAAAGTGCTTTGTTTCCAGTTACAAATCTAACATAACATATATATGGATATAAGGCCTCAGTCTTTCCTTGCTTTAGCTTCATCATTTCGTAAAATGTCAGGGTCGGAGAAAGTGAAGGTGGTTTTTAGATCAATGTGCTATTTCAAACCTATAATTTGGGCCAACTGAATTATACTGAACCAGAAGAGTTTGCAAACTTTCATTAGAGCCCAAGAAGGTCTGCCTTTTTATTGAAGAACTCCTGTTCTTCAGTGGTATCAAGATTAATGCACCTCAAATAATTCTAGTATTCAGGAAAGTATTTTTTTCTGTTTTGTTTGGTAACCTGCAATGAGGTAGGATAAAGAACAATATGCTTCTTCAATACCACAAACACCACAACATAAGTCTGCTGGTCTTCTTTAACCATTACCCCTTCCTGATGATCCCCGAAAACCCTTGCTATGGATTTTGTGGTAGATCTACTCAAATCTAAAGGTATGGTACAATATCGGTCTTAATCACGACAAATTTTAACGAGACAAACAAGACAGCCCCTCAGGGGTGTCTCCATGGGAGGGGTATCCCATTGGCATACCAATGCATTTAAATATTTTTATTATGTTTCATACATAGTCCCTGCTTTCTCTAGCCAGATGTATTGAGCAAGCTCTTTTGTGATGAGGAAGGGGGCAGGGGGCGTGAACGTTGCAGGCTTGCAATGTGCTGCAATACTGTATGATAAAATAAACAGGGCAAAGGAGATCATGGGCAAGCTCACTGTGTGTGCTCCTCCATACACAATGACATGCAGGATATATCAGTCCATTATATAATTATTATTATTATTATTATTATTATTATTTCTAGTGACTTGCCCATCAAAAAATGACGGCAATGAGATGTGTATGTTTGTAAATTTGTTTAGTTAATAATATACGTATTTGACACTTGTAAGGTTTTAGTTATGTCGAAATAAGCGCAATTCTTATATTAAACATGTTTAATTTTGGAACATTTTCTTTTCTTCTTGAGTAAGTGTTAAAGAGTTTTGTAGTAAAAGCATTAACATTTGAATGTAAGAACAGTTGAACTTTATATTAATGAGTATTGTAAACTTGAGGTAATGGTTTTTTAACATGCAACTTGTACCTCAAGAACTGTTAACTTAAATATACATTGAATCCAGAGGAAGGCAAACAGTAAAATGCCTCTTTGAAACTTAGCCAATTGTATCAAAGTGGGGGGGGGGGGGAATAATTCCTTCCTGACCCTATTAACTGCCAATCGGATTACTCCCTGGATTAATGTTCAACATGAAATGCAACATTGTGTCTGGAAACATGCTTGTGCTCTTAACATGAACTTTGTAATATGTCTAAGTAAGGAACTTGAAAGTATTTTTTTGGAAACTTGAACTTTCTTATCTGTCTAACTAGGGAACTTGAAAGGATTTTTTTGTCAAACTTGTAACGTTATAAACAGTAACATAGTTAATGAACATTTGAACAGAATTTGTTAAAATAATGCAAGGCAAGTGTTTTGTGGGGCTAATCATGCATAAACAGTACTTCCGAGAATTAGGACTGAATTCTTTATTGATTGGTATTTTTCAATGGTTGACCTTTGTTTGTTGGTGTAGTAATTGTTTTAAATGGCACATAGTTTCCTCTGTGGAAAAGTGGTTCTCTAAAAAGAGAACGCAAGACCTTAAAGTTGGTCCGCAATGTGTAACCACTGTCCTCTATGTGTTTTACAATTGTATGAAGTTTAATATGAAAATATTTTTGTTGTAAACCTATTTACTGTGCCGTAATAATGATATTTTGAAAGAAAGGGACAGTTGTCTGTAATTTGTCCGAATTTTTGGTGTTTATATTGTGTTTTTTTTTATTTTTCAGTTTGTTTTTAACTTGGTTTGGCATGGCTTTTGTTTGTTTGATGGAAAGTTAAAGTACTTCATAGTAGACAATGTTTTTAGTAAAAATGCGTCCATCCTCTTATAAATCACCTTGACTTTCATTGTTTTCAATGTAAACTTTAATAGCCTGTGGATTTTTGCACCGTGATAAGGCAACGTACAATTGGCCATGTGCAAATACTGGTTGTTCTAAGAAAATACCCACAGATTTGAAAGTTTGTCCTTGTGATTTATAATTGGTCATGGCAAATGCCATAATGATGGGAAATTGTCTTCTTTAAAGTATAAAAGGGAGACTACTTTATCTTGGTGCTAAATCTATCCTTGGTATGAAAACTATCTCTCCTTTATGGGTACCAGTTAGAATTTCAGCATCTATGAAATGGTCCTTTAATTGTTGAACAATTAATCTTGTCCCATTGCATAGGCCTTTTTTTGGGATCATATTTTGCAGTAAAATGACAATTGCACCTTTCTTTAGCTGCAAAATATGGGGTGGCATTCCCAAAGGAGTTAATGAGTTTATAAATTCAGTTGAAAAGTTTGACTGACTTTCTTTGTCATCAGCAAGTACAGAATCAGCACTGTGATCATTTCTTTGGGGTACATAATTTTTTTAAAATATTTTATTATTGAATATTAATGCATCCTTATTTTTACATGTTAGTATGACTTGGTTGGCAAGTTCAGAATAGTCCTGGTTATTTATTGTACTTTCAAATATAGCCGATATAAGATCTTGTTGACAAATCATATGAGGTGGGATGTACACAGTGTTGTCAGGGAAATTAGGTAGTTTTTCTGTTTTTCCTTATCCAATTTTAATAAGCCAATCATTGAAATAATGTTGGCCTTCTAATCTCATATTTTGTTGTAGTTGAAGATGGGTAAAATGTTTCCATAGTGTATTTGACTTGTCAGTTTGATTTCCATGTACAACGACAGGTAATGTTTGTCTAAAATCGCCACCTAACAACATTATCTTTCCACCAAATGGAAAAGTATTATCCATGACTTCACGAAGCAAAGGATCAATACATTGGAGGGCATAGCATGACATCATTGTAGCCTCATCTATTATAATTAATTTACTTTTTTTCAGTGTTTTTGCTTGTAATGATGTCATGCGAATATCTGACACTGATGTTTCTAAAATATGCACCATCAGTTTAAACCCACTATGTACAGTTCTTCCACCTTCTAACAAAAGTGCAGCAATTCCGGTGGTGGCAAATGCGAGTGCTATTTGACCTTGTGCTCGTACAAAACTCATTAATAAATTATATAGATATCTTTTTCCTGATCTGCCAGGTCCATCAAGATAGAAATAACGCTCTTTGACCATGTCATCATCTAGTGCATTTTTTATGGCATTAAATGCTTGCAATTGTAATGTATTTAATTTGCAAGTCTTTCTTCTGTCCTTTGTACTTGTAGATGCATATCATAGTCTTCAAAGTTTATGTCATCTATAAGACCTGGATCAGGCAGATTAAAACTTGCACAACTTAATCCATGAGTTAAAAATACTTCTTGGATTTCCATTAATGCTTTTAAGTGTGTTCATTGTATCGTTGCATAAAGTCTTCAGCCATATTACTTTTAAATGTGTCCCACAAAGCCGATGCATTTGGAGCATTTGAGCAGATACAAATTAATGCAAATTGTTCCCTCATCTGCCGAGGCATTTGACATAGTGCTGCTTTTTCTAGACATCTTCCCCATTCTGTATCATCAGCTAGTAAGTTTCTATGTCTGGCAGCTAAATGAAAGGATTCATATACTATGTCATTAACTGTTCTTAAGTGTTCAAAACTTTGTGCACCAGGAACATTTAAAAGTAGTAGCCGTAAGCAGAAACGTTCAAGGTCTCTTGGACTGACCGTGTAAATTCTTGGTATTATTTTATTTCCTCTGGTGTTTCTTTGTCTCCATAATCCATTGACAAAAACATAGTGATATGAAATTTCAATATATAAGAATTGTGTTGCTTGGGAATCGGTAGAATTTTATTAAAACTGTGCAGTTAGTGTAGTGTGACGATGCTCACTTTGGGCCAATGCATTAGATTAATTTCCAGCATGGAAATACACTAAATGTCTTTGTGGCAAATGTACTGCTAATCTATATACTGCATGTGATCTATCGTGCATATAAAATTTTAAAAGCCGCAACATAGCTTCTGGCCCACTGACATAGCGAGTATCTACATGAGATGCAAGTTCATCATGTACTAACTCAGTGCTTTCGGTATTGTCTGCACTTTTGAAGACTACAGTAGCTGCATCATAGCCTTTGTAAATATATGTGTAGACATATTTAATGGATTTGATGGAAGTGCAGGCTTCTACATTAATGTGCACATTATACTTCATAAGTAAATGTGGATTGTATGGTACCACATATCTATTGTCAACCTTTTTGCCACGAATAATGGCACTATCTCCTTCTCTTCTTCTATATAATGGATAGCCATCACAATTGGCATAAGCTTTATCTCTATAATCTTTCGGATTTTCTTTTGTACATTTATTATTTTGCATACATGGTGATTGTGGATTAAGCTCGCCACAGAGTCCATGAATCATGCGATGATGCAATCTCATATAGTCTACCATATAGGTCTGGATCTGGTAGTTCAGCAACAATGACTGAATCCACTTTGTCACCAGTATCTAATTTATCTTTTTCTTGAAGGATTATCTGAAGATGTGCATGTGGAAGGCCTCTTTTTTAAATTCAATTGTATATACATAAGCAAGACATTTGCCAAATAAGTGACTTATAGTGATGTCACGTATTAATTCAATTAATTTAATTTTGAAAACTCTGGCTACTAAATCTGGTCTATCAGAAGCAGTTTGGGCAAGAAGTAAATTTTGTCTAATTTCTGGCCATTGGGGATTATATGTAAATGTAATAAATAAATCGGGTTTTCCAAATTTGGTGACAATAGCCATGGCATCATTGTATCTTTCTCTCATATTGCAAGGAGATCCCTGGAAAGAAGATGGCAAAATGATGGCTTTGCCAGCTGCCATGTCTCTGCTTGTAGCAACCTCAGCGACATAATCCATTAATCCACAATATTGTTCTACACATAGTTTATCTTGTTGATATTTTATGAAGTTTAAATTATTGGCCTCAACTTGCAAATAGGAATCAATAATCCATTGTTGTGTTAGTTTTCCACCGCATAAAATTGGATTAAATGTATTTCGAATGGAAATTTGAGCTACTTTAAATTCAAGCATGGAAATATTATTTCGCATATTGGCTTTAGGATTTGGGTAACTGGGAAGGGTTAATTTTGGTTGCCAACCTGCTTCTCTGTGTGGGAAAAAATGGGATATGTCATTGGAAATTAGTACTTAAGATACTGATATTAATGAATGGTTGCTCCTCATTTCTGGGATATATTCTAATGTCTCTTTGAAATGGTGGTTCTCCTTCATCATTTTGAAACACCATTGCAACCTCATTTGATGTTGGCAAGTTATAACGACGTTTATCAGTATGTCTGTCTCTTTTAAGCACCATATTGACCTTTGGGATTGGTAATTGATGTCTTAGTGCATGAAGTTGTTGTTCCTTCTCTACTTCTGCCAATTTGTTATAAGCTTGAGTGTAGGGGTTATTGGCCATAATTTTATCTAGCTCTATAAAAACACTGGGTAAGCATTTTGTCATTGTGTTGCAGCTTGCAAGTTGGTCAACAGCTTCCATTGTATCTAGTACATATAGTTGAGCAATTTTTCTTTGCTCTCCTTCCTCTGGATGTAAATGGGAAGTATGATGGTAAATTTGGCCTTGGACTTTAAAGCAGTAAGGACCATGTCCTGGTACATTAGCAGCTAATGTTGCCCCCATAGATGCAAAGGGTATGGCACTATGGTAGGATCCTATGTTTGTCTTGACATTTTTGTAGTTTGGAAAATAGGTTCAGTCATAATGTTTTGTAAATACACTGGGAATTGTTTTCTTTCTGGAAGTTTGACCTTGCCTTTTTGACAGCAACTAATGAATTGTCCATCTCTGGGTCTTTCCTGTTTAAAATGATAAGTCTCACAAAATTGACATAGAATATTCATGTCACCACAATTCTGAACCTCTACTGCTAAAGACTTGAGTAAAGGACAATTTGAAGCGCATATATCAGTTTCAATTTCTAATTCATCATTTGAAATGTTATGTGATGTTTGAGGAACAGGTTCTAAATGCTTTTGATTTTTAGTGGCTTTTTTGGGTGTATCTTTTATTTTTTCAGCTGATAGTCTTTTGCTTGCAAGTCTTTTCCGTTCTTTTTCTCGTCGAATTTCCTTCTGCTCCAGCGTCTGCTGGTTTGCCCATCTTTGTTGTCGCTCTCTTATCTTTTCCTATTTGGTCTCGTTATCAGCCATCTTAATCTGTAAATGAAAATAATGTATCATTAGTTTAGTTTGAGATGTTAAGTTGGTTTATCAAATCTTTTTGTTGCAACACTGTTGTGATTGTGAATTAACTTTGTTTGTATGTGATTGTAGTTCATAGTAGATTAACTTTCTTTCTATTGTTAAATTAGTCTATTTTATTTTTTTGCTCTTACTTTATCTCTTGCAGGTTGTAATTTTTGGCTTAGATGCATAGCACACCCAAGGTAATTGCATTATAGGTTATTGTAGATGTAGTAGGTTTATAGTGTTAAATGAAATAGTTTTTTTTTTTTGGTTGCTCATTGTTTTTTATCATGTAGGTTTGGCTTAGAGGCATAGGATAGGGCAAAACATGGTAGTAATATATTGCTATTTCTAATTTGTAGTGCAGGGGATTGTTGTAATAGTATCCTTCTATTTTACCTAAAGGCTTATATGTTGTGGCTGTGAAAAGAAGGTTTACATTGTTGTTTGTTAGGTGTAAGTAGTATTTGTTGTAGTATTCTATTTTATGTGTCTGGTTAGGTTTTGTGCTTAACATTGTACATTAGGGCTGTGAATTGAGAATTGAAATTTTATTTTGTATGTGTTTTCACTATTTATTGGACTATGCTGTTTTATATTGGGCAATTTTTTAAAAATAGATTGAAGTTCGGGTTTACTGTTAAACGTTGTAGTACGTAAAAGGTAATTAGTAGGTAAATGAGAAATGTGTCAGTAATATTTTGTGAAAGCTGTTCATTTGTGGTGCTTATTGTTGTTGGTGTGTTGTTGTTTTATTTTGTTTTTTCTCTTGACATGGATGCACAGCAAACATGTTTGTTTTGTTTTCTCTTTTTTTACTTGTTATACTGTACCTTGTTTCAAGATGAATATCCCTGGATCCACTGTTGGAAATCTTCGTGCGATAGTCTTGACGCAGTGTCTGTTGTAAAAGAAAAAGATAAATGTTATTTGATTCTAATGTATTTCTCATAAATAGCATAGTTTATTTTTTTTATACTGTATCTGTTATTCTGATTTATTATGCTATGGTGTTTTTTGTGCACTACTTTAAAATTAGTTCTATGTGACAGTTATATTTTTTTTTAGAGTAATCATTAATGTTATTTACATTTTGTATATGTTAGCAATGTTTGTTGGACTATCCTGTTTTGTGTCCACCACTTTTGGGATGCTGTATTTGGCTTGTGGCTGAGGGTTAAAGTTGTTGAAGAGTAAAGCTGACTGTGAATTATGTTTTCCCTATGTTGGAACTATTTACAGTAGTATCCTGTTTAGCGTCCGCCACTTTTGCTATGCTTGTTTTGGCTTCTGTGTAAGGGTTATAGGTTGTTCAACAGTAAAGAGGAATGTTAAGTTACTTTTGTATATGTTGTTGGTATTTTTTGTACAATCAAGTTTTGTGTCCACCACATTTTGGATGCTCCATTTGCCACTTTTGGTATGCTTAATTTGGCTTGTTTGTGAGGGTTACAGGTTGTTGGACAGTAAACAGGAATGTTAATTGCCTTTTCTATATGTTATGGCACATTTTTGTATTATCCTGTTTTGTGTTCACCACTTTTGGGATACTGCATTTGGCTTGTGGGTGATGGTTAGAGGTTGTTGTACAGTAAACAGGGGGAATACTTTTGTTTTCTGTATGTTGCTAATGTTTGGTATGCTATCCTGTTTTGTGTCCACCACTTTGTGTTATCAATTGTTTTTTCTGTGCAAGTGTGTTTATTTTGAAATTGTATATGTCTTTGGAAAGTTTATTAAACTGTGGTGTTTTTGTGTTGCTGCAATTTGTATTGAGGCTTGTATTTTGTAGTTTGACTTCTCATATTGGCGGTCAGTAAACATGTGATTTGTGTTTTGTGATCAGGATGGCCGCATATAGCGGTGGTTTCTGGAATGAAGGGCTGACTCCGACTTCAAATGCAGCAAATTGGTTTATTTGCAAAACGGAAATTAACAGTTGAAGCAGTAGCTCTGCTTAAAATAACGAAACATAAATAACTTTGTCTCTGCGAGGGGGGGAGAATGCCACCTTGTGGCCAGGTATATACAAACAGTCCTTTAACTTGGGAACTGCCCCCCCTGGTGGCCAGCTTGTCAACAGTCTTTTAAGCTTGGGAGACTGGTGAGAGTGCCACCTAGTGGCCAGGAAACAACAGTCTCTTATCTTGTTAAAAATGCCAGCTTGTGGCTAGGAAACACACAGTCTCTTACTTGGTTGAAAATGCCAGCTTGTGGCTAGGAAACAAATAGTCCCTTTGACTCGTGATAGTGCCACCTTGTGGCCAGGAAATAAACAGTCTCTTTACAGGTGAGGGTCCCAGCGAGATTAAATCGCCCTCTTCAGCAACCTCTGGGACCCCGCTCCACTCTGGGTCACAGCTCAGCTCTGTGGGACACAGCTCTCCTCTCTAGCTCCTCGCTCTGTGGGACACAGCTCTCCTCTCGGGGACACAGCGCTCCTCTCTCGGACACAGCGCTCCTCTCTCGGACACAGCGCTCCTCTCTCGGACACAGCGCTCCACTCTCGGACACAGCGCTCCACTCTCGGACACAGCGCTCCTCTCTCGGACACAGCGCTCCTCTCTCGGACACAGCGCTCCTCTCTGGGACACAGCGCTCCTCTCTGGGACACAGCGCTCCTCTCTGGGACACAGCTCTCTTCTCTCGGACACAGCTCTCTTCTCTCGGACACAGCGCTCCTCTCTCGGACACAGCGCTCCTCTCTCGGACACAGCGCTCCTCTCTCGGACACAGCTCTCTTCTCTGGGACACGGTTGCGGGTGAAGCATAGGGCCCGCCCGTCTCTCCCCTATGCTTCACCCCAGGGACCCTTGCATACACAAACTCACTTGTATTCACTTCTCTTTGTCTTCACTACTTCCCTGGGGCATAATACTTCAGCACCAACCGTGCCTAGGCCTTTAAGGCAAAACTCTGCCTGGGATTCTTCACTAATCCCCTTCACTTACGTGGCTTCCTTGTGACTTCACCTCCTTGTCTGAAGTCAATCTTCCAGCTCATAAGACTTGCTGTAGTCCCCGTTCTCCCAGTAACAGTCACTTGGCGATCCTTTACAGGGTAGTTCACAACTTCACTGTATATCCACACCAGATCACCTTCCTCTCTGTGCTTGTTCCTCTCAGCAGCACAGCTGCCTAGGGCCTAGTCAGCCCCTCCTCCCCCCTTTCAATGTCTGCTTTCCAGTCTTTTAAAGGGGATTTGCTCCAATAGGAGTTCTTCAGAAGTGTTAACTCCTTCACTTCTGACAAGAACTCACACTCCACTTGCTTGACATAACTTCCGAGGAGCAAACGATCACAGTTTATTTTAGTACTTTTCATACTATACCTTGATTGAAGTATTTTTCTTGTTCGAATGACAGAGGGTCCCCTCCTACCAATCTTAATCCAAAAGTCTTCTTGTGGTGTTTGTTTAAAAAATAAAGTGAAATGGTTAATTGTATATTCCCTGTTTTGGTTTTTGCAAAGCATGGTCTTTTTCTGCATGTCATGTATTTTTCTATCTTACCTCTTCTTCTTTCTTTCTGTTCTTTAAACGTGATCCTCTTTCACAGTCCACGGTGTAAATTCTTGAGTGACGCTGTTGATGTAGAGTCTGTGTGAATAGTGAAAAAAAACGGTAAAGATTGAGCTGCAGGTTAAATATGTATTAGTGTCATATTTTTTTTTCTTTTGGCTATGAGTTGCTGTGAATTAATGTCACTTGAATATACTTCTTTGATTACGTTGAGTTAAGATTAGCTTGTTGTAGGGCCTATACACATAAATGTGCATTTCGCATGTCACTATACATGAATGACATCTTGATTGGGAATGTTTGAAATGTTTATTTTATTTTTTGATTTTTTTGCTATTTTTTGAGGGGGGTCTTTCTTAATAAATTAAATATATTATAGCTTACCTGTCAGTTGGAATTTGCAGATTGTGAAGTTGTAAATTAGGAAGTAATTCTCTTCTGAAGTAATGGCAGCAGTGAACTATCTAGTCACACTGTTCATCACCTGAGGAGAAATGTAGAATTTTCTGGAAAGTAGGCAGTGTTTATAAACTTTGAGGTGCTTGAAACTGTTAGAACGCAATACGCATGCGCTATTTGCGTTCCAGCGTTAAATTTGCGCTACAGCCGCCATTTTCCGGCTAATAGTTATCTTTTTCATGTAAAATGGTGGGTAATAGCAGTGTGGTACGTGCCGCATAGTGTGTGTTACGTGCCTCGTGAACTTGACTGGAGCGTTCTTTCCATTTTGCGAGTAAGTGTAGCCTCATTTTCGTTTTGTTCGGTGGACATTTTTTCTCTTGCTTAGGTGTTTTTTTGTGTATTTATTGTGTTTTTGATGCTTTCATGTGCGCGTGTTTTGGGCGTTTTTTGCGAGGTCGTAATGGGTCTTAACGCGTGTCGTATTTCTGTGTCGTAAGTCCGTTAATTTTGCGAGGTCCTCAGTTGCTGGCAAGGATTGCCTTTGGCTTCGCGAGGGCGGCAGTGTTAGCGACAACCCGCATGCTCACAACTATATATGTGATTATCCTTTATTTGTCAAAATATTCTATAGCACTATACAAGGGTTAAGTACATGCAAAAACAAAACTAACACATTGCAAAAGAATGGAAGGTCCTTTTTTGAACTTAAAGTCAATCCTACATAGTGCTTGTTTCCAAAGCACATTAGAAGATTGAAAACTCACACCCTTACAATCTAAAGGGTTTGGGTGTTATACAGGAGGGTGATAAATGCAATCTGGTTGTGTGAAGGCAATAGGTTCAAGCAAGTGGTGGTGGCTGTGTGTTGCAATATAAATTGTGGGTTTTAGTGATATAATGTTGTGGAGGGGCAGTTGTGCATATTAAGGCTCAAGGTGGTAAGCTTTTTTAAACAGATGCATTTTTAATGATTTTTGAAAGATTTGAGACAGTTGGATAGTCTAGTGGAGTGAAAAAAAGGAATTCCAAAGAGTAGGGGTAGCATGAGAAAAGTCTTGAAGGTGGGAAAGAGAGGACAGTTGGAAAGTATTTTGAGATGAGAGCAGAGATATAAGTGGGTGCACTGTTGTTGAGGGCTTTATATGCTAGGGGGGTCATGATTTTAGATGAGTCTAGTGGAGGCGATCATTGGACTGGAGACAGATGAGTGATGGGGAGGCCAGCAAGTGAGTTGCAGTATTTGAGTTGAGATATGATGATTGAATTAATTAGAATTTGTGTTGTGTCTTGGGTAATATAGTGATGAATATTGGAGATTTTGTTTAGGAGAAACTGACAAGATTGTGTTATTGATTGTATGCGAGGAATGAGAGAGGGGGCAGTTTCCAGTAAAATCCCTAGACCACGGGCCTTGAAGGTGGGAGAGATGATGGCATTGCCAACAGTGAGAGATATTTAAGGAGTGGAAGCTGTAGTAGACAGTGGGAAGTTTAGGAGCTCAGTCTTTGACATGTTGAGTTTTGAGCTGATGAGAGGAAATCCAGGAGCATATGCTAGAGAGGCAGTTGGCAACTTCTGCTAGAGGAGAATACGATAGATCTGGTACTGAGAGGACGATTTGAGTGTTATCTGCATATACAGTGCCTTGCAAAAGTATTAAACCCCCTTGGCATTTTTCATGTTTTGTTGCCTCACAACTTGGAATTAACATGGATTGTTTGAGGACTTGCATTATTTAATTTACAGAACATGCTCACAACTTTGATGATGTTCTTTTTTTTATTGTGAAGCAAACAACAAATGGAACAAAATACCAGAAAAAGTCAATGTGCATAACTATTCACCCCCCTAAAGTCAATACTTTGTAGAGACACCTTTTCCTGCAATAACAGCTCCAAGTCACTTTGGATAAGTCTTTATGAGCTTGCCACATCTTACCACTGGGAGTTTTGCCCATTCCTCCTTGCAAAACTGCTCCAGCTCCTTCAAGTTGGATGGTTTGTGCTTGTGAAAAACAATCTTTAAGTCTGACCACAGATTTTCTATTAGATTGAGGTCTGAGCTTTGACTAGGCCATTCCAACACATTTACATGTTTCCCCTTAAACCATTCAAGTGGTGCTTTAGCAGTGTGTTTGGGGTCATTGTCCTGCTGGAAGGTGAACCTCCGTCCTAGCCTCAAATCACGCACAGAGTGGTTTTGGTTTTGCTCAAGAATTTCCATGTATTCAGCACCATCCATCTTTCCCTCAACTCTGACCAGTTTCCCAGTCCCGGCTGCTGAGAAACATCCCCACAGCATGATGCTGACACCACCATGTTTCATTATGGGGATGGTGTTCTTTGGGGGATGTAATGTGTTGGGTTTGCGTCAGACATAGCATTTTCTTTGATGGCCAAAGAGTTACATTTTTGTCTCATCCGACCAAAGCACCTTCCTCCATACATTTTGGGAGTCTCACACATGCCTTTTCGCAAACTCCATTTGTGCCATTTTGTTTTTTGATGAAAGTAATGGTTTTCTTCTGGCTGCTCTGCCATAAAGCCCAACTCTATGGAGCTTACGGCTTATTGTCGTCCTATGTACAGATACTCCAATCTCTGCTGCGGAACTCTGCAGCTCCTCCAGGGTTACCTTAGGTCTCTCTGCTGCCTCTCTGATTATGCCCTCCTTGCCCGATATGTGAGTTTTGGTGGTGGGTCGTCTCTTGGCAGGTTTGCTCTTGTGCCATGTTCTTTCCATTTGATTATGATAGATTTGATGGCGCTCCTGGGGATCATCAAATATTTGTATATTTTTTTATAACCTAACCCTGATTTGTACTTCTCAACAATTTTTTTATAACCTAACCCTGATTTGTACTTCTCAACAATATTGTCCCTTACTTGTTTGGAGAGTTCCTTGGTCTTCATGGCAGTGTTTGGTTGGTGGTGCCTCTTGCTTAGGTATTGCAGCCTCTGGGGCCTTTCAAAAAAAGGTGTGTATATGTAATGACAGATCATGTGATACTTATATACACACAGGTGGACATTGTTTCACTAATTATGTGACTTCTGAATGTAATTGGTTGCATTTGTTTATGGGCTTCATAATAAAGGGGGTGAATACATACGCACATGCCAATTTTCTGTTTCCTATATCAAAAAAATTGTTTTATGTATATATTTTTCTCATTTCACTTCACCAACTTAGACTATTATGTTCTGATCTATAACATACAATTCAGGTTAACAAAACATTGAACTTAAGACTTTAATGTAGCAAAACGGGTAAAAAGTCAAGAGGAGTGAATACTTTTGCAAGGCACCGTAGATGATACTGCAATAAAAAAGATAGCATTAGGGTACAAAGGGAGGATTGATACAGTTGTCCTTTAAAACTTTGCATACCCTGGCAGAAATTGTAAAATCTTGGCATTTATTTTGAAAATATGACTGATCATGCAAAAAAAGATGTATTTTATTGAAGGATAGTGATCATATAAAGCCATTTATTATCACATAGTTGTTTGGCTCCTTTTTAAATCATAATGATAACAGATATCACTGAAATGGCCCTGACCAAAAGTGTATATACCCTTGAATGTTTGGCCTTGTTGCAGACACACAAGGTGATATACACAGGTTAAAATGGCAATTAAAGAAACATTTTCAACACCTGTGGCTTTTTAAATTGCAATTAGTGTAAATAGTCAATGAGTTTGTTGGCGCTCACGTGGATGCACTGAGCAGCCTAGAAACTGAGCCAAAGGGAGCAGAAAAGAACTGTCAAAACAAGGTAATGGTACTTCAGAAAGATGGAAAAGGATATTAAACAATATCCAAAGCCTTGAAAATGCCAGTCAATACTGTTTAATCACTAATTAAGAAGTGGAAAATTCATTGATCTCTTGATACCACGCTAAGGTCAGGTAGACCAAGAACGATTTCAGTCACAATTCCCAGAAGAAATGTTCGGAACACAAAGAAAAACACAGGTAACCTCAGGAGAAATACAGGCTGCTCTGGAAAAAGACAGTGTGGTTGTTTCAAGGAGCACAATACGACGATACTTGAACAAAAATTATCTGCATGGCCGAGTTTCCAGAAAGAAGCCTTCACTGCAGCAATGTCACAAAAAAGCCAGGTTCCAATAAGCCAGACAACATCTTGACATGCCTCACGGCTTCTGGCACACTGTAATTTGGAGTGACAAGACCAAAATAGAGCTTTATGGTCACAACCATAAGCGCTTTGTTTGGAGAGGGATCAACAAGGCCTATAGTGTAAAGAACATTATCCCCACTTGTGAAGCTTGGTGGTGGCTCATTGATGTTTTTGGGGGGTGGGGGAGATCTAAAGGCACAGAGAATCTTGCGAAAAATGATCACAAGATGAATGCATCATGTTATCAGAAAATACTGGCAGACAATTTGCATTCTTCTGCACTGTGACAATCTGAGGGTAGAGGCTATACAAGCTCAGAGCCACCTGCTGTATACTACAGGTTATCTGCCCACAAGTAATGTTGGGTTCTTTGAAAGCTTGGCACCAGCACCCTGATATCTGGCTTCTGTCAGAGACTCTCCATCAGGATTCAGCACTTCAAAAAGTCCCAGTAACCTTCCTGTAGTAGTGATCAGGACAGGTTACTTAGAGGGTGGAGATAGGTTCAGTATCACAGACACCAGGAACAAAATAAGAAAACATACAATTTCTATATGCCTCAGAGTGAACTGTTTTATTTTCGAAATGACAGCAATATTTATACAGGATAGATACAGAGGGGGTGTACACAGCACAACAATGAAAGGGTGTGGCAGACAAGCACAAGAGGCAAACTCCACATGGGGTCTAACAGTAGCTTCCTGAGAGCAATAGGATTAACCTCCAATACACATCCTGCTGTCTTTAGCACATATCAGACGTGATTAACTTAATCTGGCAAACAATAGGACAAAACAATATTTACAAATACAATGGAGGTGTTTATGCAGATAATCCGGTGGCTTGAGTCAAGCAGTATGTGCTTTATGGTAGCTCAATGGCCCAACACCCAGACAGAGAAAAATGGGGTCTGTGACATTACTCCCTCCTTCCAGACAGCAGTTCTGGGGCTATGATCCTTAACGGATGAGAGTTTTGAACTGCAACCCATAGCTCAAGTCCAAGCCCCCATCTAAATAAAAAAATGTTGGCCCAAGTGGCCACTGCATAGGTCCCAGTGCATGACCTCCTCCTGGAGGGGGCAGTAGGTTGTCCCGGTTCATGGGTGGTTGCCCATCTTTCAGGAAATGTCAACAGTCTCTAACTCCAATTTCTGCAGAGTCTTGGGAACATAATCCAGTTGCACAGTCCTTTCAGGGGGTGTCTGGGATAGTAGCCACTTCTCAGCCACCCTTCCCCATTTTCCTTCACAACATCTGGAATCCCAGTCCTCGGGGTCCAACTTAGCAACACAGCCCAACCCATTTCCATTTCCTTCAATAACACACCCCAAATTGCAGGCATGAATCTTGGGGACACATCCTGGGTTTCAGAAACTAGGATATTATCCAGGGGCATCCTGATATCCCCTTGGCAAAAATGACTCTGGTGTATCCCAACTCAGGAGCAGCTCAGGCAGGTGTAAAAACACTTCCCCACCGGCACAATCTCCTTAGAGTCAGTTGTCAAGGCAGGTTTTGGGAAAAACAGAGCAGGACTCAGAATTAGGGTCTCTGGATGGAGACCCTTTCCTGGCTGAGGCTCACCTGAGGTAGCTGACTTTGCTGGGTTCGGTAGCTTCTTAGGGTGAGTATCCTCCTCTACCAAATGTTCAGTCTCCAGCTCCTCATCCTTGGTTAGCAGCTGGAACTTCTCTGTTTGTTGGCCATCTCCCAGGGTCTGGTGTTGCTTAACACTACTCCCTGATCTTGCATCTACCAGGGTCTGGACTGTTCTCCCGGCCTCCCTATCCTGGTGAGTTCCCAGCAGTCCCTCTGATCTCACCTGTTCTGTAGTGGTCATATCTCCAGGTACCTTCTGGTTTCCTTCCTCCACCTTACAGGGGTGTAGCCAATAGTCCATTTCTTCTTGAAGTATATCCTCTGCTTGCTCAGCTGGGGAAGCATGCGGTAACCCAAAGTACTTGAGCCAGGTCCCACTTGGGCCCACCTCTTCAAGCAGTTTCTCATACTTTTTTTCGAAATCCATTTCTTTATGGACGAACTGTCTGACCCTCACTTCTTCTTTTGTACCTGGCCCAATTTCCACACCTTTTGGAGCTGTGCAAATAGGATTTCCCATCACTCTGAGGTTCCCAGGCAACTCTTTGAATCACCCTGCAGCCCATCAGGAAGCCCTTCAATTAACCAAAGCATTTAGAAGGTGGGCCATTGTGATGTAGGAGTTGGAAGTCAAGCTCCAACCACACCAGGTCCTTAAGACGTTTTTCTGTCTTCTTACCTAGATGGAGCCCAAGGGAAGCCAACCGCTGATTTAGAATAGCTGTCCACCTCTCTTCTTCTGTGGCAAACCGTTGCCAAGGCCGCTCCAGCATACTGGTGATCAGACTCCTTTTCTCACTGATCACCTCCACTCTGCAGGCCTCTGTGTGGTCCATGACACCCTCTATCCAGTGCTGGCCTTCCTTGCACATGGACTTGGATTTGAAAGTTTGGCAAAATCGCTGATCGGTTTCTGAGTCCTTAACAAAACGCCGAAAGTACTGGACTTCAAAACTGCTTAGATCACCATATCCCATCCTTGCTGCCGGTTCTGACACCGACATCCCAACACTGCCGACCAGTTGTGAGTATCCGAGGGTAGAGGCTAAACAAGCCCAGAGCCACCTGCTATAGACTACAGGTTGAGTTCTTCGAAATCTCGGCACCAGCACCCTGATATCTGGCTTCTGTCTCTCCATCAGGAATCAGCACTTCCAGGAGTCCCAGTAACCTTCCTGTGGCAGTGATAAGGACAGGTTACTTAGAGGCTGGAGATAGGTTCAGTATCGCAGCCACCAGGAACAGGATACAGAAGGGGTTTACACAAAACAACAATGAAAGGTTGTGACAGACAAACACAAGAGATGAACTCGACATGGGGTCTAACAGTAGCTTCCTGAGAGCAATAGGATTAACCTCCAATAACTTAATAACTTAACTTAATCTGGCAAACAATAGGACAAAACAATATTTACAAATACAATGGAGGTTTTTTTATGCAGATAATGCGGTGGCTGGAATCAAGCAGTCTGTGCTTTATGGTAGCACAACACCCAGGCAGAGAAAAAGGGGTTTGTGACACGCACGAAGGCTGCGCATGGGACGCTCTTTGACTTTCCAGCATGACAATGACCCTAAGCACAAGGCCAAGTTGACCCTCCATTGGGGAGATCTCAAATGTGCAGTTCATGCAAGATGACCAAAGACTTTGCTTGACCTGGAGGCATTCTGCCAAGACGAATGGGCAGCTATACCACCTGCAGGAATTAGGCGCCTCATAGACAACTATTACAAAAAACTGCATGCTGTCATTGATGCTAAAGGGGGCTACACACAGTATTAGGCACTAATGGTATGCACACTTTTGAACAGGGTCATTTAATTTTCTTCTTTGTTGCCATGTTTTGTTTTATGCTTGTGCCATTCTGTTATAACCTGCAGTTGAGAAATAAGAAATAAAACTTTAGATAAAGAAGAGGAGGGGTCTTGGACTGAACCTTGGTGTATGCCAAAAACAGTCAGAGGTTGAGACAAGGAAGAGGAGTCATTACAATATTTTAGGTAGGATGTGAACCGTCAGAGAGCTGTGTCATAGGTGCCAAGAGAGTGCAAAGTTTGGATTAGAAGAGGGCGGTCAACTGTATCAAAGGCAGCAGAGAGATCCAGGATAATTAGGATAGAAAAGTGACCCTTTGGTGGTGATCAAGTCATTAGCAACTTTTAAAGGCTGTTTCTATAGAGCATTCGGTCAGGAGACAGATTGGAAGGGGTGAGCGAGGGAGTTGGAGGATATAAATTGGGTAGACAAGTTGTAAGGTGAGAGGTTGATAACAGAGTAGATACTTCATCCTCAGTTACAGAATCAAAGGAGTACATACTATAGGAGGGTAAAGGCTGGGTGTTGTCGGTTTGTTGAGAGTATGGCATGCATGGGCCAAGTTGAGAGGAGAGTTTGTTACACATGTTTTTAATTATATTTTTAAAATGGTTGGCAAAGTCTTCTGCTGTGAGACAGGAAGGGGCAGGAGATTGGGGTGGGCAGAGGCACGTGTTGAATGTAGCAAACAAAGACTAAAGGTTGGATGACAAATTTGATATCAATGATGCGAAGCAGTGTTGTTTGGCAAGATTGAGAGTTGAGAAATAGCAGAGCAAAATACATGTAATGGAGAAAGTCTGCTGATGTGCGAGATTTTCGACATAGTTGTTCAGTGGTGCAATAGCACCTCTGGATATAGCATGTTTGCGTAGTGTCCCTTGGTTGTGGATGATTGCGGGCATCTCTGCCTGTGGTTAAGTGTGTCAAGGGTGGAAGTTAGAGTCATGTTGTACTGTGAAGTGGCAATGTCAGGACAGGTGAGAGTGGTGAGGGGGCTGAGAAAGGGATGTAGCACATTGGAAAGGTTTGCAGGTTTCTTTGAGTTCTGGTGGCAGGGATTGAAGAAGGAGTAAGTGGAACATTAGGAGGTGGTGATCAGCAGTGGCAGCTGGTGAACCTTCAAGTTGGAGGGGCGCCAGAGCAATACTTGGCTCCTCCCCTTACATAGACCCCACCCATTTTTAAACTCCTCCCCTGTTGTCCTATTGACCTTTATATGTCCCATCCAATGACCTTATGCTTGCCCCGCCCATTGAAATAGACTCCACCTACTGTTTTTTTAATACTGTTTAAAAATTCTAGAATCTTGGCAAATAATAACATTTCTCTTCTGCATGAATGTAATGACACTCACCATCAGTTGACTCTCCTTCTCTGGGTGTCTTCAAGTGTAGTAGTCCAAAATAGTATGCAGTCACAGAGCGTTGGGCCTGGGTGTGATATAAAACAAGCAAACAAATCAGAGAGTGCAGGACCCCAACCGAACTTAAAAACACTTATGAAACCAAGCGAGTCTAGGCCCCAACCATACCTAAAAAAAACATAAAATACCAAGCGAGATTATATAGGCCCCAACTGGACCTTAAAAACACACATTACACCAATCAGGACTATATAGGCCCAAACCATACCTAAAAAAACATAAAATATCAAGCAGGACTAAATAGGGCAAAATCAGGCCTTAAAAACCCACATTACATCAATCAGGACTATATAGGCCATATACTTAAAAAAAACATAAAACACCAAGCGGGACTATATAGGCCCAAATGGGACCTTAAAAACCCACATTACACCAAGTGGGACCATATAGGACCCTACCGGACCTTAAAAATCCAAATTACACCAAGCGGGACCATATAGGCCCCAACAGGACCTTAAAAATCCACAATACACCAAGCGGGAGCATATAGGCCCCAACCATACCTTAAAAATCCACATTACACCAAGCGGGACCATATAGGCCCCATTCGTACCTTTAAAACCTTAAAATCCCAAATGGGACCATATAGGCCCTAACCGGATGTTAAAAACCGACATTACACCAAGCGAGACCATGTAGGCCCCGATCGTACCTTTAAAACCTGAAAATACTAAGCGGGACTAGGTAGGCCCATACCAGATGTTTAAAACCTTAAAATACCAAAGTGGGACCATATAGGCCCCAACCGGACCTTTAAAACCTTAAAATACCAAACGGGTCTATATAGGCCCCAATTGGACCTTTAAAACCCACATTACATCAATCTGGACCATATGGGCCCCAACCATACCTTAAAAACCCACATTACACCAAATGGGACCATATAGGCCCAAACCGGACCTTAAAAAAACACATTACACTGAGCGGGACCATTGCGAGCCCCCCACCCCCCTCTACCTCTCTCCCCCTCTACTTTTCTGGCCTTGCAAGGAGCGCCTTTGGCGCTCATAACGTGCCTCGCAATGAGCGCCTTTGGTGCTTAATGTGAGCCTCTCCCCCCTTCCTCTGTGTCTCTGTATATTTATATTTATTTATGAGAATTAGGTTCTTGCTGGTGGAGCAGTGGGTTAGAGCTCTGTGTTTCTAAAGCTATGGATGTGGGTTCTAATCCATGTCAGTTCCACACTTACAAGAAATTAGTTTGGAAGGAGTAATGCTGCAGTTTAGTAAATTTTTTGATAGGAGTCCAGGACTCCATCCATGTATCTGGGTGCCGGGCCTAGTTCAAATTTTGTTGCAAGGAAATTATATATATATATATATATATATGTATATATATTTATATATACATGGTCCTCTGGAGAAGTATTAAAGGAATCATAAATCTTTCCTAGGATTATACGAGTCAGGGGACTTTTCTGGCAGATGTAAGAAATCTGAGTATCTTGGGGGTGTCCCAAGGTACGTATTAAATTAGATACAAAATATTTTATCTGACAGAAGCTAAAGTGTTCTTGAAGCGAGAGGTTAAATCTGTTTACCAATGTTTCATAAGTTAATAATTCCTCACCTGAAATCCAAGAATCTATTTTGGTGAGTGTGTTTATTTTCCACCAAGTGAAGCTCTTATTTATGAGTCCCAGTGGGAACTGTGATTGGGTAAAAGGGGAGTTAGGGAAAAAAGGGTATATCAATTTGTGTCAATTTACTGCCCTATTCCATTTCTTTGTAAATTTAGTTACCGAGTTAATGTTTGGGTACAGGGTAGCAGCAAAATTAGAAACATTTATAGTTGTATCCCATGGAAAATTGTCCATTGACACCCAAATCTGTTTGTGGTCCAATGAACATAAAAAACAATTTTAACAGGAGTATTCCTTGCAATATTATCTAAACATATAAAGATGAAAAGGGAGGTCAAATGAGGAGGCTACTCAGTTGTCTTTTCCCAGGACATTAGCCATATACTGGTCCCAAAGAGACCATTTATAAGTAACATAGCAGGGCAGTTATCCTTACTTTCAGTGCCCAAAAAGACATATGTACTCCGCCTCTCTGTAAGTGGCTCTTGTTGACATTAGCCCAATTGTATGATTTATAGCAAGGTTATTTTCCTGTTTTTTTTTAGGCTTGTTCTGCACTTTACTCTGCACACTGTGTCAATTGAAAATAGCTTGTGGGTAATTTACTAAGTATTAAGAATAAGGGGTCTATGAGGTTGAGATAAATAGGGTTTAAAGCAATAACTTTATTGTGTTGACGCTAACCCTATAGCGAGTAAGGTATACATTTTAGAGGGCTCAGTCTTCATATAATGAAGAAAACACTAATCAGTCTGGCCCCAAGGGGAAAAATATTGAGAAGGGGAAAAATAATCAGACCCCAAAAATCCTAACTCTCTTTTCTGCTAGAGATACTAACAAAAGGAAAAAACGTAATACCTCATGTACCCCATCTAACTCGTCAATAGAAACGTCTGGGGGTAGCGAGCTAGCCAATTCTACCAAAATAGTAGACCTTCCTGAAAAAATAAGTGGGGCAGAGGCAGATATATTAACCGATGTCTCTATGGAAAAATTATTCAGTAGATTTGAGGACAAACTCAGAAATGGCATGATTTTAGAGGTTTCTAACATCACTAACGCTGTAAATTCGCTGTTAGTAAGAATAGATCACATAGATCGACAGGAAAAAATATGCTCAGATAATATAAAATTAGCTGCTCAAGTTAACATCTTAGAGGAAGAAGTTAAAACATTGAAACAATGATTTTCCAGATTTGAGGATCATTCGAGACAAAATAATCTGAGAATTAGGGGTATCCCTGAAAGCATACCAGTGAGTGATCTACCTGAATATACCAGTTCCCTTTTTAACTCTCTGTTGAAGATGAAGAACCACAGTGGGAACAAAATTGATAGAATCCATACAATTCCCTTACCTTGAAACTTTATGGGAGATAGTGCATCGTTAGATTGCAATATTACTCTTATAAAGAATGAATCTTACAAATTAGTAGAGAATTAAATAAATTTTCTTCCCCATACAAAAGTACAGAAATTTTCCAGGATTTTTCTAGTGAGACCCTAAATAAACAAAGGGAATTCTCCACTATTACAAGTATACTTAGGAAAGAACAGATACAATATCAATGGGGCTTCCCAATCAGACTAATTATATTTAAGAATGATCAAAGAATTGTTCTAAATACTGTTGCTGAGGGTATAAAAACTCTGGACAAAATAGGGCCTCAGGATTGATCCCATAAAAAAATAAATCAGACAAGTTACAGCTTACTCCTCCAGAATGGCAGAAAGCTTAAACCATATTAGTTAATTGCTAGAAACCGCTAATCTAATCTGGGTTCAGAATCAAGAAAGCATTGATTTAGAGAAACTTTGTAAGGGGAGGGATGGATGTCGGCCTGGCTAACTACATCTAGCTACACTATATATATATATTGCACTCTTCTATTAGATAGTCTCAGAGGTTTAAATGACAGTCCATAATAACTGGACAGGGGTTTCTTCAACTCTGGCCAGACTTAACAACTGTTATGACAGTGCTTAAAACATTAGTACTGTATGGAGAAGAAGTGTACATATTTGTGTTTAAGTGTAAATGTTTTTTTCTTATTTGTGTAACTGTTTACTGTTTATTCCTTGCTAAGGGAGGCGAGAGGTTACTGCTCAAGTTGTCAAAAGGAGGTAATACACTTTTTTGGTATTAAAGATGGAGTCTTGAAGAGCTTATTGTGTGGTTTAGGGGATGGATTCACTAATGAGCTAAAGACATGTAGAAAAAGGAAATGAAAAGGGAGAAAAGGGAGAAAGAATGGGAAGACAAAAAAGGGAAAAATAAAAGGACAACAAAAAGGAAAATAAAGGAAAACTAATATACTTGACCCTTTATTAGTTCTATTACAAAATGCTAAGGGTTTAAATTCCCCAGGTAAAAGACACGCTGCAATGCTTTACCTTGATAAAGAAGATGCTGATGTCATCTGTATCCAAGAGACACATTGGCTCAGTGGAAAAGAGCCATCCCTCCCGAATAGAGTTTTTAATCCATGTATTAATTCCAGCTATACTAAGAGGTCAAGAGGTGTTTTTATCTTGTTCAACAGAAAGAACAATATTGTAAATGAGCATGTAGAAATAGATCCAGAGGGTATATCAATCATCTGGATCGGTCAAATAAATAATCAACTATACACCATAGTTAATCTGCTAAACAAATCCGCTTTTTATCCAGAAGCTTGAAACATACTTTTAAAATTAAAATGGGACAACTAATCATATGTGGAGATTTAAATATGTACCCGGATGTAAAGATGGATAGAAGATCAGGGGCGAAAGTAACCCCTGACTCCGAGTCAATACGAAGAGCGAAACAATTTAATAAGCTACTAAATAAATCTAATATATTTGATGCATGGCAGGTGACCCATCCAGAGGAATTTGATTATAGGTTTTACTCATGCCACCATAACACATATACTAGAATAGACTTCTTTTTATTGGATTATAATACTCTAGGGAAAATGGTTAAATCTGAAATCGGCCCTATTACCTGGTCGGACCATGGTCTTATTAAACTTTTTCTTAATGGGCACGTCTTTCCCAGTACCAGGAAGAAAAATTAAATTGATCAGAATTTTCACTCTAAAAAAGACAGGCTGGCTATCCAGAATGAAATTGAGGATTTTTTTCTTTTAAATGAAAAGTCAGTTAGTTCACATATCATGTTGTGGAACACACAATAAGCTTATATAAGAGGGCTCCTCAAATACAGAGCAGTTCAGAAAAAGAAAGAGAGAGGTAAGCCCTTGCTCATTTTACACATAGAATTGAATAAACTGACAAGATTGAATAAGGATTCACCAGACCCTAACAGGGCAATAGAAATGTCCACAATAGAAATTTCCACAATTCAAAATCAAATTAAAACAATTCTTCAACTTCAAATAGATAGAAAATTATGGTTGTTTCAACAAAAGCTTTATCATTTAGGAAATAAAGCAAGTAGTCTATTGATTAATATCATCAAAAAGAAAAATAATAACAAAAGGATTGCTAAAATGGAAGACTCTAGTGGGAAGATTAAACAAAATCCGAAAGAAATAGGCAAAAAATGATTCTGATTATTATCGGTCATTGTACAATTTAGAAAAGCAACCAGGCTTTTCAAAGCAATCTTCAGAGAAAATAAGTAGCCTTTTGAGTAATTTGAATCTCCCAAAGATTTCCAGTGAGCAGTTAGCCTTGATAGAAGCAGATATAACAGCTTCGGAAATTCAAAAGTGTATTCTTTCGTAAGAAAATAATAAAGCCCCAGGCCCAGATGGGTTTCCATTGACATACTACAAACTCTTTTCTAAATCCTTAATAAAGTACATGGCAAACACTTTTAACGAGATTAGAAATACCGGAACTGCACCAAAAGAAATGCTTGAAGCAGCCATCATTGCTAGCCCTAAGGAACGTGAAGATGAATTATTATGCTCAAGCTATAGACCAATCTCTTTGCTAAATGTAGATATTAAGATATACGAGAAAATCATAGCCCAACGTTTAAACCCATGCTACAAGAATTAATAGACTCAGATCAGACGAGATTTATAAAAGATAGGCAAGGTACGGATAATATCCGCAAGTTAATAGACATTCTTAACAACTCAAAGAACCAAAAAGATACCTATGATAGCCATATCGCTTGATGCCGAGAAAGCGTTTGGCAGTATCAACTGGGAGTTCATCAAATTAACATTGGAGGCTATGAGATTTGGAGAGTTTGGGTCTAAAACAATAATGGTTTTGTATTCTAACGCTTCAGAATATGTTTTGGGAATGGATTTCTGTTCAGAGACATTTGAAATTACGCATGGCACCAGACAGGGCTGTCCCTTATCTCCGCTGATTTTCAATCTATGTATAGAGTCATTGGCTTGCTTAGTAAGACTCAATGAAAATATAAAGGGGGTTAACATAATTATCTATGTTTGATGATGATATTGTGGTTCTATTGTGATCCAGTTGATTCTTTGCCTTATCTTATGTCCACTATTGAGAAACATAGTTATGCTTCCTATTATAAGATTAATGTAACAAAGACAGAAATTCTAGGCTTGAATTTAAGCCAAGAGGAGTTTGACATTTTTTTAAAAGACCACTGGTTTAGGTGAAAACATAATGGGTTTACCCATTTGGGCATTGATTTTAATACAAATCTTTATGGCATGTTGAAGTACAACTTAGAAAAGGTATATTCATCAATATATCCCACCTTAAAATAGTGGTCTAGAATGAATCTATCAAGGTCAGGTAGAATTTTAAGTGTTAAAATGTTTATTCTCCCTAAGATAACATACATTTTAAGATGCATTCCATTGCATATTTCAAAGGGAGTAATTAAGAAATTTCAAAGAGTATTGGACTTTTTTCATTAATTGAGGTCAGAAAGTTAAGGGCAAATTTAAATATGGCAGATTGTCCTCTCCCAATCTGGGGGATTATGCAGAGGCAATACATTTTCACCACTGCATAAAATGTATTGTTAATGTTAATATTCCCAAGTATATGGAGATAGAGGGAAACATTTTTTCAAAACCAAAGCTAGAATACCTAATCTGATGCTCAAAAATAACTAAAAGCATGTTGGTGAAAGCACCAGTGTTGATCAAAACATGCCTTTCAACATGGTATAGAAAGAACAGTAAATTTAATTTAGTAATTTCCATCACCATCAACCCCTATTCAATACTTTTATGATATGAATATTAAAAGCCAAATATGTTAATTTTAAGGCATGGAATCTCCCTACCCTAGCAGATCTATTTAAGGATAACCAGATTAGAACATGGGAAGATTTGACACAAAATAATAAGATCCCTAAAGAGCTATGGCTACATTATAGAACTCTGATCCAAATGATGATTAAAACCAATCCATATATGTTGAGTAAATTCAAATACACTCTATTTGAAAAACTTTGTATAGCAAAAGGGAATGATTTTTTGATCTCAAACTGTCCTAGGATATTAGAAGAACAGCACAAGATCTGTAAATCTAAAGGTATGATTATTTGGGAAACAGACTTGGAAACAAGCTGGACCCCAAAAGAGTTGATCAAGGCATGCAACATTACGGATAAATATACTAAATGCACACCTTTAAGAGAGACCTTTTTTAAGACTTTGCAAAGATGGTACATAGTGCCTAGCATTTTGAATAAAATTGATCCATGAACTTATTCGAGTAATTGTTGGAGATGCCACCTAGAGAAAGGAACTCAGATTCACATGTGGTGGACTTGTAGGGAAATTGAAAATTTTGGGCATATGTGTGTCATTCATATTTCTTTAATAATTAAAAAAGAATTTCACCGCTCTCCAGAGATATTCCTCTTTCACATGTTCCCAAGCGATATTGAGAATAATAGTGTGAGTATAGCAATGCACATATTACTGGTAGCAAAATGGCTTATTGCTGCAAGCGGGAAGAAGGGAACCCTCCCGACTTGGAAGGAAATATGCACTATTATTAGGCATAATAGACAATAAGAATTAGATTATTTAATACTAAACACGCATAATAAAAGGAATAATGTTACTGATAAATTTAATTATAAATGTATGGAATTTATCTAGATCTTTAAAATTAATATAAACAGGGAGTGTATGGAAAATATACAGCAAACAAGGTATAATGTTCATTTTTATAGAAGGGATATTCCCTGTCCATGAAATCTGAAAGTTTGAACATTTTCAAGTCTTCTATTAATTCTTTGAATATGGAGGGGTAGTTAGCTTTCCAGTGTGTAGGGATATTGACCCACACATATTCATGCTTGTTTTAGGCTAGGAGAAGTTGTAGTTAATCTGTTATTGGTGGTCGGTTTATGCTTAAAACTTCAGTTTTTAGTCCCAAAAAGTGTTAAACGTTGGATATGTGAATATGAATAGGGATAGAAATTAAGGGTTTGATAAGGGTGCATAGTAAATCATCTACAAAAAGACAGCATTTGGAGTGTTGTAGACCTAATTGTTTGCCATGTATTTTAGGGCCAGTGCTGATAGTTTGAGCTAGGGGTTCAATGCCTAAAGCAAAAAGAAGAGGTGGGAGGGGGCAACCCTGTCATGTTCCTCTTTCTATTTGAATGTTAGTATTCCCTTGGCCTGGAAGTTTTAAATTAGCTTTACGTGATTGATAATATGTCTGTATCATGTTTACAAATCTTCCATTAATCAGAAATTGTGGTAATGTTTCAAATAAATAAAGCCATTCTAAAGAGTCAAATGCTTTTTCAATATCTAAGGCCAGAAAACAAGTTTTGTGGTTATGGATTTTGTGGGAGATATTAATAAAACGTCTAATGTTATATCCAGCTTGTCTGTGAGAGATAAATCCAACCTGATCCTTATGTATTAATTGTGGTAGGAATAAAGCCATTCTGTCAGTCATAACTTTTGCCATGGATATAGGCCTGCAATTTTTAACTTCTTAAGAAGCCAAACTTTCTTTAGAGCCGATACTGAAAAATATTCCACTGAGCAGTGTTGCCACTTTCAAATGCTGTAACTATCTCCAGGGACCATTAAAGCTAGTCTTGTCCTTACAGCTGGTACGAGGGCTCTCATCATTGTGCCCTCTCTGGCTCCAGCAGGTCGTCATAGTCCTTCAGCCTCAAAGGTCTCTGATCGCTCAGCCAGATGATCTACTCTTTGTGTTCCTCAATCGCCTTTCTTCTCGAAGAGGATCCGATCCATGGCAGGAAGCTCTCTGATGACTACTATCCAATTCTTGAAAGATCTGCATTTCTTCCTGGGATATGAAATCATAGTTCATAGTGATCCACTGTTGGTCCGTTTCCAAAGTCTGTGACAACATGGAACCCCTGCTCTAGATGCCCTGGGGTGCTCCCCTGATTGAAACAAGGTTTACTCATAGCTGGACAGCTCACCAGGATCCAACAGAGGCCCACTGCTCTTGACTTAAAATACAGAGTGCCTTCAATATTCAATGAATACACAAGAGCCTGTATGTACTCTCAAAACAGCAATAACAGTTTATTCGGGGCAAACAGAGTTTATTTATTGTCAATAAAACAAAAAAAACTTTAAAAACTGGTCAGGAAACTTAAAAAAAAAAACATCTTTGAGTTTGCCTTCTAAACTGGGCTGACCATTCATTCACAGGAGGGCCTACGGGGGACTGTGAATGGCCAGTAGGGAACCAATCAGTGGGAAGCTGCTGACATGGTTTGAACTTCCCACTTTACAGTATATGAAGCCAAGCTACCAATTAGTAGAGAGCCAACAAGCCCAAGACGTTCAAACAGGCCAACCCTACATGGCCAAACTTCCTATTGTTTCCAATGGACAAGGCACAATTAACAATAGGAAGGCACAATCATAAAAATTGATTAACAAGGGCCCTACAAGGAACCAAGAGAGTTTAACTAATTTGCTTGGGCCAACAAACGTGAGAATTATGAACCCACCCACCAGACAGGCACTATCAGGCAGTGGGGAAATTACTGAATTTGGAGTGTTGGTTCAGTGCAGCATCCCCTGGTCATTTAAACCCATTTCCCAGAAATACATGATTAAGCCCCTTTAGAGGAAAAATGTTGGTGCTAATGAACCAGGTTTCTCTCTCTCTCTCTCGCTATATTTATATATATATATATATATATATATATATATATATATATATATATATATAGACGCATAAGAGTGCAGCGTAATTTAATTTCTTAATCCTACAGCTGCTGGAAGTGGAACATGGTGGTAGAGAAACACATGTGCTGGTGTACCCAGGAGGCAGCATAGGAGTTTGAAGCTCTAGTCTTTTATCAACCTCTCATCTTACAACCATATGATTCTATTCCATCAAAACTGATTCCTCCCCTCTCTACCATATTTAGCCCAGCTCTCACATATCTGCTCAACCATTCACTAAACACTGGCAAGTTTCCATAACCTTTAAACACGCCATTATTACACCCATTCTTAAAAAACCCTCATCTAAACCAGCTTCTCCAGCTAATAACCACCCTATATCTTTACTTTACGCTTCCAATCTGGCCTTGGGTCCTAACACTCCACAGAGACAGCTCTCCCTAAGCCACAAATGACTTGCTCATTGCCAAGTCAAAGGGATACTTTTCTATTCTTATTCTCCTGGAACTCTCTGCAGCCTTTGACATAGTTGACCACCCCTTCTTTTTCAAATTGTCTACTCTCTTGGCATCTGTAACTCTGCTCTCTCTTGTTCACATCATATCTGGAAAATGTAACATTTAGTGTCGTCTTCTCTTCATCGCCTCGCCCTCTGACTGTTGGTGTACCTCAAGAAACTAATACTTCCTCACTTGTTACCCTAATATAATATTTTGCATTTCAATATCATCAATGCAGATGACAACCAAATCTACCTCTCTGCACTTGAATTATCCCCTCTCTTCTAGTTCATAACTGCCTCTCTAGCATATCCTCCTGGATGTCTGCCCGTCAACTCAAACTCAAAAAGTCGAAGACGGAGCTCCTAATCTTTCCACCCTCTTCCACAGTTTCCTCACATATCTCTCACCATTGACAATGTCATCATCACACCCACCTCTCAGACTTGTTGTCTTGGGGTTCTTCTGGATCCTCTCCTCTCTTCCATTCCTCACTAGTGATGTCGCGAACATCAAATTTTCGGTTCGCGAACAGAGGACGCTAACTTCCATCAAATGTTTGCGAACGGGCGAACCCGGCGAACCGCCATAGACTTCAATGGGCAGGCGAATTTCAAAACCCACAGGGACTCTTTCTGGCCACAATAGTTATGGGAAAGTTGTTTCAAGGGGACTAACACCTGGACTGTGGCATGCCGGAGGGGGATCCATGGCAAAACTCCCACGGAAAATTACATAGTTGATGCAGAGTCTGGTTTTAAGCCATAAAGGGCATAAATCACCTAACATTCCTAAATTGTTTGGAATAACATGCTTTAAAACATCAGGTATGATGTTGTATCGATCAGGTAGTGTAAGGGTTAGGCCCGCTTCACAGTAACAGACCAATCTCCCCGTTTAATGCACCGCAAACAACCGCAAACAGTTCCTTTGCACAACCGCAAACTCCCCATTTGCACAAGGTTGGATACCAAGCTAGCCATGTCCTGTTCCTTGTCCTCACTGATGTCATTGAAGGTCTCTTCCTCCACCCAGCCACCAAGGGTCCCTGAAAGGTGTTAACAAGCCCCCTGAGACGCATGCTGTGTTTGGTCTTCCACCTCCTCAAAGCCACCTTCCTCCTCTGACTCCTCTTCTTCAGACTCCCAGAGTCTGGGGGCTTCCACTGCACAGCATGGAAGATTATACGCGTTGCCTCTGTCTGCGTTATTATAAGGTGTGTACTGTTAAGTAGTACTATTCCTATCGGTTTAATCCCTGTTACGTCCACTATCAGGGGACGTGTATATGGCATGGATTTTTGGAAGCGGGAGATGGAAAAAGATGCTTGGTCGGTCCTCCCACTTCAAATTTGGGGCACTGCGCATGCAATCTAAGGTGCCACCAGATATGAGTGTCACTGTGCAGTGGCAAAAATGGGCAGAGTAGATGCAATAGGCTTCACACACACGCCTGTAGGCAGGCAATTGCTATTCAATCTATTAAGTCAAAAAAGTGTTGTTTTATGTCACTGAGCACAATATAAGCTGTGAGCCTGACACAGGCAGGCAACTGAAATTAGATTACAGGAAAAAAATGGTTGTTTTCAAAGTATGTTACACCACCAGGTATGAGTAGTGAAAATAAGCACAATATAAGCTGTTAGGTGTTAGCCTGTCACACACAGACGCTGGCAGGCAGGCATAGATTACACAAAAAAAATTATAAAATAAAATAAATGATGTTCAAAGTTTCCTTAATGATAAAGTATAGGGTGCGAACCGAAAAGCGCATGTGTTCGCCGTTCGCGGAGGACGCGAACATGGGAAAATCGCTGCGAATAGTTCTCTGGCAAACTGTTCGGGACATCACTATTCCTCACGTACAATCCTTCACTAAATCTTGTCATTTTTACCTAAATTTATTTCCTTTCTCTCACAAGACACAACCAAAATACACTCTCTTATCGTATCCCGCCTCTAATACTGCAACTCTCTCTTTGCTGGCTTCCCCATCACCCATCTCTCACCACTTCAGTCCATAATGAATGCCTCCGCTAGAATCAGCAGCACCTCTCTGGTACTCCACAGGCTTCCCATAGCCTCCAGAACACACTTTAAAATCTTGAACCTAACGTATAAAGCCCTCAATAATAATGCACCCTCTAAATACTCTCCCAACCATCCTCTTCACTCTGCTAGTGACCTTCTTTTTTCCTCCCCTTATTCCCACCTTCAGGACTTTTCCTGTGCTGCCCCTATTCTTTGGAACTGCATGCTCCATTAAACTATCCTCCTGCCTCAAATCCTTCAAAACCATACTAAAATCTCATCTATTTGAAGAAATATATCACTTTCAGCCTTAATTTGCATAATATATCATACCTCACATTTATATACCTCACCCATACCCTCTAGACTGTAAGTTTGCACATTTTTTATCTATTTCGGTGCTTTAGAGAAAGCACTTTGTTTGCTTGATTTTAAACTCCATTATTGGACCCTCCATTCCTTTGTTTTTTGTTTACATTTTTTTTACTTGTATCTACCCTGTTTAGCGATATGAAATATGTAGACGCATTACAAATAAAGGTTATTAATAATAAGAATAATATTTGTATCTAAGGATGCAAGATATGTAAATGCAGCCCTGGTTGTGACCATCTTTGTTGCTGCCAACCTCTGACCTCCTGTCTAGACTGTGAGCACAATACCAGCTGCCATCTCGACCTTGGATTGTCTATTAGATACTCTCAGCCATCCATATCTGGGCCCTAATGCAAGGCACAATCTTTTATCTTTTACCTCTTTAACCACCTGTTTTCAATCACCACCAATTACAGATATTACTGAAGATGCCAACAAATGAAGTGTGGGTAGCAGGGATAAGTGCTGAGGTATCTTTGGAGGATAAAGAGACAGTCTATATAGAAGACAGTAGCTAAACTCAAGAAGCTACAAGCACTGACTTGGGTATGATACATAGATGAGATGCAAAGGAGTATGGCATTTGCATAAAATGATATCTTGGACTTGACAGTTTTTTTTTTAATGAATATGGTCAAATTGTTAAAGGCTGATATTTTATTTTCATATATTTGCCTCTGATAACAGTTTCATTATAGCTGTCCCTTGTCACCACAGTAAAGACACATACCATTTCCCTGGTAGTATTTCATGTCCATTTAAGTCGAACCACCTATCATAGATTAGCAAGAGTTCCTCCTGACAATTCACTTTCTGCAGTTAGTAGTATAGCATACAGTCTGCAACTGAACATTTGCTGTTTTTCCTCCCATATTTTACAAACTGGTTTGCTTCTAATGGCAAAGTGCAATTGACAGTTCTGTATTGTCAAATATTCAGGAAATGGGAAATCCCAAATAAAGCCAATATTACGACATTTGCAAATGAGTATTATTCATATCATTTCTGATTTGCTATAAAATTAATTTTAATTCAGTTAAAGACACAAAACAAATAAAATATACATTATACTGTAAATAAATGTTGTGCAAATATAGGAATACTGTTTATATTTTCTACAATAGTTCTGTTAGAAATATACTTTATGGGTTAATTTATTAACCATTTTTATTTATATAAAACAGAAAATAAATTTAGGTTTTGAAGCACAGTTTTTCTAAAAAATGGCTAACATGCTGCTACTTTTCATTTGAAGATCAATAATTTGAAGGTTACTTTAATTTAAGATGCTGAATCTGGCAGTTGGTGCACAAATATGGCTTCAGTGCAGACGTTATCAAAATAAGTTTACTTCACAGGTTCTTCTTTTGTTTCACTTATCCCTGATTTGCTTCTATGTACCCCCTCAGGACACAGTACGTCAATAAAAGATTGATCACCAGTAGCAGATCTCCAAATGAAAATATGCCACACTGTAAATAATGGAGTATAAAAACCACATTATTCTTCCCTTGAGTATTATTAAATCATGTGTTTTATTTCACCTGGTCATAAGAGAAAAGCAGTCAGGAAGGCAATACTGATGCATTCTCTACCCATTATTACTCTTCATTAATATTTTAGTCATTGTTGATAAAGTAACAGCCACTTTCCACTATTAAATCAAATAATAAAAATATAAGCTGAATCTAGTATATTATCATATGTGTTATCTATTCCATTATTTGAGCATACATTGGCAATGGATGCAATGATAATACATTTTGTACTAACGTGCCATACAAAATAACTCTTTAGACACTATTTACAAAGTAACAGTGGTATGTTTGTATTAATGTGATCCCACTACTCTCAATTACTTATTGTGTGTCTTTTGAAATGGACAATACCATCACCATCACTATTGCAAGATATACACAAATAAGACATACATGTAAGTTTTTGTTTCACTAGAATAAGAAAGAAGAGTCAACACTTGAGATTGGGCAGTGGAACTAACAAATATGGAACTTTGTGCATCTTCAAATTGGAAAATGTTTATCTTCAAGTGGTAAGAAACTCAACATTATATGAAAGGACCACAAAAGTCAACATATGTGCTCTGCATCATCAGTTAGATGGCGTAAAATCATGTGGAAAATGTGTTTACATTTTTTACATTGATCAAGAAGTGACTTAGATATTGTAATTTTAGTTTAGCCCATGAAGCCGTCTCTCAAGAGCCTGCAACACATTGTATTAGGAATTTATAAAACATTTACAAGCAATGTATGGTGGCACAGTGGTAAAAACCTTCTTTTAAAGATTTTTTTCATTGCCAAGTCATGGATTCGAATCCCGTCTTCCACTTGCTTTTTTTTTCATTTTTAAATTACAAAAAAGTATTATTTAATTATGTATTTATCTATCTATCTATCTATCTATGTGTCATGGTAGAAATGTCCTAAGTTTGAATTTGGGAAGTATTGGGAAGTATTTTCACAATAGATGAAAACACAAATCTGTAGCTAGAGTAAACCAATCAGTGTTATAGAGCAATAAGTATACATATATACAGAGTAAAATAAAGTAAAACAAACATAAAACAATCTGATAAGTGAATAAACAAATAAATTAGTATAACCTGTAATTACGCCAGTACGGCCAACATAAATAGTTTTCTGTAGTACTCTATTCTTATAAATAGACAATGAGCTATATGGTCCAAATGGAGGGCACAGGTAGATTCTGGCCTAACTCACAAGGATCCCTGGATTCAACACATGTGTCTCATATATAAGAAGTAGAAACAGATAAGTCCTTAAACAAAATGTAGGAGAAAAAGCAGTATTTATGTGTGAGACCAATATAAATACTTAATAATTGTCTTTAAAGGTGTGGAAATTAAAATCCTCGAATGTTGGTTCAGTTCTTGGTCCTTAAAAGTAGGCCTCTGACACATAGATTTGCAGCTTCCTCTAGAAGGCACTGTTCACTAGTGCTCAACACTGTGACAAATAAGAGGGTAGTGAAGGGGGAGAGAAGCTCAACGATCCAATAGTGCAGATAAATCGATAAATATTTACTGTACAATAATTCAAAGGGACATCAATGTCACATAAAAATAGCAGTACATAGCACTCACACATCTTTTCCTCAACACAAATGGGGTATGGATGTGGCTTGGATAATTATTGACATGTCTAGGCAAGCATGTCTGTATAGTGATATGGCTGCTGATAATGTATAATAGCTAGCCACACTAGTGGTATCACACAATGTTATACAAAAAAAACTAATAGTGCTATCTGGAGATAAAATCAATAGTTGAACAGGTACCCCAACCTCAAAATGTAGGAAGGGGTATTCAAAAGTGCAATCAGCACTATACTAGTATTTTAAATAGTAATGATTGCAGATATAGACATAGACACTGGGTAGTCTTGGTAGCCTTACCTACTATATATATATATATATATATATATATATATATAGTTCACCACAACAATCATTTAAAATATGAATTCTGAGAAAAACTGGGAAGCTGAGCAGCGACATGCAAATGTACCCACAAATGCCTCGCTCTTCGATCCATAAACCATTTTAAACATAGCATCCTTTAAGCTTATGCCCACTCCATTACACAGCCTTTATGCAAAGCCAATGTTGGATTATACACAAGATGGATATGGTATTGGGCTTTTTGTATTCCCAATTTGGGCATTAGCGCTTAGTTTACTCAGATAATGTCACTCCAAGCTAATTATCTCTCAGTTTCTGTAGATAATATGCTGATGTGGATAATATGTGGATGTTAGTATATTTCCACACTATTTCTATGGGATCTTGGATGGGTCTTGTTATATTCCTATGGCTCGGTAAATCTCACACTCGGAGGATGTCGCTTCTCCTGGTACACCGGCAAATGTGGTGTATTTGAAGTACTAGATATAAGAAAGAAGGGAGGGGTAGAAAGCGCAATAGATACTCCTAGTGCATATTACTTTGTGCCTCTTTGTAGTATTAGACAATGTACTTTTACAGAGTTGTCTCTCACCTTTACTTAAAAGCTGGATGTGATTCTCTCTCACAGGTAGAAGGGATGTCAGAAGGGATGTTTCAAGACCTCTACATGGTTTTCGTAGTGCACCCCAATATACAGTGTGTTTCTATGATCTATGAGTGTACTTGAAATTACCTCTGTGAGGTGTCAGGTATACTGACAAAAACACTCCAATTTCTGTATATCTCTATATTAGAGTATGCACCAATGATTCTATATATATGTGTATATGTTCATGTGTGTCTATGTGATCTAAATCCAAGTCTAATGGAAAGATACACACACACTCAATTCCTTGAAAATATATACTTTTATTATGCCATAAAAAACATACTGGCCAATGTAGGACTTGGTCAAAATATCCTAAAAAATATAGGTACAATTAAAAGGTAAAAATTGGTAAAAAAACACAATAAGAACCGTGATGTCATAAAAGACACTAGGTCTCAATGTTTATCAGTGGGAAAGTACCCTAAAAGTGTGTATGTATGTAAATGGTAGACCAAACGCATTTCGCTGCTCCTTGTTGCAGCTTCTTCAGTTATTGGTGTTCCTATAAAAAGTACAAATATTGGAAAAAAAGATTGTATGCTTTATATACTATAATATTTTTAAGCCTTTATTTGTCCATTATAGGGATGAAGGTGGGTACATGCCTCCACCTATTAAATGGATATGTGTCTAGATAACTAGAACTAATATAAAATAAGACATAAAATCTTTTAATGTATGGATATATACCCATACACATATATACATATACACATATACATACTCAAGCTGGGAATCCTGTCCACATACAGCTGTTTCAAGCTTATTGGCTACCATCAGCAAGGGAGGGGGAGAAAGCGCAATAGATACTCCTAGTGCATATTACTTTGTGCCTCTTTGTAGTATTAGACAATGTACTTTTACAGAGTTGTCTCTCACCTTTACTTAAAAGCTGGATGTGATTCTCTCTCACAGGTAGAAGGGATGTCAGAAGGGATGTTTCAAGACCTCTACATGGTTTTCGTAGTGCACCCCAATATACAGTGTGTTTCTATGATCTATGAGTGTACTTGAAATTACCTCTGTGAGGTGTCAGGTATACTGACAAAAACACTCCAATTTCTGTATATCTCTATATTAGAGTATGCACCAATGATTCTATATATATGTGTATATGTTCATGTGTGTCTATGTGATCTAAATCCAAGTCTAATGGAAAGATACACACACACTCAATTCCTTGAAAATATATACTTTTATTATGCCATAAAAAACATACTGGCCAATGTAGGACTTGGTCAAAATATCCTAAAAAATATAGGTACAATTAAAAGGTAAAAATTGGTAAAAAACACAATAAGAACCGTGATGTCATAAAAGACACTAGGTCTCAATGTTTATCAGTGGGAAAGTACCCTAAAAGTGTGTATGTATGTAAATGGTAGATCAAACGCATTTCGCTGCTCCTTGTTGCAGCTTCTTCAGTTATTGGTGTTCCTATAAAAAGTACAAATATTGGAAAAAAAGATTGTATGCTTTATATACTATAATATTTTTAAGCCTTTATTTGTCCATTATAGGGATGAAGGTGGGTACATGCCTCCACCTATTAAATGGATATGTGTCTAGATAACTAGAACCAATATAAAATAAGACATAAAATCTTTTAATGTATGGATATATACCCATACACATATATACATATACACATATTCATACTCAAGCTGGGAATCCTGTCCACATACAGCTGTTTCAAGCTTATTGGCTACCATCAGCATGGGGCTGCATCCCGGCTTATGCTGTGGATCTTATGAGTAGGTAGTTCACCACAACAATAATTTAATATTTGGTGGGCAAAATGGCGATAGAAACCCTCGACAGTACAGTAGTACAGTAAATAAATAGTACATCTGTGTTCACATTTGAATGTCTAAAACAAGTTAAAAAACATATACATATATATATATATATATATATATATATATATATATATATATATATATATATATGTTAATAAATGCATTATTTAATAAAAAAAGTGGTTTTAGAACCAATGATTTTAAAATGAAAACATTTTATGAAACTCATTTTCCACTAGACCAAGACACTCTGCTTTAAAAACTGTGTGTAAAAACTAAACTAAATTGTTTTAACTATTTATATTTGTACTGAATAATTAAGTGAACTGTGAGATATTTATTTGCAATGATATATATCATTCCGTGCGGTACAGCGCTCATTACTAATTCAGACACAGTTAGCTCAATGAAACAAGCAAATTTAAACTGATCATAACTCCACCAATGATTCATCAATTTTCTAAATTAAAACACTTTTTCACTATAATTTTAAACTTTTTATCTAATGGTGCAGAGCACATATAGGTGATCTTTTTGGTCCTTTAAGTGAAATAAAGAATTGTTGTTGTATTGTTTAGTCGTGTCCGTCTCTCCATGACCGCAGCACATCAGGAACATCTTTATGTCCATGATTATGGTGATCCACTTGACTTTCATGGCAGAGATACTGGAGTGGGTTGCCAGTTCCTTCTCCAGGGGGGCACACAATACAGCTCAGCTCCTGGTATTCCAAGGTGGTCTCCGATCCAAGTATTGACATACACACATGTAATATTACAGTTTATGGTAATTAGTGATGTAGGTAAACAACACATATGCTATGAAAGGTGTAGTTATTAGTGATGTCGCGAACATAACATTTTCGGTTCGCGAACCGCGAACGCGAACCGCCGCAAATGTTCGCGAACCGGCGAACCCGGCAAACCGCCATAGACTTCAATGGGCAGGCGGATTTTAAAACCCACAGGGACTCTTTCTGGCCACAATAGTGATAGGAAAGTTGTTTCAACGGGACTAACATCTGCACTGTGGCATGCCGGAGGGGGTCCATGGCAAAACTTCCACGGAAAATTACATAGTTGATGCATAGTCTGGTTTTAAGCCATAAAGGGCATAAATTACCTAACATTCCTATATTGTTTGGAATAACGTGCTTTAAAACATCAGGTATGATGTTGTATCGATCAGGTAGTGTAAGGGTTAGGCCCGCTTCACAGTGACAGACCAAACTCCTCGTTTAACGCACCGCAAACAACCGCAAACAGTCCATTTGCCCAACCGCAAACTCCCCATTTGCACAAGGTTGGATACCAAGCTAGCCATGTCCCGTTCCTTGTCCTCACTGATGTCATTGAAGGTCTCTTCCTCCACCCAGCCACCAAGGGTCCCCGAAAGGTGACAACAAGCCCCCTGGGATGCCTGCTGTGTTTGGTCTTCCACCTCCTCAAAGCCACCTTCCTCCTCTGACTCCTCTTCTTCAGACTCCTCTCACTGCGTTGCCTCTCTCTGCATTATTATAAGGTGTGTTAAGTAGTACTACTCTTATCAGTTTAATACCTGTTACAGCACATATCAGGGGGCGTGTATAAGGCCTGGATTTTTAGAACCAGGAGATGAAAAAAGATGCTTAGTTGGTCGTATCACTTCAATTTTGGGGCACGGCACGTGCAATCAAAGGTTCCACCAGATTGGAGTGGCATGTTTGTAAGTACTACTCTTATCAGTTTAATACTTGTTACGTCACCTATCGGGGGGCGTGTATAAGGCCTGGATTTTTAGAACCAGGAGATGGAAAAAGATGTTTTGTTGGTCGTATCACTTCAATTTTGGGGCACGGCGCGTGCAATCAAAGGTTCCACCAGATTGGAGTGGCGTGTTTATAAGTACTACTCTTATCAGTTTAATACTTGTTACGTCACCTATCAGGGCACGTGTATAAGGCCTGAATTTTTGGGACCGGGAGATGGAAAAAGATGCTTTGTTGGTCGTATCACTTCCATTTTGGGGCACGGCACGTGCAATCAAAGGTGCCACCAGATAGGAGTGGCGTGTTTGTAAGTAATACTCTTATCAGTTTAATACCTGTTACAGCACCTATCAGGGGGCGTGTATAAGGCCTGTATTTTTGGAACCGGGAGATGGAAAAAGATGCTTGGTTGGTCGTATCACTTCAAATTTGGGGCACTTTGTGACATTAGCTTATTACGCTCAAACATGTCCTTTACAGGCACCTGACTATGGGCAGATGAGCAGGAACTGCTCAAGGCGAGAGACGGAGTGGCGGATGGTTGAGAGGGGGCAAGGAGGACAGCAGTGGTTGATGTGGCTGATGATGCTGGACCAGGAGGAGGATGGCGGCTTTGAGTTTGTGTGCTGCTTGTACTCATGTGTTGGTCTGGAGTCACCCAAACATTAGGTCTTAACCTGTAGAGGATAAGGGAACCAGGCTACTCTAGACCTCATTCATCATTACAGGTTTTGACAGATTGGTACTATGCGTGCAAGCTACTGTGACAACAGATATGAGTGGCACTGTGCACTTGCAGAAGTTATATCATCCTCATCATCCTCCCCTGTATCTCTTTACCCCCTCCCTCATCATCCTCCCCTGTGTCTCTTCCCCCCCCCCTCCCTCATCATCCTCCCCTGTGTCTCTTTCCCCCCTTCCTCATCACCCTCCCCTGTGGAAGGTGGCTTTGAGGAGGTGGAAGACCAAACACAGCAGGCGTCCCAGGGGGCTTGTTGTCCCCTTTCGGGGACCCTTGGTGGCTGGGTGGAGGAAGAGACCTTCAATGACATCAGTGAGGACAAGGAACGGGACATGGCCAGCTTGGTATCCAACCTTGTTCAAATGGGGAGTTTGCGGTTGTGCAAAGGGACTGTTTGCGGTTGTTTGCGGTGCATTAAACAGGGAGATTGGTCTGTCACTGTGAAGCGGGCCTAACCCTTACACTACCTGATCGATACAACATCATACCTGATGTTTTAAAGCATGTTATTCCAAACAATTTAGGAATGTTAGGTAATTTATGCCCTTTATGGCTTAAAACCAGACTCTGCATCAACTATGTAATTTTCCGTGGAAGTTTTGCCATGGATCCCCCTTCGGCATGCCACAGTCCAGGTGTTAGTCCCCTTGAAACAACTTTCCCATCACTATTGTGGCCAGAAAGAGTCCCTGTGGGTTTTAAAATCCGCCTGCCCTTTGAAGTCTATGGCGGTTTGCCTGGTTCGCCGGTTCGCGAACATTTGCGGCGGTTCGCGTTCACGGTTCGCAAACAGAAAATTTGATGTTCGCGACATCACTAGTTATTTGTTATCTTTGCCAAAAATGCCAGTATTTCTGAAGGACACTATCTATCTATCTATCGATCTATCTATCTATGTATCTATCTATCTATCTATCTATCTATCTATCTATCTATCTATGTGTCATGGTAGAAATGTCCTAAGTTATTCTGAGCCAGGCTTTTTATAATGTGTACTTCTGGATCCTAAATGTTGTTTCCAAAGCTTAATGTATTTATATGAAGGGCTTCATTCCAAGCTCCTTGAAAAAAGCATGCTGGGCTCCTAAATATTCAATATTTTCATCTGCCCCTGTTAATAATTATGCATACACATACACTGATGCATACATTTGCATACATTTACATACATTTAATTTTACCTACAGATTGCTTCATAGCATTTTAATGATACTGAATATTGCTGAGGTGCTCTTTTGAAGAGCTACAGCATTCACCATACTTTTCTGAAAGCTAAATGGTTTTGTTTTTGTAATCAGAATTTGGACCACAGTAAGATTTACAAAGAATAATCCTTATAATGTGGCAATTCTTGTATGATCTTTACATGGTACTAATGATAAGCCAAATGGGCTTATACAAAAGACAGAAATAGAATAATAACAGAAACATTACAAGTAGTGATTGCTGTTGAATTAATATGTTCAATAACAGAATTATTCTGTTGCAGGCTCTGGTAGATATACAGTAAAGGAGCAACCAATGTGTGAAATAATGTTGGTGTCACTGCCTCAAATAGAGAATATCAGTTCTTTGAAATGCCTACAACACTGGCCTTAGAGTCATGAAGATGGAAATGTGCTGGTTGTTTTTCTTTCATGTGTAGAGACTATCAGCTTTTTTAAATTGCAATTTGGACAATTGAATAAGGCTCTATTTAAGCACATAGCATATTTTTTTTACAGAAGTTTTTAGTTAGCGAACTTCTATCCAAAAGCAAGGTCTTCACCAACTAAAAACTTCTGTAAAAAAATATGTTATGTGCTTATATAGAGACCTATTCAATTGGCCACATTGCAATTTAATAAGGCTGTATATTTTCCAGCAAGTTGTTTAAGGAAGAGAGGAAGTGTTTGGATGAGCATCACTATTCAGCCAATGAAAGATGAGCTTTAATGTTGCTGCCACTAAGGCATAGTACTTCCTTCAATGAGCTATGTGGAAGCCACAGTATCTGTTCTAAGTCATTTAATACATCTTAAGTGCAAACAGGAAATTTGGAAGAGTGGATAAATAATAGAGGTATTGGGACAGGCAATGGTGGAGCTTGTGCATGGGAGCCCCGGTGCAAAAAAATAAAATTTTAGGCCTTCACAATTTTCTTTGCACTTCCCGAACATCAACTCACATAGTACATATATAAAATATCTAAAAAATATATAATATATATATATATATATATATGGGTCCATGTTTATAATATATATATATATATATATATATATATATATATATACAGTATATACAGTATATATATATTTATATATATATATATATATATATATATATATACATATATACTAGGAAATTGCCCGTCAAAAATGACGGGGAAAAAATTGCAAGGCTGTCAATGCTGTTTGCCACACAATGCGTGTTAGTGTGTTTGGTTGTGTTAGTGCCTTGGTTTAAGTGTTACTGGGTTGAGTTAAGTGTTACTGCTTAGGGCTCGATTTTACGTCCTTCGGGGTAGTTTTACGTCCTCTGGGCTAGTTTTCTGTCCTTCGGCCTCATTTTCCTTGTGCTGAGATTTTTCGGCAGCCATTTGTTTCCTCGCTTAGGCGATTTCCAATGGTGAAAAAATGACAAATATGGCTCAAATGAACTTGCAACCTCACTCATAGATTTCCTGACTCTCCCTCTGTGCTGTATGTGAGTGTGTAAGTGATTTTGAGGCATATTTGTTTTTTTTTTTAAGCTCTTTCCAGTTCCGTGGTTGGGCCATTAAAGTTGGATTTTTACGAGGCGCACAGTGTATGTGCGGGTTTTGCTGCTCTTTGCAGCCTAAGTCCTGTGTGCTTAAATGACTTGCCTCGCCTCGTGAGGCATGCGGTGCAATGAGCGCCTTTGGTGCTCATTGCAGACTAAGTCCTGCATGCTTCAACTGCTCGCCTAGCTTCATGAGGCTCACAGTGCAATGAGCGCCTTCGGTCCTGCGTCGTCGACGGCTCACCTCACTTTGCGAGGCTTGCAGTTGCGGCTCTATGGCCCGCAAACGGTCCAGCCTAAGTCCCACGTCAACGGCTTGCCTCACTTCACAAAGGCCACAAGTGCGTTACCAACATAAAAAGAGTTCCAAATATGCCCTGCAGATCCACAACTATTATAGTGATATATATGTATGCATTTACATATACATCTACATATATATATATATATATATAATAGCGACTTGCCCGTCAAAAATGACGTCAATAAAATTGTAAGCCAGGCAAATCTGTTTGCCACACAATGTGATGCTTTTGCTTCTTTGAGCACCTTTGGCGCTCATTGCGAGCCTCGCGATGAGCGCCTTTGGCGTTCATTGCGAACCTTTCCTCCCACCTACTGTACGGGCCTCTCATCGCATGGCTCATTAACCTGCAAGTTTTGTGCTTGGGAATGCCATGTGTCTCTTTCCAGTATCTCCCCCTGTCACTTCCCTGTGTGTTTCTCCTCTGTGTGTCTGCTGAATGTTTGTGTGGCATGCGCTGACTGTCATTTATTTTATTTTTAAAGTCCCGCGTGCATGGAGTTGTTGGTGTAAGTGCTAGTGTCCTTGCCATCATGTATTTTCTAAGTCCCGCGTCCATGGCATAGTTCGTGTAAGTGTTATTGTCTTTGCCGTCGTGTATTTTCTAAGTCCCGCGTGCCTGACTTTGCTAAGCCTCGTTTTCATCCAGTTTCTGTTTTTTTAACGTTTTTTGGCCAACATTTTTTTCTTGCTTAGCCGATTTTCGAGTGACAAAACATGTCAAATAAGGCTCAAAATCGCTTGCAACCTCACTCCCAGGGTGTGTGTGAGTGTGTTATAATTTATTTTTTATTATTTTATTTATTATTCATGTTTTTCGATTTCTGCGGTTTGGCCGTTAACTTCGTATTTTTCAGAGGTCGGATTTTTTTGCTGCCTAGATTCCAAGGTCAGATTTTTTTTATCTAAGTCTCACGTTCCTCAACTTCTTGCAGCCTAAGTAAGTCCCGTGTTCCTCATCTGCTTGCAGTGTATTTTTCAAATTCCGCAGTTTGGCCGTGAACTTCATATTTTTCCGTCGTCTGATTTTTTTTTGCCCCCAAGATTCCAAGGTCGGATTTTTTTATCTAAGTCCCGCGTTCCTCAACTGCTTGCAGCCTAAGTAAGTCCCGCTTTCCTCAACCGGTGCAGCCCAAGTCAGCATGCCTCAACTGCTCGCTTCACGAGTCTCGCAGGAGCGCCTTCAGTGCTCATTTCAGCCTAAGTCCTGCGTGCTTCAATGCCTCAATTGCTCACCTCACTCTGCAAGGCTCGCAGTAGCGCCTTCAGCGCTCATTTCAGCCTAAGTTCGGGTGCTTCAATGCCTCAGCTGCACACCTCGCTTCGTGAGGCTCGCAGGAGTGCCTTCAGCGCACATTTCAGCCTAAGTCACTGCCTAAGTCCGGGAAGCTTGGAAGACTTCAATACCTCAACGGCTCGCTTCACTTTGTGAGGCTCGCAATGTTTTTTAATGTTTGCAGCTGTGCGCAGGTTGTCCGTTAAGGTCGTATTTTTGCGAGTCCGTAATGGATTTTTTCTAAATACCGCGGGTCGTAATTGATTTTGTGTAAGTCCCCAATGTATTTTTTTCTATGTCCCGCGGCTCATATTTTTTTCTGTAAGTCCGTAGTTAGTTATTGCGTGTTTATGTTTTTTTTTCCAAGTCCCGATTGTGTGGTCCTTTGTAATCGGTTGTGAGGCGCCGTAGAGACTCCACCTCCGCAAATGTGTATCATCGCGAAGTCGGAAAGTCGTAGGGGGTTTTAGGGATGGGCGTCTATGGCGCTCATCTCCTCATCGCCTGTGAGCCTAACGTAGCAAGGCGAGCCATTAAGGCATTGAAACTTGCAGCACTTGGGCGATGAGCGCAAAAGGAGTTCATTGCCTGGCAGCCTCGCAAAGCGAGGCGAGCAGTGGAGCCAAAAAAACAGTTAGGAAATGCAGGATCGCCAAAGGCAACAAGCACTTGACGACATAGGAAACATAAATATTACAACAACAATATCACACACAGCACGGGGGAACAACCAGGACGTCTGGGAGTGAGGTGGAATGCAAATTTAAGTCAATTTCGGCGAGTTTCAGCACTCGAAAATTGTCTAAGCGAGAAAAAAAATGGCAGGCCAAAAAAAGGGCTTCACGACCAAACACAGCGCATGAACCTATGAGGTACAAAATACACTATTACAAAGAACGGGAAATGCTCGCGAACCACGTTGCACATAGAAAAACAACGCTATTTTTAAGTCCTAACTTGCCACTAACAACATTACAGTAATGCTTTACACAAATAAACCAACGCGCACGCAGCCTATTTCTAATACACTGTTACAACTTTCATTAAACTATATCCTAAGGTCAGCAACAGTTCCACTGGACATTATATGCTGCAGGACAATAAAAAGAGATTGTTACCTCTTCAGGTACATATATTAATTAGAAAAAGGTAAACTATATTAATTTATTATTCAATTAATTAATTAATTACTATTTAAAAAAATAGAGAGACAAGCAAAAGGACACATGCGGAGGCGCTCATTGCGAGTCATGCGATGAGCGCCAAAGGCGCTCAGCGTGAGGCTTGCAATTATCGCCATGGCTTCAAATTTTATTGACCTTTATTTTTTGACGGCTGGTATCACATAATATAATTGTCCAACTTATGATTCGTTGTCACGCTGTGTTGCGTGGTGCGTTCGACTTAGCGATGAGCGCCGCAGGCAATGAGCACTTGGGCAATGAGCGCCGCAGGCGCTCATTACGCGAGGCTCGCCGTTAACTCATAGCACTTAAATTAAATCGTAACACTTGGGCAATGAGCGCCACAGGCGCTCATTGCCGGCGAGCCTCGCGTAGCGAGGCGAGCCGTTAACTCATAGCACTTAGCCAATGAGGCAATGAGCGCCACAGGCGCTCATTGCTGGCTCGCCTCGCATAGCGAGGCGAGCTGTAAAAAAACGTCACACGCACGACTTAGAAAAAAAAAAAAAACCTCGGAAATAACCTTAACGTAACAAACACCAACACACACTAAGAATCCGACTATAACGGCCGACCCACGCGCAACTAAAAACAGAGAAAACACACCAAATACTCACACAAACTACATAAAAAGCTAACCCATAGCAAGGGGGGGGGGGCACCCAGGACCTCTGAAAGTGAAGTTACACCTTTATTTAAGTCCAAATTCCCGAGTTCAGACACACGAAAATCCGCTAAGCGAGAGAAAAAATGGCTGACAAAAAAAAACGAAAACGAGGCTCACAGCCCAGCCACGTACAAATTAGACAAGAAGGGATCCGAGATAAGCTCGGAAACCCGCATTAACCCCAGAAGATCCGAGATAAGCTCGAAGCCCTGCATTAACACCACATTAACCATCACAGTGGGGGTCCCCCGCTGCAATCAAAATTCAAAATTAACGCGGTACAGGTCCTTAAAGGACCTGTTGTAAAAGAAAAATATATATACACTGTCACCCTGTCAATCATGGGGGTCAATACAGACCCCCATAAAACCCTCATTAACCCTGTCACTAATGGGGGTAAATACAGACCCCCATAAACCCATCATTAAGCATGTCACTCATGGGGGTCAATAGAGACCCCCATAATCCCTTCATTAAGCCTGTCACTCATGGGGGTCAATACAGACCCCCATAAGCCTCTATTTAACCCCATCAGTCCCATAAGGGTATATTAACACCATTATGGGCCTGTTACAACACTACATTAACCACATATGTACCATGATGGTATAAACACTACACTGCACTATACCCCCCCAATAAAAAATTAAATATCAACTAAACACCCTCTACACTAACCTATTAACATCTACACTACCTACCCCCTATTAACCCCCACCACTCTAATTACAGAAAATAAAAAAGCCTAAAGTCACACAAAAAAAAACTACATTACATGACATAAAAAACTAACTTACAAAAAAAAAAAACGACATTACACAAAATAATAAAACCAAAGTCACAAAAAATAAAAAAAGGAACATTAAAAAAAAAAAAAATTACAACCCCCCCACCTCACTACAGAAAAAAAAATACACACCTGAAAAGAAAATACATATAATACAAATACATACAATACAAATACATACAATTACAATACAATTACATAAAATTACAATACAATTACAATACTATCTAATATACATTACACAATCTATCTAAATAAATAGCATACTCTAATATATATCCTATCTATATAATAATACATTCCCAATCAATCTAAATAAATTCCATAATGTAATATACATCCTATCTATATAATAATACATACCCAATCTATCTAAATAAATAACACAATTTAATATACAATACATCCTATGCTATCTATATAAAACCCCTAGCTAACATACAATAAATGCTATCTATATATTAACTAATCTAAGTCTAAGCTAAAATAAAAAAATTAAGACCACTTACCTTTGCAGATGTTCATTGAGATCAGCCACCTACGAAACAAAAATTACAAAAAATTAGTGCAACACATATACACTAATAAAATAAACATTATAGACATTCTATACATTACAGACATTCTATACATTATATACATTCTATATATTCTAAATATTGTACTCACCTTTCCGCCATGTCCCGTCCGGCATTCTTTCAATCCTTCTCCGGCACGGCACCTGTTAAAAAAAACACAACATTAATACACATACATCAAAATAAAATACACATAATCTACATTATACTTACCTACCCGCGATGTCTCCGGCCTCCTCCGAATCCTCTTCTGCCACGCCCTGTAAAAAAAAAATATATAAATATATATATACTAGCGTATTGCCCGTCAAAAAATGACGGCAATCAGATGTGTATGTTTTAAAAGTTGTTTAGTTATTAATTATACATATGGAATTGTAAGGTAGCTAATGTTGTTTTCTGTGTACTACTGAAATCTAGAAATCAAATTAATAAATGAATTTACGTATATAAAAATACGTAAATTCATTTATTAATTTGATTTCTATATTTCAGTAGTGCATTGTGTTGAAGAGCTGGCAATCTGTGTTGATGTTGCAGCAGCATCAGTGGTGTGGAGGTACTGTGTAACCGTGATGAACGTGTGCAGTGTAATAGTGTGCGTGCTCGATCCGAAACCGTTAACGTAGCTGTGTACTTCCGCATTATCCTAAAATGGCGGATAATGTGTGGTATGCGTCTTAGCGGATTATCGGTACCGTTTTCCATGGTTATAGTGCTGTCGCCTGGTTTTAGTTTTGTTCGTGCTGCATTTTTTCTGCGGCGCTCATTGCCAAAGTACTACGGTTTAACGCCTGTGGCGCTCATCGCTCAGCCCGCTAAAGTACTACGGTTTAACAGTAAATATGGTCAAACGGTCAAATGACGGTCACTAAAAATTAAATGTAGTGAAATTTGTTTGCCACATGACGCTACATTTGTCCCTTTTTTTTTTTCTTAAAATAAATACAATTTTTTTTTTTTTTTTGTAACTTGCAACATATTTCACATCAAATGCGTTGGTTTAGGCGGGAAATCCGATGTTGCGCGAGACAAAGTCTTTAAATCTGTATTAATGCGTAAATCTGTAATTGTGTTTCGTAAATTGTACTCGCTACTGTCTTTTTACTCATTGCGCGGTTAATCCGCATCCTTTATCTCGTTGTTTTTCTAACACATACGTCTGTGGCGGTGTTTTACGCAGTTCGTAGTAGTATAGCCTCGTTTTCATTTTTTTTGTCGGCCATTTTTTTCTCGCTTAGCCGATTTTCAATCTTTTTAACTCGGCTAAATCGATCTAAATTGCAGTTCCAACTCACTTCCAGACCTCCTGCCTGGTTCCCCATGCTGTAAGTGACCTTTATTTATTTTTTTTGTGTGTATTTAGTGGGGTTTTTTTGTGTTTTTCTTCCGCCGCTTATCTCGTAATTTTTTTCACCTCGTATTTTTTTTTCTAATTGCTACGATGTAACGGCTCGCCTCGCTACGCGAGGCTCGCCTGCAATGAGCGCCTGCGGCGCTCATTGCCAAAGTGCTACGATGTAACGATGCTACGATATAACGGCTCGCCTCGCTACGCGAGGCTCGCCTGCAATGAGCGCCTGCGGCGCTCATTGCCAAAGTGCTACGATTTAACGGCTCGCCTCGCTGTGCGAGGCTCGCCGGGCGATGAGCGCCTGCGGCGCTCATCGCAAAGTCATACGCACTACGCAACAGAGCGGTTTTAACGGCTCGCCTCGCTGCGCGAGGCTCGCCGGGCGATGAGCGCCTGCGGCGCTCATCGCAAAGTCGTACGCACTGCGCAACGCAGCGTGACGACGTCTCGCAGTTAGACAATTATAATATGTGATACTTACATCCGCACTCCCGGACATCCCCGACGCTAATGAGGCTCCAGGAGAATTTTCAGGAAGAAAATAAGCAATGGAGCCTTCTGATTGGTTGAAAACACTGTCTATCAAATTCACCCAATCAGGAGGTGCCAATGTGTGAGTCAATCAGAAAGGGATACACCCTAAAATCCCACTCTGATTGGATAATGCACCTATCAATCTTTATTTAAACCAATCACAAGGCGCAGATGCCTTCAGCCAATCACAATGGAATACACCCCCACAGGGTGATTGGTTGGAGCCTCTGCACATTCTGATTGGTTGCACTGACAATAGCCAATCACAATGGAATACACCCTCACGTACTGATTGGTGAAGGATTTGCGCATTCTCATTGGCTGCTGTTAAAATCAATCAATATTACAGCCAATGGGAAGGCGCAGATGTCTTCACCAATCAGTACGTGGGGGTATATTCCATTGTGATTGGCTGATGGCAATAAAGCCTTAGGATTGGTTTAAATAAAGATTGAAAGGTGTGATATCCAATCAGCGTTGTATTTTGGGGTGTATACTTTTTTCATTGGTTCACAAATGGGGTCTTCTCATTGGCTGAATTTGATAGACAGCCTTTTCAGCCAATCAGAAGCCGCCATTGCCAATTTTACTCTGGAACACTCCATAGGAAGGTGTGTCGTTTTTTATTTTTTTATTCTAATTTTTTTAAAGGCGAGGATGCTTCCGTAGAAGACGAGGAGGCCGGAGACATCGCGGAAAGGTAAGTATAATGTAGATTGTGTTTATTTTACTTTGCTTTATGTTTACTAATGTAATGTTTTTTTTGTTGACAGGAGTAAAGATGGCCGACGGAACATGGCGGACGGAACATGGAGGACGTGACATGCTGGAACGGGACATGCTGGAAAGGTGAGTATAATATTTACAATATTTAGAATATTAAGAATGTTTACAATGTTTACAATGTTTACAATGTTTAGGTATTTCATGTAAATGTGTTGTATTAATTTTTGGAATCTTTTTTACCGTAGGTTGCTGATATAAAGAAACATCTCAAAGGTAAGTGGCCTTAATTATTTTATTGTAGCTTACAATTAGGGTAGCTATATATATATAGATAGCAAGGATTGTATATTACATAGATAGGGGAATGTATTATTAGATAGTATTGTATATTACATAGTGGGATGTATATTACATTATATAGTGGCATATATATTACATAGTGGCATTTATATTAGATAGTGGCATTTATATTAGATAGTGGCATGTATATTACATAGGGTTGTATTGTAGTTTATTTAATTGTATTGTATTTTATTTTATTTAATTGTGTTGTATTTTAGTTTATTTAATTCTGTTGTATTTTAGTTTATTTAATTCTGTTGTATTGTATTATATGTATATATTATATGTATTTCATTTTCAGGTGTGTAATTAAAAAAAAATTGTAGTGAGGGGGGGTTGTAATGTATTTTGTTATTTTCTGTAATGTTCCTTTTTTTATTTTTGTGACTTAGGTTTTTTTTGTTGTTCTGTAATGTACATTTTTTATTTTTGGGGATTTTCGTTTTTCTTATTTTATGTAATGTAGATTTCTGCTTTTTGAGGAATTTAGTTACTTGAGGCACACAGTACACTCACATTGTGTGACAAACAGCATTTCAACACTTTCTTGACGGGCAAGTCGCTAGTATACATATACAGTATATATATACAGTGTGGATTAAAAACATTTGATCCCCTGCTGATTTCGAATGTTTGTCCACTGACAAAGAAATTATCAGTCTATAATTTTAATGGTAGTTGTATTTTAACAGTGAGAGACCACCAAAAAAAGGATGTCAGGGACAAGACCATCGCCAAGCAGCTTGGTGAGAAGGTGACAAAAGTTGGTGCGATTATTCGCAAATGGAAGAAAAATATAATTTCTGTTAGGATTTAAGAATCTGTTACAGTCTTTTATCCTCATTTCCTTGGAATGATCATTATAGATCTCCTCCTGAGAATTTTACAATGTCTGTTTATGACCTAGAGGTAGAAGAATCTAGTATGGTTGGCAAGGTACTGTAGGAAAGTCCTCTAGAAGCCCAGATCAGAGGTCTACCCAGGGGGAACCAAAGAGGGATAGTTCAACTGACCATGTTCCATGACAAGTACTACCTCTCCATTAATAAAGCAGATGGGGCCTATATATATAAATGCACTTATTTATTTATTTCTCTCATTAAACATTAGTGGTGGTTAATTTTGAAGTAATTCAAATTCAAGTTCAAAATAAAAAATATTGCTATGGTAATGTTGATGTAATGTTGATGTTATGGAACAGATTCTATTAAGTTAAGAGGTATGCATTTTTGGTTCAGAAAATTGAGAACATATTTTTGTCTCATCACTTACTGGCCTGTGTTGATCATAAATAAATGTAAAACAATTATTTGGTACCAGCTTGCTTAGATTTTATTAGCAAATTATATATGATGAAAAAAAATGTCTCACAACATAGTTGTACATATGTTGAAAAAATATATATATCATTTCCACATGTATGTAGAGAAATTGTATTATGCCAAAGCAAATGAATAACAAAATGTTGCTGGCCTCTGGGGTCCAAGTCATCAAATCGTTCACATTTAAAGGGTTAAGAAAATAAATTCTAACATCAAGTAGCTCACTGTTTCCACTAATCTGCTTATTTTGTTTTAAATAAATAAGAAAGAAAGAAAGAAAGAATATAGCTTTTAGTAACAGATTACAACATAGAAATTATTTTAAGAGTATATTGATCTTAAAATTAACAGTATATAACTTGGCTTAACAATAATGTTAAATTTAGATCCTAAACTTTCCAGAATTTAACATTATCTAAAGTATAACCTCCTAAGATTCTAAAATTATTTAATCTGTATGTCAATGAATATATTTTATTTGCAGTTTTGCCAAAAATGTTCATAAAAATTAAAGCATCAAGAAAGTTCAAGTTTTTGTTGTTGAAAAGAACAGTTTTATTAGGTATGAATAGCTGTTACTATAACTTACATTGACTAGTGTGCAGTTTCAGTTAGGATAAATATTTATTTATTTTATGGCAAGGTCATAAATGTAAGTGTGATGAAGTGTTGGCATCTAAAATATTTATTATTAGTATTTATTTTAATTGCCATATCCTTATTCCTGAGTAATGTTGAAATTATAACTTCTAGAAAATGACAGAGAGAATCATTAGCAGCTTGTCCAGAGAATGGGAAGAGCTGAAAAATATCACCAAAAGCTCTGGTGTCCAGGTCAGATATAATATAGCAATTGGGGTGGGGTCACTATTTTAAGATACAATTTTTTGGATTACATTTAGAACATGTTGTAATGTGAATAACATATTACTTGGTATAAATAACACAAACCTTTTCTCTTCTATTGAGTTTACTTACAATGAAAAGCATTTTAAAATTATCTTTCTTACATTATTAAGCTGTAGAGTGTTATTTTGTGAATTGTAGTGTTTACATTAGAAGTTGTGACCGTTTGGCCCTTAGATGATATGACAAGCAAGTGGAGTATGGAGTTCTTGACAGGAGTGACGGAGTTAAAACTTCTGAAGAACTGCTAATTTGTGCAACTTCCCTTTAAAAGCCTGAAAGCAGACATGGAAACGGGGTGTGGCTGGCTAGGCTCTGGGCAGGTTGTGTGCTGCCGTCAGAGCAAGCCACAGAGTGGAGCTGGAAGGTGATCCTGTGTGGAGTTACAGTGAAGTTTTGTGAACAAGCCTGTAAGAGATCACCTCATTTACTGTGACTGGGAGTACTGGGACAACAGCGAGTTGTGTTAGCTGTTTGCAGTCGCAGGACGTGTGAGCTGGAAGAGTGAATACAGCCGCAGGACACCAAGTAAGTGAAGGGATTAGTGAGAATCCCCAGGCAGAGTTGCCTTAAAGGCCTAAGCGTGTGTGTAGCTGAGAGAGGCCTCTCAGTGAAGGTGCCCAGACGTATTATGCCCCAGGGAAGAGGCTGAGTGTGAAGAGAGAAGTGTGAAGGGATCAGTGAGAATCTCCAGGCAGAGTTGCCTTAAAGGCCTAGCGTGTGTGTAGCTGACAGAGGCCTCAGAAGGAATGTACCAAGACTTATTATGCCCCAGGGAAGAGGCTGAGTTTTGAAGAGTAAAGTGACTACAAGTTGATGTTGTTATATATTCAAGGGTCCCTGGGGTGAAGCATACGGGAGAGACGGGCGGGCCCTATGCTTCATCCACGAAGGTGTAAAGAGTACCGTGGAAGAGACTTCCAGATGTACTAGAGAGTAGGTGTAACCTGGCCACAAGGTGGCAATATAACTAAAGAGGAGATGATGTGTCTCCTGGCCACAAGGTGGCAATATAACTAAAGAGGAGATGATGTGTATCCTGGCCACATGGTGGCAATAAAACTAAAGAGGAGATGATGTGTATCCTGGCCACAAGGTGGCAATATAACTCTCTTTGCTTGTCTTTCTGTAGCTTGAGTTGGAGGGTTATCCTTTTAGGAGTTACTGTTATTTTATTGTATAATCAAGTGTTTTAAATAAAAACTGAATAGAGATCTTTTTTGAATCCATGTTTCCTCCAAAATTTCTCATCCTGTTAGGAACAAGGATAACATGGATACTAGCAATAAAGCTTGGCTTCGCAAACAAAGATTTAAAAGGGAAGTTTTCCACATCTGCCGGCTCTCTGTTGGCGGAGGAGGCTAATGTGGGACAGGCAGATTCGACCACAGTGGTTGCACGAGAAGGCTTGCTCTGGTTTGGGTGCTGCAGTGTCACGATTTTTCATCCATCTGCTTTTGTCCTCAAGATCAGCCCTGCATGTTTTCTCGAAAGAGGAGACAACCTGGTGAATGGTACTTCTCCAGGCCTTGTGGTCTAAAGCCAAAGCCGCCCATCGATGATGGTCAATGTGACAGGCATCAAGGGACTGTTTCTATGAGTCCTTATAGCTCTTCTTAGGTCCTCCTCTGTCACGTTTACCAGTGGTGAGCTCACCAAATAGCACAATCTTTGGAAGTCGAACACCCTCCATCCTAAAGATGTGTCCTGCCCAGTGCAACTGTCTTCAATAGCATGGCCTCAATGATGATGACACCTGCCTGTTTTAGGACTTCAGTGTTGGTGACGTGGTCATTCCAGTGGATGTGATGGCAGTAGATAACCCACGACACAGCGTCGTACAATAGGGTGGTCAACACAACATCTCTATACAAATTGACCTTGGTGCATTTATTGAGATGCTTGTTGTTCCAAACCCTTTTATATAACCTGCCGAATGCACTTTTTGCATTTGCAAGTCTGCTGTCAATGTCCTTTTCAATATTAGCATCTGAGGAGCATCTGAGGTAGGTGAACTAGTGGACTGTTCTCAGCTCAGACTCGACAATCATGATGCGAAGAGCACAGTAATCTTCCTGAGGTGAGAGCTGGTGGACAACTTCTGTCTTCTTCAAACTGACTTCTAGACCGAAGAGCTTGGCAGCTTCGGCAAAGCAAGATGTCAATTGCTACAAAGCTGTCACTGTATGGGAAACAAGGGTAGCATCGGCGAATAAGTCCTTCCTTTGACTTAGTGTGGGCCTTTAGTCGCCTCAGGTTGAACAGACTGCTATTGGTGTGGTATCGGATGTAGACCCCATCCTCATCATCAAGGTCTGCTGTGGCCCTTTGCAGTATCATACTGAAGAATAGTGTGAATAGTGTTGGTGCAAGGACACAGCCCTGCTTCACGCCATTACTTATTGGGACGGGCTCTGATAGGTTGTTGCTGTGTCTGACTTGGCTCTCAGTGTTGCTCATGGTGCTACTCACGATGTTGAACGATTTGGTAAGGTCAACAAAAGTCACGTAAAGTCCTTTGTTCTGTTCTCTGCATTTCTCCTAGAGCTGCCTGAGAACAAAACCTGTCAGTAGTGCTTCTGTTGGCTCTAAAGCCACACTGACTCTTGTAGAGGAGCTCGTCTGCGATAATGGGCACCAGTTGAGAAGTACTCTTGCAAGGATTTTACCTGTGACAGAGTTATCCCCCAGTAGTTGGAGCAGTCTAAGTTTTCTCCCTGCTTCTTGTATAGGGTGACGATGATTGCATCACGAAGGTCCTTTGGCAGTTTACCTTGCCGCCAGCAGCAATCAAAGAGCTCATGTTGCTTAGCGTAAAGTGCTGGGCTCTGATGGGATCCTATCAACTCCTGCTGCATTACCATTCTTTAGCCGCTCAATAGCTTTTACAGTGTAGAGTAGGGATTTCATCCAGTTCTGTTTTCCTTTGTAGTTGTAAAATGCAATGGAATACTGAGATAGCAACTACGCAGTTGGCACAGAATAGAGTCTGAAAGAGGTCAGACCACCCGTTCAGAATCAACACTTTGTAAGAAGTATTTGGTCATCTGCACTGTGCAATGGGCTTTAGACTAGGTGCAAAGGGCCGTACACTGCCTTCAGGGCTTCATAAAAGCCCCTGTAGTTGCCGACATCTGTGCTGAGTTCTTTTTGCAAAGTTTGTCCACATTGGACAGACGCATTGGTTCTGAATCTCTCTAAGCTTTAGTTGGAAGTTGCTGCACACAAGACGGAAGGCTGCTTTCTTTTTAGGGCAGGACGGCTGAGCAAGATGTGCTTGATGAGTGGATTTCTTTTTCAAAAGTAATTCATGGGTCTCCTGATTGTTTTCATCATACCAGTCTTTGTTTTTCTTTGTGGAGAACCCTAGGACCTCTTCAGAGGTTTGCAGGATGCTGGTTTTGAGGTGTTCCCATAGAGCATCTGGAGGGGGATCTGTGAAGCATCTGCGATACTCTAGTCTTGACTGGAAATTTGCCTGGAAGACGTCCTTCACTTCAGCTGACTGGAGGTAGCCGATCTGTAAACTTTTCCTTGGGGTGCTTTTCCTCTTTGGCTTAGGATTGAAGTGGAGACTAAGTTTGCACTACAGTGCACCAGGCCCACATTCTTCACTGGGCATCGGGTGGGTAAGACGTCTTGAAGGTCTCGCTGGTGCACCAGAATGTAGTTAATAAGATTCCAGTGCTTGGACATATGATGCTTCCAGGTTGTCTTCAGTCTGTCTTTCTGCTGGAAAACGGTGTGGTGAGTTAGTTTTTTAACATTATTTATTATAGATAAGTTTATTTAACACAGGTAGGATGGATATTGAAGTAGTGAAGGTACTGTAATTAAATCTATATGTATGTTTATTTTATATTTATACCTATACGTATTTAACTTACTTATTCTTGGTAGTAATATTACTCTGGGTCATTTTGTCTTGCACATAATAAAAATCTGATAATAATATATCAACCCACATCAATGCCGATCTCACATTAAGACATTTCAAGCAATATAAACGTATAAACGCTGGAGCCAACATTTGAACAGATACCAGCAAACAGTAATCAACAATAGGGCCCATCCTGTGGTTTAGACTGTTAATGCCTTACATTATATTATTTATCTGAAGTTAATAAATAAATTCATAATATAATATATTTAAACATTTTTGTACATTAATAATTACTAGCAATTTGCTCGTCAAAAATGACGGGCAATAAAAAAGTGTTGAAATGCTGTTTGTCACACAATTTGAGTGTACTGGGTGCCTCAACTATATAGACCCCTATAGCACACTAATGAATCCATGTAATAACACTATAAGTGCCATGAAGGTCATCCAGGACCCTCATGGCACAAAGTGTAAGCACTACACTATTTTAACCCGGTCTCTTATGGGTGTCTATACAGAAGCTCATATTTAACCCCATTCGTCCCATAAGGGTATATAAAGACCCTCATGGGACAGTTAGAAGCCTAAGATTAACCCCATAAGTGCTATGAGGGTCCTCCAGTACCATCATGACACTAAGTACAAACAATACACTGCACTATACCCCCAATAAACCATTAAGTCTAAACTAACCCCCCTCTACACTAACCTATTAACACCTACACTACCTACCTACACTACCTACCCACTAATAAACCTCCCCACCGCACTAATTACAGAAAATATTAAAACCTAAGTCACATAAAATAAAAAATACTAATTCACAGAAAAAAAGCTACATTACAAAAAATAAAAAAGCTACATTACAAAAAATAAAAAAGGTACATTACATTGAACTTACCTCCCAATGATGTCCCTGTGCTCCTCCTCTCCTGCCCCTGCTGGGCCCTGGAAGAATTGTTGCACTAAAAAATAAAAAATAATTCCGAGGACCTCTGTGATGCTAATGAGGCCCCTAAAGCTTTTTCCAGAATTTTTTTTGGCAATTACACCTTCTGATTGGCTGCAAAACAATGTCAATCAAAGTTTAGTTCAGAGGGCACCAAGGTGTGAGCCAATCAGAATGGGATACACCCCCATATCCTATTCTGATTGGCTGATGCACCTGTCAATCTTTCTTTAAACCAATCAGAAGGCTCTATTGCCTTCTGCCAATCACAATGGGATACACCCCCATGGGGTGATTGGCTGAAGGCATCTGCACCTTCTGATTGGCTGGTGTCACTGTCAATTAGACTGCAGCAACTCAGAATGTGCAGATGCCTCCAGCCAATCCCCCCATGGGGGTCTATCCCATTGTGATTGGCTGAAGGCAATAAAGCCTTCTAATCGGTTTAAAAAGATGGACAATTGCATTAGTCAATCAGAAGGGATATGGGGGTGTATCCCATTCTGATTGGCTCACTCCTTGGCACTGTCTGATTGGCTGAAATTTGATTGACAGCTTTTTTAGCCAATCAGAAGGCGCCATTGCCAATTTTTTTTCCAGAAAAGGCTCTAGGAGGCTCATTAGTTTTTTTTTTAGAGCACAGATTCTTACAGGGCCTAGCCGGGGAAGAATAGGAGGAGCACAGGGACATTGCAAGGAGGTAAGTTGAAACTATATTATGTTTATTTTATTTTATTTTGTGTGTATGTATTTAGTATTTAGTTTTCTTTTAACAGGTGCCGTGCCGGAGTAGAAAATAAAAAGTACGGGGACATGCTGGAAAGGTGAGTAGAATATTTAGAATATTTACAATGTTTATTTATTATATGTTAATGTGTTGTACTAAATTAAGTGGCCTTAATTTTTTTATTTTAGGTTAGAGTTAGGGTTTGTGTATGTAGATAGGATTTGTTGTATTTTAGATAGAGGGGTATGTATGTATGTTAGATAGGATTTAATGTATTTTAGACAGGGGGTATGTATGTATTTTAGATAAGGGATATTGTATTGTATTTCATTTGTATTGTAATGTATATATTTTGTATGTATTTCCTTTTCAGGTGTGTAATTTTTTTTTTTTTTTTTGTAGTGAGGGGGGCTGTAATGTAGTTTTTTTTTATTTTCTGTAATGTGGTTTTTTATTTTTTGTGACTTAGTTTTTTTTTTTTTCGTAATGTGTATTTTTTTCTGTGACTTAGGTTTTATTATTTATAGTGAGTTAGATTTTATTATTTTCTGTAATTAGTGGGGGGGTTATGAGGGGGTAGGTAGGCTGTGAACGTAGGTAGTGTAGGTGTTAATAGGTTAGTGTGGAGGGGGGTTATTCTAGATTTAATGGTTTATTGGGTGGGTATAGTGCAGTGTAGTGTTTGTACATAGTGTCATGAGGTTCCTTGAGGACCGACATGGCACTTATGTTGTTAATGTTGACCCCAGTGTTAATGAAGGGATTATGGGGATCTAAATTGACCCACATGAGTTCCGGGGTTAATTAAGGGATTATGGGGTCTGTATTGACCCCCATGAGTGACAGGGTTAATTAATTGCCGAAAAATTGGTTGACGAAGGAAGTACAGTAATCCAAAAGAGGTTGGAAAAAATAAATGTTATTAAAGCCCCGGGTCCTGATGGAATACATCCACGGGTACTGAAGGAACTGGGTTCTGTAATAGCCAAACCATTATATTTAATTTTTCAAGATTCACTCAACACAGGGTCTCTAGCAGATGACTGGAGAAAAGCAGATTTGATACCTATATTTAAAAAGGGAGCAAGAGCAAATCTGGGGAATTATAGGCCAGTGAGCCTCACTTCTGTAGTGGGGAAGCTTTTAGAAGGGTTAATAAGGCATAATATACAAGAATATGTCTATTTGAACAGGATTATCAGTAAGAGTCAACATGGATTTATGAGGGATAGGTCATGTCAAACAAAGCTAATAAGTTTCTATGAGCAGGTTAGTAGGAACCTGGATCAAGGCAACTCAGAGGATGTAGTCATTTTGGATTTTGCAAAGGCTTTTGATACAGTGCCACATGGGATACTATTGTGCAAACTAAGAGATCCAGGAATTGCAGTAAATATCTGCTCATGGATTGAGAGCTGGCTAAAAAACAGGAAGCAAAGGGTTGTAAATGGAACATACTCCGATTGGACTAATGTGATAAGTGGGGTTCCTCAGGGTTCAGTATTAGGTCCTCTCCTTTTTAACATATTTATTAATGTCTTAGAGGTGGGACTGGAAAGTAGTGTCTCTATTTTCTCTGATGACACAAAGTTGTGCAAAGTAATTAAATCAGAAAATGATGTGCTTTCCCTCCAAAGGGATATACATAAAATTGAGAAATAGGCATCTAAATGGCAGATGAGATTTAATATGAATAAATGTAAAGTTATGCATCTGGGAATGAAAAATAGCCATGCAATTCATATTCTTAATAGAGCAAATCTAGGTGTATCAGATATTGAAGGGGATTTGAGAGTGCTTGTGGATAACCACCTAGGTAACAGTGCTCAAAACCAAGCAGCAGCTGCAAAGACAAATACAATATTAGCATGTATTAAGAAGGGTATAGAAGAAAGGGAAGCAAATATAATTCTGCCACTATACAAATCGCTAGTACACCCTCATTTGCAATATGGAGTACAGTTTTGGGCACCACTTCATAAAAAGGACATTTTAGAGCTGGAAAAGGTACAGAGCAGGGCAACAAAACTAATAAGGGGAAAGGAGGGGCTAAGTTATGAAGCAATACAAACAAAATTTAAATTATTTTCTCTAGAAAAAAGGCGTCTAATGGGAGATATGGTTACCTTATATAAATGCATCCAGGTTCAGTATAAAGATTTGTCAAGGGAGCTTTTTGTGCCAAGAGGTTTTCAACTGACAAGAGGACATCCCTTGAGGCTAGAAGTAAAAAGATTCCACCTTAAAGAAAGAAAAGGGTTCTTCACATTAAGGGCGGTTAATCTGTAGAATTCTATGCCAGAGGAGGTAGTGACAGCGGATTCGATAGATAACTTTAAAAGAGGACTGGATTTATGATGTGATAGGGTTCATTTTTTTTATCGGAGTTCCTTTAAGGAATTTACAGTCCTTTTAGGACTAGCAAGGCGGGAAATTCTAATTTTGATCGCACGCGATCAGGGACCCCCACTGCAAGGGTTAATGTGGGAACCCCTAGCATTGGGTGGTTAATTTTAAGTGCCGGTGGGGGTACTTAAAGTACCCCCGCTGCCGGCCTTAACTGTTTAAGGACCCGCGGCAAGTACTTGACACTTTTAAATGCAGTGGGGGACACAATCGTGACCCCCACTGCAAGGGTTAATGTCGCGACAATGCCAGGGGTCCCCCATGGGGACCCCAATGGGTACCCCCAGCATGGGCTTAATGTGGGCACACATCTGGGGTCTGATCGGACCCCTGTAGAAAGGAGTTAATGCGGGGTTCCGAGCTTATCTCGGATCTCTTGGCAAAGTTGTACGTAGCTGGCAGTGTTTTGCGCGGCCCAGGGTCGTGGAGCCTCGTTTTCATTTTTTACGGACGACATTTTTTTTCTCGCTTAGCCGATTTTAGAGTGCCAAAACTGGAAAATGTTGGGTTAAATTTGCGTGTAACCTCACTTCCAGACGTCCTGTGTTTATTATTGTGTATATTAGTTTGTTTTTCGGGTTTTTGGGTTTGCGCGGTTTGGGGGATTAGTGAGTTGTTTTGTGACCTTAGCGAATTTCTTTTCTGAGTCCCGCGGCTCGTAATGTTGGCTCACAGGCAATAAGGGAGAGGAGGAGGTGAAGAGAGACACAGGGGAGGGAGAGGAGGAGGGGAAGAGAGACCCCGAGTATGGAGAGGAGGAGGGAAAGAGAGACACAGGGAAGGAGAGGAAGAGAAACACATGGTAAGGTAGAGGAGGAGGGGAAGAGAGACACTTTGTGAGGGACGCAGTTCTTGCGAGCTCGCTTTGCCTGTAATTTAACTTATGTATAGCGCTATGGAATATGTTGGCACGTTACAAATAAACAATAATAATATCATGTTGTTGGCATTCCTGATATGTATGCTGGATGAGCAGGAAGGTATAGAATAAAGGTCAGGTCTGTAACCAACAGGAGAATGATGGACAATGAGAGGAGGTGGGAGTGGGATATGTGGGTTCACTTCTGTTGTCTTTCAGTGTGGAGGAAATAGTATTTTGTGTAAAGAAAGAAGTTCACGTGAGCAAAGATGGGGGGTGAGAGAAGAGATATTGAGATATGAATTGTACATGTGTTGTTGTAGAGAAGGTTGGGGCAATGCTTGTATCCTCTATGTTTTCTAGGCGTGCTCCGCACACCTATGCCAGAAGGAGAAAATAAAAATAAAATAAATGTTCTGTGAAATATTTATCTTTTAATATTCTGCTTGCGGACTGCACACAACAGAATAGATGTGCTTTGTGTCTGCGGGTGTTCTGTCATGAGTGGTGGGAGATAATTGGTTGTAACAGCTGTCTGTCACTCTGGTCTGTTTTGAATGCCTGCGGCCTATTTTACATGTCGGGTGCATGCGGCTTGCTCACAGCTTCCATCAGTTCATTATAAAGTGAGAGAGGGATGTATCCCACATGCACTTGCATTATTATTCCTGCTTGTTAGTTGTTGGGAGTCAAGTGCAGCAGAGTGCAGATTATTACAGTGACAGTGAGTTTCAATCAACTTTCAAGTTGTAAATAAGTTAGTATTTAAGAGATAATTAACTCAATTTCTTTAATTCTCTTTCAATACTAACCAGAATGGCCTTAATGAAATTCTTATCTACATTAAAAAAGTGTTAATTTCAGGACCAGACAGAACTGTAAATAAAGAAGATCTTAACCCAAAATCTGAATATTGTTGTAAACCGGAAGACAAAGAGAAGTTTCTGCAAAAGGAAGGAAGAATATACCAGTAAGTGGATGTAACGGTACCCCCAGACATATAAGGGGGCGCCCAGGCCGTTTTAGCCGATCCGCCCGTCCAGTGCTATAGGGACAGCTACTGCAGGACACCCATTCCCTCCAAACTGGCTCCAAGGAGAAAATACTCCAAGCCTGCAACTGGAACCTCACGAATAGCCGCTAGCAGCTGAGCAGGAAAAGCACCCCAAGATGCTTACACTCCTGGCAGTCAGTCTGTAACAGCATCCCATGAATCCCCCCAAGCATGAGACATAAGCTCTGTGTTTGAGGGTCAAGCAGTGAACTCTCTTCTTTATTAACTACAAAGACATATATAAAAACCATTTCCACATACACAGTAGGGGCAGTGACTACCTTTGGTCAACCCCTAATTACCTATGGCCAATCAGACAGGGTCTCTACGTGGGAACCATGAGACTCCTCCCATGGGCCACCCCCAGGCGTGACTACTATGCTCATTCTCACCCAGACTGTCCCCGTGGACACTTCCTGTTTTTCCTCCTGGACTATGCCCCTGGGGAAACCCCATACTGGCTCTTTGTTTAAGTCCTGGCGACACCCTGTGAGGTTTATCTTGTTCATGATCTTAGCTCCTACCTCAGTGTTTACCTTATGGTCAGAATCTGTAAGACATTTCTACACATTTTTCATAACTTTAAAAGTATTTCACATTCACATTCACATAAAACATACATTTTCAGAATCAGCATACTCCAAATACAAACATGTGTCAAAATGATACAAATTGGTCCAGTGGTTCAAAAGTTAGATCATAGTCCTTTCTGACCAAATGAAGCATGGCTTCCATGTCTTTGTAGGGGGAAAGTCAACATGGGCCGTAGTCAAACGGCAGAATGTGGGCAACCAAGCTTCTCCAATTCGCAGTGACGAGACTGATCCCCCCAGGCTGGCTGCCATCTGATGGCCAGCATCTCTGCCTGAGCAGCCTCGCTTGCTGGTGGTGGTGGGAAAGGAGGTCCTTGTGTGTGTGTGGGGGGGCTGGGTGAGGAGGTGGAAGAGGTGGCCCAGTGGGGGGGGGGGGGCCCGGCTGGAGCCTAGCTCCATAAGTTAGGTGGCGATGGTGTGCCTGGTGTGGTGGTGGTGGCCAGTCAGATCCATTGCAGAGGAGAGTAGGAGGTGGGGGCAAGCCCCGCTCATTGTTCAAGTAGGAGGGTCCTGGTGATGCCACCGGTTGATCTGATGGTCCTGCTGGTAACCCCACTGCTCAGATGATATCCGTCACCTCCGAAGAAGGGCCCTCGGCTCCTCTTCTTTCCTTCTCCCCCGGCGTTAGCTCACACTGGACCCAAACCTCCTGGAAGCTGAAAAAGAATAAAGAAAGGTATATGTGTTAGCAGCTATCAGTTGCTAGATGTGATCTATTCTTTGGTTCTTGATCTTGATTGTTTTTGGCTCCTAATGCTATCTTGATTCCGGCTGCGGTCTGTAACTCCATACGCTGCAGTAGGCACACCCATACATGGACTCTCTATTTGTTGATTACTGTTGTTGTGCACACGAATGACAGTGATTTGTCAGCTTCATGGATTTAATAACGCATGACTGATCCATCTATCCTTTGTTAATTCTACAGAGCTGACATGTCAGTGTCCTTGTTGGTCATCATGTACATGTGAAGTGTGTGTGCTGTACATGTGGTGGCATATTGGTATATGTCATATTCATCTGACATGGAGGCTGTAGCCTGCTGGTCCAGTGGTGGGCAATTGGCTCAATAGATCCTTGGCGACTCTCTCCCACTCATTGTAACTGACTGTCATTTTGGCGCCACCCGTTGGTGCTGCAGCTTGCATGATCTCCTTGGCCATCATCCTCCTCACCATGGCCCAGATGTCATCAAAGCAGTGCTTCACAAACCTCAAATCCCTTTCCGCGGTGCCCACTGCTGTTACGGCGACCACTACCTCCATCCATACCTGGGCTCTAGGCCCGGGCCCAACCTTCCCTCCCCCGTAAGGATAGTGGGGTGGCTATAGATCGCACAAAGGAGGACCACATTCTCCTTGTGTGTGTATTTTGGGGTCCTGTGTGCCTTTTCTCACTTGTCTGAACCTGAGGCCTTTCCCCCCCCCCTCTGACCCTGAAATTTGGGTATCTATCTCTATGGGCACCCTGCCACCACCCACCTGCTCTCCTCCACTTAGCTTCTCCACCTCTATACTCTCCTCCTCCACCTCTACACTCTCCTCCTCCTCCACTCTGCCACTCATCCTCTCCTCTACCACTCCTCACCTCCTTCACCACTCCTCACCTCCTCCACCTCCTCTCCACCTGTCCTCACCTGTTCCACCTTCTCCTCTCCTCCATCACTCCTCACCTCCTCCACCTCCTCTTCTCCATCACTTCTCACATCCTCCACCTCCTCTCTCCTCCATCACTCCTTACCTCCTCCTCTTCTCCTCCATCACTCCTCCTCTCCTCCACCTCCTCCATCACTCCTCACCTCCTCCACTTCCTCCACTACTCCTCACCTCCTCCTCTCCTCCACCACTCCCCAGGCCAGTCGGGAAGGCAAGTGGCTGGGGGCAAGCACAGGACCCCTAACTACAGGCACGAGGAGATAGTGGTTCTCCTCAGTGCCATCTGGGACTGCCCCACTATCCTTGCGAGGGGGAGGGAAGGTAGCAGCCACAGTGCTGAGGAGGTAACAGCTGCAGTGACAGCAGTGGTATTGGCAGAAAGTAATGTGAAGTCTGTTAAGCATCACTTCGATAACGTCCGAGCCAAGATGTGGAGAATGATGGCAGAAGAGGAGAGAGCAGTGAGAGCTCTAAGTGTTGACCCCAAGGTGACTGCCAAGTGCAACGAGTATGAGAGGGTGCTCAAGGAGATGCTGAGCCAAGTTCCCATCGCTGGAGAAACAGGTCTGTTGGCCCAACAGGATCCAGCCTCCATGTCAGGTGATTATCAGATACACCAACATGCCAACACATGTACATCACATACACATAGGAAACACAAAACAAATGTAAATGCTGGCCATCAATGACACTGAGATGTCAGCTTCCTGGATTTACCAATGGATAGAGGTAACATTCATGCATCATTAAATTCATGAATATGACAAACCACTTTTATTAGTCTGCACAACAGCTATGCTCGGCCACAGTAGACCTCCATCCCAATGTCCACAATTGGAGTATGCCATTGGGGAGATGCTGGTCATGATGCACCAGCAAGTGGTTGCTACTCTGGGGCTCAGGACCAGTGTCTCCTCCAACTATGACCCCATGGACAGCAGATGGCGGAAGATCTGTAGGGATGTGAGGAGGCACAACCTGATGATGGAGTCCTACATGGCCAGGATAACCAGAGTTTGCTCATCCAACTGAACAACCAAGCGAGCTGTGGTTCAAAGTACTTTCTCCTCCACGGCAGAGACCTCTCACGCACAACAGCAGCTTGGCAACTCCTCACCTCTCTCAATGCCTCCAGGGGGGGTACCTCTCCCTGCAACCCCCCTCACTTAGGGAGAAGGCGTGCGGGAATGTGGAGTTGGGGCAGCACATAGTTTTGCACCTTCCCAACAACAATCGTCAGTGACCATTTATTGGTGTAAATGTTAACATAATATAGCCTGGTTACATCGTAAAGTATCATTATGATGGTAATATTTTGTACGCAGATGGCTACCTCCTATGACATGGTCCGTGATCCTCTTCTCTGTGGACATGTAGGGTTATGTTTAACATTTGCCCAATCAGTGGTCACTGCGGAATGCTGTTGAGAAGAGATGCTGCAGGTTCCTTTTTTTTTTTCTTAGGTAGTATATATTTTAAGTGCTGATTGCAGAAAACAAGCAGAAACCTACCTGTGCTGAGTAAGTATGTTAGGGCTGCCAGTGAGGTTGTTGGCGATAAAATGTAGATGGGAGGAGAGAGAAGACAAAGATCTGAAAGGTGATCTTTGAATGGAGGTGTTAGAGTAGCTGTTTTAAGTTGAGGAAATGGTTGTTAGAGCTGTAAAGGGCAGGTAATGGGTTTGATTCTATGGTTCCCTTAGGCACTCTGGCAAGGCTGATACCCAGCTACAGCAGACTGTTTCTCATAAGGGAAACGCTTGTGATTGCTCGTAACGGCCCTTATGTGTTACATAAGCAGCTTGCTGATTGAATCCAAGAGTCAGGGCTAAGGACCTTCAGCATTTCCAGTAGCTAATCCAGTAAAATTATAGAACATCAGTAAATATTACAACATTGACTGTGCCAAGCTACTTAAGCTAACCCACAAGTCCCAGGAGTGGGGGAAACTGTTTTTGAGCTAGAGAGAAAGTATAGGTGCTATATAAAAGACAACACCTACAGGATTAAAATATAACTAAGTATTTAATAAAACATAAAATGACGTATTAAACATATAAGATTTAAGAACAAAATAAACAAAAAACTAAATAAAAAACAGTCTGTAAAGATATAGAAATCACAAAGTTGTGGAGACCAGTAGCCAAGGTCAGCAATAATCCAGTTCCGCAAACTTGTAGGTGAAAACAGGAACAAGGTTTATTGAAGTGATCAGAAACCACACAATAATCTGGCAAGGTTCAATAGACAGGAAGTGCCTTATATAGGCCAAGGACCAGACACCTGACCAGACACAGCTGAAGAGACTTAGGTACTGATACAATTGCTAGCAGAGTCAAGCTTATAATGTCTCAATGGAATTCACAACAGGCAGGCTGGCGCAGTGGTAGGGAAGAGGTATAGCAGCCTGGGGACCAGAGTTCAAAACCCAGCAGAGTCAATTCCTCACATTACCCCCGCCTCTATAGGTGCAGCCTCTGGATGCCCTATTACCTGGTTTAGCAGGGTACTGCACATGAAAAGACCGAAGGAGATCAGGAGCGTGAATATAAATATATCCTCTGGCAAGATGGTGGTCTTGGTTACGGTAGTATGGAGGGGGTCAGCTATTCTAGACAAGGCATCCGCCTTACCATTCTTGGAGCCAGGACGGTATGTAACCAAAAAATTAAACCTTAAGAAGAATAGGGACCAGCGTGCTTGTCTGGCTGACAGTCTCTTAGCTGATAGAATACATTCCAGATTTTTGTGATCTGTGAGGACAGTAATTGGATGGGTAGCTCCCTCCAAGAGATGTCTCCATTCGGTGAAGGCAGCTTTTATAGCCAATAGTTCTTTATTCCCTATGTCATAGTTTCTTTCTGCTGGCACCATCTGGCGGGAATAGAAGGCACACGGATGTAACAGCATCTTAGGTCCAGTCCTTTGAGACAGTATAGCACCAACAGCTGAATCAGAAGCATCAACTTCCACAATAAATGGTAATTCCGGCTGAGGATGTACCAGGACAGGGGCAGAGGTAAACAGAGTCTTCAATCGGGAAAATGCGGTATCTGCCTTATCGGACCACTGAAAAGGAGTCCCTTTACGTGTGAGTTCAGTGATCGGTGTAATAACGGCAGAGAAATTCTTAATGAAACGCCTGTAAAAATTGGCAAACCCCACAAATCTCTAAACATCTTTTTCATTCTTGGGGATGGGCCAGTCCAGCACAGCTTTAATTTTACTTGCGTCCATACTTAAACCTTTGGGAGTTATTACATACCCCAGGAATTGAATTTCTGTTTGTTCAAACTCACATTTTTCTAGTTTAATGTATAGGCGGTGGGTACGAAGGCGCTCTAGAACTATACTGACCTGTTTTCTGTGGTTTTCAAGATTATCAGAGAATATTAGGATATCATCCAAATATGCCACAACAAACTGATCCAGGAGATCTCGTAGTACATCATTGATAAGATGCTGGAAAGTTGCAGGGGCATTACACAGCCCAAAAGGCATTACTAGATATTCGTAACGCCCGTACCTGGTTCTGAAAGCTGTTTTCCATTCATCATTGGGTCTTATGCGAACCAGATTATATGCCCCCCGAAGATCAAGCTTCGTAAATATTTTAGCTGAGCGGAGTCTCTACAAAAGTTCAGGAATCAGAGGCAAGGGGTAGCGGTTTTTAACAGTGATGTTATTAATGTCCCTGTAATCAACGCATGGCCGTAGGCTGCCATCTTTCTTTTCTACAAAGAAAATAGGAGCTCCTGCTGGAGAAGTAGATGGTCGAATAAAGCCTTTGGCAAGATTTTCTTGTAGGTATTCACGAAGAGCTTTCAATTCAGGCTCAGAAAGGGAATATATACGGCCAAATGGGATAGCAGCCCCAGGCAACAGCTCTATTGGGCAATCATAAGGCCTGTGTGGTGGAAGCTAATCATCATTCTGCTTATCACAGACATCTGCAAAATCCCGATATTGTAGAGGAAGCTTAGTCAAGTTTGTAGCAACCATTTCATTAATTGTTGTGGCAACAGGTGTTACCTTAGAGGGTTGACAATTCATTAAGCAGTGTTCGGAAGGAAAGGACAAAGTTCTGATCTTCCAATCAATCTGTGGGTTATGCAGAGCAAGCCAAGGTACCCCCAAAATCACTGGAAACTGTGTTGAGGAAATTAGGTGGAAAGAGATAGCCCTTATGGTGATTCACTTCCACAGTCAACTTTAAGGGCACAGTCTCATGTGTAACCGGTGATGACGTAAGTGGAGAACCATCAACTGTCTCCATTAACACAGGTGAAGAATTAGGGATAGACTGAATTCTATTTCCTGCTGCAAATTTAATGTCCATAAAGTTTCCACCTGCTCCAGAATCTATCATAGCGGTAGTTGAAATTTTACGATCACCACATTGCAACGTGATAGGCACCACAAAATGAGGATGTTGAGTCAACATACCCTCTTCACCATGAGCCAGAGAAAACAAGGGTTGTGTGACAGAATCCAGTTGATCCGAAATCTGGGATTGGTGTTGAATCTGTGCACCCTCAGCCGCCATAGCTATTGTTCTTTTAGATTTGCTAGGGCAATTGATGGCATAGTGCCCTGCACTACCACAATACAGGCATAAATTGTGAGTGCGTCGCCACTGTTTTTCTTCGTTGAATAATGGCCCTCTTATTAGATTTACCTGCATAGCCTCTGGCTCAGAGTCTGTAGGTGTTTGTGGGATCGGAGTAGAAGTTCTTGAATAGGAAATTGGAGTAGTACTTGGTCTAAAAGAGCCCTGTCTTTCCAATCTTCTTTCAGAAAGTCTCCGATCAATACGGATAGCCAAACGCACAAATGCATCAAAGTCAGGAAGATCAACACGAGCTAGCTCATCTTTTATAGCTTCTGAGAGACCTTTTCTGAAGTGGAACCTCTGGGCTGATTGGTTCCAGGTAGTATCAGCAACCCACTGTCTGAATTCAGCAGCATATTCAGCCACCGAGCGCCTCCCTTGATGCAAATGAAGGAGAGTGGCTTCTGCTGTAGCACATCGATTGGGGTCATCAAAAACTAGGCACATGGCCTCAAGAAAGTCATTTAGATTACCCAAGACTGGACTGTCTTGTTCCAGAAGAGGGGAGCCCCAAGCCAGGGCTTCATCTTTGAATAAGGAAAAAATAAATCCCACCTTCTCTCTTTCAGATGGAAATTGGTGAGGTAACATCATGAAGTGCAAACGGCATTGATTTAGGAAACCCCTAAATTTTTTGCGATCTCCTCCAAACTTTTCTGGCAGGGGCAAGCGGGCCTCTTGAGCAGGTGTAACAGTAGCAGCCGCAGCATCACCTGCCCTGTAGCAGGTATACTCACTGTGCAGTGACTGAAATTTATTTTGCAGTTCAGCTACCTGGTCCTGCAGCACTTGGATGGTCTGTGCCTGGGTCTGCACAGTTCTTGCAAATAAAGCAACCTGCTGGGCCAATGCAGAATCTGTCCCGGCGGTCTCCATGAAAGGGCCAGATTATTCTGTAAAGATATAGAAATCACAAAGTTGTGGAGACCAGTAGCCAAGGTCAGCAATAATCCAGTTCCGCAAACTTGTAGGTGAAAACAGGAACAAGGTTTATTGAAGTGATCAGAAACCACACAATAATCTGACAAGGATCAATAGACAGGAAGTGCCTTATATAGGCCAAGGACCAGACACCTGACCAGACACAGCTGAAGAGACTTAGGTACTGATACAATTTCTAGCAGAGTCAAGCTTATAATGTCTCAATGGAATTCACAACAGGCAGGCTGGCGCAGTGGTAGGGAAGAGGTATAGCAGCCTGGGGACTAGGGTTCAAAACCCAGCAGAGTCAATTCCTCACACAGTCATGCCCTTACTGGCTAAAGATTAGTTTGTGTGGAAGGATAAAGTAAGCTAAGACCCACATAGGGTACCTCCTAGTTGGAAAACTCACTGACTGAATTTCACTGACGCTCCAAAATCTTACCTTGTTCCTGCTTAAAAAAAGCTTATAAAAATGCAATATCTTTAGTACTACAGAAAGAAAATTGTATAACTATGCCTCCAATTAAGTAGTTTCAAAAGTATAACTGTATTCGCCTGTATATAAACAAGTTTATCATTATGCTTATTCCCTTTTATGGTGACACTCAATCTGAGAATGAATAACACCTAAGTAGGTTTGTTCTATAGACCTGGTAACCTATCCAGAGAGCAGCACTCTTTTACCTCACTTGTACCCTTCACAGAAATAAATTACCTATAACATATCAGTCTGGCCTCACTCAAAAGAGTGATACAAGGCAAGTCTATCCTGAACAGAAGAAACCGCAAACCCAGACTTACATTTCGGCCTCACAGTAAGGTGTAGCTGCACTTCCTGAGGCAGAGTGAGCCAGGAGTTTATGGTCCTATTCAATTGTCCAATTTGAAATGGCATGAGCCTGTACTGGAGGCCATAAATGTTACTGATATTCAATTGGCTACTCACATTCGATTCACGATTTACAGACTCAAAAGCACTGCGCGTTGTCAAAAGCGTAACTCCGTCCTATTTCCTCCTTTGATGTTTCAAGCCCCTAAATGTTAACAGTGCTAAAGATACAAAATCGATATTTAATTACAAATGTTCATGTAGCCCGCAATTGCCTTCAATCATGTAAATGACAAATGTATCAAAAAATTCTACTAGTACTAGATAGGACTCGCAAGGGGGTTAAACCCCTGTTCTTAACACTGCAAAAGCAAATAAACACACAACAGTACTTAAAAATACTGCAAAAGCAATAAAAAGCCATTATCATTAATTGCACAACAGCCTCAAACTCGCAAATCTGCAATAATTTTTTTTTTTTATTTTAAGTTCTATTTCCGTGTTATATCGATCCCGGGATTCAATGGGTTAATATATATCATGGAACAGATAGATTTTATAAAAATAACTTATTAAATACAACTCTAGTGTTAATAATTGGTTATTACAATTGTATGTCTGTATCAATACATTATACCTCCTGTCTTTTTGGTATTATTCCCAGAAATATATATATATATATATATATATATATATATATATATATATATATATTCATTTATATTTTATATATGCGTATAACTGTAATTAGCTATTACCAAGTCTGTCTGTCGGAAATAGCAACAGGTGTGGGTAGCCTCATTCAAAATAACTCTTCTATCACAAAAGGCCTATTTACAGTAAAAACAGCAAGCCTTAGGGAGGTGTATAAATGACATGTGTACATTTTTAGACAGCTAACTGGTGGAACTGTCTAAATCCAATTTATTACCATGTATGACGTATAGAGAGAGTGAGACAAATCCCCAAATCTGATAAAAAAAAGCCAAGAATCTATGGAAGAGATGGCACCGGTGCTGGCACAGCTTGAGAGAGCCTCCAGGAAGCAGTCCAGAGAGGAAGTGTGCCAGGAGGATGCAAGATGCCCCCAGCTGAGCCTGCTCCTGACCAGAGAAACCTGATAGAGGGTGAACTTCTGACCATAGGGGGTACTATACTGTATCTTTATATTACATAATGTTAAATTCATATAAGTATTATATTTGTAAATATCATCTTAATACTTCTTGTCTGTTATCTTTTTGTCTAAACCCATTATGTAACCGTATCTTGATTTATTTAAAATATATATTTTTAATCATACTTTATTGGTCTGCTTGTTTATTGACCTTTCCAAACGAACTTATGATTTATGGAAATTATATAGTAATTTCTTACAATAATATCCATTTTTGTTCTCAGTTTGGCACATTTCTAAGTTGTGTTTCTGTGACAGTCAGAGAGCCTAGCACAAAGGAGGACTGGGGAAATGTTTTTAATATGTCTTCACCATTTCTTGTTATTGGCCCTAAGAGTCACTTCTCTTTGATATATGCTTTGCTCTGCAAGCTTGAATAATAAAAACATGTTTGATTTTATTGGTTTTGCTTTCTTTCCTGGGTGAGACCTGTAGAGAAGCACTGATAAATGCAAAATCTACAATAGTGTTGTGACCTGTGTAAGGATCTGGGAAGGGCTTACAATTGGCTTCAAAGTGCTCTCAGCAGGTGCGAACCTAGGTACAGATGGTGTTGTTTGATTTATGAAAATAAGTTTAGGGTCTTACATGCAGTGCTGTGGAAGTAGAGTGATGTAGGGAGTGGAAGTGTATGCTCTCTAGGCTGGATATTACCATTTGGGGGAGTGTGTTCCACCCCAGCCTGCAAGACTGTTAGTGTTTTTTAAGTATTTGTTTGTGCTGTGAGAGGTGCCCTATGTGAATGTACTGTATGTGGAATATATGTTGTGGAAGTTTTTGTCACTGCCTCAATGCTGTTGTGTCTCTTGCTCTGCTCTATCTGTAAAATCTTTATTTTGGGGTTGTGGAATTTATGTTGTGATTTTTTTCTTAATCATAGCCACTGTGCTGCTCTGTCTCTTGGTATTCAGTGGTACCAAGCATTTTTGCATTTTGTTGAAGGTCTGCTTCAAACTTGACTGTATTGTATCGTATGAACTAACTCTGTATCGTAAAAGGTTTGCATTGAGGTCTCATTTAATAACACTGCTATTTCAATACCCCATATGTATTTGTCCATTGTCTAAAGTTTGAATGTGTGATATAGTTAAAGTGATTGCAGAATAATAAAAACTAATGAACAGTGGAATAAGTACTTTATCAAGACACCCTGGTGACCTTGTGGATCCCACCAGATATTGACCGGATCATCTAATGCAAGGGTGTTAAGTATATAGTGGCTGAGTAGGATTGGCTGAGTTATTTTCATTTGTTAAAAGTCCTAAAAAGACCTAAATTCCTTACCACTCTTTGTAAACTACTAAACATGTCTGCTAAAATTGTAAAGCTGTTTACTAAAAACATCAAAATAGCTACTAAAACCCTGATAAGCTTTAGGATTGAACAATACCCACAAGTACAGAATAACAGCCAGAAATGAGAAAACTATACTTTTAAGTGTCATAAACTATTGCCAAAAGAGGGAGCCTAGGACTCGTTAATGTTTGATAACATTAAGGCAGCTATGGATGTGAGAAAAATGACAAAACAGAATATGACTAAATGATTGCTTGTGTATATGGGTAAAAGAAAGATTGAAGCAAGGAGGAGGTGGTGAGGCACGCACAATTCTTTTTTCCCACCCTTGTATTGCCCCTCTGCCTCATCCCTGTATGATAATGCCAGAAAAAAAGCTGAGAGAATTTGTTTTCTGTCTGTAGCCATAGTGGAGGAAGCAGGAAGGGTGAAATGCAGTCAAGCAACCTACAGAGAAAAATACAGAATGTGTCACAATGTCTAGAAGGCCGAATAGCAGCTCTGAAGCTCAATATAAATTACCCATAGTCATAAAGAATGCTAAGGCCATATTGTAAAACTTGAAAATGACAGTATAGTTTCCAGCTCTAGTGAGGAAGACAATAGTGAAGGATCAGGCAGTGAAAAAGTAAATAGTACAGGATAGATGGGTTGGGGCAGGCACAAGAGGAACTACAGTGTGGTGAGCAGACGGTGGGTTGGGGTAGGCACAGGAGACTACAGTGTGGGGAAACAGATCAGAGGAAATCAGAAGAAAGAAAAATTCTAAGTAGGAAGGCAAAGGGCAAGAGCAGTAGGATTTTACATTTTGCTTGTATTTCTGGTCTGCATAAAAAAACAGCAAGTATAATTAATTTCTTTGTGTATAGACTGTTGTGTAGCAAGGGATCATTATACTGTACCCTTCTGTGATAAACTGGCAACATGGACAAGGTGAGTAGCTCCCTTAGATCCTTGGCCAAGGGAGGGATCTGGAGGGGCTGGAGATCCAAATTGGAACTACACTGTATGAAACAATGTCAGAATATCTCGTACCAGATGAACGGAAACAATTTCTGGAAGGTTGGATACACCCATTAGACATAGAAGGGTTATCACAGAGTCTACCACTCTTACCTTAGTATATAAGAAACTATTTTTTTTAATTTGAGGGATTGACTGCAGTTCAGACACTAGCCAGAATGCATAATTGTAACCCACCATGCAAATGCTATATTTACTACTGCAGGGATTGAAAATGTGATAAAATGTTTATTTTGGGGCCGCATTTGACCCACATAGGGGTGGCTTATGGAGGGCTAAGTGCATACATTATCCTGACCAAAAAGGCCTGACTTCTCATACCAAGTTCCTTTTAGGAAACGATTAGGATCTTGTTGATTAAATACACAGGACCCAACAAAAGTTGTAGGAAAGACAAGAGAGGCCTGTGCTGCTACCAGATTGCTATACTTCACCTCCATGGCTAATGAGCTTTCAGCAGCCGAAAATAACTCACTTGACCCTATTGTAGTAAAAGCAGAGATGCCCTGGCCCTAGATCCATGCCAATATTATCCACACCCATATTGTACGCACAAAGGAGGAAGAACAAAAGAAGAAAAAGGTAGAGGACCAAAGCCAATTGATCAAGAAACAACTTGCCATTCTGGAGACGGAAAAGGAAGCACCTGCCCCAGTGGCCCACGCAGCTGTGGGTACAGCCCCAGCTCCAACTGCATCCATGCAAGGTCAGCATGTATAGCCTCTGCCTCCAAAGGGAAACACATATTGACAACAACCTATGCAGCAAGGATATGGTTACAATCTGTATCAGCATGGAAATGGTTACAATTTATACCATAAGAATAACCCCCAACAAGGTCAGCAATGAGATTACCCAAGAGGAACAGTAGGTAGAAAATGATGTTGGCAAGGATGACAAACAGGTCCATCACAAAAAAAAGTTGGCTTTTACTCAAGTATGTACGGTATGTAAGAAGTGTGTCCATCCCATTTGTCCAGACATCACATACTGGTATTCTCCTTACTTGTCTGCTTCCATCCAGAGCTACATCACTGAATGTGTCATATATAAGACATATAATTCTGCAAAAACTGTAACTAGCTCATTGGGACATGTGCATCCTCCCATGGACCACTTTCAGGACTTGGTGGTAGACTCCATTGATATGACAGAAAGGACACATATCCCGTATGTTCTATCAATTATCTGATGCAATCACTGTAGCTAAATGCTTTGTCAGGGAAGTATTTTCCATATATGGTGTATACGCAAACCTCCAGTCAGATACTGGAACACCCTTTTCAAATGATGCAATGACCCAGATGTGTAAAATGTTATCTATCAAACAAGTTTTTTCTGGGTGTACCACCCATAATCTAATGGTATTATAGAATAGGGCAAATGGTATATTGAAAACTAAACGTGCAAAGCTTTGACATCAAACTAAGAAAAACTGGGTTCATTGTCTTCCACTGGCCCTTATGGGTATGCATAATTCATATAAGAGGGGAACCCACCTAACCCTTCATGAAATATCGACTGGTAGACTCATGCCTACCCCAAAGCCTGATTGTCTTGTTCCTCAGTTAGACATTTTGTCTGATGAATTATAAACATACCTACTACTGTGAGAACTATCTTTCAACAGGTGCATGGACTCTCAACAACAACAACTTCTGTATCCACTCCAGAAGATATTACAATTTACTTCTCCCCTTGTGACTTTGTCTTTGATGCTTACCACTCCCACAACATTCAAAATAGCTGGATTCACAAGTCACACTGCACTGCTGCTACTTCTTTTACACCCTGCATGCACAACCAATATCTAGGTCTTTGGACCTCTTTGGAGTGTACCATGAAATAATGGGGTTTCTTTTCAACACCCTAGGTTGCTTTGCTATGATCCCCCTGATTGTTTTGCAGTACTGCTATGGGGAGTTATATTTTCCTTCTCACAATCCTACCACAAACAATCATACTTTGCACAGAATATGTTGGGACATTCCAGAAACCACCTCCTCAGCTCAACAGTTTTTGCTCAGTTTTGGACAATAACAAATCTCTAAATGTCATTATGATGTATGCACATTTAATAATGCTGAATATGTGGCCACATTGCTGGCGCCACTACTGCTGGTATTTCATATTCTACCATTTCTCATGAGAATCTTGCAGATCCACTTAATACCTCACTGTTATGGCCATTTTATGGGTGGGTATCCAGCAGAAATGGTCTTAGCTCATGACAGATTAAAAGTATAACAGATTCTCATGGCATACATGTTAATCGTACACAATGTCTAACATTAGCCACTACAGGTTATATCTGTTGGTCACTCTGCTTGCTCTAACATGACTATCTTATATATTCGCATGTCTATAACCAATTCCTCTGTTAATCCAATTCGTGTTATAGGCCTGGTGCATCTTACTTTTTTCCTATCTTCAACATGCTGCAATTACTAAAAGTCTTACTAATTTGTTCACTCAGACCCCACCTACTCTTCAAGGGATTTTTTATATTTGTGGCAAATGGGCATACTGATGGCTTCCCCCTAATTTGGTAGAAACATGCTTCCTTGCCTGGTCTGGCTGTTCACATTATCTATAACACTTCTACTCTTCCTACAGGCGAACCTCGCAACCTTTGTTCTTCTTCTGCCTCTTCTAGATCTGTTATCGTTACATGAAATGCTGAATCTTACTTTATTACACTATTTTCCATAAATAACCCAATCAAGAAATCACTGAAGTAATCTAGAATTTTACTTCTACAGGGAGTGCAGAATTATTAGGCAAATGAGTATTTTGACCACATCATCCTCTTTATGCATGTTGTCTTACTCCAAGCTGTATAGGCTCGAAAGCCTACTACCAATTAAGCATATTAGGTGATGTGCATCTCTGTAATGAGAAGGGGTGTGATCTAATGACATCAACACCCTATATCAGGTGTGCATAATTATTAGGCAACTTCCTTTCCTTTGGCAAAATGGGTCAAAAGAAGGACTTGACAGGCTCAGAAAAGTACAAAAATAGTGAGATATCTTGCAGAGAGATGCAGCACTCTTAAAATTGCAAAGCTTCTGAAGCGTGATCATCGAACAATCAAGCGTTTCATTCAAAATAGTCAACAGGGTCGCAAGAAGCGTGTGGAAAAACCAAGGCGCAAAATAACTGCCCATGAACTGAGAAAAGTCAAGCGTGCAGCTGCCACGATGCCACTTGTCACCAGTTTGGCCATATTTCAGAGCTGCAACATCACTGCAGTGCCCAAAAGCACAAGGTGTGCAATACTCAGAGACATGGCCAAGGTAAGAAAGGCTGAAAGACGACCACCACTGAAGAAGACACACAAGCTGAAATGTCAAGAGTGGGCCAAGAAATATCTCAAGACTGATTTTTCTAAGGTTTTATGGACTGATGAAATGAGAGTGAGTCTTGATGGGCCAGATGGATGGGCCCGTGGCTGGATTGGTAAAGGGCAGAGAGCTCCAGTCCGACTCAGACGCCAGCAAAGTGGAGGTGGAGTACTGGTTTGGGCTGGTATCATCAAAGATGAGCTTGTGGGGCCTTTTCGGGTTGAGGATGGAGTCAAGCTCAACTCCCAGTCCTACTGCCAGTTCCTGGAAGACACCTTCTTCAAGCAGTGGTACAGGAAGAAGTCTGCATCCTTCAAGAAAAACATGATTTTCATGCAGGACAATGCTCCATCACACGCGTCCAAGTACTCCACAGCGTGGCTAGCAAGAAATTGTATAAAAGAAGAAAATCTAATGACATGGCCTCCTTGTTCACCTGATCTGAACCCCATTGAGAACCTGTGGTCCATCATCAAATGTGAGATTTACAAGGAGGGAAAACAGTACACCTCTCTGAACAGTGTCTGGGAGGCTGTGGTTGCTGCTGCACGCAATGTTGATGGTGAACAGATCAAAACACTGACAGAATCCATGGATGGCAGGCTTTTGAGTGTGCTTGCAAAGAAAGGTGGCTATATTGGTCACTGATTTGTTTTTGTTTTTGAATGTCAGAAATGTATATTTGTGAATGTTGAGATGTTTTATTGGTTTCACTGGTAAAAATAAATAATTGAAATAGGTATATATTTGTTTTTTGTTAAGTTGCCTAATAATTATGCACAGTAATAGTCACCTGCACACACAGATATCCCCCTAAAATAGCTAAAATTAAAACAAACTAAAAACTACTTCCAAAAATATTCAGCTTTGATATTAATGAGTTTTTGGGGTTTATTGAGAACATGGTTGTTGTTCAATAATAAAATTAATCCTCAAAAATACAACTTGCCTTATAATTCTGCACTCCCTGTAGTTTCAAAAATAATTGACTGCTTTAATAAATAGCTTATGGGGGATTCTGCTATATAGTGTCTCAACATCTATACTTGCTAGGAATGCAGTATTTGTAATAATAAGATTATGTAGATATCACAAAGTATCTGTAGTATTGTCTTGTATTATCTTTCAAATGGTGGTAGAGATAGTGGGTTAAATTATCGTTCCAAGGAACAATTGGTGTTCTAGGAACATGCACTGTCTTCTTGTGAATATTTGGCGGAGCATTAAATGGAGCCACTGTGAGATATTTAGGTAATAAAAAATGTGTTTTTCTTAACTAATAAGCCTGTTTTCCTTTGCTTCATCAATAATTAATTATAACTCCTTCCTGAATTCAGAGGTGGGATCTTTTGCCAGTATTTTGATACATGTGCCTGTCCTTGAGAATATGGTTGCAAGCAATATCCTGAAGAGCTAACAATCTTTTTTGATGTTCCTGCAGCATACAATGTACATTTGCAGTGTTGGTGAGTTGAGGTGTAAGTGTCAGCAATGTGTGAATTGTGTAGTGTAAATGGGCTGCATGCACAAGAGCAAACCGTTTGTTTAGCTGTGTAATTCTGCATTTTGTAATGTTATTAGTTGCAAGTTAGTGTTGGCGGCAATTGTGCATGTGTTACGTGGGTGTGGATGATTTTGTGTCCTCCCTAATGGTGTATTTTATACCTCGTACAGGCTTGTGTAAAAGTCTTATGTGTCTGTCATTTTTTTGCGTGTGTATTGGTCGTGTAGGCTGTCTAGGATAAGTAGAGCGCAAGCTCAAAGCGTTTGTTTAGGTGTGTAATTCTGCATTTTCGATTGGTAGTGTTATTATTAGCAAGTTAGTGTTGTAAAATGGAGGCGATTGCCTATGTGTTAGGCGGTTGTGGTGCATGTCGCATCCTCCGTTATAGTGTATTTTATACCCAGTACGGTCTTGTGTAGAAGTCTTATGTGTGTGGTGGGTTTTTATGTGTTTATTGGTCGTGTGGCCTAGTTTTTTTTTGTTCATTTTTTAGCGTTTAGGCGATTTTTGTGTTTGGAAACTCTGCAAATTGTGATTCAATTGTCGTGCAATCTGACTCTCAGATGTCGTGGCTGTACCCCTGTGCTGTGAGTGATGTGTTTTGTTTGTATTTTTGTTAATTTTGGTGGTGTTATTGTTGTCTTTGTATGTGCGCGGTTCGGCCGTTGAGTTCGTTTTTTTTTTACCTCGTATTTGTTTTTTGTGTAAGTCTCGCTTTCCTTGCTGCAAGTGTTACGAACTCATTGCAGGCCGCTCTACGGCGCCTCACAACCCCTTACAAACAACCACACAATCGGGAGTTTATAAAAACACGTAATGACTAACTACGGACTTACACAAAAAAATATGAGCCGCGGGACTTAGAAAAAAAAAATTGTGGACTTACACAAAAACAATTACGACCCGCGAGACTTGGAAAAAGTCCATTATGGACTCGCAAAAATCGACCTTAACGGACAACCCGTGCACAGCGGCATACATTAAAAAACACTAAAATACACACAAAAATAAAAAAAAACCTTACCCACACCAAGGAGGGACACCCAGGACCTCTGCAACACTGCTTAAACCTCAAATTCTGTCAAATTTACAAAGTTTAGGCACTCTAAAATCCCTTAAGCGAGAGAATAAATGGCCGCCGAAAAAAACGTAAACGAGGCTACACGACCCCTAAAGCCGCTAAATACCACAAAGCAAATATGGCTTTTACAAAATCCCGTACGACCTACAACATACACCATTAGCAAGGATGCTTCATCATACAAACCCGCCCACCACATACACATTCGCCAACATTTTACAACACTAACTTACAGAATGCGGAAGTACACAGCTACACTAACGGCTTCCGCCCCCGCGCACGCAGCCTATTTACACTACACACTTCACACATTGCTGACACTTACACCTCAGCTCCACAACAGTGGAAACCTACATTGTATGCTGCAGGGACATCAAAACAGATTGTCAGTTCTTCAGCACAACGCTTACTGCATATATTACTTACAAATAGGTAAAGTATATTAATTTATTAATTTATTATTTATTTAATTAGCATTAAAAAATAAATATACACAAAAAAATAAAATAAAAACACTATCGCAATAAACGCAAAAGCCATTCACTAGTAAAAATATATTACACATTTACCTGACCTTACCTCATACTAATGCAATCTACCTTATACCACATACTCACCCTACTTCAACACATACCTCCACACATACCCCACTGCTTGCACAAATCTTACCACATACAAAACACTCAAGCATACACAACTTGGTACCCCATCCTTTTATCTGTGCACCCTACACAATTAGTATACACATAAAAAAAACTATTTTATTTTACAGCCAAAATTATATATTAAATTGTTTTCATTTATTCATGGAAGTCTTACCATACATGAATGGTCACACATCCTGCATGGTGTCAGTGAGGTAATTGAGAGAGATGGTAGCAGAGGTCAGTGCTATGAGGGTTTACATTATGGATGTAAAGAATTTGAAACACCACTATGGTGACTGATGTGCAATCGTCAAGGCCAGAGTTATAACTAGACTTTTAAAGAAGCTGCCTAGGAGCACTTCTCTTGGAGGGGCACCTCATTTGCAGAATACATTTCAGTTTCAGGGAAACAGAGATGCTTGTGCGCTCATTCACCCAAGGGCAACTAAGCCATTTGTACCTAGGGTCCAGCTACAGTGGTAAAGTGCAACACGTGGGAGAGACTCATGAAAGGCAGAAAGTCCACAACAACAGTCTGTGGGATACCTGGTTTAGTGGACACAGACCAGCCTGTGACCCTGCAAGGTGAGTACATGCACCACTGTTTATACAAAACAATCACTAAACACACACTCTTGCTCACTGACGGCCTACATCTAATAACAATGACTCTGAAACTCAGCTACAATATATATTTCATAAACAATTTAACTGATGACAATGAATTGCTAATCATTAGCCATGCAATGCACACAAGATTGTAAGTCTGCGAGTTTCAATCCTACAAGGTGCTTTAGGGAAAGCACTATGGACACCGGATTCCAAGTTCAAATATAGGGCCCCCATTCTTTGCAATGTGTGACTCTTGAACTTGTCATTGCCTGTAACTAAACTTATGTATAGCGCTATGGAATAAGCTGTTGCGTTACAAATAAACGATAATAATAATAATGTCATATTGATAATAATAATAGAGTTTAAATAGGCCATATCTTTATACTGTAATGAGGCAAATCCATGGCTTAACATAATTCTGAGGTCAAACCATGGATGCATCAGCAAAATAACAGCCTAGATTTTTTCAAATCCCAGACCCATGATATATTAATTCACTGATAGTAACATTATCAAGATGTTTCCTAATTATTGCCCATTAATGGAACCTTTACATGCTTACACTGACTAATTATGTGCTTATTAGAATTAGAGACTAAATGTCTGTTACTCTTTTACCATGTCACCAGTGAAACAAGCGGCCAATGAAGCATGGATAGGAGGAGGGAGATTGCTAGATCATGACAAGTACAGAAGAGATAGCTGGACCAGTGGTAAAAAGTAGTGTGGCTCCACAATCTTCTCACAGATCAAACCTCCTCCAGGCTACTCCATGTGGAAGCAGCCCACATACATTGATATAGGGTATTTGGCTACTGCCCATCTGAATCTACCATCACCAGCCCTAGCACAGCACCACCAGTTTCAGCACCACTAGCATGACCTTTGAGCCCTGCAGCAGCTCCACCCCATCCACATTCTTCCATATTAGATACACCACTGAAAGACATTGAGCTCTGGAAGCATCAGTAGGATCTGAATAGAAACTTCTAGGAGTTGAAGGGCTTACAGAGACAGGTGCTCCACAAGGACAGGAGAATTAGTCATGAAAAGTGGAGGTACCTTCATAAACCTAAACTAGAACTGGAAAAATAGCACCTAAATCAGCAATAAAGAAAAGGTGAGCAAAGCACACAAGAGGTTAGGTGTCTGGACTCCATGGGGGGAACAGGGTCCAAATTGAGCCATCAGGGTTGTGGTGTATCACCAAATTAATATATATATATTACACAAGGTTCGTCTACATTAAAATGTATTTATTAAAAGGCAACAACACAATACTATAAATGTATCACAAACACACAGCCCAGACCCACGGAGCAACAACCCTTTTTAAATCTATCTATCTATATAGTAATCCCCTTCCCCACACGCTTGATCTCACCCACGGTTAGGCCTTCACATCTAGTAATGGCTAACTGCTGCAAGTTCAACATCACATCCACCAAGGAAGAAAAGGAAGCAACAGAGCGATTTCCTGCCTAGCCTTATGTTATATACCCTTAGTTAAGATGATGTGATTTACATCACATCCTGTCCATGCATCACTTACTTTAGCAATTGTGGGAGGGAAGTAAAGATTCTTAGCCCTCCTACCTAGACCTGTTTAAGAGAGAGGAGCGCTGTGTCCGAGAGAGGAGCGCTGTGTCCGAGAGAGGAGCGCTGTGTCCGAGAGAGGAGCGCTGTGTCCGAGAGAGGAGCGCTGAGTCCGAGAGAGGAGCGCTGAGTCCGAGAGAGGAGCGCTGAGTCCGAGAGAGGAGCGCTGAGTCCGAGAGAGGAGCGCTGTGTCCGAGAGAGGAGCCCTGTGTCCGAGAGAGGAGCGTTGTGTCCGAGAGTGGAGCGCTGTGTCCGAGAGTGGAGCGCTGTGTCCGAGAGTGGAGCGCTGTGTCCGAGAGAGGAGCGCTGTGTCCCACAGAGCGAGGAGCTAGAGAGGAGAGCTGTGTCCCACAGAGTGGAGCTGTGACCCAGAGTGGAGCAGGGTCCCAGAGGTTGCTGAAGAGGGCGAACTAATCTCGCTGGGACCCTCACCTGTAAAGAGACTGTTTATTTCCTGGCCACAAGGTGGCACTATCGCGAGTCAAAGGGACTATTTGTTTCCTAGCCACAAGCTGGCATTTTCAACCAAGTAAGAGACTGTGTGTTTCCTAGCCACAAGCTGGCATTTTTAACAAGATAAGAGACTGTTGTTTCCTGGCCACTAGGTGGCACTCTCACCAGTCTCCCAAGCTTAAAAGACTGTTGACAAGCTGGCCACCAGGGGGGGGCAGTTCCCAAGTTAAAGGACTGTTTGTATATACCTGGCCACAAGGTGGCATTCTCCCCCCCTCGCAGAGACAAAGTTATTTATGTTTCGTTATTTTAAGCAGAGCTACTGCTTCAACTGTTAATTTCCGTTTTGCAAATAAACCAATTTGCTGCATTTGAAGTCGGAGTCAGCCCCTCATTCCAGAAACCACCGCTATATGCGGCCATCCTGATCACACAGAGCAGGCCTGTTCTGTGAAAGGATGCTTGATCCACCACTTATAAGCTCTAGTTAGTACCATTTCCAAGTCTGTTGGTGTTGGATCAAAAAGCCTGACAAATTCTTGACACTCCCGGGGAAGGGCTTCCATTACTTTTGCTATATGTTCTGGTGAGCCCAGCACTAGAGGCTGTTGAGGTTGTCGTAGAGTATACCAAAAAAATATCCTTTGAGCTACCTCTCTAGGACCATCTGTTGGCCTCATGGTAATACTTGCATTTCTTTCTCTATGCTAAGTAGATAGAAATTAGTTGCAGCAATTCTTCCTGCCTGATCAGACACACTGTTATTAAATCCCAATAGTCTACTAGCCAAAGGACCCATAGCGTATTCTAACAGTTCTGTCCATTCCTCTAAGTTAAGACCTCCTTTTTTAGCTCTATCTGCTCCCCTCATAAACCAATGTGTAAACGTATTAAAGTTGTTAGTTGGCATACTTCCCCACCATTTCTGGAAATTGTCTTTATCTGCCATAGACATCGGTCGAGTCTGCATAGAAAATCCTGTAGGTGTTTGCCTTGCATTAAATAATTCTGAAACAATAACTGGTGCTTGTGGTATGGTATCTACTTGTGGAACAGAATAACATAAGAACTCTTTTCTATCTTGGTTCATTTTCGGCACTGGTTCTTTATTTTGTGCCACGAACATATCCAGATCTGGATATATTTTGGCAATGTCTCTGACTCCTTTTATCCCTTCTAACTTTGTTTTATATAGTCCATTATTATGTTTTGAAGTTCTGTTATTTTTACTCCATAAGCATCCCTCTGCTCTTCTATTTCCCTTAACTCCCTTTCTAGTTCCCCAACAATTGTAGTTGTTCTCAAAGCTGCAATTTTTAAACAATCCCTTTTGTCCATTGCTTCCTCCATTTTATTTGTTGTTTCCAAATTATGCTGCCGTAATTCTACAACTAAGTCTATTAGGCCTCCTATTGTGGCTACAACAGCTTGTGTGACCAAACTTTTTCTTTTCTTTGTTCTATACTTTTTGTTATTTACAATTTGTGTTAGAACATCCATTAATCTCTCCTCTTTTTCACTGTCTGGGTTTGCTGGCTCTGGAAGCTCATATGGACCATCATGTTTTTGAATATGTTTCCTAAAGTACTCACGCACTTCTGTGGGAAAGTATTTGGCCCCTTGAAAAGACATTCCTACTCTTTTACTCACCCAAGTAAGAATCCAAATCAATTTGCGACTAAAGTAGCACGCTTCTGAGTAGCCAACAATAGTTGATGAATATTCAGTAGGCCACGTGTAATATGTAGAAAAATAGACTAGTACCCACAATGCAAATTATACTTATCTTAGTATGGTGAAGGTAATACTTGCTAATTAACTTCAACACCAGTAGTGCCTATTAAAATATACACAACAAACTCAGGTATTTGAAACACACAACAAAACTAATATATTCAAAATTGTGGCCTGATGCCCAAGCTTGTATATTAAAATGGAGGCCCGAACTAGGATACAAAGGAATCAAATCAGCATTCAAATACAAAAAGAAGCCGCATGGAAGCCTACTATAGTGTATTCAAATGCAGGGCTAGGCCTGTACTCTGATAGTCAAAGCACAACAAAACTCAACTCAGATATTTGAAACCCACAAAAACAACCTGTATGATATCTTTGTTTTATGTAGCAAAATAAGCTAGTACGATATAAAGGATTAAAAATAATAATTGAGGCCTATGCTGGTAGTCTATTACAATAAAATAAAAACGAAGGCCTGAAAAACTACTAGGCCTGAACTATGGTAGTCAAAACACAACAAATTCAGGTATTTGAAACACACAACAAAACTAATATATTCAAAATTAAGGCCTGATGCCCAAGCTTGTATATTACAATGGAGGCCCGAACTAGGATACAAAGGAATCAAATCATCATTCAAATACAAAAAGAAGCCGCATGGAAGCCTACTATAGTGTATTCAAATGCAGGGCTAGGCCTGTACTCTGATAGTCAAAGCACAACAAAACTCAACTCAGATATTTGAAACCCACAAAAAAAAACCTGTATGATATCTTTGTTTTATGTAGCAAAATAAGCTAGTACGATATAAAGGATTAAAAATAATAATTGAGGCCTATGCTGGTAGTCTATTACAATAAAATAAAAATGAAGGCCTGAAAAACTACTAGGCCTGAACTATGGTAGTCAAAACACAACAAACTCAGGTATTTGAAACACACAACAAAACTAATATATTCAAAATTGAGGCCTGGTGCCTAAGCTTGTATATTAAAATGGAGGCCCGAACTAGGATCCACACACAATCAGCACTTGATTTCCCATGCAGAGGATAATTAGACAAAGTACTTTTTTATTTTTTATTTTTTCTCCCCCCCAAAAAAAATCTGACTATCTATTAATGTGATATTACCTCATAAATAACCTTTGTAGAAGTCTAAAATTCGTGGTCGCCAAATGTGGTGTATCACCAAATTAATAAATATATATTACACAAGGTTCGTCTACATTAAAAGGTATTTATTAAAAGGCAACAACACAATACTATAAATGTATCACAAACACACAGCCCAGACCCACGGAGCAACAACCCTTTTTAAATCTATCTATCTATATAGTAATCCCCTTCCCCACACGCTTGATCTCACCAACGTTTAGGTCTTCACATCTAGTAATGGCTCACTGCTGCAAGTTCAACATCACATCCACCAAGGAAGAAAAGGAAGCAACAGAGCGATTTCCTGCCTGGCCTTATGTTATATACCCTTAGTTGAGATGATGTGATTTACATCACATCCTGTCCATGCATCACTTCCTTTAGCAATTGTGGGAGGGAAGTAAAGATTCTTAGCCCTCCTACCTAGACCTGTTTAAGGAGGTCCTAAAAGGAAGATAAATTACCATGCAAGGAAGACAAGTTACCACAAGGGTAAGAGAAGGGGATCAATGATTCTGTTAAACATTTGGGAAATAAAATGGCTAGTACTAATGCCAAGATGCCACAGTGGATTTTGCCTGTATTTAGCACCCTAACTGGTCTGCAAAACAAAGATCTACAAGAAATGAACAGAAGAGATATAGGTGGTGTATCCCAATAGAAGTCCATTAAAACCAATGAGATGCTGTGCTCAAGAGGACTTTGTCTATTACTGGCTGTGGTTTGGATGCTAGAGGCATTGGACTTTGATAGACCATAGACCCAAAGTGAATATACATTATTATTGTAGTACTATTATGCAACATAAATCATACAACACAATTTATCATTCACAATAACAATACATGTACCACATTTCAACAGTATAGCCAATATCAAATTGCACTGGATATTTCACCCATCTGCATTACCAGTTCAAAAGAGGCATGCAATTAGAAGGTCATCAGTATTTGCTAATATTATGCAGAAACGCACACACCTATGTGTGCTTTACTAATGATTAGTCTAAAAAGATGACATTGAGATATTATCAGTCATTTAAGAAAAGCCAATCTGTAAGATAATATCAAATCACAAGGGTGAGTTATGGAGGATTCAGTTTATAACCTATCAACCAGTAGACCCACAACATTTCATTGAAGCTACAAATATCTAATACACCAACTGCAAATTTGCATCAGATAAAAAGCAGTTACAAATACAAGCCATGGTATTTCACATAAAGAACAATATCACAGGGTTAAGAATTATAAATATTCTATGTAACTGCAAACATGACATACACACAATGAATTATGCTATGATCATGACAAGTCTCATCTCAATCACAATATGTTTTCAATATTGTTTTATTTTATTGATCCCTATGCCTCACTGAGGGGTTCCCTGGTAGTCCAGTGTTTAGGATGCAGTGTTTATACCCCTGCAACCTGGGTTCAATTCCAGTCAGGGTTGGGCCTGGTAAGTACTTGGATGGGAGACCACCTAGGAATACCATGAGCTGTATGCTGTGGACCACTGGAGAAGGAACCCACTAAAGTATCTCTGCCATGAAAACCAACCAGATCAGCATGACCGTGGACATAAAGATGTGCCTGGTGTGTTAAGGTTTTTTAGAAAAGATGCTTTAGTGGGTTGCCAGTTCCTTCTCCAGTGGATCACAATTTGTCTGACGTCTCTGCTATGACCTGCCCATCTTGGGTGACCCTAAAGGGCATAGCTCACAGCTTCATTGATGTACACAAGTCCCTTCACCATGACGAAGTAGTGATCCAGAAGGGGATTTGTTTAACTATCTATGCACTAATAATTTCTGAACATCTTTTTTGAATGAAGTATTTTTTGTGATTTCCTCTTTTCCCGTTGTGATCATTATGCACCATACTGAAACTATTTATGGATGTCCTCAATACTTCACTGACCACACTAATTGTATATTTAAATGTTTTAAGTAAAGTATGATAAATGAATCCATGTGTCTGTGACTTCATTCCAGATGGGTCAGTGATAGGTGCATGTAGACCTTAAACTAGGTGAAATGTGTTAGCAATTACATATACATTCATATACAAATGTCACTTTTTGTTTGAACTCATGTGAAAAATGCATTTCAGACACATCAAATTAATAGTGACATGTGTATATGCCACTGAGAGAGGAAAGGAAAAGAGTGTTTGAAAGACATGTAGGTAGGTGTTAATCCAATTTATTTTACATGAGTAGTTTATAACCGGTTGTGTGTCAATGCTTAATGGTGTGACGAGATGCTTTTTTGTTGATTTGGCTGAGGCATGCTCTTTGTTGAAGCATTGTCAAAGCCTGATCTGTTGTTCAGTTAACTGCGTGCCCTAAATTTGTAAGGTGCCATTGCAGGGATTATGGTGTGAATGGAGGACCCCTTATCAGCAAAGAAGATAGCAATCTGTTTATACTTTGATTGACTGAAACCAAACTGTATTAGTTTGCACAGCCTTTCCATAGTGTACTTCAGCTGAGCTGGATTGTTGTTCCCTGTTGCAATTTCACTAGACAGGTTGACCATGCCTGACTAAGGTTTTCTGGTGTTGTGAAGCACCACAATGCATCACAAACCAGCATTTAAGCCACTTTGTTACCACCATAGTACTCATTAAGCAATGTTTCCCTTGAATATCACATTTAGATGGTGAGCATTCATTATAATAGTTTGGCTTCTGTTGAGTGGAAACATATCAATAACAGGTATTTGCACTTCTTTATTAACAACTACACTTGCATAACAACAATCATTTCTGTTAATAGATATTTTTTGTTGTTGTTGTATTTGTTGCCTTTAGCGAAGTTACTTTAATTATATAATAGGTTTCGGGTATTGCCTCCTGTAAATAATGAGAATATTGCCACGGGGTGGGTGGGGGGTTTGTAGGTGGGTGATTGTGTATGATTTAGATGTAAGTATTGTTTTACTGTATGTATTTTATTTTGGTTGTCTGTTTCTAAAAACAATAAAAAAATTAAAATATAAAAAAAAACAATCAGTACAGTGTCAAAGTAATAACGTGGGTGGAGAGTTAAAACAGGCATCCAAGACTAAATTATAATAAAATAATCTTAATATACTACAATCAAGGTAACTGTAAAGAGTTAGAATAGGCAGCAATATATCTAAGACCTTAAGAGCAATTGTTTGTGGATCTAGCCTACTATTGTGGCTTTCTTTGTTGAAAACAGCAAAAAACAACTACTATAACAATTTCAATAAACATTTTACTCTCTTGTGTAATCAGTGTATATGCTGCAAAAAACTACAGAACAAAAACTTTCAAATCCAGGATGTCAATGTTAACATTTATTAAAATGAATGAACATTTAGTAAGCTAAAATTACAACATGCAATCACTTTTCTCATTACCCTTTCAGCATAATGATACAGAATCCTGAGGATTTCAAAAGGGCACTTTTGTCATTGAAAGAAGGTAGTATCTATCATTTACAGCAGTTGTCTTCAATCACTTATCTATCCATTCCCAAACAGAGTCAAGGGCAAAAAATAATAATCTCAACCAGAAGTACAACTTAGTTTTTTTTATTACTTCATAAATACTTAAGATTTAAGAACACACACAGCAGCATTTTTCAACTAGCTGATTGCTTAAATAATTGAGCTCATTTTTTCAAATCTAAATTTACCTTCGAGTAACAGACTGAATAATGATGGTAAGCTTTTGTAACCGTTTACCACTTCTAAGCGCCGACATGTTATTTATCAGGTGTCGTAAATTGCCAAAATAGTTCACACATGTAATAATAAATGTTTCACTTTAGAAAAATATCTAGGATAAATGTATGTTATCTGTTATTTGTTAATATAAGTAGACATTTAGCTTAAACACATAAAGTGGCCTGGGTGTGTAGATATTCAAAAATTTGACTTTTTTTAAAGAAAATAGTGCAATAAATGTTTACCAATATTTTTCTTTCTTAGTGAATCATTATACTTTGAGAGAGAATAATTATTATTACGCTTTTCTTAGTTTGCTTTTTATAGTGTCACACAGTCCTATTATACTGATAGAAAACATAGCATAATTAATGCCAAAAGTATGTAAAAAAATCTTGAGCGACTCTTGCCAGGATTTATTTGTGCTGAAGGTTTTTACTTCAGTGAAGTGCTCTATGTCCATCTCCAACTTTTCCATTCAGCTATTCAGAGTGACTTTATGGAAGCTACACTGTGAATGTTACCTGATGAGGAAATCTTGAAGCAATAAAGCATTAATTATAAAAGAGGACATTTCTAATTTTTCAAAGAACCTCTATAAGATCATCGTTCCTAAACGTGAGAGCTGAAACTGAAAATACAGAAAGATAACTGTGATGTAATGGGAATCAGAAAGGACTAAGAAACAAACCAAATTATATATATATAATAATTTAGTAATTATTAATCCACATATATAAATAATGAGTATTGCAGTATTATGATACATTTTTTATTGGACAAACATTTTATTTATATTGAGAAGCTTTCAAGAGGTTTAACCTCTTTTTATCACGTCTAAAGCAATACTTGATCTTTTTTAAAAACTGCTCAGCATTGGTAATGGCATTTATTACAATTTCTCTAGCGCCGCATCATTCTTACAGAATATAACACAGTCAAGTAAATGGCTATTTGTGACCCTACAGGTGCTTATCTAACATGGGTGTGTGGATGAAAGAGTTAAATACAAATCAGCTTATTGAAGTGACTGTATCAGTCACTTAGAATGACTGGAAAACCCCCATTATCATTCTCTATATCCAAAAAACTAAACATAACCACTGTGTACCTCTAATATGGTAAATGGCATGAATATAATTAACCATAGCCTTTATTACACACCTTCCCATCTTGGGACCTCTCTTTTGTGCATCTTAACATTATACATAAGTTATCCATGTAAAATCTGTAACTAATAGTTGAACAAATGTGTGCCAACCTTGTACTTGGAATTAATTTACACCTTTCTTTTACAAATCAAGGACACATGTTTGTAGGCATAATATTGATTTCACTTTTAAATAAATAAGTAGAAGCCTGGAACTGAGGATATTCAACAATAAATTTAGTACACACCAGATAACTCTAGACTGTCTATACAAAAATAACTTTAAAAAAACATATTTTTTTGCTCATCTACTCTACCCACCAAAGCAAGAGTTCATTTTTAACAGATTTTTTCATATTAGAGTAACAAGTCTTGCATTGATATGTCTCACAGAGCTTTAAAAAGTAAAGAAACACAGTTTTTCTGATCTACATAAAGCATATAAATGTTTTATTTTTCTATTAGCTTCTAATTCAACTTGATAGATTTTCATTTCGGCTACTTGGTGAATATCACTCATAATGATATATTAACTTTTGATACATGATGCAAGTTTGAATATCACTGTAAGCAGTTTCAATACATTATGTTAAGCATGAATAGTGGTAATAATAATCAAGCTTCTGGAATGTATTATTTTGTTTAGAAGTGGTATGATCCATACAGCTGTCTGCTTTATTACTTTACATTGAAATTGGTTAAATAAAAAATAAAAAATTGTCTATGACATATTTAGGTTTTTGTGTTGCCAAGGCATATTCAAATATTTACATAGACTAAACCACATCTGTTCATCTTTGTTTCCTCTTGCTATGTCCCCATCTCACACTTATAGATAGAAGCATAAGTGCATGCTTACAGACAGAAATGTCTATATGACATGGCTATACGAAGTTTGCACACATTATTCCATGGCACTGTACTAGCAATTTGAGGCAGACTACTTCACACTGAAAATGTGGCCTTTTTAAAGTACCCCACACTTTATGGCTGCTGTTACAGATTTTGTGTAAAATTCTAGTTCAGACAGTGAACCACGTCTTCTAAAATGTACTCCAGTAAGTTCAGGAATTCATGCAGCACAAATCAGTACAGCTAGTATCATCATATTCTGAATCTATAATTATTTTTTGCTTTTATTAAAATATCTATTTCACTCATCAGGCTGACATAGCACTTTTTCCCCACTGATGCTTTTCTCTTGATTTTGCTAGCGTAATTAGACCTCCAGTGAGAAGTGGCATATGTTCTCTTCATCTCAGACCAAATATAATCTGATATATGTAAAGAGTCAAAACACGTTATATTCAGCACAGTGTGTTTTACTATGCTGAAATTAGAATTATTTACAGACATTAATCAGAGGTTGATTTTATACAAAATCGTCTGTCATGCACAAATGATGGTAAAACTGCTTAGTGCTGCTTTTTTATGAGAGTGTAAATATATTGTAAAGAATTGTGTAGCCATTATATCCTATAAACCTTGTCTGATGAACTCAATGAAAATAACAAAATTGTATCCATCAATTTGATTTTTAGTGCTATAGCAGACATATCTGTTGAAGCCTAGTTGAGCACTGCTGGCTAAGAGCAAGTGATTTACAACCAGACACTTCCTGACCTTTGATGTTCATTTATTTATTCCATATTTCAAGTAAATACTCAGTGCCTACACACTGGTTAATCTCTCTACAAGATAGCAACACTGATAAATATATATTTTTTTAATTTTAGATTGAAAAAACCCACACATACATAACAGTTGTTTCACTTATAGAAACACATCTTGAGAACACAATCTTGAAAAACACAGTGCCCAGAGGCAAATAAAATATTGGATCTGTCTTCATTCCTTGTTGTAAAGTGGAAAAGTCATATCTTAATGACAAATGATATATGCAATGAAACCAATATATATCTTGAAATTAGATTGCCATTGTTATACAATTGCAGTCATTTTTTATTCTAAAGACTAGTCATAATAGTAATGTAATCAAATAAAATGCTACCTATAAATCTAATTACCCTCAAGGCAATTTTATTCTGTTTTTCAATTAGTATAAAGTAATCACAAATATCAGTACCATAAGCCAAACCACATGAAGCAGAATGTTTGTTTTTATCATTTATCTGATTTAGAGATAATCATTAACTACACAGCAATGACGCTATGTTTTCTTTCTTTTTATACAAACTGATTGCTATGTTTTTTAATTCTCTGGGCAAAGCTCATGTGCAACATAGAAAAGAAATCTAAAACAAATGTTTGAGCACAGAAATGATCTTAATCATGAAGAACATTTAATTATATGTCATTAACTTTGATAAATGGGAAGCATGATTTCATTTTTCATTTGGTGCCTGATTGCTGATACTTTTTAAAGAGTGAAATTGTTGTGGAACGGTGATAAGTTCATGGAAATTCCTATACAAGGAAACAAACAGAGATTGACTAATTTTAAGAATGGTGGACAGAACATTTGAGTTGCAGGTTATCATATCCAAGTCCTTTCTAAACTTTTGAATGTATGAGAATATAGCATGTGACTACATTTATTTGTATTGTTTGATTGCAGTTATTCTCAATAAATACTACACTATTGGAGGTTTTCTGTTTGTTTTTTTTATGTTATTTTCCTAAAACTACACTGGCCGTATAATTAAAGAGATTAATGTCACATAGATAAAAGAAGCAAAAGTCCTGGTGTATGTGCAACTCTAGAAGCATGGCCGGACTAATAACTAGGTATACAAGGCAGCCCCCCAGGGGTGCCTCCCTGAGAGAGACACCTCATTTGCATAACAATACATTTAAATGTAAGTTTGTCTACATTTTACACATAGCTTCTGCCTTCTCTAGCCAGTTTTTTTATGGTGGTGGTGGTGGTGGTGGGGGGGGGGGGGGTTGCAGGCTTGCTATGCGCTGCACTTTGGTAAAACAAACATGGCATTGGGATTCATAGGCAAATTCACTGTGTCTGTTCTTCCATGCACACTGAAATGTAGGAGATATCAGTTCATCACTATGCCTCTGTCTCCCTATTACAAGCTGTCATTCTCCTTCCATTCCTGAAAAGAACATATGGATGTCCAGATCGCCCTACTAGGATTCCAATCTCTCAGATCTGGTTAGTGAATAAAAACATTTGAATCATACCATTGGTTGCATGGGTTTAGGAGCCCAAAATAATATGGGGGGGGGGGGGGGATAAAGTTTAAAGAGACAAAAAAACTGTGGTGCAATTCAACTATACTCCCATATATATATATATATATATATATATATATATATATATATATATATATATATATATATATATATATATATAAATTATGGGCCAACACTTACTGCTCCCTTGTGGTCAAAACTGGCAATGCATGATTAAGTTTAATTTTGCTATTTTTTGTGTCCCCATCTCATATAACCCCCCACTTGCTTGGAAGAAGAATTAAGCTTTATAAAATGAGTTAAGTAACGATGCCTGAGTTTTTTTATATGTTATGATTATTATTTTTTAGCCTGTATCAATTTGAATATCACAATCTTCCCTAGCCCACAGTTATTTTTTTCATGAGAGAGTTGGTACTTTTAGAATTATCTTTACATATGTTCCTTACATATGTACTTGTACTAAAGTATTTTACACTACTTCCATTGAAACCAATAAAAATATTTTGTAGAAAAAGATAATTTTATGTAATTTATTAATCTATATAAAAGGACATAATATAATGCACAGAACAAAATGTGATTTTACCAGCAGCATACCACATATTACTCCCTCCAGGTAATTACATTGGACAGAACATTTGAGTTGCAGGTTATCATATCCAAGTCCTTTCTAAACTTTTGAATGTATGAGAATATAGCATGTGACTACATTTATTTGTATTGTTTGATTGCAGTTATTCTCAATAAATACTACACTATTGGAGGTTTTCTGTTTGTTTTTTTATGTTATTTTCCTAAAACTACACTGGCCGTATAATTAAAGAGATTAATGTCACATAGATAAAAGAAGCAAAAGTCCTGGTGTATGTGCAACTCTAGAAGCATGGCCGGACTAATAACTAGGTATACAAGGCAGCCGCCCAGGGGTGCCTCCCTGAGAGAGACACCTCATTTGCATAACAATACATTTAAATGTAAGTTTGTCTACATTTTACACATAGCTTCTGCCTTCTCTAGCCAGTTTTTTTATGGTGGTGGTGGTGGGGGGGGGGGGGGGTTGCAGGCTTGCTATGCGCTGCACTTTGGTAAAACAAACATGGCATTGGGATTCATAGGCAAATTCACTGTGTCTGTTCTTCCATGCACACTGAAATGTAGGAGATATCAGTTCATCACTATGCCTCTGTCTCCCTATTACAAGCTGTCATTCTCCTTCCATTCCTGAAAAGAACATATGGATGTCCAGATCGCCCTACTAGGATTCCAATCTCTCAGATCTGGTTAGTGAATAAAAACATTTGAATCATACCATTGGTTGCATGGGTTTAGGAGCCCAAAATAATATGGGGGGGGGGGGGGGATAAAGTTTAAAGAGACAAAAAAACTGTGGTGCAATTCAACTATACTCCCATATATATATATATATATATATATATATATATATATATATATATATATATATATATAAATTATGGGCCAACGCTTACTGCTCCCTTGTGGTCAAATCTGGTAATGCATGATTAAGTTTAATTTTGCTATTTTTTGTGTCCCCATCTCATATAACCCCCCACTTGCTTGGAAGAAGAATTAAGCTTTATAAAATGAGTTAAGTAACGATGCCTGAGTTTTTTTATATGTTATGATTATTATTTTTTAGCCTGTATCAATTTGAATATCACAATCTTCCCTAGCCCACAGTTATTTTTTTTCATGAGAGAGTTGGTACTTTTAGAATTATCTTTACATATGTTCCTTACATATGTACTTGTACTAAAGTATTTTACACTACTTCCATTGAAACCAATAAAAATATTTTGTAGAAAAAGATAATTTTATGTAATTTATTAATCTATATAAAAGGACATAATATAATGCACAGAACAAAATGTGATTTTACCAGCAGCATACCACATATTACTCCCTCCAGGTAATTACATTGAAATATTCATTACAAAATAAATTATACATTCAATTATATTATGAACAATTTATTTTGTGCTGCTCTCAGAGTTGGTTACCTAGCCTATAGAACAAGCCTACCATGCTGTTGTTCATTCTCATATTGAGCCCCTGACTGTATGTTTTCTTGTATCACCCAGGAGAACATAGATTGCCGTAATGTTAAGTGATTGCAACCCCGTAAACTTTTCAAAGTTAATTTACTTACAATTGGATATATCAGTCCCTTGAATATAGTTTTTACCTACTTACTTACAGACTATTGACTATAGGCAGCCTTGCTGATAACAATGCTTCAGGGGTTGATGGAATCTCAGCTGAACTGTTACTGTTCAAAATACTACAAGCTGATGTTGTGAAAGTGTTGCTTGCCTTATGCCAACAAATTTGGAAATGTAGAGTGGAAACAGTGAGTCTATATACTATTCCCAAAAAAGGCAGTTCCAAAGAGCGCTCCAATTATCTAACAATTGCACTCATCTCACATGCAAAGCTTAAGATCCTGCACGCTTGGCTCCAACAATATATGAGCAGAGAACTACCAGATTTACAGGCTAGGTTTTGCATAAGCATAAGCATAAGCATAAAATATAATAAAGAAAGCAAGAGAGTTCCAGAAAAACATTTACCTCTGCTTCATAAACTATTCTAAATCTTTTGACTGTGTGGATCACTTACAAAATGTGGCAAATTCTTAAAGGAATGGGGGTACCAGATCATCAAATCCACCTCCTGAGGAATCTGTATGTGGACCAAGAAGCTACGGTTGGGACCAAACATGGAACATGGTTCAAGACAGGGAAACGAGTGTGACAAGGCTGTATATTGTCACCTTATTTATTCAACTTATATGTAGAATACATCTGGACTTGAAGATTCCAAATCCGGAATTAATATTGCTCAGATACATATGAACATTCTCATATATGCAGATTATATTTCTCTGATGGCTGGAAACGAGGAAGTAACTATTGAAGAGGAAGCAAAAGCTGGTCTGCTCCTCAGTATTAAAAATACAATAATCATGGCAAACAACAATCTCACTTCCTGGCAAATAGATGGCGAAGAAGTGGAGACAGTGACAGATTTTATTTCCCTGGGCTCCAAGATCTTTTCAGATGTTGACTGTAGCCATGAAATTAAAAGACGTTTGCTACTGGGGAGGAAAGCTATGACAGACCTGGATAAGCTATTAAATAGTAAATATATAACACTATCAACAAAGGTCTGCATAGTTCTGCATAGTTAGAACTATAGTATTCCCAGTAATAACTTACAGGTGTGAGAGCTTCACAATAAAGAAGGCTGAGTGCCATAGAATTGGAGCCTTTGAACACTGCTTAGTGTTCCTTGGACTGCAAGAAGATCCAATAAATCAATACTATAGCAAATCAAGCCATTGCTCACTGGAAGGTATGGTCATGAGGCTAAATCTCAAATATGTTGGCCATATCATGAGAAGACAGGAAAATGTAATGGCACAGGAAGAAGGATACCGCAGAGGTGGAGATGGATACATAACGTAATTGAAACAATGAACATGAGCTTGATGGAGCTTAGAGTTGCAGTAGCTGACAGATGTACGTGGCGTGCTGACCTCCACAGAGTCACTGAGAGTTGTACATAACTGAACAAATAAACAACATCACAAGTACAGGGGATATAGTGAATACATCTCTCATAAGAGCTAAAATTCTAAGCAGATATTAAAGGCAAACAAATTTAGTTTAAACCTTTCCTGACAAATAATGATCAATTAACCTACTTGTTGCAGAAAGAAAAAGGTAAAAATCGAAAACATAGTTACCTCCCTCTCAGTTTCACAAACTGAATTTCAGTATGTGCAGTCATTCGGGAATAGAACAAAATCTTACAAGTCAAACAAGACTTGAACAGAAACAAATGCCCTTCATGAGTGTAAAACTTTGAAATACATTTAGCATTCACATATAATGCAAAGAACTCTTGAAATAAATCAACATTATTGTAAATATATGTTATACATATTTTTTTATACACTGATTTCACTTAGCTGTCCTGATACATGAGAGAACAGATTGCCATACTTATTCTGGAGAAGAGGATTTTTATTATATTGCGATGCGTGAATGATTTCCTTGTAAAAAATAGCTGGAGTTTTGAATGCTTTAAAACTCATCTACAAATGTTCTTCCAGATTGTCATTTAAGAGGCATTACCTAGTGCACTCAGCTTGTAAGAAATGAAAAGAAAATATAATGCTTAGAAAGAATAAATGGATAGGATTATTTAAAAATACATTTTGGCTCTTTCTAAAAATGTAATTCAGGAGGGGGAGCAAATGGTCAGGTACAAATATAAACAGATTTTGGCATTTGTTTCATACAAAAGTAAATAGACAATAAACACACACAATGAAATATCATGTTTTTTTAAGCCTAAAATGTTGTTTCTCTAGTAAATTATGAGGAGAAGGTTAAGATCTATTGGTGTGTTCACTAGAATAGATTTTTAAAGATTTCAAAATTTTATGTAATGTTAGGCTCAGATAATGTATATAACAGTATTTGCATTAAATTTCTGCTTATATACTGATCAAAATCCAATCTGAATGCAAATGAATAGCCAAAAGACATGAATAAATGCAAATCAATTGTTGCACTATCAATATGATCTTTAATTCACCTCTAAAACACTTCTGGACTTCTGGTTTGGGTTCATCTTAGATAGTCCTAAGAGTTAGGAGCTCCAGCTTTTGCTCTGATTATTCTTAGATTATTGCTGGAGAGTCTTACCACCTCTTACATCAAGCATCACTATTGTATTCAGTGCAGATTAAATACATATTTTTTTTTTTTTTTTGTGGCAAGAGAGATATGATTCATCTGTGGCATAATTTTATGTGGAGAGTTGCAGCCTTCCTAATTAAGTTATGATTACTAGCTTGATAAAAGAATCTCCCCTGACTCAGTGATCTACCTCCACTTACTGATTGACATGGATATGCAAGCCAATAGTTATTGCTATACTTGCCATGACTGACGATCTGGTGGCAGCGATTACCATTGTGATCTAGGCCTGAACTGTTACTATAAGAAAAGATCTTACAAGAATATTGCAAAAAATAGCATCAACATTCATCACAAATGGAAACCTCAACACCCAAACATGACAACCTCAATCAGCACTTAGTAGAGGAAGAGCCACAACAACAAAACGTCTATCTACATCAAACATTCAACAAACTTGTAACAAAGTCCCTTATCGCAATGTTCATTTTACCTGGAATAAAGGAGGCGTAAAAGTGGACCTTTTGGACCTCTACACAGTGCTGACACAATACTGGCAAAATGTAACTTAAGTTGATTCTTCAATTCATGCATTATTTATTATCATACTGTGGTCCCGTGATCAGTGTACAGACTCATCACTAGTGTAAAGAGGCAGTTAGTGCAGAGCGAGTGTTCTACTTTTACTTGACACTCCCTTTCCCTGAAAACAAGGAACTAATTAGGCCACACCTGCTTCAATTAAAGAACTATATGGCTCAAGAGATTCAGTGAAGTTTCAGGCAAGGAGGTGATATGACTCTGCTTACTGTTTAGATATTCTATGAAGGAACTGATACTTTTTGTTAAAAAGTCTATTTTTGGTTTTGTTGTTCTGCACAACTGAGAAGTAAAAACTCAGTGTCTAGCTTTATAATAGAGGTAATGAAGCTCATAACTCCAGGAGCAGAAAGACTCCATCCCAGTGAAACCCACTAAAGCATCAGTGACAAACAACGACTGAGGACTCATAGGCCAATGGAGAGCTGAAAAGGAGGGAGTGACCAACTGATGGCTAGCCCCACAACCCACTCATGTCTTGTGACTCACCACCATAGCTGAACAGCTATTTGGGAGCAGCATATGCAATAGCTTTTCATTTCCATTCTTCTGACAGCTGCTCCTGGCCACAACCTCAAAGCTTCACCTCAAAGCTTCACTTAATCACAATCCTACCATACAACAACAAATGAAATAATTTCAGACAAGATGTTTATACACTGTTATATTTAAGGTACCTTTATGATAATGTGACTAGTGTTCCTTATTCTGAATGTTGTCCCAGTAAATATTGAAAATTATCATTTTCTGTCTTCTCCTACAAATGTGTATTAAAGTGTGACTAATTTAAATTTTTTTGGAACACAGATCCAGGGCTTTGATTTAAAGATTATTAATATAAAAAATGGTCTTCTCTTACACCCCTTTTCCCCCACCACTCAATTACCATCATTACCCATGATAATCTCGATTCCCTCCCTCTCTCCCCTACTTTCCCTCACTCTAATGAAAAAATAAATAAAAAATAAACGGTATATACTTGAAATAGATGATTATAAAACCAATTTTATGTTTAAACCTTTTATTATACCACCACTATAGCTTTTAAATCGGGTTTTATTTTGGTTTTCCACTCATTTTTTCTTACAAAGCTAAGGCTGTTATTTTGCTACATACTTCACAAATAAGTGTATTTTTCCTTCAACTACAACAGCAGTAAAGTTATCAGTTACTCATTATAGAATTGTGCCATATGCATTATGCCATATTTGCACTTCGAACCTGATAAACACTAAAAAACAGTTCAAAGGGCAAATCGTGAAGCATCAGAACTTAAAGAATTTTAATGCAAAAAAAGTGCTTTTTTTACGTCCCTTATGTTCTTTTTGTTTGTTTTTTAAGCATGGTGGTGAGCTATTGTCTGCCATGATATTGCAGATGCTGTACATAATTAATATATATATATATTACATTGTAATATGTTATATTGTGCCAGTTTGCATAATTTTTTTTTGCCAGTTAACTTGATATTTAGTTTTATGTAAACATCATCATCATAAAAGAAAAAACAAACTAACAATATTTTACACATTACATTTTAGAGTAAATGAGCCCAATTCAATTGAGGAATCGTAAGTTTCTGTAGCCCGTAAGTGAGATCGTAAGTTTATTTGCTATTCAATTGGCGTTTTTTTGTGGGCTCCAAACAAGTTACGGGTTATGGCCTTAAAAACTTTGCGGTTGTTAAACTCCCGAAGCCTTTGATCTTTCACGTCCACAAGAGATCTGATCGCAAAAAACGCAAATCACTATTCAATTGCAAAAATCCCTCAAGCCCAAACCCACAGTCAAGCCCGCAAACAGAATATGTCGGCACAAAGCTTATGGCTTAGGGTTTGGAACACTGCAAATCACACGAATACACTTAAAAATATGGGGAAAGCAATGGAAGGCATTACAATTACATGCACAACAACTGCCAACTATCAAATAATGAAAAAAATAAAATTGTATTTTCCTCAAAGGTTGTAATGGTCATGCATAAGCCAATATGGAAAGTCATGCTGTAAGATGCTGAAAGCTAACAAAGACACACTCCCTCTGTAAATTGCAACACAAATACATGGAAATGGCTGCCATATTAACCCTTTCTCACTCACAGAGGCTCTAATGTGGACAATAAAAATACAAAGATCATCTCATATACATCTCACTCATCACATCTACATTGGGAAAACAAATATTTATTTACACCGCCACATCACATGTATCAAGTACCAGGGGAACATTTTACATTTGGTTGTTCAGTCCCTCTGTTGTGTCCGACTCTCTGTGGCTCTATGGACTGCAGCACATTTAGCTATGTCTATTTCTGTGCTTTTCCACAATGCTTGCATGCCAAAGATACTGGAGTGGGTTGCCAGTTTCTTCTCTAGTAGACTGTGATTTGTCTGACCTCTCTGCTATGACCTGCCCAGCTACAGTAGCCCTACATGATATACCTCACAGCTTCATTCAGGTACACAAGCCCCTTAACCACCACCATTAAGCAATCCAGAAGGGGACCAAGGGAACATACACCACACTAATTTACTCTAACCCAACAGAAAGGGTTGCAAAAAAACATGGACGCTGTACAGAGGCAGGTGGAGAAACAGCCAACTCACCTCCGTCAGGGATAATCTCCGCTAGGCCCTGCCTGGAAAGTCCCACGCCATTGCTGGTGGCCATGTCCCAAGATGCATACCCGTTATCATTTGGTGACATCCCATTAAGTGTTTTGCTATCAATTAATTCACATTATCACCTGTCATATTCTTAACAGGATTTCAGGGGAATGTTGATACTCCCCAGTATTACAAATTGGACTTTGCATGTGTATTAACTGTTTATTATGATATATGATATATATAATATTATAACTTATTATTATTATTGTTATTATATGTACTAACGACTTGCTCGTCAAAAATGACGGCAATAACATTTGAAGCCATGGCAATGCTGTTTGCCACCCAATGTAAGGCTTTTGTTCCTCTGAGGACCTTCGGCGCTCATTGCGAGCCACTCCCCTCTTGTACTTCAAGTCTCCTCCTATGCAACAATCACCTTCGGTGCTCATAGCAAAGACAGATATATAAGTACAGTGTAAAATACAATTTTCTTTTAGTACAGTGAATTAATAAATTAATATGAATTAATAAATTAATATACTTTATCTATTTATATTTAATATGCAGCAATCAATAACCTGAAGAGCTAACAATTTCTTAGGATTCTCCTGCATCAGAAAATGTACAGTTGGACTGTTGATCACCTGAGGAGAAAGTGTCAGCAATGTGCCAAGTGTGTAGTGTAAATAGGCTGCCTGCGCAAGGTCAAACCGTTTGTGTAGGCGGGTAAAGCTCCATTTTAGAATGGTATTGTTATTATTTGCAAGTTAGTGTTGTACAATGGCTGCTTTTTTCTATGTGTTACTTTCCTTGCGAGCATTTTCTGTCCGTTGTAATGGTATATTTTTTATCTCCTACCTTCCTGGCTAACTGGCTTCCTGGTGTGTGTGTGTGTTTTTATTTTAATTTCTTTCTTGATTTTCGTGTTTTTCAATTTCTGCGGGTTCTGCCATTAAATTAGTATTTTTGCGAGGTAGTTTTTTTAGCCCCCGAGATTCCAGAAGTCGTTCCTGGCTAACTCGTACATGCCTGGCAGTAATTTGCACGCTTCACTCTCCTTTAGCCTTGTTTTAATTTTTTTTGGACAACATTTTTTTTCTCACTTAGCTGCTTTTTGAGTGCCGAAATTTGGATAATTTGGCTTAAATTTGCATATAACCTCACTTCCTGGCATCCCTCCCCACCCCCCCATGCTGTGTGTGTGTTTTTTAAATGTATTTATTTATTTTTCTTGTTTTTCGCGTTTTTTGATTTCCGCTGTTTGGCTGTTAAAGTCGTATTTTGGCAAGGTCGTATTTTTTGGCCCGAAAGATTCCAAGGCCGGCGTTCCTCAACTGCTTGTAGCCTAAGTAAGTCCCGCGTTTCTTAACTGCTTAAGTCCTGCGTGTTTCAATACCTCAACTGCTCTCCTAGCTTTGTGAGACTCGCAGAACGATGAGCACCTTCGGCGCTCATCTCCTAAGTGCTCCGAGCTCAATGCATCAACTGCTTGCTTTGCAAGGCTCGCAGGATGGCGCTTATCGCCTAAGTGGTGGCATTCCAGAAGGAGTTAATGAGTTTATGAATTCAGTCGAAAAGTTTGCCTGACTTTCTTTGTCATCAGCAAGTACAGAATCAGCACTGTGATCATTTTTTTGTGGTGCATTAATTTTTTTAAATATTTCATTATTGAGGAGCAATGTATCCTTATTTTACATGTTAGTATAACTTTGTTAGCAAGTTCTGCATAGTCCTTGTTATTTATAGTAGTTTCTGGCGCACTGACATAGTGAGCATCTACATGAGAGGCAAGTTCATCACGTATTAACTCAGTGGGTTTGTTATTTTCTGCACTGTTGACAACTACAGTAGCGACATCATAGCCTTTGTAAATATATTTGTAGACATATTTTATGGATTTTATGGAAGTGCAGGCTTCTACATTAATGTGTGCATTATAGTTCATGAGTAAATGTGGATTGTATGGGACTAAATATGTCTTGTCTGCTTTTTTGCCGCGGATGATGGCAGTTTGGCCTTCTCTTCTTCTATATAATGGATAGCCATTACAATTAGCATAAGTTTTATCTCGATACTCTTTAGGGAATTCTTTAGTACATTTCTTATTTTCCTTACATGGTGACTGTGGATTAAGATCTCCACATGGTCCGTGAATTATACGATGAGTTACAATCTCATATAGTCTACCATGTATTTCTGGATCTGGTAGTTCAGCAATACTGACAGAATCTACTTTGTCACCAGTATCTAACTTATGTTTTTCTTGAAGGATGATAAGAATGTGTGCATGTGGAATTTTTTTTTTAAATTCAATTGTATAAACATAAGCCAGACATTTTCCAAATAACTGAGTGATGGTTATGTCACGTAATAATTCATTTAATTTTATTTTAAATACTCTGGCTACTAAATCTGGTCTATCGGAAGCAGTTTGGAAAATTAGGAAATTTTCTGTAATCTCTGGCCATTGTGGATTACATGTAAATGTAATAAATAAATCAGGTTTCCCAAATTTGGTGACAATAGCCATGGCATCATTGTATCTTTCTTGCATATTGCAAGGAGATCCCTGGAAAGAAGATGGTAAAATGATGGCTCTGCTTGTAGCAACCTCAGCAACATAATCCATTAATCAACAATACTGTTCAACACGTAGTTTATCTTGTTGATATTTAATGAAGTTTAAATTATTGGCCTCAACTTGCAAATAGGAATCAATAATCCATTGTTGTGTTAGTTTTCTCCCACATAAAATTTTATTAAATGTATTTCGAATGGCAATTTGAGCTACTTTAAATTCAAGCATAGAAACATTATTTCGGATTCTGGCTTTAGCATTTGGGTAACTGGGAAGCGTTAATTTTGGTTGCCAAACTGCTTCTCCGTGTGGGAAAAAAATGGGATATGTCATTGGATCTAAATTAGTACTTAAGATACTGATATTAATGAATGGTTGCTCCTCATTTCTGGGATATATTCTAATGTCTCTTTGAAATGGTGGTTCTCCTTCATCATTTTGAAACACCATTGCAACCTCATTTGATGTTGGCAAGTTATAACGGCGTTTATCAGTATGTCTATCTCTTTTAAGCACCATATTGACCCTTGGGATTGTCAATTGATGTATTTCTGCAAGAAGTTGTTGTTCCTTTTCTACGTCTGCTGATTTTTTATAAGCTTGAGTGTATTTGCCATAATTTTATCTAGCTCTATAAAAACACTGGGTAAGCATTTTTTATTTTCTTGAAGCTGCATACGTTGGTCAACAGCTTCCATTGTATCTAGGACATATAGTTGAGCACATTTTCTTGGCTCTCCTTCCTCTGGATGTAAATTGGAAGTACGATGGTAAATATGTCCTTGCACTTTAAAGCAGTAAGGGCCATGTCCTGGCACATTAGCAGCTAATGTTGCCCCCATAGATGCAAAGGATATGGCACTATTGTATGATCTTATGTTTGTTTGGAAATTCTTGTAGTTGGGAAAAGCAGGTTCAGTCATAATGCTGTGTAAATATGGTGGGAATTGTTGTCTTTGTGGAAGTTTGACCTTTCCTTTTCGACAGCAACTAATAAACTGTCCATCTGTGGGTCTTTCCTGTTTAAAATGATAAGCCTCACAAAACTGACAGATAATATTCGTCTCACCACAATTATGAATCTACTGCTAAAGACTTAAGTAAAGGACAATTTGAAGAACATATGTCAATGTCAGTGTGTAAATCATCAGTAGAAATGGTATGTGATTGTTCAGCAACAGGTTCTAAATGTTTTTGCTTTTTTGTTGCCTTCTTAGGAGTTGTTTTTATGTTTTCAGCTGCTAGTCTTTTGGTTGCAAGTCGTTTGCGTTTTTTTTCCCTTTGAATTTCCTTCCTACCTAAAGCCAACTCCTTATTTAGGTCATCTGCCACTGTCTCATTCTTACTGGCATTTACACCATTGACTTAGTCACCTATTTCACCTAGAATTATTACCTGCACGGTCAGGTTGACCTCCAGAAACCAGCCTAGAAGCCTTGTTTGTCCACTACTTTCACCCTCTAATATCTTTTACATTTCACCATCCATAATCCACTGTAAGTTCTCTACACAAACCATCTTTCAAACCACTGCCCCACTGGTACCACCAACACTCATTGAACATCCTGCGCTCTGACTCCTTATCCATCAATTTCTTCAATTACCCCCCATTTCTAAATCTAGATCTATCCTGATCTTTAAATCTATCGCTTGCACTCCATTCTGTAAGGTTCTTGTCCAGCCATTCTACCATATTTAAAACCGTTCAAAGATGCTGAACAGAGCCTTTGGCTCTCCACTCGCTCCAGCCACCAATGGGCTTCATTCATCTATGAAAACCCACTTCGATTTCTTGCAAACCATTTAATTTTGCGACTTTGCAATCCTTATGGCTGACCAAAATCTGTCTGGCGCAGAAAGCATCCTTTCTCAGGCAATGTCAAACCCTGCAAGGGCTCCGTCAGTTGCAGCTAGCCAAAATGCATTGCATTTCTGGACAGTCCCAAGGCTTATTTAGGAGCTTACTAATCAAGGGACACCGTAGACAGTAGCTGCTTGAAAATCTGAGCTATATCGTCTCCTTCTGGCAAAATCCACTGACTTCACTTGGCCTGACCAGATTTTCTCATCCATCAACACCATGGAGGGCAGAAAAACTCCTCTCGTGAACCGTGCTCCGGCTTTGGCTGCCGTACCTGGACCATTGCCATCCACCAGCTCAGGTGAGCCGCCCCTCACGCCTCCAACCATCTTAACAGCAAATTTTGTCCCTATCCATCTTGCGAGGGATATCGTGGATGTTAAGGATGTAAACATTGTAGCCTTGCTGATTTCATCCAATGACGTGGGCGAAAATAGGACCATCTCTCAAGGCGATGTGGTGGTCATAGTCATATCCAAAGATCCCCAATTGAATAGGAAACTCACCATTCTGGAATTTGTTCTGGCATTCAATATGTACCGGGATGTCATCTGCTCTGCATTTCCAATGAGGAGGCAAGAACTGGACGAGTACCTGTACCTAGTTATAGATCTGGCCTATAGATATGGAGGTTTCTGGTACTACGACTACCACAGATAATTTTTGGCAAAGGCAGCTACAGCCCTTTAACATTTCAATTTCAAACCTAATTGGTTGTCTCTGGACCACGATTTATTCTGCCGCCACTCTGCAGTTATTAAGTCTGCTGCCAATTCTATCAGTCCCCTTTACCTCCAATTTCTGCCCAAATGCCACAGCTCATGTTCGCCAACCTAACTCTCACCCTACAGTTTCTATCTCACTCCCTTCTTCTCCATCTCGCCCCAGTAAGGATCGCCTCGGTAGGCAAGTGCACTTCCTTGGGACATCTGCGATTTGTAACAACTTTAATTTGCGGTAATGAAACTTTAGTGGGTGCCAGCTTCTTCATGTTTGTGACATTTGCCATAAAGCACATGCCAAATCTACATGCCCCGCAGTGGTGCAGACTAAATGACAATGACCCGTCAACCTAACGGGGCTAGGGAGCTATCTCAAGCACAATCCAGAAAAGGCCCTACTCACCGGAATATCTCAGGGCTTTTACACTGGGGTGGTAGTAGAATCAACCAGAGCAATAACTGTTACATCAGAGGCCCTTTCCAGAATCCCCCATTTCCCATATGGCGGATTAACCCAATCGGAGTAGCAACTATAAATTTCTTGCTCAAAAAATTACTCATTACCAACTTATCAGCTCCCCATAATTACACAACTCCTAGAATCAATTCTTATATTCCATCCACAGACTACTTGCTCCATTATGCCAGAGTAGATGATGCCATAACAATCGTCACCAGACTTGGCCTAAATTGCTGTTTATCAAAATGCGACATTAAGAGCGCTTTTAAGTTACTGCCGATTGCCCTAGAGTTGTGGCATCTTCACGGAATCAAATAGAATAATCTATACTATTTCGCCACCAAGCTCACGTTTGGCTCAAAAAGCATCCCCAACATATTCAACCAATTGCCAAAGTCATCTGTTGGATCCTTCTAAACCTTAAAAAATATCCATAACCTTGACGATTTCCTTTTTATTGAATTCTCTCTCTCCATGCCAGTCAGCCTTAAAACATTTACTAGGCTCTTCGACGAACTCTGAATTTCATATGATCTGGATAAGATCGAAGGCCAGTCATACGTATTGGAATTTCTTGGAATCATACTAGATACCAATCTCATGGAAGCTTGCTTACCTACTAACAAAATCGAACGGCTCATCAAATACACCAAATCAGCGTCCAGTGCTAAACAAATGACCATTAAAGAATAACAAACACTACTACACCATTTGAACTATGCTGCAAAGAGTCTCTCACAAAGAAGACCATATCTGAGGAATCTACTCAAGGATTTGACCATCTTTTCTTGCCCAATGACTACCATCTACCCAAGCTGTGAATCAATCCTCGATTTATCCATGTAGACCACCTTCCTTCAATCCTGGAACGGATGGTCTTTGTCTCTATACTTAACTCCCATTCATCAATCCTATACATAGGTTCATCAGACCAACACATACAAGATTTCTTCCGGGACCAATCCTTCATTTCAATCAGGCCTCCCGAACTCAAACCTAACTCCACGCCAAGATTAGTATCTCCTCTACTTCTAGCTGCCATTGCTTGGGGTTCAGCTTGGGCTAACCATCCCATTTGATACAGTATCAACAACGAAGCTGCTTGCCATACTTTATCACTCTTTAGATCATCAGAGCCCATCACCATGTCCCTCCTCAGAAGGCTAGTACTACATTCACTCATATTTAACTATCACCTGTACACTTGCCTTCAAGACAATGTTCACTATCCTCTAACATCTCCTCTCCAGGAACCGCTGTCCCATGCTCCAGGCTTCACCATCATAAAATCACCAGACCTGCAGATCAACTATCCAGTCTGGACCCTCTATTGTTCCAAGCTTGTTCAACCATGGCTGACGGTCTGGCCAACAACACCAAGCTAACATATCTATGAGCCTGGAAGCTCTTCCAGATCTTTATATCTCACCAAAAAATATCTTATTCCATCCCTTTGCCTACCTTTATAGCTTTCGGTCTCCACCTGCAACCAAACACAATCAAGACCTATCCCACTGGTATTCAATTCCACCTCTCTGTCTCAATTCCTTCACAAGTCCTTCCTTTCTGCACCCCCAGTTAAAAACATTTTTAAAGGCCTATCCCATTCAGTTTTTCCTCAGGTCCCTGCACGACAACCCATCACTAGCAAAATATTTCAACAGATTATCACTCTCTTGTCACTAAACCCATTCAGTACTTCAGTATCTCTCACATTCATGGCAGATGTCAAGATAGCTCTTTTTGGTCTTTTACGTCCAAGTGAGTTTACTTATTTTTCCACCCAAACCAGATACCTTACCAATAAGGACATCACGATTACTTCCCTCTCACAATGTACGCTGCAAAAACTAGTCGCACTCCAGTCCCTATGCCCTACTTTACCACACACGACCCATGGTGTCCATTGTCAATTGTGCTAATCCTCCCCAGATCCCTTCACACAATCCCTCTCATTAATCACTTATTTGCATATCTAGTCAATCAATTTCAACTACATCCTTTATCCATTCCACCAGACTCGCCTGGTATACAAACCCTTTTTATTTTTAGGGCACTACTTCAGAATAGGGACAGCTTGAGCTGCTTCTAAGAATCACACTCCAGTTCACATTATTAAAGCCATGGGCCATTGGAAGTCCCACTGTTATAGCTGGTGTATACTAGATCAAAAAAAATAAATCATTTTTTTTTTCCAGACAAAAGAATACAAGTACAAAAACAGAACGTAAATACAAAGTACAGAACAGACAAACAGTCGCAATTCATAACACACTTCTGATAATACTCCTTCTTCCCTCCTTTCCCCTCATGTTTTCCTCTTAACGGGGTAACTTATACCTCCAGACCAGATTTAAACATCATATATATATAGGTACATATAGATATACATGTATATATATATATACAGAAAAAGAAAATATTACATCTGTATCCCCTATATTACCACTTAGCTTCTTTGAACCCAGGGCTGTGAGTTCTGTTAGATACTTTGACAGATCTTAGCCCCTCTCTAATATTTGCATCTATGACTATGGCTTTTCGCCATCCCCCCACCCAAAATTATTTCCAACATTATGTGAGAGAGTTTTCCACTATATAGGGACCGGGGTCTACCCTCTCTTTCAGAGAAAGGTCTATTATTCTTTATCGCTTCTCTTTCTTAACTATCTGCCTTCCCACATTTTCCTTATATTTGTGTTTTCCGTAAAGACGTCTGTATATATAGGAACAGAAACTTTTCCTTTTTTACTCATACCTTTTTTTTCCTTTCCTATGAATTCAAGGTATGCCCCCGTTTAACCTCGTTATATTTACAGACTATTTGACTATTATCTAAAGGAAATAAGAGAAGAAAAGGCGAGAAAAAGAAACACATACACCATTCACACTGTACCAGACCGATGACCTACCAATAAGTTGTTGCTGGAGAGTTTGGATCCTAATATACCTATTATATGATTTATAGTCTTTTTCCTTGACTACTCCCTTTTTTCTTTTTCCTTCTCCCCTTCTAACTCTTTTATAATTACTGAATTATGATCCGTTTGTCTATACTCCAATAGAACTTACAAATTTATCCCACTTCTGCCAAGGGAGGCGGGTACCTGTTTCCATCAGCCAATTCTTTCCTATGGGATCAATAATCTCTCTATTTTCTCGTATTGCTGCCACCAGCTGTATTCTTGACGGAACATGGGTATTTTTCCATGATTTTACTATAAAACTTTTAGCTACTAACAGAATGTGACATATCAATATACCATCTGAACCACGGAATTCCTCCAAATTCCTATGGAACAGTACCAATGAAGGGGAGCACCTAATTTCTTGAGCTAATATTTCTTCTAATAATTGACACGCATCTATCCAAAACCTGTTTATTTTAGGGCACTCCCACCACATATGAAACGATGTTCCCAACTGATCACAGCCTTTCCAGCATGTTCTTTGATTTTTTGGGTCTATTTTATTCATACGTTCAGGAGAGAGGTACCAATTATTTGAAAGCTTAAAAAACATTTCTATATACCTTGGTAGACCTGCTGCTTTTTTTACCGGTTCTCATTTATAATTTTATTACATTTCGAAATAGTTCGTAAATTATCTCTTTTTATCACTAGATCTTCCATTTTAGTTGTTTTTAAATGTTGTGAGATCCTGTAACCGCAGGCTACTAGTCTTTTTTTGATACACTCATATTCTAGCCAAGTTAATTTTATATCTCCGAATTTCCTACTCATCCTTTGTAGGTCTATAAGTTGTCCATCTTCAAACAGTTTTGCTGTGGGTGTGTCACCCTTGATTTTAAGAGATGTAATTATTGGGTTAGAGCCCCCACGTTCCAGTGTATCAATTGGGGCAGCCAGTGAAAAAAATAAAAATTAAAAATTAAATCAGAAATGCCTTTCAAAAGCCAACCAGTATGTTTTTGGACTTTTTTCAGTAGACCAAGGCATCGTACCCAGGGAGAGGGATCTGACTACAAATACACGTAAATAAACATCCCCACACATCCCCACACAGCATCCATTCCCACCAAGTCCTTGTTAGCAGCCATACTCTCTCAGGATCCATTCCCGCACAACACCCATCCCCTTCTTTGTTCCTACCTCACAGAACCCACCCCCTGTACTTTACTGCCACTTTGCAGCTGTTGCTCTCTTACCTTCTTCCCTGATACTGATAGAGATCCCCAGTGTGCTGAACTGCCCCCCACTGCCATCTGTTGGAGCTTCAGTAGAAATGCTCTTTTTTTAAACAGACACACACACATTTTAGGCTGGGGGTGTGGGGTGTCACAGAGGCACAGAGGGGTCCTTGGGGCCTTGGTGGGTTAGGGGCCCATCAGAGGAGGGCCCTGGTGCACTGCACCACCTGCACCACTGGTAGATCTGACCCCTGCAAGGGAGATACCAGTAGATAGGAACCTGCAACAAAGTGAAGCTGCGCTACATTCACCAAATAATTAGTTAACAATGGAAGAAATGCAAAAGAGGCTAAAAAAAATAAAATAATTGTTAATAAAGCACCAGTACCTGAGGGAACTGAGTTCTGTAATAGAAAAACCATTATATCTAATTTTGCAATCTGATGTAATATTTTAATGGTAGCAAGGGCAAATTCAGAGAATTATAGATCTACAAGCATCACTTCTGTTGTGTTGAAGCTCTTAGAAGAGTTGATAAGGGATGGTATACATGAATATCTCATTGTGAGCAAGATAATACAGATTTATGAGAGATAAGTCATATCAAACAAATCTAGTTATTTCCATGTGGAGGTAAGTAGGAACTTGGACCAAAGCAACTTAGTAAATGTAGTCTTTCTGAATTTTCCAAAGCCTTTTGTTATACACCAACATGGGGGCTAGTGAGCAAAGTAGGGGATACATGGATTGCAGTAAATATATGCACATGGATTGATAACTGGCTGCAAGACAGGAAACAAGAGATATTGTAAATGGAACATACTCAGATTGAACTAATTTGGTTAGTGGAGTTCCTTAGGGTTCAGTATTAGATAATCTCCTTTTTAACTTACTTAATAATGATTTAAAAGTAAAACTGAATAGTAATGTCTCCTTTTGCTGATGACACTACATAATGAGCCTCATTCAATTCGAAGGCTGCATCTCAAGATATATAGGGTGTATGTCTGCGGGCCTGCTGCGGGCTCGCTGTTGTGTCCATTTCCGCCGCTATTCAATTAAACAAGGGTACAAGTTATGGGCCGAGGTCTCAAGCCCGTAAACCTCTCACATGGCCGCAAACTTATGGACTGGACTAGGTGCGGTCTGCAGTCATGATCCAATCATGGCATATGCTACACAGGCTTCTCAGCCAATAGAAAGCAGTCTAGCAGAAGATAATTGCCAAAGAGAGTTTATAAAATTGGGCTCCATCCGCCCATGCTTTGACTGTGTTGTAGATTATGACGAAATAGCATGCAGGTCCCGGAGTTGGTGGTTTGAGCAGAGTGAGTGAGAAATGGGAGAAATTTCAGAGCAGTATATTGCGGTTTTGTTAATTTATATTCATCTATTTATGAATTTACACTTAATCCTTGATTACACATATTTACAGATTACACATAATACCAATGCACATACATTAAATTACACACATAGATACACATAGAGCTAGATCACTCCATACACACAACAGTTAATAAATACACATAATACACACTTTTTTTTTCTTCATACATATACAGAAACACGTATTTTAATTTATCGTTACCTTATCTTTGGGATTTCAATGGAGGGAGGAGAGGGGAGGGGAGAGGCGGGGAGGAGGGGATGAGGAGAGAGCGGAGAGAGAGATGGCTCTGGGGAGTGGTGGAGGAAAGGAGGATGAGGAGGTGATTAGAGGCCGAGGAGGTGGAAACATTGGAGGAGGAGCTGGAGGTTGCGGAGGAGGTGGAAAGTAGAGGCCAAGGAGAGTGGTGGAGGACTTGAGGAGATGTAGTGCAGAGGAAAGGAGGATAGTGGAGTGGAGGAGGTGGGTGGTGGCAGGGTGCCCCAAGAACTAGGCAAATCTTTTCCAGGGACAGAGGAGGAGGGGCCTGATTCGGGGGGGGGGGTTGTTTTGGGGAGGGACAGGCCTCAGGGACAGCTCAAGGAGCCAAGGATCCCATCCACAGTCGGGAGGGCACCAGGCTAAGGGCAAGCACATGGCCCACAACTACACAAACAGTAATCAAACAATGGAGACTTTATGTATGGGTGTGCCCACTGCAGTCTATGCAGTTACAGACCGAAGCCGGAATCAAGTTAGCGTTAGGAGCCAAGAACAATCAAGATCGAGGACCAAAGAATAGATCAAATCTAGCAAATGATAGCTACTCTTAGTTGCAATTAAGTGAATCATCCAGGTTCAAGCCTAGATGTCAGATAGTTAGGAATAAACACAAAACAATGTATTATTCATCATACTAATAACATATATCTTTCTTTTCTCTCTTTCAGCATCCAGGAGGTCTGGGTCTAGTGGTGAGCCAGAGGTGGTGACGTTGGCTCCATCGGAGGAGGGAGTCAGCGGGCGAGCCCCCGCCCACCAGGAACCGGCACAGAGGGAGGAGGAAAGGAGTGGAGCTGAGGGGCCTGGTGTGGAGGAGAAGGATGTTATCTGGGCTGTGTATCACCAGCAGGACCATCGGCCGCACTGGTGGCATTTGACCCCACTGTCTCAGCATCTCACCAAGGACCAGCGGGGCTTAACCCCATCTCCTCCTCCCCTAACTAGTGCCACAGACTGGCCACTACCAGGCCCAGCAATGATACCACCACCTCCATTGAGCGAGGCTCCAGCCGTGCCCCAGACCCTCCCCACTGAGCCACAACCACTGCCACCTCCTCACCAGGCATTAGCTCAGGGACCTCCATCCCCACCACCAAGCCTGGCTGTGCATGTGGAGATGATGGCCATAATGTGCAGCAGATGGATTGTCTCCAGGGGAGCCAGGCCAGCATCTCCTTTAATCATGCAGAGATCATGTGTAGCCTGGCCAGGCGCAATAGGGAGGAGAGGAGACACCATCTCATAACTGGGTCCTACCTTGCCGGGCTGCTCAGGATGTGGGCGGAGCAGAGCCCATTCCAACACCTGTCTAGTGATGCCTCACGCAGCACTGTGGTCCCCAGCCCCACCTCCTCCACCCTGGAGGCCTACCCCGCACACCCACAGCCCGGCCATTCCTCTCCTCCCCCATGCCTCCACCAAGGTTACCGCCATCAGCACCACCACCACTGGTATTGCCGCTGCCTCCTGGGGGGAATTCCTCCCCCTGCCCCCCCCCCCCACGAACACCACCAAGGAGACTGCCGCAGGCACAGAGTATTGAGGCCCTGATACTAGGCAGAGGAGTATGTAAGGGCTGCGCATATTTATGTGCCTTCTCAAAAGCACTCCTTAGTGACAATCTATTGGTCCAAATGTTAACCTAATCTAGCCTGGATACAGAGTCTTGGATCTTGGCCTATATGATGGCAATATTTTGTATGCAGATGGTTACCTGTATGCAGATGGACACGTAGGGTTCTGTTTAACATTTCACCAATTGATGAGGAATGCTGTTGAGAAGAGATGCTGTAGTCCCTATCTTTTTAAGGCCTTATTTTGTAGGTGTTTTTGTTTTGTTTTGTTTTAAGTACAATGCAGGTCCATGAAGGCATCTTCTGTATCTGCAAGCTTTGTGAAGGAAACGTATAATGATTAAGGTTTTCACAGTGCCTCTCAGGTAGACATTCCTTCAATGATAGCCCCCTTAAAATGTAGCTCCCACTATATTAAAGCTATAATATAGCCAGATATCGAAGACATGATTGTTGTTAGCTTAAATGTAGACTACCTTATTTATGCAAATCTAATGCGCCATCAAATCTAATGCGCACTCCAAATTTGAAACCCATGAATCAAAAAACACTTTGCTGGCGAATGTAATGCGCATTTGTAATTTGTGCAAGAAGTACCAAACAGTGAGTTTGTTACCAATTTATGGTATGTTACCTTTGCCACTGTGCTGGGGCTCTCTGGGTGCCAGGCTCTGTGTGCCAAAGTGCTGGGGCTCTCTGGGTGCCAGGCTTTGTGTGCCACTGTGCTGGGCTCTCCGGTTGCCACATCCTGCGGCGGTCACCCACTCTAGAGCGCTGGAAAGTGAGAGATGGTGGGGTTGTAGTATGTACTGTGCTTTCCTTTTTTGATATTGAATCTAATGCACCATCAAATCTAGTGCACCTTCAAATCTAAAGGTGCGCATTAGATTTGCGTAAATACGGTAATATTGCTATGGTGGTGGACTTGCAAAGTCTCACAATGGCATATTAAAGACAGCCAGCATTAATATATGTACTAGTGAAGCATGTGATCCTGACCTCAATATCGGTCTGAGAACAGATCATTGGGTATGATGTAAGTAGCATTGAATCTGGCTGCTGACCTTTGTGTCCTCTCTGTATTAATGGGTATATTCCCCTATTGCTGATATCATGAGTTTCCTTTAACATGTGCTAACACCTGTATAGCTGATGGATGTAATATATATGTTGATGAACAATATTATATACGAAGGTGACACCTTGAACACTGACGCTGGTAACAGCTAAGCATTTATTGCGAGATGACACATCAGTAATAATTGTCTTGGCCAGTGACATATCCTGAGAACTAGTTAATGGTTAGCAGTACTTGCAGATGGGAATCAGGAGAGTTGGTGTATTGTTAAAGTATTCAGCACTGTACTGTACATACATGTTTTTTCATTCTATATCTTCCTCCACCTTTTTTTTTTACCAATTTTTTTCAGATTTTTGTTTTGGGGAAACTCTCTGTATGTGTGAAACTGGATTGGATTACACAGTCCAGAGGTTTATCCTCTGTTTAATTGAGCAGATATAGACAAGTTGTAAGTACTATGTGTCATGATTCCCCTTACCATCCTTTGGCTTTAGTAATTGTTATTGTTATTTAATATGTTTCAATGTTAAATTCATTACCCTTGTATGTTGGTTACTGTATGTTGTGTTTTTCCTCCCTATGTGTGATTGACTTGTGGTCTTTGATTCTATGTGCTGGATGTTTGATTCATGAAGTGTTAAATAATTTAGAATGTTGTGTTGTCAGTCTGTAACTGTCAGAGAGAAAGTCAGTGGAGACTTCAGTTACATCGAGTGAGATGTAATGGTTTTCTCTGAAAACACGCCAGTCTAAAGGCAGTCTGTGGTGCTTGTGAAGAAAAGAGAGGCAGTTCAGATACTGCTGTGTTGAAGGTCTTAATGAAGATGCATGTTTCTAAAAAAGGGAAAGTGACATATCTTGAAGACATATACTCCTAAAGTAAAGGGAGGTAATATAACTGTATGACTGAAGTGGATGTTATGATGCCTTGCAGATGAAACCTTGTCAGTAGTACTTTATAGAAAGTCCAGAAGATACACAAACTATTCCAGAACGATATCAGCTCAAGTTTAAATATACATCTATTGAACCTATTATGAATTACAACAACAATTAAAGCATTTCCCAAGTTTTATAATGCAGAGCCTGAGTTCATATTATTTTTAAATACTGCATAAAGAGTAAGGGCATTTTAAGAGACATCAGCTGTCGTGGTGAAGGAATCAAAAGAATCTGAAAGATCTCGCAATAACAGCCTTATCAAGCCCGACTGAAGAAGCAGATCGTAAAAATTGGTGGCAAGTGGTGGGATCCCTTCATCAGCTATCCCAGACAGCAGCCAGGTTGGCATATGGAAACAAGTCCAAGATAGAAATCAAGTACTTTCAGAGGCTTGGAGGAGATGCAGAGACAAACAAGCAATTGGCCCAGTACTATCAGACCAGATCCCTGATTTCCTGCAGAACAGAGGGTATTCAGGAGAAAAGGAGTGAGAGGATGCCAAGGATGATGGAGCGGAGAGCACATCAAGTTGCAATTGAAGAGGACCTGGCAGCAGCTCTTAAGCATCAGTGGATGGCATTCCTGGAGCTCCAGCAGGGAGGTGAGCTGTCAAAATGGCTGGAGGGACTGGTGTGGAACGAGATCGCTTTGGAGGAGCGGTATGATGGTCTGATGGAGCCAGCTGTCTTGTTGCAGCATCCCTCGTACTACAGAGTGGAGTTGATGAAAGGACTCCAGGGTGTACTGAAGGGCGATCCAGCATGTGGAATTTGGCGTATAGAATGGAGGGTGATTCTGTATAATTGCTGCTGTCAAGAATTGGGATTAAAACTAGGGTCCAAGGAAGCTGCGTTGATTGAGAACTTAAGCGAGGAAGAGCTGGAGCTGCAAACCGGTTATATGATGCTGCTGGTAGAGGCAACCATTGATAGGACCTGGCTCAAGGGGTGGAAGGAACCCTGCCAACCAGGGTAGGATTAAGAAGATGCATCCGGTCCTAAAAGCATCTGTCCTTGTTGCAGAACTGCAGAAAACTATTGCAGAAAAAAAAGACAAGCAGATAAAACAGAAGGAAAATTGTTTGGCTCTGGCACATGCTAATTTTGTAAATAGCAGAGAGGAGCTCAAGGCTCTACAGACAGAAAACATATCCCTAAAAGCACAAATCAACATGTTCCAGGGTTTGAAGAATGAGCAGGCCACTGCCACGCTCGCTATGGAACAGCTGCAAAGAAGCATTATTGAGATGAGAAAATAAGATATCTCAATGAGCAACTTCAGAATGAGCATGCAAAAGTGTCCAACAAAGTTGAGAAAAACAAAGTTCTGCATTATCACAACAAGGAGTTGCAATTACAGATCAATAAATTACAGGCTAATATAGATGTATTAGGGCAGATGGAGAAGAGTAATCAAGAAAAAGATGAAACAATCAAAACAGTGAAAGAACTTTTAGTGACCGGACTCATAGAGTTTGAAAATAAGCAAGAAGACTTAAGAATATTGAAAGAAGAAAATTCATCCTTAAGAATGGATATTAAAAATTTGCAGGCTGAAAAGACAGAACAGATGTCACTTACACCAGATGTATAGGAACTGAAGAATGTGATCCATGAGAAAGATGGGAAGATAAAGTCTGTAGAAGATTGCCTACAGGCTGAAATCCTCTGAGGGGACATCAAGGAGAAAATGATCAAGGCATTGAATAAGAAAATCAAAGCCCTGCAGGAACAGTTAGCAAATAACCAACTTGAAAATGCAGAGCCGGTGCCTATTATAGCATTGGTACAGGAGCTACAGATTGAATTTAAGGATAAGGAAGAAACATTAGGAACAGTGGAGGCCTGGAAGCTGGCACTGGTGTGTTTGAAAGAAAATTTGGGAGCAGAAGAGGTCAAGATGACAAGTACAACTTCAATTGCCTACTTTTTTTGCCATAGGCCCATGGACCGTTTTAGTCATAACAGGACAGCTGTTGGGACTGGCCTGGCTGGGGAGGGTTGTTATGGCATGGGATCCACTGAAGTCAATTCCAGGATTGTTTTTGCCCCTGGACATTCTACAGAAGAAAAATAACAAAAACTTGTCCTGCACACTTAAAATAAGGACTCGGGCATAGGGAGGTCTAGGGCAATTGTTTTGCACATTTGTCTCAATGGTGTTGAGTAGCCCAGTAACCCAGACATGGACTTACGCATGGACTTGATTTTTGCAGCATCCCGGTGTTCATCTAATAGAGATGATCACCGGGATGCTGCATTTAAAAGGGGGGAGTAGTTGTCATGATTCCCCTGACCATTCTTTGGGTTTAGTAAGTGTTATTGTTATTTAATATGTTTTTATGTTAAGTTGGTTAACCTATGTATGTTGCGTTGCTTCTCTATGTGTGATTGACTTGTGGTGTTGGATACCATGTGCTGCATGTTTGAATCATGAATCAGTTGATATTTCAGTTACATGGAGTCAGATGTAATGGTGTCTTTGAAAACACGCCAGTCTGAAGGCAGCCTATGGTGCTTGTGAAGAAGTTTATAAAGAAAAGTGAGGCCGTTGAGATACCGCTTTGTTGAATGTCTTAATGAAGATATATGTTCCTAAAGTAAGGGAAGGTGACATATCTTAAAGACATATACTCCTAAAGAAAAGGGAGGTAATATAACTGTATGACTGAAGCGGATGTAATGATGCCTTGCAGATAAAACCTTGTCAATAGTACTTTATAGAAAGTCCAGAGGATACACAAACTGTTACAGAATGTTATCAGCTCAAGTTTAAAAATTAATGAATTAAACCTGTTAGGAATTAAACAATTAAAGCAGTTCCTGAATTTTATAATGCTTAGCCTGAGTTCATATTATTTTTAAATACTGCATAAAGAGTAAGGGCATTTTAAGAGACATCGGCTGTCTTGGTGAAGGGATCAAAATAATCTGAAAGGTATGCTGGGTGGATTTGGCAAAACCAGCCCGACTGAAGAAGAAAATCGTAACACTATGCACATTAATGATTTCTTTAATTAAATGGAGAGATTTCTGATGATCCTTTTTTTTCATCAGATTCAGGTTGCAGTGGTGTGCTATGCATCATTCTTATTCTAGGACATTACCCCCTTTTAGGTATCCCCCTTTTTCCAAAACCAAGCCTCTTGCCTTCCTGGGATCTGCCCCACACCACACCCATGAGATTAATTCAGAGTCTTGTCCATTAATGATTGTGCTCTGTGTATGAAATAAAGCTTTGTTATACTGTTCTCACTGTGTCAGTGTGTTTTCAATGGTTGGGGTTTTGGGACATCCACATACATCACATTTGTGTCACATTCCTATATCAGTAAACTAATGAGCCCTAGTTACTATGTATTAATTTAATATATATAAGAACAATAATAATAATAATAATAATAGTATCATAAGATATCATTTTGTGAGGAATTGACTCTGCTGGGTTTTGAACCCTGGTCCCCAGGCTGCTATACCTCTTCCCTACCACTGCACCAGCCTGCCTTTTGTGAATTCCATTGAGACCTTATAAGCTTGACTCTGCTAGCAATTTTATCAGTACCTAAGTCTCTTCAGATGTGTCTGGTCAGGTGTCTGGTCCTTGGCCTATATAAAGCACTTCCTGTCAAATGTACCTTGCCAGATTATTGTTGGTTCCTGATCCCTTCAATAAAAGCTTGTTCCTGTTTAACCTACAAGTTGCTGAACCGGATTATTGCTGACCTTGGCTACTGGTCTCCACAACTTTGTGATTCCTATATCATTACACATATAATCATATATATCATATATCACAATAAAGGGTTAATACACATGTAAAGTTCAATTTTATAACAATATGACAGGTGATAATATGATTTGATTGATAACAAAACACTTAATGGGATGTCACCAAATGATAATGGGTATATATATTGGCACATGGCCACCAGCAATGGTGTGGGAACTTCCAGGATGGGCCTAGCGGATATTATCCCTGATGGAGGCGAGTTGGCTGTTCCTCCACGTGCCTCTGCACAATCTCCATATGTGTTTGCGGCCCATCCTGATGGGTTAGAGTAGATTAGTGTGGTGTATGTTCCCTTGGTCCCCTTCTGGTTGCTAAGTGGTGGTGATGAAGGGGCTTGTGTACCTCAATGAAGCTGTGAGCTATACCATGTAGGGTCACTGTAGGTGGGCAGGTCATAGCAGAGAGGTCAGACAAATAACTGTCCACTAGAGAAGGAACTGGTAACCCACAACTGTATCTTTGGCATGCAAACCTTGTGGAAAAGCACAGGCAGAGACATAGCTAAACGTGCTGCGGTCCATAGGGTCAAGGAGATTCGGACACAAGAGGGACTGAACAACCAAATATCAAATGTTCCCCTGGTACTTGATATATGCTATGTGGCAGTGTCATTTGGCCACTATTTGTTTTCCTAATGTAGATGTGATGAGTGAGATGTATATGAGATGATCTTTGTATTTTTAGGGTCCACATAAGAGCTTCTGTGAGTAAAAAGCAACTGCAAGGATTTTCAAGCCCGTAACACGTAAGTTGTTTTTAGCTCTAAAAAAAAACTCCTATTGAATAGCAAATTGGCTTACAGGCTCCATTACGGGCTCCAGTAAATTAAAGTTGCTCAATTGAATGAGGCTCAATGTAATGAAATCAGAAAATGATGTACCTTCCCTCCAAAGGGACTTACATAAATTAGAAGAATGAGCAGCTAAATGGAGATGAAATTTAACACAAATACAATTAAAGTTATGCATTTGGAAGGGCAACATAGGCATGTAATTTATAATCTTAATGCAGCAAATCTTGGGTTTTAGCCAGAGACAGAGATTTAGGAATCCCTAAAATATTAACATGCATTAAGAGGGGTATAGAAGCAAGGGAAGCAAATATGATTCAACCAATGTATAAATCCCTAGTGTGCCCTCATTTGGGAGTACAATTATACAATTATTACAATATACAATTATAGAGTACAATGTTGGGCACAACTTCATAATAGGAACATTGTAGAGTTGGAAAAGGAGCAGAGAAGGGTAACAACAATGATAAGGGCGAATGTAGGGTCTCAGCTGTGAATAAAGATTAACCACATTAAACTAACTTTCTTTAGAAAAAAAGGTGCCCAAGATGAAATATGATATTACCTTTTACAAATACAACAATGGTCAATATAAAAAAAATGTTTTCAAACTTTTTTTGTGCCAATAGGCCATTCCTTGAGGTTGGAAGAAAAAAAAGATTTTTCCTTAAAGAAAGAAAAGGGGTTCTTCACAGTACAGGTAGTCAGACAGTGTGATGTGCTCTAATAAAGAAGACTGTGACAGCAGATTAAACAGATAACTTTAAAAAAGGGATGTATATAGTTTTGAATATAAATGTCATACATGGTTGTGAAAACATCCCTGATGGGGGTGAAGTCTGTAATAAAGTCCTTGAGATACTTGCTTCTCTTTCTTCCCCAATGGAGCCTAGTCCAGTCTTCCCCAAGATAATGCCTTTCCTAGGCCAGTACAATATGGACATGACACCCCTGGGCTTTGTTGTTTCCAGCACAGAGCTACCCACATGATAGCCATGGTTTCCCTTGTTTTGGACTGTCTAATGACTGTCTAATGTTTGGGCTTTGTGTGGCTGACCACTTTTTTTTATATGTGTGTAATTCATATATTGTGATTCCATTATTGTTTGAAAGGTCAGACCTAAGATGCCCATTGTTAAAATAACACAAAGGTGTATCCTACAGAGTGATTAGGTTAGCTGGCCTATCTTATTTATATTACCTTTTGCTACTCTGCATCTAGGCTAAATTAATTTCAGGGACCTTTTCGTTCTACCATGTATATAAATTCCTGCATGTTTCAATAAAGAATTACCACTTTTAATGGATACAAGTGTGTCAGCTGTATTTTTAAGGGTAGAAAAGAGCTTTCTAAACATTTTTTCCAGTGCAGCTAACAGGGAATCATGCATCTACCTTCCTGAATTGCATCCCTGCTCTCCACAGATCAAGCAGCAAGCCTCCTTCCATGGGAAGCCCTAGCACTGATACACAGAAACCACAGAAAAGAGGACCTAACTAGTGATGTCCCGAACAGTTCGCCCGCGGACTATTCGCAGTGATTTTGCCATGTTCGCGCTCGCAGTGAACGGCGAACATATGCACTTTTCGGTTCGCCCCCTATTTTTTATCATTGAGGAAACTTTGACCCTGCACCTCACAGTCCGCAGACACATTCCAGCCAATCAGCAGCATACACTCCCTTCCAGAGCCTTCCATCTCAAGGACAGCAACCCAAAAAGCCCTTTTTAGGGCTAGAACATCATTTATTATATTATATAATTTTTTTCTGTGTATTCTAATTGCATATGCCTGCCTGCCAGCGTGTGTGTGTGACAGGCTAACACCTAACAGCTTATATTGTGCTCAGTGAAATAAAACAACACTTTTTTGACTGTAATAGATTGAATAGCAATTGCCTGCCTACAGGCGTGTGTGTGAAGCCTATTGCATCTACTCTGCCAACTTTTGCCAGTGCACAGTGATACGTCATATCTGGTGCAACCGTAGTGTACAGTGACATAAAACAACACTTTTTTGACTGTAATCGATTGAATATCAGTTGCCTGCCTACAGGTGTGTGTGTGAAGCCTATGGCATCTACTCTGCCAACTTTTGCCAGTGCACAGTGATACGTCCTATCTGGTGCAACCGTAGTGTACAGTAACATAAAACAACTCTTTTTTGACTGTAATCGATTGAATATCAGTTGCCTGCCTACAGGCGTGTGTGTGAAGCCTATTGCATCTACTCTGCTAACTTTTGCCAGTGCACAGTGACATTCATATCTGGTGGCACCTTAGATTGCACGCGCAGTGCCCCAAATTTGAAGTAGGAGGACCGACCAAGCATCTTTTTCCATCTCCCGCTTCCAAAAATCCATGCCATATACACGTCCCCTGATAGTGGACATAACAGGGATTAAACCGATAGGAATAGTACTACTTAACAGTACACACCTTATAATAACGCAGACAGAGGCAAATAATCTTCCATGCTGTGCAGTGGAAGCCCCCAGACTCTGGGAGTCTGAAGAAGAGGAGTCAGAGGAGGAAGGTGGCTTTGAGGAGGTGGACGACCAAGCACAGCAGGCGTCCCAGGGGGCTTGTTGTCACCTTTCGGGGACCCTTGGTGGCTGGGTGGAGGAAGAGACCTTCAATGACATCAGTGAGGACAAGGAACGGGAAATGGCTAGCTTGGTATCCAACCTTGTGCAAATGGGGAGTTTGCGGTTGTGCAAAGGGACTGTTTGCGGTTGTTTGCGGTGCATTAAACAGGGAGATTGGTCTGTTACTGTGAAGCGGGTGTAACCCTTACACTACCTGATCGATACAACATCATACCTGATGTTTTAAAGCATGTTGTTCCAAACAATTTAGGAATGTTAGGTGATTTATGCCCTTTATGGCTTAAAACCAGACTCTGCATTAACTATATAATTTTCCGTGGGAGTTTTGCCATGGATCCCCCTCCGGCATGCCACAGTGCAGGTGTTAGTCCCCTTGAAACAACTTTCCCATCACTATTGTGGCCAGAAAGAGTCCATGTGGGTTTTGAAATTCGCCTGCCCATTGAAGTCTATGGCGGTTCGCCGATGTTCGCCCTTTCGCGAACATTTGATGAAGTTCGCGTCCGCTGTTCGCGAACCCAAAATTTGATGTTCGCGACATCACTAGACCTAACTAAAGTGATCTGTTCATTAGACTCTTCAAATGGTTCTTCTTAGATAACTAGAGAAGGAGGAGTATTGATCAAGAGTGTAGTCTGGTGTAATATTACAAGCATATTGATATCTGAAAAGGTTGAAATAAATAAACTAAAAGTATTTTTCAAACTCAAATACTATGTTAATATGTTATTATTTCTTGCTTCCCTTCCTGAACTTCTGACTTGACCTATTTAACCTATGACTTTGACCTGCCTCTGGCTTTAACCATTTCAGTCACTGTATGCTCTATTTTTTCTGTCAATGTGCGACTTTATGCTGCAAAACAATTATATACTGTTTTTATAACTGTGTAAAGTGCTTTGGATAAATGCACTTTATAAAAATGTAAATTAATAAAAAATATATATTCATCTGTCCAAATAAAGATAAATCTTTGAACCTTCAATCAGTTACAGGAAATTAAATCAGATAATCATAAATGCTGGTAATCTGTACCTCTCTTTCAAGAGTTTTTTTGCATTTATCATATATGCTACAATCTTCTCTAAACTTGAGCTAAGGTATACAACAAATTTGGTCCATACTAGACGTGGAGATAAGTGGGAGATTTTCTGAACCAGGTATAGGCACTATTAATATTTGATTATTCCATGTGGGTTATTCAACATCCATTCCACTTTCCAGTACTTCGTTAAAGATGTGTTTAAAGAGCAATTTGACAGTTTGGTAATTATGTAGCTTAATAAAATTCTGGTTAAACTTAAAATCACTGGAAGAATCCACAAACTAAAGCCTATCTAACCAGAAATACACATTGACTTTTCTAAAGTTCGAGATTGGCTAAACTTAAATTTCAATAACAGTATCAGTGAGTTCTTGAATTCTCCAACACTTACAGAAGATTTATTCAAAGCTTTTAAAAAATGGTGTCACCAAGAAATAAGAGAACGTTTTTTTCAAAAGGAGCTCCTAAGACTGAAAAGTGTTTTCAATATCTGAAGGAGAAATTTACCATTGCTCCAATACCAAAGCATTGCCAATTCATATTGGTGGTGCTTTGGAGGTGGAATCTTCCACATTAAACCCAATTGTTTTTATGTTAAAGAACAAATCCTAGCAGAAAAAATATATAGTGTCACAGGTGAAAAGCTTTTGTCTAGAAATCTTGCAGTACAGGAATGGGGGCATTTGTTGAAGCAGTTCCTATTTATACAAACTATTTATACAGACCAGGTGTATATCAAACAAATAAAGAGGAAAGAGATTAATTCAAGACAGTACAGATGATCCATTTCCTTTTCTAGACCTGCAAGCAAACTATATAAACCAGCAGAGTACATTCAGGTTATTGGCTATTTATAATCATTCCAGTTACTATTTTCCTGTGCTCCTGATTTTAACATTCAGGTTCCTGACTTGACTTTCATTTATGATTTCTGCTTTGGATTGCTGCCTAGACTAACACTTCAGCTTGTTATATTGATTTTGAAACTCTGCTGCCATTCACTAATTTCAGACTGATTTACTATGATTCTGCCTATGGCCCACTTGTTTGACATCCCTTGATACTCTTGTGCATAAAATACCAACACATTTTTATTACAAAAGTAACCAAATTGCAGTTTTGCTGCTGTGAAAAGGGACTATATTTCCAATAAAATGGGTGAATTATTATATGTTTAGAATAGAAAGCTAAACCAATGTGGAAAACAAAACATTATGCTGAATATGTTTTTTTTAGATATAAAAGGGACTGTACAGGGAGTGCAGAATTATTAGGCAAGTTGTATTTTTGAGGATTAATTTTATTATTGAACAACAACCATGTTCTCAATGAACCCAAAAAACTCATTAATATCAAAGCTAAATATTTTTGGAAGTAGTTTTTAGTTTGTTTTTAGTTTTAGCTATTTTAGGGGGATATCTGTGTGTGCAGGTGACTATTACTGTGCATAATTATTAGGCAACTTAACAAAAAACAAATATATACCCATTTCAATTATTTATTTTTACCAGTGAAACCAATATAACATCTCAACATTCACAAATATACATTTCTGACATTCAAAAACAAAACAAAAACAAATCAGTGACCAATATAGCCACCTTTCTTTGCAAGGACACTCAAAAGCCTGCCATCCATGGATTCTGTCAGTGTTTTGATCTGTTCACCATCAACATTGCGTGCAGCAGCAACCACAGCCTCCCAGACACTGTTCAGAGAGGTGTACTGTTTTCCCTCCTTGTAAATCTCACATTTGATGATGGACCACAGGTTCTCAATGGGGTTCAGATCAGGTGAACAAGGAGGCCATGTCATTAGATTTTCTTCTTTTATACCCTTTCTTGCCAGCCACGCTGTGGAGTACTTGGAAGCGTGTGATGGAGCATTGTCCTGCATGAAAATCATGTTTTTCTTGAAGGATGCAGACTTCTTCCTGTACCACTGCTTGAAGAAGGTGTCTTCCAGGAACTGGCAGTAGGACTGGGAGTTGAGCTTGACTCCATCCTCAACCCGAAAAGGCCCCACAAGCTCATCTTTGATGATACCAGCCCAAACCAGTACTCCACCTCCACCTTGCTGGCGTCTGAGTCGGACTGGAGCTCTCTGCCCTTTACCAATCCAGCCACGGGCCCATCCATCTGGCCCATCAAGACTCACTCTCATTTCATCAGTCCATAAAACCTTAGAAAAATCAGTCTTGAGATATTTCTTGGCCCAGTCTTGACGTTTCAGCCTGTGTGTCTTGTTCAGTGGTGGTCGTCTTTCAGCCTTTCTTACCTTGGCCATGTCTCTGAGTATTGCACACCTTGTGCTTTTGGGCACTCCAGTGATGTTGCAGCTCTGAAATATGGCCAAACTGGTGGCAAGTGGCATCGTGGCAGCTGCACGCTTGACTTTTCTCAGTTCATGGGCAGTTATTTTGCGCCTTGGTTTTTCCACACGCTTCTTGCGACCCTGTTGACTATTTTGAATGAAACGCTTGATTGTTCGATGATCACGCTTCAGAAGCTTTGCAATTTTAAGAGTGCTGCATCCCTCTGCAAGATATCTCACTATTTTTGACTTTTCTGAGCCTGTCAAGTCCTTCTTTTGACCCATTTTGCCAAAGGAAAGGAAGTTGCCTAATAATTATGCACACCTGATATAGGGTGTTGATGTCATTAGACCACACCCCTTCTCATTACAGAGATGCACATCACCTAATATGCTTAATTTGTAGTAGGCTTTCGAGCATATACAGCTTGGAGTAAGACAACATGCATAAAGAGGATGATGTGGTCAAAATACTCATTTGCCTAATAATTCTGCACTCCCTGTATGTCATAGAGGCATTAAGCCAGAGCAGGGAGAAAATCTTCATCTTCATTATTGTTTTAACTTGAACAAACCATAAGACGCAACCTTAATGCACTCCTTAAAGGGGGGAACTCAAACATTAGTTTCAAGAACGTAGTATATAACTTTATTTTTGATATTCTCAACATTACTGTACATTGTGAAGTTTCTACCATATATATATATATATATATATATTTATATATATATAAAAATAGTGACTAATCGCCTGCCACGCTATAGGTTTGTGCCCTAGTATCCAGCACTACAATAAAGAACTCAGAAGGCCTTTAGATGCTTTATCATATTTTTACTGGGGATATTAGTATACAAAAAAAACAGAGCTGTCTCAGGATCTCTCTGTCCCAGCTCAGACAGAACTCTCTGTTAGGTGCTCAGAAGCCCTTTAAATGATGGATCCCAGCTAAAATTGTTATATTAATAACAATTCTGTTATATTAATCTCGTCATTTCCTAGTGGGAAAAGGGCTCTGCTGAGTCTGTCCCTCACATATACTCCATATATGACTCTGTCACATATCTCCCTCCGCAGCTCGACGCTATGGGGTTGAGCGGCCAAAGCTGTGAGGCAGTGTACGCAGGATAAGTCATCCACATTTCCGTGTAGGCTGCCAGCTCTATGGAGGACACAGAGATTGACGGGTAGGAGAGACAGGAACCATCTTGTCACCCGACTGTTCATCTTTTTGCTCTGGTGCATCCACTTCAGGGGTGCATGGTCCGATACCAAGGTGAACTTTCTTCCCAAAGGTTCATTGCAGGCCGCAAATGTGTATCCTTGCAAAGCGAGGGGCCGCATTAGCAGAGGTGGACATAAACTGCAATGTATACTATCCCTTATTAACCCTTCTAAAAGCTTTCCCATTATAGAAGTGACACTTACAGGTTTATAATTCCCTGGGTTTGCTTTTGCTCCCTTCTTAAATATAGATATCACATCTGCTTTTCTACAATCATATGGTATCAACTCTGTGGTGAGTGAGTCTTAAAAATTATATATAATTCCCTCAATACCCTTAGATCTATTCAATCAGGACCTGGGGCTTTATTAACATTACTTTTTTCAACATCTTTTAGATTTCTTCCTATGTTAACCAATTATTTGCTGAAGTTAGTGGAGCCCCATTTTGTTGCAGTCTTATTTAGCTCATCTACCTTTTCCTGGTCACTAATTATCAGATGGCCTTTTTCACATTGTAATGTTCATACAGCTTCCTTACTGGCCTTCTTCCCATTAATATATTTTAAAAAAAAACCTTTAGGATTCATCTTACTCTCCTTTGCAACTAACTTTTCATTTTCTAGTTAAGCAAATCTGATAGTTATTTTGCAAGACTTGCTGATTTCCTTCTACTCACTTAAAGCATTCACTGTTCCCTCATTTTTTATATAATTTAAATGCCTGTTTTATACTCTTTTAAATCATTGTTAAGCCACATCAATGTGACTTACTCCTTTTAATTTTCAATGCGGTACACGGTAATAAGTATGTTTATTTAGTAAGGATTTGAAAAGTTGTCCATTTATGTTCAGTATGTTTACCTTTCAGTTCTTTACCCTAGTCTATATGTTGTTTTGATGTCATTAGACAACTAAAATCTGCCCTTTTAAAATTAAGAGTTTTGGTTGGCCTCTTAGAACTTTGTTTATGAATTCAACTGTATTGGGATCACTGTTTCCCAAGGGTCCCCATATACCAACATTTGATACTATTTCAATTTTATTTGTGATGACTAAATCGTAATTTCTGTAGGTTTTAGTATAACCTGGGCCAGATAATGATCTCTGAGTGTACTCAAGAACCTGCTCCCCTTAGCTGAACTGCTGGTCTCACTCATTCAGTTTATTTCCGGGTAGTTAAAATCTCCAATTATCAGAACTTAACAATGCTTAGCTGCATTTCCAATCTTTAAAAAAATGGCAGTTCCTCGCTTTCAATTATATTTGGAGGGTTATAGCATATTCCTACAATATTCTTTTACAATTTGCTCATCCGCTATTTAACTCAAATGACACATTATTGCAAGTTCCACCATACATATGCTCTCTGACAATAGGCTTAAATTCAGGCTTAACATACAGAAAAATCCCTCCCCCTCTTCTACAATTGCCCTTATTTTTCCTAAATAGGTTATACCTATCCAGATTAACAGTCCAGTCATGAGAGTCATCCCACCATGTTTCTGAAACACCTATTAAGTCCCCTTTCTCATTTAATGCTAATAATTCTAACTTGCCCATTTTCCCTGACAAGCTTCAGGCATTAGCAAGCATACACTTTATGTTGCTATGACTCTGTAGTTTTAAAGTGCTTGCCATTGTATTTGAGTCACTCAGTAATTCCTCCCTTTTGACTATACTAAACCTCACCCCTTCTTCCCCCCCATGAGTAGTTAATTCATCTGTTACGCCTCTACACTTTCTAGCCCATTACTTCCATCTAGTATCTCCTTCACCTACTAGGCATTTTACCATCCTTTACCCTAGTACACAAGCTCCCTATTCATTAAGGTGCAATCCAGCACTACTATAGAGACTGGACCCAAATAAGAAATTAGCCAGTGCTCTAAAACTCAAAACCCTCCACATTTTTAGTCATGCATTAACCTCTTTAAGCTCATTCTGTCTCCCTGGGCTAGCACATGGCACTGATAGTGTCTTGGAAAATACTACCTTAGAAGTCCTTGCCTTAAGCTTATTGTCTAGTTCAATATAATCATCTTCCACTTACTTTATCATTTTACCAATATGAACCATGACCACCGGTTCATTTCCAGGCCCTCCCAATAATTTATCTATCTAATCCACAACATGACAAACCCAAGCACCTGGGAGACAGCAAACTGTTTGCTTGCTGGGATCTGGATGACAAATCACCCTGTCTACCTTCCTAATAATAGACACCCTTACCACAAAAATAAGTTTGTTGCTCTGCCTAATATGCACTCCGTCTCCTCCAGTAGAACTGTTCTCCCGGTTGTTATGCACCCTGGATCAGCTGTTCCAGCAGAGCACACATGTGTCAGTATGTACACTGAGTGAGGTTGCCACTGGACTGACTCATGATTACAATTACAAAGACAAAGTGAGAAAACAATTATATTTGTATACATCTTGTTTTTCTATACCTTAATAGATAAAAAAATAAAAAAACTTTTGTTCCTCTTCTTTCTTCTTTTTTTACCCTTCCTTTTTTTTCTTTCTTCCATTTTCTGCACTACAATTTAACTCCTTTTCTTTGAACTCCCTCCTTTTATTTAAACTCTCATACTTATACTTGTGCACTTTTACTAGAACTGTTCGCAAGCTTATAAGTTCACTGCATCCCCTGTTTAAATGAGATTCCGACTACTCACCTGCATAATAATTATCGCACAAAATGCCCTTGACTGTTCAGAAGAAAATCACTGAACAGATGCAATCAGACCACACAAAATCCACACACTGATATAGCTTTACACAGGAAAAAGCACACACACCCTCTCTTCTGCACAATAACCACTGCACTAGTACACAAACGCCCTTTACTGTACAGAAGAAAACCACAGAAGAGATGCAAAAGTTATGAAGAATAATAATAATACTTTTTGAAAATATTTGCCTCCTATAAAGTCTTTTCCTTAATAACTTTGTGAATGTTATGCATGTTCCTAAAGGGTTTAGTGACAAATTGTAAACTCTGATTTAATTGTACTTTGTAAACTCATTTTAAAATTCAATTACATCTCTAAATAAATTAAAATATAAGCACATAAATATCATATACTCTGTTATTTTTCTTTTCTGTAGCTACTGGATTTTTTTAGTTCAGAAATACATGTTATGTTCCAAATCTTAAGGACTTGCAAATTGCATAAATCAATATAATCATCTTTAGGGAAATGTAATTTAGACACCTTAAAATTGACCTGACATTATTAGCTGCTATGATTTAAAATGATCACAGATGTAGCACAATGTAACTAATTTTATACTTTTTTGTTTAGCTGAATATGAGTTTTAATAAAATTAAAAGTTCACATCCATAGCTTACACATAGTTTTATATCTATATTTTTTCTTTTACACTATTGCAACTTCATACTTGATTTTATACATATATACTAAGCATGCTCAAAATCTATTTTTAAACAGTTTTACAAGTCACTATGAATCCTTCCAGTTTCATCCCTTCTTACAGCATTCTCTAGTATAAAATATTGTGACGCATACTATCTCTTAGAAAGTACAGTCTCCCAACGAGTTTGTAGACTGTACTATTTATAAACTCCTCCAAGAGCCAGTAACTAAAATGGACAAACATATTGCAGGACAGCCATGAGTCTGTAACTTTACTACTCATTTAACAAGACCCTATCTCCCCATTATTAATTATAGCTAGGTCCCAGCTAAGCTTTCCATAATCATTATTTATTTCAGATAAAAATCTTATAAAATCAAAATATGAAATGCACACTTTGAAGACTAAACAAGAAACCAGAATTCAATAGAACCCTTGCACTATTAACCTTAGGGACACAATCACACTGACACGAGAATGTCAGAAATGTGTGAAGGTCATCATTGTAACCACCTAAATGGAAAAATTTAAAATACTTTCCATACTTTTGATAAACATTCTGTAGACACTTGAAAATTCCCCACTCAGTCATACCTTCACATATGGTGAATAATCCATGCAAAGTAAAGAATAGCTGCATAGATTAGATGTAGCATCACAAATTAATAACATAAACTTATATTACTGAAAATTAATGAGCTCAAAAATGGAATAGTGAATTGTGTGATGATACTTTGCCTAAGAAAATAGTACTATACAGATGACAATTATCATGAATTAAATCACTACCTTGATACTTTTTTTAATCTCATATTTTTGGGTTTTGGAGAATTGGACATTTGGACCGGATCCATATTATCATTTGCCTCAATATCCTATTATGTATTGTTGCTCCTTGTTTTCCCACTCTATTACAATGAAAAAAAATCTGAAATAATAACAAATCACAATGTTTTAAAATGTTTTTCACTAAAGTCATTATTAATTTGTTTCACAAAAAAATATACGGTAGTATTTGGTATTGCTATAATACTACTTACACATAAAAGCTAGTGTGTAATTGTGATAATCACAAATAAAGAAAACAATAGCAGGGAAAACCTAATCACTTCTATTTTCCTGGACCAGTATTCAGGTCTTCCAAGTCCAGTCTGTAGCAGAACTTGCTGTGATGATGCATATTATGAGTCACACAGATTATTTTCTTTGCTATGTCTCATCTAGATATCCTTATTTTAAGAGACATTGGGCCTCATTAAATTGTCCAAATTGTAGTTACTGTAGCCTGTAATGTAGCCTGCAAAAGTTACTGCTATTAAATTGGCCTCTTTTCGCCACCCACAATCTATTTGCAATCTACAGGCTGAGAATCAAAAAATCATAACTCTGACTCAGCTAAGCCTTTGATCTTTCAAGCCTGCAAATGTTACAATCGCTAAAATCGCTAATCACTATTAAATTGCTACAATTCCTCAAGCTCACAATTGCTTTCACACCCGTTAATGGCAAATGTAGCCAAAAATCCTACGAGTACTAGAGAGGACTCTCAAGAGGGTTAAACACCTGTTCGTAACACTATAAAAGCAAATAAAAAATCAATACTGCACTTTAAAATATGGGGAAAACGATGAAAGACATTAGAGTTAATTGCACAACAGACTCAAGCTCGCAAATCTACAATCAAAAATAATTATTTTTATGTGTAATTTCCGTGTTATATCGATCCCGGCAATCAATGAGTTAATGCATATCATTGAACTCACATGGACTAGAATAGTAGATTCATTGATTTTTTTTATATTGAAACATTTCTGGATTGCAAGTCCGATTGCAAATCATACTTCTAAACACTAATTGATTGTGGTTTAAACGCCATGTTTTACTGACTTCATGATGACGGTCTCATTTTGCTATTGGCTGTGTCTAAATTGTAATTTACAGACTTGCTTAATTGATCATGATTATGCCCTGAAACGCTACTTATGGAAGCATGGTTTACACTTTTGAGGCTTCGGCCAGGTAGCTGCAGGCTTGTTCAATTTAATCGATCTGTAACTGCTGCAAATTTTGGAATTTAATGCGGCCCATGTTGTAGTGGAGGTGCATTCTTACTGTTTTTATTGGCACATTTGATTTCAACAAACATTCAGCATCTTCAGTATCATTACTTTTGTTCTGCAGTCTCATTGATTTAAGAGCATTTCCCCACAATATACATTATATAATAGTAGGGACTGATGAGTACTAAAAAAAATGGTCAGATATATTACAAAATAAGTTTGGAAAAATACGTTTTTTGTGCTTTATGTAAAGGCAGAGGTCAATAAATTCTAACTTTAACTCCTTGTTATAACCTCCGCTCCTTCCGGCGTCTTGACGTGGCGCGCATGTGACGTCACGGCATTAACATATACCGGTTGCCGGCACTCGGTATATGCTAATGACGTGGCGCTCATGTGACATCCCGTCATTAGCATATACCGGCACATACCGGTATATGCTAATGACTAATGACATTATGTCACATGTGCACCACGTCATTAGCACCTGTATATGCTAATGACGTGATGTCACATGCGCGCCTTGTCATTAGCATATACCTGGGTGCCGGCACCCGGTATATGCTAATGACGTGACGTCACATGCGCGCCTCTTCAAGACGCCGGAAGGAGCAGAGGCCGGAGCAGAAGCTTCAGATGCATGTAAGTGAGGGGAAAGGGAGAGGGGGGGGTATTTAGAGGGGTAGAATGAGGAGGGGGGTTTAGAATGAGGAGGGGGGTTGAGGATGAGGAGGGGGGTTGAGGAGGGGGGTTGAGGAGAGAGGTTGAGGATGAGGTGGGGGGTTGAGGAGGGGGGTTTAGAATGAGGAGGGGGGTTGAGGATGAGGAGGGGGGTTGAGGAGGGGGGTTGAGGAGAGAGGTTGAGGATGAGGTGGGGGGTTTAGGAGGGAGGTTGAGTAGGGATTTTGAGCATGAGTAGGGAGGTTGAGGATGCGGAAGGGGGTTGAGGATGGGGGGGCTGAGGTTGAGGAGGGAGGTTGAGGAGGGGGTTGAGGATGAGGAGGGGGTTGAGGATGAGGAGGGAGGCTGAGGATGAGGAGGGAGGATGAGGATGAGGAGGGAGGTTGAGGATGAGGAGGGAGGTTGAGGAGAGGGTTGAGGATGAGGAGGGGGTTGAAGCTGAGGAGGGGGTTGAGGTTGAGGAGGGGGTTGAGGATGGGGGGGTTGAGGTTGAGGATGGGGGGTTTGAGGATGAGGATGGGGGTTGAGGAGAGAGGTTGAGGAGGAGGTTGAGGAAGTGGTTGAGGATGAGGGGGTTGAGGATGAGGGGGTTGAGGAGGGAGGTTGAGAATGAGGAGGGAGGTTGAGGATGAGGAGTGGGGTTGAGGAGGGAGGTTTAGAATGTGGAGGGGGGAAGAGACACAAAGTACAAGCACTTCACTACACTATTAACCCTAAGTATACCCCATTAACCCTAAATAAACCCCATCCACCCCAACTGTCCCCATCTAGGCCTATTTAACCCCATCTCTTATGGCAGTCTATACAGACCCCCATAAGCCTCAATTTTACCCCATCTCTTATAGGGGTCAATACAGACCCCCATAAGCCTCTATGAAACCCCATAAGTCCCATAAGGGTCTATGAAGACCCTTATGGGACAATAGGAACCCTAACATTAACCCCATAAGCATCATTACAAAAAAATGAACATTACCAAAAATAAAAAGGCACCACTACAGAAAAATAAAAAAGAACTACTCACATAAAAAAAATTACAAGAACAAATAAACACATGCCATTACAATAAATCAAAACCCACATCTAGCCATAAAACACAGTTAAAATATACCCCTAACTACATACATTTAATCTCTATCAACATACATTTAACCCCTAACTACATACATGAATACCCCATCTACATACATTTAACCCCTAAATAAATATATTAATAAACCGTAAAACTAACCCCCCTCACTAAACCTACAATAGGGATGTGCCGGAGGTAAGGAATCACAGACTTGTGGATGTTTTACGGCCCCCATTAGAATGAGGCACCTGGTTTTTGTACTTGATTTCATCATATGACTCAGTCCAATGGAGGTCTGGAAATTTCAGAAGTTAGTATGTAAGTGTATAAATTATTTTGTTAGTGAGCTGTGGAAGTTTCTTGGTAGAAGGCATTTTTAAATATTTCTGTGTTTTGGGAAAAATCCCAACAATATCTGTTAGAATGTTTTTCTCTGGGGTGTGTCTGTCCAGGCATCTGTGTTTGTTCAGAGGTTTGTAGGAGTGTGTTCTTTTTTCCTATATTTTCTTGCTACAATGTTCTCCCTTAGATCCGAGAGCTTCCTCTAATTATACCCAAAACTTAATTTGCTTAGCAGAAATTCCAAACAGGCTATGGGCCTCATTCTATTATCGGCCGTAAATCGGCCGTAAGGCTGCGATTCCTTGCGAGGGTTCAGTTAACTCGCGATTCTATTATACGGCCCCGCAAGGATCTCCTTTTACGGCCGGCCGCATATCTTGGAACCGGCCGTAAACTGTGAAATATAAAAACTCAAAAATAAATTCAAGCCTGCACTGTACAGCTCTGTAAATGCTAGGGATCATATTGGGGGACATGAGGAATAAAAGGAACCCACTCTCAAGCTTGCACATCTGCCCAAACCCGAGTTCAAATTAACTGTTTATTTGCCGGCTGCGGCGTGGGCGTGTCTGAGGTGCTCCAAGCACTCTGGACTTTTTACATGGATATTTTACGGATATTAAAAATGAAATATTTTACGGATTTGAGTACAGGATAATTATGTGCTATTTTTTCTAACACCTAAAATCCCTTTATAGTCTTCTCAAAGTGCAGGATGGCTTTATTTGAGCTATTTTATGTGCTTAATTGGTGCTAGCGAGACCTTTTTCCTGCAAGTAACTGCGGCTCGTTTTTAGCCTTGCAGAGAGGTTTCCCGGAGCAATTGAATTGCAAATCTCTTGCGGCCGTTTTAGATCAAAGGCTTTCCTCCGGCGCGATCGGCCGCAAGAGATAGCAAGGCACCGGCCGCAAGCCTGCCGGAGCCTACGGCCGTAAGGGAATAGAATAGCAGAATAGCTTGCGGCCGGTCCTTGCGGCCCCCGCAGCGGCTGCGGCCGATAATAGAATGAGGCCCTATGTATTTAGCAACCAATCAGAAATCCTAATGATGTCACAAAATGTTTAAGTCTTAATGGGATATATTCTTTTCTAGAGACTTATTAAGCATCAATTAATTTTTTAGAACACCAGAAGGTGCTCTTGAACCTTCACATTATTATCAAGGGATTAAAATAAAATTAGTTAATGACCCCTTGACATTATAATTGTAAATAAAACAATAAACAAGACATGGCTAATATTCTAGTTATAAGGGGTGTCAGTTATATATACCAAGAAAAAGTAGACATCAACAGCCTTATTAAATTGCGATTCGGCCAATTGAAAAGGGCTCTATATGTGCACATAGCATTTTTTTAACAGAAGTTTTAGTTAGTGAAGACCTTGCTTTTGGATAGAAGTTCACTAACTAAAAACTTCTGGAAAAAAATATGCTATGGGCTTATATAGAGCCCTTTTCAATTGTCTGATTCACAATTTAATAAGGCTGCAAGTAATGTATAGAGCATATAACATATTAATACATTGGATATAAAAGAAAGTGTATATAATAGGATTATTATATTAGCTTATAATACCTATATACGTTTGGAAATGTTTCGTACAAAATTTCTGACCGCACGTTTGATATTTAAATATTGTATATCCAATGAGAATGTAATACTTAATCAATGCTCTAATTTAACACAGGGAAAGGGAGCTCAAAAATACAAAATAAGAAACTAAAAAGCATTCAGTTATCCTTCTAAATAAATATTAAATGAAAAAGCATAATAAAGTAATTAACAGGACAGACTTTTTAAAATTGTATTAGTAATAAATCAGACATTTATTATTATTATCCTTTACTTTTAATGTTTACTATATTTCCAAACTAATGAGATACTTTTTAAATTATAAATTAGTATTGTAAAAGGAATATGTCTGTTTAAAAACTGAGAAATAGATAGATAGATAGATAGTTAAAAGAGACATGTTTAAAAGGACACAGCACTTCGTGTTTATGTATTTTTGTATGCTAATTAAAAAATCAATTACTTTTAAGCAAGAAATAAATAAAATGATTTCGGATAATTGCAAGAATTTGTTCCATAAAATTCAGGAAATTTTAGATAGCTGGGAGGAACTAAAATTGTCCTTTTCAGGTAGAATTACAAGCATTAAAATGGTTATACTTCCGAGTGTCAATTATGTTTTTAGATACATTCCATAAAAATGTCCCTCATATTGGGTTACAAAGATTCAAAGTTCCATTGATAAATTCATTCACCTAAAAAAACATATTAGATTGAAAAGGGAATATATGGCTAGAAAGTTTAGCCAAGGAGGGATTTCATACCCATTGTTAAGAGTGTATCAGGATGCAGTATTATTGACACACGCTTTAAAATGGTTATACCCTCAAGCTAATTATCCATGGTACCCAATAGAGAAATCAGTGGTTAAAAATGAAGAGTTAAGAGCTTTAATTTATGTTCATAATTACCCTTCTGGATATATAACTGAAGAAAATTATATAGTTAAGAATATCTTGAGATCCTGGAAAAAACTAAATAATAAATATGACTACTTCCTTCTTTAAGTAGTATTACACCGCTTGAAAGGTTGGCTAATTATTTTAATATATCATGGTCTAAAATTTGAAGCGGTAAAGGAATAGTAATTATAAAAGATTTGTATATTGAAAAGGAATTAGCAAACTTTACCGAAATAAAAGAAAAGTTTGGAATTCACATGATCTTACTCACATGATTTTGAAAATTTATAATATAATTTCTTTAGAATTGGATAATGATCAACCTTATGGTATGAAGTCATGGGAGAGGGATATGGGTAGATTGATATCTCCCTCTAATTGCGCAAAAGCTTTAAACAACACCAATAAAATAATTAAACGATACCCAAAGGGAAACTTACCTTAAAACAATCCATAAATGATATGTGGTACCTGCAAAATTATATCAGATTACTCATAAGACTGAGGACAAATTATGTTGGAGAGGATGCGGATAAAGCAGCAATCATGTCCACATATGGTGAGATTGTCCTGGCAAGAAACCACTTTGGTTAAAGTGTTTTGAATATGTTTCGGCGGTAGTAGGAAGGTCAGTTACACCAGCTGCCTACAGCGGAATACTGCATATTTATTTTTAGACAAAGTCACCAAAGTTGAAATAGTTTTTATGATTCATCTTTTCATGATTGTCAAACAGTGCATTGTTTCAAAATGGAAACAAAAACAAATCCCAGTATGGATGGATATATTATGCAAGGTAGATCGCTGTAGGGACTTGGAAAGAAAGTTTATGTCAACCGGATTAACATCACAAACTAAAAGTAAATGGGTTATTTGGGACAGGTTACAACAAAATTAAATATAATTATTTTCCATACCCCGAGCTATATAAGGACCTTTTCTCCTTCCTAAATATAATATAATATCTAATTTTCCCCAGCTTCATCTAAAGGTTAAACTAAAGAATAATTGTGTGGATGTGGTATGAATGAATGTTGATGTTTTAAAAGAATAACTGTTTAACTGTAAGATTGGAATATTTTTAAGACCACATATGTTATGCTATTATGTTTGTTGTATTATGTATTTTTTTTATGTCTTTTTTTAAAATAATAAATTAATAAATGAATATACTTTACCTATTTGGAAGTAATATATGCAGAAAGAATTGTGCTGAAGAGCTGACAATCTGTTTTGATGTTCCTGCAGCATACAATGTCGGTTTTGCACTATTGTAGAGCTGAGGTGTAAGTGTCAGCAATGTGTAGTGTAAATAGGCTGCGTGCGAGAGGGAAAGCCGCTAGGGTAACTGCGTACTTCCGTATTGTGTAAGTTAGTGTTGTAAAATGGTGGCTAATGTGTATGTGGTACGCGGCTGTGGATGATTTAGCGAGTGTATCTTGTACCTCGTACGGATTTTTTGAAATGCCGTATGTGCTTGGTGTTGTTTTGCGTCTTTAGGGTCCTGTAGCCTCGTTTTCGTTTTTTTGGGCAGCCATTTTTTCTCTTCCTTAGGGGAATTTCGTGTGTCGACAATGCGTGACGACGATTCGTAGTTTGACAACTATTATATGTGATATATATATATATATATATATATATATATATGAAGAGTGAGGTAGCCATGAATGTCCAGTAATCCAGTTAAATAATCAAAGTGTTGCAGTGAATAGTGATTCCTTTTTTATTGGACAAATGTATTCATAATAAAGCGATGAGCATCGCTTTTTGACTTAATAAAGAGAGGCATTATCTCTCGAAAGCTAGCTGCTTTTTTAAAAAAAAAAGGTATCACTATTCACTGCAATATTCTGATTATTCAACTATATATTTATATATATATATAGTTGTTCAGTAGTTCAGTCGTACCAAACTCTTAGGAAATATACTGGAGTAGGTTGCCAGTTCCTTCTCCAGTTGACTGCAGTTTGTCTGGTCTCTCTGCTATGACATGCCTGGGTAAATCATATATATATATATATATATATATATATATATATATATATACTAGAGAATTGCCCGTCAAAAAATGACGGCAATGAAATTGTAAGGTAGCTAATGCTGTTTTGTGTATAATAATGAAATATATAATGCATTAATAAATTAATATACTTTACCTATTTTGAAGCATTGTGTTGAAGAGCTGGCAATCTGTTTTGATGTTGCTTCAGCATTAGTGGTGTGGAGCTGCTGTGTAAGCGTGATGAATGTGTGCAGTGTAATAGTGTGCGTGCGCGAGACCAAACCGTTAGTGTAGTTGTGTACTTCCGCATTGGCGTAAAATGGCGGGTAATGTGTGGTATGCTTCTTAGCGGAATATCCGTAGGTCGTTTGTGGTATTTAGCGAGTTTCTTGTGGTGTTTTGCGTGTTTACAGTGCTGTAGCCTCGTTTTCGTTTTGTTCGGCGGCCATTTTTTCTCTCGCTTAGAGAATTTTTTATTGTCTAAACACTTTTATTTGTAGTTAAATGAAGGTGTAAGTTGCTTTTTTGAGGTCCTGGATGCTTCCTCTTGCTGTGGGTAAGCTTTTTATGTATGTCCTGTGTGTGGGCCTCAGTTGCTGGCAAGGAGCGCTGCGAGATGCAGCCAGCAAGCGTTAGCAACGACTCATACGCTCACAACTATATATGTGATATATATATATATATATATATATATATATATATATATTGAAGAGTGAAGCAGCCATGAATGTCCAGTAATCTAGTAATTTAGTAAAAAAATTACACATAACTCAATATATACTGAAAATGTATGCAGATGCACAAGTGAAAAACTAAGAAACCACCTAATACATCAACTTTATACAAAGAAACATCATCTAAAACAACCACCAAACCTGAAACAAAAACAGCAGAAAATTGGCCAATGAACAACTAAATACAAAAAATGGAACTAAACCTTGTAACAAACGTGCCTGTAAATAACATCAAAGGATCATATTCATGTACATCGTCTAATGTGGTTTATATAATACAATGTACTTTATGTGACACAGGCTGTTACATTGGAGAAACCGGCCAAAAAATGCATTTAAGGATGAATTTACACAGGAATTCCATAAGAAAGCATAATGAAGACAGTTATTGTAGCCCAGTAGGACACCATTTTAGCCAGAATGATCACTCCATCCAAAACTTAAAAGTCAAAATACTCAGCATCCAAGAGAGAAAAGCATTTGAAATAACGCTGATCACATTCTTCAACACTAAAAACACAGGACTTAATATAGACTTGGGTTTTCTAACACATTATCAGAATTTCATGTGATTTTTTGTTCCTCTTATACCATAACATATACTCTTAGTGAGGTGTTTGTCCAACAGGAAAGATATCACTGTGGACTACAGTGCTCTGCTTGTTCATGTATATATTGATGTATATGTGTAGATAATATGTGTATATATGTTTCCTTTGCTATGTTGTGTTTATTCCCTATATATGTATTTACCTGATGATGTCAGATGCTGTTTCCACTCTATCTGCATCTGCTTTTATTATTCAAACTGAGTGTTCCATCTCATGTAGTACTGCCTGAGACTTGATAAAGAGATGTTAAACCTCTCGAAAGCTAGTCATTATAAATAAGACGTTTGTCCAATACAAAAGGTATCAAATTATATTGCAATACTCATTATTAATCTATATATATATAGATTAATAATTACTACATTTCTATATACATATATGTATACATATATATATATATATATATATATATATATATACACACATATAAATATATATACTAGCGACTTGCCCATCAAAAAATGAAGGCAATAAAATTGTAAAGCTGGGAATGCTGTTTGTGACACAATGTCAGTGTACTGGGTGGCTCAACTATATAGAACGCTATAGCACACTAATAAACCTATGTAATAACATAGTTATTCAGGACCCTCATGACACATAGTGTTTGCAGTACGCTATGTTAACCCTGTCTCTTATGGGTGTCCATACAGACCCTTATAAGCCTCTATTTAACTTCATTAGTCCCATACCGGTATGTAAAGACCCTCATGGGACAGTTAGACGCCTAAGATGAATCCCATAAGTGCTATGAGGGTCCTCCAGGACCCTCATGACACTAAGTAGAAACACTACGCTACACTATACCCCCACCAAATAAACCATTAAATGTAAAGTAAGTCCCCTCTACTCTAACCTATTAAAATCTACACTACCTACCTACCCTACCTAGCTACCCACTAATAAACCCCGCCACTCCACTAATTACAAAAAATATTAAAACCTAACTCACAAAAAGTAATACAACTTAAGTCACCAAAAATAAATAAATACAGAAAATAAAAAAACATACATTACAACCCCCCCCCACAGTACAGAAAATAAAAAAAACATTACACACCTAAAAAGGAAAGGCATACAATATATATATATATATATATATATATATATATATATATATATATATACACATTACATTAGAATACAATATCCCAAAAAATAAATACAATACCTACCTATCTACAATACAATAAATACTATCTTACATACATACATCCCCCTCTACATAAAATCCAATAAATCCTAGCTAAGATGCATACCCCCCCTCTATATAAAATACAATAAATCCTACTATAAATGCATCCTCTCTATCTAAGATAAAATAAATCGTAACATAAATACATCACCTCTATGTAAAATAAAATAAATCCTATCTAGCATACATACACCCATTTTATGTAAGATACCAAAAAAACTTAACATACATGCATCCTCTCTATGTAAAATATAATAAATCCTATCTACATACCCAAACCCTAAATCTAACCTAAAATACAATAATTAAGAGCACTTACCTTTGCAGATCTACCTTCAGATCAGCAACCTAGGAAAAAAAGAATTAGTACAAAACATTTACATATAATAAATAAAGATTTTAAATATTCTACATATGCTACTCACCTTTCCAGCAAGTCCCTGTCCTGCTTCATTTCTTTTCCGACGCAGCCCCTGTTAAAAAAACAAGCATAGCATTAATACTAAATACATACACACAGAAAAAGAAATAAAAGAAACATAATATACATTTAACTTACCTCCGCACGATTTCCCCGGCCTCGGCCTCTTCTGTCCTGGCTGGGCCCTGGAACAAACTGCGTTGTTAAAATAAAAAAATTAAAAAAACGAACAGAGGTCCACACTCGCGGACCTCTCCAACGCTAATGAGGCCTTGAGGCTTTTCCGGAATAAAATCGCAATGGCGCCTTCTAATTGGCTGAAAACGCTGTCAATCGAATTTCAGCCAATCAGAAGGTGCCAAGATGTGAGCCAATCAGAATGGGATACACCCCCATATCCCATTGTGATTGTGTAATGCACCTGTCAATCTATTTTTCAACCAATTAGAAGGCTCTATTGCCTTCAGCCAATCACAATGGGATTCACCGCAAAATGGTGATTGGCTGAAGGCATCTGTGCCTTCTGATTGGCTGTAATGTTAATGACAGTGGCAACAGCCAATAAGAAGGCACTGTTCCCCTCAGCCAATTACAATGGTATACACTCCCAGAGAGTGATTGGCTGAAGGCATCTGCGCCTTGTGATTTGCTGATGTCAGTGTCAATCAGATAACAGCCAATGAGAAAGCGCAGATGTGTTCAGCCAATCACTGCATGGGGGTATATCCCATTGTGATTTTCTGAATGGAATTGCAGCTTCTGATTGGCTGTTGTCATTGTCAATTAGACAGCAGCAAATCAGAATGCGCAGATGCCTACAACAAATGACATTGTGGTGGTGTATCCCATTGTGATTTGCTGAAGGCAATTAAAGAATTGTGATTGGTTTTCAAAAATGATAGGGGCATTAGCCAATGAGAATGGGATAGTGGGGTGTATCCCAGTCTGATTGTCTCACACCTTGGCGCCTTCTAATTGGCCGAAATTTGATTGACAGCGTTTTCATCCAATCAGAAGGCGTCATTGGCAATTTTCTTCCTGAAAATGCTGCTGGAGGCTTAATAGCGCCGGTAGCCTTCGTTTTTTTGTTTTTTTTAGAGAGCTGATTCTTCCATGACCCAGCTGGGGCAGAAGAGGAGAAGGCCAGGGACATCGCGGGGAGTACAATGTATATTATGTTTATTTTATTTTGTTTGTGTATGTATTTATTAGTAATGTAATTTATTTTTTTAACAGGTCTGCGCCGGATAAGAAATGAAGAAAGACAGGGACATGCTGGAAAGGTGAGTAGGATATTTAGAATATTTAAAATGTTTATTTATTATATGTACATTTTTTGTACTCATTTTTATTCCTTTTTTTCTTGGTTGCTGATCTGAAGGTATATCTGCAAAGGTAAGTGCACTTAATTATTGTATTTTATGTTAGATTTAGAGTTTGAGTATGTAGATAGGATTTATTTTATTTTAGATAGAGAGGATGTATGTATGTTAGGTTTTATTGTATTTTAGATAGAGGAGGTGTATGTATGTTAGCTATGATTTATAGTATTTTATGTAGAGGGGGATGTATGTATGTTAGATAGTATTTATTGTATTTTAGATAGGTAGGTACTGTATATTTTTTTGTATTGTATTCTAATGTACTGTATATATATATTGTATGTGTAATGTTTTTTGCATGCGATCGGGGACCCCCATTGCAAGGATTAATGTGGGGTTAATGTGGGGACCCTTAGCACTGGGGGGTTTATGTTAGGAGCCGCTGCCGGCCTTAATGTTTGTGCGGCGCGTTCCCTTTGACATTGAATTTAAAGGTTTTAAATGCAGAGGGGGACATGATCGTGACCCTAACTGCAAAGGTTTATGTGGGGAAATTGCGGGGGTCCCCAATGGAGACCCCCAGCATGGGCTTAATGTAGGCACACTGCAAGGGGTTAAGGTGGGGTGTTGAGCTTATCTCGGATCTCTTAAATGTACAGAGCCTAAAATCCCTGTACATAGGGCAGCTCTGTATGATTTTTTAACAAGAAAAGATGGCATTTTATTTTTGAGTGTGGAATTGAAAAAAAGATTTGAATAGAGTGATATAGAAAAAGACTGGGAAAAAGGACCACAAGTGTGGTCCAGAGGTAATGAGAATAAATGTGAGGAAGAAAATAAATGTGAGTGGAAGTGAAAGTAGTGAAATAAGAACAGATAGATTTGTGAGTATTTTAAAAGGAATGGTAGAGGATGAAAGCTTACAGAATGGATGGAAATTCTCAAAAGGTATGAATGAAGGCTTTATGTGGAGCAATTACATTTTAAATAGTAAATAATGAAAATATTTTTTCGGTAGTAGTTTTTAATTTTTATTCTGACTTATTTTCTTTTAAAAAACAGATATATTTTTAGAGAAATACTTTTTAGATAAAAAATAATCTTCTTCTAACACTGACGATAAGAAAAAATTAGAACACAATTTTAATAGCACTGAAATTTTAAATTCAATTAAAAAAATGTTAAAGGGAAAACGCCTGGAAATTATGGGTTACCTATTGAATTTTTTATTACCTTTTGGGATGTTTTAGAAAAAGTTTTTTTAAATTGAATTAAGAAAAGTCTCTACTACCAATTTTCATGGAAGCAGGCGGTGGTGGTTTTCATTTATAAAAAAGGGGGAAAGAAAATATTAAAAATTGTAGACCTATTACTCTTTTAAATTTGGATTATAAAAAGTTTACTAAATTATTAGCATAATATCATTTAAAATCTGTAATTTCCAAAATCATAGACCCTTCCCAGGTATGTGATATCTCTAGTAGAAATATTACCCCAAATTTGAGTGCTATTAAATACATTAATATAGTTTAGAAAGAAGACATGTTTAACATTAATTAATTTTGACTTTGAAAAAGCCTTTGATAGGATATCACATAGATTTTTATTTTAGGTTTTAAAGAGAATAGGGGTGCCAGAGACAATGTTGAAGCAAATTAAAAGTGTGTATGATGGATGAATGAGTTGTGTTAGTGTGAATGGGTTTATGACTGATTGGATCAGTATAAATGCTGATGTGAAACATAGTTGGATTAATGAATTAAAACCCAAATCTCGATTCTTTCCATCATTATCCTTAAATCCAATGACATAGGCCCTCATTCAATTGCGATTTGGCCAATTGAATAGGGGTCTAAATAAGCACATAACATATTTTTTTAAAGAAGTTTTTAGTTAGTAAGCATCTATCCAAAAGCAAGGTTTTCACAAACTAAAATATTATTTAAAAAAAATATGCTATGTGCGTATTTAGACTCCTATTCAATTGGCCAAATCGCAATTGAATGAGGGCCTATGTCATTGGATTTGAGGATAATGATGGAAAGAATCGAGATTTGGGTTTTAATTCATTAATCCAACTATGTTGGGTCTCACAAATTTTCATTTTCCTTTAATAGTTCAACCAATACCTGTAATGCTTTCTGTTCTTTATCTTGTTCAGAGAGATCCTCGTTCTTCTTAAAAAAATTGTCTAACGATAGTTTTCTCGCAAATAAAAGTCTTTAACCACTTCAAAAAAATTAAAGTTGCATGATGGGGAGAATGAAAGTCCTTTTTCCAGTACCCTAATTTCTATAACCTTTTTTTCTATTATAATTGTTACTTCTGTACCAGTATTATATTTGTCATACATATAGGATATGAATATCCTTTAAATATAGATATTTTTTTTCCTCTTAAGTGGAAGACATATTTCTCATTGAATTTGGATAATATTAATGTAATAACAATTACTTTAACTTTTTCTACAGTAAATATACATGGGAATTTGAGATTTTTACTTATCAGTCAACCTACCCACTAAATATACTCAACTTTTTCCAATCACAGATCATTATTATTACTATTTACCTAATCAGGTGAGTTACTCCCCGGGGTCTGACCATGCCCAGTCTGTTGTTTTACTTATGACTAACACTGAAAACAATAGTTGGGTACCTCACTTGAAGGTAGAGGTAGTTGATATATGACTGTAAATGCTATGTAAATCTAGCTTGAACAGAGAGCCAGATTGTCAGAATAAAAATAAATAGGACCTGGGATATGGGCTAGGACAGTGCTTAGTAGATATGGGCTGTAATCTACAAAGAAGTGCTTAGTGTAAGCTGCAAAATCTGCAGCATGACGGGCTGTGAAAAATGAAGGCAGATTCAGCAAAGACATAGAGATTTTAGTAGATATGGGCAAAAATAACTGTGAGGTAGGTTGGACATTAGGTAAGGGCCAAAAATTGCACTGTAGGGCTTATGGAAAGCCACATGGTAATGGAAAAGCTGATACCTTGGGCATGGCCAAACATGCAATACAAATGCATAGAGACTGCCAAAAAAGCAGTTACCTTGGGCTTGGCCAAGGTCAATGCCTAATAGATATGAACCGAACGTGCAATGCTAATGCATAGTGACAGGCGAAAAAGCGGTTACCTTGGGCATGGACAAGGTTGGTGCTTAGTAGATATGGGCCCACTGAGCGATACTAATGCATAGTGACTGCCAAAAAAGTGGTTACCTTGGGCATGGACAAGGTCGGTGCCTAATAGATATGGGCTAAATGTGCAATACAAATGCATAGTGACAGCTAAAAAGCGGTTAACCATGGGCATGGACAAGGTTGGTTCTTAGTAAACAAGGGTTGAATCTGTAACGTGAAGCTTGGTGAAGGCAAAAGACAGTGTGTTGCTGAGGAGCTCCCTCCAAGCACTGGCCCAAAAGTAAACTGAGGTGAGCGTGGAAGAGGTGGTCAGGAAGCATCACCTGATAAATAGTCTCAGGGATTATTCAGAAATGTTTGACAATGATCTGTACATAGCAATCCTTAGTAGATGGATCAGAAACCCTGACTGACAGGTAAGAAATACAAACTGCGTTGTATGTTTACCATAGGACAATTCAATTGTTTTTGTTACGTGTAGTTTTAAATTGTACCATGTTTCCAAACTCTGCTGTGTCACTTTCACTAATTGCTGCATTAATAAGGTCCTGGTGTATCTGGACCCCAGGTCCTAGTGTATCTGGAGACCAAGGATGGGGGTTGATAGCCCTAGTAACAGGGTGGAGAGATGACAGGGGGGACACAAGCCTGTCAATCAAAATCAGATGAGTTGGAATCTGACAAGCTGTTGGTGATTGGCTGGGATTATGTACCTGTAAGGGGGGCTAGTGTAGGGCGGGGAAATGTACTGTTTGAAATATGCGTGTGAAAAATAAAGTTTGTAAGTCTCTGTCTGATACACTAATAAGTGGTGTGTGCTTCTTGACTGATGGTCTATCCTTCATAAAGGGATACGAAAAATGAGTTATTCTTTCTTTTAAAAGTTAGTATTCTTGGCACTAAGCTTGCAAACCTTGATATTCTGATTTTCCATCACTGATGTTCCTGAATTGGCATGCTGGACACTGAGAAAACAAAAAAACTCACAATTCAGGGGTTCTTCCTTTAAACTAACGCATCGTAACATTTTGGTGAAATAATTTCCCACAATGCTATTAAAGGTATTAGACACTTAGCTTTAAAAAATTTTGAATAATCTATTAACAACATTTTTATGTAGTTTAACTTGTGAGTTTAAGGTTGGTTAATTACTGTGGTCTTACCATGCTCAGTCTATTGTTTTACAAGTGACTTACACTGAAAACAATTGTAATGATAGGTAGCAGATATATGGCTGTAAATGCTACGTAAATCTATCCATGTCATTTACCATGTGAGTATAAGTACTAACTAGGAAGTTGAAAAAATATTTTTAAGTTCACATCATCAATGCATATACTGAATATTTCATTTTTATTTGTATCCAATTTTCTTTATACTGTGTACAACATATACAACTGATAAAGACCTTTATAGCATTTTTACAAAAGATGGTGAAATTCTATGTATTTAATATTTTTCTTAATCTGTTTTTGATATAAACATTTAATTAAATATTTACATTTCTATTATTATTGTTGTTGTATTGTCATCAGTTTATGGGGGATTGTATTTTTTCATTTAGGTTTGAAAATGTTTGACTTAAATATTTTTTCCCATGTTTATAAATGTGTCATTCAATTTAGCTCTTTAATAAAGACTGAGAGATGAGATGTCAGTTTGGTTGAAGAGGTTAAGGGAAAGGAATATATGCATAAAATCAATTTGTAGTTGACAAATTTCTTTGGTAGAAAAGGAGGAAAACATACAAGGAAGAAATTAATCTGGACATTTAAACTAAATAGATAAAGATATGTGATGATAGTAGAATATAGTCATAGAAGATTGGATTGGAATTAATTGCATTAACATTAGCAAAATGAGCTACATCATGAAAGGGTTACTATAGTCCTTTATTCAAAATATACTATTTTGAAGAACTACACTTAAAAATATACAAAATGTCTTAAGTGTCTTATCATCAACCTGAATTGGGTGGAGACTTTTAAAGCACATTCAGATTGTGGCATCTAAAACTGCCAAATTCTCCAGTACAAGTAAAAGGTAAGTCATTACTTTCAAGGACACATACAAAATGGAAACAAAGAGCATCATTCAATAGAGCAATTGTAAGTTACTGGAGCCCGTAAGCTAATTTGCTATTCAACTGGCGTTTTTTTGTGAGCTAAAAACATCTTACATGTTACTGGCTTGAAAATCCTTGCGGTTGTTAAACCCGGAACTTACAGCTTATCGAATCCTTTGATCTTTCACGCCCGCAAGAATTCCGATTGCTAAAATCGCAAATCGCTATTTGATTGGAAAAATCCCTCAAGACCACACCCACAGTAAAACCCATAAATGGCAAATGGCAGCCCAAAGCTTATTTTGGAACACTGCAAAACACAATCAAAACACATCAATGCACTTTAAAATATGGCCAAAGCAATAGTAGGCATTAGAATGACTTGCACAACAACAACTCCCAAATATCCAATGGTTTAAAAAAAGACATTTGTATTTTTCTCATATGTTGTAATGGTCATGCATATGCCAATATGAAAAGTCGTGTTGCAAGATGGTGAAAGCTATTAAAAACACACTACCTCATTAAATTGCAACACAAATACATGAAAATGACTGCCATATTAACCCTCACTCACAGAGGCTCTAATGTGGACCCTAAAAATACAAAGATCATCTCATATACATCTCATTCATCACATCTACATTGGGAAAACAAATACTGGTTAAATTACACCGCCACATGGTACCAGGGGAACATTTGACATTTGGTTGTTCAGTCCCATTGTTGTGTCCGACTCTCTGTCATATTATGGACTGCAGCACATTTTGTTAAGTCTCTGCCTGTGCTTTTCCACTTGGTTTGCATGCCAAAGATACTGGAGTGAGTTGCCAGTTCCTTCTCTAGTGGACTGTGAATTGTCTGGCTTCTCTGCTTTGACCAGCATTCCATACCATAGCGGTTTTAGTCTACATTTAAACTAATAACAATCATGTCTTAGATATCTAGCTATATGATAGCCTTAATGTTGTGCCATCTACATGTTAAGGGGGGCTGTCATTGAAGGAATGTCTACCTGAGAGGCACTGTGAAAAACATTAAACCTTATACATTTCCTTCACAATGCTTGGAGATGCAGAATATGTCTTCATGGACCTGAATTGTACCTAAAATAAAACAAAACAAAAAAAAACATAACACCTACAAAATAAGGCCTTAAAAAAGATAGGCACTGCAGCATCTCTTCTCAACAGCATTCCTCGGTGACCATCAATTAGTGAAATGTTAAAGAGAACCCTACGTGTCCATAGAGAAGAGGATCATGGACCATGTGATGGGAGGTAGCCATCTGCATATAAACTATCACCATCACATAGGCCAAGATCCAATAGATGGTCACTGAGGAGTGCTGTTGAGAAGGTACCAAACATATGTGCAGCCACTACATCCTCCTCCGCCTAGCATCAGGGCCCCAATCCCCTGTGGCTGGCTGCCGTCTCCTTGGAACCAGAGCGCTGTACAAGGCGTCTGTAGGCAGGTCTTGAAATGCGCTCTGGTCAACCCTCCTCCTGAGCAGCCCGGCAAGGTAGGACTCAGTCATGAGATGGTGTCTCCTCATCTCCCTATTGTGCCTGGTCAGGCTGCACATGACCTCCACATGATTGGCAGAGATGCTGTCATGGATCACCTGGGGACATCTGCTGCTGTATGATGGCCAGCATCTCCACCTGTGCAGCCTAGCTTGGTGGTGGGGATGGAGGTCCTTGGTACATTGCCTTGTGAGAAGATGCAAGTGGTGTGGCCCAGTAGGGAAGGTGTGGGGCCTAGCTGGAGCCTTGCTCCATGGCGGTGGTGGTGTCATTGCTGATCCTGGTGGTGGTGGTCAGTCTGCTGCACTGGTTAGGGGAGGAGGAGATGGGGTCAAGACCGACTGGTCCCTCCAGTAGAAGGGTCCAGGTTAGATGCTGAGTCTCTGGAGGAGGGGGACCAGCCCAGAGGACATCATCTTCCTCCAAACCAGGGCCCTCAGCTCCACTCCTTTCCTCCTCCATCTGTGCCGGTTCTTGGTGGGCGGGGGCTGACGCACCTGCCACAGGTTCACCACTGGACCCAGACCTCCTATCTGACATTTAGGCTTGAACTTAATTGCAACTATGAGTAGCTATCATTTGCTAGATTTAGATCTATTCTTTGGTTCTTGATCTTGATTGTTCTTGGCTCCTAACGCTATCTTGATTCCGGCTTCAGTCTGTAACTACATAGACTGCAGTGGGCACACCCATACATGGAGTCTCTATTGGTTAATTACTGTTGGTGTGCCCAAGAATGACAGTGATTTATCAGCTTCATGAATTTAATGACACATCTATCTATCCCTTGTTAATTCCATAGAGCTGTCATGTCAGTGTCCTTGTTGGTCATCAAGTACATGTGTAGTGTGTGTGATGTACATGTGGTGGCATGTTGGTGTATATCATATTCACCTGACATGAGGGCTGGATCCTGCTGGGCCACTAGCCCTAAAGCTCTAGTGGCGGGGAAAATGGCTCAGAAGGTCCTTGGCCACGCTGTCCCACTTGCTGTACTTCACAGTCACTGTAGATCCACCACTTGGTGCTGCCGCTTGCTTCTCCTCCTTGGCCATCATCCTCATCACCTTGACACTGATGTCATTAAACTGATGCTTTAGAGACCTATGATCCCTATCCGCTGTTCCCACTGCTGTTACTGCAGCAGCTACCTCCTTAAATGCCTGGGTACTAGGACCAGGCCTAACTTCCCTCCCTCCTGCAAGGATATGTGGGAGGCCACGAATGGCACAACATTCTCCTAGTGCGTGTAGTTGTAGGACCTGTGCTTGCCCTTAGCCTCTTGCCCTCCCAACTGTGGACGGGGATCCTTGGCTCCCTGATCTGTCCCCGAGGCTTGTACCCCCTGGATCAGGCCCCTCCCCCTCTGTCCCTGGACTAGATGTGCTTAGTTCTCAGGGCACCCTGCCACCACCTACCTCCTCCACTCCACTATCCAACTCTCCACCGCTCTCCACCTCCTCAACTCCTCCAATACTCTTCTTCCTCCACTCTCAACCTCCTCAACTCCTCCACCACTCTCCTCTGCTCGCTCTTCACCTCCTAAACTCCTCCACCATGCTCCTCTCCTCCGCTCTCCACCTCTTCCACCTCCACCTCTTCCGCCACCTCCTCCTCCACCTCCAACACCTCCTCCACCACCTCCACTCCTCATCCTCTGATCAAACCACCAACTCTGGGACCTGCGTTCTACTTCATCAGAATCTACAACACAGTCAATGCATGGGCGGGTGGAACGCAACTTTATAATCTCTCTCTGTCAATCATCTTCGTCTAGACCTCTTTCTATTGGCTGAGAGGCCTGTGTCACACTCCGTTGTACCGTGATTGGATCATCACTGTGGACCCCATCTAGTCCAGCCCATTGATAGTTTGCGGCCATGGGAGGGGTTTATGGGCTTAAGGTCTTGGCCCTTAACTTGCGCCCTTGCTCAATTCAATAGCGCCGGAATTGGAGATGACCGTGAGGTCACAGCAGGCCCGCAGACATAAGGCCTATATACTGCGAGATGCTGCCTTCGAAATTAAATGAGGCTCAAAGCATATTACGGGAATATAAGGTTTAAGCACACAAATACATTCAGTCAATATAATGCTTTGTCAGAAGTATATTTGCTCTCAAAAAGTCTACAGTTAACAAGAGGTAATCTATTAAAATTAAAGGTGGTTTCACTTTTAAGAAAATACCTCTTCACAGTAAACATAGTGATGTTATATCATTTTTTATCAAAATAGATTGTGACAGAATAATCAATGTATATCCGGGTCAACTGATAGGTACTCTACTGGCAATATTTAAATTGCTTCTAGTTTTTAATGTTTTTGTTTTCCTTCCTCTGGATCAAATAAAATAAAACAGCATATAAATCAGAGACCAAAATACATTGGGCCTGATAGACTTATATCAACCTAAGCCCCTCCAAATCAACCCGTAGAAACATATTTCTTTGTGTTTGTATTTTTGGAGAGGTCTGTAGCTATCCTCAGTCTCAGTTCTTTATGACGGGGCAATACAATTTAAAGCCATGGAAATGGTGTTTGGCACAAAATGTAAGCCATTTTGTACTGTGAGGACCTTCAGCGCTCATTGCAAGGCTTGTGCTGAGCGCTCATCGGGTGCCTCTCAATGAGTGCCGAAAGTTCTCATTGCGAGGCACCCGATGAGCGCTCAGCACAAGCCTTGCAATGAGCACCTTCATGAGTCATGATAAAGAGAGATATATATTTTTGTAATAATGACTTATGTATTCAATAAATTATTATACTTTAAGTATTTATAATTAATATATGCAGCCAGCAATAGGCTGAAGAGCTAACAATCTGTTTGTATTTTCTGACAGCATAGAATATACATTTTGAGTATTGGTGCCCTGCTTATAAAGTGTAATGAAGGTTCCAAGTGTGCATTATAAATAGGCTACGTGTGCGAGGCAAAGTCGTTGGTTTATTGTGTAAAGCAGTAATGTATATTTGTAATGTTATTAATGTGTTACGCGGCTCGTGAGCATTTTCTGGCTTTTGTAATAATGTATTTTGTAGATCGTAGTGTGATGTTTAAAGTGCTACTGGTTTGGCAGTGTATTGTGCAATCTGGGTTCGTGTAGCCTCGTTTTCATTTTTTTTTGGCGGCTGTTTTTTTCCTCGCTTAGGCGATTTTCTAGTGTCGAAAATCGTCTAAATCAAGTTAAATTCTCGTTCCACCTCACTCCCAGATGTCCTGGCTGCTGCCTTGTGCTGTCTGTGATGTTTTTGTAATTTTTTTCTGGTGTATTTAGTGTGTTTTTGCATTTTCGCTGTCCGTCCGTTAATCTTGTATTTTTTTGCATCTCGTATTTTTTTTTTTCTAAGTCCCACGTCCCACGTCTCGTAATTTTTTTTCTAAGACCCGAGTTTGTCAACCTCTTGCACGCCAAGGCGATCCCGCATTTAGGAAATGTTTTGCGACTAAGTCCTGCATGTTTCATTGCTTCTTCGTGTTTGTGCTGATAGTTGTAGTGCGTTGTAGTGCCTTAACGGCTCTCCTCACTTTGCGAGGCTCGCAGCAATGAGCGCCTTCCGCACTCATTGGCTAAGTGCTACATGTTAACAGCTCGTCTAGCTTCGGAAGGCTCGCAATTCGTACGCACCACGCAAAGTGTGATGACGTCTCGCAGTTTGACAACTATTATATGTGACTAGCAACTTGCCCGTCAAAAATGACGGCAATAAATTGTGAATCCTTACAATGCTGTTTGCCACACAATGGGAGCCTCTCCCCCTCTACTTTACCGGCCTCAGCGATGAGCGCATTTGGCGCTCATTGCAAGTCTCTACTTCTGTCTACTTCCTCCCTTGTGTCTCATTTCCCCCCTCCTCTGCCCCCTGTGTTTTTACCCCCTTCCACCCGTGTCTTTCCCCCCCTGTCCCCCACATGTCTCTTTTCCCCCTCTCCCTCCCCTGTGTCTCTTTCCACCCCCCATGTCTCTTCCCCCTCCCTCATGTCTGTTCCCCCCCATTTCCCTCCTGTGTCTCTTTTCCCTTCTCTCCCTCCTCTTTGTCTCTCCCCCCTCCTCTCCCTCCCCTGTGTGTCTACCCCATCCTCTCCCATCCCCTGTGTTTCTCCCCCTCCCCTTTGTCTCTACCCCCCTCCTCTCCCTCCCCTGTGTGTCTCCCCCTCCTCCTCTCTGTCTCTTCCCCCTCCTCTCACTCCTTTTTGTCTCTCCCCCCTCACTCCCCTGTGTCTCTCCCCCTCCTCTCCCTCCCCTGGGTCTCCCCATTCCCCTGTGTCTCTTCCCCCCTCCTCTCCCTCCCCTGTGTCTCCCCCCCTCCTATCCCTCCCCTGTGTCTCTCCCCACCTCCTCTCACTCCTTTGTGTCTCTCCTCCCCTCCTCTCACTCTTTTGTGTCTCTCCTCCTCCTCTAACTTCCCTGTGTCTCTTCCCCCCTCCTCTCACTTCCCTGTATCTCTCTACCCTCTCTCACTCCCCTGTGTCTCTTCCCCCCTCCTCTCACTCCCTTGTGTCTCTCCCCCTCCTCTGTGTCTCTCCCACCCCTGTCTGTCTACCCCCTACCCTGTGTCTCTTCCCCTCAACTCCCTTCCCTGTGTCTCTCCCCCCTCACTCATTTGTGTCTCTCCCCCCTCCTCTCACTCCCCTGTATCTCTCCCCTCCTCCTCTCACTCTCCTGTGTCTCTCCCCCTCCTCTCACTACTTTGTGTCTCTCCTGCCCCCTTCCTCTCACTCCCCTGTGTCTCTCCTTCTTCCTCTGTGGCTCTCCCCCCTCTCATTCCCCTGTGAGTCCCCCCCGTTCTCTGTGTCTATACCCTCCCTCATCTTTGTGTCTACCCCCGCTCCTCTCCTCTCCTTCTGCGCGCAATGCGCCTGAGCGGGCCGCCGCCGCGCAGTGCGCCTGTGCGGCCCATTGCGCAATGCACATGTACAACTTACACAGCACTATGTGCATGCGCGGGCCGTTGCGCAATGTGCATGCGCGGCCCAGTGCGCAATGCGCAATTGACATACTGCGATTTGTCGCAAACGTGACGACGAATCGAAGTTTGACAACTATTATATGTGATACTTGGATTCAGTTTACTGACATGTATGAGTACAGGCATAATGTGAGACATCGCTCATCTCTCTGACAATACATTTTTCAATACTTTGAAAAAATACACTATGGGGTTAAATATTTTACACTTTCTCATAAAGTGGAAATGGTACAAGATGCCACAAAATGTTTATTCTGCATGAAATGTTTCATTTTTATTGGAAGTTATGTGTGTGCAGTCCTTCTAAATGTTACTGTTTAAGAAAGGTAGGTTACCTCTAAACATAGAACCATGACCCAAGCATGATCCATTGGGGCTTAAAGGAGGAAATAAATAGACACAAAAACTGGGTGGGAGAAACACAGGCCACAGCTTTATTAATTTACATCGTACATTACTATAAATATATTTTAAACATTATTAACATATTTGAGGGAGGAGCCCAGCCACAGACAGTTACCTCACACCTTGGGCCCATGCCCAGGGCCCCCAATGCTTATCCTAAGCATGCGCGTTAGGCCGGTGGGTTGGGCGACTAACCTACCGACAACCAACATGAAAATTAGCAAACAACATTGAATAAAGCAACTATCTCCATAAAATTATTCATACATATATTAAAACAAGCTTTTTCTAATTTATTTTTTATATGTATGCATATCTTACAACATAAAGAAAACCTAATTCCAACATAATTTAAAGCCTAGCCCAACTACCAGGGTGGGAGGATGGGACTCCTGACTTAGGCTGCTCGATGACTGAGGGAAAGCCCGCGAAAAGGGCGTAAGTCCTGTCCCGATGCATCCTGCCTATCCCTACGCCCCAGGCTCCACCGAGTTGCACAACGCTGCGTGCTGACCCAGGGAGCCTGGGCAGCCTCTGCTCCATTCATAAAGCTTTTGATGAGACAATGTTCAGAAGAAAAAAAAACAAATCTATTTATCGTTACTCACTTTATTGAAATGAAACATTTAATGCATGAACTACAGAAAAAACATATGACTTGAAAAGGTATTTCACAGCAAAATCATTTAACATTCTGATTATATATGTAATGTATAAACATTAAAAAAGTACAAATTGTTCAATGTATGCTTTAATTTAATTAAGGAAAACATATTTTTATAGTTATATATTTTAGTATTAAAATCAACTGATACTGAATTGGAAGCCAAAATGTTTTGAATGTGAAGTTTAGAAGATAAATATTTCTATTGTACTTTATTAAAATTTTAACAAAACTTTTTTATTTTGTGTATGTGTTTTCATATTAGGATATATCAGCAAATAAGTTGTATACTCCGAACGTGCTAAACAACTTATGGGTTGTTTGGCTGTCTCACAAAACATATCACCAAACTTTATATTTAAAAACAAAGCACACACAAATGACAAAACTCAGATACAAAGGTATTAAAAAGTTTTTGAAATTTGTGTATTTGTTGTGAAATATTTTCACTGCTGAAAAATGCAGCTTTGTTGGCATGTTTTATAATCAACCTTTGTCATTTACCTGATATATGAGTTGTGGGTTCCGTCCTTTTATAAATTTCCAACTTCAGTTGTGTGAGGAAGGAAGAAATGTTTGCTATTTTAGATACAAATATATGTGTGACTCAGGCAGTCTTGTTAATGCTCCTTCAGTAGCAATCCTCCAAATGTTCAATAAACTCTGCTCATAGAGAGTTGATCTGTGTGCTGCTAAACAGATAGCAGTATGATGATAATGTTATACAGTATCTTATCAATGTTGTGTTACATTTCTTCATTAATTAAATCAAAAACTTTTTGATACTCCAAAGAAATGAATATTATAAGAAATATCAAATCCTGTTTTATCTCTTCAAGCAAGGAAAGCCATAAAAAAAGGACTAGCATAGGAAAGTCTGGGAAGGTCTTTGAGGCATCGGGAACTGGTATTACAGCCACTTTGCAGTCTTCATCTGTTTTTTTTATATCATGATAATTTCTATAAATCTAGTTTCCAGGGAGAAAACGCTAAAATGAACCCTCCACAGCCATTTAAGAGTGCCTGTATCTGTACCCCAGTGAATAACATTTTATTTAATGTTGTGCTAGCTGTAAGATATTTTAGTTCACCTTTTAGTTCCCCTCAATAATGAAACACAAAGGCAGGAAACAATGAAGTGCTTGTTCCAGAGACTAATACTAACTAACAGGATCAATCAGGTGTTTATTCTAGGTCCATCCAAGTGTGTACTGTCCACATGAATCCTCACTTTCCATCTTCCATCCCTTGCTGTCCATCATTACCATTGCTAGTATATATCACTAATAAACACAAAATTATTTTGGCCCCTTCACTCAATATATAAAACATGCAACTTGCCCATCAAAAATGATAGCAATACAATTTGAAATCTTGCAATGCTGTTTGCCACACAATGCGAGTCCCCTCTAACTTGCGGGCCTCGCGATGAGCGCCTACAGCCCTCATAGCAGGTCTCGTCTTTTGGCGGCTTCCCATCGGCCTCCGTGTTAAGGCCTTGAAAAAAAATGGCGCTGTTTTTTTTCCAAGCCCGTAACCAAGAGGCTGTTTGGCGCCTCTTTTGCGAGCCTCGCCATGAGCGCCGCCTCTCCCCCCTCTACCTTACGGGCCTCGCAATTAGCGCCTCCGGCATGTGCAAGCCTGTCATTTTTAACATAGCATGACCGACAAACTGGCAATTACGACAACTATATATGTGATACATACACTAAACCAGAGTTGGAAAGAGCATACAGAAATAATGTGAGCCCTCTTACTTACTATTTATTTACAGAATACATTATATTTGTTTTAATTCTAGTTCAACCAAAACAAAAAATAAAGATGCCTGTTGGGATATATTTTGCTAATGTAAGCACATGTTGTTTTATGTCTAAGGGTTCAAAAAAGCAAAATAAGGGCATGGGTTTTCCTATTCTAAAAATTATATCTAAGGTTTCAAAAAAGCAAAATAAGGGCATGGGCTTTTCTGTTGTAAAAATCAGAAACTAAACATCAGATAGGAGAGAGCACAGATAATAAACATGTCTTATAAAATAAGTGCTTTTACTAGGCTCCAAATCTCAAAAATCATAATTAATAAAGACCTTCAGATCAACATCACTTACTTACAGTAGCAAGACACAGAATATAGCATTTATGATCATTTATGACCATAATTTTTTACAATAATAAATTAGTTATTCTGTCATTTGTAACATTTATTTTTCTATTATAAGGGATGTCTCCTATATACTCTCCCTCTTGGACACTCATTCTCTTTAAAATTGTGTCTCCCTCCCACCTATTTATCATCTGCTATAACTCTCTCCCTGGTATTTATCTCTCACCCTTGTGTTCCCCTTCCCTCATATACACTCTCCTTACTACTTCTCTCTGCTCTACTTTAATACCCTCTTTTTGTGCTACTTCTCATTTGGTTAGTGTCATAATATTTTAAAAGACCACTGAATCTTAACATTTTCTGCTTTGACAAACTACATTTGATAATGGGCATACATTTTTAGTAAGGAACAAATGCAGTAATAACTAATATGAAAATACTAGTAAAAAAGAACAAAAAACAAGAATGCAACACTATAGCGAGTAAAAAAATATATTTTTTAATTTTATAATGATAGATAAATTTGCTGATTCACAAAAGTAGCTGCATCACTACATTGTAGGAATTTAGAAACAAGTGTCACATAAAAAGGCTACTGTCTTTTCTTGTCAACCACACCCATCAGAATATAAATGGAAAGAACCAGCTCTTGTGCATGAAACTGCAAAAACACTGATGAGATAAACTGTAGTGCTGTTTTAGCCGTAGAATAATAGAAAACAATGTCAGTGGGGATCATACATTTTAAAGACTGAGAATTATTAAATTGCAAGCTTTCAAAGTCATAGCACATTCCTCAAAGCAAGTTCTCAAATGAAATCTGCAAATCTTGCGGTACATATAGGCAAGTTGGTTAAAATTAGTTAATCAGACTGTAGATGTGGTTCCCACTATCGCATCAGAGAAAAAAAGGAAGTCTGATTCACTGGGTGTGAAAAATTTGCTAAGTGGTACAGACAGTCTCTGTATGAAGCAACTGGTCCATACTGATGTAATGAGAAATTTCTCAGAGCAGATGGTTAACTTGGTTCCAAATCTCTGCATGAATTATATGCTTATGTCTTTCTGTCTCTCTGTCTCTCAGAGTTCCCCATTAGTATCGTGGCCCTCAGATCATTGAAGCTGTGTCCATTTTGGCAGAAATGTCCACCCACAGGTGTCTCTGTTTTATTCGTATTGACATTATTCTTGTGCACATTCATTCTTTGCCTTAAAGTTTCTACTGTTTGACCAACATTGAATATTCCAGGACATTTTGATGAGGTATAATGAATTTGATGATTTGCATGAAAAGATACCAATCACTCTCTGATATTGGGTGTGGGATTGGTACTTTATTTATTGTAGATATGCTAGTACATGCTATACATTTTTTTGTTTGCAGGGGAACGTTCCATTAAAATTAATTTTCTTTTTTCTAGTTGTTTCAAGTTAGATAGTGGTTTATACAACTATAGAGGAGGATCTTGAAATATTTATATCATCCATGAGCAGAGATATTTTGAAGTTCTGCATAGAACTTCCAGGTAAGAGTTGGATTTAATCACCAGTAGCACCATGTTATGTTTTTGTGGCTCCTTGTACTCCATGGGCCTCATTCTATTATCGGCCGTAAATCGGCCGTAAGGCTGCGATTCCTTGCGGGGGTTCAGTTAACTCGCGATTCTATTATACGGCCCCGCAAGGATCTCCTTTTACGGCCGGCCGCATATCTTGGAACCGGCCGTAAGCTCTGAAATATAAAAACTGAAAAATAAATTCAAGCCTGCACTGTACAGCTCTGTAAATGCTAGGGATCATATTGGGGGACATGAGGATTAAAAGGAACCCACTCTCAAGCTTGCACATCTGCCCAAACCCGAGTTCAAATTAACTGTTTATTTTCCGGCTGCGGCGTGGGTGTGTCTGAGGTGCTCCAAGCACTCTGGACTTTTTACATGGATATTTTACGGATATTAAAAATAAAATATTTTACGGATTTGAGTACAGGATAATTATGTGCTATTTTTTCTAACACCAAAAATCCCTTTATAGTCTTCTCAAAGTGCAGGATGGCTTTATTTGAGCTATTTTATGTGCTTAATTGGTGCTAGCGAGACCTCTTTCCTGCAAGTAAGCTGCGGCTCGCTTTTAGCCTTGCAGAGAGGTTTCCCGGAGCAATTGAATTGCAAATCTCTTGCGGCCGTTTTAGATCAAAGGCTTTCCTCCGGCTGCGAGCGGCCGCAAGAGATAGCAAGGCACCGGCCGCAAGCCTGCCGGAATCCCCGGCCGTAAGGGAATAGAATAGCAGAATAGCTTGCGGCCGGTCCTTGCGGCCCCGCAACGGCTGCGGCCGCTAATAGAATGAGGCCCCAGGAGTTTTTCTCTGGGAATCTGGATTGCTGGCATTTAATACATTTCTGATGAATTTGCTGAGGTTCTAGAGGCGAATAGCTGAGCTTCAAATTACTAGCCGTGTGGAATTAATTCTATTTGTTGTGAAATTCCCAGAGTTTTTCTTCACCTGCACTCCAATTAATCTAATTATCAAAGTTATACTAGGGCTTTGTATGACAAGTTGACATAAATTTTACATTCACTTCCATTCATTTTTTGCCGTGAATAGGTTATCATATTGTGGTACAATGTGTGTACCCATAGCTGTCCCCAATTTTGTAAATGGAATTCCTGTTCAAATCCGAAGTAGTTGATTATGTAAGTATGAAATGTAATTGCTGTGTTACTAGTGTTATGGTCATGTTCTCCTGCTCCAGGTATTTATGACATGTTGCATACACTGTATGGGATGTTTGTGTATAGGGGTTTCACATCAGTTGAGGTCAGTGTGCTATCCTCTCGGATGGTACCAATTGCAGCTGTTTTGTTAAGTAGTCAGTTGTGTCCTAGTGGTAACTTGGTGTTTTCTTAACTAGGGGTTTTAAAATGTTTTCTACCCTGCCAGAACTATTTTCTGTAAGTGTTCAAATTCCTGACATTATGAGCCTTCCAAGGTTTCCCTCTTTATGTATTTTAGTGAGCATATAGAAGGAGGACACTTTGGTATCTGCAGGAATAAAGTCTAATACTGGATGGGAAACTGTGTATGATGCTTTTGAGTTGTGCCATTTAAATGTTTGTAGGAGCTTTCTAATAAATCCTCATATTTCTAGTGATCGCAAGAATACAAGACCATTGTACATAATATTGCAAAATAATGTAGAAATTGTTAGTATAAACCCAGTATGTTTCATTTCGGGTTTCAAGATAAATATCCTTAGCTCAGGGAGCAAAAAGCCTATTGAATATTGTATGTATGTATTGGTTACTTCACCTGGAAATAATCTAATTAATATCAAAATGCAGCTTTAGCAAATGAATGCAAATATTATTTACTGTGGACAACTGTTGCTTTGTTTGAAATAAGTTGCTGTTATGACCAGATAATGACCATCATTAATGAAGTAGATTATGCATGGCCATACTGGGTCTTGACGATACCATCCATATTTCGATTAACAGGTCATTTTTCAATAACAAGGATGATAGATAGAAGTGTACTCTGGGTGCTGAAAAAATAAATTGTGTTAGAGCAAAGACTGCTAGTAACAATGGGTAGTCAATGGGACTAGGGTTGAGGCAGATAGTATTTAGAAGCAGTCAAGGAAGATTAATTGACAAAACAATGTAGTGCAAATTATAGTAAATAAATACCATATTTGTGTATAATATATTTTCATATTTGTGCCATTTATCAACCTTTGTTACACAGAGCCCACTCTGTAGTGTATGATTTTAGTTGATATTTATATGTAATATTACTATTTCCTTTTTTTACTGATTTATATGACAGGGCTACACAATAAAAAATGCACAATAAATGATTAATGCATCTTCCATAAGTTTATAGGTGTAGCAAGCATCATAAAATGCACAAAGGGGGACTAATAGTGAACATGTAGCTCTACTGATTAAGAGATGTTCTCAATTGCCTTGATGATTACAGTATATCGTCTCTTCTTGGAAAGCAGAGGCAACAAACTCCCTCAAGGTATTCACTAATGTAAAAAAACAGGGATCCTCACTAAACATCACCAATACAGTTAATCTAAGTAATTAAAAGTAAAAACCTATACACATTGCATTATAATTTAATTCATCAGTCTAATGAATATTTCCTAATTTACTATCTATAATTGGCATTATAATACATTTTTCTGAATCTTGTATTATATGTTATATTTTATTCATAATAAATTAAGATATAGCGACATTGTCACCACAACAAAATAAGTTCATCTTAAGGAGGACTAAAAACTTTGTATGCATTGTACTAGCCATTTTCTCTATGGCAAATTATTCCTTTCAGCATTGTTTGTGAGGCTCATTATGGTAACTTGTAGCTTAAAAGTCTTGTTAAGCGTGGTGGGGAGTTTAATCTGTGTAATAACATTTGAGAACATTGTTTTTGACACCAAAGAGACAAGACAAGGACAATGTATTAGCCAGAATACCACTGTGCACTTTAACTTGTTGCTTTAATTCTATTAAAATTGAAAGTATATAATGGTGTATGTAAGAAGCCAACCTTCCCCCGAAAGTTATGATTTTTAGAAGACACCACAAAGATTGTGTTTTCAAATATCTTGGACTATGTAACACGTTTCAGCCTTGAATAAACATCTACATATTCCCTTGCTGACTAGGACAAAGGTAAAAAGACAGCAGGATTCTTATCAACTGAACTGCTGGGACCAACCATACTCCTCAACAAGATCCTGCCTTGCAATAGGGTGGTGTTAAAGGAGGCCATCTGCTAGCAAGATGGTGTTGCAGAATGACAAAATAAGCAGAGGATTGCTGATTTGGAAAAATGTTGCATGAACACTGTTTACTAATGCTGAATATTGCAGACCGAGATAAATTGGCCTTGCTGTGTAGGCGAAGAAAAGTTGCAAGATATACAGAACAAGAGAGTGGAGACTTTTACACATGCATAGTAAGTCTTGGGTGTGTGATAAGATGATCTCTTCTAACTGTAGTATTTACCAAGGTCATGAAGAAGGTTGTTTAAACTTTCTGCCTACACACACAGTGCATGACTCTTGACCTGTATTGGACTCTGAATAAAGCTAATTCAAAGGATGACTTCTTCTTAATGTTCTATTATTTCCTTAAGTGTATAAAAAATGATAGCAAGCCCTTCAATGTCTAATGTGTGAATGCTGGTGAGCCTCTCTGCCCTATAACTGACCACCTTTGAAAAGGAAATGTTAGTTCAAGCAGCAAGGCCAAACTAAACCATCACAGTTCAGAAAATATAGCACAAGTACTTTAACAGGTTACTATTGACATGTGTATAATAAACTGATAGGAGCCTCTATATACATAATGGTGAAATGTTCTACAATGTGACATGATAGATAGATAGATAGATAGATAGATAGATAGATAGATAGATAGATAGATAGATAGATAGAAAGTATTATCTGTGACTATTTGCACAGCTATGCATGTGAGTATGCATTTTCCATCAAATAATCATCATCTCTATATCTTTAGATCTTTTTCCTAAAAAATCTGTCTTTGATGTAACACTGCTTGTTGCAGGCTGCACCTCAGGACTTTTTTTGTTTGTAAGAGTTTACTAGTATATTGTTTTTATGTTTTCCTTGATCTATTTTATTTTTTATTTAAAAAAAAAAACTTAAAAGATATTTTGCTTTTGTTTAAAAAGTTCTGGCTGAAAAATGTTCTCTGGTGGTTATAGCAACTGGCTTTTTTATTAAAGGAACAAGAGGCAACTACGGTCAGAAGACTTCTCATATACAGTATTTGTCCTTATATCTCCTACTGTACGTGAAAACAAAAACATAATACTCCCATGGAGAGAATGCAGTGGTTTACATCTTTTTCTTTTCAAGTAATTATACATTATCTAAAGTTCTTTTCAAATTCACAAATGGTAGTTCTGGTCAATATAGGAAATGTGTATAACATATTTGTAGGATTCAGATATTTAATTATTCATAACTACAATTGTGTTTTTTTTCTTCTACATAAATGATTTTTCTCTTTAATGGAATATGTGAGCAGAATGCAATATGTGAAGAAATAAATTATCATTAAAGTGCATTCACAATACTGTATCAAGATAAGAAATTAGATTGCATGTAACTATATAGAGAAAAACTATTTGTTTAAAAAATAAATATTTTTAACCTTCACTGGATTTGCAAATATTTTTGTAATTAAATAAATAAAAGATTAATTTATATCAGCATGTTATTTCTTTGAATTACATTAATCTTATTTTTTTTAAAATATTGTTAGCACAGTATAGCAGACAACAGAATCTCCAAATGCAATATTTATTCAAAATGAAGAATTCCATCTATGATGAAAAATGAAAAGTTGCTAACAAAAATCAATTCAGCTAGCAAGCTTGAGTTTTGCTTTAAAAAATGAAGATACATTACCCATAGTGACGAGAGAGAAGACCTAAATATAAGTTAACAGCAGGTAGTTTGAGTAGTTATGAGAGCTTTGAAAAAAGGTAGGCGTGATAGGTACAGGACCTTTGCCAGAGAAAAGAAGAAAAGTTGTCTCATAAGACCAGAATACTAGCAATCTTTAGTCTTCAGATGAAATCTGTACTGTGAAGCAACTGAAACAAAAACTATATATCACATATATAGTTGTGGATCTTTGGGGTTGTCCGGAATGTTTACGATGTTGGTCACACTTTGCGAGCCTCGCAAAGTGAGGCAAGCCGTTTCCGGCCCATAGGGCCGCAACCACGAGCCTTGCGAAGTGAGGCAAGCTGTCACGCGGGCCTCAGGCTGCAGCTTGCGGCCCATAGGGCTGCAACTGCGAGCCGTCAAGCGGGACTTAGGCTGCAATAAGCGCCAAATGAGCACATTGCACTGCGAACCTCGCAAAGTGAGGCGAGCAGTCGAAGCATGAGAGGCTTTGCCGTTTGCAGCCCATAGCCGTCACGCAGGACCTAGGCTGCATAGTGCACCGAAGGCACTCATTGCAGGGTCCATCACGAGGACTGTGGGACTTTGGCGCAACTACGAGTCTCGCGAAGCTAGGTGAGCCGTCACACGGGACTTAGGCTGCAATGAGTGTCAAAGACTCGTGAAGCGTGCAGTTCAGGCACGCAGGACTTTGCCGTTTGCGACCCGTAGGGCTGCAACTGTGAGCCTTGCAAAGCGAAGCGAGTTATCACATGGGACTTAGACTGCAATGCCTTCGGCGCTCATTGCAGGGCTCATCGCGAGGCTCGTATGACGGCGAGCGATTTAGGCAAACAGGCCTTTACGAGCCATACGACTTAGGACTGAAACCCATACATGCCCTGTACGCCTCACAAAAATCCGACTTGAGTGCCCAAACCACAAAACTGCAAAGACCAGAAAAACACAACAAATATGCCTCAAATTAATTTACACACTCACACACAGCATAGTGGGAGAGCCAGGCAGCTTGTGAGTGTGGTTGCAAGTTAATTTGAGGCATATTTGGCATTTTTTCAACAACAAAAATCTCCTAAGCGAGAAAAAAATTGTGGCCAATAATAGGCAAACACAACGAAAAAGAGACCGAAGGTTGTAAAACTAGCCCGAAGGACGCAAAACTAGGCACAAGGACGTAAAAAGTTCTCAGAGGGCCCATAGCCTCACATTGTGTGGCAAACACTATTGCCAGGCTTTCTATTTTACTCCTGTAATTTTTTCCGCACAATTTCCTTATTAAGTATAATATTATTGAAATTATTGAATTGGAGTTGATTATTTGAACACATCCAAACTAACAGAAAAATACCAGTGCTTCATTTATAAAAAGAGAAAAAACATTGAACATGTGAGTCATATCATAGCATCACATATTCACAGTTTAAATGGCAACAATCATGATAAAGTTGAAATGCTAGCAATAGGAAGCAGGATAAACTAATGTTGCTTAGGTAGCCACTTGCTCCCAAGTACTGAAAGTCATATTGTTATTATTAGTAGTAGCAGTTTTGATCAAATGACCAGTGGCGGCTGGCGACCTTCCAAGTTGGGGGGAGGGGGGAGACAGAGACCTGGCCCCTCACCTTACATTGAGTCCACCCCATAGTAAATACTCCTCCCCTTCACTCCAGGTTGACACCTATATATATACGAACCAATAAAATGATATAGGCCCTGCACACTGACACAGATTCAATCCACTTGCTCAGTTTTCTGATGCTAGGAAGTTTACTTTTAAATAAAATACATTATATGAGGGATAGAGATACTGTAGATAAATGGATAGATAGATAGGGATATAGAGGGGAATAGATCCCTCTCTGTCTCCATATATCTATATATTCATCCCTTTATCCCTCTAACACTCTATCCCTTTCCCTATCTCCCTCTCTATCCATCTCCATATTTCTATCCCTCTCCCTATACCTCTCTCCCTATCCCTTTTGATCTCTCTCTTCCTATCTCTTCCACTCTCTCTATCTCTCTCCCTCCACCTATCTTTCTCCTTCCCCACCCTATCTTTCTTCCTCCCTCCCTATCTATCTCTCTCTCTCCCTATCCCTACCTCTCTACCTTTTCACCTATCCCTATCTTGCCCTTCTTCCCTCTCTATCTCCATCATCCTCACTATCGTTCTCCCTCCCTATCCCACTCCCTTCCTCTCTTTTCCTACACCTTTCTCTCTTCCTCGCCTTCACTATCTCTCTCCCTCCCTATCTTTCTCCTCCCTCCTTATCTCTTTCCCTCTCTATCTCTCTCCCTACCTCCCCCATCCCTCTCCCTATATCCCTCTTTCACAATCCCACTACCCCTCTCCCTATCTCTTTCTCCCTCCATCCCTCTCTCCCCTCTATCCCTCTCCCTATTTCTTTCTCCCTCCCAATCTCTCTCTCCCTCACTCTCTATCTCCCCCTATCCCTCTCCCTATCTCTCTCTCTCCCTTCATCCGTCTCTCCCCCTCCCTCTATTCCTCTCCCTATATCTCTCTCCCCCCCATCCCTATCTATCTCTCCCTCCTCATCCCTTACTCTCACCCACCCCCTCTCCTCCTCCCTATCTCTCTCTCCCTCCATCCCTCTCTCTCCCTACCTATATCCCTCTTCGTATGTCTATCTCACTCACCCTCCCTATCTCTCTCTCCCTCCCCAACTCTCTCCCCTCCCTATCTCTCTCTCTCCCTACCTATCTCTCTCTCTCCCTTTCCCTCCTCTATCTCTCTCCCTCCTATATCTCTCTCCTTTCTCTCTTTCTCTCTCTGTCCCATGCCCCCCTCTCTCTCTCTCCCTCCCCAACCCTCTCTCTCTATCCCTCTCCCTCTCTCTCCCTCCCTATACTGCTCTCTATCCCTCTCTCCATCCCTCCCTATCTATCTCCCTCCCTCTCTCTCTCCCTATCTCTCTCTCTTTCTTCCTCTCGCTCTTACATAGTTACATAGTTACGTAGTTACATAGGGCCCTATTAAATTTGAGCTGCGTAAATAATAGGTGAAAACGCAAGGCCTACGTAGTTGAAAATTGAAACTGTTTCCGGCGCTATTAAATTCAAAGTGCTGCGAGATACGAGCGATGGATGCGAATGCGTACACGTTAGGATTTGCGCATGAGGTACGCTATCTCGGATAACTTTGCGTAGGAAAAGAGCGCGAAATACGTGATACGTACCACTTAACCAGACGGCAGTATGCCTTTAAAAGGGAGCCAAAACAGAAAATAATTGACTGTGCTGGAGCTTTTGCAAGTAGACACACAGGTCTAGGCATTGGTGGGTTTTTGGTGAGCAAGGAGAGAGAGAAGAGAGAGAAGAGAGCATTTCAATTTTTGATCATTTGAACTAGCAGATAATTTAACCCTTTGTTTACAACACACATAATTACTGATCACATAATTCACACACATAGATTAATACGTACACATAGCTACACCTAGTGGTAGGCCACTGCACACCTACACCCCCCCCAAGACCCCCCCCCCCCATACAATTACTGAACTACACATAATACTTTCTTCTTTTTTTACCTCCTAAACCGACACACATATTATATTGATTTATCGTTAATTTCTTTTCAGAGGAGTTTAGAGGAGGGTAGGCGGTAAGGCAAGAGAGGCGCGGAGGAGAGTGAGGAGAACATCTGAGGAGAGGAGGAGGATGAGGAAGAGAGGAGGAGGAGGAGGGAGAGGAGGAGGGAGAGGAGGAGGAGGAGGGAGAGGAGGAGGAGGAGGAGGGAGAGGAGGAGGAGGAGGAGAGCAAGGAGGAGAGCAGTGGGGGAGGGAAGTGCCCCCAGAGCTAGTAATCCAAGTTGAAGGGGCAGAGGGTCAGGGGCCTGATCTCTTGGTGGGAGGTAGTGGGGATGAGGGAGCGGCCCCAGGGATAGAAGAGGAAGAGCAGGCACCATCTGTAAGGCAACGAGTTGTGGCAAGGCCCAGGGCCCCCAATTATAGCCCAGAGGAGATCCAGGTTCTCCTCAGGGAAATCTGTGCCCGCCAGGGGATCATATGTGGTGGGAGAGACATTAATGCCAGCCCGAGGCGGCAGGCCTGGTCCCAAATTGGCAGAGCTGTGTCGGCAGTAGGGGTCACCAATAGGGACTGGAGGACAGTGCGTCACAAGTTTGATGATCTTAAGATGGCTGTCAAAAGGAAGATGGGCAGGGAGGCAGCAGCAGCACGTCAGACTGGTGGTGGGCCCGCGGTCCCTTTTGTTTACAAGCAATGGGAGAGGACAGTGATGAGATTTGTCCCTTCTGAATCTGTGGTGGGAATACCAGGCCAGATGGACACAGATCGTCCTAACACCCTGCAACGTGAGTATCATATCACACACATGGTGGGCTGAGATTGTGGGGGGATGGGCTGTCCAAAAGCCTGCAGATAACATGCTGTATGTATGTATGTATAAATAAGCTTGTGTTTTGGCTGTTGTATATAATGAGCTGTATCCCTCTAGAACAGGGGTGGGTAAGGAGGGCCACATACATGCCGGCCTTTCAAGATATCATGCTGTTTGTATGTATGTATGTTTGTATGTATAAATAGGCTTGTGTTCTGGCTGTTGTATATAATGAGCTGTATCCCTCTAGAAAAGGGGGTGGGTAAGGAGGGCCACATACATGCCAGCCTTTCAAGATATCCTTTTTGGGCACAGGTGAGTCAATCAGGATGACTGAAAAGGCGATTGGCTCACCTGTGTGGCCCTCCAGGTCCGAACCTGCCCACCCTTGCTCAAGAATTATATGGCCTCCTACACCCCTGCCCACATACAGGGATAATTCACATACAATAGCACTGTAAGCCCTATGGTTGACTAAAAATTTATGGGGCGACAATAACCATTTCAGTCCTTGTAGCAAAGCTATCATGTTCATAATTTGTCTCCCTGATATGTCAATTTCTAATTATATCCAGATTGATTGCAAAAGAGCAGGGTGTCCAAAGTCAAACTTGCTGGGCTGCTCACAGGCCTGTATATGTGGATTTCCTTTATGTGAACAGATGAGTCAAGTCTAAACTTAATGACTTGGAGAATGATATTCTCAGCTGGGTGCAGCATGGCTATTCACAAATGTAGGCCTGACTTTGGCCTCCACTGCGATCGAGAATAAAAATTTGGCTGTGCGGCATATGTGGATACAGACTCTGTAGCACTGCATGTGTGTCATATACTGTCCTAACCTGGCCCATGTCTCAGCTGCATATTAACAACCATTGCTGGAAACTTGTCAGATTGGTCAGTCTCACACACTGCACAGCAGATGCAGCAGAGCACGTGTCTGAGGCACATGCAGTACACATTCATATGAGCCATGATCCACAATGCTCATTATACAGCCCGTGGCTCATCTGTGTAACACAAGCACCACAGTCACTCACAGGTGACCATGATGTCAATGATATGTAAATGCACAGCTGGCAATTGTGTATGGCAACCAACTGAAATATATGTTTATTCCATTGCAGTATCCACAGATTCAGAAGAGGAGGAGGCAGGAGTGGCTGAAGTGGGCCAGGACATTCAGGAGGGCCCGGGACCATCCACATCACTGGCTCATACGGAGCGGGAAGTGATGCCCGGGCCCTCTTCCTATGCTGCCCCCTGCCATTCGTCGTGGCCACCTCAGGGCCTGCACCAGCCACACCATGCTGTGCCTCCCTCAGCGGCTCTCCCTTCAGCGGCTCCCCCCTCAGCGGCTCCACCCTCAGCGGCTCCCCATTCAGCGGCTCCGCCATCATCCTGGGCTCCGCCCTCATCCTGGGCACCGCCCTCATCCTGGCCACCACCCACATCCTGGGCACCGCCCTCATCCTGGGCACCGCCCTCATCCGGGGCACTGCCCGCACCCTGGGCTCCGCCCTCACCCTGGGCTCCGCCCTCATCTGGGGCCCCGCCCTTATCTGGGGCACCGCCCTCATCTGGGGCACCACCCCTATCCTGGGCACCGCCCTCAGCCTGGGCTCCACCATGGGCCCCGGGAGGAAGTGCCCCGGCCCCGGGAGGAAGAGCCCCGGCCCCGGGAAGAAGAGTCGCCGGCCGCGGAGTCGCCGGCCGCCCAGTTGCCGGCCGCCCAGTCGCCAGCCACCCAGTCGCCAGCCACAGCCGCAAGACAAGCACCTCCAGGCCCTCTGCCACCGCTCTCTGGCCAATTACGCAACATCATGAAGCACATACAACAAGAGGACCAGACACAAAGCCAGAGAGCACGGCAAATGCTGGAAATCAGCGAAAGACAGTTGGCTGTTAGTAGTGCCATCCTGGCTGGCAACAGGGTGATCTCGGCAACCACCCGTGCTATATATGCTGAGATAAGGAGGCACAACCGAAGGATGGAGAGATATGAGGAACGCGCAAGCCTGGAGAGACGCGCGTTGTTGCGTCAACTACGTCGCCAGCCCATACCTCTCCAGCCTTCGGTTGTACAATCGCAACCTGAGATGTCTGCCCCCTCATCTCAGACATCGCCCACTCATGAACCCCAGCCACCTGCTGTAGTGGCACCCCCTGCTCCCACACCACGTCGTGGAAGAGGGAGACGGGCCGCGGGCACAGACGGTGGGGGCCCGCTAACTCGGAGTAGTAGGTGTTAGGACCATCCGAGAAGGCCTCCTGACCACTCCTCACAGAATACTGATTGTTATAGATGTTGACATAGTATTGGCTACAGAGTGTGTACATGTCTGGTTATGTTTAACATTTTAACAATTGATGTTCAATGTGGATTGACCTTGAGCTTAAATGCTGTATTTAATCATAATATTGTTCTGAATGATACATTGTTTTTGTCTTTGTAGGTGTTAATAGCCAAATCTCACAACTATGAAGACATTTTCTTCATCTTCGAGCAGTACAATACCATCATGTGAGTAAACACTCAACCCAGTTCACAACGGGCATTCTATCAGGGTTATTCACCACTGCAGATGGCTCTGAAATGCAATATATGACTACATATCTTTTCACTAAGAAACATGACTGTGTGATCTTCCATTATAATGATCAGTGTCCCGGCTATAGAGTTGCACAGTCCCATTACTATCTGCTAATGCAAACCAGCAATTCCACATAAGTTTTTGTAGCATTCCATCCCGTTAACATTATGAACTTGGATTCAGTTATTTCATGTCATCCAAACCAAAGTGGCAATTTTCTTGGTTTGACATCATGATCAATGTGCATGTGTTTAGGGGTAATGTGAACAGTGTAATCTGTCTGGCCTTGGTACCACCCATTTAGAAGTGAGATGTGATATCAGCATGGCACAACTATTCCATATAGATAGTGATAGTACATTTTGCTGAAGGATTGTGTTCACAGTGAAGCATGCCTTGTTGTATTCCACATCCTAAGCATATTCCTGGAAGGCTGACTGAACAGGATAGTATAAATATGGTTATTACTGCTCGGAGATGATGTTCATGTTAGTTGGTTTATAGTAGTGTCAAGAGCAAAAACAATGTACTCTAATAACAGCTTATGATTGTTCTAACACCTCCTACCTCTGTTTTCCAGATTCACATCATCTATTGACCAATCATCAGTAATGTATGCGAACACACTGTGTGTGAAATCGCTTAGTATCACATGATCCCTGTTTTATAGTGTCTGTTTATTCTGGCAACCATATGGTTGTTGTATGCACATTAATGGTTATGTTGATTAAATGTCGTGTTATATGCTGTTGGTTACTGTGGGGTCCTGACCACATGTGACCCTAGGAGATGCTATGCATTACCCTCATGATGTTGTCTGTTTCCTCTTCAGATGTCCTCAGATTTGCCACAGCCCCTTGCCATACTAGGATCTCTTCACAACACACACATGATATTAATGCACAGTCTTGTCCATTTCTGTTTGTGCTCTGTGTATGAAATAAAGTATGATTATGTTATACTGTTATCTCTGTTTCTGTGTGTTTGTACCATACCATGCTTTCTAGTTGAGAGAATACAGATAGAATAAAGTTTTATTGTTCAATACATATATCTGTGTGTGTTTACAGAGATACATATGCTACATTAATCTGTACCTTGCCAATATACATGTAGGTGCAAGCCGGAGGGGTGTGAATTCTGAAATCATGTCTATAGACATGCAGGGTTGTATATAATGACTTGAAGGGCTCAACTTGAATGATATGAATCAACATTCATGATTATGTAGTAATGTAAACGCAGATTGAACATAATAGTTACACCACTAACTGATGGTGCTGAGCACATCTGACTTTCAGGGTAATTTACTTGTTATATGGTAAATATCCAGGATTACACAAACATTGAGTGAAAAAACACGGTTTAATTGTTCACAAAGCCACACAGTGACAAATTACCACAGGCCTGCTCAGTATCATGGTGGAGGTGGGTAGGATACAGAGTTCCAGTAACACACGGAAATAGGGACATGGGGCCAGAATGCAGGCAGGGGGGATGACATTGGTATAGATGATCAGTTGAGGGGGGGATATACAGTGCATCATCCAACATGAGGCAATATCAGTTATATTATTAAATATATCAGAATAACATTCAATATTCAAACCCAACAATACAGAAGGAGATATGCTCATGGGGAGAAGTAATCTGTAGTCTTGTGTGTGCGCGCAACATACACTCCTATGCAACTGCAGAGGTAGAAGTTCTCAATCAGTAAATGTTAGAACCCCCGTAGCTCATGTCACTGGAAATGGCACTATGAGAGAAGACTCTACATACCTAAGTTTGGACACTCAGATGGGAACCTGACCAGGACCATATCAGTGTGTTGAAACTAATTGCATGTGTTAGCAGAACTACCAACAAACTGGTCAGTTTGAGGTGTATTCTGTTCTGTGAATGAGCATCTCTATTATCTGCTGTTGCATATTCATAACTGAAGGTAAACGGAACATCATTAACAGTTATGTTCCAAGGCTAGAGTTACTCTTCCCCATATGTACAGGGAGGATCACATCAGCACTGAGGAAGAGATCTGGAAGGAAGTATGATACAGGCTCCCCAATAGTCCAAGTAGAGGAGAGAATGGCATATCTAAAGCAATAGGTACATATAAATCTATGTTGAGGATGTGATATCACACCCGATGCAACACATGATGACTGACATATGAACATACATGATGCAATGTGACAATAGCATAGTCCTGGAACGTGGGAATGCTCATCATTCCTTGTTCTGACCGTGGAAAGGGACTCATCTTTGCGATCTGAAACATACAAGGAACATGTCAATATTTACATTGCACATGCTCCCGGAGCACTTACTTCATCACTTACAGTGGTTATAAAAGGTCTACACACCCCTGTAAACAAATTAGCCAATGAAAAATCATTTCAGAACTTTATCCACCTTTAATGTGACATATAAACTGTACAACTCAATTGTAGAACAAACTGAAATCTTTTAGGTGGAGGGAAGAAAAAAACTAAGAAAACTAATGTGGTTTCATTAGTTTGCACACTCTCTTATAACTGGGGATGTAGCTGTGTTCAGAATTAAGCAATCACATTCCAAATCGTGTTAAATAGGAGTCAGCATACACCTGCCATCATTTAAAGTGCCTCTGATTAACCCCAAATAAAGTTCAGCTGCTCTAGTTGGTCTTTCCTGAAATGTTCTTAGTCGCATCCCACAGCAAAAGCCATGGTCCACAGAGAGCTTCCAAAGCATCAGAGGGATCTCATTTTTAAAAGGTATCAGTCAGGAGAAGGGTACAAATGAATTTCAAAAGCATTAGATATACCATGGAAGACAGTCATCATCAAGTGGAGAAAATATGGCACAACAGTGACATTACCAAGAACTGGAGCTCCCTTCCAAAATTGATGAAAAGACCAGAAGAAAACTGGTCTGGGAGGCTACCAAGAGGCCTACAGCAACATTAAAGGAGCTGCAGGAATATCTGGCAAGTACTGGCTGTGTGGTACATGTGACAACAATCTCCCGTATTCTTCATATGTCTGGTGTATGGGGTAGAGTGGCAAGACGAAAGCCTTTTCTTACAAAGCAAAACATCCAAGCCAGGCTGCATTTTGCAAAAAAAACACATCTGAAGTCTCCCAAAAGCATGTGGGAAAAGGGGTTATGGTCTGATGAAACCAAGGTTGAACCTTTTGGCCATAATGCCAAAAGATATGTTTGGCGGAAAAAATAACACTGCACATCACCAAAAGAACACAGTACCCACAGTGAAGCGTGGTGGTGGCAGCATCATGCTTTGGGGCTGTTTTTCTTCAGCTGGAACTGGGGCCTTCAATTAAATAAGAGAGAGGGAATTATTTTTCAGTTCCAAATACCATTCAATATTGGCACAAAACCTTCAGGCTTCTGCTAGCAAGCTGAACATGAAGAGGAACTTCATCTTTCAGCATGACAACGACCGAAAGCATACATCCAAATCAACAAAGGAATGGCTTCACCAGAAGAAGATTACAGTTTTGGAATGGCCCAGCCAGAGCCCTGACCTGAATCAAATAGAAAATCTGTGGGGTGATCTGAAGAGGGCTGTGCACAGGAGATGCCCTCGCAATCTGACAGATTTGGAGTGATTTTTCAAAGAAGAGTGGGCAAATCTTGCAAAGTCAAAATGTGCCATGCGGATAGACTCATCCCCAAAAAGACTGAGTGCTGTAATAAAATCAAAAGGTGCTTCAACAAAAGTATTAGTTTAGGGGTGTGCATACTTATGCAACCATGTGATTTTCTTTTTTGATTTTTTCTTCACTCTACCTAACAGATTTCAGTTTGTTTTTCAATAAAATTGTCCAGTTTATAGGTCACATTAAAGGTGGAAAAAGTTCTGAAATGATTTATCTTTGTCTCATTTTTTTACAGCACAGAAACATGACATTTTAACAGGGGTGGGTAGACTTTAGACTTTTTTGATCCACTGTACCGATATATGTTGCTCATTTCATACAAACGTCTTCACTGTTCTTTCCCTACATATGAAACGAGCTACTCATCTGGCTAATGATGTAGGAATATCACATAGATGACACATTAATGCATCTTTGGTGAGCCAAATGTGGTGTTTTACATTGGACGCAGTCCCAAGCTCATCCACGAGGTGATTTGTTCCACCAGGCCACGTGCGCTGTGGATCAGCATTAGTTATCAGCGCTTACCTATCTGATGTATTCTGGAAAGAGATAGGCTGATATTAATAAAGTGATTGATGTGTTATTTGTGTCCTTCAGCATACGTGGCCATATTATTACACAAATACTCACTATGTAGTTCACATTGATGTAGCAGTTCTGTTGCTGGTCATGTTTTTCCATGTCTAGGTTGTTGAATGAAGAGTTGACACACGACAGCAGCTCTGTAAGGTTAATATGATGTTAGGATTACAGTCACAAATTAGTGTTCTATTCGTATTGGATATCTCTTATTAATAAGAAGTCATTGCCGGTTAGTGAGTTATGCCATGTTGCTACAGGGTGCAAAAATCTGGATTTCGGCATGGTCTCATGTAAACAAGTCTAAAAAGCTGTGTCTGGATATATTTCAGTAGTAGTCACGTCTCCAGCCAGTCAGCAGCAGCCACTATGTTGGGTTTGGCTGGTGATCCATATTTGATCAAACTGAATAAACTCGAATCATGATGAAATAACCAGAGGACTCGGTTTTGTGTTATCTTGACTGGTTCTTGATCTCCAAAGTATGTGTGTATGGTATTTATCTACGACATTTTGATACCATTTCATGTGGTTTGGCAGGATCAGACAATGTGAACAATACTGGTCCGTAGAGGTTGTAGGTGACTTTAAAAAGGGATTGGGTATATTTTTACATTAAAAAACCAAACAGGCATTAGGGGCTATCCTGGATAAATAGAGAGGGAGTATTGATCCAGGGATGAATACGATCACCAGTATCTGGGGTCAGGAAGGAATGTTATATTTTTCTTCCCTGTGTAGACAATTGGCAAAGTTTCACTTTTTGTTTTTCTGTTTGCCTTCCTCTGGATCAATTAACAATAAATCTGCGTATTGCAGATCATAGATCTATAGAGGTTGAACCTGATGGACTAAAGTATTTTTTCAATCTAAATTACTAGATAACAATGTAACGTGGGGCATATATACATTGACATGTCTGTACTTAAGATGTGTATGGGAATGTGTGCTTACTTACCTGTAGCTGATCATGTGGCTTGTTCCAGTGTACAAACATCGACAACGTCAGGGAACTCTCCTCTACTGTGGACTGGTTGGAATTCTGTATGACAAGGGCGATGGATAAAGGTGGATTTGGGAGTTAGGCATAATCCAGATACATTAGACTGTGTTCCATGCATATTGGGTATGTACTTACATGTGAAGTACTCACGAATTAGGCGGGCACGTTGTTGTGACCCCTGCAGATTATCCACTTCAGGGGGAAGTAAAGGCTCTTCCTCCCCATGTAGCGGAGCCGTATCAATGTCCCCCAGACAGTTGGCCTGTACTGCTATATTGTGCAGACAGCAGCAGGCAACGATGATGCGACAAACTTTCTGGGGCTTGTATTGTAGAGCACCCCTAGTGGAATGTAAACATCTAAAGCGCATCTTTAGTACACCAAAGGTGCGCTCAATTACATTCCGGCAGGTTTTATGCGCAGCATTATACCGCACCTCTGCCCAAGTCTGGGGATTGCTCACAGGGGTCAACAACCACGGCAAACACCCATATCCTGCATCACCTGGTGGAAATAAAATATGATGTTGATATGAATAGGATGTTGTGATGTTTGACAAAGCATATGCCCAAATATTGTCATCATGACCTATCAACACATCCCTGTGGCTAATACACAGTTAAAGATATATGTAAGGGAGATGGATCATGAATGCATCTGATAAGATAATTAGTAGTGTTTTAACACATGTATTCTATATGAAGCTTCAGATCAATTACAATGTGATTTCCACAAATGTAAAATCCAGATGTTCACACCCACAGGACGCTTACATGAGGCGGAGATACAAGGGAAATACAACAGGGTACATATTGCGACCCTTCTGGTAGAGAGCACAGGAAGTCACTGTTGCAGTTCTTGTACCGAGCACATGCCAGAGGTCTGAGGTGAAGCGTGATAGTGTATTCTTGTGAACGTAAATGTGATGCTAATTCAGGTGGAATTTCCCAGGGGCGTACAAGATCAAACGCAAATGCCAAAAGACCTTGGAGATTTTGATAACTTCAAGGTAAGCTAATTCATGTTTATTCAGGGATATATTCATGCAAGAAAAAGTTTGCCAAACACTATTAATTCTCCTCTATCAGATGAATTCTGAAGTCATCTCACTTACATAGCCCTTACACACAACACGTTATGTAGGCTAGAGATGTCTATGTAATAGGATACAAGGGAATGCATTAGAACATAAACCTAATGATTAATCAGTTGTGGGTTTTGTCATATGTTGTTGTGCATACTGTTTGGCCAAGCTAACACAGGGTTATGGCAAGCAATGAGCTATTATGTTCTGGCTTTGTGAGTATTACTCCGTAATGCACATGTGAACATCATAGCAATAGAGGGAAACATGATGTACCGTATGTGTTATTGTATCCAGTCAAAGTAAGATATCGTTGACTGCCATTACTAATGTGTACTCACCCAGTAGCCATCCGGATGGAAATCTGCCGGACTCAAATATGTCACATATTCCGGATGCACGCAGGATATAGGCGTCGTGAGCACTTCCCGGGAAGCCTGCATACACACCTTGTATGCGCATGTTCGCATCGCAAACAACCTGGACATTGATTGAATGATAATGCTTACGATTTCTGTACAGCGCTTCTTGCTCTCTAGGAGGTATCAGTGCCACGTGTGTACAGTCAATAGCACCAAGCACATTGGGGATACCTCCTAATTGGAAGAAATCGAGCTTCACCTTCGAGATCTCTTCAGCAGTGTTAGGGTAACTGATGTATCTGGCAGCTTTCCGACCAATAGCACGGAGGAATGCACTCAGACAATTCGAGAGGCTTGGCTGAGACATTCCTCCGGCTATGCTCAGAGTGTTCTGAAAGCTACCAGAAGCAAGGAGGTGTATTGCAACTAACATCCGTGTCATTCCTGGGATGGCTCTATTTGCCCCTAACCGAAAACGCTCATACACCTCCCCATCAGTTAACCCCTCTAATGTGAGTCTCTCCCTGTACACATTGGGTGCCCTTCGCCTCCTCACAGGTTCTTGGCCAGGCTCCTGGCCAGGCTCCTGGACATGCTCCCCCCCTTCTGCCTGAGCCACCACATCATGTACTCCCCCCAGCAGCTAATCACCGACAACATTGTCAGCCTCCCTGTCTGCAGGTGGCCCTATATCCCTCTGTCCCTGTGCTACTGGAGCTCTCTCTCCTCCCTGATCCAACCCCTGATCCACTAGGCATGGCCTGTGGTAATTCCCTTGCCTGGCTTGGTTCTGCCCCAGCATGGATCACATCACCACTCACACCCTCATTCACTCCCAGACACTCCTCTCTGCCACTCCCCATCACCCCCTCAATCACACACCTTGCTTCCTGGTCTTCATACTGTGCTAGGTGAGATGCACCCTCAACCTCATCTCAACCTCATCCGCCCACTCAGACTGTCCATCATCACTCTCACATGATCATCCATGCTGTTTCAGACATGCTGATGACTTGTTGGGGATGGGGTTATATAGCTTGGTGATTGCATGACCTGGTATTAGGCACGTTAATTTCTGCTTTGCCATTGGTCACCTGTGGATCTTTACATTGCATTCCAGCTTATGATTTTACGTCAAGAAGCCTCTCAACCTATTACATACGCACTTGGCCGCATGTAATTGGCTATCCCAACACGGGCCGCCAAGTGCGTATGTAATAGGTTGAGAGTCCCAACGCGGGCCGCCCAGTGCGTATGTAATTGGCTGAGAGTCCCAACGCGGGCCGCCAAGTGCGTATGTAATTGGCTGAGAGTCCCAACGCGGGCCGCCAAGTGCGTATGTAATTGGCTGAGAGGCTTTTGGCGGGCCAACGTGGCAATGGCGATGGCGCAAAAACCCGCCAAAAGCCTCTCAGCCAATTACATACGCACTTGGCGGCCCGTGTTGGGACTCTCAGCCAATTACATATGCACTTGGCGGCCTGACACTATAAGTGCGTATGTAATTGGCTGAGTCTGTTGGCGCGCTCGCAAGCTGATAAGGGGACGTCCTAGCGAGACACGCCTCTCAGCCAATCACGTACGAGCTAAGAATTTGATTGACAGTATGAGCTTATAAATGTGATTGATACAAACCCATGCGCTGACTGTGTTGTAAGAGCCATTGGAGTTAGCACGCAGTTCCAGGAGCAGGTGGGAGAGAGTTTGATTAGTACTTTGGAGAGAGGGAGATTAGTTTTTTTTTTCTTTTTTCATTGTCTATTTCATAAGTCCTTCCATTTAAGCAATACACATATTTACAGATTTCACATATTTGCAAGACACATAGATTAAATAACACACATAGAGACATATATATAGTTAGGACACACACCCCACACACCCACCCCCCCACCACACCCCATCCCCCAACACACCCCATCCTCCACCACTTATTAAATATACATAGCACACACATCTTTTCTTTCCAACAGACATTCCAGTAATACTTTTATTTCTTTATCGTTATATTGATTTGTAGGCGCACACTTTTTGATTGTTTTGTATTTTATTACTAGCATATTTACACGTAAGAGTTACACATATTTACACATTACACATATTTGCCTGACACATAGATTAAAGACACATAGAGACATACATAGCGTTAGGACACACACCACACACCTCCCCCCCCCCCCAACCTTTGCACCGCATCCCCCAACAGTTATTAAAAACACATAGAACATACACTTTTTTTTTTCATCACCTATATAACAGTTACACTTATTTTGAGTTATCCTTATTTTGTTATTATTTCAGCATGGAGGGAGGAGATAGGTGGAGAGAGGAGGAGAGGAGCGGAGAGTGAGGAGAGTGAGGAGAGTGTAGTGGAGGGTGGAGGAGAGGTGGAGGAGGTGTCCCCGGAGGGGTTGGAGGAGGTGTCCCCGGAGGAGGAGGAGGTGTCCCCGGAGGAGGAGGAGTGGTCCCCGGAGGGAGATGCCAGTGCAGGCACTAGTAGAGGAGGGACAGAGGGCGAAGGGGCCTGTTCCCAGGGGGCGGGGTTGTTTGGGGAAGGGACAGGCCTCAGGAAGAGTGCAGGGAGGCCAGGGTCCCCGAGCAGTCGAGAGAACAAGGGGCTATTGGCAAGGGCAGGCGCAGGGCCCGTAATTATATGCCCCAGGAGAATATGGTCCTCCTGTGTGCGATCCATGACCGGCCCGTCATCCTTGTTGCAAGGGAAGCGAAGCCTGGGCCTAAGGCTCAGGCTTGGAAGGAGGTAGTGGAATTGATGAAGGAGGTGTCCACGGTTCCTAGGGGCTTGAGGTCCTTGAAGCACAGATATGTGGATATCAGGGCCACGGTGAAGAGGAAGATGGCCAGAGAAGCAGAGGGACACAGTGTCACCTAAAAGGAGTGGGAGAGGATCGCAAGGGACTTTCTGAGACCATCGCCCGCAGCTGGAGCTTCATCCATGGTGGCCCAGCAGGACCCAGCCTCCAGTTCAGGTGAATATCACATACACCAACATGCCACCACATGTACATCACACACACTACACATGGTGACCAACAAGGACACTGACATGTCAGCTCCATGGAATTAACAAGGGATGGATGGAAGTGTCATTAAATCCATGAAGCTGACAAGTCACTGTCATTCCTAGCCACCCCAAGAGTGATCAAGCAATAGAGTCCATGTACTGGTGTGCCCAATGCAGCCTATGCAGTTACAGACCGCAGAAGAAATACAGACAGCGTGAGGAGCCAGGAGAGGTCAAGACAAGAAACCAAAGAATAGATCCAATCTAGCAAATGACAGCTAATGTGAGTTGCAATTAGGAGAATCATCCATGTTCAGGCCTAGATGTCAGATAGTTAGGAGTGAAAACATATCAATGTATTGATCAGCATACTAATGACATGTACCTTTCTTTTCTTTATTTCAGCATCCAGTAGGAGGTCTGGGTCCAGTGCAGGAGACCACTCAGGGGGAGGAGGCTACAGGCTCATCCGAGGGCCCTGGCTCTTCGGAGGGGGAGGTCATGGTAGTTGACAGCCCCCCTGTCCAGAGCCCGACTGTCCCCCTCCTCCAAAGACTTGCCATCTCGCCGGGGCCCTCAGAAGTAGTGGAATATGCCACAGCTCCTCCTTCCCCACACACTGAGCCACCGGGGACACCAACATCAGAGACCCTGTCTCCAGCCGGGTCCCAGATCCTCCCCACTCTCTCCCCGCCATCTTCCCACCCGGCCCTGCCAGCAGGACCCCAGCCCCCCCCCCCCCCACCACCAACGACCGAGGCTGCGCTGCCGGAGTTGTTGGCCCTCGTAAGGAGGATGACTGCCGACATCTCTGGCATGAGGCGCAGCATGGACAGGCGCTTTAGGGAGGAGAGGAGGCATCTTTACCTATGTGATGGTGATATTTTGTATGCAGATGGCTACCTCCCATCACATGGTCCAAGATCCTCTTCTCTGTGGACACGTAGGGTTCTGTTGAACATGTCACCAATTGATAGTCACTGGGGAATGCTGTTGGGAAGGGATACTGCAGTCCCCTTTTTTTTAGGCCCTTAGATTTTAGGTTTTCTCTTTGTTTTTCTTTCCATTTGTTTTGTTTTAGGTACAATTCAGGCCCATGAAGGCATCTCCTACATCTGCAAGCATTGTGGAGGAATTATATGAGGCGTAAGTTTTTCCCAGTGCCTCTCAGGTAGACATTACTCCAATGACAGCCCCCTCCTTAACATGTAGCTCCCACAACCTAAAGCAATCATATTGCCAGATATCTCAGACATGATTATTGTTAGCTGAAATGTAGACTAATACCTCTATGGCGGTGGACTTGCAAAGTCTCACAATGGCATGTTAATGACAGCCAGCATTAATATATGCACTAATAAAGCATGTGATCCTGACCTCAATATCGGTCTGAGAACAGATCGTTGGGTCTGATGTAAGAAACAGTGAATCTGGCTGCTGACCTTTGTGTCCTGTCCATATTAAAGGGTATTTGCCCATATTACTCATTATCCAGAGACCTACTGTAGCTAATAGTTAGTAATGCTTGCAGATGGGAATCAGGTGAGTTGGTATATTGGTACAGTATTTAGCAGTTTACTGTACATGCATTGTCATTATTTTTTTTCTATCCTCCTCCGCCTTTTTGTTTTTGTTGACCATTCATTTTTGTGGGCAATTTCGCACACCACACTGTATGTGTGAAACTGGATTGGATTACACAGTCCAGAGGTTGAATCATTTGTTCCATTGAGCAGATCCAGACAAGTTGTAAGTGCCATGCACTCTAATGGTTTCTTCAGTTAAATGGAGTGATTTGTGATGATCCTTTTTCTCATCTTATTCCGGTGGCAGTGGTGTACTGACCGCATGTGACCCTGGTAGGTGCTATGCATCATGCTTATTCTAGACTATTAGATTGACCCCTGTAGGTATCCCCTTTTTTTTATTTAGCCCCTTGCTCTCTCGGGACCTGCCCACACCACACCCATGATATTAATGCACAGTCTTGACCACTGCTGATTGTGGTCTGTGTCCAAAAATAAAGTTTTGTTATACCGTTATGTGAATGCACAGTCTTGACCACTGCTGATTGTGGTCTGTGTCCAAAAGTAAAGTTTTGTTATACCGTTTTGTGAATGTACAGTCTTGACCACTGCTGATTGTGGTCGGTGTCCAAAAATAAAGCTGTGTAATCCTGTTCTCACCATGTCGGTGTGTTTTCAATGGTTGGGGTTAGGGGACATCCACATGCATCACATTAGTGTCACATTACTATAGCTGTAAACTAATGAGCACTAGTTAACCTGCAATAGATACATACATACTAAGAGGAATAATAGTCCTAATAGCATTAAATATCATATAATGCATCTAATTGATCTACAATCTAGGCATAATAAAGGGTTAATGCACAGGCCAAGTACAATTAGCGAGACTGGGGAGTAGGAACATTCCCCTGAGGGCCTAACAGGATAATGATAGGTGATACTGCAGTGGCTTGTCAGTTCCTTCTCCAGTGATTTGGGATTTGTCCGTCCACTCTGCTTTCACCCGCACTTCCCCAACATCACTTAGCAATCGAAACTAATGTAAATTGATGAATAGCAGAACATAATGGGAGGTCAACAAATGGGAATGAATGGACATCTTGGCACATGGCCACCAGCAATGGCGTGGGACTTCCTTGGATAAGAGTAGTGGCGATTACCCCTGATGGAGGTGAGTTGGCTGGTGCTCATTGTGCCTCTGCAAACCCTCTGTGTGTGTTTGCTGCCCTTGTGGGTGGGAGAGTGAAAGCAGAGTGGACGGCCAAATCCCAAACCACTGGAGAAGGAACTGACAATCCACTCCGGTATCACCAGCATAGGAACCTTGTAAGAAAGCAGTGACAGAGGGTCAGAGACAGTCAGACCCGACCAAAAGACCAAACAAAAAAGGTATTGTGTATTTCAATGAAGCTGTGAGCTATCCCATTAAGGGCCATTGTGGGTGGGAGAGTGAAAGCAGAGTGGACGGCCAAATCCCAAACCACTGGAGAAGGAACTGACAATCCACTCCGGTATCACCAGCATAGGAACCTTGTAAGAAAGCAGTGACAGAGGGTCAGAGACAGTCAGACCCGACCGAAAGACCAAACAAAAAGGTATTGTGTATTTCAATGAAGCTGTAAACTATCCCATTAAGGGCCATTGTGGGTGGGAGAGTGAAAGCAGAGTGGACGGCCAAATCCCAAACCACTGGAGAAGGAACTGACAATCCACTCCGGTATCACCAGCATAGGAACCTTGTAAGAAAGCAGTGACAGAGGGTCAGAGACAGTCAGACCCGACCGAAAGACCAAACAAAAAGGTATTGTGTATTTCAATGAAGCTGTGAGCTATCCCATTAAGGGCCATTGTGGGTGGGAGAGTGAAAGCAGAGTGGACGGCCAAATCCCAAACCACTGGAGAAGGAACTGACAATCCACTCCGGTATCACCAGCATAGGAACCTTGTAAGAAAGCAGTGACAGAGGGTCAGAGACAGTCAGACCCGACCGAAAGACCAAACAAAAAAGGTATTGTGTATTTCAATGAAGCTGTGAGCTATCCCATTAAGGGCCATTGTGGGTGGGAGAGTGAAAGCAGAGTGGACGGCCAAATCCCAAATCACTGGAGAAGGAACTGACAATCCACTCCGGTATCACCAGCATAGGAACCTTGTAAGAAAGCAGTGACAGAGGGTCAGAGACAGACCCGACCGAAAGACTGAACATGACATATTCACATACTCCATGTGCCCCATATTTGTGCTCCCAAATGTAGATGTGATGAGCAACATGTATACAAAATAACAGGGTTAATATGGCATTATTTTGATGTTTTTGTGTTATTATGTAATCAGGTAGTGTGTCTTTAATATTGCTTTATGTAAGCTGCAGCATGGCTTTTCATTCAAAATGTAACAACTAATTGGTTGTATAATGCATTTGCTTTGGTGGGGGGAGGGGATGGTGAAATCAATTGTAATGGCCTTCCATGCTTTTCCTCTGTTAAACTCACCTTTACATTTTTAAGTTGTCTGTACGTAATGCGTAAACCATTTTACTGGTATTTTTTGTGCACGTAGCGATTTTGCAAGATACGAGCATCTACGCAAATAATTATTTTCCGCTACTTACTACGTAGCGCTTTTCGGAGGTAAGTCGACTCGTAATACGTAAATCGCGTTACGATGCGCACTTGCGAGATACGATTTCATACGCAGCTCGAATTTAATAGGGCCCATAGTATTTAAGGTTGAAAAAAGACTTTCAGTCCATCAAGTTCAACCTTTTAAGATCTCCTCTGATCTGCAATATGTGGATTAACTATTAATTAATCAGTTGTATAAATGTTTTATTTATTTTAAATCAATTCCCTCCTGATCCCAGACACCGGCAATCGGACTTCTCCCTGGATCAATACTGCCTCTCTAATTATCCATGATAACCCTGAATTCCCTTTTTTAATTAGAAATAAATCCAGTCCCCTTTTAAAGTTATCTAATGAATTCGCCGTCACCACCTGCTCTGGTAGAGAATTCCACAGATTAATCACCCTTACTGTGAAGAACCCTTTTCTTTCTTTAAGGTGGAATCTTTTTAATTCTAACCTCAAGGGATGAGAAGTTGAAAACCTCTTGGCACAAAAAGCTCCCTTGACAAATCATTATACTGACCCTGGATCTATTTATATAAGGTAATCATATCTCCTCTTGGACTCCTTTTTTCTAGAGAAAATAAGTTGAATTTGGTTAGTCTTTCTTCATAACTTAGCCCCTCCATTCCCCTTATTAGTTTTGTTGCCCTCCTCTGTACCTTTTCCAGCTCCAAAATGTCCTTTTTATGAAGTGGTGCCCAAAATTGTACTCCATATTCCAAATGAGGGTGTATTAGAGATTTATATAGTGGCAGAATTATACTGTATTTGCTTCCCTGGCTTCTATACCCTTCCTTATACATGCTAATATTTTATTTGCCTTTGCAGCTGCTGCTTGGCTTTGAGCACTGTTACCTAGGTGGTTGTCCACAAGCACTCCCAAATCCCTTTCAATATCTGATACACCTAGATTTGCTCCATTAAGATTATAAATTGCATGGCTATTTTTCCTTCCCAGATGCATAACTTTACATTTATTCGTATTAAATCTCATCTGCCATTTAGATGCCCATTCCTCAATTTTATGTAAATCCCTTTGGAGGTAGAGCACATCACTATCTGATTGAATCACCTTGCACAACTTCGTGTCACACAATCCTACCTCTAAGTCATTAAAAAATATGTTGAAAAGGAGAGGACCCAATACTGAACCCTGAGGAACCCCACTTACCACATTAGTCCAATCGGAGTATGTTCCATGTACAACAACCCTTTGCTTCCTGTCTTTTAGCCAGCTCTCAATCCATGATTAGATATTTACTGCAACTCCTGTATCTCTTAGTTTGCACAATAGTCTCCCATGTGGCACTGTATCAAAAGCCTTTGCAAAATCCAAAAAGACTACATCCACTGAGTTGCCTTGATCCAGGTTCCTACTAACCTCCTCATAGAAACTAATTAGATTTGTTTGACGTGACCTATCCCTCATAAATTCATGTTGACTCCTACTTATAATCCTGTTAAAATAGACATATGCTTATATATTAGTTCCTATTTATACAAACTATTATACAGACCAGGTGTATATCAAACAAATAAAGAGGAAAGAGATTAAATCAAGACAGTACAGATGATCCATTTCCTTTTCTAGACCTGCAAGCAAACTATATAAACCAGCAGAGTACATTCAGGTTATTGGCTATTTATAATCATTCCAGTTACTATTTTCCTGTGCTCCTGATTTTAACATTCAGGTTTCTGACTTGACTTTCATTTTTGATTTCTGCTTTGGATTGCTGCCTAGACTAACACTTCAGCTTGTTATATTGATTTTGAACCTCTGCTGCCATTCACTGATTTCAGACTGATTTACTATGATTCTGCCTATGGCCCTCTTGTTTGACATCCCTTGATACTCTTGTGCATAAAATACCAACACATTTTTATTACAAAAGTAACCAAATGGCAGTTTTGCTGCTGTGAAAAGGGACTATATTTCCCATAAAATGGGTAAATTATTATATGTAAAGAATAGAAAGCTAAACCAATGTGGAAAACAAAACATTATGCTGAATATGTTTTTTTAGATATAAAAGGGACTGTATGTCACAGAGGCATTCAGCCAGAACAGGGAGAAAATCTTCATCTTCATTATTGTTTTAACTTGAACAAACCATAAGACGCAACCTTAATAAACTCCTTAAAGGGGGAACTTAAACATTAGTTTCAAGAACGTAGTATATAACTTTATTTTTGATATTCTCAACATTGCTGTACATTGTGAAGTTTCTACCATATATATATATATATATATATTTATATATATATATATATACATATATATATATATATATAAATAGTGACTAATCGCCTGCCACGCTATAGGTTTGTTCCCTAGTATCCAGCACTACAATAAAGAACTCAGAAGGCCTTTAGATGCTTTATCATATTTTTACTGGGGATATCAGTATACAAAAAAAAACAGAGCTGTCTCAGGATCTCTCTGTCCCAGCTCAGACAGAACTCTCTGTTAGCTGCTCAGCAGCCCTTTAAATGATGGATCCCAGCAAAAATTGTTATATTAATAACAATTCTATTATATTAATCTTGTCATTTCCTAGTGGGAAAAGGGCTCTGCTGAGTCTGTCCCTCACATATACTCCATATATGACTCTGTCACATATCTCCCTCCGCAGCTCGACGCTATGGGGTTGAGCGGCCAAAGCTGTGAGGCAGTGTACGCAGGATAAGTCATCCACATTTCCATGTAGGCTGCCAGCTCTATGGAGGACACAGAGATTGACGGGTAGGAGAGACAGGAACCATCTTGTCACCCGACTGTTCATCTTTTTTTTCTGGTGCATCCACTTCAGGAATGCATGGTCGGATACCAAGGTGAACTTTATTCCCAAAGGCTCATTGCAGGCCGCAAATACAGATCCTTGCAAAGCGAGGGGCCGCATAAGCAGAGGTGGACATAAACTGCAATGTATACTATCCCTTATTAACCCTTCTAAAAGCTTTCCCACTACAGAAGTGAGGCTCACTGGTCTATAATTCCCCGGATTTGCTCTTGCTCCCTTCTTAAATATAGGTATCACATCAGCTTTTCTCCAGTCATCTGGTAGAGACCCTGTGTTGAGTGAATCTTGAAAAATTTAATATAATGGTTTGGCTATTACAGAACCCAGTTCCCTTAGTACCCTTGGATGTATTCCATCAGGACCCGGGGCTTTATTAACATTTATTTTTTTCAACCTCTTTTGGATTACTTCCTGTGTTAACCAATTATTTGGCAAAGGTAGTGTAGCCCCATTATGTTGCCGTGTCTCAACCACTGGTACCTCCCTTGTGTATACTGAAGAAAATAACCTATTGAGCTCATCTGCCTTTTCCTGGTCACTAATTATCAGACGGCCTGTGTGACATTGTAATGTTCCTATAGCTTCCTTCCTCGCCTTCTTCCCATTAATATACTTAAAACATATTTTAGGGTTAGTCTTACTCTCTTTTGCAATTCCTTTTTCATTTTCTATTTTAGCCAGTCTAATCGCACTTTTGCAAGCCTTGTTGATTTCCTTGTATTCCTATAAAGCAGTCTCTGTCCCCTCTTGTTTGTATAATTTAAATGTCTTCTTTTTACTCCTTATCTTGATCTTTAAATCATTGTTAAGCCACATTGGATGGGATTTACTCCTTTTACTTTTATTCCCACACGGTATATGCCGATGTGTAAGTATATTTAGTAAGGATTTAAATGTTGTCCATTTATGTTCAGTATTTTTTACCTGCCAGTTCTCTGTCCCAGTCGATACTTTGTATTGCTGTACTTAGACCGTTAAAATCTGCCCTTTTAAAATTACGAGTTTTCGTTGGCCCCTTAAAATTTTGTTTTTTTAATTAAATATCAAATGAGACCGTGTTGTGAACACTTTTTCGCAACGGTTGCCCTATTCCAACATTTGGTACTATATCAATGTTATTTGTGATGATTAAATCTAAGATAGCTTCATTTCTAGAAGGCTCTTGTACAACCTGGGCCAGATAATGATCCCTGAGTGTACTCAAGAACCTGCTCCCCTTATATGAACTGCTGGTCTCATTTATCCAGTTAATTTCAGGGTAATTAAAATCTCCCATTATTAGAACTTGCTTAGCTGCATTTTCAATCTGTAACAATAATTGTATTTCCTCACTTTCAGCTATATTTGGAGGTTTATAGCATACTCCTACTAATATTCTTCCTCACCTTCCCTATCTCTCTCCCTCCCTATCTTTCTCTTACCATATATCTCTCCCTCTCTAACTATCTCCATCCCTACCTCTCTCCCTCCCTATCTCTCCCTCCCCAACATCCTCTCTCTCTATCCCTATCTCCCTCCCTCCCTCCCTATGTACATTGGATATAAAAAGTCTACACACCCCTGTTAAAATGACAGGTTTCTGTGCTGTAAAAAAATGAGACAAAGATAAATAATTTCAGAACTTTTTCCACCTTTAATGTGACCTATAAACTGTACAACTCAATTGAAAAACAAACTGAAATCTTTTAGGTAGAGGGAAGAAAAAAAATTTAAAAAAAATAATATGGTTGCATAAGTATGCACACCCTTAAACTAATACTTTGTTGAAGCACCTTTTGATTTTATTACAGCACTCAGTCTTTTTGGGTATGATTCTATCAGCATGGCACATTTTGACTTGGCAAGATTTGCGCACTCTTCTTTGCAAAAACACTCCAAATCTGTCAGACTGTGAGGGCGTCTCCTGTGCACAGCCCTCTTCAGATCACCCCACAGATTTTAAAACGGATTCAGGTCTGGGCTCTGGCTGGGCCATTCCAAAACTTTAATCTTCTTCTGGTGAAGCCATTCCTTTGTTGATTTGGATGTATGCTTTGGGTCGTTGTCATGCTGAAAGATGAAGTTCCTCTTCATGTTCAGCTTTCTAGCAGAAGCCTGAAGGTTTTGTGCCAATATTGACTGGTATTTGGAACTGGTCATAATTCCCTTTATCTTAACTCAGTTCCAGCTGAAGAAAAACAGCCCCAAAGCATGATGCTGCCACCACCATGCTTCACTGTGGGTATGGTGTTATTTTGGTGATGTGCAGTGTTGTTTTTGCGCCAAACATATCTTTTGGAATTATGGCCAAAAAGTTCAACCTTGGTTTCATCAGACCATAACACCTTTCCCCACATGCTTTTGTTAGACTTCAGATGTGTTTTTGCAAAATGTAGCCTGGCTTTGATGTTTTTCTTCGTAAGAAAAGGCTTTCGTCTTGCCACTCTACCCCATAGCCCAGACATATGAAGAATACGAGAGATTGTTGTCACATGTACCACACAGCCAGTGCTTGCCAAATAATCCTGCAGCTCCTTTAATGTTGCTGTGGTAGCCTCACAGACCAGTTTTCTTCTTGTCTTTTCATCAATTTTGGAGGGAGCTCCAGTTCTTGGTAATGTCACTGTTGTGCCATATTTTCTCCACTTGATGATGACTGTCTTCACTGTGTTCAATGGTATATCTAATGCCTTGGAAAATATTTTGTACCCTTCTCCTGACTGATACCTTTTAACAATGAGATCCCGCTGATGCTTTGGAAGCTCTCTCTGGCTTTTGCTGTGGGATGCAACTAAGAAAATTTCAGGAAAGACCAACTAGAGCAGCTGAACTTTATTTGGGGTTAATCAGAGGCACTTTAAATGATGGCAGGTGTATGCTGACTCCTAGTTAACACGATTTGGAATGTGATTGCTTAATTCTGAACACAGCTACATCCCCAGTTATAAGAGGGTGTGCAGACTTATGCAACCACATTAGTTTTCTTTTTTCTTTTTCTTCCCCTCTATTAAAGAGTAAAAACAATACATTACCTAAGTGGTTAATTTATCTCACACAATTTAGCCTCTATTTTTAACTTTCTTCCAATCCTGGATTTTTTATATGTGTTTTTAATTACGCCGTTGTTACCCTAGTTTCAATAAAGTAATCCATTTTATCATAAATATTTTTCCTTATATATGTTCATATACAAATAAGACATTTGGTAGCAGATACCATAGGAACTAGCATTCCTGAGTTTTCACTCTATTTTTCTTCCCTCCACCTAAAAGATTTCAGTTTGTTTTTCAATTGAGTTGTACAGTTTATAGGTCAAATTAAAGGTGGAAAAAGTTCTGAAATGATTTATCTTTGTCTCATTTTTTTACAGCACAGAAACCTGACATTTTAACAGGGGTGTGTAGACTTTTTATATCCACTGTATCTCCCTCCCTCTCTCTCTCCCTAACTCTCTCTTTCTTCCTCTCACTCTTCCTCCCCTTCCCTATCTCTCCCCTCCCTATCTCTTTCCATCCCTCTCTTCCTATCTCTCTCTTCCTCCTCTTTCCTATGTTTCACCCTCCCTATCTATATCCCTGCCCTACCTTTCTCTCACCTACCTCTCTCCCTTCCTCTATCCCTCCATTTTTTCTCTCCCTCCCTATCTATTTCCCTCCCTATCCCCCTCTCTCTATCTCCCCCAATATATCTCCCTATCTCTCTCTCCCTCCATCCCTCTCCCTATCTTTCTCTCCCTCCCCCTATCTCTCTCTCCCTCCCTATCTCTCTCTCTCCCTCCCTATTTCTCTCTCCCTATCTCTCTCTCCCCCTTCCCTCCCTATCTTTCTCCCCCTCCCTATTTCTCTCCCTCCTTACCTCTCCCCCTCTGTATCTCTCTCCATCCCTATCTCTTTCCCTCCTTATCCCTCTCTCCCCTATATCTCTCCCTATCTCTCTCTCCCTTCATCCATCTATCTCCCTCCATCCCTCTCCCTATTGCTCTCTCCTTACCCTCACTATCTCTCTCCCTTCCCCTCTCTATCTCTCTCCCCTCCTCTATCTCTTTCCCCCTTTCTCTCTCTGTCTATCCCTCTCTCTCTATCCCTCTCTCCCGCCCTCTCTCTCTGCCGCCCCACCCCTCTCTCTCTATCCCTCTCTCCCTCCATATCTATCTATCTCCCTCCCTTTCTCTTTCTCTATTTCTCCCTCTCTCTGTAATGGGGCCCTGGGGTTGTGAGTGGCCTGTAACAGGGCCATGAGACTGCCGGACCCCTATGTTGAGTCCCTGAGGTGGAGGAGGCATGGGAATAGAGAGGTTGAGAGGGTAAGAGGGAGAAATAAGGAAGGAAGGAAGAGAGGGAATAAAGAGGAGGGAGAGAGAGAGAGAGAGAGAGAGAGAGAGACCTCCTTTATGGCTGTGGGAGCTTTCACTCAGCACTTGGCAGCTCCCACTGCAAGTGATTGATAATAGTTTTTTTTGGGGTGTGGGGGTTGTTTCCCATTTGTCCCTATGCACCATGCTTTCCTGCAAATGACTGATAGAAGCCTCTGCTAATAATTTGTGTGAATATATTTGTATTAGTGATGTTGCGAACATCAAATTTTGGGTTCGCGAACAGCGAACGCGAACTTTACCAAATGTTCGAGAACGGGCGAACATCGGCGAACCGCCATAGACTTCAATGGGCGGGCGAATTTTAATACCCACAGGGACTCTTTCTGGCCACAATAGTGATGGGAAAGTTGTCTCAAGGGTATTAACACCTGGACTTTGGCATGCCGGAGGGGAATCCATGGCAAAACTCCCACGGAAAATTACATAGTTGATGCAGAGTCTGGTTTTAAGCCACAAAGGGCATAAATCACCTAACATTCCTAAATTGTTTGGAATAACATGCTTTAGGTATGATGTTGTATCGATCAGGTAGTGTAAGGGTTACACCCGCTTCACAGTAACAGACCAATCTCCCCGTTTAATGTACCGCAAACAACCGCAAACAGTCCCTTTGCACAACCGCAAACTCCCCATTTGCACAAGGTTGGATACCAAGCTAGCCATGTCCCGTTCCTTGTCCTCACTGATGTCATTGAAGGTCTCTTCCTCCACCCAGCCACCAAGGGTCTCCGAAAGGTGACAACAAGCCCCCTGGGACGCCTGCTGCGTTTGGTCTTCCACCTCCTCAAAGCCACCTTCCTCCTCTGACTCCTCTTCTTCAGACTCCTCTCTCTGCGTTGCCTCTGTCTGCGTTATTATAAGGTGTGTACTGTTAAGTAGTACTTTTCCTATCGGTTTAATCCCTGTTACATCCACTATCAGGGGACGTGTATATGGCATGAAATTTTGGAAGCGGGAGATGGAAAAAGATGCTTGGTCGGTCCTCCCACTTCAAATTTGAGCCACGCATTCCATGCTTGGCAGCCGTCACCAGGTTTACCCAATGTGCAGTGTAGGTGATATACCTGCCCTGACCATTCTTTGCAGACCAGGTATCAGTGGTCAGATGGACCCTTGCCCCAACACTGTGTGCCTGAGATGCCATTACTTCCTTTTGCACAATCGAGTACAGGTTGGGGATTGCCTTTTGTGCAAAGAAATTTCACCCGGGTACCTTCCACTGCGGTGTCCCAATAGCTACAAATTTTTTAAACGCCTCAGACTCCACCAGCTTGTATGGTAAAAGCTGGCGGGCTAAGAGTTCAGAAAAGCCAGCTGTCAGTTGCCGGGCAAGGGGGTGACTTTGTGATATTGGCTTCTTACGCTCAAACATGTCCTTGACAGACACCTGACTGTGGGCAGATGAGCAGGGACTGCTCAGGGCGAGACACGGAGTGGCGGATGCTTGAGAGGGGGCAAGCAGGGCAGCAGTGGTTTACGTGGCTGAAGATGCTGGACCAGGAGGAGGATGGCGGCTTTGACTTTGTGTGCTGCTTGTACTCATGTGTTGATCCCATAGGCGTTTGTGATGTGACATCATGTGCCTTCGCAAAGAAGTTGTACCTAGGTGGGTGTTGGACTTCCCATGACTCAGTTTCTTTTCGCACAGGTTGCAAATGGCATCGCTGTTGTCACAGGCAGACACACCAAAAAATTGCCACACTGCTGAGCTCTGCAATGACGGCATCCTGGTGGTGGCAACAGCATGCGTTGACTGGCGTGCTGTCTGGCTGACCCCGGGTGCCGATGCATGCTGTCTGACTGTGCCACTAGCTAATTGCGACGACCTCCCCCTTCTTCCAACTCGTCTCCTCCTCCTCCTCTCTGTGTCCCCATCTGAACTTTCCTCCTTTTCTTCTTCTCTTATAGCGGGCACCCACGTGACATCCACGGACACATCGTCATCATCAACCGCTTCACTTGTATCTGACAACTCAACAAAGGAAGCAGCACCGGGTACAACATCATCATCATCAGACCATACGTCCATGTGTGTAATGGTGCCTGACTGGTACATATCCCTGTTATCTACATCCTCTGTCACTAATGTTTGCGCATCACTCATTTCTTCCAACTGATGTGTAAATAACTCTGCTGACAGATCAAGTGAAGCGGCTGTGGTGCTAGTGTTGGTGGTGGCGGCAGGCGGGCGAGTGGTAACTGGAGAGGTGCCCGAAGCTAAGCTGGAGGAGGATGGTGCGTCTAGGTTCCGAGCGGAAGCTGTAGAAGATTGGGTGTCCTGTGTTAGCCAGTCAACCATGTCCTCAGAACTTTTCAAGTTCAGGGTACGTTGCCTCTGAAAACTGGGCATTATTCTAGGGCCAAATGAAATCACAGCACCACCACCACGACGGCCCCTGCGGGGTGGCCTGCCTCTGCCTGTCATTTTTTTTTCCGATTAGTAGTACTATGCGTGCAAGCTACTGTGACACCAGATATGAGTGTCACTGTGCACTGGCAAAAGTTGGCAGAGTAGATGTAATGGGCTTCACACACACGCCTGTAGGCAGGCAACTGATATTCAATCGATTACAGTCAAAAAAAGTGTTATTTTATGTCACTGTACACTACGGTTGCACCAGATATGACGTATCACTGTGCACTGGCAAAAGTTGGCAGAGTAGATGCAATAGGCTTCACACACACGCCTGTAGGCAGGCAACTGATATTCAATCGATTACAGTAAAAAAAAGTGTTGTTTTATGTCACTGTACACTACGGTTCCACCAGATATGACGTATTACTGTGCACTGGCAAAAGTTGGCAGAGTAGATGCAATAGGCTTCACACACACGCCTGTAGGCAGGCAATTGCTATTCAATCGATTACAGTCAAACAAGTGTTATTTTATTTCACTGAGCACAATATAAGCTGTGAGCCTGACACAGGAAGGCAACTGAAATTAGATTACAGGAAAAAATGGTTGTTTTCAATGTATGTTACACCACCAGGTATGAGTAGTGAAAATAAGCACAATATAAGCTGTTAGGTGTTAGCCTGTCACACACACACGCTGGCAGGCAGGCATAGATTTCACACAAAAAATTATAAAATAAAATAAATGATGTTCAAAGTTTCCTCAATGATAAAGTATAGGGGGCGCAAGGAAAAGCACATGTGTTCGACGTTCGCGGCGAACGCGAACATGCGAAAATTGCCGCGAATAGTTCTCCGGCGAACTATTTGGGACATCACTAATTTGTATCTCTAAAACAGGCATATATAAGGGGTATATAAAAATGTACAGTTATTATTATCCATATCAACAACCACTGAACCCTTTTTTGTGTGCCTTTAATCTTTTGCAGCCTTTTGTAGTCTTCTGTAGGGAATCCTGCCTTCTCATGAAATGAGCCAAAATATTTGAGCTTTAGCCTTATGTTCATACCTTCCAGTGAATAGTTTGGCTTGATTTCCTGTAGTATTGGTCGATTGGACCCTCTTGCAACCCAATGGAATCTAAGAAATTTTCTCTAACACCACAATTTAAAGGCATTCATTTTACAATGTTCAGCTTTCTTTTCTTTCACATCCGTATGTTACTACTGTTAATACCATAGTTCCAACTATGTGTAACTTTGTTGATAACTTAACATCTTTGCATTTTAATAGCTTGTACAGACTTTTCATAGCTTTTCTCCCCAGAAGCGAATGTATTTTAATTTCATTGCTGCAGTCACCATCTGAGGAGATTTTGAGGCTAAGGAAAATAAAATCTCTCACTGCCTCCACTTCTTCCCCATATACTTGACAAGGAACTGAGACTGAAGCCAGTTTTTGCACTCTCTTCTTTCACTGTCATTAATAGGCTCTTTAGCTCTTCCTCACTTTTAGCCATCAAAGAAGTATCATCTGCATATCTGGGTTTTTTTATATTTCTCCCAGCATAATTAATTCCAGCTTTGGATTCCGCCAGACTGTACTTAGGCATGATGCATTATGTGTACAAGTTGAATAAATAAGGTGACAGTATACAACATTGGCGCACTCCTCTTGAACCATACTGTTCCATGTTTGGTCCTGAACGTAGCATATTTACCATGGCATAGATTCCCCAGGAGGCAAATAAGATGGTTGGGTATCTTGCCAGACTTTGTAGTGATCCACACAGTGAAATGCTTTAGAACAGTTTATGAAGCAGAGGTAAATGTTTTTTGTTTATTTTCTGGTACTCTCTTGCTTTCTCTATTATTTAGCGTACATAGACATTGTGATCTCTTTTGCCTCTGCATCTGTGAAACTTGCTTCAACATCTGGTAGTTCTTGGATACATATATTGTTAGAGATGAGCTTTCAAGATCTTAAACATTACCTTGCTAGTATGTAAAAAGAGTGCAATCGTTTGATAATCTGTGCCCTTTTGGGATATAGATTGATCATTTCCAAATGACTGGCCATTGTTGACTTTTCCAAATGTGTTGGCATAAGACAAGTCACACTTTCACAGTTTGATATTTTGGGATTTTGAAAAGTTTAGTTAGAATTACATCAATTCTTGTAGCCATGTTACCAGGAAGGCTTCCTATGGCCCACTCACTTCACACTTCAAGATGTCTGGCTCCAGATCATTGGATAAACTATTAAGGTTATCAATGCTGTTAAAATCCTCCCTGTATAGATCATATGTGTATTCCTTCCATCTCTTCTATATCTGATCTGTTTCTGTTAAGTTGCTACAAATTTTTTGTCTTTTTTCATGCCCACTTTGGCATGAAACGTTCTTTTGAGATCCCCAATTTTCTCAAAGAGATTTATTGGCATTCCCACTCTGTTATCTTCTTCTACCTCCTTACATCGCTCTTTATAGAATGCCTCCTTGTCTCTAGAATTCTACATTCAGTTGGACAAACCTTTTCCTATATCCGCAATCTTGGCTTAACTTCTTTCCTGGGCTACTTTCAATGCCTCACCAAGGTGCCTTCTTAGTTTTCTTTATTTTGGATATATTCTTTTTGCTGTTTTCTGGACAATGACACAAACGTCGAAACTTCTTCAGGCTATATATCCAGGATGTCTAGTCCCTTAAATATATTTGATTGAAAATCGCCAAATAACACCATTTTATTGGAATTCATTAATATGGATCCCCATGATTCCTACCATAGGCTCTAGACTTACCAACCCCATGATTAAATTATCTTTAAAAAACTGGGCTTGGGCCAACTCGAGAACTCAACTAAAAAACAAACTTTTACCTCTGCCCCACACTCTCGCTTCACCACAAATATTAAAAAATATGGGAGAAGAATCACAAGCATGGTAGCGTATTAATACCTAGATAGACTAGAAGATTGGCTCCAAGATGAACAACTACTCTCAATAGACCAATTTAAAACCAAATTTAAATTGCTCTCAAAAGAATTCTTCAACTTTAACAAAATCAGACATTATATCACCTCTGTGATCCGGACTTGGGGAATACCTCAATCCTTCTGGTTATCTAATATTTGCAATAAAGCCCCACTAACCAAAGGAAACTTGGGAATCCTTTATTCAGTTCTAATCATCCTCCGACTAACCAAAAAACAACATTTATTAGACAATGGGAATTAGATCTAGGAGTCACATGGGACTACCAAAAGTGGGAAAAGATATGTTCAAACTTAACTAAAGGATCAGTTTACTTCAGCTATTTAGAAACAGCAACTAAAGTATTACATAGAGCATATTTTACCCCAAACAAACTGCAAATACTCAAACCACAAATCTGGGAAACTGCAAAGAAAAAGGTACCTTCCGCCATATTTGGTGGGATTGACGGTTAGCTCAAAACATGTGGACTAGTATCACCAAAGTAGCATCTGAAACCCTAAACACCACAATCAAGCCCGCAATAGACCTTTGACTTTCAGGTATACCTAACCTCCACATTACTAAAAATGTAAATAAATGGCTACAACTTTTAATGCTGGCGGCCAAAAATCACCTGGCCAGAAAATGGAAATCATCTGAATTAATCAAACAAGACATAATTAACAGACTAAATAATATAATTAATTACGAATGATTGACCCACACCCTTAACAACATGTACCCAACCTTTCTAGAAATCTGGGGAAACCGGATAAATTCACCCTATGGGATCTCTATAACTTAAAAATTACCTTATGCCTCACCTCTCACATAAACATCTTCCAAAAACTAGCATACCTCAGGCTCCCGTGTAAACCTTATAACAACCTTTCGACTACAATTCCAAATGGGTAAAAAGCATTGAATATCAGAGGAAAAGTGTGTTTACGTTTATGTGGATTTTATTGAAAAAGGAAAATGTATTTGGAGAAGTTACAATGTTGTCTGTATTATACAATTAATTAAGAAACCAATACTGTATATAATACATAAATATACTCTTTGACCTACATATCAGATTTGCTATGTATAATACATAAACGTACTCTTTGAACTGCGTGTCAAAATTGCTATATCTAAATGAAACAGACTCTGCATAATAACAGGGGATATTATTTAATTAATGTCTGCTTGGTCTCATGATATTCCCTCTTTAATTCTGAACTTTGCAATAAGAAGCTCAGAGCTCCCTCATCTTGGCTGCAAAGTATATAGTCAATCTGATTTCTATATTGTCCATCTGGGTGTTTACTATGATCAGAGAATTATGTTGACCAAATTCTGCTTATCTCAGATCTGCTTCATGTTGTACTCCAAGGCCAAACGTGCCCGTTATTCCAGATATCTTTTGGTTCTCTACTTTACTATTATAATCTCCTATCTTTTCTTGGTGTTATATCTATGAGTTGTTGAATATCCTCAGAGAATTGAACATCAGCCACTTCAGCATACATGGTTGGAGAATAAAATTGGACCACTGTGATTGAAATCATTCTGTCATTTATTGGGTTGTAACCAAGCGCTGTTTTGGGCACCCTTTGATTGATTATGATGGCTACTCCTTTTCTTCTGCAATCTTTCAATGATTGTGTCAAAGAGAATTCCATCTTGGACTAATAGTCTACACTGTATCTGTAGCTTAAGTTGGATGTTTATCCAATTGGTTATGCTATTGAGTTTTATGGACTAGGTGCTATTTGAAATTGCAAGGCAATGCTTAAGATCTTGCAAGCTCAACTTCAACAAAGAATGAACCGGGTTCCTCAAAGGCAGAGGCACAAGAGCTCAAATTGACAATGTCCGCTTCACAGACTAATTCAAGGCTTTTGACTGCGTGGAACATGACAAAATGTAGCATGTTATAAAATAGATGGAAGTACCAGATCATCTCATCCGCCTCCTGAGAAACCTGTATGTGGACCAAAAAGCCACAGTCAGAACCAAACATGGATCAACAAAATGGTTCAAGATTGGGAAAGGAGTGGAACTACATTGTATATTGTACACTTATGTATTTAACCTATATGCAGAATATATCACGTACTCTGATTGCTGAAAGTGCGGATGAACTAAAAGGCCTATAAATGAAGGTAAAAGTAGAGAGTTGCTGCTCAACATCAAAAAGATGAAGATTGTGGCAAACAGCAATGTCAGTTTCTTGATTGGAAAGAAGCAGAAGCCTTGACAGATTTTATTTTCCATGGTTCCAAGATCTCATCAGATGGTGACTGAAGCCATGAAATTAAACAACATTTGTTTCTGGGAAGAAAAACTAAAGTAAGTCTAGGCAACATATTAAAAAGCCAAGATATTACACTATAAGCAAAAAAAGGTCTGCATAATTAGAACTATGGGATTCACAGAAGTAACATATGTATGTGAGAGTTGGACCATAAAGAAGGTTGAGAGTTGTAGTATTAGCATTTTTTAATTTTGGTATTGAAGAAAACTGCTTAGAGTCCCTTGGACTTTAAGAAGATCCAATAAATAAATACTACAGGAAATCAAGCCAAACAGTTCAATTAAAGGTTTCATCATGAGGCTGAAGCTCAAATATTTTTGCCATACCATAAGAAGATGTAAAGAAATATTGAAGGCACACTCTTGTGCAGCTTCACTTTGGTCAGCGTCTGTTGCTGATTCAGTGGGCAAATTCTCTTCACAGATTTTGGGAGGATCGGTTTTACTGATGCTTTGCAAAATACACACTTATTGTGAAGAATTCTATATTCTTTACTTTGTTCACTGTTTTCCAACTTGAAACGTTTCTCACTTGGGACATGGGCATATGCTTTACAGCCGAACACTCTGATACAGCCGAACACTCTGATATCCTATAATGGGTTTTGATCCATTCCACATTTAATATGGGTTACTTTCAATGTTTTTTGATGGTAGCCTGTGCTGTAGTCATGTTGCAGTCATTATTGTTTCTCCCCAGTACTTGTAAGTTGAAAGCATGCATCTGGCCATTATTATGAGAGTGCATTTTTTCCTTTCTGCTATGCCATTTTGTTCGGGAGTGTAAGATACAGTTGTTTTGGGGTATAATATCTTGTTTGTTTAGGTATGACTCCACTTCCATTCCCATATATTCCCCTCCATTGTCAGTGCGTATTATTCCTGTAGCTATTCGTAGCTACAAATTCTTGAAGTCTGTCTGATGTCCCGCTTTTGTGCTTCAGAAGATATATTGTTGTGTATCTTGAATAATCATCAATGAAGGTCAGTAAATATCTGTTCCTGCTGGGTGTGGGGGTTTTCATTGGTCCACATACGTCACTGTGTATAAGTTCCATGGGTTGAGTGGTCTTTCTTTGACTGATCTGTGGAAGTGGCGTACATTTGGCCTATGCTTTGATACAACAAGTCCATTTCATGAGAGTGTGGCAAGGCAAAATTGTCATCCCTTCTGATAGACCTCTCTGTGCAAATCCTTTATGGCTCCTGGGTTTCGATGCCCCAATATTCTGTGCCACAATATTCTGTGTTGCTTTGGCTTGTTTGCTTGCAGTGATAAGCTTGTACAGGTGTTCATTCAACCTTCCTTTTGCTAGGATTTGTTTTCTGTTTTGAATTGTACATTCATTGCATAGGAATTGGACCATTTTAAGCAAGGGTTTTCACTGATAGGAGGCTTCCTTCCAGGCATACAGAACATTCTGTGATGGTGTGATGCAATTCAGGAACTCTTGACTGTTACCTTCTGCTGTGATACTTTTCCCATTTTCTGTAAAAAATGTTTCATCACTTGTCATGGGACTTGTTGCCCCTCAGTCGATGCACCATCCATGTGATGTGCTATTCTGAGTTACGTTAAAGGTACCACTCCATGATGCATGTGCAATTTCCTTTGTGGCCGTTTCAACTCTTTGTCTTGTGGACGGCTCTTTCCTTCGCTGCTCAACTTTCCAGATTGAGCACTTGTTTTTCAGGTGACCGACTTTTTTGCAACAAAAACATACCCTGGTTTCTTTGCTTTGTCTTGTGCATCTTTAGAGCTTCCTCTGATCTCTCATTCTCCTAATTATTTCCTTTCCTCTGTTGTATTTGTCATTTAATTTTCCTTTAGCATATTCTAGTGTTAGTTCCTGCTCTGGTCTAGTTTCTAGAGCATTTATAAGGGCACCGTAAGACTCAGAAAGGCTGCATAGTAATAATGCTACTACATGATTGTCCTTAATGTCTTCACCTACTGCACGTAGATGTTCCACAATCTCTACCATAGCTTTCACATGTTCCTGGCCATTGTTCAGCCTTATCTTATATAGATTTTGCAGCAGATACAGTTTACTGTTTAAGTTTGAACGCTCATTCAGTTTTGTAATGCAGTCCACATACCTTTAGCTGTGTTTTGAATGAGTTGATCATCCTCCACTAACAGGCCTATAACTGCTTTTGCTTGCCTGTTCTTCAGGGTTGTCAGTGGTTTTTTTTGTATCCAGTACCTGATATAAGCATTTCAACCTTGAATTTCCACAGATGGCAGTTGGTATTGTTGAGGTGTGCTATTGCAAACTTCACATCTGAACCACTTGTCATCTTTCAGTAAATTGGATGCATCTCTTGTTTCCTCACTCAGTATTTACTGGGATCATCAATGCAACACTGTCTTATTTGTCGGTTTCTTTTAGTGTATTGACAAATAACCTGTTAGTTTTGCATCAAAAAGAGACACTGGTAGATAGTTAAGAACCATATTAGGCTTTACTTGTTTTGATAAACAGCAAACATTTAAAACATTTCAGTTACTTGAAACAGCAGCCAGCAGGGTGAAAAGTAAAAAGGAAGAGAGACAAAAACCAAGTGAGGTAAACAAAGAACTTCCTTCCTTTGAGTACCAACAAGTTCATATATAAACAACACTGTGCAATCTACAGCTCAAGAGCAGAGTGTATACATATTATGCAGTACATGCTATTGTATTTCCCATCAATAGCCTTCTTTTATTATATAATAATCCAGCCACTAAATATGGCACATTTGGTATGGGGATAGAAAAATGGCCAAATGATCCCTTATTGTTAGAGATCTTCTCCAACTAATTTTAACACATTCACCCAGGCATTCCGGAAGTTGTATTTCACTAGTTAAAACATGAATGTATTTGTTGATAATTTGTCCGATTTCTCTCAAGTGTTCATTAAATCAAGTAACTTCAAAAATCAAAGTGTTCATAATCTACATTGTATTGGTAGTTTCTTTCCATTGTAGTAATTAGGTTTATTAGCACTTTGGAGAAATTCATTTAAGATTATGTGTGTATTAATGTTTGTTATGTTCTGTATATATAGGAAATCCATGTATGACTATCATACATGTATAATTTATTTGCACAGTGAGCACTTTATGTGATATACAGTTGCAAGCAAAAGTATGTGAACCCTTTGGAATGATATGGATTTCTGCACAAATTGGTCAAAAAATGTGATCTGATCTTCATCTAAGTCACAACAATAGACAATCACAGTCTGCTTAAACAAATAACACACAAAGTATTAAATGTTGCCATGTTTTTATTCAACACACCATGTACACATTCACAGTGCAGGTGGAAAAAGTATGTGAACCCTTGGATTTAATAACTGGTTGTACCTCCTTTGGCAGCAATAACTACAACCAAAGTTTCCTGTAGTTGCAGATCAGATGTGCACAACGGTCAGGAGTAATTCTTGACCATTTCTCTTGACAGAACTGTTTCAGTTTAGCAATATTCTTGGGATGCCTGGTGTGAATCCCTTTCTTGAGGTCATGCCACAACATTTCAATCGGGTTGAGGTCAGGACTCTGACTGGGCCACTTTTGTTTAACCCATTCTGTTGTTGATTTACTTCTATGCTTTGGGTCGTTGTCCTGTTGTAACACCCATCTTCTGTTGAGCTTCAGCTGGTGGACAGATGGCCTTAAGTTCTCCTGCAAAATGTCTTCATAAACTTGGGAATTCATTTTTCCTTCGATGATAGCAATCGGTCCAGGCCCTGACGCAGCAAAGCAGCCCCAAACCATGATGCCCCCACCACCGTACTTCACAGTTGGGATGAGGTTTTTATGTCGGTGTGCTGTGCCTCTTTTTCTCCACACATAGTGTTGTGTGTTTCTTCCAAACAACTCAACTTTAGTTTCATCTTTCCACAGAATATTTTGCCAGTACTGCTGTGGAACATCCAGGTGCTCTTGTGCAAACTGTAAACGTGCAGCAATGTTTTGCTTGGATAGCAGTGGCTTCCTCTGTGGTATCCTCCCATGAAATCCATTCTTGTTTCGTGTTTTACATATCGTAGATTCGCTAACAGGGATGTTAGCATATGCCAGAGACTTTTGTAAGTCTTTGGCTGACACTCTAGGATTCTTCTTCACCTCATTGAGCAGTCTGCGCTGTGCTCTTGCAGTCATCTTTACAGGACGGCCACTCCTAGGGAGAGTAGCAGCAGTGCTGGACTTTCTCCATTTATAGACAATTTGTCTTACCGTGAACTGATGAACAGCAATGCTTTTGGAGATACTTTTATAACCCTTTCCAGCTTTATGCAAGTCAACAATTCTTAATCGTAGGTCTTCTGAGAGCTCTTTTGTGTGAGGCATCATTTACATCAGGCAATGCTTCTTGTGAAAAGCAAACTCAGAACTGGTGTGTGTTTTTTATAGGACAGGGCAGCTGTAACCAACACCTCCAATCTCATCTCATTGATTGGACTCCAGTTGGCTGACACCTCACTCCAATTATCTTTTGGAGATGTCATTAGTCTAGGGGTTCACATGCTTTTTCCACCTGCGCTGTGAATGTTTACATGGTGTGTTCAATAACAACATGGTAACATTTAATTCTTTGTGTGTTATTAGTTTAAGCAGAGTGTGATTGTCTATTGTTGTGTCTTAAATGAAGATCAGATCACATTTTTTGACCAATTTGTGCAGAAATCCATATCATTCCAAAGGGTTCACATACTTTTGCTTGCAACTGTATATCACATAAAGTGCTCACTGTGCAAATAAATTATACATGTATGATAGTCATACATGGATTTCCTATATATACAGAACATAACAAACATTAATACACACATCATCTTAAATTAATTTCTCCAAAGTGCTAATAAACCTAATTACTACAATGGAAAGAAACTACCAATACAATTTAGATTATGAACACTTTGATTTTTGAAGTTACTTGATTTAATGAACACTTGAGAGAAATCGGACAAATTATCAACAAATACATTCATGTTTTAACTAGTGACATACAACTTCCGGAATGCCTGGGTGAATGTGTTAAAATTAGTTTGAGAAGATCTCTAACAATAAGGGATCATTTGGCCATTTTTCTTGACGATTTTTCATTGACCATTTTGTGCAGAAATCCTTATCATTCCAAAGGGTTCACATACTTTTGCTTGCAACTGTTCTTACCTTATATGGTCTGTTTACATGAATATTGGGACATTCCATTTATATGCACTTTATTATTTATGAACTTCAAATAATAATCATATACTATTATTGTAGTATTTATTAACTGTATGGTTTCCTGTATTTAATTCGTTGGTGGTTCTATGCCCTGTATTAAAGCTCTGAAGTATCTAGACTGTACGTTTGTTCTATGATTGTAATACCATTCTATATATTTAGTGGGATGGTGTATACTCTTTATACATTTTTAATTGACTATTTTTTAAGTTTGATATGTGCCATAAATGCAATTTTTTTATTTGTGGTTTGTCTATAGATTTGTCTGTCCATATTTAACAGACTAGCGACTCGCTTGTCAAAAATTATGGCAATAAAATTTGAAGCCTGGCAATGGTGTTTGCCACACATTGTGAGGCACTCCCCCACCCATTGCAAGCCTTTGGCGCTCATTGCGAGCATCTCCCCCTCTACTTTACCAGCCTTGCGATGAGCATCTTTGGTGCTCATCACGGACTTTGCAATGAGCGCCTTTGGTGCTCATTGTGAGCCTCTCCCCCCTCTACCTCTCCCCCCCTCTACTTGACGGGAGGTGCCCATTGCGAGCCTCTCCTCCTCTCTAATTTACTGGCATTGCACCTTTGGCGCTCATCACAGACCTCGCAATGAGCACCTTCAGTGCTCATTGCAAGCCTCTCCCCCCTTCTACTTGACTGGAGGTGCTCATTGTGAGCCTCTCCCCCTCTAGCTTCCTCTCCCTCCTCTGTGTCTCTTTCTCCCCCTCTCCCTCCCATGTGTCTCTTTCCCCCTCTCCCTCCCCTGTGTCTCTTCCCCCCTATCCCTCCCCTTTTTCTCTTTCCCCCACTCTCCCTCCCATGTATATCTCCCCCTTTCCCTCCCATGTGTCTCTTTCCCCCATCTCCCTCCCTTGTGTTTCCTTCTTCCATATCCCTCCCCTGTGTCTCAAACCCCCTCTCCCTCCCTGTTTCTCTCCCCTCTTAATCCCGTGTTTCTTCCCCCTCCCTCCCTTGTGTCTCTCTCCCTCCCCTGTCTCTCTTCCCCCCTGTGTCTCTTCCCCCCACCCCCTGCCCTGTGACTCCTCCCCCCTCTCCCTCCCCTGTGTCTCTTCCTCCCTCTCCCTCCCCTGTATCTCTTTTTCCCTCCCCTGTGTCTCTCCCCTCCTCCTCCCTTTCCCGTTTCCCCCGCCCTCCTCTGGCTCTCTTCCTTCCTCCCCCCCCTCCCCTGTGTCTCTTTCCCCTCCCCTGTGTCTCTTCTCCCCTCCTCTCCCTAGCCTGGGTCTCTCCCCCATCTGTGTCTCTCCCCCATCCTCTCTCTTTTGTCTCTACACTCCAAAACAAACTTGAGTATACGCAGAATAAATAGATTTTTATCTGAATTGGTAAACGCCTTCATGTATCTGAAATATTTGAAGGTAGTACAACCAATATTATGCTCTATGGATGTGTAGAGAACCTCTACATGACAAAGTCTCCAGCATTGTTGATGTTCCAACACATGCATCATCAAGTCTCCTCAACAAATACATTGTGTCCCCTACCAAGGAGGGTAAACTATTGACACATTTTCTCAGCCTGGCATTCCCAATGCCCGATATTATGGGCCTACCCAGAGGTCTATGTTTCTGATTATGAATTTTGGGCAGCATGTAGAATGTGGCAACCTTATTTTTTTTTAATCTGCAAATATTTGTGTTTATCTCCCCAAGAAACATCTAATAGGATATTATATTCTTTCAAAAATTTCTCAGTTGGATCTCCTGCTAAAAGAATCAAGCCCTTAGTTGTCTCACGGCTTCATTCACATAGCCATTCATCTTCCAGAGGACAATATTACCTCCTTTACCTGAAGGCTTAACAACTGCATCTGATCACATCAATATCTCTATTAGTGCCTGATATTCCTCTTTTGATAAATTCGATTTTTTGGCGGCCCTCAATTTGATAAACTCCTCAGTAACACTACAACCTAGGGACATTTGTTCAAGGGTGGATTCAAGTTTGATTTTATTTTTAACTTCATAAACCATTTTTCCAAATCATCTGATCAAGGGTTGAATTTATTTCCATATATCCATTAAATATTGATGTGCTTGAGCCTCTATCATCACTGGATTTTCACTATTCTCAAAATGATAAAAATATGTATATGTAAATATGTATAGCAGTCATTTATGAGCAAATATTTGAAGATCCCTAAAATCCCCAAACAAACTGAAGTTATATGAAGGATAAAATGAAAACCCTTTCTTTAGAGTGTTCATTTGAACTGGTATAATATGTCTTTGGTATAATATGTCCTTCTGGATTGCTACCTTGTCATTTTGAAGGGGCTTCTGTACTTTGATGAAGCTATGAGCTATACCATGTAGGGTCAGTCCAGATAGGCAGGTCATGGCAGACAGGTCAGACAAATTGTGGTCCACTGGGGAACAAACTGGCAACCCACTCCATTATCTTTGCTAAGAAATTTTATGGACAGGCACAACCAGAGACATAACACTTTGGCACTCGACGATGAGACCCTCAGGACAGAAGGTGCCTACCGCATTACTGAAGAAGAGCAGAGGGCAAGTACAAGTAACACCAGATCTATTGAAGTGGTTAGGCCAAAGCCGAAAGGACACCCAGCTGTGAATGTGTCTGGAGGGGAAAGGAAAGTCTCTGCAGATGATGACTGTATTCATGAAATTTCAAGACGTTTGCTTCTAGGGAGGAAAGCTATGGCAAGCTTGGACAAGCTTGTAAAAAGTGAAGATATTAAACTATCAACAAAGGTCTGCATAGTTCGAATTATGTTATTCCCAGTAGTAACATACAGATGTGAGAGCTGGACCATAAAGAAATCTGAGCGCTGTAGAATTGACGTCTTTGAATTGTGTTGTTGGAGAAGACAGCTTAGAGTCCCTTGGACTGCAAGAAGATCCAATAAATCAATACTTCAGGAAATCAAGACAAACTGTTCACTAGAAGGTATGATCATGAGGCTGAAGCTCAAATATTTTGGCCATATTATGAGACGGCAGGATTCCCTAGAAAAGACTCTGATGCTGGGAAAGCTTGAAGGCACAAGAAGAAGGGAAAGACAGAGACAGAGATGGATAGATGAGGTCACTGAAGCAATGAACATGAACTTGATGGAGCTCAGAGAGGTAGTGACTGAGAGATGCACCTGGTGGGCTGTGGTCAATAGAGAAACGGAGAGTCGGATGCGACTGAACAACTAAACAACAACAATAAATATGTCTATCGGTTAAGTTGATAATTTCAGTTTTCTTCTTCCACCATCTCTGGTTCCTTTGCCACCTTTTTCTCCTTTGAGGCTGTTGATGAAAACTGTAAGTCCATACCTGCCTGTACTGAAGGGATAGTAATAAGAGAAGAAAGACAAAGTTGAAGAATAAAACAAAAAATAAAAAAAAGATTCACTTAAATTCTGTTTATTTGAATTATGTGTTTACAATCATGAGTTATATATATTAATTTGAAGCACAGATGGTATTCACCAAAATTGGTTATTTATGGTAATTTTAGAATTGGCTTACTAGAGGGCATTGCATTCTGACTGATGGAAATGAATTAGTATAGATGATATGGTTGATATCTAATAGCAATTCAATGAAGAAATCCCTCTAACCAACTTTCACCATAACTAGACAATATTACTATATTTCAGATGTGGTTTTGCATATGTATACTATATTTCAGATGTGATTTTGTATATGTGGTTTTTGTATATCGAGTAATAATATACTTGTATTAGGGATATGGTCTTCCCATCTTTTACATTTCTCTGTGTTGACTAAAATGTGCACAAATTCTCTTTCTTGGGTCCTTTGTCTCATAAGGATCTGAATAGTTAGTTAAATCCTGCTAAATGTGGATCAATCGATAGGCATTTACTTTAAATAGTCACTCTTTTTCAGCCTCCATAGAAGCAGTGACGCAAAATGCGCTATATTTGATTACATCAGATGCCTGTTCTCAGGTGAATGGCAAGCAGCACTTAGCTGTGTCTTCTTTTTCCCCCCAATTTTGGAGTCCTTTTTATTGGCCGACATATTTATTTTTCTAAATAGGTGTTTATTATTAGATAAGATAGGGTAAGGAATGTAGGACCTTTTTTCTTCTTGCTATTAATTAGAGGGGAATCATTGGACCCCTTAAACCACTGAATATAATTACTATAAATACTTATACATTTTCACCCATTCAGCCAATAGATGTTGAGATTATTCTTCTAAAAAAAATGTTAAATGTATTAGTTGGCTCAAATATTAAAGATGACCCCATGGTGCCACATCAAGGTGGCACCCTCCATTTTATTTATTTCCTGCAGAGGGAATGTGCAATGTAAATACCTTGTAAGAATATAGTTCCAGTGGACACAACTGAATATTCACCATCCACATAATATAAAACGATAAAAATAATATAATACTATTAAATTAATCTGTAATTTTCCTCTCTTATATAAAGGGGATTCTGCCATATTTAGTGGCCTGATTAGTGGATAATAATAAGAGGATATGATTGGTATCTTTAGTCCACACAATAGAGAACTATTAGGATAATCCATGGTGAATGAGGACCCTAGAACAGCGATGAATCCCGGAAAATATTTTTATAGTATTGAATTATAGAATTTATGATTATGTGTATTAACTACGAGAGCAACTTAGAGGGGCCAATAATATATAACAGATGACAATCATGCTGGCTCTTATGGAGGGTGTACCTGGGTCATGAGCATTTAAAGGTATTATAGACCAAATAAATTAGAGGGAATAAGTAAGCAACTGTTGGAATCCAGACACAGCAGCTGACCTTAGATCAGATACACTGGTTTCTAAGTCCAATTTTTGTGGTGTGAATATACTGTTAAACCTTATTTGTATTAAGGCCTTTGTGGTTTATGCTAGTCACCTAAGCAGTGGTCTGTTGCAAATAGTTTTAATTGTCGTTTTTTATTATTAAAAATAAAACATAAAAAATCTTAATAAAAAATATAAAGAATAAAAACAAATGAAGACGCACACAAAGTTGGATGATGGGACTTGTTTAATTGTAATAATAAACATTACGTTTTGCTCTAATCCTCATTGAGTCCTTGTCTCATATGTGAATGGCATTTTTTTCTCTTATGGAAATACAAGATTTTAACCAGTTAGGGTGCTGGTTGTCCTTGGTATTGATTTATACATGTTATTGTTTCATAACAGATAAGGGCCTGATTATCATTACATGTACAGTCATGGACAATTGTCCGTTCCCTTGTAGAAGAATTGGATCAATACTTAATTCTTGGTAGTATGATTGGAGATGCTGGTTATTCGGGTGTGATTTTCTGTCTTATTTATTAAGTGTTTAATTACACTTGTACTGGCTCTCTCTCTGAAATACATATTGATTTACATTATCATAAAGGATAAAATATTGGGTTATAATACCTTCACTGATTGTGGTAAATTATACCAGACTTTTTTCTGAAGTAATATCTTCCTTCAATTGCAACACAGATATTTTACTAGGTATAGTCAATGTTTATTTAACACTAGTCACTTGACCATCAAAAAATGTGTGTTCTGTCTCTTTGTGTGCCCTTTCTCTCTCTCTGTGCCTTCTATCTCTCTCCGTGCACCCTCTCTCTCTTTCTCTCTCTCTCCCCTCCTTCTCTCACTCCCTCCCTTCTTCTCTCTCTCTCCTCCTTCTCTCTCTCTCTCTTCCTATCTGTCTCTCTCTCCATTCCTCTCTCTCTCCCTCCTTCCATTTCCCTCTCTCATTCTCTCCCTCCTTCTTTCTTCCTCAATCCCTTTCACTCTCTCTCTCAGACTCCATCTCTCTCTCCCTCTCCTTCTCTCTCTCTCTTCCTCTCTCTCCCTCTCCTTTTCACTCTCTCTCTCCTTCTCACTCCCCCCTCCTTCCTTCTCTCTCCTTCCCTTCTTCTTTCTCTCTCTCTCTCTCTCTCTCTTTCTATCTCTCTCTTCCTCTCCTTCTCTACCTCCCTCTCATTCTCTCTCCCTCCCTTTCTTTCTCTCCCTCCCTCTACTTCTCTCTTCCTCCCTCTCTCTATGCTGCGCAATGTGAGGCTCGCAATACATGGCTTCTCCTCGCAGCTTTGTTGCGCCATGTCAGCCTCACAATTGCACAGATGCGCAATGCAAGCTTTGCCATGTACAGCTCACATGCGCAACTCGCAATCTTGCGAGCATTACACACAAACTTGATGGAAAGTGATAAAGCAGGTAAAATATTGTACAATATACATAAGTGTAACTCGGGGGAGGTGAATGACGAAATTAAGGATGTTATAGCTGATTTTATCTCTAAGAGGATACACTGTAAATGGAATAGATTTGAAAATAAGTCCGTTTTTAAGTAAGCTGCAATTTATTTTTATATGCTTTGCAATGTTTTTTTTACCATTGGAATATTGAGTAACCACCACCTGTTGTCATAGAATGCATTGTCAAGTAGGTTGTGACCCTCAAATTTATTGGATACTTACACTAACATAGTTACATAGTTACATAGTATTTAAGGTTGAAAAAAGACTTTCAGTCCATCAAGTTCAACCTTTTAAGATCTCCTCTGATCTGCAATATGTGGATTAACTATCAATACTGCCCCTCCAATTATCCATGATAACCCTGAATTCACTTTTTAATTAGAAATAAATCCAGTCCACTTTTAAAGTTATCTATCGAATCCACTGTCACCACCTCCTCTGGTAGAGAATTCCACAGATTAACCACCCTTACTGTGAAGAACCCTTTTCTTTCTTTAAGCTGGAATCTTTTTACTTCTAACCTCAAGGGATCTTGTCAGTTGAAAACCTCTTGGCACAAAAAGCTCCCTTGACAAATCATTATACTGACCCTGGATGTATTTATATGAGGTAATCATATCTCCTCTTCGATGCCTTTTTTCTAGAGAAAATAAGTTTAATTTGGTTAGTCTTTATTCATAACTTAGCCCCTCCATTCCCCTTATTAGTTTTGTTGCCCTCCTCTGTACCTTTTCCAGCTCTAAAATGTCCTTTTTATGAAGTGGTGCCCAACATTGTATTCCATATTCCAAATGAGGGTGTATTAGGGATTTGTATAGTGGCAGAATTATATTTGCTTCCCTGGCTTCTATACCCTTCTTAATGCATGCTAATATTTTATTTACCTTTGCAGCTGCTGCTTGGCTTTTAGCACTGTTACCTAGGTGGTTGTCCACAAGCACTCCCAAATCCCTTTCAATATCTGATACACCTAGATTTGCTCCATTAAGATTATAAATTGCATGGCTATTTTTCCTTCCCAGATGCATAACTTTACATTTATTCATATTAAATGTCATCTGCCATTTAGATGCCCATTCCTCAATGTTATGTAAATCCCTTTGGAGGGAAAGCACATCACTATCTGATTTAATTACCTTGCACAACTTCGTGTCATCTGCGAAAATGGAGACACCACACTCCAATCCTACCTCTAAGTCATTAATAAATATTTAAAAAGGAGAGGACCTAATACTGAACCCTGAGGAACCCCACTTACCACATTAGTCCAATCGGAGTATGTTCCATGTACAACAACCCTTTGCTTCCTGTCTTTTAGCCAGCTCTCAATCCATGAGCAGATATTTACTGCAATTCCTGTATCTCTTAGTTTGCACAATAGTCTCCCATGTGGTCCTGTATGAAAAGCCTTTACAAAATCCAAAAGACTACATCCACTGAGTTGCCTTGATCCAGGTTCCTACTAACCTCCTCATAGAAACTAATTAGATTTGTTTGACATGACCTATCCCTCATAAATCCATGTTGACTCCTACTTACAATCCTGTTCAAATAGACATATTCTTGTATATTATCCCTTATAAACCCTTCTAAAAGCTTCCCCACTACAGAAGTGAGGCTCACTGGCCTATAATTCCCCGGATTTGCTCTTGCTCCCTTTTTAAATATAGGTATCACATCAGCTTTTCTCCAGTCATCTGGTAGAGAAACTGTGTTGAGTGAATCTTGAAAAATTAAATATAATGGTTTGGCTATTACAGAACCCAGTTCCCTTAGTACCCTTGGATGTATTCCATCAGGACCCGGGGCTTTATTAACATTTATTTTTTCCAACCTCTTTTGGATTACTTCCTGTGTTAACCAATTATTTGGCAAAGGTAGTGTAGCCCCATTATGTTGCCGTGTCCCAACCACTGGTACCTCCCTTGTGTATACTGAAGAAAAGAACGTATTTAGCTCATCTGCCTTATGAGACGGCCTGTGTTACATTTTAATGTTCCTATAGCTTCCTTCCTCGCCTTCTTCCCATTAATATACTTAAAAAATATTTTAGTCTTACTCTCTTTTGCAATTATTTTTTCATTTTCTATTTTAGCCAGTCTAATCGCCCTTTTGCAAGCCTTGTTGATTTCCTTGTATAATGTAAATGCCTGTTTTTTACTCCGTATCTTGATCTTTAAATCATTGTTAAGCCACATTGGATGGGATTTATTATTTTTACTTTTATTCCAACACGGTTATTCCCACACTAGATTAATATTATATTTGTTCCTTTCCTCTTTTTTGGTATTCATTATTAATCTATGTTTATAAAGTAGCATACAGTAGCATTAACAATTAATTCAGTAAGGGAATATGACATAACAGTACAAAAATATTGACATAGAAGGAGTAGTGATCCCTATTGACATATTGGTTTATTTGAGTATTTTTTATTAAAAATATATTGAGCACCACTAGTTTTTTCTTCCTTAATGTTCTTTTTGTTTTTATCTATAGCTGTATCAAAATACAGAAACTGACAGCCCCTTATAGTTGAGTTAACTTGATACATTATCTGAATGTCGAATAATGCATTACTAAGTTGGCAAAAGCGTAAATGTATAAACTTCTGGCATTGCCCATACAATGAAGATTTTTGCTACTAATTGCACTCAAGGGCTTACCTAGGGAAGTCATTTTTAGAAAACAACTCTACAAAATGTGTGCCTTTCTGCTGGTATAACAAACAAATGGTTTATACACTTGCACATGATGCACAAACTGCCATACTTTTACACTGCAGTATATGTGTGATTTTTATTACAACTGAAGACTTTTTCATATGCTGCCATGAACTTGCCTAAGGCATCAGCTGAAGGACAAACAGTTTTTACTTCTCCAACAAACAAATGGCCAGTCATTGCTGCTCAAGCCAATGCACTGAACTGGCAATAAAACAGTTGCACATAAAGGTAAACCACAATCTTTTGTCTAATATTGCTTTCATTCTTCACTTTCTAGTTCACTCTTTTGTTTTATTCCCAATTCCCAGTCTGTATCACTTTATATATCCTACTCTACAATGATAAATCCTTGTTTTCTGTTTTTGTTTCAGTACCTGTAAATAAACATTATACTATAAAGGGTACAGACTGTCTGTAAAAACCTTATACTTAGCCGCTGCTCAATCAATGCCATTTCACTTAGCCTTCTTGTGACTGAAGAAACTTAACTCAGTCTTTGACCTATTCCCAATAGTACTGACATATATCAGAAATTATAATAGTTTATCTCATCTCTTCCTGCACCCCATAGCCAAACTTCAATCTGTGCAGCTCCCTTACCTCCTCCCGAGTCTCTAACAAAAGTTTTTTTTATCCCATTAATCTTCACTATTCCTATTGTAAACAAAATGCTTCTGCAGTCTATCAGCCTCTTCCTTTAGTCGCTCCCAGTGGATGAAATAGCTTAATCATAGCAGTAAGAATTACTTCAAACTTGCTTTTTATAAATACTAAGACATTGCTTAAAGTTCTGTATTTTCTTTCAAAGATCACCCTCCCTTCCTCTTCAGTGTCATAATAAGCTTTAACTGGTCAATTAAGATGCACTTTTTAACTTGAAATAATTACTGTAACTGTTATCATTCTATAGGCTGGAACTGTTAACACCTTGTTACTTTTAAAACATTCCTAAATGTGTGTATGGTACATGAAACGTCATGTGCCTGATTGATCAGGGTCAATTAATTTATATTTATGTTAATTCATATTGATAGTTGAACAAAACAAATAAAACTTAAAAAAAAAAGAATTTAGAAAAGAAAAAAAGCCAGATTTTCTCCAGTATTTTTAATTATGCATCTTACTACATCCGTTGGAAAAACACTGACAATTTAAAACTTTAAAAAGGGAAAAAATAAAAACTGTACAAATACCTTTGAACAGAAAAACTGCAAACCTAATGACCACTGGACAACTGTAACTCATTAAGTGGGGTTTGAGCAGTATTATAAATGAGAAACAGAGAGTGACTAGGTACAGGCTTGGAGTACTATGCAACAGAAGGTGTAAATCATTAGAGTAATGGGCCAAACCTTCCTATATTCACTTGTACTATACATATATATCTCTCCCCAGTAACGGTTATGAAACCTAGTATAACATAAATTAGGAAGATATAGGTAGCTTGATAGTATGCTTCTGAACAGCAGATTTATTTGCATACAAATTTTTTTTTTCAGTTTGGCTCTTAGATCACCAGGTACTTCATTGCCTCTTATTAGGGTACAGTGCCCCTATTATTTGAATGATATAAATATAATTAAACCATTCAAACGATATGGCTCTTAAATGTCCAGATATTGCATTTCCTCTTGTTAGAGTATAACACCACAACTATTTTAGTGGTGTAAGTATAATTTGGGCCATTCTAAACAAGCTCACTCTCTGTATATTCGCATATAGTATATCAGCGTCTCCCTGTGCTGGGGAGATTCGCGCTGCCTAGTTGCGTCGTGCGTGATGACGTCACGTTACGCTGGCCTACGTCCTAACATGTTTCTACGTGTTCAACGTCTGACGTGAAACATGTTAGGACGTAGGCCAGCGTAACGTGACGTCAGCACGCACGACGCAACTAGGCAGCGCGAATCTCCCCAGCACAGGGAGACGCTGATATACTATATGCGAATATACAGAGAGTGAGCTTGTTTAGAATGGCCCAAATTATACTTACACCACTAAAATAGTTGTGGTGTTATACTCTAACAAGAGGAAATGCAATATCTGGACATTTAAGAGTAATATCGTTTGAATGGTTTAATTATATTTATATCATTCAAATAATAGGGGCACTGTACCCTAATAAGAGGCAATGAAGTACCTGGTGATCTAAGAGCCAAACTGAAAAAAAAAATTTGTATGCAAATAAATCTGCTGTTCAGAAGCATACTATCAAGCTACCTATATCTTCCTAATTTATGTTATACTAGGTTTCATAACCGTTACTGGGGAGAGATATATATGTATAGTACAAGTGAATATAGGAAGGTTTGGCCCATTACTCTAATGATTTACACCTTCTGTTGCATAGTACTCCAAGCCTGTACCTAGTCACTCTCTGTTTCTCATTTATAATACTGCTCAAACCCCACTTAATGAGTTACAGTTGTCCAGTGGTCATTAGGTTTGCAGTTTTTCTGTTCAAAGGTATTTGTACAGTTTTTATTTTTTCCCTTTTTAAAGTTTTAAATCGTCAGTGTTTTTCCAACCAATAAAGTTTACATTTTACTTTTGCCCACCTTTTTTTTTGCTATATATATTTAGAGTGTTATGCACTAATGGGCTTTATTCCCTAAAGATTTTTTCTGCATCTTACTACATTCAGCAAATGTTAATCTAAATTGGTTTCCAATGGAAAAAGGAGGGATATACTGTACATGTCCTGACTTAAATAAAATGCAAATATGACCTTAGGGAGATATTTGGAACCAGTCAAAATATTACTTTTCCAGCATCAAAAGAAGTACATGGTTTGTTCCCCACAATAGCTTGAAATTTTGAAACCAGTGGCAGAGCTAGCGAATGAAGGGTCCCTATGCAAAATATTTTGGGGGACCCTCACAACTTCTCTACGCATGATGGGTTTCCAAAGATGTAAATAATAATAATAATAATTTAAAAAAAAATATATATATAGATATATATATAGTTGGTCAGATTACCACTAGGGTGATATGTTCATCTTTCTATGAAAGTATTTATCTTCCTTCCCTTGATAAATAATGAGCACACCTTTATTCTGGTAGCTTCTACATTGTTGAAACTCTTCTAGCATGAAATTAGTTGTTTTCATTGCTTACAATGAAAACATTCACCTATTTAATTCTATATTACAAATGTCAATAAAATTCCAATGAAACTGATTATTTGTAATTAATTACATATAGGGTGCTCTAGATATAGGTATATCTCTATTAAGATATGTGGGATATTTGGATGACTGAACCCTACACGTATTAACAATAGAGGAAATAATGGCAACAGGAATTCATCACAGAGGCCATCCAGTTTATTCTAAGCAAGAACTACTTCATTATTGAGAATACCTACTACATGCAACATACAGGTACGTCTATTGGCACACGCTTTGCCCCAAGCTTTGCAAACTTATATATGGGCCTATGGGAGGACCTGTATATATGGAATGAACATCCTTTCAAAAAAACATCATTAGTTGGCATCGCTTCATAGATGACGTAATTGTCATTTGGAAGTCAGAAGATGTAAATGAGAAAGATAGGTTTCTGGACTATGTAAATTGTAATAGTATGGACCTTAGGTTTATTATGAATACTGATCCAAAGAGTCTTCCTTTTTTGGATGTGGTATTGATAGGGGAAAATAAAATCATATCTCCTTCTTCCTCACCTAGATTTTCACATTAAAGCTAGATATCTCGAGGTGATATGGCACTTTGAGTGCCATTATTTCCAAGTGCCATTATTTTCGTCCATTTATAGCACTATAATCCAATTTATCCATGATGGATTGAAAATTCAGATCCCTCTGTTTGCACTGTTTAGCTGTATGAGATTTGGAAGCTAAATATAAAAATTGAAGGAGTCTGTTTTGTGCTTGAGTGAGTGATGTCACCTGTATGCCCAGCAAACAGGTTTCTATAGTTTCCTCTACTGGAACCTTGAACAGCTCAGAAGCCACTTGAGAGATCCCTTTCCAGATCTGTCTAACCCTAGGACATTCCCACCATAAATGGATAAAAGAGCCAATGGTCTTACAACCCCAGAAACAATTTGGGTCTATAGAGTGCATCCATTTCATTATTCTTTCAGGGGTAAGATAGGTGCGGTGTCATAATTTAATTGCGGTTTCCAGTTTGCTATGATATAGAGAGCCTCTATAGATATTCCTCCAGTCGACCCTCCATTTTTCCTCCTTCCAGCATTTTTCTCATATCTGCCTCCCAATCTTTGATATAATTATCTTTAATTGATAACTTTGGCGAGTTTAATATATCATAGATTCCACTAATTATTCCCTTTCCTGTGTTGTTGCTTATGTATATCCAAGACAACCAGGTCCCCTAGGAAGACCCTGTTTTCTAATCAATGTCTCAATAAAATGTCTAAATCTACACATTGTGTAATGTTCCTGTAAAAGGAGATGGAATGTGTCAATAATTTGTTTATTGCCCAGAAGTTTGCTATCTTTAAAAAAAAATCCCTAGCCTATTTAGGCCTTTTGATTTCCACCAACACTTTGATATTAAACTAAGACCTTTCGGGCACCAGGATGATTAATTATAGGGGTCATGGGTGAAGGATTTAAAAACAGGGGGTGGTGTCTCGCCCACTTCCAGCATTGAATTGTATGGTTTATAATGGGATGTCTCAGCTTGTAAACCCAATCAGGGATTTTATCCAGACAAACAAGGGTGTCCCATGTCAATGGGTTTAGTAAGTGATCCTCCATAAATGCCCATGACGGCTGATTATTAGCAGAGTGGGTTATTGGAATGAATGAGAGCTGGGCAGCCCTGTAGTATTTTCTGAAATGAGGTAGCGATAACCCCCGCTAGATTTATGTTTAAACATTATGTTTTTAATCATTCTTGCCTGCTTTCCAAGCCAAATAAACTTGCAAACTTTCCTTTGGAAAACATTTAACTCTGAGAGAAAAATAGGCAGAGGTATGGATCTGAATAGATATAAGAGTTTTGGAAGCATATTCATTTTAAATGCATTCATTCTACCCAGCCAAGATATTAAAAACCTTCCCCATTTTATCAGGTCTTGACTCAAAGATTTCAATAACGGGTGATAGTTTTCTCTATATAAAGTTCCCAGATTAGAAGTGATCTTGATGCCTGAATATTTAATATACTTGGGAACCAGTTTAAAACAAAATTGTTCCCTTAAGGATATTTTTAAGAAGTTTGAGCATGGTAAAAGTCATTGCCTGTGTTTTGTCCACATGTATAGCCCTGATATTAAGCCAAAATGTAGCAACATGTCCATAAGTGTATCTATGGAGTTGTCTGAGTCCGTAAGAGTACACAAAATATTGTCTGCAAACACTGATATTTTATTGATGGAGGCCGACTGAAAGGCATCTTTATTGCAGATTATTTTCTAATGGTTTGTGCCAACGGTTCCATCGCCAGGGCAAATAGCAAAGGGGAGAGTGGACAGCCCTGCCTCGTACCCCTAAAATTATGGATTACTGGCTTAATTGGGCCTGGCAATCTCAAATGTGCTATTGGATTACTATTATAGATGTTCAATAAACTGATAAAATGCCCCTGTACTCCAAATGTAATTAGGACTGCCTTAAAATAATCCCAATCCACTGTGTTGAATGCTTTTTCGACATCTAAGGATAAAAGACATAGCAGGGTTTTGGAAGAGTTAGTTTGATGAATTACATTGACGACTTTCCTTAAATTAACTCTGGCCTGCCGATAAGGAATAAACCCCTTCTTTATGTATCGGTCGGGGTAAGAAGCTTGCAAACCTGTCTGATATATTTTTTGCCAATAGTTTGATGTCCCCATTAAGGAGGGATATGGGTCTGTAATTTTTAATTTCCAACCCATCTTTCCCCTCTTTTGGGAATAGCACAATCTCCACCTGAATCATTTCTGGCGGCAGTGGATTTTTCCTCAAGACTGAGTTAAAAAGAGCCACTAAATGGGGTGCTAGTAAAGTGTGGAATTTCTAATAATAAGCATTTGAGAAGCCATCCGGCCCGCTGCTTTACCCATTTTAAGGCCTTGGATCGCCTTTTCAATTTCATTTACTGAAATATTAGCATGCAAGCTCCGATTCTTTAATCTTGGGGATATCACATGCTGACAATAGGGTGTCTATGCTAAAATCTGTTGTTGACTTGGGAGAAGAATATCATTTTTGATAAAAATGAACAAACTCCTCTTGAGTTTTAGTAGATTAGATGTAATATTTCCTGAAGTTGTCTTAATACTACTAATTTTGTAGTGTATTATTTTAGACTGTAATTGTCACGCTAAAAATATGCCTGGTTTATTAGCCGTGTGTCGGCATGCCTTCTCTGTTCTTTCCGCTAAAATAACATTAAAACTCTATCTACTCTAATCTACTCAAATATTATCTATTTGTTGTCAAAGCTTTATTGAGTGCTCCTTCTGATTATTTTTCTCTAATTTATCTAGTTCTTCTAGAAGTTTATTTTCTTTATCTCTTAGTGCCCTCTTATGTCTCAACGCCAATTTTATGCATACTCCTCTCATGTACGCCTTATGTGCTGCCCATACCCAGCCAATCCTACCTCAGGTTGTGTATTTGTTTCAAAATAGAATTCAATCTCCCTAGCTATCTGGTCGCTATGAAATGGAGAAGAGACCAAGAATTTATTGATCCTCCATTTATATTGAGATTTTATATTAGTACCTATATCTATTATTACTCTTACAATGGCATGATCTGACCATGGGCATGGGTGAATTTCAGCTGATTTGGTGCCATCTACCAAACCTGAGCTTACCAAAATATAATCTAGCCTGGAATATGTGCTGTGTGGGTATGGATAAAAAGTGTATTCCCTGTCTTGTGGGTGTAAGTCCCTCTAAATGTCCACCATTTTTAAATCAGTCAAGGATAGCTTTAATTCTTTTCATCTTTTTGGAATATCTCTCTCCCTCTGTCTTTCTATCCAGGGCATTATTCATTGCGAGATTAAAGTCTCCTCCCATTATGATCTGACCCTGCCTAATCTCTCCTAGAGCTTTTAAGGTGTGAATTAAACTATTATGTGGGTTTTTGGATTCTGCATACAGGGTGGCAATTGTTTACGGCACATCTTACCTACTAAAATGATGTGGTTATTTTTAGAATCTATCCACTTTGTTTATAGAGTAATGGGGAAGTCAATATGGAGTAATATGGCAGCCCCTTCTTTATTTTTATGGTTACAAGTTGAAAAGAAAGACATGTCATTTCTATGCATACATTTGAGGGAGTTTTCAACCTGAAAATGGGACTTCTGGAGAATTATCACACAGGGCTTATATTCTCTATAGGTAAGAAAGGCCTGGCACCTCTTAAAAGGGGTGTTGAATCCTTTAACATTATGTGTCAAAATTACATATTCTGTACTACCCATTTTTTTCTGTAAATAGTTCTATTTAATGCTAGCCAACTCTCTCCAATTTAGCCCCTCTCCTCTTCATCCAATAGACTCCTGAACCCAGCCGGTGACCAGCCACCACCTAGGGGGTAACCATCAAGGATAAGTGGAAATGTAGTAAACAACTTAGTGACAAATCTTCTAAAGAAAAAAACATAGAAAAAAATCAACAAATAAACACTTATAACTGTATCTTGTCATATGCAGGACTTCCTCACTAGACTACACTAAATGCACTTATGGTACCTAGGAAGAGGGTATTGTAATCCCCTTAATACCCCTAGAGTAAGGAATAATATCCTGCCACTTATCTTGATCAATACCAACATGTATTTTGTTATATTTTAATTAGCTTTACAAAAACCCTTCTGAGGAACCCCCTCTATATATAGACCCACTTTATTATAGGCTTATCATCAAGTCTTACCTTGATCTGTTAATTAGTAGTTATTGAATCAATGTTTCTCAGGTATTCACCTCCCCAACAGAATCCCGATGTGACTCAGTTTCAGGAACCTCACATTCTCTTGCAGTTGCTCCTATTGCCAGAGCTTGAGTGAGTGTCATTTTTTGTTTTTTTTGCTGGATCTAGCAGTCTGTCATTGTGGTGATGTTCTTTCCCTTCTTGTTGGTATATGAGCCGTGGGCACCGGATCTAACTTCCATAATTGAAGCTTGGATAAGATTCTGTAACCTCCCTCTAAAGTAAAAATTGAGTGGGTCTGATTTTTGTATTGAAAAGTAAGTCTAAATGGGAATCCCCATCTATACAGGATCTTATTTTCGTTCAACACCTCCAAAACCGGTTTCAAGACTCTCCTTTTAGTTAAGGTTGAGGGAACCAGATCTGCATAGATTTGTATATTTGCCCCATCCGGGCCCAAAAGATTAGGAATCTTCCGAGAGGCCATTAAAATCAAGTCCCTTGAGTTCTGCTTCAAAAATCTGACCAGGATTTGCAGAGTTCGCCGGACCTCCTAGAGTTATATACTCTCTATTTCTAAATCTGTATCCCGAATTTTCAACATAATTGTACCAAATACCGCTTTAATTTAGGGTCATAGATTAGAGACTATCTTAGGGTTTCCCTATATTCTTAGATTATTTCTTCTGATTTTGTTTTTCAAGTCTTCTAACTTGGATTCCAGGGACATAATCTGCACTGAGTTAGCAGTGATATCAGTTCTGTCTGTTGCTTGGGATTGAATAACTTGATCTACTACTTGTTCTAGTTTCAATGTCCATCATGGACTTTGCAGAGAGATTCATGATCCCACTTATGCTGATCCTTTCCCCTTCTGATTCTGAAGACCCAGAGGGATCTAAATGATCCTCTTTTGGGGGAGGGGGGAGACCAATCTCCCCGTTTAATCTCCCCGTTTAATGCACCACAAACAACCGCAAACAGTCCCTTTGCACAACCGCAAACTCCCCATTTGCACAAGGTTGGATACCAAGCTAGCCATGTCTCGTTCCTTGTCCTCACTGATGTCATTGAAGGTCTCTTCCTCCACCCAGCCACCAAGGGTCCCCGAAAGGTGACAACAAGCCCCCTGGGACGCCTGCTGTGTTTGGTCTTCCACCTCCTCAAAGCCACCTTCTTCCTCTGATTCCTCTTCAGTCTCCTCTCTCTGCGTTGCCTCTGTCTGCGTTATTATAAGGTGTGTACTGTTAAGTAGTACTATTCCTATCGATTTAATCCCTGTTACGTCCACTATTAGGGGACGTGTATATGGCATTGATTTTTGGAACAGGGAGATGGAAAAAGATGCTTGGTCGGACCTCCTACTTCGAATTTGGGGCACTGCACGTGCAATGCAATGTGCCACCAGATAGGAGTGGTGTATTAAGTTGTACTATTTATTCCTATCAGTTTAATCCCTGTTACGTCCACTATTAGGGGACGTGTATATGGCATTGATTTTTGGAACAGGGAGATGGAAAAAGATGCTTGGTCGGACCTCCTACTTCGAATTTGGGGCACTGCAAGTGCAGTGTAATGTGCCACCAGATAGGAGTGGTGTATTAAGTTGTACTATTTATTCCTATCAGTTTAATCCCTGTTACGTCCACTATTAGGGGACGTGTATATGGCATTGATTTTTGGAACAGGGAGATGGAAAAAGATGCTTGGTCGGACCTCCTACTTTGAATTTGGGGCACTGCACGTGCAATGTAATGTGCCACCAGATAGGAGTGGTGTATTAAGTTGTACTATTTATTCCTATCAGTTTGATACCTGTTACGTCACCTATCAGGGGACGTGTATATGGCATGGATTTTTGGAAGCGGGAGATGGAAAAAGATGCTTGGTCGGTCCTCCCACTTCAAATTTGGGGCACTGCGCGTGCAATCTAAGGTGCCACCAGATAGGAGTGTCACTGTGCACTGGCAAAAGTTGGCGCTGTAGGCCTCACACACGCGTCTGTAGGCAGGCAACTGATATTCAATCAATTACAGTCAAAAAAGTGTTTTTTTATGTCACTGTACACTACGGTTGCACCAGATATGACGTATCACTGTGCACTGGCAAAAGTTGGCAGAGTAGATGCAATAGGCTTCACACACACGCCTGTAGGCAGGCATATGCAATTAGATTACACAGAAAAAAAATATAAAATAAAATAAATGATGTTCTAGCCCTAAAAAGGGCTTTTTGGGTTGCTGTCCTTGCAGCAGATATCAGATGAGTCCTTCAGGTCTGTAGTGTAAACTAAATACACAGCCTGGCTATCTATTTCCCTATGAAATCTCCAGCAGCTACACTATCTGTCCTCTCACAATGAACGCAGCTTCAGAATGATTCTAAAATGTATGCTGTCCTTCAGATGGAAGGCTCTGGAAGGGAGTGTATGCTGCTGATTGGCTGGAATGTGTCTGCTGACTGTGAGGTGCAGGGTCAATGTTTCCTCAATGATAACGAATAGGGGGCGAACCGAAAAGCGCATGTGTTCGCCTTACGATGCCAGCGTGAACGAGCTAAAATCGCTGCGAATAGTCCGCGGGCAAACTGTCCGTAACATCTCTAATGTCCACCTGTGTGCAATCTAAGTGTCACATGATCTGTCATTACATATACACACATTTTTTGAAAGGCCCCAGAGGCTGCAACAACTAAGCAAGAGGCACCACTAACCAAACACTGCCATCAAGACCAAGGAACTCTCCAAACAAGTTAGGTACAATGTTGTTGAGAAGTACAAGTCAGGGTTAGGCTATAAAAAAATATCAAAATCTTTGATGATCTCAAGGAGCACCATCAAATCTATCATAACTAAATGGAAAGAACATGGCACAACAGCAAACCTGCCAAGAGTCGGCCGCCTACCAAAACTCACGGACCGGGCAAGGATGGCATTAATCATAGAGGCAGCACAGAGACCTAACGTAACTCTGGAGGAGCTGCAGAGTTCCACAGCAAAGACTGGAGTATCTATACATAGGATGACATTAAGCTGTAAGCTCCATAGAGTTGGGTTTTATGGCAGAGTGGCCAAAAAAAAGCCATTACTTTCAGCAAAAAACAAAATAGCTCATTTTGAGTTTGCGAAGAGGCATGTGGGATACTACCAAAATGTATGGAGGAAGGTGCTCTGGTCTGATGAGACTAAAATTGAACTTTTCGGCCATCAAAGAAAGCGCTATGTCTGGCGCAAACACAACACATCACATCACCCAAAGAACACCATCCCCACAGTGAAACATGGTGGTGGCAGCATCATGATGTGGGGCTGTTTTTCAGCAGCCGGGACTGGGAAACTGGTCAGAGTTGAGGGAAAGATGGATGGTGCTAAATACAGGGATATTCTTGAGCAAAACCTGTACCACTATGTGCGTGATTTGAGGCTAGAATGGAGGTTCACCTTCCAGCAGGACAATAACCCCAAACACATTGCTAAAGCAAAACTTGAGTGGTTTAAGGGGAAACATGTAAATGTGTTGGAATGGCCTAGTCAAAGCCCAGACCTCAATCCAATAGAAAATCTGTGGTCAGACTTAAAGATTGCTGTTCACAAGCGCAAACCATCCAACTTGAAGGAGCTGGAGCAGTTTTGCAAGGAGTAATGGCCAAAAATCCCAGTGGTAAGATGTGGCAAGCTCATAGTGACTTATCCAAAGTGATTTGGAGCTGTGATTGCAGCAAAAGGTGTCTCTACAAAGTATTGACTTTAGGGGGGTTTATAGTCATGCACATTGACTTTTTCTGTTATTTTGTCCTATTTGTTGTTTGCGCCACAATAAAAAAAAAAACATCTTCAAAGTTGTGGGCATGTTTTGCAAATTAAATTATGCAAATCCTCAAACAATCCATGTTAATTCCAGGTTGTGAGGCAACCAAATGTGAAAAATGCAATGGGGGGGGGGGTAAATACTTTTGCAAGCACTGTATATATATTATTACTGATTTTATTTAATCTGGTTTGTATACTCCACATATTCTATATATGTTGGATGGATTTTTAGTATTATCTGCAATAGTCTGACCCTGAAAAGAGCATCTAGCTCAAGATTAGAGGTTTGGCCAACTACTCTGTTTTTTACACATTGGGGCTGAGTGCCCCTAAGTGAATAAAACTGGATAAAGGGGTTTTGAGATACTCATAAGGTAGACCATTATCCTCTTGTGGAGCCTAGCTTTGTGGGGAATCAGATACAGATCCATTTATCATCTTTGCAACTGGATTATACTCTACTCATCTACCTATGATGACTTGCTCGTGAAGTCAAGTTGAAAACGTGGATGTTATTATTAATATTATGGTTTATTTGTAACGCACCAACATATTCCGTAGCGCTATACATAATTTAAGTTACAGGCAATGACAAGTTCAAGATTCATACATTGCAATGAATGGAGGGCCCTGTCTTTGAGCTTGGAATCTGGTGTCCATAGCTCTTTCCTTAAAGCACCTTGCAGGATTGAAACTCGTGTATATGAAATACCTCTTGCATAGAGGTTGTTAAATGTGAGTGTACACTTTTTATACTTTTCTGTGCTTTATATTTAAATCATACTGAATTGTACTAGGAAGTCCAGCGCGCTCTTTCCTTAGTTTTTTTTACTCTGTGGTAACCACAGTGATTGAAAAAAGCTGCCCCACAACCAAATAGGACTGATCTTTAAAGTGCAATTATATAAAATTGGCTTGAAATTGAGAGACACAAGAAGTTGATACTTCAATCAAAAGACAGCAACCTGTGGACCCAGTTAAGTATTGCTTATACTTTTTCTCCTTTTGAAGTATTTTCAGACATTCAGAATTGTTTTGGATTCAAGTTCCTTTATTTGCAGTTTATTATTGGGACTGAGTTTTGGGATACTATTGTATCTCTGGGATTCTTCTTATATATTGCTTACCCATATTTTTTATATTTTATATATATATCTCATATTCATAAATATTCATCACATATACTACTAGATTTATCTCTTATATATCACATATGATAGTTGGTTTAACTATATAATCCCCTATACATATAGGCACTGTAGTGAGTTCTGGATTTGCTTTACGGGGGGCTCAAGGTCTAATTTTGTTCAACTAATAAATGTTAATACTTTCAGATCAGATAGTTCTCGATTCTCAGATAATCCTTCAGGTTAGGAAAAGCTAAGAGTGATTTTCTTCTACAACTTTTTTGAGGGACTCTGGGGATGTTACGTATTGATTTCCACTGCTGTTACATGCATTTCCATGTGTTATTTCCTAGTGTGCTGTCTCTTTAACTGCTGATTTCTGTAATGCATCTAATGTTACCATATGTATGATGAATCAAATATGATAATTGGAAATCATTTGTTTTTAATTGAACATATGTAACTATGTGTTTGTAATGGAGTTCTATGCTTTTGTATTATTTTTGAGTAGTTAACTGTCTCTTTAAGAGCTGCTTTAGCTCTCAGCAATGGTTTTAAAACCATTTGTGAGTGGTGTTTAGTACCCTTAAATTTTCGTTTAAAAATGTGATACTTTTCCAATTTATGGGTCTGCCGTAATTTGCTCAGTAAAGTCTGAGTTGAATAGGGATTTGGTGTAAAAGTAAGAAGAAGTAACTCATAGTATTTCAGCAGTGAAAAATATCAATGGAAAAGCTTGCCATAGTTTGCGTCTCTGTCTTGCCGTAGTCCTCAGCGGTAGCTTTATTGCAATTAGGCTGCAATGAGGGAATATAGCACTTTTTGCCTGTGTGACTTTGTGAGATAGGAAATTGAAGAAGGCTCTATTTTCTTGAGATTATTAATTACCTATTATTAGTATTAGAACCATAGTTTAAATAACCACTTAAATATAGTGCTCTTATAAAAGACCATCTAAAGAAAATATAGCTGTGGCTTGATAAGAAAAAAACATTTATTAAACTTTTGCTGTAATTTAAATATTTAATTATTATTTTTCTAATGATACCTCTAGGTTGCATAAGTTCTGTTGCTCTCCAGCCTTTTGAATGATGTTTTGGTAGTGGAGCACATACATAAATATATATGAGCCTCATTCAAATCAACATACATAAGGTAAGAAAATCCTCTTTTTTCAACTGTGAGAGCTTTTTTTCAGTAATGTTACACAAGTATCCAATGCAATTCACTTTCAATATTACATATATCAGTAAATCCATGTCTTGTCAGTAACATACTAATTGTCAAATTACTTGTTTATTCTTAATATTACATCAAACCATGAATTTTACCTAAATTACTAATGAACTAATGAACTAATGGAAGATGATAATGTTGTTATATTGTTTATATAAGCCAAATGAGTAAGAATAAGTAGCTATAAATGCAAGTAAGCTTTTTGAGAGTAGTTAAAAAAAAAACAATAGCGCTAGTCCTTCAATAGACAATGCATTAGAGCATCTAGTCAATGTGGATTTCTTTGAATACTGAGTTACTCTGGATGTTGTATAATGACACAAACATAATAATAATTTAAATATCATATTTCTAAAATCCCCATATGTGCTTATGGGAATGTTAAGCATCAAATTCTGAGGAAATTCTGTGATTTTTATTGTTTTTTTAAGTGGTTTACTGTCTTTTTAACTGTTGCTCCAGCTCTCAGAAATGGTTTCAAAACCACCAGCAGGTGTTGTTTATTGCAAGTAAATTAACCTTCAAATTTTTAATATTATGAGTCACTCTTATTATTACAGATGTCAAAAAAATCAATGGGAAAGCATCGCTTAATAAGTGAATAAGGCTTATTCTAGACCATTATAAGTAGCTCACTTACAGTCCTGAAAAAAGTGTCATTTGAATAGCTATTTAAAAGTTACTGACCACAGTTTAGTGGCTCCAAAATATTAGGGTATAGTCATACTCTAATAGTTAAGGTTCTTTTTAACTTTTCATTATATGCAATTTTTTCATAATCTTATAACTTTGGGTTTGTCTTGATGTATGTATTTGAAATTATGTATTTTTAAATATCATAAAATTCAATCTAGGCAAAAAAAAGTTTATTTTCTGTTGATTTTTCTGGTGATTATACGTTGTTTTTTTTTATCAAGTTACAGGATACCAGCATAAGGTGCAGCAATAATAATTCCCAAAAATAACAAAAGCTTTCCCTGTAGAATGAAAGACTCACCTTGGTTATGTGTATTCTAAAAATAGCATACTTTATTGGGAAAAACACAACATATTTTAACCAATCATGATGAGCCCCTTCCTTGGTCAAACAATACCTTGGGCAATCATAACGGTTTTGTTAATCTTCCCATATGGAATCAAGTTACTGTGATGAGGTTTGGGCTATTAATCTGGCTATTCTTATTTCTACCTATAGCTCTGTAGGGGGGGACTTGGTTCTCCAGACAATGGAGGGAGTCAGGTTGCTATGAGTAGCCAAACCTGTACCAAATCCCCCTTGTATACAAACTTATTTAGGGGTCAGAGGGATCCGGCTAGAAGTCAAGGGAGGAGACTGGGGGAGGCAGGGTATTCACTTTTAAAGGACCGACCATGGCTTCCACATACTTTTAGACATTTGGGCGTGCATTAGATTCAATGGATCTCATACACTGGACACAACTGACTGTTGAAACAATTTTTTCAATTGCTATTTTGGTATTCTTATTAATTCAACTTGATATCTTAATTAATGTTCATGAGTTCCCCTTTGAGGTTTATGCAACCACTATTACAAAGGACAGAGGAGATCTAAAAAAGGTTGAACTTGATGGACTAAAAGCCTTTTTTCAACCTCAATTCCTATGTAACTATGTAACTAGTTACTGCGATCATGAGTTTGATCCCCATCAGTACCTAGCCCTGTGTGAAGGCTGGGAGTGAATTGCCTATCATGTTTGGCTATTAGAAGGCCTTTCTGATTGCTCTTAAAGTGGTATTAACTACAAAATATTGTTATATCTGACCCAAAACATTATTCTGACTTAGAATAAGCCCCAACTGGAGCGTATAAAGCTCTAGTATTTATTCCAAAAATAAACAATAACAGCAAATACATGGAAAAAGCACACCTGTACAGGGAGTTGTGACATTTGCCAATGACAGCAAGTGAATGTTATTTAGTTACATTAAAAGTTATATTTAGATACTGGCCTCTTTGTCTCTCCCTCCCTCTTTGCACACATTATTACATTTACTTGTTGTCCATCACAAACATTCACCATTTCAGACAAGAAAATGTACCTTTCAAGTAAAAAACATTGTACTAGAAAAAATATTCACTCACATTTATATATTCACTAACCACCACAGGAAATCATTATAAAATGTATAATTACATATCCACTTGCAAAACTATTTTCATTATAAGGAAAACACATATTTAAAGGAAACAATTCATGACCTCAATTTGTGTAGCAGGACAGAATTCACACCAAACATTTTGCTAAAGATTTAGATATTTCTTCCAGAAAAAATAGATGCAAGAACAAGAGGTCATTTCAACTTTTGAAGCTGGAATAAAACAGTAGTACATAACTTCCAAGGCCTTCCAGTGCAAGTGCTAAGGCCATACACATTTGAGGAATTTAAAGGCACCTGACGTAAGGCTATCCTCAGGCTGAATTAAGCCAAATATTTATGTACATAGAATGCATACACTAGATGAATACTTTGCTTCTTGTCTGCAGAGAAATCTATTTTTTATATGTTAAGCAATAACAAAATATACAAATTAATTAGGCAGCAGGCATCACCAATGAATCTGGCGGGGTGATTGCATACAATTAATTTTGAGAGTCTGATTGTTTGCAATTAAACCGCACACAGGTTTTAAACATTACAAGCACATACATTAATTTTAAGCTGAAAGAGCTCTGCTCTGCCATAACAACTTTTAACTTAAAAATATAAGCCAAAATTAAGGAAAAGCATGCCCCAAATGTTTGTAAACAAATGTTTAAACATAAATTGTAGTTACTAACTTCAAAACAGACCTGTTTCTGGAAACTCAGACAAATATTATCTGCCTATCTTTAAACAGAAAAAGTCAAATAAAACCAACCCAAAACATCCCAAAATAAAATAGGGAAAGCACTGAAGGTTTATGGACAAAATATATAAAAATAACCTTGCTCATGTTTCTCCTCATAATAAGCTCCTTGTGTGGTAGCTTTTACAACAGTCCCAGTGCAAACAGAAAATATGGCTGCTGTTCTAGTGAGGGATACATTGCAGGTCTTGTTTTCATCAAAAAGCCTTAGAGCTCTATTCTACTGCCAATTCGTAAATTCACTCTAAATATTGCTACATATGTGGCAAATACTACTTATTGGAACTAATGAATTCTTAATTCAATAGAATGCATATAAAAATGTATTAAAAAAACACACGCAGCCAAATTTCAAGAGTTCAAGACATTTGCAAGTAGCTAATAGATTAAGACTATTTGTGTATGAGATATCTTTTTTAACTACCGTATATACTTTGAGTATAAGCCAACCCGAGTATAAGCTGAGGCACCTAATTTTACCACAAAAAAAACTGTGAAAACGTATTGACTTGAGTATAAGCCGAGGGTGGAAAATAAGGTCCTTCCCCCCTGATCATTATCATGTGACGTCACGTCATTAGCATATGCCGGTACAGAAGACGTGCTGCGGAGTCAGGATCAGCATCAGCTCATCGGAGCATAGTAGCAAGTAAGTAGAGAGGTGCATTGGGATTAGAGAGGGTGCAGTAAGGAGGAGGTTATGGGGGAAAAAAGATGATAATAAGTGGAGGGGAAGGAGGAGAAGTAGGAGGATGATGATAAGGGGGGGGTATGATAAGGGGGGAGGATGAGGATGATAAGGGTGGGAGGAGGAGGATTATAAGGGTCGGAGGAGCAGGATAATAAGGTGAGGAGGAAAATGATAATGGGGTGAAGGAGGAAGATTTTTTTTTACTTGGTTATAAGCAGAGGGGGGCTTTTTCAGCATAAAAAAATGTACTGAAAAAGTCGGCTTATACTCGAGTATATACAGTAATTCTACATTTAATGTTGCTATACTTGGTAGCCAGCCATACTTGTGAATAAAAAACTTTTGATGTTGGTGAAAAGAGCAAATACAGTGCTGTTTTTATGCATGTAGCGGTCTCTGTCTTTTTATGAACCTTATATGATCTTACAGCCCTATTCTATTCCCCTATATCACAAATTACACCATGTTTAAGAGCAAAGTAAATGTACCTAGATATTCTATTAACCCATCACAGAAACATCGTGAGAGAAAGTTGCAAAAAACGGCAAACTTTTCCGTTGATTATTGCACTGCTAAATATTATGAGTTACTTATTTTCACTTTTACAACAAAACCCTATTCAACGTTACGCAAAACAGGGCAGACCCATAAAGAGTAGAAAAGCAAGAAATATTTACAGGTACTAACCTGACATCCAGAGCAGCAATTAAAGAGACAGAACAGCAATAAAAAAAATTTTTAGATATTAATTTCCTCATTATGAAATAATTAGGTAAGAATATCATGATTATAAAAAGTATATCAGCTTGTTTTTCCTCTTGTATATTACTAGAATGTTTAAGTGCGTCATCTGTAGAATGTTTACGTTAATGTTCTTTAAAACATCTGTTTCCTGTATCCTGTCTTTGTTTCAGAAACTAATGAGATGAGATATCTATAGGAAGCCGGATTTTGCTGAGTTAGACAGAAACAAAAAAGACACTTGCTTGCAAATATGTATTTAACACTATTTTCAACTAGTTGTGACGTGTTTTATGCTATATAAGATTCTGCCGCCCAAATAAATTCAGAGATTATTCTGATGACACTATGACTTCTGTGCATTATTCTCTCTCATTATATCTTAGTACTCAGATATAATAATATACACACATCAGAATACATGATTACTCACTAATCTGATCCTATCATTTTGGTCCTTCGAGCGGTGGTTGTTTCCCTTATCATTCCTCGGACGAAGCAAAACTCCTTTTACCGTGCACGGGGGGGTAAGTCACCGAGGACTCCCTTACCTTGAGAAAGACCTCAGGCCTGATATATACGATCAGTTGGACCACAGAGGCAAGGTGTTTTTCCGAGGGATGACAAGGCACAGCTTACAACGAACTGACAGTGAGTATATGAATTTCTGCTGCATTTTGCATATGTGTCTATGTCCCAGGTCCTTGCCTAACAGTGATATTAGGTAAAAGAGTTGTACAACTAGGTTTCTAGCCTAGTAATAGGTAGAAGGGTTGAAACTTACCCATAGGGAGGTAAAAGAGTAATTATCCTGAGGAAAAGACTATAAAATAAGTTCTCCGTACGTAACAATATTGAGAATGCTTACCATGAAAAAGGGGTAAATGAGTCTGACTTTCACATGAGTTCTTGCAAGAAAATATGTATGTGTGTGCATGTTACCATTTTGTATGATTTAAATACCGGTACCGGGTGTATGTATGTTTGTGAGGGGTGTAACACGGATAACAGTTTATTGGTTATTATATATACCTGTAAACATTCTGTATATTTCTGTGTACTTGTAAGTGTATGTATATATATACATGTATTCTTTTGTGTTTTTCTCAAAATTCTTACCTGAAACTATCCACTTTTGGTAGTGAGTGGTCACACATTACCCACCTAGTCTCCGAAGGGCTAATCCTGTGACTTGCCTGTGTTTATGGAAGACGCACAAACCAAAATTTGTGGCAGTTGAGCACGACAGGCATCTAACTGCTTGATTTTCCATCTTTCTCATTCTTTACTTGGTTATACAATGTTGAAATATTTTGTCTGCAGTTTCTGTGTATTCATAACTTCTTACTAAAATACTCTGTAAGATTGTGTGTATGAAGCCCTGGGTGGGAGCTATACTTGTAAGGGATACGTCCACAAAGGCACCACCCGGTATATGGTGAGGTTGGACTTTGAGTGGTCTACCTGTCGGCCCTGAAGGTTGGGTGGCAAGGTTTACACTAAAGGGAACTGCACAACAAGACTTCCCATCAGAAGCTACGGGCTTTATGGGTCCTTGATGTGCCGAGTATATGTGGTGGTGTTTGAGGTGTAGAGTGCGAGAGGTAGCGTGAACGACTCTCTCTCCAGGTTTCCACACTCAGGTGTGGAGAAGGCGGATGGTCCAAGGTGTGGGAGATATACATATTATTTCTGGAAAATGTATAAAAGGTCTGTTGGTTGTTGTATGTATATGTAATGCTATGTATATTTCCAGGTACCTGTGATATTATTTTTTGTGTATATCTATTAACTTTAATTGATACTATAGGAGTTCAAGATATGTATATATGTGGGTATATATATATGTATATATATATATATATGTATATGTGTATATATATGTATATGTATAGGTGGATAGGCTCTCAAGGGCATAAATCGCACTGCCAGGAGTGTGGTTTCCAGACCCTGCAGTTTTCAAGGTAATCTCTAAAGACATGTTTAATATGCAAAGGGTTTCTGTTGTGCATCTGTAACTTATGTCTGGTAAAAACACACTTATGTGTGGGAATTGTGCACACTCTATTTTAGACTTGTTTTCTTATGTGTATTTGTGTATATATATAAAGTTTATGTGTCTTTGTAACTTTACTCAATGCTTTTCCTACTCCAATTTTCTCTGTGTGTGTATGTTAGTTTTTTTATGTAAAATATGTCTGTCTGTAACCTTAAGGGAACATAGCCGAAGGGAGGAAGTGTGGTTGCTGTAAAGAGAGACAAAGGCATGTTATTATAACCCCTTTTAAGTGATGACAATGCTCACCGCACCCACTGGATACACAGCATCTACTATACTATCTCTGCTGGAATCAGTGCCCTGTATCCACTACTTCTTGGCAATATTAATCCTTATTACAAGGAAGGAATAGGAGACGTTCAAACTTTATTGAGCTTTACTATATACAAAGAAGTATAGGAAAGGAAAAGTAAACGCAACGTTACTTAATTAAGGAAATAAAAATAAAAATAAAAAAAGTAAATACATTTTCTATACTAAAAATAAAAAATTGTTGAAGATGAAAACAAAAAGGCAAATGTGTATCACAATGACGGTGCCTACGGGGGGAGGGACATGTAATGTTAACCACCTCTCTCCTTCGGAAGAGGATATGTTTATGTGTACACAGAACAGACTTCCACGACTGACCGCCCCTCCAACTCCTGGGAATATGGTCACTTATAGTGATGATGTAGAGAACGAATTTGATGATGCCCGCAAATACCTGCTTGCCGCCACCGCTCCAAATCCACCTCCTCCAACACCACCACCTTATGAAGGACGGCCCGCCAGCACCAGGCGGGCACTAGATCGTCAATACGGAGGTAAGGGAATAACATCTGTGCCATTTTATCCCTTAATTGAGGTTCCCAATCCTAGAGGGGGGAAATGTGTTGCCACCCACAATGCTAGTATACCGAGCATGGACAGATGCAGATGTGAGGAGAGCTGTAGAAGGAGTCCCCCACCCAAATGACAATATGGGAATTTTCAGACTTAAGTTCCAGCGATTGCAGCAAAGTTTTAAATTAAATGGTGTGGAGGTTGTACGGTGTCTGAGGCAGATATTAGGGTCCGATTGGATCCTTAGTGAAGTTGACTGGAATCCACTGGACCCAAGGGGGGAGCCATTGCAATATGGATCACAAGAACTGACCCAACGAGTAGACACTCTAATAGGCAGAATAGCTGACAGACGCAGACTGGACTAAGATAAATGAGTGTGTACAGAAAGATGATGAAAGTGTGGAACAATATATGGGGAGGTTGCGGGTAGTATTTGACAGCCATAGCGGGGTAGCCAGACCTAACCCATATGATGATGCTGGACCATATGCTCAGCAGCTAAAAAAATAAATGACTTTGTGATACAGCACCAAATTACTTACAAAACATGTCCCCTTAGGGAAACCATAGAATATGCTAGACATGCAGAAGAGCAGTGTAAGAGAGCAAATGAAAAGAAACAGATAAAGCAAGATAGTAAACCAAAGGAGGTGTATTTGATGACTTCTGTTGATGGGAAAGCGCAACCTATAACTTTTGCTTTCTTTTCTGGTGATGGTGGAAATAATCAAAAACGTGGAGAGAGAGGAGGTGGACGAGGTTGAGGTGGAAGCAGAGGAAACATTTTATGGAAATTGTTACGTGTGTGGCAAGGCCGGCCACTTAGCACGTTCCTACATAAACAGATAGTACCAGGAGGAAGAGGGAGCGGATGACGATGACCACCAGACCGACAAATGACTAGAACCAGGTTGTACCCTTCCTTTACAAATATTTACTGAACAAGAATTGCTTGAATCTGAATTGTATGAGTATGGTAATAATGATGCAAACTTGCCAGAAATAAATGATGTGTTGAATTTAGAATCATGGATAGACTTAATGGCTCTAGCAGAACAACCAGTCATTCAAATAGATGTAGAGGGGGTAATGATAACATTTTTATGCGATACAGGAGCATGTAGGTCAGTATTGAGCGATGATGGCACATGGACTAGTTACACGTCGTCACAAAACATACTGGTTAGGTCAGCAGCAGGACAGACAAATAGTGAACCTGTATCATGCCCACTTACAGTGAGATTGTTCAACGGCCAAACATTTGAGCATCCTTCTATACTCTCCCCTAGATGCCCGATAAATCTCTTGGGTAGAGATCTGATGCTGAAATGCAACATTAGAGTGGTTCCCACAGAGAAAGGCATGAATGCATACATGGGGGACATACCTGTCGATGTAAATGTAGTGCAGGGGATGGGTGAACCACATTACTTTTACACATTAGACATGGTGTCGAAAGGGCCGGCACAAGTATCCAGCGCTTTGATAGCCATGGCTAATGACCTAGCTCCATCTTCCAGTGTAAAACAAAGCACAGAGTCATTACACTGCACTATGAAATTTGAAAGTACAGCGGGGAGGGATGTGGACTATGAAAAACATTTTTCAAACACACCAATACCAGAATAACCTTGGATTACATATACCGGACAGAAAATGGGTATACAGGGGTGGGAGTAAAATTGAATGATCAAGACCAGTTACTCTATGCAGGACACACAGTGCCACACATATCACTGACTATGCCAGCTGGTGGAAGGTGGGTACAGGTAGGAGGGATGGTAGAAGAGGCTCAGACAGATAAAACACCATGGGAGTACTTACCCTATGACCTTGGAGTGCAGTACTCACCGAGCACAAAAATATATATAAGGAATACACTTACAGTCATCCAGGTGGGAGAAAGTTCTTCTGTTAGAGGAACCATGACACAACACACAGATACTGTTCACTCAGGAACAGGAGGTAGCATTAGAGAGCCTTCCGGACACCTTATGGTCCACAGGGCCCGCTGATGTAGGCCTTATAAAGGGGGTAGAGCCAGTAAAAATCACCCCAAAAAGTACTTTTCAGCCACATCAGAGACAGTATCCTCTAAAACCTGAAGCAGAGAAGGGCATAGAACCTAATATAAAAGTTTTGATTGAGAAAGGGATTATAATAGAATGCCCAGGATCCCCATGTAACACCCCACTTTACCCAGTCAGGAAAGCAACCGGAGCTTGGAGATTAGTGCAGGATTTACAAGCAGTAAACAAAGCTGTAATTCCCCGAGCACCCACAGTGCCAGATCCACATACACTCCTAAATTACATGCAGCCAGATAACACACATTTTTCTGTGGTAGACTTAGCCAATGCATTCTTCTCCATACCAGTAGATAAAGGTTCCCAATATTGGTTTGCCTTCACCTATATGGGGAGGAGGTACACATATACAAGATTGGCTCAAGGATACACCGAAACTCCAACTATATTTTCCCAAGCTATGTCCTCAAATTTGGCGAAATTTACCCCCTCAAGGAGAAGCCAAATACTACTGTATGTGGACGATATCTTGGTGGCCTCTCCTTCTGAGGAGATATGCCAGGAGGACACGCTAGCCTTACTCACATTCCTGGCAGAAGAGGGACATAAGGTTAGTCGGGATAAATTACAGCTCTGGAAATCAGAAGTGAAGTACCTGGGATACCTAGTGAGCAGAAAGGGACGATCACTAGACCCAGTTAGGAAAAGGGCCATACTAGAAGCCCCTAAGCCGGTCACAAAGAGACAAGTTATGTCTTTCTTAGGGATGGTAAATTTCTGCAGGAGTTGGATTCCCAACTATGCAGAACTTACAGGGCCCATACAACACCTTATTTATGCACAATCAATGTCAGCTAATGAAAAGGTAGCGTGGACACATGAAGCTGAAGCAGCATTCATTCAGCTTAAGAACACAGTAGTGGGAACATCTGTATTGGGATTGCCAGATTACAGCAAGCCATTTGTACAAACTGTTGACTCAAGGGGAGGCTATATGACTTCTGTTGTGACTCAGAAACATGGCCTGCGAGACCGACCCTTGGCTTTTTACTCAACCAGGTTGGACCCTGTAGCCAGGGGACTTCCGGTTTGTGTACAGGCTGTAGTGGCGGCTTCCATGGCAGTTCTGGCGTCAGCAGCCTTAGTCCTGTTCCACCCTTTGACTCTAAGAGTACCACATGCTGTATCTGTCATTCTACTACAAAATAAGGTTTCATACCTTTCCCCTTCAAGACACTTATCATGCATGACTATACTTCTGTCACAACCACACTTGCACATAGAAAGGTGCACAACACTGAACCCATCAACGTTAGTTCCCATCCCGGAAGATGGCACACCACATGCATGTACTGAAATCATAGAAAAAGAAGTCTCACCAAGAGACGGCCTTAGAGATGTTGCATACACCGAGGCTACACTAACTCTGTTTGTAGATGGGTCATCAAGTAGAAACAAAGATGGTACAAATGCAACGGGATATGCAGTAGTAACACAAGAAGAAACTATAAGAGCAGGAAAACTTCCATCACATTTTTAAGCACAGGCAGCTGAGATCGTGGCCCTTACTGAAGCCTGTAAAATAGGAAAGGGACAAATAGTAAATATATACACCGACAGCCAATATGCATTCTCAACTGTGCACATATTTGCACAATTGTGGAAAAATAGAGGCATGGTTACATCTACTGGCAGGCAAGTCACTCATAAACAACTCCTTTTGCAGTTACTTGAAGCCATTCAACTGCCCTTGAAGATTGCGGTATGTAAATGTGTGGCTCATACCACGACCAAAGACGCAATTTCAATAGGAAATGGCAGGGCAGATACAGCTGCAAAGCAAGCGGCTCAAACGGGAAAAATACACATTTTTCTCTTACACAGCTACACATCTGGGTATTTCGTAAACCACATTGACAAGAGTATTCTACAGCAACTACAGGCAAATGCACCCTCACAGGAAAAAACATACTGGTTAAAGAAAGGGAGTAAACTGAATGCTGATAATATTTATGAGAGTATAGAAGGGAAACCAATTTTACCAAAATCACTATTCAGATATGCAGCTATGTTGAGCCATGGCATTAGTCATGTCTCAAGAGGGAGTATGGTAGACATGGTCAGCAGAATATTTTCAGCCTATGGATTAAACACCTATTTTAAAAAAATTTGTGCAGGGTGCCTTGTTTGTGCACAACATAACCCTCAGGGTAACTATCACCCCATAAGGGGCACATTCCCAGAACCAACATACCCCTTCCAGACAATATGTATGGATTTCATTGAACTAACAAAGTGTGAAGGGAAGAAATATTGCCTAGTGATAACTGATGTATACTCTAGGTGGGTGGAAACAAAACCATGTGCACACCCTGATGCAATCACAGTGGCTAAAACCTTAGTGACACAAATAATTCCTAGGTTTGGTATACCAGAGAAAATATATAGCGATAACGGCACACATTTTGTGAACAGAATTATCAACCACTTGAGTAAAGCATTACACATAGAGTTGAAAAACCACTGTGCGTACCACCCACAGTCAGCTGGATTAGTGGAGAGAACTAATGGTACCATTAAAACTAAATTGAGGAAAACGATGGCAGCAACAGGGAAAAATTGGCTTTACTGTTTACCATTAGTCATGCTAAACATGCACATGCTTCCAGGCAGGAAGAAGTTAACCCCGTTTGAAATATTGTATGGGAGACCATTCCTACTACCAGAATTTAGACCATTTATCTCAGAAGATGAGAACATGAGTGAAAACTTAGCAGACTATATGAGAAAAATGTTAAGTAAGAAAGATATTACCTCCATCTCTCTCTCTCATCCACAGCAACAGCAGGGACCCTGCTTGGTACAACCAGGCCAGTGCGTCCTAATTAAAGTAATCAAGCGTAAAAATTGGGCATCGGCCAGGTGGGAAGGACCGTACCAAGTTCTGCTGTCAACACCCACTGCCTTGAAAGTTGCCGAACGAGCCACCTGGATACACCTGACTCACTGCAAGAGAGTAAAAGTGCCAGAGCTTGGGCCAGTTGATTCCTAAAACCTGCTAGCTGACTCATTGCGAGTCAGGCTGGGCTACAAAGGGGGGGAAACTCGTCTCAAACCCAGTGAAGAACCGAATGGTGCGGGTTTTTGGGGTTCTCAACTGGCCCAAGAAAATGTCCTGGCACCTGTTCAAAAGACCTAACTGGTGTGGCCTAAGAATCTCACTGACATGCCTCATCTTGATAACTCTTTGCATAGTAGCACCCATAATCATATGGGAAGAAGTAACAAGACCCAGAGGCAACCAGACGCAATCTATTGGAGAGATGTGGATGCACAGAATGAAAAGAGACATGATGGAAGTCAATTTAACTGGCCAAGTGACCCTAGTGTTCAAGGAAGGGCAGATAGGAACCAACCAAATAGACCTATGTCAAGTACTAAGATGTGGACTTTCTGGAGGAGGACGTAGTGGAGGGGTGAGAAAAGCGCCAGTATATTTGTGTATAGCCTCTCCGTATGGAAATGAGAGATGTCCTAGCTGGAAACTGGCCTTATGGAATACAGGAGCTGACTGGGGTTTCTCCCCACCTAATCACATGAAGTGCAAAAGTACAAAGAGACGCTTAAAGCTGACATGGGGTGTGGAGCCATCCTCTTGCAGCCAAAATCAGCTATGCAACCCCATCCGGATCACCCTCCAGGACCCACAAAAGTGTGATGAAGGGAGATATACTCTTGGAATCTACACCTCAGGCAGAGGTAACAACATGGAATATTTGCATATTCAGGTACTGCAAAAAGAGGAGCCCAGAGTGACTATTGATCTCACCAAGGTGAGCCCTGTGAATAGGACTGTGCCCCCACAGATCATCTATTTGGAACCTGTTCCACTGCCAGACCGTCAATGGCAATGTTACCATTTAAACTGAACCTTGCTTTAAGACCTTTGTTTAATACATTTATAAGAGAAGGGACTGTTAGATATTAATTTCCTCATTATGAAATAATTAGGTAAGAATATCATGATTATAAAAAGTATATCAGCTTGTTTTTCCTCTTGTATATTACTAGAATGTTTAAGTGCGTCATCTGTAGAATGTTTACGTTAATGTTCTTTAAAACATCTGTTTCCTGTATCCTGTCTTTGTTTCAGAAACTAATGAGATGAGATATCTATAGGAAGCCGGATTTTGCTGAGTTAGACAGAAACAAAAAAGACACTTGCTTGCAAATATGTATTTAACACTATTTTCAACTAGTTGTGACGTGTTTTATGCTATATAAGATTCTGCCGCCCAAATAAATTCAGAGATTATTCTGATGACACTATGACTTCTGTGCATTATTCTCTCTCATTATATCTTAGTACTCAGATATAATAATATACACACATCAGAATACATGATTACTCACTAATCTGATCCTATCAAAAAACAATAAAAAAGCATGGACGTTCATCATAATTTGACACTTAACATTCAGAATACACATAAGTGAAATTAAAAAATATTATATTTTTATTATTATGTCTGTGTCATTATACAACATCCAGAGTAACAAACCATCCAGATCTCAAGGGGTTGATACATATCAGGAAACCATGTGGAAGAGATTCCTTCTTGCAGATTCATTCTTAGGTGCAGTTTTTGGCTAGTTTCCCCCCAGCATAGTGCATTATGACGGGACAGAAGGGGAGAGGGGGGGGGGAGACAGGGAAGAGGGTGAGAGAAAGACATGGCGTGGGAGAGAGAGAGACATGTGGAGAGGGGGGAAGAAACAGAGGGGAGAGGGGGAGTGAGATAGGGGGTAGAGTGGGAGAGAGATAGAGTAGACAGGGGAAAGAGACACAATAGAAGGGGGGGAAGAACCACAGGGGAGTGAGAGGGGGAAAGAGACACAGGGGAGGGAGAGGGGAAAGAGACACAGAGAAAGGAGAGGGACAGAAGAGACACAGGGGAGGGAGAGGGGCAGAAGAGACACAGGGGAGGGAGAGGGGCAAAAGAGGCACAGGGGAGGAAGATGGGGGAAAGAGACACAGGTGAGCGAGAGGGGGTAGAGAGACATGGGGGAGAGGAGAGAAGAGACACAGGGGAGGGAGAGGGGGGAGAAACAAAGGAGAAAGAGGGGAGAAAGAGACACAGGGGAGGAACAGGGGGAAGACACAGGGGAGGGAGAGGATGGGGAAGAGAAACAGGGGAGGGAGAGAGGGAGGGAAGAGACACATGGGAATGAAGAGACACAGGAGAGGAGGGGGAAAGAGACACAGGGGAAGGAGAGTGGGAAAGAGACACAGGGGAGGGAGAGGGGGAAAGAGACACAGGGGGGAAGAGGGAGGAGACACAGGGAATGGAGAGGGGAAGAGACACAGGGGTGGAAGAGGATGGGAAAGAGACACAGGGAGGGGGGGAAGAGACACATGGGAGTGAAGAGACACAGGGGAGGGAGGCAGGAACGAGACACCCGGGAGGGAGGGGGGACACAGGGGAGAGGGGGAAGAGACACAGGGGAAGGAGAGGGGAGGAAGAGTCACAGAGGAGGGAGAGGGGGAAGAGACACAGGGGAGGGAGGGGGGAAGAGACACAGGGGAGGGGTGATGAGACAGAGGGTAGGGGGTAGTGACACTTCAAATGTTATCCCGTCAAGTTACTAGTTAGAAATAAAGATGATCACATTCTTCAACAGTAAAGATACAGGACTTAATATGCACTTGAGTTTTCTAACACGATGTTTAAATTTCTTGTGATTCTGCCTCAATTTTCTCATGTTTTTTTTTTTATTTCACTATAACAGTCTTAGTAAAGAGTCTGTCCCATAGGAAAGATATCTCTGCAGTCTGCAGTGCTCTGTTTTTTAATGTATATATTGATTTATATATGTACATGTATTTACTTGTATATTTTCTATATAATGTTATGCTGATTCCCACTCTTTGTACTTACCGTACATCTTTACGTCATATGCTATCTTCACTCTCTTTGCATCACTGTTTACTTTCCAACAGAAAGTTCAATTTCATGTCAGTATTGCATCAGACTTGATAAAGAGGGGACAGACTTCTTGGAAGCTTTTAAACATAAAGGAGTTTGTCCAATAAACAAAGGAATCCCTATATACTGCAATACTCATTATTCATCTCAATTACTGGACATTCATGGCCACTTCACTTTTCAATATCTGCCGTATATATATATATATATATATATATATATATGGATGTGATATATATATATATATATATATATATATATATATATATATATCACATATACTGTATAGTTATGAGCAATACTAGTTGTTGCTAACGCGGCCCTCGCAAAGTTGGCAAGGAGTGCTCATCCCTACGACCCTGTATGACTTATTCAGTGAGCGTCAAAGGCGCTCACTGAGCTGGTGGAGATGAGCGCCCTAGGCGTTCATCTCTACGACCCCGCACGACTTGGGAAGTGAGCGCCGAAGGAAATACACATCAACAGAAATCTCAATTACACAATAGCAGTTTGAAAAAAATTGCGTGGAAACATTACGTCCTATAACACTTGCAAAAAGGAAAGCGGGACTTAGAAAAAAAAAATACAACCCGCGGCACTTAGAAAAGAAATAATACAAGGTCCAAAAAATACGAAGTTAATGGCTGAACCACGCACATACAAAAACAATAATAACACAAAGAAAATACAAACAAATAGAAAAAAAACATCACACACAGTACGGGGGGACCGCAAGGACATCTGGGAGTGAGGTTGCTCGACAATTTAAACACAATTTGCAGAGTTTCGGCACTCGAAAATCGCCTAAGCGACCAAAAAAATGGGGTACAAAAAAAACGAAAACAAGGCGACACAACTTCGAAACACACAAAACACTGCCAAGCACATAACACTTTTACGCAGTAATGTACGAGGTATAAAATACACTATTAGGGAGAACAGAAAATGCTCCATACCCGGCTAACAGATAGACAATCTCCGCCATTTTACAACACTCAGCGTGCAGCTCATAATGAGCACCGAGGGTGCTCACAGGACAAAAAGTACACCAGGGGAGAGGATAGCAATGAGCGCAAAGGCGATTAGCGTGGCCCTTGCAATGAGCGCCAAAAGTGCTCAGACCACTAAAAGTACACAAGCAGAGAGGATTGCAATGAGCGACATTTTTTGACAGGTAAGTCGCTAATATATATATATTTATAAATATCTGCTTGTGTATAATATACATACAGTATATGGATATATATATATGTATATATATATATATATATATATATATATATATATATATATATACACCATATTGGCTCGAATATAAGCCGCACACACATATAAGCCGCACCAATAAAATGCAAGAAGAAAAAAAAAAAAAAAAGGATAATATCTCAATATAATCCGCAACTAACCTATGCTACACTCACACCCGTAAAACGGCAAATGTAAAAAAAAAAAGACTGTCACACAATTCATTCTAATGTCATTCATCGCTTTACAGGCATCCCCCTCTCCCTCCTCCCCCTTGGACTATCTCCCCTGGGCCCAGACCTCTCTCCCACTCCCAGGTTTCTCCCTTTCACCATCCCCCCTGGCCTCTTTCTACTCAAGGCCTCTCTGCCACTATCTCAACCCCAGCCTCCACTCCCTACTCCTCTTCCCCTGACCTCTCCTTTCTCCCTCCAGGTCTCTCCCTCCTTATCTCACCCGGTCGCCACATTCTTCCGGTTATTAATCTTCAGCAGGATCATGCTTGAAAATCGGGAAAAAGGTGCGGCTTATATTCGGACCAATACGGTATATATATACAATATACATATATATATATAATACACACGTGAGTACATATATACACACATATGTATACATATATATATATATATATATATATATATATATATATATATATTCATATATATCCAGGTTGTTACCTGGGGTTGTGAAAGGGTTGTTACCTGGGTTGTTAAAGGGGCCCTCTTCCACCTTTCATAAACTCTTCCAGCCCGAGTTTTCCTTGCACACCTCAGTTTACTTTTGACTCTGTGCCCAGAGGGTTATCAGTGATCACTTGTCTTTTGGCTTTTCCAAGTCCCACGTTTGCAGATTGTTGGTCCTTTTTGGACCATATGTACTAAGTAGCTACCTTACCCATGTCCAAGGTAATACCATTTTCATTGCCATGTGGCTTTCAAAAAGCCCTGCATTGCAGATTCTGGCTCATTTCCCATGTCTAAGAGGGCATTCACATTGCACTTTTTCAGCTTTTCCATAAGCCCTCATAGCAGATTTTTGCCCACATCTAATAACCTTCTCGGTTTGCCTTAAACACTTTATTGGATTTCGGACCAAATCTGCTAAGTAGCGTCCTTTCTTTTTGGCTTTCCATAAGCCATGCTCTGCAGATTTTGGCCCAAATCTACTAAGCCCCTCAACTTTCCTTAAACCCTTCATAGCGTATTTAAGCCCAACTAAGCATGTTTAAAGTAACTCCTTTAATCACATAATATTATTTATTTGAAAACCAAGTTGCTCTCACACGTAATTTTGCTCATCCAATAACAAAGTCACTCTCATACATCATCATGTTCATAGACGCTCTCGGCTCTCATTTCTCATGAAAATCTGGTCCTCTAAGCAAGCTAAGAATTCGGTGGCTACAGCCATTTGCACTCACAGATGTGCAATAAAAAAGAAAACATGTTTGCTGTTCTTTTAATAATAATTTCATAACTATTTTTATAAATGTATTAAATGTCCTACCTCTATTAGATCGTTTGGGTCAAGGGGTATGATTGGAGGAAGAGCACACACACACACACAGTTGCTGCAGTTCCTCTTGATAGACTGCAGTTTGTGCGTGTGCTCTGCATGGGGAGGGCTCTCTGCTCATTTGCAAGCAGGGGATGATTGACAGGAGGCTGAAAACGTTCCACCTCCAGCAGTGATGCATATGCTGGGAGAATAGAGACATATTTGCTGTGCGTTTCTGTGCAGAGATAGGCTGTATCCCCCACACCTCATGAGGATCAGGTATAAGAAAGGTGGAGGACGGCCAATGTAGTAAGTAAACAAACTATTAATAGCAATATTTTAGTAAATATTAAAATAGAGAAATATATAGTTTTTTGTTACACAGTGAGATCAAAAGTGGCCTTTTAACTATAATTGGTTTTGGATGTTCTGAGTCCATGGGCGGAGCTACTGCCGGGGCAGATAATGCAAGGCACCAAGGCCCCTGACCTCTGAGGCACCCCAAGGACCTCTGCGCCACCCCTGCTGCCCCCGGTTGGCCCCTGTGGCCCCCTGTGTTCCCCATGGCTCATCTGTGGCCCCCACAGATTCCCTGTGGCCCCTGCGGCTCCTCTGTGGCCCCTCCGGGGTCCCCTGTGGCTTCTAGGTGACCCACACAGTTCCCCAGTTGCCCAATGTGGCCCCTCAAAGGCACCAGGGTCCTCTCCTGCCCGCCCAGTGACCCTCACAGCCATAATGGCTCCTCGGACCTCCAGTGGGTCCCCTGCAGCCCCTTATTGCCCACTGTGCCCCCCCCCCATATGGCCCAGGGGCCCACTGTGGCCCCCCTGACTCTTATGGCCCCCGCAGACCTCCTGTGCATCCCCTGCAGCCCCTTAAGGCTCACTGTAGCCCTCCACAGGACCCCTCAGGCACTGTGGCCCCTTGCAGACCTCTTTATTAGTTAATTATGCTCTGGACCTACAAAAAATTGATATTTTACACTGCAGTAAAAAATGTATATATTTTACACTGCACTTATATATTTGTATTAATGCTCATTGCCTGACAGGGATAGGACCCTCAAAGCAGTTACAGATTTAAATCAGTTTATTATGCTCTGACACCTGAGACATTTCATATTGATGCTTAGGCCTTTATGTTTTGCATGTATGCAAATTAAACATGATACTTTCATTGATTAATGAATTAATTTAATACAAACATTAACAATGCTTTTCATGACATTTTGCAGTTTGCTCATCTCTGTGAACACTGGACCTGAATGAACACCGACCCTGAGCTCTGCAGCATTTCATCTGCAATTACATCACCATTTCAGGTATATGATTTAATGATGCCCTTCTTTATCAAAACATGATTAAGTCATTGATTAATTCATTCATGTATGTACAATAAAAATGATATGTCTTACAGATTTGAAGACAGAAAAGAATACAACTTCAACACCATCAGAAAGTGGAAAGAAAGTTTAATACTTCAATAATACTTTAATACTTCAGGTAACTAAGAAAAATGTTAAGAATGTGCCGATTCATGTTGATTGCTAAACAAGAAAAAAATACTATTTAAACTAAAATGCATGTATTTACAATTCCAGGTTAAAATGGTGGACAAAGCAGAAACAAAGAAAGAACGGAAAAGAAGAGCTGCAAGGGAATGGAACAAAGATGGAGAGATGCACAGTCGCCCGAGACTTCCCAAAGACTAAGGGCCTCATTCTATTAGCGGCCGCAGCCGTTGCGGGGCCTCAAGGACCGGCCGCAAGCTATTCGGCTATTCTATTCCCTTATGGCCGGGGGCTCCGGCAGGCTTGCGGCCGGCGCCTTGCTATCTCTTGCAGCCGCTCGCGCCGGAGGAAAGCCTTTGATCTAAAACGGCCGCAAGAGTTTCGGCCGTAAGAAATTCCTATTTGCAATTCAATTGCTCCGGGAACCCTCTCTGCAAGGCTAAAAACGAGCCACTGCTTACTTGCAGGAAAGAGGTCCCGCTAGCACCAATTAAGCACATAAAATAGCTCAAATAAAGCCATCCTGCACTTTGAGAAGACTATAAAGGGATTTTAGGTGTTAGAAAAAATAGCACATAATTATCCTATACTCAAATCCGTAAAATATTTTATTTTTAATATCCGTAAAATATCCATGTAAAAAGTCCAGAGTGCTTGGAGCACCTCAGACCCGCCCACGCCGCAGCCGGAAAATAAACAGTTAATTTGAACTCGGGTTTGGGCTGATGTGCAAGCTTGAGAGTGTGTTACTTTTAATCCTCATGTCCCCCAATATAAACCCTAGCATTTACAGAGCTGTACAGTGCAGGCTTGAATTTATTTTTGCGTTTTTAGATTTCAGAGCTTACGGCCGGTTCCAAGATATGCGGCCGGCTGTAAGAGGAGATCCTTGCGGTGCCGTATAATAGGAGGGAGTTAACAGAACCCCGCAAGGAATCGCAGCCTTACGGCCGATTTACGGCCGCTAATAGAATGAGGCCCTAAGAGAAGAAGACCAACAGAAACTTGCCAATAAAAGAAAAATGAGTGCAAAAGGACAAAGTGAGTGTGCTGGACCTTCAAAGAAAAGAAAAAGTAAACAAAAAAATGTCTGTGAAACATTGCGTAATGAACCAATATTGCCTTAAGACACACCAATGTTGATACACATGACACCAATGCAGATATAGAAAGTTGTAGTGATATCTATTTTGAGGAAGCTCACAATAGTGCTTTATTTACAGGACTAACAGTAGACACTCATTATTGTGGATTAATGGATGTGGTTTGTACTTTAAATGTTTTTAGATTACTTTAATGTCGGCATTGTTAACATTGTATTTTACAAGGTTTCAAAAGTTCTTTTATTGGTCCCTTTTAGGCTTTATGTCAGAAGCAGCATAATCGTTTGTTAACAATTTAAATGTATAATTAAATAGACAGGATTCATCCAGGGAGTAATCCGATCGCCAGTTACTGGAGTCAGAAAGGAATTTTTTCCTCCTTTGATACAATTAGCTAAGTTTAAAAGTTTTTTTTTTACTGTTTGCCTTCCTCTGGATTCAATACCTATGTGCTTTAATGGTAGTTTAACTATAAGTTGCAAGTTAAGAAGCATTCTGTAATGGTTTAAAATAATCATTCATACAAAGTTGACCCTTTTGTTATGTTACTCATGCATAGCTCAGAATTAAAAATGTTAGTATTGTTAAAAATAATTGGTTGACCACTGTTTCCAATATAAGTTTCATGTTACAAAGCTTTAATTAATGGTTCACAGTACGTATTCATTAAAATTTCATCCATTGGTATATTATTACTGCATACATGAAAATTTAAAAGGTTAATATGGTTTAACAGTTGTTGAAATACAAGTTGAATGTTAAAAAAATAAAAATGTTATTATAATTGTTGTACTTCTTTGTAGATTACAATATGGTTAAGAGTGTCAGAAACTCCCATTGTGTGGCAAACAGCATTCCCAGCCTCATTTTTGATGGGCAAGTCGCTAATATATATATATATATATATATATATATATATATATATATATATATATATATATATATATACACACATATATACCTATATATATATATATATATATATATATATATATATATATATATATATATGTTATATAACTTGTTTTTTTATTTGCTTAAGACATTCAAATGGAGCAGAGATGTACTATTTATTTACTGTACTACTTTATGGTGGAGGGCTTCTATCGCTCTTTTGCCCACCATATATTAAATGATTGTTGTGGCGAACTATCTACTCATAAGATCCACAATACAAGCTGAGATCCCGCTCCGTGCTGATGATAGCCAGTAAGCTTGAAACAGATGTACATGGATAGGATTCTCAGCTTGTGTAAAATCCAGCCTTGGCTTTGCATTAAAGCTGTGTAATACAGCAGGCATAAGCTTAAAGGGAGCCATGTTTGAAAATGGCTATGGATTAAAGAGCGAGGCATTTGTAGGCACATTTGCATGTCCCAGCTCAGCTTCCCAGAATGCAGTGTAATAACTGTTTTTCTCTGAATTCTGAGCTGGAAGCAGGTTTTTTAACTTGATTATGACATTCAAATGTAAACACAGATGTACTATTAATTTACTATATATATAGACCCACATATTTATATATTTATTTTTTCAATATATTTAATTTATTTGACCCATTTGTGATTATGACCCAACTGACAACTACTTTTAGCAGTGAAGGGAAAGAAATGTGGCAAAATGGATTACATGACACATAACTATTGGCACAAACAAGAAAGTGCTTTAATGACCAGCCAGAACAACTCAATTGTTCTAATAAATCTATTTACTCCGGTGTTTGCTCCCACCCAACATGAAGGGTATGGTGCTAAACTGGCCATACTGTTTTGTTATATCACTTGTACTAATCAAATGTGTTCCTCTACAACTTTGTTAAAAGTTTGTAACACGCAATCACATTTTTTCAGCAGCGCGGGTTGCCAAAAAACGTTGGTAATGCAACGTTAAAACTGCGGGCCGCAACCGCGGATTTCCCCAAGCGAGGGCTGCGGTTGAGGCCAGGCAAGGAGTGCGCTGGTGGAGATGAGCACCATAGGCACTCATCTATGACCCAGTACAACTTAGTCAGGAAGCACCGAAGGCACTCACTGCTCTGGTGGAGATGAGTGCCGTAGGCTCTCATCCCTATGACCCGCACAACTTAAGCATCATACCTACGACCTACAGGACTACAAATCAACAGAAAACTCAAATACACAATTCATAGTACAAGACCCGTAGCACTTTGAAAAAATCGCCTGCAAAAATTACGGCCCATAACACTTTGAAAAGGAAACCACCACTTACAGAAATAAAAATAAGACCTGCAAAAAATACGAAGCTAAAGGCCGAACCACACACATCGAAAAACATGAAAAACACAAAAAAACCATACAAAAAACATCACACACAGCACCGGGAGGACAACCAGGACGTCTGGGAGTGCCTAAAAAAGAGAAATTATGGCTGCCGAAAAAGCCAAAACGAGGCTACAGGACCCCTAAGCAGGCAGAACACCGCCAGGCACATCCGACTTTAACCCAGGAACGTACAAGGTACAAAATACACTATTAGGAAAGACGGAAAATGCTCGAGACCCGCGTAACACATAGACAATCGCTGCCATTTTACAACACTAACTTAAAACTAATAACATTACCATTCTAAAATGCTGCTTTACACAACTAAACAAACGGTTTAGCCTCTCGCACACAGCCTATTTACACTGCACACTTGAAACATTGCTGACACCTAAGGTCACCAACAGTCCAAATGTACATTGTATGCTGCAGGAAAAACAATAGTGATTGTTAGCTCTTCAGCATATTGATTGCTGGATATATTAATTACAAATAGGTAAAGTATATTCATTTATTATTTAATTAATTAATTATTTAATTATTATAAAAAAAAATATTTATATTAAAAAAAATAACAGGGGAGAGGCTCGCAATGAGTGCCAAAGGCAGTCATTGCAAGAAACGTGATGAGCGCCAAAAACACTCAGCGCAGGGCTCACAATGAGCGCTGGGAGTGCTCAGAGGAGCAAAAGTACACGAGGGGAGAGGCTCGCAATGAGCGTCAAAGGCGCTCAGTGTGGTGCTTGCAATGAGTGACGAAGGTGCTCAGATGACCAAAAGTACATGAAGGGAGAGGCTCGCAATGAGCGCCGAAGGTACTCAGAGGACTAAAAGCCTTACATTGTGTGACAAACAGCATTACCTGCCTTATAAAAAATGTTGACGGGCAAGTCACTAGTAAAATTTAAATTGAAGTGTCAGTGTTATGCATCATCAGTCACTAAGTTATAAAATTTGATGGAATTTTAGCTTCTAAAATGGGTGCTGAATTTTGCATCTACATGCATAAATTTACATAATACAGCTTTCATAAATAATTTCCTGTATTAACATTTGACTTTGTGTAAGCAACATATCCTCAATCTTATCTGAAGTTTAAATAATACATATGATGACACCATTAGAAACACATTGCCACAATTGTTAATACAAGCAATAAATAATATAGAATCTCCCTTTTGTGATATTTCTAAATCTGAGCTGCAATATGATTACATGGTTAATCTAAGTCTATTGCATATGCTTTGTAAATTGAATGCTGATGTAATCTGAATGGAATTTGGAGACAAGAGTTCCATAATTATGGCTCAACAGCAGGTGGGTACAGTGAGAAAGGAATTAGAGATACTGAAAACATTACCACATTATAGGTTTTAATAATTTTCAATTGTAAATACTTTATATACCATACATAAGAAAATACGTTTATAATATTTGTAAACAACTGTATGAGCAAGTTAGGGGCACACTAATGGGGACACCATCTAACATTTTGCCCTAAAGTCCAAACTTTTTGGAAATAAATAATAAATCTAGCCTCAATTTTATTCAACACTCTTTTTATGTGGAAAACTGTCTTCTAAGGCTATCATCCTCCAACCTATCAACTCCTCAAAATATTTTACTACAATTTATATGTATTGCCATCAAAAGCCACATAGCTAAACAGTGGCACTCAGACATTTTGAGTCTTCAAGCTATTACAAATAAATTACATTAAATCAATGAAATAATTACTCATCTTCTTGCTGATACCCTTCCCAAATGCCTAAATATCTTGGAAACCCACAGATAGTATTACTTTATGTCAAAAATCAGTATGTCTTATGGTCCACCTGGAGGACAAATCAAGAGGTAACCTTTTTTCTAATTATTTTATGTACTAACACTAAATTCTTTATTCAAGTAACTGATGATGCAGAAACTGAGAAGATATATATTTTCATCAATTCTCCCCTCTCTTTTCCTTTATTTTTTTTGTTCCTTTTCCTTATTTCCTTGTTAGTACTTTTCTTCTTTTTCTTTTTTTCTTCTTTTTCTCTTTCATTCAGATTTTAGTTTTTTTTTTATATCAAATAATATTACAATACTACTTATTCTATATTGTTCTGCCTTCCATAATTCAATGTATGGTCATTTCCCTCTAGAATCTTTTTGTTATACTTAATCTTACAATCATATCTCCTTATTAAATGTCCACATCCTAATCCATAAAAATATCACTCCATTCACCCATTCTGAAAATTACTAAACTATTCACTTTAAATTGAAAACTAATTTCTAACAAAAATGAATTACCCATCATATTTTTAATAATCTAATATATGTAGAGAAGAGACCATACATTTTCTCTTCTATTTCCTTACTATTTAAGGATTGAAGCAGTAGCAGACAAGAACATTAACATAAGAAAATAAGCCTATTGCTTAAAGCAATTTATATACTGTAAATACTATAAATAGGATATCTTATTCTGTAATTTGCAATATACAAGAAAAATAATCATGTACTGTAACAGTTTTGCTGTATGTATTTTGCTTTCTCTGTTGTCATATCCAAATAAAACTTAATTGTGAAAAGAAAAAAAAGAAATATTAGAAAATATGAATGATAACGGAAACAACTTACATAAAAGCTAGAAAAAAGAATCAGATTCAGCTTAAAGTTCAATTGTTATATCAAATGTTTATCCTACAACCATTAAACATTGGTAATAAAATACATATTTAATGATTGCTTTAAATTTAAAAAACTAGAAAAATATATTTTTGATTATGTTTCATCATATAATACCAGATGTCATTGTATATATGAAATATAATGTATTACTAAATACTAGCGAACAGTAAAAAGTATAAGAGAAATACCAATAGGATAAGTACAAATCAAGAATTAGGAACAAACATATCTATATCAGATAAAAATTATTTATGATGCTCTCCTGTGAATATTAAAAGGAAAAAATAGAATGCATACTACATAACCCAATTAAAAATAATAACTTGGGCAGAAATAGGAGATAAAAATATATTGCATACTGTATATATTTCATTTCACCGGTAGAAAATGAAGTATCAATTTTGTTTGATCAATTAATCTGTAATATGTATCTTGTTAATAAATTATCCTCATAAAAAATTGCTGGAACAATATATATATTTTAAAATATTAAGCTACATAAAGGGTAACATTAAAGCACTCCTACAAAGCTTAAAAAGGAAACACAACTCACCTTCGTTGAGCTCCTGTTGAGCTGAAGCCAAATTCTTCATGAAATGTGCATTGGTTATGGTTGACGTCATCAGATAGCGACGCAACAGAGGACAGATTTAGCAATGGGACAAGCTGCCAATCATCAGTAGCTTAACAAAAATTAACTGACAACAAATAAATGGGAAGTTGCTTTCAATATGAGAGCATATATAAATTAACCATAAGAAAGCTAAGTAAAATAATAACAGCACATGTTGTTACGTATAAGGAAAGCATAAGGCCAAAGGTTGGCTATATATAATATATACAGAACAAGTCAGAAGAGACATAAAACAAAAAACAATTGTAACTCTCGAAGTATAGATATGCCAAAGTTTCAGTGGGAAAATAAATGTTTTTATATAAATGCACAATAATAAAGTGTGGTAATCAGCAAGGTATAAAGTTGTGGCTGGATTCCATGAGTTAACCAATTAAACAACTTAAAAAAATAAAGTAAAGTTGCTATTCTGTCATTCAAATGTAATTGTTAAATTATTCTCTGTTATGAAAAACTATTTGCAAAGCCTTTGTGGTACTTTGCAATCAATGTGGTCTATTGTTGCAACATAATAGCAAAATGTGTTACATAATTTGCTTCATGGTTATTTGATTTTTGAAAATGTTTTTAAAACAAAGTAAATAGGAAGCAAATAAGCTTTCTATGTGGAAATTGTTATAGATAAATCTTCCAACAAAACTGTTGCAATATAAGTCATAATATACTTTTTTTAAAAACATTATATGATGTCAAGCGGATTTTAGTTGGTCGTATTTTAAATGAGATTTTAAAGGAACACAATAAACTTTAAGTTTTAAATGAAATAAGCAATCTGTGGGAAGAATCCTCAAAGGGTGCTCTTTCTCTTTCTTTTTGGTGAATGGATCAGTCCATTCACACAAATATTCAATGGTGTAAATTATTAATTGTACCCTTGGATTAATAATTACATGTGGCCAGCTACAGTGGATATAAAAAGTCTACACACCCCTGTTAAAATGTCAGGTTTCTGTGCTGTAAAAAAATGAGACAAAGATAAATCATTTCAGAACTTTTTCCACCTTTAATGTGACCTATAAACTGTACAACTCAATTGAAAAACAAACTGAAATATTTTAGGTAGAGGGAAGAAAAAATATAAAAATAAAATAATATGGTTGCATAAGTATGCACACCTTTAAACTAATACTTTGATGAAGCACCTTTTGATTTTATTACAGCACTCAGTGTTTTTGGGTATGAGTCTATCAGCATGGCACATTTTGACTTGGCAAGATTTGCCCACTCTTCTTTGCAAAAACAAACTGTCAGATTGCGTGGGCATCTCCTGTGCTCAGCCCTCTTCAGATCACCCCACAGGTTTTCAATCGGATTCAGGTCTGGGCTCTGGCTGGGCCATTCCAAAACTTTAATCTTCTTCTGGTGAAGCCATTCCTTTGTTGATTTGGATGTATGCTTTGGGTCGTTGTCATGCTGAAAGATGAAGTTCCTCTTCATATTCAGCTTTCTAGCAGAAGCCTGAAGGTTTTGTGCCAATATTGACTGGTATTTGGAACTGTTCATAATTCCCTCTATCTTAACTAAGGCCCCAGTTCCAGCTGAAGAAAAACAGCCCCAAAGCATGATGCTGCCACCACCATGCTTCGCTGTGTGTATGGTTTTCTTTTGGTGATTTGCATTGTTGTTTTTGCGCCAAACAATTCTTTTTGAATTATTGTCAAAAAGTTCAACTTTGGTTTCATCAGACCATATCACCTTTTCCCACATGATTTTGGGAGACTTCAGATGTGTTTTTTTGCAAAATGTAGCCTGGCTTGGACGTATTTCTTCGTAAGAAAAGGCTTTTGTCTTGCCACTCTACCCCATAGCCCAGACATATGAAGAATACGGGAGATTGTTGTCACATGTACCACACAGCCAGTACTTGCCAGATATTCCTGCAGCTCCTTTAATGTTGCTGTAGGCCTCTTGGTAGCCTCCCAGACCAGTTTTCTTCTCGTCTTTTCATCAATTTTGGAGGGAGCTCCAGTTCTTGGTAATGTCACTGTTGTGCCATATTTTCTCCACTTGATGATGACTGTCTCCACTGTGTTCCATGGTATATCTAATGCCTTGGAAATGATTTTGTACTTTTCTCCTGACTGATACCTTTTAACAATGAGATCCCTCTGATGCTTTGGAAGCTCTCTGTGGACCATGGCTTTTGCTGTGGGATGCAACTAAGAACATTTCAGGAAAGACCAACTAGAGCAGCTGAACTTTATTTGGGGGTAATCAGAGGCACTTTAAATGATGGCAGGTGTATGCTGACTCCTATTTAACACGATTTGGAATGTGATTGCTTAATTCTGAACACAGCTACATCCCCAGTTATAAGAGGGTGTGCAGACTTATGCAACCACATTAGTTTTCTTTTTTTTTTTTTTCTCCACCTAAAATATTTCAGTTTGTTTTTCGATTGAGTTGTGCAGTTTATAGGTCACATTAAAGGTGGAAAACGTTCTGAAATGATTTATCTTTGTCTCATTTTTTTACAGCACAGAAACCTGACATTTTAACAGGGGTGTGTAGACTTTTTATATCCACTGTATATAACTTAATTTTCATTAGCATACTTTGAATTAACTGCACTCTCAACGTCCCTCAGTGAAATAATGATATACGCAAAACCAGGAAAACTCAACATTTTCTTTAGAAACAAAGGATCTCAGAAAGTAACAAATCAATACATAAATCACCTACCATAAAACTGTGCAAAACCATTTACATTTATTATACTAACAAACATTTAATTATTTTGGGCAATTTAAAAAAAAAATTGGAGCAATGTGGATTGTTATATTAATTCACTTTGAGTTAACATGTTTCCTTATTACTTGACAAAATAAAATATATATGTATAATACAGTTATGTATATTGTACTAATGTGTTTAAGGGCCAAATGGAGATTGCTCTGATTGCTCAACACTCCCTGTGGCCTGGATTCTCTAAGCTTAATAAATCAGCAGCCAGCTCTGAACTCAACAAGTGGTGAATCAATTATTATTTCTCAATAAAGGAAAGCAAGCTAGGGGTAGGTAGTTGTGTTTCAGCTGTGAGAGGGCTGACAGAGAGGGGAATGCATTCCCTTGGTTTGAAAATACATGTCTAAAACTCAAAAGCAAAAAGACCATCTAGTGATTTCTCCATTCTTTCTTTATAAAACATTTTTTTCTTCTACATCTAAAACTGCTGAATTATGGGAAGCAGATACTGTTAAGCCTCTGGATTTTGAAGCATGGGATGAAATTTGTATTAGTGCACTTAGAAATTTGGTTTGGCTTATTAGCAACTCAAACAACCACTTTGCATAGAATATATTTTGGCCCTAGTCCTCTTTATCGAAGGTAAGTCAAAATATATTGCTTAGAGGTGTACACTGATGAGGCCCAAAGAGGCTGAAAAGTGCATCTGGGGTTTGATGTTTCTCCTGTTCAGGATAGAATTGAGTCCAGACTGATCTACTACAGGACATTTCTCCCTGTGAAGGGCACAAGTGAGCTAAACTAGGTTAATCTCTGAGTAGGTAACTAGGCCTATAGATCAAACCTACTTAAGTATTGTTCATTCTCAGATGGGCATCTCTACTTTTTTGCTTGGTACATTTCAACAGATCTGGTGTAACTGTCAACAGGCGCTGCAAATATAGCAGAAACAGCACATTTCTCACCCATGATGTTAGACAAATGAGTTCAAGGTGAACTTTACTATTACCTATTCCCTTACCCACACAGTGGACCCATATAGATTCTAAACTATTTCATTTTCAAACTACTGCAATTAAATATGCCATTGTACTACACTGGTAATTTTATCTTTCTTTTATACAGGTTAAAACAAAAAAAAATTATGTTTCCATTTTGGAACGAATGAATAATATTGTTAATAACACCTCCCACCTATTTATTTTCATGGCTAATATCAAGGAATGGGGCTCATTTAATTGCATAATAAATAACAAATATTACCAACTGCTCATACTCTGGAAAGTCAATTTGGGAGGAGTTCATTTGAATTGACTAATACATTGTTTCTTTTTATTTCTATTCATTTGTCAAGTTGACATGTTTTTGTAGTTGGTTATATAATATCAGGTCAATGTCCTCAATATTAGTTTACCTTACTGCATAGGTATCCTTTTTGAGCATAAACTATTACATGTTATTGTCCTGATTTGCCAGATATACTTGCATCAACAATATTTTAATTTACATTTATAAGTTTATGTTTTGCTTTCACTTACAGGAAATCAATATCTTATGCAATTCTCCTCCATGTTATCATTTAACATGCATGTACACGTGTGTCAAGGATTGTTGCCTTGTTAGGCACGATCACGTTTTCCTTTGGATTTTTGCTTTATTTTTATTCCCTCCAACGTCCTTCTGGACCCCTTCCAACCTGGCTTCTTACCCAAACACTTCACAGAAATAGCTCTCACCAAAAGTCACTAATGAGTTGATCACTGCCAAGTCAAAAGGTCACTTCTCTTCTTTGATTCACTCTCTGACTGTTAATGTACCCTAAGGTCCAAGGCCCCCTGCACTTCTTTATCTATACATCCTGCCTTAGTAACCTAATAAAATATTTTGGATTTCAGTATCATCTATATGTAGATGACCCTCAAATCTACTTCGTCTCTCTTCTAACACGAGTTGCCAACTGCCTCTCAAACATATCCTCCATGATGTCTGCCCGTCAATTAAAATTCAACATGTCAAAGATGGAGTTCTTCCCACCCTCTAACACAGCTTCCTCTCCTCAAATATCATATCACGCAAAAAGGCCTCAGGGTTCTCCTGGACCCATAGCTCTGTCATTCCTCACATACAATCAATAACAACATCTTGTAATTTTTAACTTAAAAAAATGTCTGCAAAATACATTAGTATCTTACACAAAAAGACTCCACTAAAATTTGAATCCATCCTCTCATCATATCTCGCCTTGACTACTGCAACTCTCTCCTTGATGTCCTCCCCATCACCCATCTGTCTCCACTCCAATCAATAATGAATACCTCCGCTAGACTCATCTACCATACTCAATGCTCAGTCTCTGCAGCTTTTCTCTGTCAGTCTCTCCACTGGCTTCCCATAGCCTTCAGAATAAAAAAAAACAACTGTTAACCCCCTTATACTCCATGATTTGCTAATGACCTCCTTCTTTCCTCCTCTCTTATCACCTCCTCAGGATTTTTGTTGTGCTTCCCCTACGTCATGGATCGCCTTGCCTCACTCCACTTGACTCTCTTCCTGCCTCAAAAGCTTCAAAATCTCACTAAAATGCATATGTTTAATAAAGCTTATCGACTTCAGCCTTAATATGCACAACTGCATACTCAACAGCATTATATAACTCCCCCCACCACAATCTACAGAACAACACACCTACACTTGCTTGAGCCTATTACCTTACACACTGACATCTTGAATCTATCATCCTCCTGTATCACCATCAGATTGTAAGTTTTCACGTTTTCAATCTTGTAAAGGTACTTTTGGAAACAAGCACTATGTACAGTACATTTTATTTTAAGCTCAAAGACAGGACCCTCCATTTTTTTTGCAATGTATTAATAATGTTTTTGCCTTCTACTTAACTCTTGTATAGCACTACTAACTATGCTGGTGTGTTACAAATAAAGGATAATAATAATACATTTAATAAGATATTAATAATAATAATAATAATAATAATAATAATAATAATAATACATTTGGTGTAAAGTTAGTGCAAGCGTCACTTCATTAGAATGAAAAATATATATAATGAATACCTAGTGCAATTAGCATTGTAAGTATTGCAGGAGTTCACAATCATTCTCAAGAAAGGTATAAAGCAAGTGATTCTGTATCAGAATAATATAAAAATTGCAACCTTAGGCAAAAGTGTGGTGAATCTATAAAAGAGGAATTCAAATACATAGATTTGCAAAGGCATAAAATCTATTCTGAAAATAAAAGAAAATAGTGTATGTAGTTTGGAATCAGACATGATGGGTAAATCCGATGGATCAAAAATGTTTTGTCTGACCAAAAATGGTATATTTCTCTGCTAATCTATTTGCTGTTAAACATGCCGATATGCTATATAAACTGATTTGTTACAAGCTCTGCTACAACAGAGTGTTTACAACTACATAATTGCTATGAAACATTAAAGACTTTTTCGAAGAACTCAGTCAGTGGGAGAAACATTTTTATTTTAAGGAAATGTTTTTAGATGTCTTGCTAAAGTTCTGCACTAAATATGTTCCTTTTAGTTTTGCAATAAATGGGACTCATTCATACAAAATTAATAGGGAAAATATATATTCAAATGTTACCCCAGTTTCTTTTTTTATTTCTTTTTTTTTTTTTCATTATATAAAGTGCCTCTCTCTATGTATCTGACTTTTTTATGTGTCCTTGAATTGGTTACGCTACAGGGATAAAAGGATTGAAGAGCTGATGTCTGAATGCTTTCTTTAATAAAAGTTGGATGTTTTAAACTTGCATCAAAGCTTTTCCAGTGAATTGTGAATAAAATATTCCACATTTTGATGCTGGGAACATTTATGTAAAGATGTTTGGTTAAATATTTTATTTGGCACAATGTTATGATACATGAAATACATTAAAAGGCTTTCAGACTATGCTGAATAGAATCCTGCATAATCAACATTATGCATAATGCACTTTATCACATTTTACTTTTATACAGAGCTTTAGCCTTATGCTCTCTTGGCCTAAAAACAAATGATACAGTCAGACAATATAAGTAAAAAATGCGAAGAAAAACATACTAGTATTTTGTTAAAATGAATTTATACATGGTATGCTTTTAAGAGTTGTTAATTATTATTATTATCCTTTATTTGTAACTCTCCAACATATTCCATAGTGATATACAGGGGTTAAGTACAAGCAAAAAATATATTTTTTTTAGTTTTCAAGTTTTATTAAAAGAGAATAATGTTATGAGTTACAACAAATTTTGCAAATATCAAATATAACATTGAAAATAACAAGAATTTGTAAAAGTGATAATGGATAATAAATGATTCAGTTGAAAGTGTTGCTGTTTTTAACATATTGCAAAAGAAGGGAGTGTCCTGTCTTTTAGCTTAAAATAAAACATATATAGTGCTTTCCCTAGAGCATCTTAGAAGATGAAAAACTTGCAAACGTACAATCTAAATGGTATTGTTGTGGTACAGGAGTGTGATAGATTTGTTGTGCATATTAAGGCTGAAGGTGATAAGCTTCTTCAAACAGATAGGTTTTTAGTGAGGTTTTGAAGGTTTTGGGAAGATAGTGGAGTGGAGTGAGACAAGGAGTTCTAAAGAGTAAGGGCGCTATAAGAAAAGTTCTGAAGGTGGGAACGAGAAGAGGTGATAAGAGGAAAACAGTAGAAGGTCATTAGCAGAGAGAAGAGGGCTGTTGGGGGAGTATTTTAAGACAAAAAAACAGAGATATTAAGGGATACAGGAATTGGAATAATGTAAGGGATACAGGAATTGCAGTAAATATCTGCTCATAGACTGAGAGCTGGCTAAAAACAGGAAGCAAAGGGTTGTTGTAAATTGAACATACTCATATTAAACTAATGTGATAAATGGGGTTTCTCAGGGTTCAGTATTAGGTTCTCTCCTTCTTAACATATTTATCAATGACTTAGAAGAAAGACTAGAAATTATTGTCTCCATTTTGCCGATGACACAAAGTTTCACCCATTTTTTTATAGTTTTATGCACTTATTTTATAATATCATTGAGAAAGCCTTTGTTATAAGGTAAACACTTTTGTGTATATGATTGCTGTTTTAATTGACTAATGGTGTTAGTTTGATGTATGAGACTTTAGATAGCTTTTTATGATTTTAGAGTTATAAGGGGTGACATCACTCCAAGTCTTTAATATTGCTAACCTGAATGAGGCAATTTAACCATTTACCAGCAGGATAAGGCATCAAACTATAGACCCTAATAGTTTGACAAGATGGGAGACTCCTTGAGCATCACAGCTCATCTGAATACCTGTTTGGAAACCTAGTCCCCACTATTTATTAATTGATTATCCTACTGATGTACTAAACTCTTTGGAAGATAACACCTGGTACACATGTGGATGAACATAATTAAGATACACTTACCTCTGTGAACAGGTAGTGAAATGTGAGTGGAATGTATATTTTATCTTTTACTATTCATTTGAAATACATTTGGAATACTATCCTTCTTCTATGACACTAATTTGTGCAAGGTAATTAAATAAGAAAATTATGTACTCTCCCTCCAAAGAGATTTGCATAAATTAGAGCAATGGGCAACTAAATGGCAAATTAGATTTAATATTAATAAATGTAAAGTTATGCATCTGGGAAGGAAATATAGCCATGCAATTTCTAATCTTAATGGAGCAAATCTAGGGGTATCAGATATAGAAAGGGATTTGGGAGTGCTTGTGGACAATGCCATGCAGCATCTGCAAAGGCAAGTAAATATTAGCATTTATTAGGATGGGTATAGAAGCAAGGGAAGCAAATATAAATCTGCCGCTATACAAATCCCTAGTATGACCTAATTGGGAATATGGACTACCATTTTGGGCACCACTCCATGAAAAGGACATTTTAGAGCTGGAAAAAGTACAGATAAGGGCAACAAATAAGGGGAATGAAGGAGATAAGTTATGAAGCAGGACTAACCAAATTGAACCTGTTTTCTCTAAATAAAAAGGTGTCTAAGAGGGTATAAGATTACCTTATATAAATACATCCCAGGTAAATACAAGGATTTGTCAAGAGAACTTTTTGTGCCAAGAGGTTTTCAACTGACAAGAGGACAACCTTTGAGGTTAGAAGTAAAAAGAAAAGGGTTCTTCACAGTAAGGGATGAAACTGTGGAATTTTCTACCAAAACAGGTGGTGAAGCCACGTTCGATAGATAACTTTAAAAGGGATTGGATATATTTTAAATAAAGAGAGCATGTTTGGTTATTCTGGATAACTAGAGAAGTAGTAGTATTGATCCAGGGAGGAATCCAATTGCAAGTATCAGGAGTTAGGAAGGGATTCCCCTCCCAACCCATTTTGAGATCGGTGGCAAATGTTTCAATTGTTTTTTTTCTGTTTGACTCTCTGGATCTATTAAAAAGTAATTCACAAATAACAATGAATCCGCATATTAGAAAGATCACAGGAGATCTAAAAAGGTTGAACTCGATGGGCTAAAAAAACATTCAACCTCAATTACTATATAACTATGTATATAAGGGTATGCACTTTTCTTGGGGGCTTTATACATTAGGGTCATGATTTTACATTTTACTCTGGAGGCTATGGGAAGCAAGTGGAGTGACTGACATAGAGGTTCTACAGACACTGATCATTGAGTAAGGTTGATGATTCTGGTGGAAGCATTCATACTGGATTGGAGTGGAGACAAATGGGTGATCGGGAGGCCAGCAGGGAGAACGTTGCAGTCGCCATGGCGAGATATGATGAGAGAATGGATTAGAATGGATCAGAATTTTAGTTGTGTCGTGTGTAATTTACTGACATAGGGCCTCATGTAAATCTCAGGAAATGCCATTACAAGTGCCCTAACTACAGAATAAACCCTACATAGCTACTGTATGTTAATAACCCAACCCTAGAACACTGTAAGCAAACTGCCCCGGGTCACTGCTCTGAGTAAATACAGATGAAAAGCAAGGCATAAATCTCCATTGAGTTTTGCACGGGACATAAATTATGATTTACTCCCTGACACTTTTATACCCGAAACCTATGCTAATAAGATTTTATGGATCACTCGCAAATCAGGGCACTGCTGTGATTGAAAAAAAAAGAACAAAAATTTACGAGTACCAGAGACCACTTGTAAATGCTTTGAAAACCTTTGCTCAGTCTCCCAGAAGCATTTAAAGTGACAGTATAGCACACAAAACACTACAAAATAATGATATTTCAACATTATTTGACACTTAACAATATCAACAAATGTGTAATTAAAAAATATTATATGTTGATATTAAGCCCATTTATGATACAAAATACAGGGTAACAAACAACCCAGCACTCAAGGGGTTAATACACGATACAAAACCACATTGCCTCGGAACAAACACTCTAATGCACTGTCTATAAATATATCATATTTTAACACAAAATAAGCACATTTTTATTTATTGAACCTATAAATAGAATTGTCACATCCTTTTAATATCAAAATATATTAATAAAGAAAAACAATTACTTTATACAAATATATATCTTTGTTTCCTTGCTGTAGCTAGTTTTGGGTAGTTGTTCCTGCATTTCCCCCACATTATAAGATTTATGACACTCACATTTCCTATTTGATTCTAGGGCCGTCTTATCCGTAAAGCTTGTCTGGCTGCTCCCTGCACAGATATCAGTTACTGCTACAGATCAGGATTTACGGATCTGAGCTGAGTGCTATAATCTGGAAGAGGGAATGATGTAGATTAGTGAAGAAGTTAGAGGGGAAAAGCCCCCACAGACTTAAAGAACCTGATTTACATGGGGCTCATATTTTACAAGATTTTGTGGTTGATTGTTGTGAGAAATAAAAGAGAGGGCAGAATCCCAAAGACAACAGGGAGTGATGATGGTATTGTCAACAGTGAGAGATATTTGAGGAGTGGAAGATGTGGTAGAGGGTGAGAAGATTAGCAGCTCAGTTTTTGACATGTTGAGTTTGAGTTGATGGCCGGACATCTAGTAGAATATGCTTGAGAGGCACTTGACAACGTGTGCCAGAAGAGATGAGTATAGATCTGGTGCTGAAAGGTAGATTTGAGTATCATCTGCATAGAGAGGATACCGAAATCCAAAATATTGTATTAGAGTACCATTAGAGGATGTATAGATGGAGAAAATGAGGGGTCTATGACTGGACATTTGGATATGTCAACAATCAGAGGGTAAAGCGAAGAAGAGGTGCCAGAGAAGGATACCCTAAATGTTCACTGTGCTTATGACCTGTAAAGTCATAATCAATAGTTAAGGTTTACAGTGCTGTGTGTTTTTAACAAAACTAGTGGAGCAAGTTTGAGTTTGTGTATTCAGTTTTTAGATTCTTTAATGGAAGGAATATTCATCATCCCTGATTTTGTCAAATAAGGCTAAGGTCAAATCCTGTTAAGGTGCTGTTCTAATTAAACTTGAACTTTTTTAGTGCTAAAGATGACTTTGTGCAATCCTCTGGAAAGGCACCTAATATGTTAGGGGTCCATTGTTCAAATTATGGGTCTCAAGACCCTGTGATCATCACAGTAATAAGCATATGATAAAAGCTTTAAGCAAATATTTTTTTTAAAGTGGCAAATGAATCATATAAAAAACAACAACTCACCATTTGTGCATTTCAGATGGAAATAAGACCAACTCATTGAAAAGAGGAAGCCATTTTTAAAACAAGATGTCTCTTGTACTATTAGCTGTCAGGTAATTGATGTGATAAGGACTGCCATCTGATTGTATCAACATTACTTTGCAGGAACAATATGTATATGGCCTCTCACGCTGCACTACACCACACATATTTCACATAATATTTAAATGTCGGGAGTCCTCTTTTTAATTTAGTTTCACAATCCTATCATGTGGCAGCTTTGGTAATGTCAGTTAGTGGTTAGTATCACTATGCTCTAGTTATGTGGGAGAAGCTATAATGCATTCTCTAATAACCCATCTACTCTAGTTATGTGGGAGAAGCTATTAATCACCTTGCAGTGAGCCTTTAAATAATACCTAATATTTAGCCTTTATTTTTAAAAGTTGTATGAGGGCCCTCATTAAAAAGATGTGAATGGGAATTATTTCTTTCAAATGAGGGGTTTCAGAAACCTACCATGTGATTGTCATACAAATAATTCTCATCTGGCAGCTTCCTCTCGACTTGTGCACATTTGTGGGGGGTTAAGCTACAATCTCATCCCCAAAGGATACAGTTAAAAAATAAGTAACTGTACAGTTCTATAGGGCTTGCCAGTTGGTCAAATGTGAAATATGCAGAAAAAACAATGATTATTTGATTGTTTTAAATGGCCTAAATCAACACTACTAGAATGTTTTGGAGTGTATCTATATCTGTGTTGTTTCAAGCAAAACTGTACACAATCACAGAAGATACATCTGTATACCATATATAAAGATCAAGATGATGTCACCAGCTTTAATGTCAGCAGTCCCATCTTACTTTGCTGAAAGCTCCATTATTAAAATATATAGCAAGGTTAGCTGCAGCTAACACTTCTAATTTTCTGCTTTTTACTGTAATATATTTTATATGGATTTAAGATATATATCTTGCTGTTTAACAAGATAGAAACAGGATAGATAGATATTCCATTCATTTGTTCAACTAATTATGGAAATTATTAATTCAATCTGGAAATAAAAACATTTCTTTCTTTTTTATTTATTAACTCCTTCTAGATCCATTCTATGAGCCCCATTCAATTGCTGCGATTTTTGGATTTGAGATCGCAAGTGGAAGTCGCAGTCACATTTGCTATTCAATTGGTGTCTTTTTGTGGGCTCGGATCGAGTTACGAGGTATGAGCTTGAAAAAATGTCATCCATCCAACTCGTAACTTACACCATCCAGAAACCTTTGATGTGTCACTTTTGCAGGGGTAAAACCACAAATCGCTATTCAATAGCTCCAATTCCCCAATCTTGTAAAAGTATACACACTTGTAAACCGCAAATGGAGGGGAAAATCCTACGTGTTCTAGAGAGGACCTGAAAAGGGGTTAAACACCAATTCGTATTTATGACAGTCTAATTTTCTATTAGTGCATGGTTTACGGAGCTGGCTTCAGGATCGTAACTCGCGACCTGGAGCAATTGAATAGCCTCGCAAACGGAGGCCAACGTGAGCCTGCAGCTCGATCACATACATGCTGCCGTCCTCGAACGAGTTACTGGCGTGCAATTGAATGAGGCCCTATGTCTTTATTTTTTCATTTACAGATTTACTCAGCCACACAGATCCATTCCATTGAATCACACATTTATGCGCAAAGTCATCAGTAAGTAAAATAAAACATTAACCCACATATATTGTGATACTAAATAGAGGGGATTGTGAAAAACAAATGTATTCAACAGCAATGACAGCATGCACATTGTTCTCTCTCTACAAAACCTGTTACACACACTCCTACACAATATCCTTGACATTTCTTTCATTTGGTTAGAATATAGTGTCTATGGTAATACATTACTGTGATAGTACCACATAATGTCAGATAAAAGGACATGTTTACTTTTATAAACATTTTAAGGTATAAAGTATAAAAGGTAAAAAAGAAGACAAAATAATTTCTAAAAGTAATTAGATAATAATTTTATATACATAGTATTTATAAAAATGTGGAGATTTATTAAAAACTACTATGAGTTTACACTGGTGTTTGATCATTTGTGTTCTGCCACATCCTAAAAACCTGGCAAGTATATTGTATTATGCTGAGGGTTGAAAGACTATCATATAGCATCACCATTAAGCACATAGCCAGTAACCTAACAACCAAACTTGATACATTGTCCTCATTATATGGCCTCATTCAAGATTCTCCAATAAAGCAATACTGCCTCCTGAAACAAGTTTTCTACATATGACTGACAACGTAACACATTATTATTTTTAATTTCTTATGCCATGGATTTGAAATTAATTTGTGGTCACTTTCTTCTACGGTCACAAGTAATGTCATCTGGAATATAACAATGAACATATCTTAAAAGCTTATAGATTCATGGGACCATTTGAAATATATGATTCAATTGAACTGTTTCATCGACCTCCCTGTGGCACTCAGGGATGTATAATTTATCCAGCATCAACTAGACATCTGTACTAAAGGGTTCACTGTACTGTTGGTACCGTTTTTGGTTCTGAGCATTCAGTGTTCTATAGGTGAGGTTGCTTTACTGTATTAGAATACTGGGTACAATGTAATTGTGGATACCAGCTTGTCACGTTAATTATGCTCTAGTTAAAACATGTCTGATAGTTTATATATATTATTTTTTTAATTCAAGTTATACTGTGTGACTTGGTCTATGGAGGTGTAAACAAGTTACTTTATTTCAAAGGCTGATGGCCAATAGACCTTCTGTGGGTCTGACACACTGCTTCAGCTTCCCTTATGCAAAGGGAGAATTTATAGACCTCCTGTGCAGATACAAACAAATCCCTTTTAGTTATTCTGGTTATTAAATTAACTATGCTTATTGACCTAGTGATTACATTAGCTTCTGATAGTGTCTAAAATGCCACCATTATTTAGTTACTTTTGTCTAATGTCACCATATGAGTATTCTGTATGCACTACATTAATGTAGGCCTTCAGTGCTTTCCTTGGGCATTGGGATTTAATGTTTTCTTTATGACTGTCTGATCTGCTTAAAGGCTACCATAGTGAGCTGTCCACAAACCCGGCAAAGTGTAGAAAGCAACCATGTGCACATTTGTGTTCTCTAACAAAAGGCAATGGTCCTGTGCAACACTACTGAATTTCAGCTTCTAGTGTTTACTCTCATGCTCTTATCTTTTAGTTACATGGCAAGATTACCCTCAACCTTCCTTCTTCGTATCATGTGGATTCTTTCTGGATCCATATAAATTCTTGCATGAGGCACCACTGGCATCCTAGAATATTCCATCTCCTGGCAAGCAGTACATTTTGTGCATCATCCCAGTGCAACATTTCAAGCCTCAGGCAGAAAATTCACAATCCTAGGTGCAACATTTAAAGCATCAGTTAGCATTATCTCAGGTAGAATCACACATTGACAGACTTTGCCTCAACCTAACTTATCCTATGAAATCAACCACTGGTCTGTACAAGTTAAGAAGATACCCTGTTTCAGTGGCAAACACAAGATCAGCAATTAAAACATATGCAACTGGTGTGATCTCACAAGGAGACAGCAGATAATCTTAAAAAAAATATGAAAATGAGGACACTGTACTTATATTTAGATACTTGAAGTATGTGTTGTATATGTGTGCCCTTTCGTATTAGATGGAGCTAAATATTTAGTTAACTGTAGTTTTTAAGTAACAGTGTAAAATAGACATATATGGCTGAAAGCTTATTTCCAGTGACCATCAATCAGTCTGGATTTCTAAATGTACAGAAAAAGAAAGTACATGATTCAGTGGGCATCAAAATATCAACGTATAGTGAACTCATCCCTCTAGGACACAAGGTTAATCCACAGCCAATTTTTTAAATAAACATCCACCCAAAGTTTCAGCAGTGCTAAAGATCACATTCATCATCAATATACACTAACTGCTCAATTCGGTATCCCTTCTGAAGAAATAGTAATAGTAATTAGAGATGTCGCGAATAGTTCGCCGGCGGATTGTTCCCGGCGAACATAGCATGTTCGCGTTTGCGGCGAACAGCGAACATATGCAAGATTCGACCCGCCCCCAATACTTTATCATTGAGCACAAGAGCATGCCCAGCCGGTACATCTACACATTATATAGTAATAATAATAATAATGCACAAGAGCATGCCCAGCTGGTACATCTACACATTATATAGTAATAACAATAATAATAATAATGCACAAGAGCATGCCCAGCCGGTACATCTACACATTATATACTAATAATAATAATAATAATAATGCACAAGAGCATGCCCAGCCGGTACATCTACACATTATATAGTAATAATAATAATGCACAAGATCATGCCCAGCCGGTACATCTACACTTTATATAGTAATAATAATAGTAATAATAATGCACAAGAGCATGCCCAGCCGGTACATCTACACATTATATAGTAATAATAATAAGAATAATAATAAAGCACAAGAGCATTAAGGTCTTATTATGGAGAGATCTTACATCTCATGGGTTATCGACCCCAATTTTGAGATAATTAAGCACATGAGATAAACTCGTTAGGAGAACTGGGGACTCGTTAATGTGATTTCGGCTTCAAATGCCCAACTTTTCCCAACTCATTGTGTTTATATTTATTTATATTTGTACTTTTCGTTCTTCAAGTACTGGGACCTCCAGAGTTACTGAATACTGTTGTGTTTTTATTTCTCCTCCCTTTGACAGATGTGCTTGGCGTGCTGAGGGCCATAGGGTCACGTATAGTTGGACATGACTGAACAACTAAACAGCAGCAATTATTGCTATGTTATATTATTATATTACTGTACTAGACCATGGTCAGACAGAGCTGCGCAGACCCTGAGTCGACAGTGATTGGTGGGACCCGGTGCAGAAACATTTAGGGCCCACTTTGCAACTTCTCTATAGACATTGGGTGCCTTTTAGGTTTAATTAAAAGTTCTAATATATAAAAGTTTAATTAAAAGTTCTAATAATGGGAGATTTTAATTACCCTGAAATAAACCGGATAAATGAGGCCAGCAGATCATCTAAGGGGAGCAGGTTCTTGAGTACACTCAGGGATCATTATCTGGCCCAGGTTATACAAGAACCTACTAGAAATGGGGCCATCTTGGATTTAGTCATCACAAATAATATTGATATAGTATCAAATGTTGGAATAGGGGAACCTTTGGGAAACAATGATCACAACACAGTCTTATTTGAGATTGAATTAAAAAAACAACATTTTAAGGGGCCAACAAAAACTCTTAATTTTTTTAAAGGGCAGATTTTAACGGTCTAAGGGCAGCAATACAAAGTATAGACTGGGACAGAGAAAAAATGTATTCAGGTCTCAGAGCATAATAAAGTGATTTAGATTTGTAACTGTTTTGAGAGTGCTATCGCTGGCAGCCAATGAGCAGTAATCCAGATATATAACTGCAGAGTAAAAAGTAAAACATTTTAGTGTAGTGTAAAGTCTACATTTTTATTTTCCATTACTAATTAATACTTATTAAATGAATACACAATAATAACTATTGTGAATGAACAAATGTATTAGGAAGTGTGAAGCGTTAATGTATGTAAAGTAACGGCAGTGTAAAATATGCTATTTTTTATATATTTTTTTTAATAATAATGAATTAATTAATTACTAAAATACTTTACCTATTTGTAATTAATATATCCAGTGATCAATATCCTGAAGAGCTAACAATCAGTTTTGATTTTCCTGCAGCTTACAGTGTACATTTGGACTGTTGGTGACCTGAGGTGTAAGTGTCAGCAATGTGCGCAGTGCACGAGGGGAAACCGCTTGTATAGTCGTGTAACGCGCCATTTTAGATTTGTAATGTTATTAGTTGCAAGTTAGTGTTGTAAAATGGCGGCGATTGAATATGTGTTACGCGGCTCGCCAGCAGTTTCCATTATTTCTAATAGTGTATTTTGTACCTCGTCTGTCCCTAGGTAAAAGTCGTACCTGGCTGGTGATGCTTTGCGCGGTTTGAGGTTGTGTAGCCTCATTTTCATTTTTTCCGGACGCCATTTTTTTTGTCGCTTAGCCGATTTACAAGTGCCAACTGGGGAAGACGTTGCAGATATCACATATATAGTTGTGAGCAGGCGGGTTGTTGCTAACGCTGCGGGCTTGCGAAGCGAGGGCCAGAGTTGCTGGCAAGGAGCGCCGAAGGCTCCCACGTCGGCTGCAATGAGCCGCAGGCGGGACTTACACCATCAAATTTACGGACTTACCATCCAAAAATACGGGACTTAGAAAAAAAAACATTACGAGCTCACAAAAATACGACCTTAACGCCCGAACCGCGCGCACTTAAAACATTAAAAACACAATAAATACACACAACAAACACAGAAAAAGCTTACCCACCTCAAGGCGGGCACCGAGGACCTCTGCAAGTGAAGTTACACCTCCATTTAAGTCCAAATTCATGAGTTTAGACACCCGTAAATCACCAAAGTGAGAGAAAAAATGGCTGTTGAAAAAAAGAAAACGAGGCTACAGGACCCTAAACACGCGAAACGCATACGGATTTTCCTAAAAAGCCGTACAAGGTAAAGATACACTATTATCAAGGACACTAAATCATCCACGCCCGCGTACCACATACACATTCCCCGCCATTTTACAACACTAACTTACACAATGCGGAAGTACCCAGCTACCCTAACGGCTTCCCCTCGCGCACGCAGCCTATTTACACTACACACTGCGCACACCTACATTGTATGCTGCAGGAACATGAAAACAGATTGTCAGCTCTTCAGCACAATGCTTCCTGCATATATTACTTACAAATAGGTAAAGTATATTCATTTAGTAATTATTTCATTAGCATACAAAAATACATATACACAAAAAAAACATTATCACATTAAACATAAAATCCATTCACTGCGCGCCTCACAACGAGCGCCAACGCTGCTCACAGCACACAAAGCCTTGCAATAAGCTCAAAAAACACATCACCGCCGACCAAAGAATAACAGCAAAAGCGCCTATCAGAAAAAAAATACAACCAACAGCCTCGCAATGAGCGCCGAAGGATCTCCGACCGCCAACAAAATGAATGTCTCGTCCAAACACCATTACCTGCCTTACAATCTTATTGCCACCATTTTTTGACGGGCAAGTCGCTAGTTAATATATAAAGATTAAGATAATAAAAGTATCAGGAAATGTAACACAAAGTGTCAGATGCACGCGCGTCTGAATAATACGACAAATACGGATTTTTGTCATAAATGATATGATCGCAGTATTGGGTCATAAACCCTAAACACTGGAATCTGTTACATACAATTTACTGATGATGTCATTAATGGGCTTCAAGGGGAGGGGATCTCTTTTCATACTTTTTGAGCGGTGCAAATCCAACATACGCAGAGCGGAAACGCCACGTCTGTGGGACACACACAAAGGGGTTCACTTTGGGAGAAAAAGCAAACAAATATGAAATATTTAATAATCATATTTTGATGTTACCAACAGATAAGAAAACGAAACTGAGGTTATTATATCTAATAGTAGCAAGCCTGGGAGTACTGGGAGTAATAATACTGCAGCAGGAGGTCAGGACTAATGTCACCTATAGACCCCCAGACAGATAAAGGTCAGTACTAATGTTCCTCTATAGACCCCAGTCAGATAAAGGTCAGTACTAATGACACCTATAGACCCCCAGACAGATAAAGGTCAGTACTAATGTCACCTATAGACCCCCAGACAGATAAAGGTCAGTACTAATGTCCCTCTATAGACCCCCAAACAGATAAAGGTCAGTACTAATGTCCATCTATAGACCCCCAGTCAGATAAAGGTCAGTACTAATGTCACTCTATAGACCCCAGACAGATAAAGGTCAGTATTAATGTCACCTATAGACCCCCAGACAGATAAAGGTCAGTACTAATGTCTCTCTATAGACCCCCAGTCATATAAAGGTCAGTACTAATGTCACTCTATAGACCCCCAGTCAGATAAAGTTTTGAAATGTTTCTTGGATAGCATTGGGGCTAAAGGAGGTTTGGCCATCAGGTAGTCTAAAGATACTGTATATTATGTCCTCTCTTGGGGGGTAAAGAAACTAATAATTCCTCCAATAAAATTCTGAAGAGTGGTGCAGAGACTGTGGGGGCTGTTAGCCTCCTTGTCCCCGTGTGGCCGTTTAGAATCCCTGCTGCTGCATGTTTCAGCTTTATTAAGGTGTAATTATACAGCGTTTGACTCAAGTAGCTGCCTGTGCTGGGTCAGTTTGGCTTAATTGCTGGGCCCTTTTCCTGCCAAGATGGCGACCGTCAGTCCATGGGCCTCTATGTCCCCTTCACTACCTTTGTCACCGCTTGTGTGCTTATTTGGGATGGCCCCCCTTTATATCTCCGGCCCGTGGCCTTCTCAGGTCCCCCCCCTCAATCTCTGAGTGTGGGTATTCGGGCTGGGGCGTTGAATCAGGCCTACCTTCTTCTCTGCTCGCTGCAAGATCAACAATACCTAATTTTTCAGGCATGTGTACATGCCTAATTTTTCTGGCCTCTGGTGCTGCACTGTGCCTTCAACAACCAAACCCCCAAAAAAGCACATAACAGGGATTAAACTGATAGGAGTTGTACTACTTAACACACCACTCATATCTGGTGTAACAGTAGTGTACATTTAAAACAAAAAACATTTTTTCTACTGTAATAGATTGCATAGCAGTTAGTTGTCTGCAAGCGTGTGTGTCAGACCTACAGCGTCTACTCTGCCAACTTCTGCAAGTGCACAGTGCCACTCATATCTGTTGTCACAGTAGCTTGGACGCATAGTACCAATCTGTCAAAACCGGTAATGATGAATGAGGTCTAGAGTAGCCTGGTTCCCTTATCCTCTACAGGTTGAGACCTAATGTTTGGGTGACTCCAGACCAACACATGAGTACAAGCAGCACACAAACTCAAAGCCGCCATCCTCCTCCTGGTCCAGCATCATCAGCCACATCAAGCACTGCTGTCCTCCTTGCCCCCTCTCAACCATCCGCCACTGCATCTCTCGCCTTGAGCAGTTCCTGCTCATCTGCCCATAATCAGGTGCCTGTAAAAGACATGTTTGAGCGTAAGAAGCTAATGTCTCAAAGTGCCCCAATATTGAAGTGATACGACCAACAAAGCATCTTTTTCCATCTCCCGGTTCTAAAAATCCAGGCCTTATACACGCCCCCTGATAGGTGACGTAACAAGTATTAAACTGATAAGAGTAGTACTTACAAACACGCCACTCCTATCTGGTGGCACCTTTGATTGCACGTGCCGTGCCCCAAAATTGAAGTGATACGACCAACAAAGCATCTTTTTCTATCTCCTGGTTCTAAAAATCCAGGCCTTATACACGCCCCCTGATAGGTGCTGTAACAGGTATTTACACTGATAAGAGTAGTACTTACAAACACTCCTATCTGTGGCACCTTTGATTGCACGTGCTGTGCCCCAAAATTGAAGTGATACGACCAACAAAGCATCTTTTTCCATCTCCTGGTTCTAAAAATCCAGGCCTTATACACGCCCCCTGATAGGTGACGTAACAAGTATTAAACTGATAAGAGTAGTACTTACAAACACGCCACTCCTATCTGGTGGCACCTTTGATTGCACGTGCCGTGCCCGAAAATTGAAGTGATACGACCAACAAAACATCTTTTTCCATCTCCTGATTCTAAAAATCCAGGCCTTATACACGCCCTCTGATATGTGCTGTAACAGGTATTAAACTGATAAGAGTAGTACTACTTAACACACCTTATAATAATGCAGAGAGAGGCAACGCAGTGAGAGGAGTCTGAAGAAGAGGAGTCAGAGGAGGAAGGTGGCTTTGAGGAGGTGGAAGACCAAACACAGCAGGCGTCCCAGGGGGCTTGTTGTCACCTTTCGGGGACCCTTGGTGTTGTACGTGGCTGGGTGGAGGAAGAGACCTTCAATAACATCAGTGAGGACAAGGAACAGGACATGGCTAGCTTGGTATGCAACCTTGTGCAAATGGGGAGTTTGCGGTTGTGCAAATGGACTGTTTGCGGTTATTTGCTGTGCGTTAAACGGGGAGTTTGGTCTGTCACTGTAAAGCGGGCCTAACCCTTACACTACCTGATCGATACAACATCATACCTGATGTTTTAAAGCACGTTATTCCAAACAATTTAGGAATGTTAGGTAATTTATGCCCTTTATGGCTTAAAACCAGACTCTGCATCAACTATGTAATTTTCTGTGGGAGTTTTGCCATGGATCCCCTTTCGGCATGCCACAGTCCAGGTGTTAGTCCCGTTGAAACAACTTTCCCATCACTATTGTGGCCAGAAAGTGTCCCTGTGGGTTTTAAAATTCGCCTGCCCATTGAAGTCTATGGCGGTTTGCCGGGTTCGCCGGTTCGCGAACAATTGCGGCGGTTCGCGTTCGTGGTTCGCGAACCGAAAATGTTATGTTCGCGACATCACTAATAGTAATTTAATACTAATGCTATAAACAAAATTGGATATGCATTATTATATTGTAAAGCCATAGCACAACAAGGAGGAGGATGTTAGCAGGAGAGAGAGAGAACTATGGAGTCTTCTATAGTCTGGCAGTCCAATGGTCAAAGGAGACTAATAGAAGGAGTGCAGATTGTGAAGCCAGAAATCAGGAGAAACAGATGAGCCAAAGTCAGAACTAGGACAGACAATCTGGAATATCCAGGAACATACAGTACTGTTACAGCAAAAAACAATTCAACTGAGTACTGAGGTCTGACTCCACCTACCTTTAATTAACTGTATGATGAATCCCCAGGTGTGTGGAAGCAGTACCTTATTAGCAGGCCAATGCTCAGTTGAGCAATCCTCAGAATAGTGCTAACAGAACTTAACTAGAGCACATAATGTTTAGCACAACAGTACTTCAATGATGTCAGAATGCTGGTTTTATTAGGGATACATGAAAAACTGGCTGAATCTTTATATGGAACAGAAGCAAAAGGTGATGCCACATCACTAAACTGCAGCTTTATACCACTCTTGTGCTCGCTGGACAGTATCAATGAGGATAAAGAATTACCTTTTCTACTGGAGAGTCTGTTAGTGGACTTCAGGTACCAAAGGGGCAGTTGGGAGCTCAAGGCCAAAGTAAGGGTGAAATATATGGTTTGCATAGAAGATTGAAGCACAGCAGTTATTGAACTATTATAGGCAAATTCAGTCAACAGTGCATGGTAAATTTCAGACATGAACATCTGAAATATTGTTTAAGACTCTGGCTAGTTCTCTCGGTCTGCTGGTTGGTTTGGGGAGGGAAAGCAGAAGTCATGGTGTGACTCATTTTACCAAGTGGCACAGAATGCTCTCCAAAACCTGAAGTCAGAAAAGATGTTGTAGGAAATGCCATGGAGGAAAGTATTCTACCAAATTACTAAATCGGATTTCTATTAGGATTTGGAACAGCAAAAATTGTGACATTTAGATGAAATTGTCAACAACCATCATGATGGTAATCTTCTGTTTGGAACCAAGGACAAGTTGAACAAGTAACTGACAGAGATGAAAATGAATCCCTTTGTCTCACAAGATTTTTTGTAAATGGCATTGAGGGCCATCAGAAGTGGAGACTGAGCAAACTTAAGGTTATTTTTATTCACAGATGACTTGCCAGGGGTGAATCATGGTTCATTTCAAAACTAGTAGGTGAAACGAAAGAGGAAAAACCACTTTGCCCTTTAAATGGTACAGACCTCCTGGAAATGGATGGGTCTGTGCTGTCAGCAGTATGTGCCCATGAAATGCCCAGGTTTTAGAATGGGCTCTGAGGAGGATAAAGAGGGCTCCGGAATCTCATGGAATAAGGACAGGGCATCAGTCATTAGTAGCGGATAATGATTATTTGTGATAACAGTGTTCAACTCTCTATAGTCAATGTCTCTTGTCAATGTCACCAGATGGTAAGATGGAGGGACATAAGTTGTCCTACACATACTCCTTTGTGGCCTTCAGTTCAAACTTGGATATGGGATAGATTCTGCCAAAATGTATCTTGGCAATATGTCAATGAGACAGTCATAAATGTAGTCTGGGTTGACCATATTAAAGGCACCAGACTTGTATGTTGTTCCTACAAAGGGGTAAGACCTTAGAAACAGGAATTACGCTGGCATCTTTTGAATTTTCATTAGATAGTTATGTAGACAAATCCAGGACAGGCTAAGGACCAAAGGAAACAACAGGTACAACAACAAAAGAAATGTGGTCCAGATGTTTGTATTCTAACCTCATGAGAAGATCTTCACTCTCATGAGTGACTGACCAGAATTTATCATGCCGTTATTGATCATCTGGATTGATTTTGGGACCGTTTATAATAGTATAGGGTATAGGGTATAGTATAGTAGTATAGAGTATAGGGATATGGAAATCTGATATCATTTTTTTGGTGCCAGAATTAATCTTGGTGTTTGAATGGACATCATTGTGCCTCCACTGGAATAGAATAGTGAGTGAGGGTAGTTGTGGACAAAGACACGTGTAAAGGACTAATCATGATGTGTGGTCTAGCTTCTGGAGTCTAATGCTGGATAGGGCACTCTTAGAAGAAATGTCCAGACTGACCTCAATACATACAGAGATTATTTGTAAGTCAGAAATCGCAATTGCTGGGGCTTAGAGGATTCCTTGTTGCCCCAAGCTACATTGATTTAGGATGAGCCATATCATGTGGGGAGGGCATCATGGGTCCCAGGGTCACATCTGGAAATGTTGAAGTAGCAGCTTTCTTTAGTCATCTGTCTCTATTGTCAATCCATTTGAACGATTAAAGTAGCCATCTGATCTGCTGTATTAAGCATGGTAGTAGTGTCCTTGGTGAATGTTGCTCAGGTTGAATTCTGCTGACACAGTAATGTGAGGGTTATCATAAATATGACTCACTGCATCCAATATCTGACCAAGGGTGACCAAATCAGGACTCTGTCTCTCTTACGTGTGGGGCTTGAGGTTGAACAGGAACCGATAGGAAATTATGCATCCCCAGTATTTGGTTCCGTCCCCTTCAAACCACTCCAGATACTCAGGAGCAGTGCTCTTGCAGCTTCCAGGGGTACAGACCGCAGGTGTGCAAGGGCAGGCTGACATCAAAATGGGCCCAAAAAGAAATAAGTGAACTAAGCCCAATGTCAGAACAAGACAATCTGAAATATCCAGGAACACACTGAGTTGCAGAAATGAACAAAACAACTGAGCACTGAGGTCTGGCCCCAGCTGCCTTAAATAGCTTTTGATGAACAGCAGATGGAATCATCATCTACTTGACAGACCAGTGCTCAGTTGAGCACATCTCAGAAAAGTGTTAAAGGGAGCAAAACTAATGCACAGCATATGCAGATCCTGGTGATACATTCTGAAAACCACTGAGATGCAAACATACCATACAACTGCAGTCCTGACAACACAACAAAGTAGCATATGAAATAGATAAAGCATAGGTTAATGATAGGATAATCATAGATGAAGATTGGTTGTTGTTAATATAGTATATGAGAGAAAGGAGTATTTATTATTTGTGTGAATCAGTGATCTATTTTGAACAATTTAATGCATATAATATTTTATTGCTATTCTAACAAAAAAAAAGATTTGGAAATATATTCTGGTGTGCCAGCGAGACCTTCGCGATGTCCTGCTAACCCGAGTGATGCCCAGCGCAAAATGTAATACAGACCACCTTCTGGTGTGTTGCAAACTTCGACTCCACTTCAAACCTAAACCAAAGAGCAAAGGAGCCCCAAAGGAGAAGTTACAGATCGGTAACCTCCAGTCAGCTGAAGTGAAGGCCGATATCCACGCGAATCTCCAGTCAAGACTAAAAAATCGCAGATGCTTCACGGATCGCTCCTCAGATGGGAACATCTCAAAACCAGCATCCTGCAGACTTCTGAAGAGGTCCTAGGTTTCTCCACAGAGAAAAACAAAGACTGGTTTGATGAAAACAGTCAGTAGATCCATAAATTACTGTTGAAAAAGATATCCACTCGTCAAGCTCATCTCGCTCAGCCGTCTTGCCCTAACAAGAAAGCAGCCTTCCATCTTGTGTGCAGCAACTTCCAAAGAAAGCTTCCAGAAATTCAGAACCAGTGGTGGACCAACCTTGCAGAAAGAACTCAGCACTGCACAGAAGTTGGCAACTACAGAGGGTTTTATGAAGCCATAAAAGTTGTGTATGACAGATCACACCTGGTCCAAAGCCCCTTGCGCAGTGCAGATGGTCAAACACTCCTTACAGACAAGGTGTTGATTCTGAACCGGTGGTCTGACCACTTTCAGAATCTATTCTGTGTCAACTGCATAGTTGCAGTGTCAGCGCTCCGTCACATTCCACAATGACCAATGAAAACAGAACTGGATGAAATACCTACTCTCAAAGAGACTGTAAAAGCTATTAAGGCAGCTAAAAAATGGTAAGGCTGCAGGAGTTGATAAGATTCCAGCTGAGATCTGGAAACATGGGGCCCAGCACTTCACGCTGAACTCCATGGGCTCTTTGTTTGCTGCTGGCGCCATGGCAAACTGCCACAGGACCTTTGTGATGCAATCATCATCACCCTGTACAAGAAGACTGCTCCAATTACCGGGGGACAACTCTGCTCTCTGTCGCAGGGAAAATCCTTGCAAGAGTACTCCTCAACAGACTGGTGCCCACTATCGCAGAAGAACTCCTCCCCAAGGGTCAGTGTGGCTTTAGAGCCAACAGGAGCACCACTGACATGGTTTTTGTTTTCAGGCAGCTCCAAGAGAAATGCAGAGAACAGAACAAGGGACTTTATGATATGTTTGTCGACCCTACCAAAGCGATCAACACTGTGAGAAGAACGGGTCTGTGGCAAATCCTGGAATGTATGGGATGTCCTCCTAAGTTCCTCAACATGATCATCCAGCTACACGAAGACCAACATGGCCAAGTAAGGCACAACAATGACCTATCTGAGCCCTTCCCAATAAGCAACGGCAAGAAGCAGGGCTGTGTCCTTGCACCCACCCGATTCATGCTATTTTTCAGTATGATGCTGCAAAGGGCCACAACAGACCTTGATGTTGAGGATGCACCCTACTTCCGATTACGCACAGACGGCAGTCTGTTCAACCTGAAGTGACTAAAGGCCCGCACCAAGACAGTGGAACAACTTGTTCGAGTGCTACTCTTCGCCGACGATGTTGCCCTTGTTTCCCATACAGCTTAAGGCTGTGGAGCAAATTACATCTAGCTTCACCAAGGGTGCCGAGCTCTTCTGTCTAGAAGTCAGTTTGAAGAAGACTGATGTTCTCCACCAGCCCGCACCTCAGGAAGATTACTGTCCTCCTCTCATCACTATCGGCGATTATAAGCTAAAAACAGTCCAACAGTTTACCTACCTGGGTTGCATCATCTCCTTGGAAGCAAAGATTGACAAGGAAATTGACAACAGACAGGCAAAGGCAAATGGTGCATTCAGCAAGTTATTCAAAAGGGTTTGGAACAACAAGCATCTGAACTAGTGCACAAAAGTCAACGTATACAGAGCTGTTGTGCTGACCACCCTACTGTATGGTTCAGAGTCGTGGGTTACCTACCGCCACCACCTACGACTTCTTGGGTGATTTCATCAACTATTATCATGCTATAAATATTGTACTTGGAATATTAAAGAGAAATCCAGAGAAATCAGCAACATAAAACATGATCATATGTGATAACCCTGTATATATCCGTTAAGAGTTTCCCTACCATATAAAGAAATGGAAATTACATATCCTGTATGACGTATTCTGGTCCAGTGGTTCTCAACAGCTGGTCCTAGGACCAGTAATGTCTCAGAGAATTTTTATGGACATTATCAGGTTCAAAGAGGGGTGAGCAAAGTCTAAGACTTTAAATATACCACTAGTATTATCCATAGTTATAGATCAGTTAATGATGAATTTATCAACAGTTAAAATTTTATATTTTCAAATCAGTGTAAAGCAATAAGAAAATGAAACATGCCGCATTAGTATCAAACTGGTAAAAATGTTCAGTACACAATTACATAATGAAAATGCCCAAATATTTCAGATACAAAACATAATGAGAATGTTATGTTGCTTCAGCTGGTACAATAACACTGACTAATTTGCTAGACAAGAACAATTTGCTTAAAACAAAGGCTGAAATTATAATAACATTTGTTAAAGTAATATCTTCTTAAAAGCTGATTGAGAATCAACTTACAAGGCACTTTTACTGGCATATTCAGAAAGCTTTTCTTTTCAACAATTAGTATGCAACACATAAATATTTATATAAAGAATTAAAAGGGAGGTATAAAAAGGACATTCATATATTCACTACAAGACTACGTCAAAGTTACATTATGGTTCTCTTTTAGTCTTTTATCCTGCGGGATGTAGATGTCAATATTTCCAGGAGACGAGTAGTGACCTTAAAACCCTGGAGTTGTACAATTTGCCCATATCTTTAGTGTGTTTTATATGCTATTTAGAAATGTGGATGAAATTGATTGATGAGTTTTCAATCAGTAAGCAGAGTTCTTGCCATGGGTTATATGGTAATTTAACAACATTAAGCAGTCTGTGGAGATCTTTAAATATCAAGAGCCAGATGTTTGTACAAAATATATTGTCAATCAATATGCAAGATCTATTCATGCTTGATGAGGTTCTGCCTATGGATGTGCTAAGCTGCTAATGCCAATTTACTGATCAATATTAGCTATATCCTGGTACATGAACACTTTTTTAATTCTTCCTCTTCTAATTACTTTTTAATTCCTTCAAAATAAATCTATTTCAGATGCCTATTTTTGTTGCTATTGTATTTTAACTATATCAACATGCTGTTGTCAAAACATTTATTTTATACTATACAAGCCTGAAAGTGAGGTTCATCACATGTAAGGGAAAGACATCAGCTGTAGCATGTTTACGTTTATGTAATGTATAGTTTTAAGAAATCTGTATGTTAAATCTAATGCTTCAACCACCTTCTTGCATAGCTACTTAATAGAAAAATTCACTTAACACAGTACAAAAATAAAAAAGTATACATTGCTTACTTTTAATAGTTTATGATCAAAGTGTGGTATAGATGGGACTTCAAATTAACTGATTAGAATACATTTACAGATGTATAATCTCAAAGCAAAGGCATTACAACTTGAAAGGACTATTGTAGTTAAAAAAAAAGTTATGTATGGTTACTAGCATAACTATCATAATAAAGGTCAGAATGCTTTAAAAAATAATAATAATAATAATAATAATAATAATAATAAATATATAACTTCAGTGGTAGAACTAATGAATTGAGTATTTTTGGGCACCTCTAACCTCTACCTTTGTAAATAGGCATTTATATTGTGTCTTTTGGGGGTTAACATAAAAGCCAATAAATAAATCTAACTTTCTATACCTTTCCGCCTAGCAATTAAATTTCTATTCCTCATTTGCCCTAGAATGCTGCTTGGAACAGCAGACCCTACCTAGTGGTGGGCACTCACACTTTGAATGTACTGCAATAGCTGTAGGTCTGTATATACTTTTCGTTGAAGGGCACAATTTCCTTTAGTGAATAACTTATTTTGGAAAAAAAAAATCCCAAGAGGGTGCATTCTTCTAAACAAATGAGCTTTCCATGAGTTCAGTTTTAGCTGTCACATTTCAGCTGAGCTGCTAGAAGTTTCCAATGATTCAAAATCTCCTCCAAAAGGAAATCAGCAGAAACTAAACTGGTGGATTCCACTGCAGTATAACTGCATATAACATGTTGCATTTCCTTCTATCCTTGCTATTTGTCCTGCCTTTCACAATGTATACATATATACTGTACATATTATGAAGATGTCTTAGATACTGGAACTGTTAAAACACTTTAGCACAAAGCTAATATGTATTGCTTTGTTTTTTGGAGGAAAATCCACTCAAGATCCTCTCATCAGGCAGACACCAGAAAACGAAGTGAAACCTAAGGATGTCTAAAAGGTTTCTTTTTTATTTTTACAAGCTTGGACACAACAATGAAGACTACCTCATGCAAGAGGGCAACAGAGTGGTCTGCCTTACTGCGTGACATTTACTGATTATAGGCTGACAAACAGAAGAAGAGAAAACAAAAATGTTCATAAACCAATGGTCACAGAATCTGGTCAGAAGCTAAATATGGTCACAAGCTATATAGAAATATGAAGATGTCAGCACTCGTCTTACAAACTGTTCTTGTACTTAAATGTCCAGAAATATCAGAATGTCAGCATTTTTGTCTTACAAACTACTTTTGTACGTTTCTAAAAAAATGTCAGCTTAGGTTTGTCATAGTTCAATAAGTGTATCCACAGTTATGATAACAGTCACATAGTTACAAAATAAGTACACAAAGATACAATTACAGTTTCAGTGAAGAAAATGTTTATTATCCTTTGTTTGCATATTTAAGATAAATGCATGTGCTTTTATATGCAATTTTGTTAGATAGGCCATTATAAGAAAATATAGGAATTCATTTCAGTTACTAAAATATGCCATATGTGTTAATCCAGTAAAATACATTTCTGAGCTGTGTAAACTATGTTCATTATTTGATAAATGCAAGACACTCTTTTCACTTGCATGTTTCTGTTGCTGGTTTTAATGTTATTAATAACTCTATTATTAGCTGCTCTAGTGCGATTAAATACTGTTTGTATGACTGAATATCTGAATCGTAATGCTCACTTTAAGTTACAACATGCAAATATTTAGCTCAAAACTAAATTACAGCCTTAATGTAGCTATTACATGTTGCTCGTATCAAAAGCTTCCATAAAATTATTACATGTGTTCGCTACATGTGAAATGCTCGTACATGGGTCCAGTACGAGCTTATGGAAAATGCTACATGTTCTCGGAAGCCCTTGTGGGTGCTCCTAGAGAGCCAAATCATTATGTGTAAACTTAAAGAAGCCAATTAATAAACCACACCTCCGTAATACAAAAAAATATCATGTGTTTCACACCTGGGCTTACTGAAACATAACCTGAATACACAAGCGGAAATAAACTGCAATCCTGGACTGTTGGTAAAACTCACTACACAGACCACACCTCCACTGGTCTATTGTATTTTCACATTGCAATCACCTATTGCAAAGAGGCAGACAAAGTGAATCAGCTTCAACATTTTACTGAAAATTAGCAATTTACATTAAGCACAGTCAACAGAGTAACAAGACCATAAACAACTATAATAAATCTGGTGAAAATTAATCCAATGGGACCATTAGGCAGACTAAAAATAAAATGTGAAACCTATTTACCCCCAATAACGTAGAGAAATGCATGGCACTTAAATAAAGGTGATATCTGGTCAGAACCTCAGAATAAGTATACATTTAGAGGAGGGATTGTCCAATGATGGAATTCTTAAAATGGAACTTACACCAATAGTGCATAACACCATATATATTGTCTTCATCTGGCCAGTACACAAGAATTATTATCACCTAGGAGAAGGGGATCTCATTCACCTACAGACAGAAAGTGTCATTAAAAAAAAAATATATATATATATATATATATATATATATATATATATATATAATATATATATAATAAGAGCTGAAATACCCCACATATGGTTTTTGATATTCAACAGTTTTCCACTGATTATACCAAAACTATATTTTTTATAGTATGTTAGCATTTGCAAAATAAACAATGTAGGTTGACAGTACTCCATATACCATAATAGCCTAAACAGCTTGTATTTATTTTGATTGTAGCTAATAAGTAATAACTTGAGAGCCAAGTTATAAGTATTTAAAATGTAGGTCCTTGTTTGATGGGATTCACTGCCAACTCTTTCTGCAGCAGATGCTTATGTTGCATGTTGATGTCATATATGCATAAAACACTTTTTTTTAAATCATCTGTAAAATATGCTTTAGCATCTAAGATAATTTGCATACAAGAAGTTCCAGCTTTTTGATCCTCACCACTATAAAAAAAAGTATTTTTGTTAATCAAATGTCAAAGAAATATGCAGAGGTTGAGGGTCCACTGGAACAAGAGAGGGTGCAGATGCTGAATGGCTTTGATAGTGCTCAAAACATGTATTTTATCCATTACATTATGAATAATATAGACAGAGGATTACAACAATCATTGGTCTAAATGGCAGACTAGTTACAATGCAGCTGATGCCCTTTTAATATCTTAACTGACAGTCCTACCTAGTTTAAAATCATTGAAGATTGTGTTAAAATGTGTCCTCTATAAATTATAGAGGCAGCTGCCTCTTTACCTACCTCATGTCCATCAAAGCCAAGTAGAGCACATACTTCTGATGACACAGTCATGCTCCTGCTTATTGTAACCTGTAGTAACGTTTAAGAATCCTTAGAACTTCTGCATAATTCACCTATATGAAAAACATCCAAGATCAAGAGATTAATATGGCAGCTGCAATTGGAAAGACTAAGCTGTAAGGAAACCTAATCCAAGAGTATGTGCCACTATAGGATAGATTTAAAGCTGTGTGTCAAACTCCCAAGACATTGACTGACAAGGAATTTAAAATAAACTTTCAGCATTCACACCATAAAAAGAAAGAGAGTTAGTTTAAACAAAACACAATAGTTTATGTCTTTGACATATGTCTTCTCTTTTACATTATATTTCAGACTCAAATAAGGGAAAAGTTATGCCTGTATGTGATCCCTCACTTTATGTTACTTGAACTATATATCTGGACAAAATAGCAAAATGTATGCTTATGTTCCACTACAATACATATCGCCACAGGTAATGCATACTCATCTTCACATGCAACATTGCAAGGAGTTGTGATCATGCCAGTAGCTCATTTTGCTCAGCATATTAATTAATTCTCTTCAGACAGAAGGAAATATGGCTGCAGAAATTCCTCCTTTAACCCATTATAAGGATACCCAGCACATTAATACACTGAATTCAACTTTTGAAGCTAGGTCTATTAGAAGATCAAAATATGTGACTATAGGGTAAGATCATTTTAGGGCAGGAAACACACTGCAAGAGATGAGTGCTCCCATGGGGGTCCTTTCACTTTCTCACTCCGTGCAACACCTCCCTCATCCTGATCCAAGTACTCAGGAGACAGAATGAGCAAAGCCAAAGGTAAGGTCAAAATGCCTTGTTTATTGCATACAAAACTAGCATTATATAGCTCATAATCCCTCCTACTCATTGCATCATTTGGGTACATTCACAACTTCACATATCATAGTTTCTTTGCAGAATTAAGTGAAGGTAACACTTCACCTGTTCCCTCCTCAGGTGATCTCTGAATATTGATTGTATTATGGAGGGGTTCAAGGCTAATGAGCATTGACAGATAAACACTTTGTGAATTCTGGGAAGGGAATTTGGAGCCTTGCTTGAGAATACAGGAACAAATACAGAGTAAAGTGCACATTTCGTGGTGCTTAAACAAATCAGTTATGCCCGTCAGGTTAGAGGCATACCAATCATGGTAAGTCCTATATATATAATATGAGGTGAGGGTGCACATATCTAACAACTCTGGTCAGGGGTGGCATTATAATGGGTAATTTAGTATGTTTGGATACACACTCTTATGAATGAGTTGTAATGGGGATCATGTAACAAATCTTTATCACGGTAGAGAAGAAGTCCTGTGATAAAAGGCAGAAGTCCAAAACAAAATAGAGAAGTTATAAGAAAGATGTTTTTGGCACAGAAGCCCATTTCAGATGGCTTGCGTTCACCCAGGTAGTGCTCTCTTCAGTGAAGACAACAGTTCTGGTCACAGCTATTCACCGGACCGTCCTGCTAGTCCAAGCTTTATTTTGCAGTATCCTCATCAGTATTTTTTTCACTGGGCTTGAAGGTATGGGTTAGCGCACCTGGCAAAAGAGGTAAAGAAAGGGCTACATTACTGCTGATGCTATTCAACTTATTGATCAATTGGTATACATATTCCTCCTGAGCAATACCTCTTGGGACCTTCCCCTAGGGGCTGGACTTACCGCCACAGACTGGTACATGGAAATGTCTTCCCATTAGTATTTTAAAAGGAGAGAGACCAAGTTGTAGCATTTGGGGTCATTCAAATTTCTGCCAGGATTGCTGGTAAATAATGTGGCCAATCATTAGTTCCCTTCTTCAGCTTATCTTTAATAGTTCTACTTGTCCAGATGACTGATGGTGTTAGGGGATATGAAATTTCCAATCCATACATAGCAATTTGACAATCTCTTACGTCACCATACAGGCAAAAGGTGTCCCCTTGTCGCTATTAATTTGTAGGGGACAGCCAAATCGTGGTATAATCTCTGTACATACAATCTTTGCAATCACACCTTCGTCTATTTGGAGAAATTATCACAAATTTCAAGGAGATTCTTAAAAGGGCCACTAGGCAGCATATGGGTAAAATCTATTTATAACTGCTGCATGGGGGCTTCGGGAGGTGATAAATGCTAATACTGTACTGTCAGTCCTGTGTTTGGGTTATTTTGTGCACATATCAAACAACGTGATAATTGTTGTTGTACTAATGAAGAGACATCTTCAATCACAAATCTCTTAATAACTCAGGTTAATCAGTGTATTTTCCTTACCTATGTGACCAATGCCATGAAAGTGTGCAATGAAAATGGGGGTGCAAGACTGAGAAATACCAACCCTTCCCTCTTTATCTAACCAGAGACCATTAGGTTTGAGGGTCAGACCTTGCTGCTTCCAGAATGAGAGATCAGTGTCAGAGGCATATTGTTGGAGGGAAGTGAGAGGGAAATATGGGATACAGGGGACACATAAAACTAAGTGAGGAAGACACTGCTTTATAAACTGCTTTATATCAGTAGAGCAGAACATAACAAAGAGAGAGAGAGAGAGAGATGGGGTCTTCCTAATAGGCAGATAGGAAATTAAAATGAGATTCCTTAGGAGAATGTAAACGATTAGGAGAATCACTGTTAATTATTCCTGCATCAGTGGCTAAAATAGAGACCAGCAAAGTTATCTGACAGTTAGACTCCTCTCCCACACTTATCAAGGTATTTGAGCCACACATTAAAATAATGACCCACACATTATCATACAGGAGCTGCAATTTTTCCATGTTCTTTATTTGCTTTAATATTCATAATATTTACAACATCAAAATCAGGAATAGACATGATGCCTCAATTTCCATAGATAAATCTACTAAATCAAAATCTACTAATCTTTCTTGGGAATATTTTGAGAACAATGAAACTCAAAAACGTTATTAAAGCAGTTAAGCATATTGAATGGTAGGGCAATGTCACAGAGCCAGTATATAGAGAAATATAATAGGTGACTGACACTCCAAAGTTAAAAAAGATGGTGTCAATAGATATAAGAATACAATTATTTTCCCTGCCACTGTCTAATATATATATACATATATATATATATATATATATATATATACAGTATATATCTATATATATATTGATGTAAGTGTATTGGGATACTAAATTGAGTCACTTAGGAAGGTCAGGAAGTCTGTTTCAGATGGCATATTTAGGATCAAAGCAGTAATTGCACATATGAATTGTATAGAGAAAAGGGCAAACAGTTAGAGGGGGTATAACATTTTTATTTGTAATGATATTTCCTCCCACCAACTAAAAAGAAATCATAAAACATAATTACCTATGTAATAAAAATATATGATAACGTTGGATGCACCCTTTTGTTCTTGCATTGACAAGCAAAGGTTAGGAACCTGAAAAAAAGGACACACAAAGATCAGTCAGGGGCATTTATATAAGATTTAAGTTTACTAAAATAATGTCATTTAGATAGCTTTCTCCTCTTTCTTCCCTGTTATCCCCTCTCCTTTTCCCTGCCACCCTCTAACTTTTCTTCCCCTAACCTTTTTCTTCCATTCTATACCTGTAATTGGAAGTGGAACTGAGACTTTGACTTTTGACTGCTGGAACATGTTTAGTCCACAATACCAGTGGTACAGTCTCTAACTATACAATGTACATCACTTAACAGTTATTAGTAAGTTAAAACTATTTCATGCAGCAAGCAAGTTTTATGGAAAAATAAAATATTTGGGTGTTTATTACAGAATCATATGAGATCATATATATTACTACTAAACATTTTTGTGAACAAACTGGAAAAGATTAGTCACAATATCAAATCTCTTGAATTGGCAGAATAGGTGATGTGAAATAGATAGCTAGTAAATGTTATTCAACATTGAGATAACCATTACATTTAATTTAGCCCTTGTGAAATGTATAACATGTTTTGGATCAATCAGTGGCTTGTACTCTGTAAACTGAATATGCCTTCTGAGAAATTAACAACTTTCTGACCACCTGGCAATCACGTGAGACTGTTGATATTCTGATTTGTAAACACAATACTCACATGCGTTCTTAAGTATCTAACTGGTCAACACATCTACACCTTCATCACATCTACACCTGTGCTGCGAATATAACACAACCACAAACGCAGTTAACAATTGTCAGATCAGTAACAACATATTCAGATTCTCTAATCTGCCCATCCTTCCAATTTGGAATTAAGCTCCACAGCACCCTATAGAGTAACTAGCCTGGTAAAATAAAATATCTCCCCACTTAAGAAATTTGAAAACAAAATGTAGTAACTAAACTCATGCTTTTCTCCTCACATCTCTACTCATAACTATTCTACCAGAGACATATAATCCTCTCCCAAGAATATGGGTAAGTCAAAAGAAAAACCATGAATGCCAAGCATTCCAGAGCCCTTCAAAGTCAAATCAGCATCCATAGCCCCTCACAGACATCCATATATGGCTCTTCTGAAGAATCAGGCACTGAAAAGGATCCCTACACTACAAGCCAAGCCAACCTGAAAAAACAAATGCTAGAACGATTTGAGAAACGATTTTAGAATCTATCCAGAGCCATAACAGAAATTAGAAATGAGGTACATGATCTGGGACAAAGAACACAGACTCTGGAAACTATTACAGATCAAATAATTACAACACAAACTAAAGATAATGCTGAGATGACCCTAAATTTATCCTGCATTCTCTCACTTGAAGAGAAACTGGAGGACCTTGAGAACAGATCCAGACGCCTTAATATCCACATCTGAGGTGTTCACAAGTCTATTATGGATATAGTTCCTTACCTCAAAGCCTTGGTAAACACAATCCTCCCTTTAGTACCTGGGAGTTCTTGGGAAATTGAACAAGCCTATAGAGGCCTGGGTTCCCCAATAAATCTGGAACAACCAAGATACATTATAGTCCGCTTTTTATGAAAAAAAATCTAGACACATTCCTATTGAGTGATGGCTCAAAACTTTAACTGTTTGCTGACCTAGCCCCAACCACCCTGATGAAACGCAGACAAATGCAACCTGCCATATCAATCTTAATATAACATATTATAAAATATTGATGAGGCTCTCCATTCAGCTTAATATTCAACATGAATCCAGGTCCTACAAGGCACGAAATCTAGAAGAATGCCATTCTCTTCTGCTTCAACTTATCTGATTTCATGACCTCAAGGAACAAAGAGAACTGAACCTACCTCAAAGACCCACAAGACAATGCACCACAAACTAAAAAAAACCTCTAATTACACTTGAGGAGAGCTCCTCTACTCTGGTTAGCAATGCTATTGTTGAACCAGACTTACTTAAGATGATACTATCTACAGTTTATTCCTCATTATTAGACTTAAATATTATCCAATTTCTCTACAAATCATATGTTTACTTTTTTTCTTATTCATATTATTTGAGTAGAGTTATTTACTTTCTAAACTAAGAAGTGAGTTAAAATAATATAAAGAATATTGAGCTGGGTCTTTACCCATACATAATTTATAACTGGGTATAAAAAGCCCATTTCAATATACGTTAATACATATCCAATAATTGTAATTGTTTTTGAACTTGATATATTTTGTTCTTCCTCATTTTCGGGAACCAAAGAAGAGTAATGCTGATGTTATTCTACACTAGGAACATTTTTGCTCAAAGTTATTTTTTGAGGAAATATTTAACTAATTTTGTTAACTATTTAAATGTTTTGTTTAAATTATACCTTTCCTCTCTCCTCCCTTCCTCTCTGCTGACATCTCTCCTCGGATAGGCAGCCTTTTATCACTTTTGGGATGCTGATGGCTTTGGCTTACTGCCTCTTATGTCTTCAGAAGGGTATGTGCTATAGAATCATCTCCATTTATTAATTTTATAAATGACCAACAATGATTATATTTTCCTCAGACACAATCTCCAACATTTTAATTCCCACTTCAAAAGATGCAAAGCCTTTTTATTTTACAAACCATTGCACCCCCAGTGATTTTCCTGCAGGAAACTTAATTTGCAGACAATACAATACCAAAATTCATGCACAGACTATATCCTAATCTCCATGCTAATAGCCATCAGCAACACAAAGCAGGAGATGCTACTTTTCTTTATAAAGATTTTTCTTTCACTCTAGAACATAAAAAGATAGACCCTTCTGGACAATAGATTATTCTCACTGGCCACCTGGCTGGTACTAAGATCTCCCTAATCTCCTTATACTCCCCCACAACTACTCCGCACACTTTTATAATCAAATTACTAAAATATATTGAATTCAAAGATCTAGGCAAAGTAATTATAAGTGGAGACCTTAGCCTTTCTTTGAATCGAAAATAAGTAGATAAACACCTGCTACTCCAATAAACTAAGGCAAATCAACTCTCTGCTAGCCAAGCTTCACCTTTTAGATGTGTGGCAACATTACACCCCACAGATAGGAAATATATTTTCTTCTTAGCAATCCACGACACCTACTCCAGAATTGATACCTTTTTAATGGACTCCTCACTAATACATAAACCATGCCAAAATCTACATAAACCATGCCAAACTCTATCCATGTCCTTGGTCTGACCATATCTGTAGACCACCTTTCTCCTGGAGTTACTTTTGTCTAATCCAGTCAAATGAGACCAAATAGCTCAAGAAATAGAGCTTTTTTTTTCAGGACAAATCTTAATCATAACTCAGAGATTGAATGGATCTGGGTGACTCACAAAGAATTTATTAGATTATTTTGTAATTAAATTGCTACTGAAAATAAAAAATAAACTATTGCACAAAGAGGCAAGTCTGCCAAAGAAACTAATAGATTGAGAGAAACCAAATAAAAAAAGTCCATCTTGAACCTTACACCAAAAATAGATAAAACTAGGATAGAACTTGATTTAATTCTCTCTAACCAAACTGAGAAGGCGATGAGATGGGCCAAACAAAGACCAGATTCCTTGCTAGCAAAGAAGCTGAGAATGAAGTCTTCTCAATCCAAAATCTTCAAAATGAAAAGACCCTCTGGCTCCATCATTTCCAGCCCAAATAAAATTCTAAACACATTTTAAAATTTGTACCAGAACCTATAATCTTCCTCTAGATAAAACAATGACTACTCCATAGAATTCTTCCTTAACTCATGTGACCTTCCCTCCCTATCAAATGAGGAACTTAACTCTATTAACTTAAGGAAGAGGAGGTTAAGAGAATTATTCTAGACCTAAAGATGGGCAGATCCCCGGGCCCAGATGGATTTACTAATTTCTATTACAAAAAATGTATAGACCTCCTTTCCCCTCATTTAATAAATCTATTCAACTCAATCCTAGATGGTCATCATTTAACCAAGCAGAAATAGTTTTCTTCCACAAAGAGGGACAAAATCCTTTTGAGGTCAAAAACTATAGACCAATCTCCCTTTTAAATTGAGTTTAAATGGAGACATTAAAATCCTCGGTAAACTCATGGCCAACAGAATATCTCAGTTTTTACTGAAGCTGCTACATGAGGAGCAGGTAGGATTCATCAGGTATAGGAAAGCAGAGGATAATATTAGATGAACTTTAAATATTATGCAAATGGTCAAAAACCCAGAATTCTTCATGCCTGTTAACTCTATTAGTAGAATGGCCTTATCTATACTCGGTTTTATCTACGTTTGGATTCAAAGACCAAATTATAAACCTAATTAAGACCTTATTACCATTCCCAAAAGCTTCCTTAAAATCTCCCTTACTCTTTACCCTAGCAATTGAGCACCTTGCTTAATCTATCAGACCTAACTCTGAAATCCACAGGATAAATATAGGTCTTCATAAGTTCAAATGTAGTTTATTTGCAGACGACCTTCTGTGTACCTTAATCAAATCTACCACCTCCATTCCTATCCTAATGCCGAAATCCCACCAGGATATTTAGAAGTTAACATTACTGCCAAACTAAGTGACCTGAACAAAGCTTACTATCTCCCTTTATATAGGACATGGTCAAATTTACCAATCTCATTACTAGGTAGTATGAGCTTTAATAAAGATGGATATTATTCAATGTATATTATAGTTATTTAGGATGCTCCCTATCACTATAAATTACAAGGACTTAGATAACGTTCAATCAATATTATTTAAATGTATATGGAACGGTCAGATACATTATGTATAAGCACAGACCTAAGGGTGGTCTTTTCTGCCCTAAAACTATATTATAAAGCAGCACAACTAGTATATTTTCCAATCATCCACTCTACTGTACACCAACCAATCTGGGCATTTATCAAAACGTATATCATGCATCCCGTTGCATGGTATAATATTATACGGCTCCCTAACCCACTGTCCCTATTAAAAAACAAATCAAATTCCATTACCAAAAACTCTCTCTCTTGTGCTGTACATGGGTAAATCACTGTTATCAACTCACTCGTAAAATCTCTGCTCTAATCCAAATCATTCCCCATCCTTCATTTCCCATGGTACTTATAAAAAAATAATTTACCTGGTGGAGAAGTAGAAATCCAGAGACAGCTTTGGCTCCTGGAAAAATATGACATCATTCTTTCCTATAATCAGTTGAGAGACAATTGTAATCTTCCCCTTCAAGAACATTTCAGCTATTGTCAAATCAAACATTTTATCATTACAAGTAAAAGAAACCTAGGAAATCCTGACTTTAATTGGCTTACCCAAATATGTGAAAATATCCCACTAACAAGAGGAACTCTGGGCATGCTAAGCTTTACACATAGCATTTCTATATGACAAAAGTCGACCTCCCCTAAAATCCACCCATATGTCGAGCTGAGGTCGGCCTTTTTTATTTACTAATATTATTTTTTTATCTTCAAGAAGCTTGTGGTGCAGAGATTGAGAAGAGGTGCATTCCCCCTACCTGTCTTTCTGTTGTGTTATTAGCTTTCATTTTTTTTTTTGCTTCTGAGTATACATTTTAAAACACCTTAACTATAATATTACCATTTTCTCTACCTTGTTCTCCCCTCATAAATCAATACATGGCTTCCCTCTAAAAACTCACCATCATACTTATCACCTTATTGAAGGGATACAATCCTGCACATAAAAATTCTTCCCCATCAGTTTACCCTGAAAATCTTTAGACTAACCACCATAAAATTAATTAGAAACTTAACCCCTAACAAAAGTGTAATTATTATTAATATGGAGAGGAAAGATCATACATGTATCTTCTTGCTATACTGGGCAGGAGTAAATATATGTAATGATGGGGGGGGGGGGGGGGGGGGTTATTGCTTAATGTAATATATTACATTATTGTATGAATACAACAATTAATATATTTTACAATGTAATCAACAAAATCCATGAAAAGTCATCTTACACTTTAAATGTATGTAACCTGTTTTCTTTGTTGTCATATTCCAATAAGAGCTGATTGTGAAAAAGAAATCATAATTCTGCAAATACTTACAATTCACATTTTACAAGGTCAGAATGTAATAAATATGTATACTATGTTCTATAACCATAACCTCAAAGTTCACCCTTTGACCCATAATGTTTTATTATCATAAGTTAATGTAATAAAATATCATAAATGCATTTATAGTGCATCATGCATTTATCGACTCTCACATGTAACAAGTACAATAGCATCCATTCTGACTTTTGTTATCTATACTCATCACTGTTCAACTGTAAGATTCAAAAAGAGCAAATCAATATTTTTCTGAAGACAGACAACTGGTTACTCTATGTCTCAGCATAAAAACTAACAACTATTATTACTCCTAATTTAAAGCCAGAAAAGATCAAATCAGTGTGTTGCATTCATTTATTTGGACTTATAATAGGTACCTTGCAAAGAAGAAAAACATGTAGGTAAAATAGTAGACTAAGAAACCTACTTCTTTCTTATATGTTACACTCCACTGATAATGTAATATTTTCCAGAATAATTTGATATACTAGAAGTATGAAAAATCTTCAACATTTAGAGGGGACAAATTGAAACAGCATACAATTTTGTTCTATAGGTATGGTTACCTACTCAGAGAGCAGCCTCTTTTAGCTTACTTGTGCCCTTCACAGGTATAAATATACTGTAATATTTCAAACCCCGGACACATTTCGGCCTCTGTGGGCCTAGTCAGTGAGGTGCAGCTGTACTCCCAAAGGCATAGCAAGCAAGGAGTCTACGTCTGGTTCCCCCTATCACCCATAAAGTGAGAAAATCTAAACAAAAAGTGTAGAGGTGCTCATCTGAGAACGAACAATACCTTACTAGGTTTATTCTATACGTTTAGTTAACTACTCAGAGAGCAGCCTCTTTTAGCTCACTTGTGCTCTTCACAGGGATATTGCTAGAACAGGACAATAATCACAAAAGTTTTATTGGTAAGGTAAATCTACAGTTCCAATACTACTCTACACATACAGTTTTCTACACTAAATGAAATAGGCTAGAATGGTGTCACTTTAGCCAATGCAACATTCAAACAAAATATACAGAGAAAGGCTTTATGCCAGTGCATGTCTCCTAATGATATACACTAACCTATTTACTGCATGTATCTGTATGTTTACCTGCCACATAACAGGTTGTAATTCTCTATTGCTGTGATTTCATACCTTCTCTTAAATGCATTTAAGCCACATGTAAAAAAATATAATCTTTGAACATGTAATATATAAATTCATTTGGAACAAGTATTTGATACTATATTAGTATGATGTAAAGTGTTTTAGACACAAAAATATATTTCAAACGGAAATATAGAAATTAATTTAATAAATATTAGATTATGTGCTACTCCACAATATGTTTTTTTTAAAGGTTGATTTTCACCAGGGACAAGCCACTCAGTGGTTTCTTTTATATATTAGTATTTATTATTTTTATTATATATTTTCTGTAGTGCAGACTTTTGTTTAGGTTACAATTGTATTTTTAATACATTTAATATAAGCTCCCAGAGATGGGGGTGATGTACCAGGGGTGCAAGGATGGAGACTTCTTCAGTGTAGGCTTATATATTTCTGAGAAGTATGAATATATATATATATATATATATATATATATAGTACGAGGGGCCCTCTAAGGGATGGGGGAATGGCACAGCATGCAGGGAAAGCAGTGTGTGTGTGTGTGTGTGTGTGTGTGTGTTGGGGTACTTTTTCTTTTCTGTAGTTAGTGTCTTTTTTTGTAGTAGAAGTCTCTAGGGCCCTAGTAGTGTATTGAAGGAGAAGGGGAGATGACATTTATTACGAGGTGTGCATTAGCACAGCTTTTGTCTAGTAGAGGAAGGAGCTGCAAAGAAACACAGGCAAGAGGAGCAGGAGCAGCAGCAAAGAGCAAAGTAAGTGACTAGTGTGTGAGTGGACATAGGTAAAACCGCAGATTTTTGAGGTTTACAGAAGAAAAAATGGGCAAGCACTTTGACAGAAGTAGGTTTGGGCATGAAGCTGCTCAACAGTCACCAGTGTCAAAGGTAATTTGTGAGGGGTTTGGGGGAAGAGTGAATGGGGAAGGGACCAATGGGTTTTACAAATGAAGATGGATTAGCAATTTGGGGGTTTATTTGGGGGGCTGGGTGAGATTTAGAGATCTGGTGGGAAAAGAACAGGGGAAGGAGCCGTGGTGTAAAAAAAATCTAAAGGAAAGAGGGGGCAGTAGTTTAGGAGGGGATCTGGGAGATAAAAACTGGAGGAAGATATCCCTGGGCTTAAGAAATAAAAACAATAACAGGGGCAGTGGGTTGGTGGGAGCTGGGATCTGGGAGAGAAAATTAGGGCTTGGAAGTCATAGTGTATTTTAATTTTTCCATGTTAAAAAGGCATGTGGCAAATTTTCTTTTGTGCACTGCATCTGTTGTTCAGGTGGAGGAAGTTGACGTACAGTGAGTTGGTACCAGAGGGGGCCCACATTTTTCTACTGCAGTCTTCCATTTATTTTTACATGAGCTCCTCTACAGAAAAGAAAAGAGGAATATAAAGGGACTCTAATTTTGTGAAGTAGTGTTATTGTAGCAACTTAAAAACACTTTATTTATGTATTCTTTAAAAATATATATATGTATTATGGGAAATTTAAACTTCTTTAAAATCGCATGCAATCACAGGCTTTCCTAGTGGAATATCAGTAATATTCTAAATACACAGTATAGATGCAGAATTAATACTACTTTTGGCAGCTGTAAAGATACTTAGTAACGATAATGGTTACAAAATAATTTCCAGTTACAATAATAATTGCAATATCATTTACAAAAAGTCATACAAAGACCTTGTTACCTTGCAAGAAGCTACCCTCTATTGGCAAGTTGCTCAGTTACTTATTAATCCATTGTAATGGTAAAGAAAACACAGCGCACTCTGTGTACTTACCAGTGCCAGGATTATTATGATGGATGTAAGTGAATCCACTGCTTACTAATGGGCTGCTGCCGTTGTAATCTGCCAATTATTACACTCTGTACGCCCAACTTCTACTGGATGCTGGTGTGAACTGATCTGGATATACAGTAGTATCTGTGGTAACTTGTCTTCCTTGCATGGTGGTTTATCTTCCTTTCGGGACCTCCTTGGGCAGGTCTAGGTGGGAGGGCTGGGAGTCTTTGCTTCCCTCCCACAATTGCTGGAGGAAGTGATGCATGGACAGGATGTGATGTAAATCACATCATCTCAACTAAGGGTATATAACATGGGGCCAGGCAGGAAATTGTTCTGTTGCTTCCTGTTCTTCCTCGGTGGATGTGATGGCCTAACTGTGGGTGAGATCAAGCGTGTGGGGAAGGGGATTACTATATAGGTAGATAGATTTAAAAAGGGTTGTTGCTCCGTGGGTCTGGGCTGTGTGTTTGTGATACATTTATAGTATTGTGTTGTTGCCTTTTAATAAATACCTTTTAATGTAGATGAACCTTGTGTAATATATATATATTAATTTGGTGATACACCACATTTGGCGACCACGAATTTTAGACTTCTACAAAGGTTATTTATGAGGTAATATCACATTAATAGATAGTCAGATTTATTTTTGGGGGGAAGAAAAAAAAGTACTTTGTCTAATTATCCTCTGCATGGGAAATCAAGTGCTGATTGTGTGTGGAGTCTAGTTCGGGCCTCCATTTTAATATACAAGCTTGGGCATCAGGCCTCAATTTTGAATATATTAGCAGGCCTAGTAGTTTTTCAGGCCTTCATTTTTATTTTATTGTAATAGACTACCAGCATAGGCCTCAATTATTATTTTTAATCCTTTATATCGTACTAGCTTATTTTGCTACATAAAACAAAGATATCATACAGGTTGTTTTTGTGGGTTTCAAATATCTGAGTTGAGTTTTGTTGTGCTTTTGACTATCAGAGTACAGGCCTAGCCCTGCATATGAATACAATATAGTAGGCTCCATGCGGCTTCTTTTTGTATTTGAATGCTGATTTGATTCCTTTGTATCCTAGTTCGGGCCTCCATTTTAATATACAAGCTTGGGCATCAGGCCACAATTAGTTTTGTTGTGTGTTTCAAATACCTGAGTTTGTTAATACTATTATTTTTTTTTTATTTTTTTTTTGTTTTGTTTTTTTTTTTAATTTTTTTTTTTCTTCTTTCTTTTTCTTTCTCTAATCCTTTATCATAGTACAGGCCTGGAGAAAAATAAATAAATAAAACATTTTAAATCTTATATATATATATATATATTATTTCAGGCTTGCATTTTAATACACTATAGGCTTCCATACCTTATACTTTTTGGGTGTCTTGCATATCCTAGTTCAGGTATATCTCCTACCCTGCAGGCCTTGCTATTATATTTTAAGTTAATTAGCAAGTATTACCTTCACCATACTAAGGTAAGTATAATTTGCATTGTGGGTACTAGTCTATTTTTCTACATATTACACCTGGCCTACTGAATAGTCATCAACTATTGTTGGCTACTCAGAAGCATGCTACTTTAGTCGCAAATTGATTTGAATTCTTACTTGGGTGAGTAAAAGAGTAGGAATGTCTTTTCAAGGGGCCAAATACTTTCCCACAGAAGTGCGTGAGTACTTTAGGAAACATATTCAAAAACATGATGGTCCATATGAGCTTCCAGAGCCAGCAAACCCAGACAGTGAAAAAGAGGAGAGATTAATGGATGTTCTAACACAAATTGTAAATAACAAAAAGTATAGAACAAAGAAAAAAAAAGTTTGGTCACACAAGCTGTTGTAGCCACAATAGGAGGCCTAATAGACTTAGTTGTAGAATTACGGCAGCATAATTTGGAAACAACAAATAAAATGGAGAAAGCAATGGACAAAAGGGATTGTTTAAAAATTGCAGCTTTAAGAACAACTATAATTGTTGGGGAACTAGAAAGGGAGTTAAGGGAAATAGAAGAGCAGAGGGATGCTTATGGAGTAAAAATAACAGAACTTCAAAACATAATAATGGACTATAAAAATAAAACAAAGTTAGAAGGGATAAAAGGAGTCAGAGACATTGCCAAAATATATCCAGATCTGGATATGTTCGTGGCACAAAATAAAGAACCAGTGCCGAAAATGAACCAAGATAGAAAAGAGTTCTTATGTTATTCTGTTCCACAAGTAGATACCATACCACAAGCACCAGTTATTGTTTCAGAATTATTTAATGTAAGGCAAACACCTACAGGATTTTCTATGCAGACTCAACCAATGTCTATGGCAGATAAAGACAATTTCCAGAAATAGTGGGGAAGTATGCCAACTAACAACTTTAATACGTTTACACATTGGTTTATGAGGGGAGCAGATAGAGCTAAAAAAGGAGGTCTTAACTTAGAGGAATGGACAGAACTGTTAGAATACGCTATGGGTCCTTTGGCTAGTAGACTATTGGGATTTAATAACAGTGTGTCTGATCAGGCAGGAAGAATTGCTGCAACTAATTTCTATCTACTTAGCATAGAGAAAGAAATAGCAAATATTACCATGAGGCCAACAGATGGTCCTAGAGAGGTAGCTCAAAGGATATTTTTTTGGTATACTCTACGACAACCTCAACAGCCTCTAGTGCTGGGCTCACCAGAACATATAGCAAAAGTAATGGAAGCCCTTCCCCGGGAGTGTCAAGAATTTGTGAGGCTTTTTGATCCAACACCAACAGACTTGGAAATGTTACTAACTAGAGCTGATAAGTGGTGGATCAAGCATCCTTTCACAGAACAGGCCTGCTCTGTTTCAGCTGTAAGAACATTTAAGGTCGAGTCTGGTAGAGATATAGATGGTAAATGGAGAAACCAGACGTGGGATGTACCCCAGAACAAGAAGGATGATCAAAACTGGAGACCAAAACAGAACTTTGACAAAAGATGGAGAGATCCACCTAGGGACTATAGGAATAGGGATGGCAGCAACTGGGGGCTAATCAGGAGGGAGAGAGAAACGGTAACATGGGCTATTGGGAACTCAGAAGACAGAAGGATAGGATAGAAGAGGAAAATCACATACTTAAAAACAAGGTAGCTGAGTCAGAGAGGAAATTGAAGGAAAGTGAGGCAAAGATGCAATATAGTGTTATAAAAGAGGGACAGAGTAGAAGTGAGTCACAATGACAAATCCCAACCCCTGCGCCTCAGCATCTCATTCACTCAGCTAATTTAACAATGGATGAGGCAGGTCGGCCTACCATTTATACAGTCATCGCAGGGGTAGGGAAAAATATGTTGGTAGATACAGGAGCAGCAGTTACAATGACCAACAGGGTCAAAAATGGGGATTCTTCAGTAAGTATTATGGGAGTTACTGGGAATCCACAGGAGGTTAGAGCAGGTCCAATTGATGTAGCAGTTGGAGAAAAAACAATACAAGTAGAAGCAATAGTGGGTTGGCCAGAGGAAATATTGGGAATAGAAGCTTTAAAAAAAGGAAATTTCATTGTAGATCTTGCCAATTTTTGTTTGTGGAAGACAGAAAAGCTGAATCAGGTAAGTACAGAGTTGACGAAAGGGGTTGTGCTCCCAATGGCATATATTGTCTCTCCGATAAAAAGTCTGGAAAAAAACAAACTGAAACTAGACGGACAACCAGAATGGCTGCAGAAGCTAATCCAAGACATACCTGTTTGGGCTACAGATAAATTAGACTGTGGAAGAATGAAAGGAATGGTCTTGTTGGAAGGAGGAGACCCACAATGGCAAAAGCAATATCCAGTCCCAAGAGAATCAGTGGCATCAATCACCGAGATGATAGAAATGCTGGAGAGACGTGGAATAATTAAATCTGGAAATGGGTATGCATGTAACTCACCATGTTGGCCTGTGAGAAAAGCTGTGTTAAAAGGGAATGGTGATGAAAAAGCAGCCTCATCATGGAGACTTACCATTGATTACAGGGCCGTGAACAAACTTGCAAAAATATTTTTTTTATTTTTTTGTTTGTGTATGTATATGTTTCTAATGATGGAATCTAGTGTTCCCACAGAGCAAGGCTGTATATGAATGAAGATGCGTGTCAACAGAAGATTGTGGTGGATCCTTGTTACAGGATGGATAAGTATAAGCTGTATCACAGTAGGAATGGGGAGACAGGCAATAAGGCCAGAAGATACCGCAAATAAGGGAGAGAGTTTGAAAAGATTGGAGTTACATTACGTTCAAGCAGATAGATTTATTTGGCCCAGGGAATTGGAAGTAAAAGAGGGTGGAGGGTTACAAGTAAACATTATTTTGCCACATAATAGTACCAGGGGATTAGCTCTTAGAGCTCCAATAAAAAGTATAGAGGGACATAACTGGGAATGGGTTATAAGATATGGACAGATAATGAATACAGGAAACTTTAAAGGAAGGACTAAAATAACAACAAAGGTACAAGGGAGGGTTACAAATATTACAGTAGTAGTGAGTAACTTAACATTAGAAGAAGGTGGAGAATGGGACGCTGCAGTTATAACTGCCCAGCCTGACCTAGAGGAATTCTGCAATTTTGATACTGGAAAGGGGTGTGTTCTAACAATAGATGAAGTATTTGTCTCTGTAAAGGAGCTGCAACGTTGTAAAGATCAGAAGAAGGTACCATGGCCAATAGGCGGATTGGTGGTGGTACCAACACATGAAACAGTTGTGCAAGGGGTTGGGTGGACTTACTACCCAATAATTCTAAATTTTAATGATTTTTCTATTCCTCCAAAGTGCCCGGAATCACAGCGGCAGTGGTTTAAGCAAAGTATACAAGAGACCATCATTGAGTGGACCGGAGCAGGGAGTCGAGAAAAACGGGACACACTTGCAGCCCTTTTAGGAGGAGTCGGAACTGGATTGGGAGTATGGAATTCAGCAGACATCATTGGACTGAACAGCAGGATAAACTCCCTTACTGATGGCATGGGACATGCAATGAAAATAGGTGGAGTAGCTGACTCCCTTATAGTGAGTAGACTGACAGACAATGTTGATGACATACACACCATTGCCAACAACCTGCATCTAGTTGAGGAAAATATTGCTTCCATTGCTAACAGCATTAAGAATGAAATAGTGGGAACTGCCATTTTCTGTTCTATGATTGGAGGAAAGCTGTTGGCAGATTTAAAGGAAACTATTAAAGACATCCAGGAAAACAAGTGGGCAAGACAAATCAATGCAACAAGGATTATCACGTCATTGAAAAGAAAAGGAGTGGACATCACTGAGGACAATCTTAAATACAGCTATATTGAAGGCCCAGATCAATGGATGCCACATGGACTACAATCTGGGACAATAGGACTAATCCTGGCAATTCTCCGTTGGGAGGGGCAGGCAGAGCAACTGAACTTTATACATAGCATTGGCACGTTAAGTGATGGAATCTACAAGCAACACTTCCCATCAAAAAGACTGGCCACTATTACAGGATTGGAGATGGATGAAAGCTGTTGCAGGAAATCTCAACACCGATGGCTGTGCAGTTGTGTTTGGGAGAAAGGAGCTGAGGAGGATGGCTGGGTGCAGTTGATAAAAGAAAACCTGGTGCAAGAGGTGATCCGCATAGGGGACATTGCATGCTTTATCGGCCACTCTGAATATAGGACAGTTGATGAAATATGTTTGGTGGAAGAAGGGTCTTGTATCATGGTAACCACTACTATACATGTAGGAACTCATACACTATTTCCATCAAGAAACCTTACCACTGAAATGATCAATTTTACTGCAAATGCAGATTGGACAAATTTGACAATGAAGCTTTTTCCCCCAATTCCAAAGCTTACCTTGGAACTTCATGAGTTAGTAAAACATACCAAACAACAACTACACCCCATCAGCTTACTGCTGGAACAACAGAAAAAGGAAATAGAAATTACTACAAAAAACGTTGAGCATCCCTGGTGGGGAATTCTTACCAATGCAGAGACACATCCAGTCCTCTTCAATAAAGTTTTACATTGCACATACATAAACATTTATCACACACTCTCACCTAAATTCTATAAGTTCTGTTTTTGTGTAATATGTGGATTGACAGCCATAGGAAAGTACAGGAGAACTTATGTCGCTGAGGGAATTATTCCGGAGGGACGGTGGGTTGAATTTCTTCTGTATATCAGGTTTTTGCTCCCACTAGGTTCTCCTGTACTAGAGGGATAACTAGAAAACTGAGCAACATAGAAGAAGAAAAAGTGAGGGAATGTGGTAACTTGTCTTCCTTGCATGGTGGTTTATCTTCCTTTCGGGACCTCCTTGGGCAGGTCTAGGTGGGAGGGCTGGGAGTCTTTGCTTGCCTCCCACAATTGCTGGAGGAAGTGATGCATGGACAGGATGTGATGTAAATCACATCATCTCAACTAAGGGTATATAACATGGGGCCAGGCAGGAAATTGTTCTGTTGCTTCCTGTTCTTCCTCGGTGGATGTGATGGCCTAACCATGGGTGAGATCAAGCGTGTGGGGAAGGGGATTACTATATAGGTAGATAGATTTAAAAAGGGTTGTTGCTCCGTGGGTCTGGGCTGTGTGTTTGTGATACATTTATAGTATTGTGTTGTTGCCTTTTAATAAATACCTTTTAATGTAGACGAACCTGGTGTAATATATATATATTAATTTGGTGATACACCACAGTATCCCCAGGATGCTAGCTGTTCCGACGCACGTTTCCCCCGAGGTCTCTCGGATTCTTTATGGGACGCAGTTTAGCGGCATTGGCACCAAACTTTTAACTTGGGGACTCCTCCCACATCGTGACATGTGTTGCTCGTCACTGCTGATGTTGCTGTATCAATTTAAAGCTATAGGCTGGTTGTCTTTAGCAAAACCTTGATCATAAGTAAAAAGAGCCTTTTTCTCTTTTAATCAATACCAAGAATTAAAGCTTGTTTCTTGAGGACACTGGCATATTCTGTTAATGGACAAAGAACTACAGGATGTATTATCGAGCAGACCCTCTATAACTTACGGAAGAGCCCAAACATTGAGAGACAATTTGGTACATAGCCATTTCTCATTTAAAGAGACAAAGCCATCTTGGCTTTCCCAGTGTTTAGCTGGTTTAAGACCATGTCATAGGTGTAAGTCCTGTAAATTCATGATCAACACAAAGACTTGCACGACTTTCAAGAATCCATTAGAACGTAGATAATATGTGATTAGAGACTTTATCAACTGTCATAGTACAGCTATTGTCTACCTGATACAATGCAAATGTGGCTCCAATATATAGGTAAAACGTGCAGGCAATTAAGAGGGAGGGTGCTTGAGCATATCAATTTGGTCGTCAATGAAGCAGATGTTCCCGTCTCAAGGCATGTCAACCAATTTCAACACTAATTGTTTAAATTTCTGTTGCATTGAAAAAGTAAGACTGACTAAAAGATGAGGGAACATAGAACGACTACTTCTTCAACATGAAGCAGGCCTTGAAAAAAAGCCTTGCCCCAGTGGGACTCAATGAATGATCCAACTACTCATCCTTTATTTAAAGGTTCTTTTCCCCTTAACTTGCATCATGACAACAAACAGAATGGTAAAGGGAGAGATTTGGATATACACATAATCATAAATAATAACAAAATAAATCGCCATGCAATAAATGAATCAAAATTCCAAAGGATTGAATCAGTGTCATAGAGAATACCAGTTTAAAATACTTTAGCATAATTAATATTTAAAAAAGAATCCCAAATTCAAGACTCAAAAGAGGGACTAGTCATTTTGTGTCAGAAGACATTCATGAAATAATCATCTTATTTATACTAGTAGTCTAGTAGATCTCACACACATGGAAATTTGAGGCAGTGTGACTATGAAAGCTTCAGAAATAATGTAGCTGGATGTATATAAAAGATTAATTCAATACTCCTCAAGAAACAAAATCCATTTTTGGGCCTGCATAAGTGCTGCCTGCAATACTCATTCAGGCCGAGACCATGACACTCCCACTACCAAAAGTATACATCTATACTGAGGAAAGGTAGCTGAAATAATCCCTAAATGACAGATAAATGGATAAGGCACAAAAACACTGATATGAGATGAAACCCTCAGTTTGAAAGTAAACAGCGATGCAGAGAGAGTGGAGGCAGCATCTGACATCCGCAGGTAAATGCATATAGGGGAATCAACACAACATATTATAGAAAACATATATACACACATAGACATATGTGTATATACAGTATGTTTATCTGGGACTGCACAAGTGCTGCCGACACTGGGGAGCAACAGTTCATTGAGGGAACCATGAATACCAATATGTACTGTGACATACTGAAGCAGAGCATGATCCCCTCCCTTCAGAGACTGGGCCACAGGCCAGTATTCCAACATGATAACCTCCCCAAACACACCTCCAAGATGACCACTGCCTTGCTAAAGAAGCTAAGAAACGCGCATCGGAACGTCTAGCATCCTGGGGCACCTGATACTACTGCATATCCAGATCAGTACACACCAGCGTTCAGAGGAAGTTGGGCGTACAGAGTGTACTAATTGGCAGACTACAAAGGCAGCAGCACATTAGTAAGCAGTGGATTCACTTACATCCATCATAATAATCCTGGCACTGGTAAGTACACAGAGTGCGCTGTGTTTTCTTTACCATTACAATGGATTAATAAGTACCTGAGCAACTTGCCAATAGAGGGTAGCTTGATACAATGCAACTAGGTCTTTGTATGACTTTTTGTAAATTATATTACAATTATTATTGTAATTGGAAATTATTTTGTAACCATTATCGTTACTCAGTATCTTTACAGCTGCCTGAAATAGTATTAATTCTACACCTATACAGTGCATTTATAATCAGCTGGTGTTACTGATATTCCACTAGGAAAGCCTGTGATTGGATGCTATTTTAAAGAAGTTTAAATCCCCCATAACACATATATATATATTTTTAAAGAATACATAAATAAAGTGTTTTTAAGTTGCTACAATAACACTACATTACAAAATTCGAGTCTCTTTATATTCCTCTTTTCTTTCTTTTCTGTAGAGGAGTAGAGGAGTGCAGGTAAAAATAATTATAATACTCTGAATATAACGGAATCTTAAGGGTTATACTCCCTATTGTGAATTGAGTCTTCCATTTACTAGGTCTACCACTAACTTTCATATTGTAATCATTTAAAAACCAATAAGGATTATATAGCCCTTAATACTGATTCTCATCCCTCTTTCAGCATGTTCAAAAATAGTACATGGCTACATGCTAAAGGATTCTGCCCAGCAAATTGTTTCCTGAACCTTAACCTTAAATGTTTCTATCTGTTCCAATTATATTTATTTTCTTCTTAGCTAATATTCTGTTAACTCTTTACGTTTTTTAATAAAACAGTTGATACTACAGTACTATTCTCTTATATTGATTTATTTTGAGGGACTCTGTCACCCCAAAATCAAGTTTTTTTTGTTGTTGGTTATTCTTAAAGAGCATTGCAGTGGCCAAAATAAAGAGCTGCAGTGTTATATGGCAGTTATACCCCTCGCCCACCATTATCAAGCACTGTGAGCCGCACATTAGCTTAGTCTCATCTGGTTCACAAATTATGTTTTAGCTTATAAACTTTACCAAATAAGATACTTTTTTACTCCAAATTAATATTATACTTTTTATACATTTTAAACTGAATTATCAGAAATGGTCTAAACAGGCTGACACAAAGATTAGTATTTAGCAAGTATTTCAAACAAAAAAATACTTTAAGATGGACATGTGATTTGGGGGTATATGTCAGAGGAAGAGAGCCTTGGCAATTAAAACAAAAAAATAAAATGGGCTAGTGGCAGATGGGATGGGCACCCTATGGGTACAAAACAATAAAACTAAGAGGGGACATATGGATATAGATATTGGAGAATCACAGAAGACATATATGTGAGCCTGAGGCTAAACAAAGGAGTTAAAATGCTCTCACTCAACAGAATTATGCTGCACCTAAGAAAGGCTAGAACAGTCTTATTTAGGCTGCAGATGTAGCAGACTTAGGAGAGGGAGCTAATGTAGACAGAGGAGAAGCAGCTGAGAAACACGTATGTGAAGATCCCAGGATGGGGCACTAATCAGCTCTAGAAATTCCTGCATTTGGCTGCAGATATCCCCCCTCTTCAGGCAACATTCTTTAGAAGGAATGGGCCTCTTGGTGCCCGGCAGTCAGATCAGGATCATCAGCATCAGCTCAGGAGCTCAAGGTAAATGGTTCAGCTAAGCGGTATCATCTGGTTCTACAGTGGGCTTATAAAGGTCAAGAAGAGCAATCCTACCCAGCAGATTCCAATCCGGTGTTCAAGCCCTTTCCCACAAGAGAGAAGTAGAGATTCAGGGCAGCAAAGTGATTTTAGCTCAGGAGTCTTCCCTCTAAACGAAACAAACAGTTGTCTATGTGTCCCAAGAAGAACATTGATTTTATTTTGGTACAGGCACAATATTTATGCAATTACAAAACAAAGGAAAGGTGGGCTGCACCTAAGCAAATTCTGCCACCAGATTAGGATTACCAATAACATAATGTGCCAACGAAGAGAAAGGGAAAACTGTGGGCTTGACATGCTTGTCTTGGGGGTGGATCAATGGGAGGAAACATCCAGGAAATATTGGCGGGAACTTGCAAACAACCCATTTAAGCCTTTGATCTTTCAAATCCGTAAATGTTACTATCGCAAATCGTTATTCAATTGCTACAATTCCTCAAGCCCGCAATTGTTTTCACACTCGTAAATGGCAAATGAAGAAGAAAATCCTATAAGTACCAGATAGTACTCGCAAGTGGGTTAAACACCTGATAGTAGCACTGTAAATGAAAAAATCAATACTGCACTTTAAAATACGAGGAAAGCTATGAAAGACATTAGAATTAATTGTACAACTGTCTCAAGCTTGCAAATCTGCAATAAAAAATATGTTTTTTATGTTTCATTTCCGTGTTATATCAATCTCAGGAATCATGGATTAGAACAGTATCGTCATTCATTTTTATTATTTTGTACATTGCCAGACTGCGAGTCCGATCACATATCAGACTTCTAAAAGCTAACTGACTGATGTTTAACCTCCATGTTTTACTGGCGTCTTGATGACGGTCTCATTTACTATTGGCTGTTTGTAAATCGGTAGTTACGGCCTTGCTTAATTGATCATGATCATGCTGTAAAATGCTACTTATGGGTGCATGGTTGATGATTTAGGCTTTTGGCCAGGTAGCTGATCAATTGAATCGCTCTGTGACTGTTGCAAATTTGCAATTGAATAGGGGCCTGTGTCATGTAATCAGTCTTACCAATCTATCACATTTCCACACTCACATAATATATTTCACTCCTCAGAATTATGCTTACAGATGAATTATTGTCCACTCTCCACCATTACACTGTCCAGGGTATTTTCCACTAAATTAGGGGCGGAGGTAATGTTGGCGCTAACCCTTCTGGCCGCCCAATCCCCGCACCCCCCCTTCCCAACATCTCTCCTCGGCCCTGCCACTTGACACACTTAGGAAGTGGAGTAGAGCATCACTCACATCACTTAGAGCCTCACAGGCAGGACAGGGAGGTAAGTATATGAAGGATTTATATGATACATATTCTCAGTAATCAATAAAAAATTGATTACATATTTTATCCAACCGTATTTTAAAGATATATGTTGAATCTACTGTCACAGCCTCTTTTAGTACTCATTTCCACAACCTGACTGCTCTTACAGAGAAGAACATTTAGCATTTCCCAAGAATTGACAAGAATTATATACTCACCAATAGGGGGATTTTAAAAAGACAGCAATAGAAGTGACCAGAATGTATGCAGCCACATATAGGTTATTTTTATATTTTTTGCCTTTTTAAAAAGTATTAGACAATTATTAATACCCATTCTTGAAAAAAGTATAATAATAATATTAGACTATATGTCCCTTTAAGTTGTATTCATCAGTCATAACATATATATGCCAAACAGTTCAGTCTTACATTTGTTATACCAAGTTATGATATAACATGCTATGCCATATTAAATATGTCAAAGAGCAATAATATTTATATTAAATTATAGCTTTTATATTTTATTTTTCAGCTCTCATGTGCACCTTGCACGAAATATATTTAATGCATAGTAAGAAATTAATCTCTGTTGTTTGGTTTATAATTCACATTGCCTGTGTTTTGGAAAGGAACTCATTAACAGGTTGTACTTGAAGTAAGTTTTGCAAGGTTTGACATTTCTAATCAGTGTATAGCAAAAGACTTTTACAAATATCCCCAGAATTAAATAGAATTCATTCCCACAAGACACTCATTATGAAAATGAATTCATAGATTTCAGCAATGCTAAACTGGAAATGTGAAAAAAGCAATAATTTTAGCAAGTGCATAAAAAAGAACATTCTGTTACAGCGAGAATGAATGTTGTGGTAGAGTTCACAATCTTGTTGGTTTCAAATAAGTCAATCATTTGCCATATTCAATCCTTTTGATGTAAAACACATTTTAGCCTTATAATGTGCATTGCAAATGTATCTTCCCTAAAGTTCAAGCACTGAATGCATAATGCTATACAGAAAAATTACTTCAAACTAATAAACTAGTCACAACTTGCTTCTGTTCAATAACAAGTGCTAAAATATACATAAAATTACATAAAATTATCATTTCCTGTTTGTCTTCAATAAAACTTATGTGAGTCTATCCACATGCAGCCTTTACATGGAATTTATATGAAATTGTTCCTTACAGCAGGGTTCCATGCTCTTCTGTGCTGATTGTGGGCTCTGCTTTCTGAGAAGGGTATCCTTGTAAACTAATGAGCCATGCTAAATACTGGCAGAAGTAGCTGTCACAATACCATCATGCACAAACGTTAAACCACTTTAGAAAGGTTGTTAGGAAAAAACTAAATGGTAGATAGCATTGCTGTATATTGTATATAAAATGTAGGAAAAAAAAGATATTGTATTTTTAGAAGTAGTTTTTTTTTTAATTTGTAAAAACATTTTGCCTGTTTTCATGTGTTTAAAATGTTAAGTTTATGAGATAACTATTTTATTTTGTCATATGACCATTATACATTCTCTATTTTATTAGCTATGTAGTTTTAATAAAGCCATGCTTACAATATAAATTGTAAGAGGGACACATAAATTGCTCTCCATTTACAGGTCTGGCAACAGAAAAGGCAAAAATGAATCCAACATTTTACAAAAAAATGCAGTTTCATTTTATTGCTATAACCATCAATTCAAAATTGAAGAGGGCCAAGAAACTCTTCATACTGTATTTGCAATTTAACCTTAGGAGAAACCTGGTGTTCCTATTCTCAGGTCTGGACAATGACAAGTGTCTAAAAATAGATTGAAAACAAGGTATTTATTACTGGATAACAAAGAAAAGCCAGAAACCACAAGAACCCTATTAGTCTTTCTAAGTAAAATGAAATTGAAAGCCAGTGTCATTCACCCCAATGCAAACGTTTTTTTCCAAACCTTCATACAGCAATAAAAATCTATAGCTCTTGCAGGGCTACTTATATAAAAATCAATACATTTGTTCAAATATTGGTATCATTTGACTAAGTGTGACTCATTTATTACAATGTAAAATGTAAATGGATGAAAAGGTACATTTTTAATTTGAAGGTTAAAAAACCTTCCTCTGTCAAAATAAAATATCCAAATTAGTTGTGCAAATCTGATTTAAAAAGTAAATGATTTTGTGCTAACAACCTCATCCAATGCACATGTGATATTTACAGTATGATTAAAAGTATATGTTTTCAGTTTAATAGTAATCAGCAGATAAAATGTAAGACATTTCTTTCCCTTTTTTTGTTACAACTTTAATAAAATAAATTCAGAGTTTTTTAAATGATTTCCTTGCCATTCCCCAATTAGTGCTGAATTGTATTCCCATTGGATTTGCACACCAATATCATTCCTTTTCCCGTTCAATGTCTTATTCCAAAACATCCTAATTTTAAAGCATTCCCAAAGCAAGACTATTAAATCTGTGCTATACATGCCACACCTACTCCTTTTATCCTGAACTATACATGCATACAACCTTATTAAATCGCAATTCTGCAAATTCTAAAGGGCTCTATATAAGCACATAGCATATTTTTTTACAGAAGTTTTTAGCTAGTGAAGACCTTGCTTTTGGATAGAAGTTCACTAACTAAAAACTTCTGTAAAAGAAATATACCATGTGCTTATATATAGCCCTTTCAAATTTGCCGAATTGCAATTTAATAAGGCTTCTGATCTATATTGAATTCTAAGAATGCAATATGCTAGATGTCAGGGGTGTAGGAAATGGGGGGGAAGGGGAAACAAATCCACCCAGATTATATGAACAGGGGACACACAAAAAAAATAGCAAAATAAATTTAATAATGCATTACCATATGGAGCAATTTGCCTTTCCCATGAAGGTTTTGAATTATAATTTATGATTTGTAATTTATATATAGTAAATAAAAAGTACATCTGTGTTCACACTTGAATGTCTAAAGCAAGTAAAAAAACCTGCTTCCAGCCCAGAGTTCCGAGAAAAACAGTTATTGCACTGCATTCTGGGAAGTTTAGCTGGGACACACAAATGTGACCACAAATGCCTGGATCTTCATTCCGTAGCCATCATCAAACATGGCTTCCTTTAGGCTTATGCATGCTGTATTACACAGCTTCAATGCAAAGCCAAGGTTGGAATAAACACAGGCTGAGTATCCAATCCATGTACAGCTGTTTCAAGCTTACTGGCAATCATCAGCATGGAGCGGGATCTTGGCTTGTGTTGTGGAAATTATGAGTAGGTAGTTCACCACAACAATCATTTAAATTATGGTGGGCAAAAGAGAGATAGAAGCCCTCCACAGTACAGTAAATAAATAGTACATCTGTGCTCACATTTGAATGTCTAAAGCAAGTTAAAAAACCTGCCTACAGCTCAGAATTCCGAGAAAAACAGTTATTACACTGCATTCTGGGAAGTCCCTCGCTCTTCAATCCATAGCCATTTTCAAACATGGCTTCCTGGCTTCTTTTAAGCTTATAACTGCTGTATTACATAATAAATATTTAATTATTTTGGGGCATATGGGTGAGTGGTGCCCCCAGGGTCATTGAAAATGTAAAAAAAAGAAATTGTCAGTAGATCCGCCCTCTGCTACCTGTCCTGGGAGTAGAATTGAATTGCAATAGTATACTTTTTATGTCTAGATAGACTTGAGAAAAAGTGTTGTTAACATCAGGAAAATTTCTCATCATGGACTACTTTGCCCCTTTACCTGAGGATGAGGTCTCATTTTCTCGTCTTAATACTTCACCACATGACCCCATTTCTTTACAACCTTTCCCTCTCTACCACTTATTCCTACCCTCACACATATTTTCAACCTGTCCGTTGTCAAGTTTCCTTCTTCTTTAAAATATGCCATAATTAGACCCGTTCTTAAGAAACCCATATCTGACTCTAGCTTCTCCATTTAACTATTTGCCCTATCCCTCAACTTCCCCTAGCTTCAAAACTGCTTGAGCAACATGTTTACACCATTTTACCCAATTTCTTTCCCCAACTCCCTCCTTGGCCCCTTCTAGTCTGGCTTACGACACAACACTAAACAGGAACAGCTCTCACTCAAGTCACTAATGACTTGCTGACCACCAAGTCAAAGGGTCACTTCTCTATAATAATTATTCTGGATCTCTTGTCTGCCTTTTACATTGTTGACCAAAATGCAAATTCTTTGCTCTCTTGGCATCCATGACACAGCTCTCTCATGGTTCTCATTCTACCTTGAAGATCAAACATTTAGTGTCTCTTTCTCTGGCACTATTTTTTTGCCTTGCTGTTGTTGAAGTATTCCGGGGTTCGGTCCTCGGCCCCCTCCTTTTCTCCATCTATACCTCCTCTCTTGGTCCCCTAAAAAAATCTTCTGGATTTCAATATCATCTATATGCAGATGACACTCAGATCTACCTGTCGGCACCAGATCTATCCACCTCTATCCTAGCACAAGTGGCCAGAATAAAATTTAAAATCATGAGCCTAACTTATAATACAATCAACTATAGTATAATGCACCCTGTCAAACTTCGAGTCGTCACGCTTTGCAAGCTCGCAGAACTGTGTCCCCCCCAAAGCAAGGGACACAGTTCTGGCTGCAAATGCGGACACTCGCAATGTGAGGGGCCGCATTTGCGGAGGTGGAGGCTCCAACATCAGCTGCAATAAACCAAAGGCTCATTGCAGGCCGCAAATGCGGCCCCTCGCAAAGCGAGGGGCAACATTTGCGGAGGTGGCGGCTTTACCCTCAGATAACCCCCCATAAAAACACTACTTTGAAAAAAAAATCATATTGTGGGGGGGAAAAAAATCCGACATGTGTAAAGACGAAATACGGACTGTACGAACGAGTACATAAAAAAACACAAAAAACAATGAAAAATAACAAAACAAAATTGCAAAAACATCACACACAGCACGGGGAGACAGCCAGGACGTCTGGGGATGAGGTTACACGCAAATTAAAGTCGATTTTAAGGAGTTTCGCCACTTGAAAAACAGGTAACCGAGAAAAAAAAGCCGGCAAAAAAAATGAAAACGTGGCTCCTTGACCCCGAAGCACAGAAAACACTGACAAGGACGTACGACTTTTAATTACAACCCGCGTAACTTAGAAAAAAAAATACGAGGTCGCAAAAATACAAAGTTAACGGCCGAAATGCGTACATTCAAAAACAACAAAAACAATACAAAATACAAAAAAAAAAAAAACACACTGAGCATGGGGGGACAGCCATGATATCTGCCAGTGAGGTTGCACATTAATTAAAGTTGAATTTAACAAGTTTAGGAAAATTTGATCTGCTATGCGAGAAAATAAATGGCGGACGGAAAAAATGAAAATGAGGCTACACGATCCAGAAATGTGCAAAACACCGCCAGTCATGTACGACTTTTTCCAGGGATGTACAAGGCGCCAAAGGTGCTCAGCGCGAGGCTCGCAATGAATGCCGAAGGTCCTCAGAGTAGAAAAAACTTTACATTGTGTGTCAAACAGCATTGCCATGGCTTAACATTTTATTGCCCCGTCATTTTTGACGGGCAAGTCGCTAGTATATTAATAATGTTTAAATGATTGTTCAGACCTGGCATAGTTTTATTGACATATTGATACTTCTCAACTGGAGACAACTGGTCAAACAAGATATATTAGGTAACTGTGAAAGATATTCAATAACAAAGGTGTTAATTTGGGCCATCCAACTGTCACAATACTTGTTACCAGGTTTTACAACTGGAAACTTTTGCTCAGGCAAGCTAAACACACTAGTTGTTAAGTAACCTGTCACCAAAATGTTCAGTATTTCTTACAGTTGGAAAACTGTTGGGGAAGCGAGTCAAACCAACAGCTGGTTGTTAAGCAACCTTACACCATACTGGATATGCAATGGGAGGGATAACCCAAAACCTAGCATAAAAAGACAGGTGTCCTAAGGATTAGGAGAAGGTGTCCAGATCATATGGGCTGAATTGGGCGTTATAGCCCAGGGTGGCACCTTTTTAGGGCGGCATATGCCCCGCCCCCCAACTGGGAAGAGGAGCTAGGAGGAGGAGCAGGCAGTGATTTAATCCCCTTTGTCATACATAACAGCCTCCTCTCCCATGTGCCCAAGGGCAGGCTGAGAAGCGCAGGGGAATATCCTTGGCAGGCAGCCGGCTCCTCCCCCAGCTCTGCTGTTTCCTGCTTCCTACTGCAGAGCTGCTCCAGTCAGTGAAGTGGAGGCAACCTGAGCCTGTACAGTGAGGCAGGTAAATTGCCTTTTTATAAAACGATCCTCCATCTTAGATAAGCTGATTTTTTTTTTGTGTGTGATAACTATAAACGATCTGCCTAATGACACCAATGTATATTTGTGTGTATTAATGTGTTGTCTATGTCAGTGTGTGTATGTCTCTGTGTGTATGTCTGTCTGTCTGTGTGTGTGTACAGTATATCTGTGTGTGTCAGTGTCTGTCTGTGTGTCAGTGTTGTCTGTACCAGTGTTGTGTATATGTGTGTTTCATGGTGTGTGTCTGTCATGGTGTTTGTGTTGTCTGTACCAGTGTTTTGTATGTGTGTGTGTGTGTGTCATTGTGTATGTCTGTGTTGTCTGTACCAGTGTTGTGTGTGTGTGTGTGTCATTGTGTATGTCTGTGTTGTCTGTACAAGTGTTGTGTATGTCTGTGTGTGTGTGTCATGGTGTGTGTCTGTGTTGTCTGTACCAGTGTTGTGTGTGTGTGTGTGTCATTGTGTATGTCTGTGTTGTCTGTACGAGTGTTGTGTATGTCTGTGTGTGTGTGTCATGGTGTGTGTCTGTGTGTGTCAGTTTTTGTGTGTGTGTCTTTCTGTGTGTCTGTTTATATGTTAGTGTGAGTCTGTGTTTCGGTGTGTGTGTGTATGTGTCTGTGTTGTGTATGTGTCAGTGTTGTGTATGTCTGTGTGTGTGTCAGTGTTTCTGTGTATATGTGTTGTGTGTGTCAGTGTGTGTATATCTCTGTGTGTATGTCAGTGTGTATTAGTGTATTGTCTGTTTCTGTGTGTCTGTGTGTGTCAGTGTTTTTGTGCATATGTGTCTGTCTGTCGGTGTGTATTAGTGTGTTGTGTGTGTCAGTGTGTGTATATCTCTGTGTGTATGTCAGTGTGTATTAGTGTATTGTCTGTTTGTGTGTGTCAGTGTTTCTGTGTATAGGTGTCATTGTTGTGTATATCTGTGTGTCAGTGTTGTCTGTGTCAGTGCTGTTTATGTCTGTGTGTGTCATGGTGTGTATCTGTGTGTGTTATTTGTGTTTGTCTGTCTGTGTGTGTCATGGTGTGTATCTGTGTGTGTTATTTGTGTATGTCTGTCTGTCTGTATGTCAGTGTTTCTGTGTATATGTGTGTGTATGTCAGCCTGTGTGTATTAGTGTGTTGTCTGTGTTAGTGTGTGTATATCTGTGTGTGTGTGTCAGTGTATTAGAGTGTTGTCTGTGTCAGTGTTGTGTATGAATGTGTCAGTGTGTGTCTGTGTCATGGTGTGTGTCTGTGAATGTGTCATGGTGTGTGTCTGTATATGTGTCTATGTGTGTCCGTGTGTGTCTGTCTGTGTCTATGTCTGTGTGTATGTGTGTGTCAGTGTTTGTGTGTGTCTGTCTGTGTGAATCAAGATCACTTCTTTCTTATAGAATCAGACAAAAAGAAACTACATCAAAATTACATTTTACAGTTAGTTTAAGATTTGCTTTTTTTTTTTTGTCTCTAAAATAATTTTGACAGTTGTGTTGTTCAGCAAAGGAACTTGTCCTTTTTAATGTCATTTCACAATACAACATCTTATGCTCCCAGATGTTCTTTTTATTCAGTCTGAAGCAAGGGAAGCAGACATAATTCTGCCACTATACAAATCCTAAGTGTAACCTCATTTGGAATATGGAGTACAATTTTGGGCACCACTCCATAAAAAGGATATTTAGAGCTGGAAAACGTACAGAGAAGGGCAACAAAACTAATAAGGGGAATGGAGGGGCTAGGCTATACAAATAAACTGGATTTAACATGTTTTAGTTCCGTGCCTTGCAAAAGTATTCCCCCCCTTGGCATTTTTGTGGCATTCCCCCCCCCCCCCTTGGCAGTGTTATGTTGCCTCACATAGATTGTTTGAGGATTTGCATCATTTATTTTACCGAACATGCCCGCAACTTTGAAGATGTTTTTTTTTTTATTGTGAAGCAAACAACAAATAGGACAAAATAACTGAAAAAGTGCATAATTATTCACCCCCCTAAAGTCAATACTTTGTAGAGCAACCTTTTGCAGCAATCACAGCTCCAAGTTGCTTTGGATAAGTCTCTATGAGCTTGCCACATCTTACCACTGGGATTTTTGCCCATTCCTCCTTGCAAAATTGCTCCAGCTCCTTCAAGTTGAATGGTATGCGCTTGTGAACAGCAGATTTTCTATTGGATTGAGGTCTGGTCTTTGACTAGGCCATTCCAACACATTTCCCCTTAAAACACTCAAATGTTGCTCTAGCAGTGTGTTTGAGATCATTGTCCTAGCCTCAAATCATGCACAGAGTGGTACAGGTTTTGCTCAAGAATATCCCTGTATTTAGCACCATGCATCTTTCCCTCAACTTTGACCAGTTTCCCAGTACCGGCTGCTGAAAAACATCCCCACAGCATGATGCTGCCACCACCATATTTCACTGTGGGGATGTAATGTGTTGGGTTTGCGCCAGACATAGCATTTTCTTTGATGGCCGAAAAGTTAAAATTTTAGTCTCATCAGATCAGAGCACCTTCCTCCATATATTTTGTGCCATTTTGTTTTTTTCTGAAAGTAATGGCTTTCTTCTGGCCACTCTTCCATAAAGCCCAACTCTATGGAGCGTACAGCTTATTATCATCCTATGTACAGTTACTCCAGTCTCTGCTGTGGAACTCTGCAGCTCTTCCACGGTTACCTTAGGTCTCTGTGCTGCCTCTCTGATTAATGCCCTGCTTGCCTGGTCCATGAGTTTTGGTGGTCTCTTGGTTTGCTGTTGTGCCATGTTCTTTCTCTTTGGTTATGATAGATTTGATGGTGCTCCTGGGGATCATCAAAGATTTGAATATTTTTTTATAACCTAACCCTGATTTGTACTTCTCATCAACATTGTCCCTTACTTGTTTAGATAGTTCCATGGTCTTCATGGCAGTGTTTGGTTAGTGGTGACTCTTGCTTAGGTGATTCAGCCTCTGGGGACTTTCAAAAAAGGTGTGTATATGTAATGACAGATCATGTGACACTTGGATTGCACACAGTTGGAAATCATTTCACTAATACTTCTGAAAGTAATTGGTTGCACCAGAGCTTTTTATGGGCTTCATAACAAAGGGAATAAATACATATGCACATGCCAATTTTCTGTTTTCTATTTCTAAAAAATAGTTTTATCTATATATTGTTCTCATTTCACTTCACCAACGTAGATTATTGTGTTCTGATCCATCACATAAAATTAAGATTAACAAAACATTGAACTTAAGGTTGTAATGTGACATAAAAGGCAAAAAGTCAAGGGGGGTGAATACTTTTGCAAGGCACTGTATATATATTGTAATGAAGTGCCACCAGGGGTCAGAAGAGAGCTCATCAAGACTTCTCCCCTGGGAAGTGAAAGAGTTAATCCTCCTACAACAGACTAATTAAGCCCAGCTGCATTCTGCCTTAAAAGGACTACTGAGCACTCAGCAGGGTGTGGCTGATTAGGCTCTGGTCTAAGGGCTGTGAGCAGTGTGTGGATCTGCAGTCTGTTTGGTGAAAGACAAACTGGGCTGAGATAGAGAACCTTAGACAGCACTGCTGAGGCTGGATCCTGAGTGCTGGGATAAGCTGTAAAGTGAGACTGCAAGACTGAGAGACACTGGCAAGTGAGTGAGGATTGTCTGGAGTGTATATCTTGCATAATAACAAGAGCTACAGAGTATTCAGTGTGACCTGGGAGGAGAAAGAGACACAGCTCCTGATCAGGACCTGGCAGGACTTATAATGTGGGTGCCAGAGCAGCATTGGAAGCTGCCATTAGAGAATCAGTCTGCGTGACGGCAACAAATTTACAATAGAGACTGTTTACTGCAAGAGGAGAGGATTTGCAGAGGATCCATTGCAGATGAGAAGCTGAGAGAGACTGGATTAAAGGTACCACACCTTTGTGTGAAAGGGTACTATTTTACCTGCAGACCGAGAAGCGGTCTCAGGGCTAGTCAGGGTGTTCCTGAAAATTAGCAAGCCTTTTCTGTAGATGTTTCTTTTATGCTGAAGTGAAGCTATTGTTTGTTTTTGAAAGCTTTTATTAAAGCAAAGATAAAAGTATATCAGACTCAGTGGTTTATGGGAAAATCACATGAGCAATCAGCAGCCAGCCCTGTGTGTGTGTGTGTGTGTGTATACAGTATCTCACAAGTGAGTACACCCCTCACATTTTTGTAAATATTTTATTATATCTTATCATGTAACAACACTAAAGACATGACACTCTGCTATGATGTAAAGTAGTAAGTGTACAGCCTGCATAACAGTGTAAATTTAATGTCCCCTCAAAATAACTCAACACACAGCCATCAATGTTTAAACCATTGGCAACAAAAGTGAGTACACCCCTAAGTGGAAATGTCCAAATTGGGCTCAAATATTTTGTGTGGCCACCATTATTTTTCAACTCTGCCTTTAACCCTCATGGGCATGGAGTTCACCAGCGCTTCACAGGTTGCCACTAGAGTCCTCGTCCACTCCTCCATGATGATATCACAGAGCAGGTGGATGTTAGAGACCTTGCACCGCCCCCACCCCCACAGTTGCTCAATAGGGTTTAGGTCTGGAGACATGCTTGGCAAGTCCATTACCTTGACCTTCAGCTTTTTTAGCAAGGCATTGGTTGTCTTGGAGGTATGTTTGGGGTCAATATCATGTTGGAATATTGCCCTGTGGACCAGTCTCTGAAATTAGGGGATTATGCTCTGCTTTAGTATGTCACAGTACATGTTGGTTGCATCTTGGTTCCCTCAATGAACTGTAACTCCCCAGTGCCCAGACCAAACATATATACACATATGTCTAATATGTTGTGTCGATTCCCTATGTATGCATTTACCTGATGAAGTCAGATGCTGCCTCCACTCTCTCTGCATCGCTGTTTTCATTCAAACTGAGGGTTATCTCATATCAGTGTTTTTGTGTTCTTTGTGCCTTATCTTTTTCTGTCATTTAGGGATTATTTCAGCTACCTTTCCTCAGTATAGATGCATCATTTTGGTGGTGGGAGTGCCATGGTCTGGGCCTGCAAGAGTGCTGCCAGCACTGGGGAGCTACAGTTCATTGAGGGAACCATGAATGTCAACATGTACTGTGACATACTGAAGCAGAGCATAATCCCCTATCTCCGGAGACTGGGTTGCAATGCAATTAAACTACACAAAACACACCTCCAACACGTCCACTGCCTTGCTAAAGAAGCTGAAGGTAAAGGTGATGGACTGGCCTAACCCCTATTGAGCATCTGTAGGACACCCTCAAACGGAAGGTGGGGGAGTGCGAGATCGCTAACATCCACCAGCTCCGTGATGTCATTATGGAGGAGTGGAAGAGGACTCCAGTGGCAACCATGCAAAAGCTCTGGTGAACTCCATGCCCATAAGGGTTAGTTAAGGCAGTGCTGGAAAATAATGGTGGCCCCACAAAATATTGACATTTTGGGCCCAATTTGGACATTTCCACTTAAGAGTGTACTCACTTTTGTTGCCAACGGTTTAGACATTAATGGCTGTGTGTTGAGTTATATTGAGGGGACAGCTGTACACTTATTACTTTATATTGTATCAGAGTGTCATTTCTTCAGTGTTATCACATGAAAAGATATAATAAAATATTCACAAAAATGTGAGGGGTGTACTCACTTTTGTGAGATACCGTATATATATATTTCTTAATAAATCTCCAACAATCAGGAAATTACTATGTGCATTAAAGCACTATATTCATATAATAAAAAACTATAGTATTTATTTAATTCAATCAAAAAACAACGTAGCATAAAAGACCAAAAATGTGTACTGGTGACCCCAAACTGAGCAAAAGCGTCAATCCAATTAATCCAGCAATGTGTATAAGACAACACAAAATATCACAATAATGTGAAAATAACACCAAGCAATGGCTCAGATAATTATAGGGAGTCAAACATAAAAGCAATCCTCACATATGCACATGCAAATAAGTGGATTTACTGTACTTATAGTAACACATAAGCTTAAAAATGAAGCACATAAGTGTTATAAAAATAGAACACACACTAAGGATGGACAAAGATCAAGTCCCTTAATGATACAATGTGTGGTATGATATAACCAAAAAAAGAAAATATGCAATATTAAACAGTGGCAAAATTGGGGTTGTGCAATACTCCTCTTACCCACTGCACCTAGCACGGAGGTGCAAATCCAGAGTCCGTGCTGCACCAGACAGCAGTCTTCACTATCCACCTGTTTAATGCATTTATTTTGCAAAAAAGTTGTAAATAGAAAAAAATGGGACAAAAAGATGATCAGAACAATAATAAAGAAGCCCTAATTGGGCAATAAATCCATCCTAGTGGTGTCAATGCCAACCGGTTTCACCAAGACTGGTTTCCTCAGGCCTTAAGCAACATTACTTGCTTGGCATTATTTATAGGAAGAGAGAGGGGCCTCATTTCGCGGGCTTCCAGCTAACTTACTTCCTGCCATTGTGTGATTGGTTCCCCACTGTCATGTGCACGGCAACAGCAGCACTATGGGTAATCCGAATGAGAAAGTGATACTACAATAACATTCAGAATAAAGCACTGAGTTCCATCGTGGAGCGCAAAATAGCGGCCACTAGCAGTCGGATTGATAACAGGTCCACTAGCAGGAGGTTGTAGAATGCAGTTTCTTAATAGCTAGTAAAAATTATGTGTGTCAGCATGAAACGCAAAATGGCGGCTTGAAAGGATCAAAATACATTTGAAGGCTCACATGTTGCTATTGTTATAGACATATTTAGTTAACCCTAAAATAGGGACCACTAACAAAATTAACATGTTGCTGTATAATACAGCTTCTCCATAGCTAGTGGAAAAGTATGTGTTCCACCTTGGAACGCATTTTAGCTGCTGAGAAAAAACTCTCAGAATTGCAAACATGTTGCTATTGTACATAAACTATGTGACCAAAAACAAATGTGGTATATGTACCTTATTTACATTATTTATTTACATTTAGGAAAGAATGGTCCAACTTATAAGAATCCTACAGATGTATAAAAAGTTAACGAGAAGGGAAGTGATTGTAAAGTTAGTTGTTGGTTGAGGAATAGTGAAATAAGGGGGATAATCAAGTCATTCTTGGATAGGGGATTAGATAGATGGGGTAAATGTAAACCCCTCATTAAGTCCCTCTGGGGCTTTGGCAATGAGATATATCCATCTACTCTCATGTTGAAACAAAGTTCTCTTTCTGTTGCTCCCTCTGATAGTTCTGGTGATCATGTCAATAACGGGAAAATTGATGGTATCTGTTTTGTTGTTATGGTATCTCCTCATGTGCCTGGCCACTGGCATATTCAATTCATTGCGAACAGAGGCAATATGTTCTAAAATTAGTCGTCGCAGTCGTCTCTCAGTCTTTCCAACATATATTTTGGAACAAGAACACGTTAATGTATAAACTACATATAACGGTGAACAATCATATGCGTCTATCAACAGATAGATCTGACCAGTGCCTGGATGTGCAAACTCCTGTTCTTGTTGCAAATATTGACATGCCTTACACTTCCTACATTTATTCAATCCCTTTCTTCTCAACCATGTCTCTCCTAATTGGTTTTCCAAAAACTGGCTATGTACAGGTTTGTTACCAAAAGTCTTGTTTCTCCTATAGGTGATTGCTGCTTGTGGCGGTACAAACTTTCCTATAATTGGATCTTCCTATAACAAATACCAATACTTATTAAGTATTGATTTAATCTTGGCATTATCAATGGCAAACATCATGATGCATCTTAAAGGGTCTTCTTTTTTAGGTTCCGTTTTTTTATATAGGGTCTCTGCTCTCTCAGTCCTGATGGCCCTTTGATATTCCCTTTTTAGGACTCGATTGGGGTAATCCCTTTTCCGAAAGCGATGTCTCAAGAAGTTAGCTTGTAATTTACATTGTTGTAGCATTGTGCAGTTTCTCCTTAGTCGTAAGTACTGCCCAGTTGGGATTCCCCTCTTAAGTGGTATCGGGTGTTCACTGGTCCAATTGAGCTGCATATTCGTTGCATTGGTTTACTAAAGATTGTGGTATAGATATTGCGTGTTGCATCTTTAATAATCTTAAGATCCCAAAAATTTAGTTCATCCGTATTGATCTCATACGTAAACCGCAAATTGAGATTGTTGATATTTAAACTCTTTAAGCAGTTTTTCAGTACCTGTCCATATTATCATTATATCATCGGTACCAAACGTGGACATAATCTGTAAAACGTTCCATATTTTTAGTAAAGACCACAGTTTGCTCCAAAAAACCCAGGTATAGGTTTGCATAATTGGGAGCACAACTTGTCCCCATGGCGGTCCCTCTCTCTCTTGTATGTACCATATATTCTTAAACAGAAAATAATTGTGCGTAAGTATGAAAGGCAATAAGGTAAGCAGAAATACATGCCACTCCTGTTTATCTTTACTCTGTGTCTCCACAAAGACGCTGATATACCCTTTTCATGCGGAATGCATGAATATTACGTGGACAGGAACTTGCACATTATTAAGGTGTTTTATCAAGTCTGTGGGATCTGTAAGAAAAGAGGGCAATGCCTCAACAAATGTTTTGAGGTTATTATTCCCCAATTGACTTATCTTTTCTGCCAAACATCTGTACCCAGAGATTATTGGGCGTCCTGGTATTGGTGTTTTACCTTTGTGAATTTTAGGTAAGCTGTAGAAAACAGCAACTCTCGGTTCTTCAGGATACAAGTATTCAAAATTATTTTTGCTTAAGAGACCTGCATCTTTCGCTTGAGCTAGGATAGTGTATAGTTCTGTGCCATATTCTAAGGTAGGGTCTTTGATTATAATCTTGTAAGTACTTTGATCACTTAGTATGCCTAGGCACATTTCCTTATAATCCAATTGATCCATCAGGACACGGTTGCCCCCCTTGTCTGCAGGTTTTATCTCTATATTTTTTTCTTCAAGATCGCATAATGCTTGAATTCTTCTTTAGTCAAATTGTGGTCTTGATGATATTTCTTATTACTCATATCCCATTTTTTAATTTTTTTTTCAGGAGTCGATACAAGATCCATTAGTTTATTAAGTTGTAGAGTCCTCCATTGATAGCCCTGGTGCTTCCATAATTTTCTGTTCTTTTTCATAATATTCTTTTTTAAGGGCTAAAGGGTGTAAGGGTTGAACAAAATGAACAACATTCAAAATAGTGCACTGCGTTCCATCGTGGAATGTTGTTGTAGTATCACTTCCTCATTCCGATTACCCATTAGTGCTGCTGTTGCCGTGCACATGACAGTGGGGAGCCAATCATGCAATGGCAGGAAGTAAGTTAGCTGGAAGCCCTCAAAATGAGGCCCCTCTCTCTTCCTATAAATAATGCCAAGCAAGTAATGTCGCTTATGCCCTAAGGAAGCCAGTATTGGTGAAACCGGTTGGCATTGACACCACTAGGATGGACTTATTCCCCAATTAGTGCTTCTTTATTATTTTTCTGATCATTCTTTTTGTCCCATTTTTTTTCTATTTACAACTTTTTTGCAATATAAATGCATTAAACAGGTGGATAGTGAAGACTGCTGTCTGGTGAAGCATGGACTCCTGCTTTACACCTCCATGCTAGGTGCAGTGGGTAAGAGAGTTATTGCACAACCCAAATTATAACTCGCAAAAATACGACCTTAGCGGAGAATCCGCGCACCGTGTCAAACATAAAAAAACACAAAAATACACACAAAAATAAAACAAAAACCTTACCCCCAACAAGAGGGGACACAGAGGACCTCTGCAACACTGCTTAAACCTCGAATTCTGTCAAATTTACAAAGTTTAGCCACTCTGAAATTTCCTAAGCGAGAGAAAAAATGGCCACCGAAGAAAACGAAACGAGGCTACAGGTCCCAGACGCGAAATTCCACAAAGCAAATACGGCTTTTACAAAAACCTGTATGACCTACAACATTCACCATTAGCAAGGACGCCAAACTACACCAGGGGAAAGCCTTGCAATAAGCGCAAAAAGCAGATCCGCGCCAACCTTACAATGACAGCAAAAGCGCCTATCATAAGAAAAAAATACATCAACCAAGAGCCTTGCAATGAGCCATGCCGAAGGCTCTCAGCGCAAGCCTTGCAGTCAGCGCCGAGATCTCAGACCACCAAAAACATAATGTCTTTGACAAACACCATTCCTTGACTTACAATTATATTGCTGTAATTTGTTCACGGCAAATTCGCTAGTATATATATATTTATCTGATAGCCATTATCGCTAAACTGTTAATATCTTTGTAGTGATCTTATTTAATATTGTAGTCCTAGTTAGACAGCTCTGCACACCTAGTTTACCCTAGCAGGTGTGACTGTTTGTTATGTTTACCAGTCAACCTTTGAAGAACTACCAGACAGTGCTCCATTACTCAGGATGGAGAAGTAGCAAACTGTTTCAAGTGAACAGAGCAAATAATTTGCTTTTGAAATGATCATAAACTCTACTTATTTGGCTTTAAGAAACCTCTTGGTCTCACACCACGTCTTCTATTCATTCTTTTGTCTTTAGTAAATCCCTATAACAGGAGCGGGGCAGCTTTACACCATTACTTCATACATAAACTCTCATCCATCATCCGTAAACCATGCTCTTGTGAAGGAGCTGGATTACTGCACCCATGCCATTACAGTAATCAACTGACTTTTACAGATATTTTTACTGCACCACAGCCATAGAAGCCAATGGAAAATAGTCAACTGAACAGTGATTGACAGGCATACTGTATATATTTGCGTGCCTTCCACCCCATCGCTGACTGTGTTGTAGATTTTTACAAATTAGCATGCAGGTACCAGGAGTTGGAGGTTTTTGCTCTAGAGGGAGAGTGCACATACATTTTTGGGGATTTAACCTTATTTTAATCTCATCACTGAGATAGAGGGAGGAGCATGGATGGTAGAGGTGGGGAGGAGAGGAGTAAGTAAGAGAAGAGGAGAGGGAAGAGAGAGGGGGGCCTCGGGAGTTGAGGGGAGAGGGAGGAAGACAATATAGGTAACCATATACAATTCTTCTCTCACTGCAGGTGGCGGGTGGTCTGGGTCCACAACAGAAATAAAGTAAAAGGCATCAGCTCAGTTGGAGCCAGAGACTGCTGGAAGTGCCTCTGCCAACCAGGATCATGTCTAGAGGAGAAGACCAGGAGAGGATCAGAGGGGATGAGGGGGATGAGGACACTTGTGGTTATTGACCCCACTGGCCACCTCCTTAAACATACAGATTCACCACCCGAGCCCTCTTATTGTACTGATGCCACCACTATTAGTTCCTCCTCCCACCATCAAAATGTTCTGGACACCACCAGTACCTCCCCACTGGGTCACCACCACTGCCGCAGCCTCTGCCCACTCTCTTGCCCATCCAACTTGGACCTTGCAATCTGGGCCCTCCTTATCTCCCTCCATGACTCCGCCTTCACAAGTGCTGCTACTTCCAGAGGGGATGCCTACTACTGCAACCCCCCTCGACTAGGGACACGGAGCAGTGGCATGGGGAGTGCAACAAGGTGGAGAATGAGATAGGGACCTATACATAGTTACATTGTTAAAATATTACAAGAGGGCTCTGATATAATTGAGTGTGATTGTGTCTTGATATTCAGTGCACATTATTGAAGTGGTTTTATTTTTCTTAAGCACAGTTGTCCATAATAAAAAGTTGTTTTTAGGAATCACTATGCACCATTAACTTCAATCCTTTGAAGATGCGATTGGTTTTCCATTTGTAAATTGGCCATTTTCTTGCTCATACTACTTCTAGCTTCAGATTGGACACTGCCCAACCTATCCAGGATAAACTAATTGAATAATTTGCTTGCAGTTAAATTGATGTTATTTAAATCACATTTAAGTAATAAGTGCATTCTATATGCAGCTGCCAAACATGTCATTATTGTTAAAAACCCATCACAAATGATGCCAGCATTTTGCTCACAGAAGGTGAGCACTCTTTGTGCCTACATAGCAAGTCTTTACTGTTGGAGGCTCAGGTAACTACATTATGCTTATAATGTTCAGACACAGAACACTTGGGATTTAAACACTTTTGTGCTTCTGCAAATCTTTAAATATCTGTTTGCAAAAAAGCAATGAAGTTAAGAACACCACCTGGAAATACCAGGGAACATCTGTTTTGCAAACGAGGTAAATTTACAGTTATCACTCACTATTCTCCAGGGTTCCAAATCGAGGAACAGGTGCTAATGACGGAGGAGTACTTAAATATTTAATGTGCACAAAATATCCCTAAAGATATGAATGAGGTAGAACTTAATTTTAAAGTTAGTTTCTTACTATATTAAGTAGATCACTTGATAGCTGTAGTATAAAGTAGAACTGAGTGCTATTTTAAACTACATTGTTATAGCATGCATTCTCTGGCTGAATGGGCACTAATAATCTCAATTAAACACAACTGATGATAAAACTAATTTTCATTTTTGTTATATCATAAATATTAGAAAATTTCCAATGTAATATTCAAATACAATTAATATAATTTGGGAATTTGGGAAACAACATATATAAACATTTAATACAAAAAGCTGTATGATTGATGGTTATGTTACATCTAGATCATTTGAAAGCTTGTTTGTTTGTTTGCTTGCTTGCTTATTTATTTATTTAATTATCACTTTTGTTCTGAAATTGACAATGGATAAAGTATTTTAAGAAAGTATAAAAAACAGTTGCTCACTTATAACCTATTGCATACAGCAGATTCTTTATTGTCTAAAACATCCCAATTTTTTATTAATGAGAGAGCCTAGCTGACTAAAGTTTTGAAATCTCACCTAACAAAACAATCAAACAAACTGAAAGAGGGGCCTTATACCTGTTGATGTGTTTATCACTTGCACATAATAGGCAATACATTACATGATGTGTGCTTTTTTTATATAAATGGGGGTATCTACTAAGCATTGTAGAAGGTGTGATGTGCACTCCAGTGCCCTTATGTGGTCTATTTGCTAGGAGGAAAATTGCCATCTTAACTAATCACAGCTAAATTTACACTCAATGAACCTCCACTGTTTTTTAATACTACTATACTTCTTGTACCTCCACAGTTTTATTTTATTACAACGTCTATAAGTCCATGCTTTGTGGGGGATATACATTGAAAATCATTAATTCTAGACTATCCGAAGCAACGATTCATGCATTAATTTTAATTAATGTTTATTGTATAAGTGTAGAAATATAATGATGTTATAATGAAGACAGCACTTATCATTAACTTAAAGTTCTTATAAGGTTGCCTATGAAATAGAGAAGAAGGGGAGAGCATATGAAAGGAGAGAATGTAGAGACATAAAAGGAGAGGTGAAGAAGGTAAAGACAGAGATGTTAGGAGTAAACAATAGTGGAGTCTACTGTCCATAGTCTAAAGCTACAGAGCCTACAAGGGGCAAAGTAAGTCATCCAATGTGGACTACGGTGGAATCCAAGAAGCCATTCTAAATGACAGATATTATTTATATGATAACTTTCTATTTGCACAAATTCTCTTGAATGCATACCCTAGCTCAGACTCCTGAAGGCAGCCTTCTTTCCTATCTACGAAATCAGGGGCCCACTGTTAATTGATTAGCATAGCACAGATACTTACATCATCTAGGTACTACTTTCCATTTCAAAGCCTTGGTATTCCTTAATGCTATACACAATGTCAGCAGCCCTATTAAATTTGAAGCCCGTAGTGGCATCGGCAAGCCCACAAGGGCTACAGGCTTGAAATTCGGCTGCGTTACAGATCTATTAAATTAGACCATGCCGCGAGTTGCGTGCTTGAGACGCAAACCAGTAAACCATTTTCCGCAAGTTGGATGTGTGGCCATGAACATGATCAATTAGTCAGTTAGTAGTTACGAGTTTAGATGGAGCTAATGGCAACAGAGATCGTCATCATTACGTCACTGAAAAATGGACGTCAGATTTCAAGCCTTACTGGTTTCAATTACGAGTTTTGATCGGACCCACATTCCAGAAATAAAGCAATATTGATAAATCCGTAAATATGATATTCTAGTCCATGCGAGTTCCATTATATGTATTAACACATTGATTGCCAGGATAGATATAACACGGATATTAAACTGAAAATAAAGTATTTTATATTGCAGATTTGCAAACTTGAGAATTTTGTGCTATTTATTTTTATACCTTACATCTCTTTCCCTTTGCATTTACAGTGCTACGGATAGGACTTTAACCCACTAGCGGGTCCTCTCTACTACCCATTTGTGGGTTACATGCTTGAACGCCAGTAAATTTGTTGCAATTTAATAGCGTGATTGGAACGTAACGGTTACAGGCTTCATAGATCAAAGGATTTGCTGCAACACAGTTCAAGTTTCCACATCCCTTAACCTTTTCTCGCCCTTACCTCATAAGTCGTTAGCAGGTGGCTTTATGGGGCCAATTTAATAGTCGCAAGGCTGGGGACCTACTTTACGGGCTACGGTTTTCAACGTTGAGGTAATTTAATAGAGCTGCAGGTGTATAATCACATTACCTCTTCTTTAGTTTTATTATTGAACACTTATCATAATGGGGTAGATTCAGTAAATCTTTTTAGGCAGTTTTCCACATCACAGTCATTATCAATCTGCTTTGCAATTACTAAAAGCTTAGTTGAGCTAAGAGACTGTGTTTGGCATTTACTGCTATGTTTTATCATGTTTGAATTTATCTTCACCTGTTTTGTGCAGTTTATTTATAAATATAATATTTTATTATTTTTTTATATTATTTTTGTTAGCAATAGGGTAGATGGAATTAAAGTCAATTGAGCACGGGTTGTTTTTTTCATCATTTGCTGCAAATATTAAATCAAGTTTAAGAATTAAGAGGAGGTCTGTAAAGCATAAAAAGCTGGATCATTAAAGTGACCCATTCAGATTAACAAATGATACAGATACTACTGCACGGTTCCTTTATTATATTTGAATATACATTTCAGTGATATGTGGTAATGGCAATTATTGTAGTAATGCAGAAAATAACCTGACACAAAACCACAAATGTTTTCCTATACAAACAGAATTACAATGTTTGTGTTTGAATTTGTGAATAAATATGAACAAACCTTTTTGTCAAGAAACATTGTCCTATGGAAGGCAAGAGAAGCAGTTATTTCATTAAATATTTATATTGATAATGGTCTGACTAAATACCATTAGAAATTAGAGCAACTATAGTCATTAACTGAAACATTGAATCATAAACTGAGGCAGCTATAGTTATAACTTGGAGGAAAGATGCACAACAATGTGAACAGCAAGTACTAAATCATAGCAATTGCACTCATAAAATGCCACAGTTATAGTCATGACAATAACAGCAACTAAATGAAGCAAATAAATGCATTAGTGCTATCAATTAATAAAAAACACCAACATATTATGTAACTCGATATGCAAGGATTACAACAGACAGGCAAAACAAAAGAATAAGTACTGGTACAGAAAGAGTTCAGATTCTAACTATTGTTAGATTTTACAATCACTATTTTCGTAAGCTACACCAATGAAAAATGGAAAGTAACTTTACTTAGTTATTCAATTGACCCACTTTTTCATGATTGCTAAAGAGCTACCCATAATATGCAAAACAAGGACAGACATGCAAATTACAGCAAGCTTTACCATTGATTTTTTGACAACCGTAACACTTTGAATTCCTTTTTTAAAGTTTTACACTAAATTGACATTCACTTGAGGTTTTTTACCTGACTTTGAGCCTCATTCAATTCGGGGCTCGCAACTCGATCGCAGCCAGCCAAATGTCTGCAATCGATTTGCGTGCTCCATTAGCTCTACTCTTGTGATGCTATTTATTTATGAGGGCCTGCAAGTTATAGCCTGATAGCGATAATCAGAGGCCATGCCGTCTGATCCGGCGATCGAAAAAGCCAATGGAAACAGAGATCGTCATCATGCCATCAATGAATTCACCCTCCAAGCCCTACAGGCTTTCAATGGAGGTGGCAACTCTGCAGCAGGGTCCCCACATCAACCCCATGATGCAGGGGTCCCAGTTGGTACCCCCGCAGGGTCCCCTCATCAACCCCGATCGGGACCCCTGCAGCATTTAAAAATTAAAAATCCCTGCCGCTGGTCCTTAAAGGGCCCGCGGCACACTAATGTGCAATCCCAGCCGTGGCGGTACTTACAGTACCCCTGCGGCAACTAACATTAACCCCTCCAATGCTGTGGAATCCCCATCGGGACCCCCGGAGGGTCCCCCACTGCACACAAAGTCCAAGCACTACACTACACTATTAACCCTTTCCTACCCTATACCATCCTATTAACCCCCTCTAACTAATTAACTCTATTTAACCCACAACATATCTGATTACCTCTATCACTAACCACTTAACCCTATAACCCTTAATAATACCCCATTAACCCTAACTATACCCAATTAACCCTATCTGTACCTATACACTCCTAACTGTACCCAATAAACCCCTACTCTATTAACTCCTACACTACATTATTAACCCCTATCCTTCCCTATACCATTCTATTAATCCCCTCTACCTAATTAACCACCCCTTTAAGTAATTAACTCTATTTAACTCTCACCATACCTAATTAACCTGATCACTAACCATTTAACCCTACCTAAACCCAGTTATCCCTATCTAGCCCTATTTAACCTTAACTGTACCTAATGAATCCTAACTGGACCTATTTAACCCTAACTGGACCTAGTTCACCCCAACTGTACCCAGTAAACCCCTACCCTATTAACCCCTACACTACCTACCTAACCCCTAATAAAATACCTAACACCACACTAGGTACACAAAAAAAAAAACACCCCCATTACAAAAAAAAACTACAGAAAATAAAAAATTTAATTAAGCCTAAAATAAGAAAGAATTATACAAAAATATAAACCACAATCAAAATAAAAAATAAACTCACAACCGGATCAAGACCTCTGCATCATGTGGTTAATGTGGGGACCCTGCAGAGAACCCAATGTGGGTGGGGGGGTTTGGAGCAGTGGGGACATTAAGGTGAAGGATAAGTAAGGGCGTTTCAAGCCCTTGCGAGACCTCTTTGGTCGAAGTAACCTGTGGTTGTTTTTTTCGAATTTGCGGGCTTGACAGAGTGGTTAGGAAGGGGGAATCGGAGCAATTAAATATTGATTTGCGATTTTAGCCTTGCGGCCTTGAAAGATCAAAGGCTTTGAGGGAAGTAACTTGCGATTTGACAAGTAACAATGGGTCGGTAGGGATCACGGGTTGGAGAAAGTAACTTGATCAGAGGCTGCAAGGCTTTGCCAAATGAATAGCAAAGTAACCTGCAACCTCCATCTGTGAGCCCGGATCCCCAAAAAAGTAGCAATTGAATGAGTTATTTTATCATTCGCAAATTAAGTATGACTCGTAACCCGTGATATAGCAGGAAATAATTATCAGCCACATTAAATTGCAGCCCTGTAAGTGCAATGTGAGCCTTGCAGAGCTGTTGCTTTCACCCAATCAGAATGGGATACACCCCTGTGGGGTGTATCTCATTCTGATTGGCTCCAAGCATCTGCTCGCTGATGTAACTGTCAATCGGATTGCAGCCAATCAGAAGGCGCAGATGCTTTCAGCCAATCAGAATGGGGTATCCCATTTTGATTGGCTCACACATTTGTGCCTTCTGATTAGCTGAAATCTGATTGACAGCGATTTTAGCCAATCAGAAAGCACCATTTTGGTTTTTCTATCGGAGCATGTGCTGGAACCTCCATTTGCAGCGGGGAGCACCTCAGGGCGAGGAGCTCAGTTAGTAGTTTATTTATTTTTTAGAACGTCTGTTTTTTTTGGAGGGGCCGTGCCTGAGCAATAGGTCTAAAGACCGGGGCATTACTGGACACCGCTGGAGGGGTATTTTGGCCAGGTAAGTTGACTATTAACCCTATTTATATTACAGGTTGTAATTATATGTTTATTTCATGTAATGTTTCTTTATTTTAGGTGTGACAGGATGTTGGGTCATTGATGGAGGGGCATTTTGGCCAGGTAAGTAGACTGTTAACCCTATTTTTATTAAAAGCTGTAATTATATATTTATTAATGTAATGTTTATTTTTTATTTAAATGTAAGAGGACGTCTCGTTTTTTTTATTTTTTAGAACGCCAGGATTTTTTTTCCTAGGGGACCTGGCTGGGACGAAGGACTGAGGACAGGGGCATTACTGGAGGGCAATTTGGACAGGTAAGTTGACTATTAAGCATTTATTATATTACATGTTGTATGTATTTGTTTATTAACTGTCATTTTTTTTTTTTAGTTGTAACAGGAACTGTGGACAGTTTTGGAGGGCCCTGTCTGGGACGAAGAACTGAAGACCAGGAAATCGATGGATATCGCTGGAGGGACATTTTGGATAGGTCAGTGGTCGAAATAACCCTTTTCTATTTTTAGTAAGTCTGTTTTATTTTATTTATATAGTTTTTTTTTATTTTGTGTAATGTAGGTTCTTTTATTTTATGTAATGTTGGTTTTGTTATTTTATGTAATGTGGGATTCTTTATTTTATGTTTTGTGGGCTTTTTATTTTGTGTAATGTAGGTTTTTTATTTTCAGCAATATATATTTTTTTATTTTTAGTAATGTTGTTTTTTATTTTGTGTAATATATATTTTTTAATTTTGTGTAATGTAGGTTTTTTATTTACTGTAAATAGTGGTGGTTTATTATTTTCTGTAATTAGTGGGGTGTTGGGGGGTTTAATAGGCGGTTAGCTAGGTAGTTTAGGGGTTAATAGTATAGGCTAAAGGGGTGTTAATAGGATAGGGTAAAGGAAGGTTAATTAGTTAGAAGGGGATTAATTTATATATATATTATTTTTTTTTAATATATTTTAATTTTTTTATTGTTTTTAGAAACAGACAACCAAAATAAAATACATACAGTAAAACAATAGTTACATCTAAATCATACACAATCACCCACCTACAAACCCCCCACCCCTTGGCAATATTCTCATTATTTACAGAGGGAGGCAATACCCGAAACCTATTATATAATTAAAGTAACTTCGCTAAAGGCAACAAATACAACAACAACAAAAAAAAATATCTATTAACAGAAAGGCCCGGCAAACAGTTCTTCGTCCCATCTTGCCCATTTCTTAACCACTGATAATCCTAACTTGGAATCAAAACTTAAATATTCCATTTCATACTGTTTATTCCTTTCCATAGTACTACAAATCTCATTCCATTTAGGCAATTCCCCACTTCTCCATCTCTGTACAATCCACCATTTAATTGCCATGAGAACCTGCACCACTATCCCAATTGTTTCACTAGACCATTCCCTTGGAAAGATATGTAATAGAAAAGCTTCTGGGTTTAAGGTAACTTCCTTACATCCCATACCCACCAACTTGGTGACACACCTTTCCCAAAGCCCTTTGATCTTAACACTTTTTCACCACATGTGGCTTTGGGTGCCTATTTCCGAGCACCCTCTCCAACACAGTTCACTATATTTGCTTGGATCTATTTTAGACAGAAGCTCTGGAACTATGTACCATTTTTGTGTAATTTTAAAGTGGATTTCTCTGTAAGTTGTACAAATCAAGTTATCTTTTGTTAGCTGATACGCTTTTCCCCAGTCCTCCAAATTTTTCTTAATTCTAAAATCAGTTTCCCAGCTTTCCATGGCTACAGATTTTCCAGAACTTCTGTACTCGTCTAAAATTTTTAAGCATTTCGACACTGAACTCTTATTACTTGTTCTTAAGGACAGGAATTTTTCGAGAGGTGTCAAATCCCTGACTGATCTTACATCAAAACCTTCTTTTGTTAATATCTTCTTAAGGGTCAGAAATTGCAGCCACATTGATATTGGGACCTCTTTCACTCTCCTCAGTTCCTCAAATTTAATAAAGACCTCATTTCTGATTAAATCCTTAATTTTGTCAATACCCCATTTCCCCCACTCTACCTTATCTATTTCGGGGTGAATATCATAAATTACTTCCAGTGGTGTTAATGGAGATGGAAAAGTGAGCAACTTCAATTTTGAGTTCATTTTGAGCCAACTAGCCCAACATTGTTTCCCTATTCTGAACTCTATCTGAGTCTTAAAGTTGGACGATTTCTTATACCATAGAGCTTGCTGCAGAACTATTTTGGGGCTTAATGCTTCTTCTAACTGGACAAACTTGGGTCCTTCCACTCCTTCTGTCCATCTCAGAAAGTGGTACAATTTTATAGCCTCTGCATACTTCCAGAGGTTGATTGCCCCTAATCCACCTTCTATATACTTTTTATTTACTTGGTCTTTACTGACTCTAACCCTATTTCCTTTATATATAAAATGATCTACCACTTTCTGAAATTTAGTAATACTTCCTCTGGATATAAATAGAGGGATTGCTCTTAAAACATAAGTAAGTTTTGGTAAAATGAACATCTTAACACATACGATTCTGCCTGACCAGGTTAGGTTTAGCCTCTCCCATAACTTGAGTAGTTTGCACACTGAAACAAAAGTTATTTCCAAGTTATTCTTTAACATGGAAGCAACACACGGAGTCAACTCTATTCCCAAATGTTCTATTTTATTCTGCTCCCATCTAAATGGGAATTTCTCTCGTAACAAGGTTTTAGTTTCTAAGTTCACATTTAGCCAGATAACCTCTGATTTGGAAGAATTAATTTTATAATATGATAGGCAACCAAAGGTTTTTAATTCCTTCATGAGATACACCAATGATTCTAGTGGCTCTGATAAGACTACAACTGCATCGTCTGAGAATAGAGTGATCTTCGATTCTATAGCTCCACATATGATTCCTCTTATCCTATCATTCTTCCTTATCATTTGAGCCAGCACTTCTATACACAAATTGAAGATCATTGGTGATAGCGGCATCCTTGTCTCGTCCCATTGCTAATCTCAAACGATTCCGACTGAAAGTCTGTACCTTTTATGAAGGCTGAAGGGTTAGAGTATAGCGCCATAATCGCACTTGACCCGAATTTGCCCAATCCAATTTCTTCTAAAGTACACTTGATAAACTCCCAGTTGAGGCTATCAAAGGCTTTTTCCGCATCTAACCCTACTGCCACCAACGGGATTTTATTATCTTTAGCATGTGCCAATATATCGATAAGCTTTCGCAGATTATCTGTCCCTTGTCGGCCTTTAACAAAACCTGTTTGATCTGACTCAATTAACTGGTCTAAAAGAGGATTTAATCTTTGTGCTAGTATCTTTGAATATATTTTGATATCGATGTTGAGTAAAGAGATGGGCCTGTAGTTAGCACAATTTGCCAGATCTTTTCCCTCCTTCGGTATCATAATTATTGCTGCTTCTAATGTCTCCTTAGGAGCCCATCCTACGTCTTTAATTTTGTTAAATACTTTTACCATATGAGCCCCCAATTCTGGTAAGAATTGTTTATAATACAGTATCGGGAACCCATCTGGTCCTGGGGATTTTTGGACATTTAAACCGGACACACAATTCTCGATTTCCTCCACTAAAATCTTCCCATTTAGTAGTTCCTTTTGCTCCTCATAAAAATTTTTGTAGATTCAACTTTTTAAACAAATCCTGTATTTGCCCTTTATCAGGTTTAACCCACCCTGGTTTATTTTCCAGATTATACAAGGCGCTATAATACTCAGCCGCAATTCTACCTCTTTCAATAGGATCCTTTTTCATAATTCCTTTGGCATCGAGGAATTTCACTATCCTTTTGTTGCTTCGCTTTTTCCCAATAAGATCCACTAGTGATTTATTTGCTTTATTACCTAGATGATAATTTTTTATTTTTAGCTCCTTTAACTTCTTATCTATTTGACTTTGTAAGATCATATTTATCTGTGCTTGTATCTTATAGATCTGTTCCGTCAACATGTTATCCTGGCTTTTTTTGTTGGCATATGATAACTTGTAGAGTTCTAAATATAAATCATGCAGCGATTTCCCCCTGGCCCTCCTCTTCTTAATCATTCTTGTTTTCAGAATACCCCTCATATACGCTTTGTGCGCATTCCAAATACTTAAATCTGAGGTTATAGAGCCACTGTTAACTCTAAAGAACTCTTCAATTACTTCCTTAATTTCTTTTTTTTCTTCTATTGTATAAAATACTTCTGAGTTAATATTTTCTCTTTTTTTTCCATTGCTAGTCCCCCGACCTTGCAGTACTATTTTTACCAGGGCGTGGTCTGACCATGATATAACCCCTACCTCCACATCATCCACTTCTCTCCATGTCTCTATGTCAACCAGTATGAAATCAATCCTTGTGTATATACTATGTCTCTGAGAATAATAAGTATAGTCCCGGACCTCAGGATTTTTTAGCCTCCAAGAGTCATATAGTTTGTATTTCAACAATATCTCATTAAATCTTCTAGACAATCTTTCCAGAGCCAAATCGCTCGTCCTTAAGCTCCTATCAATTTTTATGTCCAGGACCATATTCAGATCCCCACATATAATAAGCTTACCCACTTTTAGTTTGGAAATAATTTTTAAACACTTACTCAAAAAGCTTATTTGATTCGCATTCGGAGAATATAAATTTGCAATTGTAAATGACTGACCATTTACCTGTCCTAACCAAATGATAAATCTCCCTTCTTCATCATATTCTACATGATCCGTTACAATCACATTCTTATCATGAAACAAAATAGCAACCCCTCTAGCCTTTTTCCTGAAGCTAGACGAGAAACCCAACTCAAACTGTTTATATCCTGTTCTAGGTTCTTTCCACTTTACCCAGTGGGTTTCTTGTAGACAAATAACATCCAATTCTTCTTTTATAAATTGACGGAAGGCACAGTGCCGTTTGCCGGGTGAATTTAAGCCTCTAGCATTTTGTGATATCACTTTTAACATCAAAGTGACTTACTTGATAACCTTCGAGTCCCCTCCTTCCCTATCATACAATTTTTATTGCCTTCACTTCCCCTCCCCTTCCAACAGCATACAAACACCACACATACCATTTCCTCCCGATGGCAAGAAAAACTTAATGCCATCTTTTAGGATGTCTGGTCCTCCGGGGCGGAGAAAAAACTTCAAAAAAGAGAGAGAAAAAAAAAAAGACCCTGGCAGAACCTTGGGAGTGCGCCCATTGCCCCCTCACCCTACTCCTAGAAACACTCAACTATACATTAAGTGTTTCCTTCACGTCCAAAACTTTTAATTGACTCTACAATAAAATATTGAAACTTTTCCCAAAATTGTCTCGGATAAGTAGTATATTTTATACATTTTCTTTTCCATTTTTTTTTATTTTTTTCCTTTCTCTTTATTCACCTACGTACTTCACTTTCACTTTCCCGTTTTACCGCCTCCATCGAAGTTGGGGCCTTTCCCATCCCTTCTCTTGTCTTCTTTTTCTATTTCGAAACCCCACTTTTCCAAGCAACGCACACCTTCTGCGACGGACTTGATCACCTCAGTTTGGTTACCTTTAGTTATAATTAGTTTAACAGGGAACCCCCATTTATATAATACCTTTTCTCTTCTGAGCACTTTAGTGATAGAACTTAATTCTCTTCTTTTAGCTAAAGTTTCGCTTGAATAGTCTTGGTAAATTTCTACCTTTTCATAAGGGCTCTCAAACTGTCTTTTTTCTCTACTACATTTAATTATCCGTTCTTTGAAGGAGTAATTTTATAATTTTACTATTACATCCTGCTCTCTTCGCCCTATCAGTCTCCTAGGTAGTGGGAGCCTGTGTATCTTCTCAAACGTACCTTCCAGAGTGTTATCATTCCCTGTGATAGATTTAAAAAACTCATTCACGTACTCGCCTAACTCATTGTCCAGGACTTTCCCTGAAATCCCCCTCAGCCTTAAATTATTCCATCTAGAGAAATCTTCAATTCTACATAATTTGTTCTTGAGACTTACAACTTCATCTTCAAGCCTCCCAACTTTGGTCTCTTATCTCTGATGATCCCCCACAAGCTTTTCTTGTTTGCCTTCTAGCAGGCCAATTCTCTCTAGTAACGCATTCACTGCTTTTGTATTCTCTGTAAGCTCTAATAGTATATCTTTCCTGATTCTGTTTTCAAAGTTATAAAACAACCTTTCCATTGCCTCTACAGTTAATGCTTCTGGTTGACCTGTGTTCAATCTATCGGGGAGGTCTACTATCTCTGATATATTAACGTGTTCACTGTTTTCTGTGTCTGTTTGGGATATATTCGATTGAGAGCTAGATAAATTTCCTTTTTTTTCTTTTCACTGTTTCTCTAGTTGTTAGTGGGCTTTTTGAGATAATTTAGATTTATTAGTTTATTGGGGTGGCTAATAGTGTAGTGTAGGGTAGTGCTTAGACTTAGTGTCATGAGGGTCCTGGAACACCCTCATGGCACTTATAGTGTTAATTGTAAAAGGTTAAGTATTGGCCCATAAGGGTCTGTATAGGCCCTTATGGAAATGATGGGGTTAATTAGAGGCTCATGGGGGTCTATTTAGACCCCCATGAGTGATGGGGTTAATTTTAGGTGCCGGAGGGTACTTATAGAAACCCGCGGCAGTGGTTAATTTTTTAATTAATGCGGGTCCTTAAAAGGACCTTTAAAATTCTTTCAGAACCTGCAGCGGGAATTTAGAATTTTAGCATAGGGGGTTTATTTTAGGTGTTGCGGGGGTACTTGGAGTACACCCGCGACAGGGGTTAACTATTTAACGGCCGCGGGGTCCCTGCTCCGGCAAAATACGTAAGGGCTGTACAAACCTTTGAGAGTCATCACAAGCACTCTTTAGGCTTTCGGCTCCATATGCATGTTATGGGATAGCTCACGGGGGACTTTGTTGCAATTTAATAGCAAAATTAGAATGGAAGACTTATGGGCTTGACAGATCAAAGGGTTGTGGGCTGCGAAGTTCCACGATTATACGTCCCGTAGGCAGATCGGTTTACGAGACTAATTTAATAGCCGTAAGTGCTAATTTCTACAATAGCAAATTTAATGAGGCTGTATGTGCACTGAAGAGCACCCGTAAGTGGTTTTAAAAGCCTTTCTGAGTCTTTTAGCAGCAGTTAAAACACAGTAAAGTACTAAAAAACATAAAAATATAAAAGCAAGCAAGTGCATTAGAATTCAGTGCTGTCTCTGAGGCACAAGTGTGCAATTAGAAAATATAATTTTTTACTAATATGTCATCATTTATATTGGCAAAATTAATGGATTGCTGAGACAGTAGAGGAATAACAAATTATGGAAAAGTGTGTAACTATGTTAGAAAATAATAGAATACGGTCCCACAGGCACAAATATGACATTTAAAAATTAATTTGAAATTATTATGTTTGCGTAAGTATCAGTGGTGGGGGTAGTCAAAATATATATATATATATATATATATATATATATATATATATATATATATACAGTGCCTAGCAAAAGTATTCACCTCCTTGATTTTTTACCTATTTTGTTACATTACAGCCTTAAGATAAATGTTTTGTTAATCTGAATGATATGTGATGGATCAGAACACAATAGTCTAAGTTGGTGAAGTGAAATGAGAAAAATATATACTTACATTTTTTTTTAGAAATAGAAAACAGAAAATTGGCATGTGCGTATGTATTCATCCCTTTTGTTATGAAGCTTATAAAAAGCTCTGGTGCAACCAATTACTTTCAGAAGTCACATAATTAGTGAAATGATATTCACCTGTGTGCAATCTAAGTGTCACATGATCTGTCATTACATATACACACCTTTTTTTAAAGGCCCCAGAGGCTGCAACACCCAAGCAAGAGGTACCACTAACCAGATCCTGCCATGAAGACCAAGGAACTCTCCAAACAAGTAAGGGACAATGTTGTTGAGAAGTACAAGTCAGGGTTAGGTTATAAAAAAAATATCCAAATCTTTGATGATCCCCAGGAGCACCATCAAATCTATCATAACCAAATGGAAAGAACATGGCACAACAGCAAACCTGCCAAGAGACGGCCGTCCACCAAAACTCACGGACCGGGCAAGGAGGGCATTAATCAGAGAGGAAGCACAGAGATCTAAGGTAACATTGGAGGAGCTGCAGAGTTCCACAGCAGAGACTGGACTATCTGTACATAGCATGACAATAAGCCGTACGCTCCATAGAGTTGGGCCTTATGGCAGAGTGGCCAGAAGAAAGCCATTACTTTCAGCAAAAAAACAAAATGGCACATTTTGAGTTTCAGAAAAGGCATGTGGGAGACTCCCAAAATGTATGGAGGAAGGTGCTCTGGTCTGATGAAACTAAAATTTAACTTTTTGACCATCAAAGAAAACGGTATGTCTAGCGCAAGCCCAACACATCACATCACCCAAAGAACACCATCCCCACAGTGAAACATGGTGGTGACAGCATCGTGCTGTGAGGATGTTTTTCAGCAGCCGGGACTGGGAAACTGGTCAGAGTTGAGGGAAAGATGGATGGTGCTAAATACAGGGATATTCTTGAGAAAAACCTGTACCACTCTGTACATGATTTGAGGCTAGGACAGAGGTTTACCTTCCAGCAGGACAATGACCCCAAATACACTGCTAACGCAACACTTTAGTGGTTTAAGGGGAAACATGTAAATGTATTGGAATGGCCTAGTCAAAGCCCAGACCTCGATCCAATAGCAAATCTGTGGTCAGGCTGAAAGATTGCTGTTCACAAGTGCAAGCCATCCAACTTAAAGGAGCCGGAGCAGTTTTGCAAGGAGGAATGGGCAAAAATCCCAGTGGTAAGATGTGGCAAGCTCATAGAGACTTATCCAAAGCATCATGGAGCTGTGATTACCGCAAAAGGCGGCTCTACAAACTATTGACTTTAGGGGGGTGAATAGTTATGCACTTTGACTTTTTTCTGTTATTTTATCCTATTTGTTGTTTGCTTCACAATTTAAAAAAAAACCATCTTCAAAGTTGTGGGCATGTTCTGTAAATTAAATTAAGCAAATTCTCAAACAATCCATGTTTATTCCAGGTTGTGAGGCAACAAAACACGAAAAATGCCAAGGGGGGTGAATATTTTTGCAAGGCACTGTATACCATAACATGGCACAGACCATGCACTGGATTATCATAGGGAGCGTGTAAGGAACAGGGTGTTATAGGCAAAGGAACATGGGAATATAAGAACAAATCATAATAAGGTGTATTGCAGCAATGTGTAGTAGCTGTTGAGGAAGACAGCTACCACACAAGGAGGCTGTGAAGATGCAGAAAGAGACCAAGGAAACATACCACCATCAATGAGAATCTTGGGTACACCTGTCTTGTAAAGTCCAACACCATTGCTATTGCTCATGTGACAATGTGTATACCAATAATAAATATGTAAAATTACAGCTAGTATTTTGTATTAATTATCTATTAATATTACAATTGATATGATCAACAAACCTTCAGTGGAATGTTGATCCGCAACAGTACTATAATATAAACTAGCGACTTGCCTGTCAAAGAAAACGGCAATAACATTTCAAGGCTGGCAATGCTGTTTGCCACACAATGCAAGGCTTGCCCTCCTCTAACTGGGGAGCTTTGCAGTGAGCGCCTTCTGCACTCATTGTGGGCCTCGCAATAAGCGCCGAAGGCACTCATTGCGAGCCTTTCCCACCGTCTACTTTACTGGCCTTGAGATAAGCACCAAAGGCGCTCTTCGCTTCGGCCTCATTGTGAGCCTTTCTTTAAAAATTACGGCTTTACGGACGCCATTTTTTTCCTCAGCCGATTTCAGACCTCTCAAAAACGCCAATTAAACACCAAATTAGTATGCAACCTCACGTACAAGCACCCTGCCTTTCCCCCCGTGCTGTGTGGGAGGTTGTAAGTAAATTGTGTTTATTAATTGGTGTCTTTTTGCGGTTTTCCGACTAATTCCAACTAAGGGCCTGCATTGAGCCCCATGAGTGATGGGGTAATTAGGGGCTCATGGGACTCTGCATTGAGCCCCATGAGTGATAGGGTTAATTAAGGGCTCATGAGGCTCTGTATTGAGCCTCATGAGTGATAGCGTTAATTAGGGCTCATGGGGCTAAATTTTAAATAGGTAAAATAGCTAAATAGGGTAAATTTTAGATCCCGTATGTACGTATAGTACCCCCACAACAGGGGTTATTTTTTTCTTTAGCACAGGTGCTTTAAACACCTTTATGGTCCTTTCAAGACCCGCTCGGTGGGAAATGTAAATTTTTAAATGCTGCAGGAGTCCCGATCGCGACCCCTGCAGCAAGGGGTTAATGTGGGTGACACTGCAGGGGTCCTGATGGGGACCCCCAGCATAGAGGAGGGTTAATGTTAGGTGCCGCGGGGGTACTTACAGTACCTCCGCATCCGGGAAGGGCTAATTGTGTACTGTGGGCCCATTAAGGACCCGCGGCAGGAAATGTAAAAAATTTAAATACAGCAGCATTCCTGATCGGGACCGATCGGGGCCCCCGCTGCAAGGGTTAATTTTGGGATGCTCCTGGGGTCCGAATAGTGACCCCTGTAGCATGGGAATGTGTTTAGCGAGCAGGGGGAAGCATCAGAGGACAGAGTTGGGCTGCTCCAAGGCAGCATGTTGGGCTTTCAGTAGTGCTTGCGGCTGCTTTTTTGTGCACATAGGGATTTTTACGAGGTGCGAGCTTCACGCCATAGATTTATGTGTACGTGTTAACACGTTGCTCTCCTCTGAGCTATTCTCAGCCATTTTTGGTTGTCACTGCGCAATAGTGGCTGCAAGGAACGTATTGAGGAATCGGTTCTCGCAAACAGCACTAAGATGACTTTTGCGAGGACCATGTTAACACGCAACTGTAATTTAATGAGGCCCTGAGGCAGCTCTTCTCACAAGGGTTGAAACACATAAGCAGAAAATATGGCAAAATTCATACATACATTAAGGTGACAAAACTTCCCCTTTAATGGGATAATACACAATGCAGAGCTATCGCTGACCTGCTTTAAAACAAAGTGCATCCCTGCTATGCCAGCTAATGGTGAGGTCTGGCCAGCTTAAAGTCTATATATAGTCAGGAACAAATACATTGAAAAAACTTCTTTACCCACCCCACATATGTATCTCCTCACACATAATTATATCTTTTATTTATAGCATGCTACAATTTTCTGCAGAACGTTACAAGGGATACAGTAAATACATGAGAATTGTGATTATACAATCATCAACATATTAGTAGAAAGTTGCAAGATTTATAGTGTGCACTTTAATTATGCTGCTTTTAAAAAACAATTGTGCTACCCCAGTTGTTATACTGTACTTTGTTGTCTGTACAATTCACCTAATTACCCAGTTATTCAGCCTTACCTTTATGTATACAAACTCTCAGTCTGCGTGTACAAGGTAGAGATTGCTCTTTTAAGGCTTCCTATATTCATCTTTAAAAGGCCATTGGCACACAATTTTTCAGGTGCTCATCTGTTCATCTTCTAAATATTAATGGCTGAGCTTCCCCATGCAGCTTCTTATATAATGCCCTGGGCTCTGTGACATCATCTATTATTACATATCTCTGATGTAAGAAGTGATTGTGACCTAGAGGGCCCAGCTCAGCCTTGTCATATCAGCCATTAGACAACTCATCATACATTGCTTTAGAAATATCCAAGTTTTATCCAAAATATAATGTGCAACAGAAATTCCTTTGTACACATTGACACATAATGCAACCCATAACTTTTAACTTTGCGTTACGAACAAACTGTCAATTACGACAACTATATATGTGATATGTCAATGTATGAACTCTTAAACAACACATATGTCACTGTAATGGGCTGTATTATCCTTATGTACATGTTATTTATGGTAATGTCCCAAATCAGTAAACATTAAACACACTAGCTACTTGCCCGTCAAATTGCAAGCCTCTCCCTCCGTCTACTATATGGGGCTCAAGATGAGCGCCTTTGACACTCATCGCGAGCCCCGCAAACACTCATCGCGTGGATTGCAATGAGAGCCGAATGCGCTCATTGCGAGCCTCTCCTCCTGTCTACTTTACGGGCCTCATGATGAGTGCCTTCTGCACTTATCGCAAGCCCATCAATGAGCGGCTTCTGCACTCATTGCACGCCTCGTTAACCTTCAACTTTTGTTCTTGGGAATGCCATGCGTCTCTTTCCACCATCTCATCCCTGTCCTTTCCCTGTGTCTTTCTCCTCTGTGTCTCTGCTGAATGTTTGCGTGTTATGAGCTGACTGCCGTTAGTATTATTTTTAAAATTCCTGCGTGCCTGCCGTTGTTCGTGTGTGTTACTAAACTGAAAAAGAGAAAATAACACCTATATATCCAAATATGTGTGTTACTGTCTTCGCCGTTGTGTATTTTCTAAGTCCCGGGTCACTGGGTCACGTTGTTTGGCCTCGTTTTGATCCTGTTTGAGAATTTTTACGTTTTTCCGGCCGCCACTTTTTTCCTCGATCGATGAAAAACGCCAAATATGGCTAAAATTTGCTTGCAACCTCATTCACAGGCTTCCTGGCTCTCCCCCTGTGCTGTGTGTGAGTGTGTTATTATTGTTTTTAGTCTTTCGAGTTACGAGCTTGAAAACATTTTGGCTGTTAAATTAGTAAATTGCATGCCTCGCGATGAGCTTTACCGCTCATCGTGAGGCATGCAATTTACTAATTTAACAGCCAAAATGTTTTCAAGCGCGTAACACGAAAAACTAAAAACAATAATAACACACTCACACACAGCACAGGGGGAGTGCTCTGTTTTTCGACGGCTCTCGCGGCCATCGCCATGATGCTCATGTTTAGGCTGTTTTAAAGTCGCCCTCAATGAGCGCCTTTGGCGCTCATTGCAGGCTAAGTCCTGGGGGCCTCGCGATAAGCAGGGCCTCAACTGCTCACCTCGCTCGCAGTTGCAGGCTTTGTATCATGAGCTTGGTTGTTAATCGCTCATAAAACTATATTGATTCCTGCTGCAGTCTGCCTTCTGCAGCACATGCATAGACATAATCTTCTGAACTTGTTGTGCATTGTGTCATACTAACCAATCAGTTATGAGCTCTCAGCAGTAGTTGTTAACATTCTTCTGAGATGTGGTTCCTGATTGGCTATTACACTACAATGCACATCCATCCGTACAGAGTCTGTATCTGCATACTCTGTAGTGGGCATACCCATACATGGACCATGTTGAATGTTTAATCACTTGAAATATATTTTGTGATTGATACTAATTATAAAGTGTTATCTGCATGTATTTGTCACACATTTGATGCTGCCCACCAATGAGAGTGATATGTACACTTTCTAGATTTGACTAGGAATAGATTACACATTTATCCCTAGTCAAATCCAGGGAGCTAACATATCACAGTCAATGGTGGACAACATTTACATGGGATGATTGTTATCTATGTGTGTAGTGTATATATGTGTGTATGTGAGGGTATGTTGGTGTATATAATATTCACCTGGCATTATGGCTGGATCCTTGTCGCAAATCCTAGCTCACTAACAGCAGCTGCTACCTCTCTCCAAGTCTGGGCCCAGGTCTTACTTCCTTCCCCCCTAGTAGGATTGTGGCGCGGGCATGGATGGCACTGAGGAGGACCACCATCTTATTGTGCCTGTAGTTAGGGGGCCTGTTCTTGCCCACAGCCTCTTGTCCTTCTGATTGTGGATGGGGATCTCGCCCTCCCTGATCTGTCACTGTTACCTGTTGTAACCTTAACTTCCACCATACAGATCATGTTTTACACATTTTAGCGTAACAATTGTTTTGAGAAAAATAAATTAAACTGAATAAGTTGTGGTAATTCATTATACAATATATTATACATTTTATAAAATAAACAATAAAAAATATAATGATAACATAATATCTAGATTTACTTAGCTATTAATTTAATGATAAATGTATAGTGGATTTTCTCTGTTCATAAACTCCACCAATTAATACTGTACTACAAAATGTTATTTGTAATTTAATGTTGTAGAATGCGTACAATATGTGTTAAAAGACAGTGACAGCAATCATAGCAAAAACTATTTTCCTAGTGCCTGGTCATTAGGCATTATTTTAATTACATTAAGATATAGCAAAACAAAACTAATAATTAAGAAATCTTTAATTCTTCCACAGAATATATTTAGTTTGCTATTATTAGGAATTTCTAGCAAATACACAATTGTAAATATAAATGTATGATGGCATGCATGCTAGAGCTGCCTTTCATTTTGCTTGTTAACCTTCTTCTACGATAAAAGGGCTAGTTTGCACTATAATCAAAATGTGTCAGGGCTAGTGCAGTTTTATGGTCATAAATTAATACAGCGATATTAAATCTTAGTGTCATTAGTATAGAATGTAAATAATTAATGCCATGCATGTAATTACTGGGAGAACTATTTACAGCTACATTATTCATACCTAGACATTATGTATGTCTCTTACACTCTGACATTGGAAAATTAGTGTCCAAATGGCACTTGATAAATGACTCATCCTTTTACCCCTTTAGCAAAAGGGTTTTCAAAGATTATGATTTCAGTAACTTATATCCTAATTAACTAATTTATACTAAAAATGATTATATGCATGCAGAAAGAATGCATCTTGGGAAAATACATTCAATATATATTAATAGCTCAAGAAATCATGTAAAAAAGTCAGAAGCTGCTGAGTAATTTTAATGTACATCCATTGAAAAAAAACATGTGTGTAATAACAGTTTATATGTTAGTTACAAATCCTTATCAATCTCCTTTAAATGTATATTGGCCAACTAATAAAGGGATTGCTCTAGGCCTCTAAGATGTATACATATATGTAGTGATCTTAAATATTAATAATAATTAGTCAACTATACAAACTCCACCAATTATAAACATAACAGTGACTATGATGCCACATAATGTCATAGTGTCAGTCACTGCTAATGCATCAGTGGTTAAAAAACACTAAAATAAATGTTTGAGGGAATTGTGTGTGAGTTTTTCATAGCATTACATGAGATCCCTCTTTGGAAACAGATAAAAGTATGTCAAAAATATCTTTGTTTGACAAAGAGCAAAATTAGGCAACAAAATGTCATAACGCTAGCTTTTAATGTTTTGACTTCCTGGACTTTAGAGGCATTTACTAATTCGAAACAAGTAAATGTTACACTTATGTTCAATGCTCCACAGATGTAAATAATGAGCACACCTGCAACCCATCAGATTGATCAGATAAATCAGACTTTAGTAGCCCTATTAAATTCCCTTAACGTTAAACACCGTAGCCCATAACGTAGGCCGCAATCCTTGCTGCTATAAAATTGGCAGCGTAAAGGAACCCGTAAAGAGACTTGCGGGGTAAGGGTGAGAAAAGGCTACGGGACATGGAAATTTGAACTACGCGTCCAGAAATCCTTTGGACTGTCAAGCCGTAACTGTTAAATTGCAACAAATTCACTGGTGATCAAGCCCGTAACCCGCAAATGGAGCCAAAAAAGCCACCAGACACAAGAGTGCTATCCGTAGCACTGTAAATGCAAATATACACACACTACTGTTCTTATAGGTGAAGGGAAATTCATGTTAAGTATTAAAATCAATAGCACAACATTCTCAAGCTTGCAAATCTGCAATATAAAATACTTTATTTTCAGTTTAATTTTCATGTTATATGGATCCCTGCAATCAATGTGTTAAAACATATAATGGAACTCGCATGGACTAGAATATCATATTTACTGATTCATCAATATTATATTATTTCAGGAATGCGGGTCCAATCGAAACTCGTAATTGATGGCCGGAACGCTTTGAAATCTAACCTCCGTTTTTCAGTGACTTAATGATGACGATCTCTGTTGCCATTGGATAAACCTAAAACCGTAACTACGGGTTTGACTAATTGATCATCTTCACGGCCGCACATCCAACGTGCAAAAAATGGCTTACAGGTTTGCGTATCAAGCCCGTAACTCACGGCATGGTCTAATTTAATAGCTCCGCTACGGGCTTCGAATTTAATAGGACTGTAGGTTTGTCAATATTATGAGTCAAACTAGGTCTAAAATCAATATTGAGCAGGGTGACAACTCAAAACCCATTCTGTTTGGCTGAAATATGATAGACATCTATTTCAGTCAATCAGAATGCACAAATGTTCTATTTAGGTTGCAGAAAGCATGGCAATGTCCATTTGGGGCAGGGGAGCTCCTCCTAGTTTTTTTATTGGAGAGTCCTTTCTTAGCCCAGAAGATGAGGAGCATGGGCTTCAACCAAGAAAGAAAAGGACCAGAATTTCTTTAAAAAAAATAGATAGCCAGTCTAATCCAGAGCGAAAGAGTGAGGACCATTGGAGTCTTTTTTACGAGCCGCAAATGATCTACGGGTTACGGGCTGAAAATCCCTGAGTTACGATCTCTAAAATCGCAAATCGCTATTCAATTGCTACAATTCCGCAAGAATGCAAATTTTTTCACACCTGTAAATGGCAAATGTAGAAGAAAATCCTATGGGTACCAGATAGGACCCCCAAAGGGGCTAAAGACATGTCCGTAGCACTGTAAATAAAAAATCAATACTGCACTGTAAACGTCTGGGAACGCTATGAAATACATTGGAAATAATTGCACAACATTCTCATGCTCGCAAATCGGCAAGCTGCTTCCCATAAGCAGGTAACGTGCTCTGTGGCGCGAAAATCCGGTGGTGCAAGTAGCGTAAGTACTCAAGCCTCTCTCACATGGAGCTTGCGTAAACTGCTTTAATCTGTCCCCGAATTAATTTAAGCATATATTGCATTGTGCTCGTGAGCCTACTTTCTGCTTTCTGCAGACTACTGGAGACGCCACGTTGCCATTGAAGGAGATGGGGTGAGAGCCTGTGTGGGGAGTGTTTTGGCCTAGCACACTGACGACACACAGGGAGGAAAGGATTTGCCTGGACCGAAAATACCATCCGCCAGATCCATTGGATCCCTTTTTATAAAGCCAAGTACTGGTAGGAGAATGTACACGGAGAGGTGCCTCGGAGCACGCTGACTCTGCTGAGAGGAGTTATATTCCCTCTTGATGAGAGGCACACTGATCTTATTTGTCTGGCGTGTGTCCTGCTAACGTAACACTTATACTGGTCTGGTCCCCTTTTTGTCTGACTATGAACCGCTTAGCAACCGCCAGTCACACTCCTTAAGTCCTTTTAATATATAAGAAGCTCTCCATTAACAATATTAGAGAGTGGGCTTATAAAGCCATTTTAAGATTTTGGCAAGTAGGCTTATAAAGCCATATTAAGCCATATTGAGCTTCTGCAAGAGAGACTATAAAGGAGTGTTGTCATCTAGCAAATTGTATGGAAACATTGTCGCTTCTGTTAGAGGCCTTTTGACACTCTCCTTATCAGGCAATGAGGTATTATATCTAACCTGGAGTACAGTGTTAATCTTGTTAAGTGTGATCTGTCTAATTTTGCTGCCCAAAAAAAAAACAACAAAAAAAACTGACACTATAATCAACTAGAGGATAACTCTTAGCATCCATGCAGCACAATAGTAGCTGATTACTTATAAGTAGAGATGTCGAGAATAGTTCGCCGGCGGACTGTTCCCGGCGAACATAGCATGTTCGCGTTCGCGGCGAACTGCGAACATATGCGATATTTGACCCGCCCCCTATACTTTATCATTGAGCAAACTTTGACCCTGCAACTCACAGTCAGCAGACACATTCCATCCAATCAGCATCATACCCTGCCTTCCACACCCTTCTACCTCATGGACAGCAGCCATTTTGGAATCATAACTAACTTGCAGTCTTACTGAGAGGAGGTTGAGTGTAGGTGATACTGCATAAATAGGGAAAACCATAGCTAGGCTACTGTACACAGTGTGCAATACAGTCCTGAAGGACTCTTTTGATCTCTGCTGCAAGGACACCCCTGTGTCTCTTCCCCCCCCCTTATCATCATCCTCCCCTCACCTTAGCATCCAACCCTAACACCCCTCACACTTATCCCTAACACCTAACCCAAACATCCCTCACCCTAACACCTAACCTTAACACCCCTTACACTTATCCCTAACACCCCTCACCCTAACACCTAACCCTAACACCCCACACACTTATCCCTAACACCCCTCACCCTAACCCTAACACCCCTCACACTTATCCCTAACACCTAACCCTAACATCCCTCACCATAACACCTAACCCTAACACCCCTTACACTTATCCCTAACACCCCTCACCCTAACACCTAACCATAACACCCCTCACACTTATCCCTAACACCCCTCACCCTAACACCTAACCCTAACACCCCTCACACTTATCCCTAACACCCCTTACCCTAACCCTAACACCCCTCACACTTATCCCTAACACCTAACCCTAACATCCCTCACCCTAACACCTAACCCTAAAACCCCTACACTTATCCCTAACACCCCTCACCCTAACACCTAACCCTAACACCCCTCACACTTATCCCTAACACCCCTCACCCTAACCCTAACACCCCTCACACTTATCCCTAACACCCCTTACCCTAACCCTAACACCCCTCACACTTATCCCTAACACCCATCAACCTAACACCTAACCCTAACATTCTCACACTTATCCCTAACACCTAACCCTAACACCCCTAACACTTATCCCTAACACCCCTCACCCTAACACCTAACCCTAACACCCCTCACACTTATCCCTAACACTCCTCACCCTAACCCTAACACCTCTCACACTTATCCCTAACACCCCTTATCCTAACCCTAACACCCCTCACATTTATCCATAACACCCATCAACCTAACACCTAACCCTAACATTCTCACACTTATCCCTAAGACCTAACACCCCTCACACTTATTCCTAACATGCCTCACCCTAACACCTAACCCTAATACCCCCTTACACTTATCCCTAACAGCCCTTACCCTAACACCTAACCCTAACATCCCTTACCCTAACACCCATCACACTTATCCCTAACACCCCTTACCCTAACCCTAACACCCCTCACACTTATCCATAACACCCATCAACCTAACACCTAACCCTAACATTCTCACACTTATCCCTAACACCTAACCCTAACACCCCTAACACTTATCCCTAACACCCCTCACCCTAACACCTAACCCTAACACCCCTCACACTTATCCCTAACACTCCTCACCCTAACCCTAACACCTCTCACACTTATCCCTAACACCCCTTATCCTAACCCTAACACCCCTCACACTTATCCAAAACACCCATCAACCTAACACCTAACCCTAACATTCTCACACTTATCCCTAAGACCTAACACCCCTCACACTTATTCCTAACATGCCTCACCCTAACACCTAACCCTAATACCCCCTTACACTTATCCCTAACAGCCCTTACCCTAACACCTAACCCTAACATCCCTTACCCTAACACCCATCACACTTATCCCTAACACCCCTTACCCTAACCCTAACACCCCTCACACTTATCCATAACACCCATCAATCTAACACCTAACCCTAACATTCTCACACTTATCCCTAAGACCTAACACCCCTCACACTTATTCCTAACATGCCTCACCCTGACACCTAACCCTAATACCCCCTTACACTTATCCCTAACAGCCCTTACCCTAACACCTAACCCTAACATCCCTTACCCTAACACCCATCACACTTATCCCTAACACCCCTTACCCTAACCCTAACACCCCTCACACTTATCCATAACACCCATCAACCTAACACCTAACCCTAACATTCTCACACTTATTCCTAAGACCTAACACCCCTCACACTTATTCCTAACATGCCTCACCCTAACACCTAATCCTAATACCCCCTTACACTTATCCCTAACAGCCCTTACCCTAACACCTAACCCTAACATCCCTTACCCTAACACCCATCACACTTATACCTAACACCCCTTACCCTAACCCTAACACCCCTCACACTTATCCATAACACCCATCAACCTAACACCTAACCCTAACATTCTCACACTTATCCCTAAGACCTAATACCCCCCACACTTATCCCTAACACCCCTCACCCTAACACCTAACCCTAATACCCCCTTACACTTATCCCTAACAGCCCTTACCCTAACACCTAACCCTAACATTCTCACACTTATCCCTAAGACCTAACACCCCTCACACTTATTCCTAACATTCCTCACCCTAACACCCCTTACACTTATCCCTAACACCCCTCACCCTAACACCCCTCACACTTAGTCCTAACACCCCTCACCCTAACACCTAACACCCTCATCCTTATCCCTAACACCCCTTACCCTAACACCCCTCACACTTATCCCTCTTATCATCAAGGGAGGGGGGAGGATGATGAGGGAGGGGGGAAGAGACACAGGGGTGGATGATGAGGGAGGGGGGAAACAGACACAAGGGAGGATGATGAGGGAGGGGGTAAAGAGATACATGGGAGGGTGATGAGGAAGGGGGAAAAGAGACACAGGGGAGGATGATGAGGGAGGGGGGAAGAGACACAGGGGAAGATGATGAGGGAGGGGGAAAAGAGACACAGGGGAGAATGATGAGGGAGGGGGAAGAGACACAGTGGAGGATGATGAGGGAGGGGGTAAAGAGATACAGGGGAGGATGATGAGGGAGGTGGGAGGATGATGAGGGAGGGGGGATGAGACACAGGGGAGGGTGAGGGTGAGGAAGGGGGGAAAGAGACACGGGAGGATGATGAGGGAGGGGGTAAAGAGATACAGGGGAGGATGATGATGGAGGGGGATGTTAGGTTATTTATGCCCTTTATGGATTTAAAACCAGACTCTGCATCAACTATGTAATTTTCCGTGGGAGTTTTGACATGGATCCCCCTCCGGCCTTGCGGTGGTTCGCGTTTGCTGTTCGCGAACCGAAAATTTTATGTTCGCGACATCACTACTTATAAGGCACAGTTTTTATATGGAAGCACAGGAAAACTGATATTCTTCAGACCTTTTCTGGGTACTCAGTCTATGGGTCTGTGTAATCCTCTGTATCATTCTGGACAATATCTAACACTGTGCATTAATTTTTCTGGTTGCTGGTTGTATTCAGGAATCTATTAGCATGCTCTAATAATTCTCGTGCAGTTTTTTTGTACTATTGTACAATAATTCGGGTGGCAACCTGAAACTTCCTAGCACTGTACAATATTTATTGTGGCTCCCTGGAATTCCCTAGCATGGTGAAATAGGTTTGAGGGCAATGTGGGATATCTCACTATTGTGCAATATAACTTTTGCCACTATCTCAATCCAGTATTAAAACATCTTAGGCAATAATTAAATGCCTAGCACTGTAGAGTATCAGTGGTGGTACCTTAGGATATCATTTCTATGTGCAATAAATGTGGCAATAAGCAACTCTCCTGATCGGTTACAACAATAATGGTAGTTATTTGGAATACCTCAGTCCATTACATTAATTTCTATGCCAGTTTGCTACATTTCAGTACTGTGCCATAACATTTCTGGATTTTGTGACTATTGTAACATTGATACTGGTGGCGACAGGATACAGCTTAACATTGTGCAAAAAAACACTTGGGTCAGTTGGGATTACCTCAGATTTGCCCGACAGTAAATGAGACGACTTGGAACAATTTAGCTCTGTGTTTTATTAGTTGAGCCATCAGGAACAATTCAACATCATGCAATAATATTTATAACAAATGGGAGTATTGTGTTATTCCACATGTGACTCTTTGGAATATCTCAGACCTATGATATAATATTTTCATCATTTTGGAAGATTTTTGCATTGTGTATTAGTATATGTGACAATTTGGAGCTTTTTTAGTACGGTATAATACCATCTGTTATAACCATTTTTTGTGAACAACTTGTGTGATAATTCCAAATATTCCAGAATAGTGTTGCATTGCTTGAGACAATCTGGTTGGTGGAGTTAATGAGTAACTGATACAGGTGGAATATCGGCCTGGTATATTTAATAACAGTAATAATTTCTGCTGTAAGAATCAGTAAATTAACTATTATTAATATTAATATTCTTCTTAAAATAAAAAGAGATAACTCCAAATCTAAAGCTAGGGAGAAAAAAAAATTAATGGTAAACCCCCCGGGTATGTTTTTTTCCCAGGGAAATAAAAATAAAGGACTAGTTAAAACCCAACTAGAGGAGGAAACTTTAAAAACACCAAACCTTTCAGGTAATCAGACAAGTGTAGAGGATGCTATAGAGCATGAAGAAAGTCACATCTCAAATAAATCTGATGAAGATAGACTTACAGTCACTACCTTGAAAACGATTCTAGCAGAATTTAAAGGCTAATGGTAGAATTAACAGCAGAAATTGCTAAAGTGCTATTAATGAGTTGGGAGCGAAAATAGATGTTTTAGAATCAAAATATAACCTGATCGGCAGGGAACAACAAAGCATTCTCTCAGAGATTTCAAAATTAAAAGAAGAAGTTTTAGACTTAAAGCTCGCAAATCGACAATCAAAAATCATTTATTTTTATGTTTCATTTTGGGGTAATATCGATCTCGGGAATCAGTGAGTTAATACATATCAGGCCACCCATATGGACTAGAACAGTATTGGCATTCATTATTATTATTTAGTATTTTGCGGGTTTGCGAGTTCGATCGCATATAGGACCTCTAAACGCTAATTGACTGACATGTAACCTCCATCTTATACTGACATAATGATGACAGTTTTCTATTGACTGTTTCTAAATGGGTAGTTACGGCCTTGGTTAATTGATCATGTTCACTCTCTGAAATGCTATGTACAATTGCATGGTTTATGGTTTCGGTTTTTGGCCCATAACTTGCAGGCTTGTTCAATTGAATCGCTCTGTAATTGTAGCAGAGATCAAGCCTGCAGCAAGCCCGCAGACATACGGCCTGTATACCTTGAGTTGTGGCCTTGCAATTTAATGAAGCCCTGTGATACCTATATCACTTGTAAGTTGTAACTTTTTTGAAGCATGCTTTATTTTATTTAATTAGTGTTATTTTTGTATTGTAAAATATATTTAAAAATCAACAAAAGTGCAGTACAAAAGATTGTGCAATATTTTTTAAATTTTTATCACACAATTATAATTTGTGAACTTTCTATTCCTTACTATGTGAGCACTAATAAAAGTAATTTTCCCCATAAAATGTAATATACTTTCAATGTATGATAAGTTGATCTTTTTTGGTATATATGAGGTGTGCAAATTAGGGTTTTTTAGGGATTCACTTGGTTCCCAAATAGAATACTACAAATTTAACAATGTGAGCCATTCTCTACATTGCTAAAGGAAATGTAAAGAGAAGGAAATAAAGGTCAAGTGAAAGGTGAATTGTAAATTTTGCTAGTGTTCAGTCTTGTTAGGTGCTTTAGGGAAAGTACTATGTACAACTGATTTTAAGCAATCAAGGAGTTAAAGGGATATCTAACTTTCCTGGATTATGAATGTATCTGATGGAGGAGAATCAGAAGTGTATGAAAAAAAATGTTTGTATGAAAAAATACCAAAATAAATATTTAAATACTTACCCTGAAGTTAGCAAAATCTATTGTAAAACAGTTTAAAATGAAGGTTAACAATGCCTCCAATTTGTTTTGGCCAATCCAGTTAGAGATAAGATTTCAGATATAGCACTATGTTAGTTGCAATGGCAACATCACACAGCATAGCCAGGAAGCAGGGATGAGTCATATACCAACATTGAGAATACTGCTCTCCTATTGGCTGTGGTGTAAAGCAGCATGCTATATGTAGACAAAGGAGCCTGGGAAATGTAGTGTATCACTGACATGTGATAGGAAGCTGCAAGGAGGAAGCTGTAAGAAGATTGGCCAAGCAAGTAACAGCAGGTAAATAGTGGGTTAATATTACTCCCCAGGTGCTGCATGCCGATTGGGGGGGCACCAGGAAGTTGTGTAGACACCCCCTGGGGGTGTCATCATAATCATTAGAGGGATTTTTAGACATTAATAAAAAATACAATGTTTTATGAGATGTGCTGCATACACATAGGCTGCTTTTTGCCTACAGAGTGCAGAAATGTATTAATCCAGCTCACTTAGATATCCCTTTAATAAATAGCAGGCCACCCACATGGACTAGAACAGTTGATTTATTCATTTTTATTCATTTCTTAATTTCTGGATTGCGAGGCCGATCAAAAATCGTACTTCTAAACACTAATTAATTGTAGTCTAAACGCCATGTTTTACTGATGTCATGATGATGGTCTCATTTACTAATGGCTCTGTCTAAATTGTAACTTACGGGCTTGCTTAATTCATCATGTTCATGCTCTAAAATGCTATGTACGGGTTCATGGTTTGCGTGTGGTGTCTCTGAGCCTGTACTTGTGGGCTTGACTCAATAAAATACTTTCGTGACTGTAACAAATTTCTAACCCGCAGACATACCAGCTGTATTAAGGTAATTATGGGCTTGGAATTAAATGGGGCCAAAGTTGGCACATTACAAATAAAAGATAATATTAAGGTAGCTACACAGGTTAGTTATATGGATTTATATGAATTTAAAGGGAACCAACATTTTGCTCACTTCTCAACTATAATTTTTATAAATAAAGGAAACACTGTACTAAATAAAAATGAACACTTTATATATTTTTATGAATTTATAAATATTCGAAAACATTTATAAATGTTTACTTTTTCTATAGGACTCTTGTTACCCTATTCAAGAAATTCTTTATGTATAGCAAGGGGTACTACACTGTATCTCTAGCCTGTAGTGGTGCAGGATCTTGTGTACTATGAAGCTGTGAGCTATACCATAACCTTAAGGATAAGCACAACCAGAGACATAACAATATGGCACTGGAAGATGAGCCCCTCACATCAGAAGATGCCTACCACAATACTAGGGAAGAGCAGAGGGGTGATTACGAGTAGCACCAGATCTAATGAAGTATTTGGGCCAATGCCAAAAGGACACCCAGTTGCGCATGTGTCTGGAGGGGAAAGCCCACTGCTGCAAAGAACAATTCAGCATTGGAACCAGGAATGTTAGAACTATGAACCAAGGCAAATGAGATGTGGTCAAGAATGAGATGGTAAAGTTAAACATTGATATCCTGGGAATTAGTGAACTCAAATGGACTTGAATGAGACATTTCAGACAACCTCCAGATCCTCTACTGTGGTCAAGAATCTAGCTGAAGAAATGGAGTACCTCTCATAATGAATCAAACGGTAGCCAAAACAGTGCTTGATTGTTGTTGTTTAGGCATTCAGTCAGGTCAGACTCTCTGAGACCTTACAGTGGATATAAAAAGTCTACACACCCCTGTTAAAATATCAGGTTTCTGTGCTGTAAAATAATGAGACAAAGATAAATCATTTCAGAACTTTTTCCACCTTTAATGTGACCTATAAACTGTACAACTCAATTGAAAAACAAACTGAAATCTTTTAGGTAGAGGGAAGAAAAAATATAAAAATAAAATAAAATGGCTGCATAAGTATGCACAACCCTAAACTAATACTTTGTTGAAACACCTTTTGATTTTATTACAGCACTCAGTCTTTTTGGGTATGAGTCTATCAGCATGGCACATTTTGACTTGGCAAGATTTGCCCACTCTTCTTTGCAAAAACACTACAAATCTGTCAGATTGCGAGGGCATCTCCTGTGCACAGCCCTCTTCAGATCATCCCACAGATTTTCATTCAGATTCAGGTCTGGGCTCTGGCTGGGCCATTCCAAAACTTTAATCTTCTTCTGGTGAAGCCATTCCTTTGTTGATTTGGATGTATGCTTTGGGTCATTGTCATGCTGAAAGATGAAGTTCCTCTTCATGTTCAGCTTTCTAGCAGAAGCCTGAAGGTTTTGTGCCAATATTAATATAAAGAGAGAAAAGCACAGACACCTTTTAATTCTAATCACTAGTCTAAGACCCACTAAGCCATATGTATCGGCATGCTATGAATATAAAAAGAAGAAGAACCCACTCAAAATGTAATTAAAATATAGCTTTTATTAATATATAATATAAAAATATATAAACACAGGGTATAAATATGATTAAAAATTAATTAAGAATTATCATAATGTACAAGACTCGTAATGGTATTTATAAATAAAGACAGAGCAAGTGGAAAATTAACATGTGATGCTATAACCAGAAATTGATATCATAAATAGACTGGAACCACTTGTCAGTCTTAAAAGATGGTTAAGATAACCTTATTGTCATAAATTAATAGAGTCTCATTTACTAATAATAGAGATCGCCCTGATAATAATAAGGAAATATAATATAGTTGTAGAAAATACTGACACAAATAACCAAATAACACAATAATCTAATATACTTAAAGAAGGACTCCAGTGGAGATAGAGGGGACACAAGATAAACTACCGCTGTGGCCCTATCTGTGTCTGTATAGCGGTTGACCCTATAGTAAGAATCTTGAGAGACCCACTATTTGTCCCCTGTCCCTGTGAAATGTGAATACCCTTCACTATACTACCTAGGACTAGTCCCCTCTACTCCACTTACCTCTGAGTCCTGGTGTAAGCTTTCTATCGCTGGCACAAACACACGATGCGTCCCCTACGGCGTACAGCCGATTTCTGACGTCATCCGAGGGCGACCAACTACTTAGGCGATCCGACGCGCGGGTTTCGTGTGTTTTCAATAGCTAAGGTTTTGGGACATCAACATACATAACATTTATGTAACGTTATTATATTTATATATTAGTTAGATGATCTTACTGTACACCCATCTCTCCATGCATTTGAGTACTATAATCATATGTTTGCATGTCACTAAGCTTCAGTTAATTGGGATGTGGTGGTGTTATGGCCGGGTGTTTACACTTTCAATGTTAAAAGTGATGTTTATATCATGATTTTTAACATAATTTCATGGTGCACCTAAAATCTGCAAGAAGTTTGCCATCCTTCAAAAATTATGATTCTTTTTACTGTCCAATACATTGTTATGAGAACATTTCAGCCCATTATAGTGACACATCTGTGGTTTTTGAGTGATGTATTAATCACTATTTTAGGTGTAAATCTCATAATTTGGTATATCATGCTTGAAGAACATTGTTAGTAATGTTTGTGAGTTAATACTCAAAAAAGTAAGAATTGTGATACTGTTACATAGTTACATAGTAATAAAGGTTGAAAAAAATAATTTTAGTCCATCAAGTTTAACTTTTTTAGATATCCTCTGATCGGCAATATGCAGATTCATTGTTAATTGATCCAGAGGAAGGCAAACAGAAAAAAAAAACAAGTGAAACTTTGCCAATTGTCTCAAAAGGGGAAAAAATATAAAATTCCTTCATGACCCCTTATACTGGTTATCAGATTCTTCCCTGGATCAATACTCCCTCTCTAATTATCCAGGATAGCCCTGAATGCCCTTTTTATTTAAAAATATATCAAATCCCTTTTTAAAGTTATCTATCAAATTTGCTGTCACCACCTCCTTTGGTAGAGATTTCTACAGATTAACCACTCTTACTGTGAAGAACCCCTTTCTTTCTTTAAGGTGAAATCTTTTTACTTCTAATCTCAAAGGATGTCCTCTTGTCAGTTGAAAACCTCTTGGAACTAAAAGTTCACATGACATAGCCTTGTATTGACTCTGGGTATAATTATATAAGGTAATCATATCCCCTCTTAGACTCCTTTGTTCTAGAGAAAATAAGTTTAATTTGGTTAGTCTTTCTTCATAACTTAACCCCTCAATTCCCCTTATTCATTTTTATGCGCTTCTCTGTACTTTACCCAGCTCTAAAATGTCCTTTTTATGTAGTGGTGCCCAAAATTGTACTCCATATTCCAAATGAGGGCGTACTAGAGATTTGTATTGTGGCAGAATTATATTTGCTTCCCTTGGCTCTATACCCTTCTTAATACATGCTAATATTTTACTTGCCTTTGCAGATGCTGCTTGGCATTGTGCACTGTTACCTAGGTGGTTGTCCACAAGTAATCGAGAATCCCTTTCAATATCTGATACCCCTAGATTTGCTCCATTAAGATTATAAATTGCACGGCTATTCTTCCTTCCCAGATGCATAACTTTACATTTATTTGTATTAAACCTCATCTGACATTTAGTCGCCAATTTCTCAAATTTATGCAAATCCCTTTAGAGGGAAATTACATCATTATCTGATTTAATTACCATGCACAACTTTGTGTCCTCAGCAAAAATGGAGACAATACTTTCCAATCCTACTTCCAAGTCATTAATAAATATGTTAAAAAGGAGAGGACCTAATTCTGAACCCTGAGGAACCTCACTTACCACATCCAAGTATGTTCCATTTACCAGGGTTGCTTCCTGTCTTTTAGCCAGCTCTCAATCCATGAGCAGATATCTACTGCAATTCCTGTGTCCCTAAGTTTGATCAATAGTCTTCCATGTGACACTGTATAAAAAGCCTCTGCAAAATCCAAAAAGACTACATCCACTTCCTACTAACCTCCTTATATAAACTAATTAGATTTGGTTGACATGATCTATCCTTTATAAATCCATGTTGTCGCCTACTTATTATCCTGTTTAAATAGACATGTTCTTGTATACTATCCCTTAGTAACCCTTTCAAAAACTTTCCCACTACAGAAGTGAGGCTTACAGGTCTATATTTCCAGGATTTGTTCGTGCTCTCTTCTTAAATATAGGTATCACCTCTGCCTTTCTCCTGTCATCTGGTAGAGATCATTTGTTGAGTGAATCTTGAAAAATTAGATATAATGGTTTTGCTATTACAGAGCCCACTTCCCTCAGAAACCTTGGATGTATTCCATCAGGACCTGGGGCTATATTAACATTAGTTTTTCCCAACCACATTTGGATTTTTTCCTGCGTTAACCAATTATTTGGTGAAAGTACAGGGCCTTGAAAAAGTATTCATCCCCCTTGGCATTTTTTGTGTTTTGTTGCCTCACAACCTGGAATTAACATGGATTGTTTGATGATTTGCATCATTTAATTTACAGAACATGCCCACAACTTTGAACATGCTTTTTTTTATTGTGAAGCAAACAACAAATAGGACAAAATAAGAGAAAAGGTCAATGTGGATAACTATTAACCCCCTAAAGTCAATACTTTGTAGAGCCACCTTTTGCGGCAATCATAGCCCCAAGTCGCTTTGGATAACTTACTATGAGCTTGCCACATCTTACCACTGGGATTTTTGACCATTCCTCCTTGCAAAACTGCTCCAGCTCCTTCAAGTTGGATGGTTTGCGCTTGTGAACAGCAATATTTAAGTCTGACCACAGATTTTCTGTTGGATTGAGGTCTGGGCTTCGACTAGGCCATTCCAACACATTTACATGTTTCCCCTTAAACCACTCAAGTGTTGCTTTAGTAGTGTGTTTGGGGTCATTGTCCTGCTGGAAGGTGAACCTCCATCCTAGCCTCAAATGACGCAGAGTGGTACAGGTTTTGCTCAAGAATATCCCTGTATTTAGCACCATCCATCTTTCCCTCAACTTTGACCAGTTTCCCAGTACCGGCTGCTGAAAAACATCCCCACAGCATGATGCTGCCACCACCATATTTCACTGTGGGGATGTAATGTGTTGGGTTTGCGCCAGACATAGCATTTTCTTTGATCGACGAAAAGTTCAATTTTAGTCTTTGGGTTCCGTCAACGGTTACGCAAGTGCTTGTCCTGGTATACAACACATTTACTAATTTTTCCCAAGAACATTTCACAAGCCAGGAACACTGACCAGGTGCCCCTGTATTGTAAACATTCAGTAGAATCCTCCTGAGAACACCTTATACGTTTTCTAAATAAGAAACACATGAATCAACTCCCATACTTTAACCCTATCATATAAAAGGCATATTATACTGCATCAAGAAAAAACACACAAAAAGGATAATTAAGTAAAATTAATGATATTAAAATTAAAATTAATAACATTTTAAAGTTGAAGTGGACTGCTAAAATAATTGGTTAAAGCATATTTTCTTTGATAAAGGTAATAGACCAGAAAGACCATTAGCACTTAATTTAAATGAATTTACCAAACAATAACATTCTAGAAGTCTGCACATCCAAATGCCATATCACACATAATCCAGTTAATAAAAAAAATGCATTTTTACAATTGTAACGAAAATGATATCATGCTGGAAAGAAAACAAGCATACAACAAATAAAACAAATTTTAAATGAGTATAAACTTCATACACTGAGCAAAAAAAACAATTAACATGTCTCAAATCTCCAATAACTGCAAAGGAAATAAAATGTACAATAGAACATTTAAATTGGAGGAATCACATCAAGATTCATTTCATGAATCTTGATGTTTTATCCAGCTCTTGAGGTGCCATCGCCAATATTACTTTTTTTTTTTTTTCTTATGTATTAGATTTGTTTCTTACATTGGAGTTGGGAAAGGAAATAAAGAGAGAACGGAGGGGAGAGGAAAGGGAAAGGAAAAGAGAGAATTTATAAATGAATTTTAAAAAGACTCTGAAAATGTTCTCAACGAACAAAATTTGTATGATACATAATATTGCCTATTTGTAAGAATCAATCTTTTTGTATATATGCTTGTATTTATTTTTGTATGTTTATGTGAATTTTTCTTTCTGTGTATGTAAGTAAAATAAAATATAAATTAAGATTGGAGGAATCACCAGGATTGGATGGTTATCACATCTATATTATAACTATTATAAGAATTTCATAGATATATTAGCACCATAACTTATTTACTTTAGTTCATAATTCCGGCAGTAAACATTAACTAGTGAGATAGTTAAGGCTGAGAAAGCAATAATTCCAGAACCAGATAGATATTTATTAAAATTAGAGGCTAATATAATTAATGAACGCAAACATGAAAATGTTTTAACTAAAATAATGGTGGATAGATTAAAATAGTTTTTAGCTAATTCATTTGGACCAGACAGGTACTAGATAAAATAGTACTTTTGATTTTTATTCAAAAATATAAATAAATAAAATATTGTTTATTATCACTGGCTATAGAGAAGGCATTTTATGCCCTTGGATGGAATTACCTATTTGAGACATTAAAATATACAGGTATAAATGGATTATTTTGGGAAGCAATTAAAATAAATAATAACAACCCAAAGACAAAGACAAAGAACCTTTTTGCAGACTAAGGTTCAAAATGAAACCATGTTCAGACATCAGCCATTTCTGAAAAATTGCGAGAGAACTGCTACGAGTGGCTGCGGCAAGCAAAAGCAAAAATTACGGCAAACTATTCCATTGATTTTTGCACTAACAAAAGATTACAAGTTACTCCGTTAGACTTTTACACAAAAACTTTATACTAATAAGACTTTACAGATCACTTGCAAAATAGGGCAATGCTATAACTACAAAAAGATGGAGAAAATATTCTGGGTATCAACGACCACTTCCAAATGTTTTTAAAACCATTGCAGAGTGCCCCAGCAGCAGTTAAGCAGACAGCATAGCACCAAAGAAGAATACAAATGATGCGATTTCATAATTATTTGACACTTAAGAGTCCAGTTTGAACATATGTGTAATTAAACATTTTTATATTTTAATATTATGTCCGTTTCACTATATAGCATCAAGGGTAACGCACAACTTAGTACTCAAGGGTTTAATACATATCAGGAAACCACATGGACTAGGAACAAATGCTCTAAGGCATAGTCTATAACATATAATAGTTGTCAAACTGTGAGAGACGCAGTTCTGGCCACAAATGCGGACCTTGCATTTGCGGAGGTGGCGGCCCCCACGTCAGCTGCAAGCGAGGGGCCGCATTTGCAGAAGGGGGACATAAACTGCAATGACCCGAAGGCTCCTTGCAGGCCGCAAATGCGGACCTCGCAAAGTGAGTGTCCACATTTTTCGGACTTGGAGGCTATACGGCGCCTCAATCACGGTAAAAAACAACCCAGAAAATCGGGACTTAGAAAAAAGATATGATGCAGGACTCAGAAAAAAAAATATGACCCCAACCAGTACATCGAAAAACATAAAAAGCACAACAAAAAAAACTCACACACAGCACGGGGGGACAGCCAGGACATCTGCGAGTGAGATTGCGCGCGAATTAAAGTCGAATTTAAGAAGTTTCGGAACTTGAAAATCGTCTGTGAGAAAAAAAATGTTGTCCGAAAAAAAATTAAAACGAGGCTACATGACCCCGAAGCGCGCAAAACTCCACCAGGCACGTTCGACTGGGACGAGGTACAAAAATACCCTGTTAGGAAACACAGAAAATGATTGCGAGGTGCGTAACACATAGAATATCACCGCCATTTTACAACACTAATTTGCAAATCTACACATTATGATTCTGAAATGGCGGCTTTCCCATCTAAACCAACGGTTACGTCTCGCGCACACAGCCTATATATAGGACACAATTACAACATTGCTGACACTTTCTCCTCAGGTGATAACAGTCTGACTGGACATTTTCTGCTGCCTGAAAATCCAGAGATATTGTTAGCTCTTTAGGATATTGATATTGATTGCTGGCTATTAATTATAAATAGGTAAACTATATTAATTTATTTAAAAAAATATGCACAATCTTGTATTTTACACTGCCTTTACTTATAAATAGATTAATGGCTAACGCTTTTAAATATATGTATTAATTGATTAATTCATTTTTAATATACATTAATTTAGTAATCAGTAATCATTATGAAAAGAAATTGTATATTTGTGACTGCCTTTACTGTATTAATATATACATTCTTAACTCTTTCTAATATATTTAATAATTAATTAATTAATTATTAATGTTCATTAATTACTTAATTAGTAATTAATTAGTAATAATAATAAAAACATGTTTAAACTGGCTCATAAAATATGTACACTTTACAGTGCACTTATATTTCTGTGTTGCTGCTCAATTATTAATGTTTATTAATTAATTAGAAAATAATTAGTGATAATAATAACAAAAAATAATGTTTAAATTGGCTCAAAAAATATGTACATTTTACAATGCACTTATATTTCTGTGTTGCTGTTCATTGCCTGAAAGGGATAGGAACCTCAAAGCAGTTAAATATTGAAATCACTTCATTATATTATGACACCTGCTACATTTAATATTTTCTAGTGCACTTAGTTATGAATAAATCCATGCTTACACCTTTACGTTTTGCATGTATGCCAATAAAACTTCATACTCTTAATGATTAATTAAATTAATTGCATTCAAACATAAAAAAATGCTTTGTTCATTAAATACTTAATCAATAATTAATTAGTGATAATAAAAAAATTAAACTGGCCCTAAAAATATGTACATTTTACACGGCACTTACATTTCTGTGTTGCTGCTCATTCATTGCCTGAAAGGGATAGGATCCTCAAAGCAGTTCAATCAATGTATTATATTATGACACCTGCTACATTTAATATTTTATAGTGCATTTATTTATGAATATATTCATGCTTACACCTTTACATTTTGCATGTATGCCAATTAAACATGATACTCTTAATGATTAATTAATTAAATACATTCAAACATTAAAAATGCTTTTAATTTCATTTTACAGTTTAATCATCTGGGCAGCTGACTGAATACACAGAGTGACGTTTGCAGCATCACCTTTACAGGTATATAATTTAATGATGCTATTTTATAGGAGAAAAGGATTAAGACTTTTTGTTTTCCATTGATCACCGTTATTGATTAATTAACGTCTATTAATTAATGATGAGTTAGTAATCATTATAAAAAATAAATATTGTCTATTTTACAATGCAAAGATTTAATATTGTATTCACATTTCTGAAGTACTGATCATTAACGTACATTCATTGATTAACCTTTTAATTATTAACCCGCCTGGGGGTATGATTATTTCAGTATTTAGAATACTTTCTAAAATACTTACATAATCATAACGCCTTTAGACACCAATACCTCTTCCCCCTCTCCTCCTCCCTTTCCCCTTATCCTCCCTCTCCTCCTCCATTTCCCCCTCTCCCCCTTATCTGCCCGCCTCCATTTCTCCCCTTATCTGCCCCCTTTCCCCCTTATCCTCCTTATTCCCCCTTATATTCCTGATCCTCCCCCCTTATTCTCCTGATCCTCCCCCCTTATCCTCCTCATCTTCCCCCTCATTCTCCTTTCCTCCTCATCCTCCTCCTTTCCCCCTCATACTCCTTTTCCCCTCATCCTCCTCCTTTCTCCCCTCATCCTCCTCTTCCCCCTCACCCTCCTCCTTTCCCCCCTCATCTTCCTCATCCTCCTCTTCCCCCTCATCTTCCTCTTCCCCCTCATCCTCCTATCCCTCCCTCATCCTCCTCTTCCCCCATCATCTTTCCCCCCTTCTTCCCCTCTCATCCTCCTCTTCCCCCTCTTCTCTCTCTTTCCCCATCACCCTCCTCTTCCCCCTCACCCTCCTCTTCCCCCTCACACTCCTCTTTCCCCCTCATCTTCTCTTCCCCCCTCATCCTCCTATTTAAAAAAAAAAAAAATATGAATACATATATATTTAGACATTTATGTTTTAATGAATGACAATTACACCTCATAACTTGATTTATTGATTAATTCATTTAATCAAAACATTACAAATCCATTTCAGGTCAATCTATAGTTTGCTCATTGCTCTTTATGTTTGCCCTTCTTTAGGAACACATGAATACCTATTTATGTTTTGCATTCATACAGTTTTAGATTATTTCATTAATGTATATTCATTTATTAATCACTTCATAATTCATTATAAAAAATACATATATATATTTTACCATTCAATTATTGATCAATATATAGATGCTTAGCTCTTTAGCTTTTAATGTATGCAAATTAAAAATAAACCAATGATTGATTAATTCATTCATTTAATGAAAACATTACAAATGCATTTCAAGTAATTTTAAAGATTCATTACTGCTATTTAGGTTTTGCATTGATGACCGGTAAAAAAAAATATGTACAATAAAAAAAATATTTTACACCTGCATTTCCAATTACAGATTACAATGGCAGACAACACAGAAAACAAGAATGAACGTAAAAGAAGAATGGCAAGATAACGGAAGTAGAGATGGAGAGATGCACAGTCCCCTGAGACTTCCCAACGCTTAAGAGAAGACCGACAGAGATTTCTAAATAAAAGAAAAATGTCTTAGAAAGCACAAACTAAGTGTGCTGAAGCTTCATAGAAAAGAAAAAGTAAACAAAAAAATGTCTATAAAACATTGCCTAATGACCCAATATTGCCTCATGAAACCAATGTTCATACACGACACCAATGTACATATAGAAAGTTGTAGTGCTTTATTTATAGAACTAACAGTAGACACTCATTATTGTGGATTAATGAATGTGGTTTGTTTTGTAAGGCCTATCATTTTCTGAAGGAAAGACCAACAAATGGAGAGTTTATTAGTTGCTATCAGAAAGGAAAGGTAAGACTTCCAGAAAGACACACATTTCCAGAATATTTAGAAAGTATAATGACTAATCCAAAATTTCCAAATTATACCAATTTAAAAAAAAAAACATTAGGTCTTATAACAGTGCAATTCAATGGGTGCAACATTAGCAGAAAATGTCCCAGGACAAATTTACCACCGGACTTCACATTTACACCCTGAAGCAGGAGAGAAAAGGGAATTTGCACAGTTATATGTCCTTGATACAATGGAAGCTGTTGAACAACGAATGATGCTTCCTGAAAATAAACAATTCTTACCCATAGTTTTTGAACAGCTCGATATGATTATGGCAAACAAACCATATAGTAAAGCATACAAAAAAATAGCAGAGGTTGAAAAAGAATAACAGGAACATGCTCAAATAAATCAATTGCCAATGCCAAGAGTAAATATGGTTTTGAAAAAAAAATGCAATACTGATCAAAGGCGTTATAATTTACCAACAGCAAATGAAGTTGCCATTTTCTTTAAAAATGATGATGGTGAACCATTTGAGTGGGATATTAGAATATATCCACGCAATGAAGATCTTTTATAAACATAAATATTTTAAGTAGTTATTTGGATTCAATGACATATACCATTTTCTTTCCAAATGGTGAGCCAGGATGGCAACCAAAATTACAATTGCAAAGTTATCCCAATAGTAAAGTTTGGGTTACAAACAATATTTCTATGCTGGAATATAAAGTGCCACAAACTGCTATTCGGGATCATTTTAATCCTATTTTATGTGGGGGGAAAGTCACACAACAAGGGATTATTGATTTCTATCTACACTTCGAAGCAAATAATCTAAATTTTATAAAATTTTAACAAAACAAGCTTTGAGTAGAACAATATTGTAGATTGATCTATTATGTCACTGAATTGGCTGCAAACAGAGACATTCCTGCTGGAAGAGCAATGATTTTGCCATCCTCTTTCCAAGTATCTCCTCGCAATATGCAAGGAAAGATACAATGATGCCATGGCAAACCAGATTTATTCATTACATTCACATGTAATCCACAATGGCCAGAGATCAAAGAAAATTTCAAACTTGGACAAAATACTTCTGACCGACCAGATTTGGTGGCTATAGTATTAAAAATATAACTAAATTCATTAATTTATGATACTGTATAACTAAAGCACACTTATTTGGAAAATGTGTGGCTTTTGTTTATACAATTGAATTTAAAAAAAGAGGTCTGCCACATGCACATATACTTTTAATCCTGGAAGTAAAAGATAAATTGAATATGACAGATAGAGTGGATTCAGTAATTACTGATGAACTGCCACATCCAGAAAAACATTCAAAACTTTATGAGATTGTAATTCATAGAATGATTCATGGTCCATGTGGAGATATAAAACCAAATTCACCATGTATGGAAAATAAAAAATGCACAAAAAAGTTCCCAAAACAATTTCAAATGCAGACTTATGCTAATTGTGATGGATACCCTTTTTATAAAAGAAGAGAAGGACAAACAGCTATTATCCGTGGCCAAAATGTTGATAATAGCTATGTGGTTCCATACAATCCATATTTGCTGGTGAAGTACAATGCACACATCAATGTGGAAGCTTGCACTTCTATCAAATCCATCAAATATGTGTATAAATAAATATATATATATATATATATATATATATATATATATATATACTAGCGAATTGCCCGTCAAAAAATGACGGCAATGAAATTGTAAGGTAGCTAATGCTGTTTGGTGTATAATAATGAAATATGTAATACATTACTAAATGAATATACTGTACCTATTTTGAAGCATTGTGATGAAGAGCTGGCAATCTGTGTTGATGTTGCTGCAGCATTAGTGGTGTGGAGCTGCTGTGAAAGCATGCTGAATGTGTGCACTCTGTGGTATGAATATCCGTAGGTCGTTTGTTGCATTTTGCGAGTTTGTTGTGGTGTTTTGCGAGTTTCTTGTGGTGTTTTGCGAGTTTAGAGTGCTGTAGCCTCGTTTTCGTTTTGTTCGGCGGCCATTTTTTCTCTCGCTTACATTTTTTTTTAGTCTCTAAACTGTTTTATTTCGATTAAAATCGAGGTGTAAGTTGTATTTTTGAGGTCCTGGGTGCTTCCTCTTGGTGTAGGTAATGTTTTTATGTATGTGCTGTGTGTATGTATTGTGTTTTACATTTTGTAATGTTCGCGAGTTGCGTCCGAGTGTTGCGAGGCCGTAATGTGTGTGAACGTGTGTCGTATGTTGTTTGCGAGTGTTGTAATGTGTGTGTCGTGCTGTTTGGTTTGCGACGTGAAGTTTGCGAGGGTCGCAGTTGCTGGCATGGAGCGCCTTTGGCGCTCCATGCCAGCAACTGCGGCCCTCGCTTTGCGAGGTCCTCAGGTGCTGGCATGGAGAGCCTACGGCGCTCCATGCCAGTAACTGAGACCCTGGGCCACTGCCCTCGCTTCGCTAGGGCCGCGGCTCGCTGCGCGAGCCCGCAGCGTTAGCAACAACTCGTACGCTCACAACTATATATGTGATATATATATATATATGTTCAAAGGATATGATGCAGCAACTGTTGTTGTACAAGGTGCACAAAATAAACAAGACGATACAGTTTTACATGACAAACCTTCATCTTATTTAGATGCTCGCTATGTAAGTGCTCCAGAAGCAATGTGGCGTCTTCTCAAATTTGAGATGCATGATCGGTAACATGCTGTGTATAGATTAGCTGTCCATTTGCCACAAAGTCAATTTGTTTGCTTCACTGCAGGGAATGAAAGAAATGCATTAACACAAAGTGAGCATAGAGCAACAACACTTACTGCTTGGTTTCAATTAAATTGTCAGGACACTTAGGCCAGACAATTTTTATACATTGAGATTCCACAGCACTATGTATTCGTAAATGGCCAATGGCGTCAACAAAAAAAAGATAATCATAAAATGTTCCCACAAAATTATACTGTTAGTCCAAGAGACATTGAACGTTTCATTTTAAGATTACTTCTGTTACATGCTTTCATTTGCATATTTTGCAATGTACCTGATGCATTAGCTTTGTGGGGAAACATTTAAACATCTCTTCTTTTATAAAAAGGGTATCCATCACAATTAGCATAAGTCTGCATTTGAAATTGTTTTGGGAACTTTTTTGTGCATTTTTTATTTTCCATACATGGTGAATTTGGTTTTATATCTCCACATGGACCATGAATCATTCTATGAATTACAATCTCATAAAGTTTTGAATGTTTTTCTGGATGTGGCAGTTCATCAGTAATTACTGAATCCACTCTGTCTGTCATATTCAATTTATCTTTTACTTCCAGGATTAAAAGTATATGTGCATGTGGCAGACCTCTTTTTTGAAATTCAATAAATTACATTTAAATTACATATGTGTGAAGAATTCTTGAAACGTTACAATGAGACCATTGCGCTATTAAAAGCATTAATGGAAATTCAGGAAATCTTTCTTTGTCATTGATTCAATTGTGCAAATTTTAATCTGCCTGATACAGGAATTATAGATGAAATTAACTTTGACGAGTATGACACTGAGATTGAATACCAAAAAACACAAGAACAAATTGGAACTTTAAATGCATTATAATTGGAAGCATTTAACGCCGTTACAAATGCAATAGACGATGACATGCTCAAAGAGCGTTATTTCTATCTAGATGGCCCTGGTGGATCAGGAAAAAGTTATCTATATAATTTATTGATGAGTTGCATTCAAGCACAGGATTAAATAGCACTGCCATTTGCAACAACTGGAATTGCCAGACTTTTGTTAGAAGGTGGTAGAACTGTGCATAGTGGATTTAAACTGCTAGTTCCCATTCTAGAAACATCAGTGTCAGATATTCGAATTAATTCATTACAAGCCAAAAAATGTCACAAAAGTAAATTAATTATAATAGATGAGGCAACAATGATGTCATGTCATGACCTGTAATGTATTGATTGATTATTAAAAGCAGTTATGGGTAATGATTTGCCATTTGGGGGAAAGGTGATGTCGTTAGGAGGAGATTTTAGGCAAACATTATCTGTGGTGCCACATGGCAATAGGACTGACATCGTCGAAACGTCGAAAATGTATAAAGAGAAGTAAACTGTGTAAATATTTACACACCTTAAATTACAAATAAATATGAGATCTGAAGGCCAAAACCAATTTTATGATTAGCTAATTCAGATTGGAGAAGGAAAACATAAAAAATAACTAATTTAACTGATGATACTGTTGAAATTCCATCGGAAATGATTTGCAAAGAATCACTTATATCAACAATCTTTCTCAATACCATGAATAATGAGGATTATTCAGGCATTGCAAGCAAAGTCATATTGACATCAAAAAATATAGATGCCTTGAATCTAAATAACGAAATGTTAAAATGAATCAATGAACCCCAAAAAAACTATTACAGTGCAGATTCCATTCTGGCTGATGACAAAGACAGTGAATCTAACTTTACTATAGAATGTATTAATTCTTTTTACTCCCTCTGGTATGCCACCACATATTTTGCAACTTAAAAAAGGGGCAATTGTCATTCTAATGAGAAATATGAATCCCAAAAAAGGACTTTGTAATGGGGCCAGATTAATTGTGTAAGATTTAATTGATCATTTTATATATGCAGAAATTATGAATGGTAACCCATAAAGGTGAACCTGTTCTTATACCAAGAATTGATTTGGCTCCAAGTGAGAGTGGTTTGCCTTTTGTCATTCAAAGGAGACAATTTCCCATTATCATGGCATTTGCCATGACCATTAATAAATCCCAAGGACAAACTTTTAAGTCTGTGGGTAGTTTTTTAAAGTAACCTGTCTTTGCACATGGACAACTCTATGTTGCATTTTCAAGATGCAACAACCCAGAGGAAATTAAAGTTCATATTGAAGAAAACCCAAGTCAAGGTGATTTATTGGAGGATAAACGCATTTTTAGCAAAAACATTGTGTACTATGAGGTTCTGTAAACATAGAGAACAGTGGTTTTATTTTGAGGACAACATTTTATGTCACTCTGACTCATTTTAGAGGACCACTATTTCACTAAGAAACTCTATAGAATGGCCGAAAAACATAGAGAACAGTGTTTTTACTTCCAAGATAAACTTTGATATCACTGGGACTCTTTTTAGAGGACCATTATTTCACATAGGAAACTCTATGTGCCATTTTCACAAACTACAAGAATAACAACAAAAAGTTAAAAACAACAACAATAAACAGTTGTTGCTGGGCTCTTTTTAAGGGAACCAATTGGACATACAAAAAATAAAGAAGCAATGTCTTCATATAAAACAACATTAAAAAACACTTTTCTTATATCAAAGAAAAAATTCACAAAATATACCACAACAAACATAGAGAACAGTGGTTATAGTTCGAGGACGAAATTTAAAGTCACTTGGACTCTTTTTAGAGCACCACCATTTTACTAAGGAAGCTCTATAAAATGGAAAAAAAAACATAGAGAACAGTGGTTATACCCTGCGGATGAACTTTTATGTCTGGCAGTCTCTTTTTAGAGGACCACTATTTCACATAGGAAACTCTATGTGCCATTTTGTAGAAATACAAGAATAACAACAAAAAATGCAAAGATAAAGTAACATATTGGAATGTGTTATAAGTTACCTTTTTGCATGATTGGCCCCACAAAACAATTAGGGGACATTTTTGTAAAATTAAAGTTTAAATGTTACTATTTTAAGGTACTATTTCAGAGGTTAACATTGTATTTTAAAGGTTTGCAACGTTGTTTCATTGTATATAATTAAGGATTTATTTTAGAAAATACAGAGTATTGATCCAGTGAGTAATCCGATTGCCAGTTAATGGGGTCAGGAAGGAATATTTTTTTTTGCCTCTTTGAAACAATTGGCTAAGTTTCAATGGGGGTTCTTACTGTTTGCCTTCCTCTGGATTCAATACCTATGTGGTTTACAAGTACTTGAAATAAAAGTTGCATGTTAAAAAGCATTATGTAATGGCTGCAAATACTTATTAAGAGAAAGTTGACCTATTCTTATGTTAGTCATGCGTACCTCTGAATTAAAAAAGTTAGTAATTAAAAAAAAAATTGTTTAACATTGTTGCAAACATAAGTTGCAGGTTACAAAGTATTATGTAATGGATTACAGTGTGTATTCATCAAAACTTCAGCCATTGTGATATAATTCTTGCATACATGAGAATTAAAATAGTTAATATTGTAAAAAAAATGATGGTTTACCTGTTGGTGAAATACAAGTTGAAGGTTAAATTTTTTTTAAAAAAAAAGGTATTATAAATGTTGTACTTCTTTGTTTATAACAAACAATTAAGAGTGTCAGAGACTCACATTGTGTGTCAAACAGCTTTCCCAGCATTAAAATGTTATTGCCCCGTCATTTTTGATGGGCAAGCCGCTAGTATAATAAATATACATAAAATAAACACTATTATATATATATATATATATATATATATATATATATATATATATATATATATTGTAATGAAGTGCAGCAGGAATCCCTGATAACCTGCAACAGAGTGCATCAGGGAAGATATATAAGCCGCAGATGGAGCAGAGCCATATACCCTGGACTGACATAGAGAGGGTTAATCCCAAAATCTTCAGCCTAATCAGGCCAACACCTGACCCTGCTCAGGAGCAGTTAAAGAGCCTGCTCAGTGAAGTTTGCTGTCTGCCTAGCAGTCTGAGGAGGAGGGTGACTAAGAGACTGTTCCAAAGAAAAGAGCGGCTCTCTACACTTCAGGAGAGATCCAGCTGAGGAAGGAGCCACCTAAAAAAGACCCCATTCCTGCTAAGCCGGATGAATTAAGGGATAAAAGGTTGGTGCCACCTGCATGTATTTTGAGCACATCCGAAAAAGGATTAAAAATGCCCCAGGGAGAAGAGAGTGCTAAGCAAGCATAACCGTCCCTCATCACAAGAGGGTGTCAAGGGTCCCTGGGGTGAAGCATAAGGGAGAGTAGGGTGGGCCCTATGCTTCACCCACTATTGGCAGAAGCCGTAGAGGAAAAGACATCGAAAGACTGTTTGTTTCCTAGCCACAAGCTGGCATTTTCACCCTCAATCAGAGACTGTTTGCATCCTGGCCACAAGGTGGCACTCTCCGGAACCAGAGAAGCTGGCCGGATATAGTTAGGGTGTTCCGGGTCATAGCAAGCACGTTTATGTAGGGTTTTATTTTATTTGCTGAAGATAAGCACTGTTTTTGTTCTGTTTTTTTGCTGACAAATAAATAGCAGTAAAACTCTGTCAAGCCTGCTGTGTCTTCCTCCCTAAACCAAAGTAAAAGGAAACAGGACGCAAACCCCGCCAGAAGGGGGCGCCCTGCTACAATATATATAGAAAATCTATAAATAAAATTGTCATACATTGGATATAAAAAGTCTACACACCCCAGTGAAAATGTCAGGTTTTTGTGCTGTAAAAAAATGAGACAAAGATAAATCATTTCAGAACTTTTCCACCTTTAATGTTATCTATAAACTGTACAACTTAATTGAAAAACAAACTGAAATCTTTTATGTAGAGGGAAGAAAAAATATAAAAATAAAATAAAATGATTGCATAAGTATGCACACCCTTAAACTAATACTTTGTTGAAGCACCTTTTGATTTTATTACAGCACTCCCTCTTTTTGGGTATGAGTCAGCACATTGGCACATTTTGACTTGGCAAGATTTGCCAACTCTTCTTTGCAAAAACACTCCAAATCTGTCAGATTGCGAGGGCATCTCCTGTGCACAGCCCTCTTCAGATCACCTCACAGATATTCAATTGGATTCAGGTTTGGGCTCTGGCTGGGCCATTCCAAAACTTTAATCTTCTTCTGGTGAAGCCATTCCTTTGTTGATTTGGATGTATGCTTTGGGTCGTTGTCATGCTGAATGATGAAGTTCCTCTTCATGTTCAGCTTTCTAGCAGAAGCCTGAAGGTTTTGTGTCAATATTGACTGGTGTTTGGAACTGTTCATAATTCCCTCAATCTTAACTAAGGCCCCAGTTCCAGCTGAAGAAAAACAGCCCCAAAGCATGATGCTGCCACCGCCATGCTTCACTGTGGGTATGGTGTTCTTTTGGTGATGTGCAGTGTTGTTTTCGCCGCCAAACATATCTTTATGAATTATGGCCAAAAAGTTCAAACTTGGTTTCATCAGACCATAACACCTTTTCCCAAGTGCTTTTGGGAGACTTCAGATGTGTTTTTGCAAAATGTAGCCTGACTTGGATGTTTTTCTTCGAAAGAAAAGGCTTTCGTCTTGCCACTCTACCCCATAGCCCAGACATATGAAGAATACGGGAGATTGTTGTCACATGTACCACACAGCCAGTACGTGCCAGATATTCCTGCAGCTACTTTAATGTTGCTTTAGGCCTCTTGGTAGCCTCCCAGACCAGTTTTCTTCACGTCTTTTCATCAATTTTGGAGGGAGCTCCAGTTCTTGGTAATGTCACTGTTGATGACTGTCTTCACTGTGTTCCATGGTATATCTAATGCCTTGGAAATTCTTTTGTACCCTTCTCCTGACTGATACCTTTTAACAATGAGATCCCTCTGATGCTTTGGAAGCTCTCTGTGGACCATGGCATTTGCTGTGGGATGCAACTAAGAAAATTTCAGGAAAGACCAACTAGAGCAGCTGAACTTTATTTGGGGTTAAACAGAGGCACTTTAAATGATGGCAGGTGTATGCTGACTCCTATTTAACACGATTTGGAATGTGATTGCTTAATTCTGAACACAGCTACATCCCCAGTTATAAAAGGGTGTGCAGACTTATGCAACCACATTATTTTTATTTTTTATTTTTCTTCCCTCCACCTAAAAGATTTCAGTTTGTTTTTCAATTGAGTTGTACAGTTTATAGGTCACATTAAAGGTAGAAAAATTTCTGAAATGATTTATCTTTGTCTCATTTTTTTACAGCACAGAAACCTGACATTTTAACAGGGGTGTATAGACTTTTTAAATCCACTGTATATATTTAACTTACATAAATAGAAATAAATAGAAAAATATATACAAAGAGAGAGATATATTGTGTATTTTTGCCACAGTTACGACACTTGTTCTCACTCATTATAATAATCACTACATTGTCATTTTCTATTGGTTCCCTGAGCCGTTTCTAATCCATAAAGCTTAGTTTTCGAACTTCCTACACAAAAGTCTCCTGCTGTAAGGAAGGATTTATGCATAGGAGCTGAGTGCCATAATACTGCGAAGGATAGATTAATATTAACATGTAACATAGGGAAAAAAGCTCCCTCAGTCGATTTACAGGTATAATGCAAATTACCCAGCTAGGTTAGCATGGGGCCTATCTTATTTTGACAATCACAAAACTACAGGGAGTGCAGAATTATTAGGCAAGTTGTATATTGAGGATTAATTTTATTATTGAACAACAACCATGTTCTCAATGAACCCAAAAAACTCATTAATATCAAAGCTGAATATTTTTGGAAGTAGTTTTTAGTTTGTTTTTAGTTTTAGCTATTTTAGGGGGATATCTGTGTGTGTGCAGGTGACTATTACTGTGCATAATTATTAGGCAACTTAACAAAAAAAAAATATATACCCATTTCAATTATTTATTTTTACCAGTGAAACCAATATAACATCTCAACATTCACAAATATACATTTCTGACATTCAAAAACAAATCAGTGACCAATATAGCCACCTTTCTTTGCAAGGACACTCAAAAGCCTGCCATCCATGGATTCTGTCAGTGTTTTGATCTGTTCACCATCAACATTGCGTGCAGCAGCAACCACAGCCTCCCAGACACTGTTCAGAGAGGTGTACTGTTTTCCCTCCTTGTAAATATCACATTTGATGATGGACCACAGGTTCTCAATGGGGTTCAGATCAGGTGAACAAGGAGGCCATGTCATTAGATTTTCTTCTTTTATACCCTTTCTTGCCAGCCACGCTGTGGAGTACTTGGACGCGTGTGATGGAGAATTGTCCTGCATGAAAATCATGTTTTTCTTGAAGGATGCAGACTTCTTCCTGTACCACTGCTTGAAGAAGGTGTCTTCCAGGAACTGGCAGTAGGACTGGGAGTTGAGCTTCACTCCATCCTCAACCCGAAAAGGCCCCACAAGCTCATCTTTGATGATACCAGCCCAAACCAGTACTCCACCTCCACCTTGCTGGCGTCAGAGTCGGACTGGAGCTCTCTGCCCTTTACCAATCCAGCCTCGGGCCCATCCATCTGGCCCATCAAGACTCACTCTCATTTCATCAGTCCATAAAACCTTAGAAAAATCAGTCTTGAGATATTTCTTGGCCCAGTCTTGACGTTTCAGCTTGTGTGTCTTGTTCAGTGGTGGTCGTCTTTCAGCCTTTCTTACCTTGGCCATGTCTCTGAGTATTGCACACCTTGTGCTTTTGGGCACTCCAGTGATGTTGCAGCTCTGAAATATGGCCAAACTGGTGGCATCGTGGCAGCTGCACGCTTGACTTTTCTCAGTTCATGGGCAGTTATTTTGCGCCTTGGTTTTTCCACATGCTTCTTGTGACCCTGTTAACTATTTTGAATGAAACGCTTGATTGTTCAATGATCACGCTTCAGAAGCTTTGCAATTTTAAGAGTGCTGCATCCCTCTGCAAGATATCTCACTATTTTTGACTTTTCTGAGCCTGTCAAGTCCTTCTTTTGACCCATTTTGCCAAAGGAAAGGAAGTTGCCTAATAATTATGCACACCTGATATAGGGTGTTGATGTCATTAGACCACACCCCTTTTCATTACAGAGATGCACATCACCTAATATGCTTAATTGGTAGTAGGCTTTCGAGCCTATACAGCTTGGAGTAAGACAACATGCATAAAGAGGATGATGTGGTCAAAATACTAATTTGCCTAATAATTCTGCACTCCCTGTATTAACAAATTTGCCAAATATTTTATATTAGAAAAATTGTCTGATATACCATAACAATTCCTGCTCCAACGTACTAAATTACAAATTATTAAAAATCAATTTATCAATTTTAATTTTACTTGGCAGAATGCATATATAAAATATTTAGGAGTACAAATTCTAGAACAACATAGAATAAGCTATAAAGACATAATAGCACACTCAGTAAAATCATTACATTAATGAAATAATTTACAATTACCATTACTAGGCCATATAGCAGCAATCAAAATGAACATTTTACCCTAGATACCATATTTATTTGGCTCCTTATATAACCAATATGTCAAAAGGACATTAAGCACTTAGATCTGCATTTTTTCACATTTATATGAAGGCATAAATTCCTAATAAAAATAGAATGTACACACATAGAAACAAAGGAGGTTTCTCAAAACCAAACTTAAATATTTATTACAACGTATCACAGTTAAAACACATTTTGGCATGGAATTTAAGATAATAAATATAAATTTTATTTCTGGCTCACAACAACAAATTACAAATATTAAAAACAAGGATAAGGAGGGGACTTTAAAAATAAGGTCAATTTGTTTGAACTTTTAGAATCCTAGTTGCTCTATGTGAATTATGATTTATGAACTCCAAATTTGGAGGGATTCTATGGTTCTGAACCCCGAATCAGTGTTTATTAAAACTCTTTGGTTTGGTCTTTGTGCCTTAAAACCCAGTTCTGGTCCTAGTTTTTTTTCTAAGAGACCAGTTTTATTCCTGTAATGATGCCTAGTATTCATACAGGAATCATTTGAATTATTATTATTAGTTAGGAGCTAGAAAAAGTAGTTAGTTATCCTAACTTTAAACTGCACACTGGCAGCGAAAGAGTCAATTGCTACATGACTCATAACAGGAAGTTCTGTTAGAGGGATTACTAAAAATAAAGTAGCTCAAAGTAATAGATACCCCACAGGATATGCTGGGGAAATCTGTCTATATGCTTATGCTGTGTTAGAGAAGGAATACTTAGAAGTGGTTTGGGTCCTCAAGAAGATCCAGTATTACCTGTATGGGAAAGAATTTGAGAATTTACAGTGGTCACTGACCACCGTTATCCCAGGTAGCTGGGGACAATAGACAGTTGGTTCGCTGGAAGCTAGAACTCTAATATTTAATATATCTAATATTTAAATTCTACTATCCAACTTCAACAGGGAATGGTCCAACATAATGCAATGAACTCTCTCGACAAGCAGACAATCAAGGGGTGTAGCTAGGGGACCATTCGACAGGACCATCCACTAGACTCTACCGATTAGAATGGATGAGTAGCTGTCATGAACCCCAAGCCCTGATGGATCTTTTGAGCTGGCAACCGGACTTTGATGACACTAGATATGTGGCTACCTCACCCAAGGCTATTATAGTGGCCACAAATACACTGGAAAAGACTTTGAGCCCTATTCATTCCAGTAGTGTAATTTGCAGTACACCATAAGGAGCTTTTTTTCACTACAATAAATGTCTACTCAAAGCATTTCACTTGCAATATTACAGCATTCAGCTGACATCTTTAAATCCTGTTTTGTCCAGAAAAGAGTTCAGTGTAGGAAGTATGTGTTCACTCGTGTATTACATCAAACCCGGCATTTCTCTTAAATTACGGATGAAAAACAGCTCTAGGAACCAATTTAAAATAAGAATGTCATTATAATTATAATAAGTAAGAATAAGCACTGCTGCGGCAAGAAATCATATATATATACATTTTCCAATACATTTAATTTAAGTAAATAAACAAATAACACACATTATATATATTTTTTATGTTAAATCCATTTGGTATAGCGTTCCCTTTCTTGCTGTGTGATAAAAAACATTTCACTATTAAATTGTGCTGTTTTTGTTGTTATCTTAGTTAGTAGCTTCTTGATGGGGCCAAATCCGGTATATTCCATAATTATTGAATAGGGAAGTAGCCATGAATGTCCAGTAATCTAGATTAATAATGAGTATTGCAGTATACTGTGATACCTTTTGTATTGGTAAAATGCCTTATTTATATTGATGACATTGTGAGAGGTCTGGCCTCCCTTTATCAAGTATGTAGCAATACTGACATGAGATAGGACTTTCAGTTTGAATGTAATCAGTGATGCAAAGAGAGTGGAGACAGTATTGGACATCATCAGGTAAATACACATAGGTGAATCAACACAACATAGTATAGGAAACATATATGCACATACTATATACAAATATACACCAATATATACATGAGAAACCAGAGCACTGTATTCATAGTTCATTAAGAGTGACACGTCTGTTATAAACATGATAAAGATTGAGGCAGAATCACAAGAAATTGTGATAATGTGTTAGAAAACCCAACTTCATGTTAAGTCCTGTATCTTTATTGTTGAATAATGTTATCATCTTTATTTCAAATGCTTTTCTCTCCTAAATGTTTTTTTTTTTTTTTTAAATCTTTAAATATTTTGGTTTTAGATGGACTGATTACTTTGGGTAAATAGTGTCCAACTGGAGTACAATAACTGTCTTCATTATGCTTTTTAAAAGGTGCAGTTTTGGGCTGATATCCCCAAAGTAGGTAAACCATATTGGAGGATGTGCATAAATATACATATATACACGTATATATATACTAGTAACTTGGCCATCATAAATGAAAGCAACATAGTATATTCAATTGTCTGTTCTGTCTCTCTCAGTGACGTCTCTCTCTGGGCTCCCTCTCCCTCTCTGTGCACCCTCTCTTTCTCTCTCTCTCTGCGCCCTTCTCTCTCGTTCTATCTCCCTCTCCCCCCCTCTCTATCTTCCTCCCTCTATCCTTCCCTCTTTATCTGTAAGAGCCAATCTGCAGCCTGTGTCTGCAAGATCCCATGTGCAGCCTGTGTCTGTAAGAGCCCATGTTCAGCTTCTGCCTGTAAGTGCCAATCTGCAGGCTATGTTTACAAGAGCCAATGTGCATCCCTTGCCTGTAAGCCAATGTGCAGCCTCTGTCTGTAAGTGGCCATGTGCACCCTGTGTCTGTAAGACCAAATATGCAACCTATGTCTGTAAGAGCCAATCTGCACCCTGTACCTTTAAGTGCCAGTGTGCATTCTGTGCCTGTAAGAGCCAATGTGCAGCATGTACCTGTAAGAGCCAATCAACAGCCTGTAAGTGTCAATGTGCAGCCTGTGTCTGTAAGAACCATTGTTAATCTTGTGTCTGTAAGAGCCAATCTGACGCCTTTTCCTGTAAGTGCCCATGTGCAACCTGTGCCTGTAAGAGCCAATGTGCAACCTGTGCCTGTAAGAGCCAATGTGCTGCCTGTGTCTGTAAGTGTCAATGTGCAGCATGTGTCTGTAAGAGCCAATGTTTATCCTGTGTCAGTAAGTGCCAATCTGCAGTCTGTTCCTGTAACTGCCAATGTGCAGCATGCCATGTGTTTAATATTGTATTTTGATATGTTCTTAACCCCTGTATAGCATTACGGAATATGTTGGAAGAAATGTACTATAATAATAATAATAATAATAGTGACATATCATGTGCATTGAAGAATGTTTTTCTTGATTTTCTTCCTTAATAAAGACATGTTTGCTTGGCAAAATGGAGGTATTTTATTACATACAATCCAATAACTTTTTCTTAACGCATCCAACAATTATATTTTCTATAAAAAATTATATAGCATCCAAACCTGTATTTTACTATGATATATAACAAATTCATTTATGCTTCCATATTCTTCCTGTAGTTTGTCACTGAAATCAGCCTGTCACAAGTATCTTTTCTTTGGTACACAGTAGGAGTATTTTTTTTTATATTTACTTTATAAAAAGGTTCATGCAGTGAACCCTTGGCAGTTGAAATGTGCTAAATGTGTCATTCATTGTGTCTTTAGCAGGCGATAGCAACAATACTCTTCAAAGGCACATCATGCTCTTTATAGTATTTAATTCATCTGTGTAAATCTGCTTTCTACAAGCACAATGCAATGCACCAGGTCCATCCCTGGGGCCTACAGTGCTGTCTAACATTAATATATTTTTATTTAATTTTTTAAATTTATATATCATATATGTTTTTTATTCAATTTGCGTTGGGGGACCCCCACACCCTGGCATTTTCTTGGCCCCACCCAAGTTCTTGCTCCTTTTGCTGAACCAGCACTTATTGATTTGCAGTTTAAAGACTATCTGATGGAGTTTTGATCTAATGTGAGCGGTGACATATCCAAGCTATCACAAGTGTGTTAATTACCACATCAACTGCAACACTCAGTACTCTACTCACTTCCGGCAAGTATTCTTGCAGGGGCAGGGAATCCTGAATGATGTCATGTGTGTGCGTCATTAGGGATTCCTTGTCCATCAGATATTCTTTCAAAAATGACAACTGCAAATCAGTAAGTGTTGGTGTGGCCGAGGGAGGGGCAGTGGCAACTTACAGCAAAAAGTAAATAACACATTTAATTTATATAATTAATATATTACATACAGTATAACTAAATATATACAGTGGGGGGAAGGTGTATTTGATCCCCTGCTGATTTTGAATGTCTGTCCACTGACAAAGAAATGACCAGTCTATAATGTTAATGGTAGGTATATTTTAACAGTGAGAGACAGAATAACAAAAAAAAGAACAAGAAAAATGCATGTAAAAAAAGTAGATTGTTGAAAAATTGATTTGCAGAACAATGAGGGAAATAAGTATTTGATCCCATATCAATCAGCAATATTTCTGGCTCCAGGGTGTCTTTTATACAGGTAAGAAGCTGAGATTAGGAGCACACCCTTAAAGGGAGTGCTCCTAATCTCAGCCTTTTACCTGCATAAAAGAAACCTGTCCACAAAAGCAATCAATCAATCAGATTCCAAACTCTCCATCATTGCCAAGACCGAAGAGCTGTCCAAAGATGTCAGGGATACGATTGTAGACTTACACACGGCTGGAATGGGCTACAAGACCATCACCAAGCAGCTTGGTGAGAAGGTGAAAACAGTTGGTACGATTATTCGCAAATGGAAAAAACACAAAATAACTGTCTCTCTGTCTGATGCTCCGTGCAAGATCTCACCTTGTGGAGTTTCAATGATCCTGAGGATGGTGAGGAACCAGCACAGAACTATACAGGAGGATCTTGTTAATGATCTCAAGGCAGCTGGGAACATAGTCACCAAGAAAATAATTGGTAACACACTACGCCGTGAAGGACTGAAATCCTGCAGCGCCCACAAGGCCCCCTACCCAAGAAAGCACATGTACAGGCTCCTCTGAAATTTGCGAATGAACATCTGAATGATTCAGAGAGGAACTGGGTGAAAGTGTTGTGATCAGATGAGACCAAAATCAAGCTCTTTGGCATCAACTCAACTCACCGTGTTTGGAGGAGCAGGAATGCTGCCTATAATGCCAAGAACACCATCCCCCACCATCAAACATGGAGGTTGAAACATTATGCTTTGGAGGGGGGGGGGGGTTCTGCTAAGGGGGCAGGAGAACTGCACTGTATCAAAGGGGCGATGGTCGGGGCCATGTACCGTCAAATATTGGGTGAGAACCTCCTTCCCTCAGTCAGGGCATTGAAAATTGGTCGTGGATGGGTATTCCAGCATGACAATGACCCAAAAAAACACAGCCAAGGCAACAAAGGAGTGGCTCAAGAAGAAGCACATTAAGGTCCTGGAGTGGCCTAGCCAGTCTCCAGACCTTAATCCCATAGAAAATCTGTGGAGGCAGCTGAAGGTTTGAGTTGCCAAATATCAGCCTCGAAAAAATACACAATTGGTCTCCCTGGGTTGCCTGGTTTGTGGATCTTTAGCAGCATGTAGAAAGTCCCAATTGTAGTATTGGTTGGTATGAGCTGATCCAATTCTTGCTGCACATACTTGGGAAACGTTTGGCTAAGTATCCTGAGTTGGATGGTATATTCCTCTGTAGGGTCATGGTTTAATCTCTTGTAGTAGGTGCTGTCTGTCAGTTGTCTTCTTGTATGTAGTCCTAAGTGTTTATAATAACAACTGTGCCACCTTTGTCTGCTGGTTTCATGGTGATGTTATGATTTGCCTCTAAGCTTCTTATGGCAGCTCATTCCACTGGAGAGAGGTTGCACAAGCCTTTTTTTCTGTTAAGATGTCGCCAAGGATGTAGTTTCAGGGGAAATCTCCCTATGTAACTGTTCAGCTTAGGGTTGCGTCCAACAGGTGGAGTGAACTGTGTATTCTTTTTCTTCCTGTTGTAATCCAATGATGGTGTGGTATACTCCTTGTTGTTTTTTATATATATATATATATATATATATATATATATATGTTTGTCATTGGTCAGGTTAATTACTCTGATATGTAACCTGTGGCATTGTTAGGAGACACAAAAGACAGTATCCTTTCAGATAGGGTCTTTGCAATAATCTAAATAAGTTTTATCTCTTAGAGCTGACTCAGTGGACAGGTATTTAAAACTGACAGTCAGAGACTGAAATACGCTCTGATTATGTTACTTACTGTCACCTTGGGCAGTGTGCTTATATGGACACTGTACCAATGACACAATGATATCATATCACACTTCTTTTTCAGTTGGGAGTGAATAAAGGTCCCTTTAAATTGTCTCCCCTCTTTACTTCAGTCTTTTTGCTGTCTCTTCTCTACCCCTCTTCTCCCATTTCTTCTTTCTCCTCTGTAATTATGCTTGATATATACCTAAAACTATTTATCTTTTTGTATGATTCTTTTGAATGAAATTGTGGGTTTGTGCATGATCTATGTGAGACAGATCTTGTATAAATAATATATAAATAATAATACATTTAGATAAAATAATGCTTTTTAGGACTGTGTTATTAATGAATATCTAGCATATGAATAAGGCTAATGTGAAGATTATTTATGGGGTTTTCTGTGTAAATAATATGGGCAGACTACACCAATTACACCATACCCTAATATTTACAATGCCACAGGGAAGTGTTGCATTTACCACCAGGGCTTAGCAGCCATTTCTACAGAGATTCAACTAAAGACACTGGGCCTGATACCATCCATTCTTTAGATTTAATTTCCAACTGTCATGTTCCTATTTCTATTTACCTTTTTTATTTTGCCTCTAAACCTAGACATTCACATACCACCACCATTCTTCAACCCCTGAAGTCATATAATTTGCCCTCCCACCTATCATGTCCACATCCACCCACCTATGATTTGTGTTAATTAAATTGCAGGTTTAACACTATCACCTCCATTTTACACAGCTGATACACCCACACGCTTACTCACTAATTAACTCTTCACTCTCTCTTCAATTACTTGCAAGGCTCTTGTTTCTTCCATTTATTATTTCACCTTTTCTTTTATTTATCCCTTTAGATTGTAGGTTTGTGAGTTTTAAATTAAAAAGGCTGCAAATGGTTTCACACCGGTAAATGGCAAATGACGGAGAAAATCCTATGAGTGCTACAGAGGACCCGCAAAAGGGTAAACACCTATTCGTAGCACTGTAAATGCAAATAAAAAAACAATGCAGCACTGTAAATAACGGGGAAAGCGATGAAAAACATTAGAAGTAATTGGACATCAGTCTCAAGTTCGCAAATCTGCAGTAAATAAAATGTATTTTTATGTTTCATTTCAGGGTTATATTGATTACGGGAATCAATGAGTTAGTACATATCAGGCCACCCACATTATTGCCATTAATTTTCATAATTCTTTATTTGCGGGTTTGCTAGTCTGATCGTATATCGGACCCCCGAACCTAATTGATTGACAAGTAACCTCCATGTTTTTCTGCCGTTATAATGGCGGCCTCATTTTCTATTGGCTGATTCAAACGGGAGGTTACAGTCTTGCTTAATTGATCATGTTCCCGCCGTGAACTGCTACGAACCAGTGCATAGTTTACGGAGTCGGCTTTGGGCAAGTAACTTGCGGGCTTGATCAACTGAATAGCTCCAGAATCAGAGACAAATGTGAGCTTGCAGCACACCCGCAGATATACGGCCTGGATCCTGTGAGATGCGGGCTTGCAATTGAATCGGGCACCATGTATGTAAGATTTTAAACTCAAAGGGCCCTCTACTTTCTGCATTGTGTTTAATATTGTATTTATTTTTTATTTGTATTTAATCCCTGTACAGCACTACAGAATATGTTGGCGCTTTACAAAAAATATAATAATAATAATCTCAAGCAGCTTCATGTTACCTAAACTTCCTACTAATATTAAATTATACAAAATGAGAAAATCAATTTAAAAAGTTGTGCACCAAGCTACAGTATAATTACCTTCCTCATTAACTACATGCTTATTATTTCAAATAGATGACACAATTGAAATGTCTACAATCATAAATGTTTAATTGACATTAGGAACAATGTAATATTAGCAAGCAATAAAGTACCAGTAACAATAGCTTACTTTAACTGTATTTAACTTTACAGGATTATGTATGATTTACCAGTTCTTAAAATATAACACAAAACATCTCCAGTGCTTTAACTTTGAGCCACCCTTTCTAGGTTGTAGTGTACATTTAACAGTAATGTTCATGTAATCCAACCTTTTCTATTGTAGCATGAAAAATTCAAACATAATGAAGTTCAGTAATATATATATTTGGTATCCGATAGAAGTTTATGCACTATTGACCTTATGTTTCTTAAGTACTGTGTGCAACCTTAACTAGTTGGAAATCACATAAGGTAGGAAGGTATCTTTATTGGCAAAGAGATTAATTAATTCTACATCAGGACAGTTAACACTGTAGACAGTATGACTCCATGATCAAAGCTTCCAGCATTTCTGCAAGAGTTTAATTAGTGTTTAATGGTTGGAAGCATGATGTAAATGGCAATTAATTTAAATGAATGTTATTTTCTCATTTGCTTCCAACATATTGCTTCAAAGATGCAAAGGGTTATGTCAGTTCCCATAGACAGATGTACAGAACATGTTTCCTGAGCAGTCTTCTCTGCTCCGTCACCTTTTTATAACTGAGATAAGCAACGGGTTGTCATGCTGTTTTGAGATCTATTTTACAAATATTATAAAGGTTTAAGGTTGAGTGGAAATAAGCAAACCTTTTACACTCTTGTTTCTTGTTGCCATCTGGTAGTCTTGTGCCTTATTAATATTCACTGAAATGCACACCTAGAGATGTGCTTATTAAATAAAGACTATTGTGTACTGTTGTATGAAAGATATATATTTTACATGTCAAGTGGATACCTGTCACAGTATTACAAAGAACATATTTACATTAGGTTTCAGAGGGAACAGGATTGCTGAAAGAGAAATTGAGTTTGGAATTCAAAGTCAGATTTCTCTGTTAACAAAATTAATGAATAAGAATATTTAAAGGACCTCTGTATATACAGCTAGTTTTAAATTATAAAAAAATGGTTGCATTAAGTGATGCATGGAATATGCTTCTGAGCCATTCAGGAGTAAGGGGTGTGGTGTCAATTTCAATATTTTGCAGTTATCAAACAAAAGCTCTGGACTTCTGCCTATTTCCCCTTCCTCCCTCCACTGATAGTTACAAACACACACCACCATCATCCATCTCTCAGGATGTGATAAAAAAAACACAAAATGATTTCCTGTACTTCTGTACACACTTAAAAAATGTTGCCAAAAATGTTTTATGTCCTTGTCTTACATAGCTGCTATTATTCTTAGTTTAGTACATATAATACAGACAATTGCCATTTTTATGTTACCGCAGTGGTCCTTTAATATTGACTTGAATTGTTACAATGTTAGTATAGTTTTTCATTCGGAAAATATCTAGAATTTTTTCTGACAATTTCAATATGTAAATTATTTAAATGTATCAATAAATACTGAAGTGTTTTGCATTAAGAAGGAAAAGGCCCACCTAGGTGCCTATTCAATTGAGCAATTGTTAGTTACTGGCATCCATAATGGAGCCTGTAAACTAATTTGCTATGCAAGTAATTGGTTTTGGCTACACGCAAACGATTCGCAGGTTACAGGCTAAAAATCCCTGCAGTTGTCAAAATCTTATCTCCAACCCATCTAATCCTTTGATTTTTTCAAGCCCGTAAATGTTACAATCACAAATCGCTATTCAATTGCTACAATTCCTCAAGGCCGCGATTGTTTTCACACCCGTAAATGGCAAATGTAGAAGAAAATCCTACGAGTACCAGATAGGACTCAAAAGGGGGTTAAACACGTGATCGTAGCACTGTAAATGCAAATGAAAAAATCAATACTGTACTAAAAGATGGGGAAATTGATGAAAGACATTAGAATTAATTGCACAACAGTCTCAAGCTCGAAAATCTGCAATCAAAAATATTTTTTTTTATGTTTCATTTCTGTGATATATTAATCTTGGTAATCTAAGAGTTTATACACGAGGACTATAACATTACCTTCATTCATTTTTATTATTTTGTGCATTGCCGGATTGCGAGTCTGATTGCATATCAGATTTCTAGAAGCTAACTGATTGATGTTTAATCTCCATGTTTTACTGACGTCTCGATAACGGTCTCATTTAATTTAATTCATCATGATCATGCTCTCAAATGCTACTTACGGGGGTCATGGTTTACGGTTTAGGCTTTCGGCCAGGTAGCTGCGGGCTTGATCAATTGAATTGCTCTGTAACAGTTGCAGATTTAAAGCCTGCAGACTTATGGCCAGTATGAAGGCAACTGCTGGCTTGCAATTGAATAGGGGCTATAGTCTGTCCATTCTATCTATGTAAATATCAAGGTCCTCATTCAATTGCAATTTTGCCAATTGAAGAGGGCTCTATATAAGCACATAACATATTTTTTGACCGAAGTTTTTAGTTAATGAAGACCTTGATTTTGGATGGAAGTTCATTAACTAAAAATTTCTGTTTAAAATATATGTAATGTGCTTATATAGAGCCCTCTTGAATTTGCCAACTCACAATTGAATGAGGCTCCAAGTGAATACCTGTCACAGTATTATAAAGAACATGTTTACAACAGTTTTCAGAGAAAACGAGCTGGCTGAAAGAGAAATTGAGTTTGGATCTTAGTTTGGTTCACTCATCTAGAAAATTGAACATTTAGTGACTACTTCTCTGAGACCTTTTATTCGCCTCGTTCTCTTACTGTCGGTGTACTACAAGGCTCAGTCCTAGGCCCCCTACTTTTCTCCATCTATACATCCTCCCTTGGTGCCTTAAAATATCTTTGGGATTTCAGTACCATCTATATGCAGATGACACCCAAATCTACCTCTCGGCACCTGAACTATTCCCCTCTCTGCTAGCTCAAGTTGCCAACTGCCTCTCTAGCATAATCTCCAGGATGTCTGCCCGTCAACTCAAACTTAACATGTCTAAGACTGAGCTCCTTATCTTTCCTCCCTTTCCACTCCTCACATATCTCTCACTGTCGACAACTCCATCATCACTCCGACCTCCCAGGCCTGCTGTCTTTGAATTCTTTTGGACCCTGCCCTTTCTTTCATTCCTCAAATTCACTCAATCGCTAAATATTGTCATTTTCCCTTAAAAATATCTCCAAAATACTGTACGTCCCTACCTTAAACAAGACACAACTAAAATTCAAATTCACTCTCTCATCATCTTGCCTCGACTACTGCAACTCTCCCCTTGCTGGCCTTCCCATCACCAGGCTGTCTCCACTCCATTCCAATCAAGACTCATGTACCACAATCATGCAAAGTGTCTGCAGCACCTCTCTGTCAGGCACTCCACTGGCTTCCCATAGCCTCTAGAATAAAATTAAAAATCATGATCCTAACATATAAAGCCCTCCACAATATTTCACCCTGCTATATCTCTGCCCTGGTCTCAAAATATGGAATATGTTGGCGCATTACAAACAAAGGATAATAATAATAAATGATTGGTTTCATTAATCCTCAGCTTTGCATTATGCTTATCACATTCATATTTAAATTGCCCTGTTCATATTGTTCTGGTTCTGAAATAGGCCCACATGAACATTGTAAAGGTTATCCACCAGTCCCCAAATCAAAAGATTGAAAACTCCTGTTCTAAATAATCTGCCCAACTGAAAATTCAATACGAAATTCAGATGGTAGGTAAATATGCAAACTAACTCTATAACATGGTGGTGGAAATGTGGAGTTGAGATACAGCAAAAGTAACATCATAGAACCTCTCTTATCCTCTAACCCACCCAGTAAGTAGACCCCATGCAAATTGGGAGTACCTATCTATGGACCAGTAGGCATTCTCAAGGAGTATATATTTACTATTGCTTCAAATAATATATGGTCTACATCTGTCCTAATTTACAGCCTCATTCAATTGCTATTTTCTCAGCTCTGAGTTCACAAGTCCAAAATGGAGACAATTTTGCTATTCAATTGTCTCCATTTTGAGACCTCAGACCGAGTTCCGAGTGAAAGCCCTGCGAAAATGGCTGCCGGGAAACTTGGAGCTTACACCACTTTGAAGCCTTTGATGTTCCACTTTAGAAGGCCAAATTGCGTAAATCCCTTGTCAATTGCCCGACCCTCCCACTCTGAAAATGTATCCCAGCTCGCACAGCACAAATGCAGGACGAAGTCCTGCTTGTGCTCAGGAGGACTCGCAAGGGCTTTAGAAGCCCTTATGTATGGTCCTCCAATTGTCCCCAGTGCACCAAACACCCCCCCCCCCCCCACACTCCAATGGGGACCCCTGCAATGTCCCCACATTAACCCTTGCAGTGGGGGTCACAATCCTCACTCATGGGGCTCTATACAGAGACCCATGAGCCCCTAATAAACCCTGTCACTTATGGGGGTCAATACAGGGTTTAAAATGTGGTTATATAGGTGGAGCAGGTGTTAATAGGTTAGGGTAGAGGGGAGTTAGTTTATATTTAGAAGTTTATTGGGGGGTAGTGTAGTGTAGTGTTTGTACTTAGTGTCATGAGGGTACTGGAGGACCCTCATGGCACTTATGGGTTCCTTAATGTGCTTTTTCTTGAGCCACTCCTTTGTTGCTTTGGCTGTGTTTTTTGGGTCATTGTCATGCTGAAATATCCATCCAAGACCCATTTTCAATGCCATGGCTGAGGGAAGGAGGTTCTCACCCAAAATTTGAAGGTACATGGCCCCGTCCATTGTCCCTTTGATGCAGTGCAGTTGTTATGTCCCCTTAGCAGAAAAACATCACAAAAGCATAATGTTTCCACTTCCATGATTGAAAGTGGGGATGGTGTTCATGGGGTGATAGGCAGCATCCCTCCTCCTCCAAACACAGCGAGTTGAGTTGATGCCAAAGAGCTCGATTTTGGTCTCATCTGACCACAACACTTTCACCTAGTTCTCCTCTGAATCATTCAGATGTTCATTGGCAAACTGCAGATGGGCCTGTACATGTGCTTTCTTGAGCAGGGCAACATTACGGGCGCTGCAGGATTTCAGTCCTTCGTGGCGTAGTGTGTTACCAATTGTTTTCTTGGTGACTATGGTCCCAGCTTCCCTGAGAACATTAACAATATCCTCCTGTGTATTTCTTGGCTGATTCCTCCCCGTTCTCATGATCGTTGAAACGCCACAAGGGGAGATCTTGCATGGAGCATCAGACCGAGGGAGACTGGCAGTTATTTTGTGTTTCTTCCATTTGCGAATAATCTCACCAACTGTTGTCACCTCCTCACCAAGCTGCTTGGCGATGGTCTTGTAGCCAATTCCAGACTTGTGTAGGCCTACAATCTTGTCCCTGACATCCTTGGACATCTCTTTGGTCTTGGCCATGGTGGAGAGTTTGGAATCTGATTGATTGCTTCTGTGGACAGGTGTATATTATACAGGTAACAAGCTGAGATTATGAGCATTCCTTTTTAGAGAGTGTTCTTAATCTCAGCTAGTTACCAGTATAAAAAACACCAGGAAGCAAGAAATCTGGCTGATTGATAGGCGTCAAATACTTATTTCCCTCACTGACCTGCAAATCCATTTATAACTTTTTTGACATTTGTTTTGACAATTCTTTGTCAGTGGACAAACATTCAAAATCAGCAGGGGATCAAATACTTTATTCCCCCACTGTAGGTTGGCATGACAAATAGGCAAGGCGGGCTAGACAAATGAAGCGATATACTATATGAATATTGAGTAAACTGTTACAGTTGTTATTCTTAGATTATTGTTAATGTCAGCTTGACAAATAGAAAGCAATGAACATAAAGCAAGTTGGTAACATATTGATACTATAGCCAGGCCTTAGACAACAATCATAACAAAAACACAAAATTCCCCTTATTCGACATTGCAGAATACTTTCATTCACATTCCTATTGATCTATGTCCTGCATTACCTCTTGAAATTTCTCAAATCTGAGATTCTTTTTTGGATATCGCCTAAAAAAAAGAAAAAGGACTTCTCTTAATACCCAAATAAAACCTTACTAATTATCACAAGTTCAAGTAGAATGGGAATAGAAGTTGCACACCTTTACATAAAACCAAATTAATTTTATAATTACAAAAATAATTACAAAAATACACTGTTTAAAAAATATATACAGTCTGTTCCATCCACAAGAAAAGTAATTGTAATTGTGGCATCAATCATTATATGTCATCATAAATCATTATACATCAACACATGCAGATATAATCTTATATTTTTTACCATATATATGAGGTACCGTATATACTCGAGTATAAGCCGAGTTTTTCAGGCCTTTTTTTAAGGCAAAAAAGGCCCACCTCGGCTTATACTCGAGTCACTCTCCCCCCCCCCCCCCTCGTGTCTCTCTAACCCCCTCCGTGTCTCTCTAACCCCCCGTGTGTCTCTAACCCCCTCCGTGTCTCTCTAACCCCCCGTGTGTCTCTAACCCCCTCCGTGTCTCTCTAACCCCCCGTGTGTCTCTAACCCCCCCGTGTGTCTCTAACCCCCCCGTGTGTCTCTAACCCCCGTGTGTCTCTAAACCCCCGTGTGTCTCTCTACCCCCCCTTGTCTCTTTCCCTCCCCCTCCTCAACCTAAACCCCCCTCAACCCTCCTCCTCCACCTAAACCCCCCTAAATATCTCCCCTCACTTACCTGCTTGTTCTCCGGCCTCCGCTGCTTGACCCGGCGCTGGCGCGCATGTGACATCACATGCACGCCGCGTCATTAGCATATACCGGGTGCCGGCACCCGGTATATGCTAATGAGGCGGCGTGCATGTGATGTCACATGCGCGCTGGGTCAAGGAGCAGAGGCTGGAGCACAAGCAGGTAAGTGAGGGGAGAGGGGGGAGGTATTTATGGGGTTTAGGTGGAGGAGGGGAGTTGAGGGGGGTTTAGGTGGAGGAGGGGAGTTGAGGGGGGTTTAGGTTGAGGAGGGGGGTTGAGGAGGGGGGTTTAGGTTGAGGAGAGGGGTTGAGGAGGGAGGTTGGGGTTGAGGTTGAGGAGGGTTGAGATTGAGTAGGGTTGAGGTTGAGGAGGGGGATTAGGATGAGGATGGGGGGGTTGAGGAGGGAGGATGCGGATGGGGGGCTTGAGGAGGGGGTTGAGGATGGGGGTTGAGAAGGGAGGTTGAGGATGGGGGGGTTGAGGAGGTAGGTTGAGGAGGGAGGTTGAGGATGAGGAGGAGGGGTTGAGGAGGGGGGTTGAGGTTGAGGAGGTGGTTGAGGATGGGGGATTGAGGATGGGGGGTTGAGGAGAGAGGTTGAGGAGGGGGGTTGAGGATGGGGGGGTTGAGGAGGGAGGATGAGGAGGGGGGTTGAGGATGGGGGTTGAGGAGGGAGGATGAGGAGGGAGGTTGAGGAGGGGGTTGAGGATGAGGAAGGAGGTTGAGGAGGGGGTTGAGGATGAGGAGGGAGGTTGAGGATGAGGAGGGAGGTTGAGGATGAGGAGGGATGAGGAGGGAGGTTGAGGATGAAGAGGGAGGTTAAGGATGAGGAGGGAGGTTGAGGAGTGTGGTTGAGGAGGGTGATAAGGGAGGGGGGAAGAGACACAGGGAAGGGAGAGGTTGGAAGAGACACAGGGAAGGGAGAGGGGAGAAGAAACACGGAGAGAGAGGGGGACACAGAGGGCACAAGTAAGAGGACAGACACAGGAAGTGTGGGTGCTGGAAGCAGAGAGAGACAAACCAAGGAAGCTGCTGTTTGGAAACATATCCAATCTGGTGAGGTCCTGTGCTGCAGACTGAAGCCACCTGCAAGGCTGAATACAATACTAAAAGGTCAGAAACTACTTTTGTTCTTCATACCCCAGGGAAGAGGCTGAGCGGTTAATTTGCTGTAAGTTAAACTTGCATATAAAAGGGTCCCTGAGGTGAAGCATATGGGAGAGACGGGCGGGCCCTATGCTTCATTCGCGGTTACTTATTTAAAGACGTGGAAAGACTTCTGATAAAAAAGAGACTGTTTGGTGCCCCGGCCACAAGGTGGCACTATACTGCTTAAAAGAGACTATTTGTATCCCGGCCACAAGGTGGCACTATACTGCTTATAAGAGACTATTTGTATCCTGGCCACAAGGTGGCACTATCCCTTATAGCAGAGACTGTTGTATATGATCCACAAGAACTTCTGCTTGAAGTAACCCAATTGGATTCATTTGTTTTCTTTATGAATTATAATTTCTCCGGAGCAGAGAATCTGCCCGGGTGTAGTCAGGGTGTTCCTGTATGTTTAGTAAGAATGTTTATGTAGATTTTTATTCATTTTTTTCTACTTCTAACCCTTGTTTATGAGCCCTACACATAAACAAGTCTCCTGCATCATAAGTCTGTGTTGTGGAACCTTTTGTCATAGAGATTTTCCTGTGTTAAACGGCCATCCTTGTCACTATATATATATATATATATATATATATATATATATATATATTTACATATACCAATGTGTATACATTAAATACCACTACAGTGCAAAATAATACATATAATAATTACTAATATACAATATCAATACCAAAAAAGTATAATCTAATAATCTATCACGTATTAAAGTACAGTGCAATGATAAATCAGAAATCTTTATAGATGTGTTCAAACAATACAATCATACTATTCTAAGAACTAAATACACCTCTAATCAAGGAAAACTAGCAATCAAAATCTAATGAGGTAATCTTTATATATGTTTTTGGTGGATTCACTTATGTTAAATACATTAAAGTATTGCATGCAGATTATTGATCACTAAATCCACAAAGTGATCAACAGCATCATATATCCCTAAATCCATGCCCTACAAAGTACTGTTGTAGAGGTACTGAAGCCCACGACCAACTCACTAATGAAAAAAGTGAGCTATCTACTCTGCCAGCTAATTAGCCATAAACACAAAAGAATGTCCCTATATTGAAATCTAGCGTGGTGAGCTGGGGATCCAGCACTTACCCCCCATAAACTGCATATACATATATCAGGTAAACTAAACTATACTTAACTCTTGCACTAAACAGTCCATTAATTGTTGTTGTTTAGTCACGCTCAGCTCTCCATGACTCTATTGACCACAGCAAGCCAGGTACATCTCTGTCACTGCCCCTCTGAGCTCCATCAAGTTCATGTTCATTGCTTCAGTGACTTTTTCTATCCATCTAAGCTTCTGTCGTCCCCTTCTTCTTGTGCCTTCAATCTTTCCCAGCATCAGAGTCTTCTCTAGGGAAGCCGTCTCATGATATGGCCAAAATATTTGAGCTTCTGTCTAATGATCATACCTTCTAGTGAACAGTTTATCTTAGTTTCCTGAAGTACTGATTTATTGGATCTTCTTGTAGTGCAAGGGAATCTAAACAGTCTTCTCCAACACCCCAATTCAAAGGTGTCAATTCTATGGCGCTCACACTTCTTTATGGTCCAGCTCTCACATCCACATGTTACTATTGGGAATACCTTAGTTCAAATAATGTGGACCTTTGTTGATAGTTTAATCATGCTTGTCCAAGCTTGCCATATGTTTCCTCCCCAGAAGCAAACATCATTTAATTTCACAGCTACAGTCACCAGCTGCAGAGATCTTGGATCCCAGGAAAATAAATTCTGTCACTGCCTCCACTTCTTACCTGTCTATTTGCCAGCAAGTGAGATTGCCATTTGCCATGATCTTTGTCTTTTTAAAATTGAGCACACGGACAACTTTTGCACTCTCTTCTTTTACCTAATCCATTAATAGTAATATACAATTATAATAAAGTGATTAAACTGAGACATGAATTAGTATCTCAGTAATTCCCTAGGGGGTGGATTGGGATGCCATCTTTCTGGGACAGACTGTCGAAACCAGCCGACGCATAGGTTTCGGAATTGGACTTCTTCCTGGGTGTCTAAAACCTGATACTGTACCACACAATTGTAACTGAGTAAATCTTCCCTAGTGCTATAAAATGTCACAAACTGTTTGTGATTAGTATCAGTAAAATGGTGATGTTCCTTGTCTACTTTAATATGCTCAGGTGCTTTCTAGAAAGCTAATAAACACACTGTACAACCCCCTTATATGTTTTTACTTGTTAGCAAAACCTACCTACACCTGTGTAAATTAAGACACAACACTTTACATCTTGAATGAATTCTCTACAAAATGATTTTACAAAGTTTAAAAAATAAATTCAATTTATTATCTATTGAATGCAATTATGATGCACTGGGAGCATCCATTCTTATTTGTGATAAAATATATCGGCTTGATGAGACATTGAATGTAGCAAAATTCAAAACTGCTACAATGGAAATGTGTCAGTGTTTTCAGTAAAGCTTATGGGAATCTCATTAGTTTACAAGAAAATATATTGTTCAGAAATCAGTTGAAAAATGCAGTTCTTAAAATGTTCGCTCCCCAGTAAATATTAATTATATGTATTAGGTAATTAAAGAGTGTATTTGGTTTTACTATTAAAATATCATTTTTGCACATTACGTTTAAACCTTTAAAATAGAAGAGTGTCCATTTTACACTACAGCAGCCTTTAATACAAAGCTTTTAAAGTGTTATAATAAGCAAGATAGATAACCTATTTGTTTGTATGTGCCTTCAAAATCTATGTTTTTGTGTGTCTGAAGAGTAAAACATTTTTTTTAAATGGTAACTGTTATGATCTAGTCATTCAGTTGGGCTTGATAAGGCTGTTGTGGCCAAACCCACCCAGCAGACCTTTCAGATTGTTTTGATCCCTTCACCAAGACAGCCGATGTCTCTTAAAATGTCCTTACTCTTTCTGCAGCGTTTAAAAATATGAATGCAGACTCGGCATTATAAAAATCAGGAACTGCTTTAATTGTAATTCATAACAGGTTCAATAGGTGTATATTTAAACTTAAGCTGATAACATTCTGTAAAAGTTTGTGTGTCTTCTGGATTTAATATAAATTACTATTGACAATGTTTAATCTGCAAGGTATCATAACACCCACTTCATTGTTATCTTATCTAGGTATGTTGACAAATACATATATCTTCTAGATATGTTCCTCCCCTTTGATTAGGAGCCTACACACTTTGGTTTCCTCCCCTTTGATTAGGAGCATATACACACTTCAATAATTGTACAGGAGGAGGGCAAATATTTTCTCTGACACATATATATATCTTCCAGATGAGTAGAATATTTAGAAAATGTATAATGTTTATTTATTGTATGTAAATGTGCTGTACTAATTTGTTTAGTTTTTTCCCCTAGGTTGGTGATCTGAAGGGACATCTGCAAAGGTAAGTGGTCTTAATTATTTTATTTTAGGTTAGAATTAGGGTTTGTGTATATAGATAGGATTGATTGCATGTTAGATAGGGATATGTATTTTAGATAGATAGGATTTATGGTATACTACATAGGATTTAATGTATATTACATTTGATTGATTGTATGTTAGATAGTGGGATCTATTTTAGATAGATAGGGGGTATCGTATTTTATTTTATTTGTATTGTAATGTAATGTATGTATTTCCTTTTCAGGTGTGTAATTTTTTTTTCTGTAGTGGGGGGGGGGGGGGTGGAATGTATTTTTTTTTCTGTAATGTACCTTTTTTTATTTTTTGTGACAGGTTTTTTTATTTATTGTAATTAGAGTGGTGGTGTGGGGGTTTATTAGGGGTAGGTAGTGTAGGTATTAATAGGTTAGTGTAGAGGGGTGTTAGTGTAGATTTAATGGTTTATTGGGGTGGTTTTAATGCAGTGTAGTGTTTGTACTTAGTATCATGAGGGTACTGGAAAACCCCCATAGCACTTACGGGGTAATGTTAGGCTTCTAACTGTCCCATGAGGGTCTAATGGGGTTAAATAGAGGCTTATGATGGTCTGTATAGGCCCCCATAAGAGACTGGGTTAAAATTATGTAGTGCTTACACTTTGTGTCATGAGAGTCCTGGATGACCCTCATGGCACTTAGTGTTATTACATGTGTTCATTAGTGTGTTATAGGGGTCTATATAGTTGAGGCACACAGTACACTCACATTGTGTGACAAACAGCATTTCAACACTTTTTTATTGCCCCGTCATTTTTGACGGGCAAGTCACTAGTATATGTATATATATATTAAGCTTCTCAGAGTCACTAATAGATAGGTTACTTCACTTCACTCCTGCCAAAATCATTACAGATTGCCTTCAGACTGGCTTGCTTTCAGAGACACCATTACATGACTAACTGATTATACAACTCTCAACTGTCAGTTACTGGCTACCTCATAACATTCAGTTAACTCCTTATACACTGCATACACTTAAACATACAGTCATCAACATAACAGAACATAACACAGCATAGCATAGCATAGCATATATTAATTAACATACATATTGTAATCAACTTAACATAAAAACATATGAAATAACAATAACAATTACGAAAACCAAAAGATGGTCAGGGGGATCATGACAGTAACCCTTTATACAACACTTCATCATGCTGAAACTAACAAATGGTTCAAATATACAAACTGGCCAATGTAAGGTGTCTGATAGGTTCATTAATATCCAATATTTTTTAAGGGCAATATACATGTATTAATGAAGTCCAAAGGAGAAACTATAAGATTATTATCCAATGTTTATAAAATTCAGGCATATTATCACAGTCCAAACCTGAATCATGTAAAATTAGACTGAGAAAATAGAAATACCAATACAGATGAAAGGCATGTCTTATGGCACCATACAATCTAGTTAGTAAAGGTGAAAAGAAACAAGAGGTTAAGGGCCTTATTGATGGGGTCTCATTATAAAATGTTTTATTAACATTCACATATTCGATAGTGGTTGAGTCAGACATGGTATTTAGAGTGATAAAGAGTGTTGTGGTTGTTTGTGGGATAGATGCAGTATAATATATACCATAATCATGGTGCAAGCCATATTGAATGGTTAGTTATAGGTGTTAGTCATTATATTGTGTCAATAACTTTCCAATACTAGTCTGAATTGGTGCACTATTCATCTTTCAGAGACGATTATATATCACTTGAGGGATGACTTCTGGTCATGCAGCAAATTTCTGTTGATGTATATATCAATTGGAAACTGCACCCTAGAGAACACTTGCAATCCATTACAGGATTTACAATAACATTTTTACTAAATCCGATTTTCATCCTCCCTGTAAAATTCATGGTCCTCATATACCCATACTAGTTCTCATGCTTATAATGTATGTTCAAGTTTGTGTTCCTGTTTGGAAAAGTTAGAAAGTAACAGCTGAAATCTATTGCACATGTAATAATTTAATAGTAACTAATTACTAACATGCTTTACATAATATACTTTTCTGCTTCTTTGTGGCTTTTATTATATTTTTTATGTTGTTTTTTTTTAAATTTCCTTATAAGTATTTATAGTTATGTATTTCCTTATAAGTTTCATGATAAGCTAGGCAGCATTTTGTCATCCTACTTTGTATTATTTCTACCATATTCTTTAATTCCATAGTAAATAGGCAATTAAATTAATCTTCCCACTGTAAACCTTTGCTGTCCTGGATTTTACAATGCCTTTGACTTTAGATATGCAAAGATGGCTTCATTTTAAAGTGATTTAATTATTTTTCTTACCACAGATCTCACTGGCCTGAAGTTACCAGTTTGCATTACTACCATTTTCTTTCAGCTATCAGTGCTCTAAGCAAAAGTCAAAGCTTATTAATTAATATTTGTATTATTTAATTAATATGTTTAATATTTAGATGTAATATTATTTATAAAGCTCTAAGAGCTCCTCCTCCAAGTAATGTTATATAAGGTCCTCAAAGGTTAGCACAATTAGCAGGATACAAAAGGAATACAAAAGTTTTGTCCTGGTCACTACCGCAGGAAGGTTACTGAGACTCCTGGAAATGCTGATGCCTGATGGAGAGACACTGACTGATACAGAATCCAGATAACAGGGTGCTGGTGCTGAGATTTCCAAGAACCCAATGGTCCTTGTGGGTAGTGAACCTGTAGTCTACAGAAGGTGGCCCTAGGCAGTAATAGCCCCTACCCCTGGATTGTCACAGAAACCTTCCAAGGCTATAAACATATGCAAAATCTTAGCCATAAATAATGTAATAGTACTATAAATAAAGTAAACTTAAGTTGTTATATTATTACAGTAGTTATATTCTGTGCATGCAGTATTGTTTTAATTATGCTGATGTCTTCAAAACCAATTGAAAGTGCAAGTAGGAACTTACTCTAATTATTAAAGGTTAGGTAATAATTAAATAATTAGACCACAGAAAAAATATAAAGAAGATGTATTACTACAAGATGACTATGAAGGAGTGATCATCAATATAACATATTGTCATATTGCAAGATGTTAGATTTTTTCATTATGCAAATTACAAGAATGTTTTCATGTTTGCATTGGAGACTTCATTAGTATTATTGGCTAAAAGGGACTGATTAATTACTTAACATTAAAATGCAATTTGAAATGTATAGCTGATGAAATATCTTTTTTTTCTGCAGTCTAATTACTGACGTTAAAAGTTTCTCTTCACTTGACTTTGTTTACTTAAGAATACACTTTTTGTGTTAACTTTTGATACTTATCTCTGAATCCCCATATAAAGTAGAACATCTCTTTGGTGAGTATCAGGTAAAAAAGCTTAGTGTTATGTACCTCCAACATAATAGCACCACAGTTGTAACAAGGCATTTGGGCACAATAATGCATATTACTCAAAAGGAAACAGTCTTAATATCAAGAAACTATTTTAAAGAGACAGCGTGACATGTTGCATATTGATGTTATGTGTATTATGAATATTTTGTAAGTTGAAGTAAAAGCTTTGAGGAGATTGTTTATAGAAATCTCAATACATACATAAATATATTCATAAAGTATGGATTACATAAATGGATATAGAAATCCCTGTATCCTCAATGCATTTGGCTGAGCAGTGGTAAAATGGAATATTGCATTTTATTTTTGTTGATTTTTTTATTCATTTACAAAAGTTAATAAAACAGTTCTAAAGATTATATACTTCCCGTAAACAGCAATTTTTAGATTTTAAGAAATACCTTTTTGGAAATATTTTATATTATTTCTAATAATTGATGCCATGGATACAAGTAAATCCATCAACTATGTTCTCACACTCATTATGCAAACATCTATTCTAAATTATTTATCTAGAACATACCACATCACTTACATTAATTTATCGAACACAATGATTAAGCTATAAAATTATTTGATTTAATAAAATTCATTATTTTCATTCAGATGTAATCACTGAACTGGTGACAAAACATCAAACTAAATACAAGTTCACTTTATACACAAAATGGTCTCCTAAAATTACAAACACTAATTATTGGATTTTTACTTAATACTATATTTTTTTATGCAAGCTTAATATACCTTTTTAACTGCATGTATCCATGCCACAAAATAATCACAAATTATATTGTTAATATGTTTGTTTTAAATTGTGAGCACTACTTGGTAGCAATACTTTTTAATATTATACTTATTGTATTATCATTGGACATATTCTGTCAGAAATAAAGCTGAGTTGCTGTAACAATGCTACTTTCAGTTTCTTAGGCAACAATGTTTATTGTGGCTTTGATGCAGAGGAAGAGTTTTGACAGGCATGTTCAGGGATATTGCTCAAGGCAACATTGGTAGCACTATATGACATACAGTGATAACTCTTTACTATGTCGGTGCATATACTGCTATATCATCTCATATCCAATAATAGTTCAGCCTTACAAGTCTCCATACCTCCTTTGCAACATCATTTTACTCAACTCCCATTGGAGAGATTGACCAGCTGAACTGTAAACACAAGGTATGAGAACACATGGTCAAATAAAAGAAATAACTAGTGACAGCAAGAGATGTGCTGAGCTTTATATGTTGTCATATTACTGGGTTATATATACTCAAATTTGATAATACAATAATGAATGTCTTTATATTATATATATATATATATATATATATATATATATATATATATATATATAGATAGATAGATATATAAATATATATATATTTATATATATATATATATATATATATATATATATATATATATATATATATATGTATACATGAATACCCCTTTTAACTCTGTAGATGTGTTTCTAGAAGACAAAGTGCTAAATGAAACGGTGTTAAACGGGTCAATTTCAACATAGGTTAAATCACAGATAAACTCAATTTTCATGGCTTTTGGGGTTTTGGAATAATACACAAGACTTGCTCCAGTGTTAATGGAATGTGTCAGGCAAAAACTGTGTTTTACTGAATGGGGGATGTGTCAGGCAAAAACAGGTTTATACTGAATCAGTGTTAAACATGTTAGTATATACAGTGCCTTGCAAAAGTATTCACCCCCCCTTGACTTTTTACCTATTTTGTTACATTACAGCCTTAAGTTCAATGTTTTGTTCATCTGAATTTTATGTGATGGATCAGAACACAATAGTCTAAGTTGGTAAAGTTAAATGAGAAAAATATATACATAAAACTATTTTTCAGAAATAGAAAACAGAATATTGGCATGTGCGGATTTATTCACCCCCATTTTGTTATGAAGCCCATAAAAAGCTCTGGTGCAACCAATTATCTTCAGAAGTCACATAATTAGTGAAATGATGTCCACCTGTGTGCAATCTAAGTGTCAGGAATACAAAAGTTTTGTCCTGGTCACTACCGCAGGAAGGTTACTGAGACTCCTGGAAATGCTGATTCCTGATGGAGAGACCCTGACTGATACAGAATCCAGATAACAGGGTGCTGGTGCCGAGATTTCCAAGAACCCAATGATCCTTGTGGGTAGTGAACCTGTAGTCTACAGAAGGTGGCCCTAGGCAGTAATAGACCCTACCCCTGGAATGTCACAGAAACCTTCCAAGGCGATAAACATATGCAAAATCTTAGCAATAAATAATGTAATAGTACTATAACTAGAGTAAACTTACTTTGTTATATTATTACAGTAGTTATATTCTGTGCATGCAGTATTGTTTTAATTATGCTGATGTCTTCAAAACCAATTGAAAGTGCAAGTAGGAACTTACTCTAATGCCAATATTCTGTTTTCTATTTCTGAAAAATAGTTGTATGTATATATTTTTCTCATTTAACTTTACCAACTTAGACTATTGTGTTCTGATCCATCACATAAAATTCAGATTAACAAAACATTTAATAATTATAAATAGAAAACAGAATATTGGCATGTGAGTATGTATTCACCCCCTTTTTGTTATGAAGCTCATAAAAAGCTCTGGTGCAACCAATTATCTTCAGAAGTCACATAATTAGTGAAATGATGTCCACCTGTGTGCAATCTAAGTGTCACCTGATCTGTCATTACATATACACACCTTTTTTGAAAGGCCCCACAGGCTGCAACACCTAAGCAAGATGCACCACTAACCAAACACTGCCATGAAGACCAAGGAACTCTCCAAACAAGTAAGGAACAATGTTGTTGAGAAGTACAAGTCAGGTTTAGGTTATAAAAAAATGATCCAAATCTTTGATGATCCCCAGGAGCACCGTCAAATCTATCATAACCAAATGGAAAGAACATGGCACAACAGCAAACCTGCCAAGAGACGGCCGCCCGCCAAAACTCACAGACTGGGCAAAGAGGCCATTAATCAGAGAGGCAGCACAGAGACTTAAGGTAACCCCGGAGGAGCTGCAGAGTTCCACAGCAGAGACTGGAGTATCTGTACATAGGACGACAATAAGCTGTACACTCCGTAGAGTTGGGCTTTATGGAAGAGTTGCCCGAAGAAAGCCATTACTTTCAGCAAAAAACAAAATGGCATGTTTTCAGTTTGTGAAAAGGCTTGTGGGAGACTCCCAATATATATGGAGGAAGGTGCTCTGGTCTGATGAGGCTAAAATTTAACTTTTCGGCCATCAAAGTAAATGCTATGTCTGGCTCAAACCCAACACATCACATCAAAGAACACCATACCCACAGTGAAACATGGTAGTGGCAGCAACATGCTGTGGGATGTTTTTCAGCAGCTGGGACTCGGAAACTGGTCAGAGTTAAGGGAAAGATGGATGGTGCTAAATACAGGGATATTCTTGAGCAAAACCTGTACCACTCTGTGTGTGATTTCAGGGTAGGATGGAGGTTCACCTTCCAGCAGGACAATGACCCTAAACACACTGCTAAAGTAACACTTGAGTGGATTAGAGGGAAACATGTAAATGTGTTGGAATAGCCTAGTCAAAGGCCAAACCTCAATCCAATAGAAAATCGGGGCGAATATTTATGCACATTGACTTTTTCTGTTATTTTGTCCTATTTGTTGTTTGCTTCACAATAAAATAAATATATATATATATCTTTAAAGTTGTGGGCATGTTCTGTAAATTAAATGATGCAAATCCTCAAACAATCCATGTAAATTCCAGGCTGTGAGGGCATGAAAAATGCCAAGGGTGGTGAATACTTTTACAAGGCACTGTATGTATATATATTTATATATATGTATAAATATATATAAATGAGCAGTAAGTAAGTAAAATATACTGTCACGATCTGCTTCTTCAAGGGGGCTTGATATGAACCTAGTTCAAACCTACCCCAGCAGAATCATGTAGTTCCTGTTCTCTGTGGCACAAAAGATGGCTTCTGAAGATGTACAGGCAGACAATACTGCATACAGGTAATAAGACACAACAACATATTTATACTCTTCAACACCACACCCTTGTGTACATTTGTGTATGTGTGATGTCAGCCCATCTGGCTTGCAATCTTGGGCTATCAAAGCTCTTGAGATCAAATTCACCAGATATCCAGTGAACAAACCTGTATGTTAAACTCAAGTGTTTGCTTAGGACTACTTGAAGTACATGCATCTGTCTTTACCCAAGGTCTGTATGTGTGACTGTGCAATAGTCTGCAGCTAACTTCTATGCAGAGCATTTCTACTAATTCCACATATGTTCTATGTAACATTTTCCCTCTCCTAATATATTATAACTAGGATAAAAAATAACCATGAACAGGCAACATATAACCACACAATAACACATAATCCCAATGTAACAATGTCATGCTCCCTTGGACATATTCATAAATTGCTGACAATATGAGTCCTTAAACAATTAAATCATGACATATACCTTGTGAAGTTTTGTTAAACATAATGTATATGAGAGGTAGGAGGGTGTTCCACGTGCATTTTATGCACAGATGACTATTTGTTTAATTCTTTTTTTTATCATTACTTCTATCTCTATTTTTCCATTTATTGTGTCTGGACTATATGTTTTTGCTTTCTATGCCTCTCTGTTGTAATACTGAGACTAGTGATATACATCATATTACATTACTTTTGTGATGATATTTTTCTACACATCTTGAGAGATAACCAGTGACAGGATCACACCGTGGATTAAAAAGTCAATTTTCATATAGTATTTTACTTTGTTTTCTGGTGCCTAACACCAAATACATTTAATTGTACAAAAATCTTGTGAAAACCTAAAATAATGTATTTATTGTTTAAATGATGCTGCAATTAAAACTATTTTGGATTATTATTATTGAAAAGATCAAACATCTCATACCAAAGATGTTAAACCAAACATTATCCAAAGGGATAGCAAAAATGATTAGGCATGTGACCTTAATAGGTCCTTCTACCTGGAAGGCTCTCTAACAGCAGTTCCAAATCTAGAGCTCCTACCATAGATAGAGAGAAACAGAAAGTATAAATGTATAGATATTGGTAAGAAGCTTTGTAGAGCACTTTTACATCTTCCCAGCTAGATATCTGGTGGATGAATCTCAGTTTATATATAATAGGCTTTCATTGATACTCAGTAATCCATACATTTATTTAAAACCAAAATTGCCTGTATTTTTGTATCCATTCTTAGGACGAATTTCTAAATCTTAAATAGATCTTAATTTGATTGATTAAATTAATGAATATTGTGTATCAATCAAAGCCAATTGTATATGAATTGAGATTCATCCATGAGATATCTAGTTGTAAAGATTTAAAAGTATAAAGCTTATATTCATTATCTATACATTTGTACCTTCTGTTTCTTTCTATCTATAGTAGGGACTTTAGACATTTTTGGGCTGTTGTTAGAGAGTCTTCCGGTTAGAAGCACCCATTGAGGTCACAGGCCTTATTTTTAATTTTTATTTTTTTGCTATCCCTTTGGATAATGTTTGGTATGGGATGTTTGAACTTTTCAATTCATATCAAGGCCTATAAGACTATACCATACATTTTCATATACATAAACAGTGATAAAACTTTTCCATTTCTCCTGAAAAAAAAGATGTATTAAGCAACAACTTAGAGTGTGTACTGGATGGGTCATCAAACTAAAAAAAATGCAGAAAGCAAATAGTGTATATATTGTAAGTCACTAAAAGAAAAAAGCTAAAATTAAACATATTCCTTAAAATCACTGAGTAGCAAAGTATAAACATGATTAATTAGTGCAAAAAGTCAATGAAAGACTAATGGCTCAAATATTATATTGTCATTTTTAAGATCTGAGTTTTTTTTTAATTATAATTGCCTAAGCTGTGTATGAGATTTCCCTAGCAATATCTTCTGAAAAAAAGATGCAAAATGTCTAACAACTTTATCTGCAATCTAATTACTAACTTTATACATTTCTCTTCACTTTATATTTTGCTTGTTTGAATGTTATAAACTTTTTTACATTAGCCTCTGACACTAATTACTGAAAGGTTTGCTTAATTTGATTCACCATTTTTTGATTTTTAGGTAGTGATCCTGATTTTGACAGGCAAACAAAATGAGGCGCTGCTATGCTACTAAAACTTGCTTAATAGTTTGAAAAAATATAGAACATATACAAGCAATGTTTTTTTTGTTTTTTTACTGAGAGATCAGAAAATTTGCTGCTTTTTTAGTGATTCATTGCTAGTTAAACAGTGATTTTGAAGGTAACTAACATACTTACCACAAAGGCAGCTTTGTAAGCCATAGAAAGGAGAAACAGGAAAGAGAGAGCGTGATTTGTTACCTCTTTGGATGATTCAGGTATGTTTGTTTTACTTGACAATTTCCTGCCCTGCCCATTCTGAAAAACAAGGAGTCGCAAACACATTTGCAAAACCTTTTTTTGCCCTGCTTCTGAACACACCCCTTTAATGCATGGCTAGAAGGAATACCATCACACACGTGTACGAATACTCAAGAATGGTGTATGCGCCATACATAAAATTGCACATATAGAAAATTTAGAAATATGATTAGTATAAAGAACTATGAAGTAACATTCAGATTTGCCTTTTAGGTACAGTACGTTCATTCACAGTCATGGGTCTGAGAGATAGGAAATTGATGACATTGTTAATCAGTAAGATGTAATACTCTGCTGCTTCACTTACCATTGTAAACTATTTTATAGTATTTTAAGGGAATTAATAATTGAGAGCAAGGCCTGCTGTGGAAGTATTGGGAAGGGAGAGGAAAGTCAGCTGCTACAAATAACAATTCAGCGTAGGAACCTGGAGGGTTAGAACTATGAACTAAGGCAAACTGAACGTGCTCAAAAAACAGATTACAAGGTTAAACATTGATTTCCTGGGAATTAGTGAACCACCAGATCTTCTACAGTGGTCAATAATCCTGCATAATCAATCAAAGTTTGGCTAAAGCCATGCTCAGTTACAACTTCGTAAGCAAAATAATGATTTCAATTTGAATTCAAGGCAAACCATTTAACATCACAGTGATACAAGACTATGCTCCAACCATGGATGCTGAAGAGGTTGAAGTTGTAAAATATGAGGATATTTAATACCTAAAATGTATAAAACCAAGAAACTATTTTATTCTCATCACAGGAGATTAGAATGCTAAAGTAGGAGACTATAAGATACCAGGAATAATGGGAAAGTTTGGGCATTGGTGTATAAAATGAAGCAGGTCAGAGCTTAGTGGATTCTGTCAAGATGATTATTTGGTCATAGTAAACACATTTTTCCAACAGCCTCAGGGACATCTCTACGCATGAACATCACCAGGTGGACAATGTAGAAATCAGATTGACTATATACATTGTAGCCAAAGATGTAGGAGCACCATACTGTAATGAGCTTGATGGATCTTAGAGAAGCAGTAGCTGACAAATGCTCCTGGCATTCTAAGAGGCATTGAGTCACAGAGACGGACATGACTGTACGACTAAACATTTTTGTGGAACTATGCTTTACCGTAGCAGTTACTTAGGCTCTTCTTTCTACTGCTCTCACAGGAGAGTGTGTCCTTGTAAACTAACGAGTCCATTAGTCCTTTTGAAAGCACAGGCAATTGTCATTGACACTTTCTTATGGTGTATATAGAAGTTACTTTGCAGGTGAAGTCTCCTCCCATCTCAGAAGGCATATCATCCGAATTCAAAATGGAGGGTTTATCTAACAAAATTGCACATAAAAGATAATACATTAAATGCTATATTTTTGTACTCTATAAAAACAATTTATTTGTCATCATT